>CM072775.1:40010000-41260000 GCA_036936925.1 Cenchrus fungigraminus
TAAAATAAAATACTCACACATGTTTCTAGTATTGTTGCAACAAAGAATGCAAAAGCAGACAAGTACTTACAATGGCTGCCTGTACTGGAGCGGTGAAGCCATTCTTGCTGCAATGGAAGCACTTGAAATAATCAAGTGGACTTATCCCTTCTCCTTCAGCAGTTCTGCCTCTAAATATGTTTAAAAAACAGTCATAATTATTAAAGTGCTAGCATTGAAAAATGGTTCATGAAATGAACTACAGAGCAAAAATATGACTTGTTCATCTGCTTACCACAAGATTAGCTTGTACAACGTAGCTTTGAGATATCGTGCGCTGATGGTACTTGACCTTTCCTCGATTACAGGTGTTTGTACTACGCCTCAGCTTTACAATAATAAGAACTCGTGGAAGAAATAAGAATAAGAACAATATATCAGTACATGGAAATGTGGTAGTGGCAAGTTGAAGTTCTATCATACCCTGTGCTCAAGGGAAGACCACATGTTAACTAGTACCTTCCACTGGGCATCGGTCAGATTGGTCACAAGAGATTTAGCTGGGACTGCATTTGCTGGAACATCATTGAAGTACTTTTGCTTCAGGCGATACCTCGCCTGTCTCTGTATCGGCTTCAGCATGTCACTGCATGCCACCCCTATAGGCCCACTGGTGGTGTCCATGTCAAATTGCCCCTAGCACAACACAATTATCAGAAAATTGGATGACAAGAATGGATGCAAAGAACTATGGTAGTAGATGAGTGGACATATGCACATCGCTAGTTTGCCCATGTAGTTCTTGAAATGGTCTTTAGTCTTTTCACCATCTTGTTGGTTCTTCTTCGGCTTGTAGTCCTTCCAGCAAGTAAGGATCGGTATGTACCCATGCACTATGATCCCACCTTCTGATGCAAACTTTGCAGCTTGCATTGGTGCCTCTGGTCGTTTGAGCCTTTCTTGAATGTGTATAGGGATCTTGCCATTTAAGCCTCGGCTAATCCGGTCCAGATCTCTGCCCAATCTTCTTGAATCCCACGGCCCTCGTTGTGCTCTGGAAGGGCGTGCATCACCTAACAAGTTTGTTAAAGCCATACAAGTTAATAATTATTCGGTTGGTAATTAGGACATTCAAATATGAGTTCAAATGACTTGCCTTCTGCAGTCGTCATGTCCACGATGTTCTCATTGTGGGTTGCTATTGCTTGGCCTTCAGTGGGCAATTCTTATGTATCAGGAGTTGTCCCACTCCCATCAGCTAAAGCCAATTTCCTTGCCTTGGTCCTAGTTAGTCTAGGAGGCATTTTGGTAGGGTCATCCGGTGCCCGAATTCTCTTGGTCCCTCTTCCTCCACTGACAGGTATGCTATGAGTGACCTGATTACACAAAATTCAACAAAAAAAGAGACGTTCAGAAGCATTCCTGCATAACTAATACATGAAACAAGTTCATGTTAAGATCACCTCTTGTTGGCATGTCTCTTGGTCAGATTCATGTTCATCAAATGGGTTGCAGTCCAGATCCGGATCTTGTATTCTAGTATCGTTTGTACCTTTTTGCTTGGTCGGTCAGGTGGTAAAAGTGATTTAATTTTATTGAGGCCAAGCGTAGAGAAGAATGTGTGATTCCTCAAGACATTAATGTCCCTCTGCCGCTCGTAATCGGTGCGCACGTCTACTTCTATTAGGAAAGGAGAGAAACTTCTGTAAGGTTGGCCTACCACTGTAAATAAAACTAGATCTAAAAACATCTATAAGAACTAGTAGGATGTTCCTAGCCGAAACATGATCCTGAAAAGGATGTTCCTAGTCAAAACAAGATCCTGAGAAGAACTAGTGTAGACATGGGCTCTGTCAGATCTAAAAACTTCTATAAGAACAAGTAGGATGTTCCTAGCCGAACAAGATCCTGAAAGGATGTTCCTTGTCAAAACAAGATCCTAAGAAGACCTACTGTAAACATGGGATCTACCTGATAAAAAAAACAAGTGCACACATGGGATCTGCCACATGGGAAAACATGCAAGTACGAATCCATCGGGGAAGATGAACCGAGGAGGAAAACATTGTACGCTATTCTGGATATTTCCTTCGTACGACCTTCCCTCCTGGTGCCATTGTGTCGTCGTTGCTGGTTCTACAGAGGCAGATGGGAAAGCGGCTGAAGCTATGAGTGGTAGATTTGGGACAATGGAGGAGAGGAGCTGAAGATTTGGGGTGGCGCCGAGGAGGGAAGGCGAAGTGGGGGCGGCAAAAGACTTGAGATGGCAAGGAGTACAAGGGAGGGAAGGGACGGGAGCGGGGTAATTTATCCATTTCGGTGGAGGGCCCTGTCAGATTACCACTATACCCTTTCATTATGGTGGTGGCTCAAACGGGATGCTGCTGGGAAGGGGGAAGCAAAAAGGACATTTAACATCTGCTTTGCCCGAGCGTCCGAAATTCCGAATATTTGAATAGCGGGCCGGTTTGTTCTGGGGACTGGTCAGTGCTATATACTGGCGGCAAAGGATGTTCCTCTTATCTAGATACTGGTACAAAGGATATTCCTTTGTTAGGAACCACTCATTTCATTTATGTACTTCTCCGTTTAAATTGATTTCCATTGTTAAGTAATAAAGAATGGGAGGGTGTACTTTGGATGGATTGTCAGATGATGAGCATGTTGCATACTGCTCGATCATGCCCACATTGGAGATCAACACATCACTTCCTTCGTCGATTCGATTCGCATACTACTAGATAATCATGAGCACATTGCATACTACTCAATCATGCCTACATTGGAGATCAACACATCCCTTCCTTCCTCGATTCGATTACCATACTACATGATTATGAGCACGTTGCATACTGCTCGATCATGCCAACATTGGAGATCAACACATCCCTTCCTTACTCGATTCGATTAGCATACTACAAGATCATGAGCACGTTGCATACAACTTGATCATGCAAACATTGGAGATCAACACAACCCTTCTGATAAGTCCGGCTCAGGTGGGATTGGATTTATGGTAAGCCCGATGCACTGATTACGCAGTTTGGCCTCGGCGCCCGAATTTCGATGCAAACCAGCACCGTCCTTCGACGCACCTCTCAAGGAAAGGCCCAGTCGCCCCAAAAGACTAGTCCGTTAGGGGAAGGGTGGCTCTCCCATTTAAGGTGGCTTCCTCCTCCCAAGCTAAGCAAGGTGGGATAATGAGGCTCACACGGTCGCCGCCCGACTACAACTGGGCCACATGGCCCATTTATATTGCGTCTTTGCCAATGGGTAATAGTGGAGGAAGATGTCCTCATCATTCTCCCCTTCTTAACATGGGCCCAGCTCTGATACCAAATGATAAGTCAGCATCGAAATTCGACGCACCTCTCAAGGAAAGGCCCAATCGCCCCAAAAGACTAGTCCGTTAGGGGAAGGGTGGCTCTCCCCTTTAAGGTGGCTTCCTCCTCCCAAGCTAAGAAAGGTGGGATAATGAGGCTCACACGGTCGCCGCCCGACTACAACTGGGCCACATGGCCCATTTATGTTGCGTCTTTGCCAACGGGTAATAGTGGAGGAAGATGTCCTCATCAAAGTGGATTTGTCCATACACTCCCTAGTGGTAGCCTTAATCCATAATCATGCATACTTGTGATTATATGGATATTATCTAATCTACCATTCACGTAGCCCATAATCGGAGGAGCCTTGTTAGCCTTTTCTAGCTTCTCCCCTTCATACATGACGTTCCGTTGTTATATAATACAACGTACCGGATAAACCGGATAGTAGCCACTGATGGCAGGTTTAATATTCAGGAAAGTGCGACTTCGGCTACATATATATAAATCATAAGGTCCACATGATTTCAGATCAGATCGACCTAAACATTAACTGATTTCACATCCTAGTCCTCGTCACTTTCATCGGCAGTATTTTTCATCTTCATCGACGTATAGAGTGTCATCGTCCTCATCTTCAGAATTGAATTCATCCATATCAGACAGCTCCTGCTGGCGAATTGCGTCAACTTCAGCAGCTGCTACCATAGTCTCCTCCTCCATTGCCGAAGAAATTTTCCTAATTCTGCAATAGCTGTGTATATCTCTTTATCCACAAACCACAAAGACAAGACGGCAAAACCCTTTGGAGTAGGTTATGACAATCATGAGTTTTCAGACTTTGTAGTTTGCATCCATCAGTAGCAATACACCTTGATCAACACATCCCTTCCTTCCTCAATTCGATTCGCTTATTACTACTAAAAGAGTATGATCACGTTGCATACTCCTCGATCATGCCCACATTGGAGATCAACACATCCCTTCCTTACTTGATTCGATTCGCATACTACTACATGATCATGAGCATGTTGCATACTACTCGATCATGACCACATTTGAGAGGATAAGAAGTGGATTTGTCCATACGCTCCCTAGTGGCAGCCTTAATCCATAATCATGCATTGTTGTGATTATAGGGATATTATCTAATCTACCATTCACGTAGCCCATAATCGGAGCCTTGTTAGCTTTTTCTAGCTTCTCCCCTTCATACACGATGTTTAGCATTCCTCTCATCAAACATCGGTACAGTGGCATGATTCAAGGATTACATCGCAAATTACAAAAAGAAGCATACGTTGGGAGTGTTGGGTTCGTTTTATGCATAGCACAGACTCATGCATTACGTGATGTCGAGGCTGTAGAACTCTTCGTTATGGGAGTACGAATCCCGCATTGATCGAAGGCATTAATCCAATCGGAGGATTCAATCATATGGAAGATGGAGTCGTCAATGCCACGACACAAGTACGATGTTCCATTCTGAAAACGAAGTGCTGATACCTCTATCTCATTCTGCAACCCGGTACAAGAGTATTGGGAGTCTTCCGACTCCAGTACAATTTCATCTTGGTCAGCAATTGTGAAGACCTGAGCACAAAGCTCAGGCAAAATGATTATTTATGGTTGATTTGCACACATGAAGAAAATGTATTGTTCAACTCGAATACAACAATCAAATGGAATCAATGGCAATAAAAGGAATGTTTAACATTCTACCTCTTTTTCGTTGGTGTTCGAAGGAGCTGATATAACAGGATTGTGAAGAGGGTCATCAGGAGCTGGAGCAGCAACCGCAGTAGGAGAGCCTTCTGAGGTAGTAGGAGCAGGAGCAGGAGAGCCTTCTGAGGTAGCAGGAGCAGGAGCAGAAGCAGGAGAGCCTTCTAAGGTAGCAGGAGCAGGAGCAGGAGAGCCTTCTAAGGTAGCAGGAGCAGGAGCAGGAGAGCCTTCTGAGGTAGCAGGAGTAGGAGCAGGAGGAGGATCAGCTACATGAGAGCATTCTGAGGTTGCCACAGCATGAGCAGGATCAGCTGCAGGAGAGCCTTCCGATGTAGCTGCAGCAGGAGCAGGATCAGCTGCAGGAGAGCCATCTGATGTAGCTGCAGCAGGAGCAGGATCAGCTGCAGGAGAGCCTTCCGAGGTAGCTGCAGCAGGATGTTCTGGAACTTGCAAAGTGGAGTGAGTAGGATGTTCTGCACTACTACCAACAGAGATAGCACGACCATCCGGATTGTTTGTTGTTGCCGCCAAAGGATCTTCCTTGTTCTGTTCCCTTGCTACAATATTAGATAGAACCTTGAGTATTGATGCATTTGCTTCCTTTTCTTCTTTGGAATCCTTTTCTGTCATCTATTGTGAACCAATTGCTGAACTGTGAGGCAGCTCAGAGACTTCAGATGATTTGATTTACCCAAGTTACCAGGATGCATGAGTTGCAAGGGGGTCTGGCCAGTAGGTGTGAGTAGAGCGGGTGGTGGTGGTAAGCCATTAACTTGGTGAAGGTGACTGAGTGAAGCATTCAGAAAATTCTCCATAGTGCGCTGCTGCTGTGTTACCATTTGTACTATCTGCTCTGAGTGCGCGTGGTTTAACTCCTCCTGCTGTGCCATCCTCTTCACCATCATTGACTGGAACTTGGTCTGCTCGTGCCGATTTTCAAGGATCAGTTTCAGAAAGAAGGAAGAGTCCATTGGCTCACTGGTTGTTGCTGGAGTGACTAGAATTGTTTCTGCTTTTGTAGTGGGTAGCGACGCACCATCATGTACTCAGAGATGTCTCACAGGAGATGCCTCATTGTCGTCACTGTCTGAGGAACAAATGTCATTAGGAGATGGCTCAATTGTAGCCCTTAGGCCACGACGTCTGTCTCCTAGTCTCGCAGGCCTGTATTCCTTGAAATGTGTCTTGGACTTCATGTACTCGGGACGCCAATCTTTGGGTCCAGTTCGCACCACTTCCCCGTCTTCATCTACTCTGGTAACATGACTCGGGATGAAGGAGATCCAGTGAGCATACGGCATATGTCGGGCCACGGTCAATCCATCAAGGATAACATCTTCAATGTCACATAAAATGAAGTCCACGATGTCGAAGGACCGGCCAGTCATGACGTGAAGGAGAAGCCACTACTAAAGACTAGTGATGGACTCTGCATTAACAATCCGTTGTAACAATGTCTTCCGTAGTGCCTGGTGAACCACATTTGCCTCAGGGGTAAGCATGTCAGGTGTGCGATATGCTCGCCTACCTGTGAATGAGTCAACAAAAAGTCTGGCCATCTCCTCGTCGGACGGGAACGACCCACCGAGCAAACTACGCTGAGGTAGTTCACGATCCCCGTAGACAATATTATGTAGGGATGGCTTATCCTCGTACTTTCCTGATTCACAATCCATCAGTCCAAGAGTGGTAGCAATATGGTGTAGGAAAAGAGTATACTGGCATCCCTGAAACATGAACATGATGTACTCCCTAGTCTCAACAATGTACACAGTAGCATAAAAAACTCTCACCCAATCCTCAACATACTGATGATGCAATGAGACCAAATCAGCCAATCCAGGATGATCATCGAAGTATACCTTAATATCCACTCCCGCGGCCAAGTTCATATGATCCCAATTTATAACCCTGTGCTGATACAGTTTCGTGGGTAGGTATTTGTAGTTGTAATAGAAAGTTTGCTGAACGACATTCATAAATCTTGGTTCGACCCATTTGTCCTTCGTTTTGTGCCCACCACTGATTCTCAGGCACCCATCTAAGACCTTTAATCATTTGGTAGGTGTGGTTGCGCAGGTCAATCATCCTAAGCGGCTCTTCTGGTAGAGGGTGAAGTTGTACCTTTTTCTGCTTCCTGGGATCTGGCGCAGGAAACTCCGAAGGGTGGGGCGGGTGACGACCCGCGGTTGACCCAACCTGTGTGCGGCAGGAAGGCGTCGAGCTTGACCCAGCCCGTGTGCGGCAGGAAGGCGCCGAGGTTGACGCACCCCATGTGCGGCGGGAAGGGGCAGAGGAAGAATCCTGTGCCGCAGGCCTGCCCCTTTTCCTCGTCTGAGGACCAGACATGCCTACAGAAGTCGGTTACGACTTTCGTTGTCGCTTCGGCGGAGGAGGATCAAGCGCCTTTCCATCTCTCTTGCCACCACCTCGGCCCATCTGTAATATATTTCTCGAATTAGCGTCATTCCAAGAATTCGACGGCCGATTGCGGTATCCGCTGGAGTCTGGAAGCAGACGCATACCTCTGATTTCAGAGACGGATTGTGGTATCCGGTGGAGGCTACTGCAGGCGGCGACGCCGGCGGCGGAACCCTACCAAGGGGTTGCACGGCAAGTGAGGAGGTAATAAATGGGGGGATGGCAGGTCAGCACGAGTGACACGCTGTTGGATAAAGCCATAAAGGTGTGTGTAGTGCATTGTGCGCACCCTGTGGCCAGGAAATGGGAAGCGCCTTTCCTACCCGTAGTTTACAAGGAAGTTCCTCTGTTCCGAAGTATAACACACCGGATCATCATCCGGACGTATGTCGATGAGTTTGAAAGTCGTCACAGGATTGTCATGTGTTGTATAATACAAAGAACCGGACATTACATTCGCATACTTAGTCGATTATGCCCACATTGGAGATCAACACATCCCTTCCTTCGTCGATTCGACTCACATACTAATAGAAGATTATGAGCCTGTTGCATACTCCATGATCATACCCACATTGGAGATCAACACATCCCTTCCTTCCTCGATTCGGTTCGCATACTACTACAAGATTATGAGCACGTGGCATACTACTCGATCATGCCCACACTGCAGATCAACACATCCCTTCCTTCGTCGATTCAACTCGCATACTACTAGAAGATTATGAGCCAGTTGCATTGTAACACCTTGCCCACCAAAGCCGCACTGCCAAGCCCTTCCGTAGGGGCGGGCATGCGTACACATAGCACCCTGCTTACACTTTCGTCCTCGCTTCGTGTAAAAGGGTCAACCTGAGGGTGTTATGGCTGGTAGACAAAGGCTTATAAGTTGGCTCCACCCTTGCTCAACTAGCAATGTGGCACTAAACACGTGCACATGCGCTCATGGGCCACTCATGAGCCATCCAAATTGGGTCGGGTGTGACATGCATACTCCTCGATCATGCCAACATTGGAGATCAACACATCCCTTCCTTCCTTGATTCGATTCACATACTACTACAAGATCATGAGCACGTTGCATACTACTCGATCATGCCCACATTGGAGAGGATAAGAAGTGGATTTGTCCATACGGTCCCTAGTGGCAGCCTTAATCCATAATCCTGCATCTATAACAACTATATAGGTGAGACCCACTACAAGTCATGGATTATATGGATATTATATAATCTACCTTTCACGTAGCCCATAATCGGAGGAGCCTTGTTTCTTTGTACACTGGCTATTTTCTACATTCTTCTTAGGCTTTCCTAGCTTCTCCCCTTCATACAGGACGTTCCGTTGTTATATAATACAACGTAACGGATAATCCGCCAGCCCCACGTGTGATCATATATTTTTTATAAGTTGCTACAGGAAGTTCCGATGCTACATAATACAGCGAACCGGAGATAGTAGGCACCGATGGAAGGTTTAATATTCAGGAAAGTGCGACTTCAACTACATATAAATTACATATAAATCATAAGGTCCGCATGATTTTAGATCAGATCGACTTAAACCTTAACTGATTTCACAGCCTAGTCCTCGTCACTTTCATCGGCATCATTTTTATCTTCATCGACGTATTGCCATAGAGTGTCATCGTCCTCATCTTCAGAATTGAATCCATCCACATCAATCAGCTCCTACTGGCGAATTGCGTCAACTTCAGCTTCTGCAACCAAAGTCTCCTGCTTGCCAGTAATAGGCACCGGAACCTCCGAACCATCACCAACACCATCATCACGTATAACATCATGCAAGGTTTGGTCAATTTCATCATCTTGATATGCAAGTACCATGCCAGTGGGAGCTATGTCCTCCTCATTTTCATTATAGCTCCACAAATGCCTGTGCTCAAATTTTTGCACCACTCTCCATTGGTGTTGTAGCAGGGTGTCTGGCAAGTAAAAGACCTTGGTTGCTTGTTCAGCAAGAATGTAGGGATCATCTTGGTACCAGTAATCTCCAGTATTGACGCTCGTGAAGTACCCATCATTTTAATCTTCGGTTCCTTCTTGGTCCCTTCCAGATCATACAAGTCAACGTGGAATAAAACAACAGATCGATCCCTAAGCACCGTTGAGTTGTACCGTAGCTCAATAATGTCTCTTAGTGAACCATAAAACTCAATTCCTTGAGTGTCTTTATGTGATCCTGTAGTCATAATTCCACTGTTCTGTGTCTTCCAATTTGCTTCTCAGGCCTTTGTGTGGTACCAGACACCGCCTAAAATACATGTTGTATATGTTTTTGCTCGCAAGTCCAGTTCGTCTGATAATGCATATAGGTTCTCGTCGCTTGTTGGATTGTTTGAAATCTGTACATAAGAGCCATAGTTTTTTTAATATAGTCTTGTGTAAAGGTCCTCACCAGGTAATATAAACTAGTTACCAAACAAAAACAAAGAAAACTAACATGCGATTTAAACCACTGGCAAAATTCTGTAACAATTCGACGATCAATAGCCTCGTCCGACACACCTTCCGCTTTTAATTCATTCTTGAACAATCTGCAAAGCAGTACCATCTCAAAGTTAGCACGAAATAATTGTAGTTCTATCATTGCAATGGTGATTTACTTACTCGATATATGGCTTCACCTCTTCGCAATTGTTTAGCACATACCAAAACCACCTTGTCGTACTTTGACCGAAGCCAATAAGTGGTCCCTGCTCCAAGTACTTGAACATTGTGATCGAAACAAGATGTTCCATCAAATGACAAATCAGCATTCTCTTGGTTCCTTCCAACCTGATTTAATCGTGTGGCCACATCATCATCCGCGAAGTACCTCGAGCAAAATGTCAAGGCCTCATTAGCAACATATGCTTCTGCAATGAATCCTTCAGGCCTAGCTTGGTTTCACACTGAACGCTTCAATGTGCATAGCCTTCTTTCGACGGGATACATCCATCCATATTGTACTAGACCTCTCAGGATTGCTTCCTCAGGCAAATGGACAGCCAAGTGGACCATAACGTCAAAGAAGGCAAGAGGGAAATTTTTCTCAAGCTTGCACAAAATTATTGGGATATCTGTTTCAGTTTTTGCAACACATCCAACTTCAAAGTTTTGCAACATAGTTGCCAAAAGAAGTTTCCTTATTCCGTAATAGCTGTGTATATCTCTTTATCCACTAAACTGCGAAGACAAGCCGGCAAAACCCTTCAGAGTAGGATATGACAATCATGAGTTTTTAGTCTTTGTAGTTGATAGAGGCGGAGTGCCTGATCTTTCGGTGAGTGGAGATAACTTTGATCTGCTGGGAGGCGACCCTCACGATCAGACTACGACGAGCGAGACTCGAAGTGCCAATGCAATCGCTGAACCAACTCCTGATGGTTACCAACCTTGCCGGCGCAAGATCGGCCTGATCACAAAGATCAATTCCTGCATGCAATCGAAGAACGAACAAGAATCTGAGGCGAGCAATCTTAATTTCACTCGAAGGTGGAGTTCTGAATCACAGAGGACAAGAAGTATTTGTGCGTGTTCTAGGGTAGCTAAAGCTAGATGTAAAACAAAACTCGAGTTGTAAACAAAAGGGACTCTGACTAAATAAGGGGATGCAGCCCCAAACAACCGGAGGGAGGAGAGGGGGCGCGCGGCAGGAGAGGAGGGGGCGCGACCAGGAGGTGGGGGCGGTGGCCAACCCTAGGCGCCCCATCCTGGATACCTCTTGGGCCTTCCTTTATGCTTCTGGGCCTTCATTCTTTAATAGCATGATGTAGTTCAATTCTCTCGCACGGGCCCGAGTAATTAGTCCGACTGGTGGTCCTTGAAGTGGTGGAACATCTGGAGGTGCCTGAGGTGCTGCTGGTGTAGATGTACTTGTGGTGTCCTCATTAGTAGTTTGCATCCATCTGCAGTAATACACCTTGATAAGTTTGAAGCATATCCATCTGGGAACTTCACCGAAGTTGTAAAATCACAAAAAAACTTCTACTTCTTTTTGTTCAGTACATACGGAGCTTCTGGCATTTTGCATGACTTACCATCCTCAGTTGCCACTATGTGTAGATTTGATGTAACGCCCATCTGTTCCAAATCAACCCTAGCATTGATGGTGTCCTTTGTCTTCCCAGTAATTTTAAGCAACATTCCAATAAGGTTTTCGCCTATGTTTTTCTCAATGTGCATCACATCAAGGTTATGTGGCAACTTCAGAGATGACCAATACGGCAAGTCCCACAAACCAACCCTTCGGCTCCAGCACTGTCCGGATTCCCACTTCCTTTTCTTACCTTGAGGTAGAGGGTGCTTTCCTGATCTAACATCTTTAACCTCCTCCAGTTGCTGCATTAGCTCCTCATGGGTAAACTGCATTGGCTTTTCTTGGATTTCAACAGTACCATCAAAATCTGCTCTCTTTCTTCTCCATGGATGATCAGTTGGAAGGAAACGATGATGCCCAGTGTAACATGTCTTGTTCTTCAATCTCCTTGAGCAAGGATCCTTGTCACAACGCACATAGGCAAAATAGCCTCTTGTGACTCGCCCACTCAACATGCTCAATGCTGGATAATCATGTATGCACCAAAGAACAGCAGCACGCAGTTTAAATTTTTTACCACTAACAACATCGATTGCACTGACACTCGTCCAAATTTCCTGCAACTCTTCGACGAGAGGTTCCATGAAGATATCAAAATCCTTTGGTGGAGAACTCAGCCCAGGAATCAATAAGGTCATCATGAAGTTTGATTCTTCCATGCATACCCATGGTGAAATGTTATACGACACAACAAATACTGGCCACATACTATATGAGTTGGTCATGTTGCCAAATGGATTGAAACCATCGGTTGCAAGACCAAGTCTAAGGTTCCTAGCACCTTTTGCACATTTTGGCCAAGTTTCATCGAAGTGTGTCCATGGATCACCATCACCTGGATGGCTAAGCTCATTCTTCACCGGTTTTCACTTCGACTTGTGCCATCGTGCATCCTTTGCTGTTTTTGATCAAAGAAACATCCTCTGTAGCCTGGAAATCAGTAGAAAATGCCTCAATACCTGAGGAATGCGCTTGTTTGTGTCTGCATCCTTCCATCTTGAATCCGCTTCACAACATACTGGGCACACATCAAGTTTGACATACTTCTTCTTGCGAAACAATACACAATTATTTTTGCAAATATGGATTTTTTCATAGCCGAGTCCCATGGAACGTATGTACTTCATTGCCTCATTGAAAGATTTTGGAAGATACGCTTTTGGGAATCCTTTTTGTAACAACTTCATCGTCGCATTGAATGCGACGTTGCTCATCCGACCTGGTCTCACGGCCGTCCCCAACAAGTGGGTCCAGCCCACCAGAAGACCTACTGACCTGGTAGTGGGCCCAACATACCATATTTGTGGCCCATACGACTTCTTGAAGACCTTATCCGGAACGGTAACAAGACTTGGAGCATACGTCAAGATGGCGGCGGATCCGACAGGCAGTCCGGGGATTATGGAAATAGTTGTAACCAACTAGAGTTAGGTCTCCTGGTCGTAACTGACCAGGACTCTAGGCGACCGACCTTGTCCGCTGTCCAATATAAGGTGGACAGGGCGTCCCCGAATGTACACCACAATCCAATCAATCAATCACCACTGACAACTGGACGTAGGGTTTTACTCTCCAGAGGCCTGAACTAGTATAAACTTGCTGTGTTCCATCTGCTTTCGCATAACCATGAAGTCTTTAGCTCTAGATCACCTCCAACCGAACCTAAATAAACCACTGGGGTTAACCCACATGTGGACTGTGCAGAACTAAACCTCTGACATTTAGCGCGCCAGGTAGGGGCAGATCCAGAGTTCTCCGTGCGACTTCGATAGCTTCGATCAACAGCGTCGTCTTCCCCACCAGCATGGCGGACTTCCTCGCCAACCGTGTCGACATCAGCTTTGGCTTCATGCCATCATGATCCGCTGCTCTAGCCACTGGCCAAGTCGTCCTCGACAACACCGTGGTTAACTCCGTTCAGCAAGTCGAATCCGACTCGCTGACAGAAACCCACCCACCCACACCTTGGGATCTTGTCACGAGGTTCGACCGTGTCGCAACTATGCTTGCTAACACAATCAAGATCTGCGAAAGCATCAAGCGCTCTAGCAAACCGAATGCAACTCCAACCCGCATGCCCTTTGGCTTGCGGAACACAGTCCGTGTGGTGTCCGACAACGCGAGGAAGCAGACCCAGATCCAATCTGGGTCGGACTCGACCAACCCACAGGCTCATGCCTACGGACATCACATGGACCTCCCAGATGGCCCTTGCCCTCTCCACAAGAAAGCCAAGAACATTGCCCGTTAGTGTCGTGCTTTGAAGAAGCTTCGACGACCTACGCCTCCGGCAGCGACTCAAGGTCACCCAATCCATCCTCTCGTGTAGTCTCTAGACTGTGGCGAGTTCCAGGTCGCCTGTGTCATCCTCACGCCCAACACCTATGGTGATGAGGTCTGGGCATGTTGCAGCTTCCCCGATCGCGAAACCCTTGTGGTCTTCGCGGATGTACCAGCCCCGGCTGGTGAAACTGATGCTCAACGTCTACAATGCGAAGCTGCCAATGTTGGTCGAGCTCAACGCCACAAAGCGGAGATCGATCAAGCCAACGTGATGGCTTAGGCTAGCGCTGCGGCTCATGGTGGTGTGGCACCTCAGGACAACGCCCAGAACAACAACAATGGACCACTCCCTGGGGGTCAGGTCGAGATTAGCAACAACCACGCCAAGACGATCTACCAACACCACGACGTCGCATGCGCGCACGTGACCTCCGGAGGGACTTTGAAAATGCTGGCCACGAACTCTTCAACTCTCCCCAAGCCAACTTGGGGGCTTCCCTAGTAGAGATCAGTCTATTGCCCGATACCCCATAAGTACGACGAGCTATCGCTAAAATCAGGGTCGCCATTGCCCAAGTGGAGGAACGGAGCCAAGGCTACAGCAGGTCGGCATGAACCCAGCACTCCAGAAGCAGGTCGGTATGACCTCGTACCAACAACAATGGTGGTCAACCTCCTCTCCAGCTCGTGGCTGAAGAAGGGCTTGGCGAGAATGAGGTGGTGCAACTGCCAAACGTCGGCGCAAGACCTCAAGCTGCCGCTAATGTGCTGCCCCTGACCGCACAGGCTCCTGTAGCCAACCAGCAACAGCCACGACAAGACGAGCACGAGATCCAGCACTGTGCTAACTATGATCGCATTAATGGTCCCCTGAACCCTCGTAATGCCAACAACCCGATCCAAGCAACCGACCTCCGGGCGTTACACGATGTAGAGCTACAACGTCGCGCCAACTACGACCAAGCTAATGGCTCGCCTAAAGATTTGAATGTCATCCCCGAGGGACCTCGTACTGACCTCAATGATGACTAGTCAGGTGCCAGCACTGTCAACAACTTCGTAGCCTTCTCGCGGCGTCTCCAGACCATGCTCTACCCCAAAGACTTCAAGCCTACGATCGAAAAATATGACGGTCGCTCCGACCTGAATATTTGCCTCAAGATGTACTTCATAGCTGCTCGGGTAGCAGGAGGAAACGAAGACCATATGGCGGGATACTTCCCCCTGGTGATGGGCAAAGCGCCACTCCTGTGGCTCAATAATCTGCCTGAAGAGTCCATCTCCTCGTGGGCAAGTCTGTCACGACTGTTCACTACGAACTACCAGGCGACCTACAACCGTCCCGACAACATGCATCACATCGCATGGGTGACCATGAAGACTGGTGAAACCCTCCAGGACTACACCAACTGATTCTTTGAGAACCACAACGAGCTCGCTGGTGTTAAAGACGACGACGTCATCAACCACTACAAGAAGGGTGTCACCAACATCAAGCTCTTCGAGAAGATCCATGAGGCTGTAGACAGTCGATTTCCGTCAACAAAGAGCACTTGTTACACTTTGGTTTGGGCTTTAAATTGTAACTAACCCGCCAATAGGCATACTAATGATGTAACAAGTTCGCACTTGCATGTGATTTTTGGAGTATGTTGTTTACGCAGGATTTAAGCGCTTAAATGAGGACTTCTGGGTAGAGTTCATCAGGTACTTTATGAGAAGATCACGAAGCCCGGCACAAGTCAAGACACGAAGTGAACATGACTCCAAATGACCCGAGGAGCGAAGCATGAAGCTCTGAAACTCCAAGGACTTAAACAGAAGATGCGGGAGTTTGCACGCCAAGTACCCTTATCCAAACCGCGGGGAAAATGATGTCAAGGACGCACATGAAGTTCAGCAAATATTCAAGAAAGTGCGAGAAGCGTTGTGGAGGAAGATGGGCCCGAACCGGGCCGAAAAGGGCCTAGGCTGGCCGGCCCATGCCGACCGGCCTACCCCCTTTTGGGCTCGGTTCGCAGTGCCCTTTGACCTAGATGCTCCTCGGTTTATTTATAGCCCCTGCCTTCGACGGCCACCACATCCATTCATTAGAGAGCCGCCGGATCAAGGAATACACACCGAAGGAAGTCGTCGCCGCCGCGAGTCCTCGATGTTGCCTAGAAGATGGCTTAGGCTAGACCCTAGCCGCCATGGTTGGCCCTGCGTGGTGAAGTCATGGTGGAGTTCCGGAGCCATGCCTTGGATTCATCAAAGCATATGTACTTTTGACGGTGATATCAATCTAATCTTGCCTCTACTTTTGATCTACTTTGATGCATGCCTTCTCTCATTCATGTGTGTAGCTAGCATATGATCTTAGTAGGAATAGATCTAATCTATGTCTTGCGGATACATCGAAGTGGTGCACAGAGTTACGAGTAGTCATTCGGTGTTGATTACCTTCCATAGTGATAGTACAATATAGGGAAACACTACAAGGAATGTGCCGACTAGTGACGCAAAAAAGGGCGATTCTCGTCATGAACCGCGATTAATGACGCCAGGTGTTACGAAAACCCTCTGTCATTAATCGAGCGTCACAAACCATGATTAATGATGAGACCTTATTTTGCGGTGTCATGAGTTTAATGACGCGTATAAAATCGTCCTTACAAAACGTCACAACTTCGTTCCTGCATCTTTGCCACACTAGACATAGTTTGATGTGGCATGCCAAATGTGAAGAACCGTTTGCGTCATAAAACGAATTTGGCCCGTTTAAAGCTGGGATGAGCCGAACACTGTTACTGCCGGCCGACGTTGTGCAGATAGCCCGAAAAAGATTTTGTTGGGCCCATTTGTTGTTTTTTCGACCACAATTTTGATTAGGTTGGGCCCATTTTTGTTGGGTCGGGCCCAACAATTACGCACATTGTTTGCGGCCTTATATGTCAAGTTAATTTCAATGAAATTGACTTTTGGCCCAATAAATAGTGGGCTAAGACCACTGAAGGCCAACAGAAAATTAACTAATCGTGCATCAATATTAATTGATTTCATTTCAATTTTGATCTTTTTTTAGAATAATTCCGATCCGGTTGGCAAAATAGTAATGAGCACACATTTCTTTATACAATAAAACAAACTATTGTTTACTATCAAGCACGACCATATTGTTCATCACATATCACAAACTATTACAAGATAATAGTCTCACAAGGAACACAGATTAACAAAGCTAAATCCAGGCCGTAATCACAAGAGATATTGGAGATTTGATCTAAGTAGCTTAACCTTTTCATCTTTTACTGCTAAGTAGTAGACGAAGGAGGTCTTCACTGTCTTCGGTAAGCTTCTGCAACCTCTTAATCTTAGCCGAATGCATTTTAAGAGTTGATTATGATTCTTCGGTCTTCTTCTTCAAGCTACATAACTCTTTCTGTTGAGCAACAAACCGTTGTCGAAGTTGTACCCTGTCCTGATTGGGAGCGTCAACTCGCTCTTCATCAACACTAGTACATAAGGATTTGTTACCCATTCTTGAGTACTCCTATGTTTTAATTTGTTTGGGAAGAAGCATCATTGACTTGGTAGCTTCCATCTAGCAATAGTGGATCCCAAGTCAGATTAGGATCTTGCAATTGATTTGAATTAAGGAAACAAAGGTGTTCAGTTTGTTACCTTGGAGCAGGTCTGAACAGGAGCGGCTACAGATGTTGACCCTTTGACCCGCTGAAACAAGTACAAGAACAACAGGTAAGGGTTGAGATCATTCGCAAACGGAAACAAAGAAGGTGTTAATTAAGTTTATTACCTTGGAGCAGGTCTGAACATGAGCGACTACAGATGTTAAGCCTTTGGCCCGCTGAAACAAGTACAAGAACAAGAGATAAGAGTTGAGATCATTGGCAATCAGAAGCAATTTCATCTATTAAGTTCAATGCGGTACATGAATGATAACACCCAATCCATAATTACCGAAGCATGCAACAAAAATATGGAAAGCCAAAGAGCATGGGTAAGCAATATAATAATTTTATCTGTTAATTTCTACAAATCTCAAATAAGTCAGTTTCGAACAATCTCTTGCAATAGGGAACAGAAGATCCACAATCATCCAAGCATGCTACAACAATTTTCAAAGGCAAAGAGCATGGGGAAGCAGTCTAATAATTTCATCTACAAATTTCTACAAACCTCAAATAAAATGACTTCCAACGAACTCTTGCAATAGGGTACAGTAGATCCACAATCACCCAAACATGAAATAATATTTTAGAATGCCAAAGAGCATGAGGAAGCAATCTAATTGAACCGATCAATACAGGGAGGAGCCCGCAGACTTGATGAATAGGAAGGGAACAAGGTGCCGAATGCCGTCTCAATTTAGCAGCCCGAACTTGCGCCTTGAACATGTTGTTCTTCGCGACTATTGCAGATCCGCGGCTGCTAGGGTGAGCCTCGGGGGAGCCGACGGAGCGACAGGTTTGAACCATCTTGCAGCTTCAAGGACGTTGCCGAGGAAGGCTGCCACTCGTAGTAGAGGAAGGCCGCCGCTCGTAGCAGATGAAGCCGACCGCTCGTAGCAGAGGAAGGCGTCGTCGGTAGCTAGGTCGCTGTTGCTGCTTCTGCCGTAGATCTACTAGGTCTCTTCGGAGGTAGAGGAGAAGATCACCTGATTTTGGAAAATTTCAAAAAGGTAATTGGAAGGTTTGGTTTCCCTCTTTGTTTTATATCTAAAGGGGAGGACTAGGAGGAGGAGCAGAGAATTCAAAATTTCAAGTCCCGCCTCTTTGCTCCAGAGTGGGAAACGAAAGACTTTGGATCATGGACCCAAACGTCAGTGACCCAGACAAAAGACCGCTTGGGTGTCTAACCCTAACGTCAGTGACCGTACACAGAGAGGCAAGTTGTTGACTGTGGGTTGTCCGTGCCACCATGGATCATGGAATTGACAAACACACACAGGACTATACTCTACTTCATATTCACGTTCGACGGATGGTTCGATTATTGCATTAAAAATGTACTCACTGCAACAAATTAACGTACCTATTTCAACTGTTTATTACATGACTAAACACACTTAAATAAAACATTAAAACTACAAACTGCAGGGAACCCTGGTACAACCTTTCAGATAATCTTCTACGGAGATCGCGCATAAATTCAGGGTGATCAGTGCATATGACCGCCCAATCATATGTGAGTATTCTGTGAGGAAAAATTCACTCTAAGAGAGATATGCACTTGTTCTGCAATTGTGTGTGGTTAGCCTGAATTGCCCATCGTAGAAATGAGGTCATAGTTTCCTCGCTTGAATTGTCCCACATGTTTGACGCACAGTGCAGCTTCAACCTTTCGACTTGGCACATGTCAGTGACCCAAAGTACATAAGGCCAGGCGTTGGCAGGAGTGTCCCATAAATTAGCCTTCTCCGGGAGTGATCCTTCCCTAGCATATTTGATCAGTAGCAAGAAGCCATTAGGGTTTGCTTCTATAAGTGGGACAGTTTCAGAGCGTGACTCCCTTCCTTGGTCGTAGAGCATTGCCTCCATCACACAAGATACTTTCGCCACATTGGCACGTTTCGCTCGTATCACCCGACATTCTGCACCTACGTGGAAGACAACGTTAACAGGGGCTTGGGCTGCAACGCTTTCGCATATGCTTGTTTGTACTGATGGAGGAGGAGGAACTTCAATGCAGTCGTCCTCCAGTACTGTAACACCACACGATATGTGTATGCAATCTTCATTGGAGGTCATGCGATCAATGTCATGATGCTCCACAAGAAATTCAAAGTCTTTTTCTTGTAGATCTCGATTAGTGAAAACCACTTCTTTTGTAGCTTGAACTCGAAATGTATCATCTTCATCGTTTGGGTCTCCAGCCGTCGCACGTAATAATACTCGCACCTACGTCGAAGGAAGCAGTCACAGGCTAGACATAATGCAACTGTATCGCCATGTGTGAGTGTGTGTATTCATAGCAGCAACGAGTTACGTACCATTTGGAATTTGTGCAGAGGAACGAGAATGACGGCAATGCCGTCTGGAACATCCATCCACTGATGATCATTCATACCTGTAGGATAGCAACGTAGTCTCCATTGACGGCCTCCCACCATGAACATAATGGATTTCTTGTACCGGCCCGCGGTTCCTTCTGCTTTCGCTTCCTGGCTTGAGAATAAGAAGTCGAATTGCATGGAAGGAGACATTTTAACGTCTAAAGCCATGAACGCAAATCACTACTACTATATAATGCACCAGTTAATTCATTCTTAAAGTCACACAACTAAATCACCCCAACAGTCATTAGCAAATTAAGTACACCCAACTAATTGTACCAACAAACATCCACTTTCTCTCACTCATCTACCATCCAAAGACTTAATGCTGCAAACATCAACTTTCTCTCACTCACTCACGATCCAACGGCTCACCTCCTCCGGATCAAACCTGAGCCTTTCACCACACCCATCGTCCTCGGACCCACCACCCGCCCCGCACGCGCCGCACCGCTCGGTCTCGCTCGCACCCGCGCATCGAGGAGGGGTCTCGCGGAAGACCCGCGGTCATGCCCCCCGCCCCACAGGCCCACACCCGCGCGCCCCTCTCTCTTCCCCCGGCCAGCGGAAGAAGTATACATAACCCCCCAAACTATGGGGAGTGGAACACATCACCCCCTCAACTATGAAACCAGATAAATTACCCCCCAAACTTTTCAAAACCGGACAAATCACCCCCTGAAGTGGTTTGGGACGGCGGTTTTGCTACAGTAACAGCGGTTTTGGATTTTTCTTTTCTTTTTTATTTCGGTTGAAACTTTGAAAAATCATAGTAAATCACAAAAAAATCATAAAATAGAAAATCTAATTTTGTTAGACTCCACATGAGTAGATGCACACAGTGAATATATAATATGGTATGCCACATTACATTTTTTTACATCTATGAATTAATTACAGGAAAACATAGATCTAAAGCCACATAAAAAAAATGTCTTGTAGCATACCATATTATATGTTCACTGTGTGCATCTACTCATGTGGAGTCTAACAAAATTGGATTTTCTATTTTATGATTTTTTTTATTTACTATGATTTTTCAAAGTTTCAACCGAAATAAAAAAGAAAAGAAAAAATCCAAAACCACTTTTACTGTAGCAAACCGCCGTCCTAAACCACTTCAGGGGGTGATTTGTCCGGTTTTGAAAAGTTTGGGGGGTAATTTATCTGTTTTCATAATTGAGGAGGTGATGTGTTCCACTCCCCGTTTGGGGGCTTATGTATACTTTTGCCCCCGGCCAGCCGAGCCCAGATCCGGCGGCGGACGGCGGCGCCCCTCTCTTCCCTTCGCCTCGCACCTCCCTCCCACCGCATCGTCCCCTACCTTCCCTCCCCCCACCACGCGGCACCTCCCTTTCTCGACCTTCTAGCAGCGGGCCAGGGCGCGTCGACGCCTATGGGGATGGCGAGCCGGGAGAGGAGGGGATGGGCGACGCTCGCCACCACCAGGCTGCAGTCCCTCAACTGGGACTACCACTTCTCCAACTTGCTGTGGCCGGAGGACGTCGACGTGTTCCCGCGCCACGACCAGGTCGTGGAGTACATCGCCGCTTCGGCATTGACGCGTGCGTCAGGTTACGGAGCAAGGTCGTCGTCGCAGAGTTCGGCGCCGCCGCCGCCGCCACCGCCGGGGCACACGCGGAGTTCGTCCGCTGCGTTCTCCTACTGTTCTTTTTTTTCTTTCCCACGTTGATTGCTTGCTTCTGTCAGGAATCACCGAATCAGGCCGCAGTTGGTTTCCAATTCAGTTTGCTCAAAAATTCCTTCCTCAAATTATGATGCGTGTGCACTTTCCCCCCTGCTAAATAATTTCAATGTGCCTGAATAGTTAAATATATTGGTGCTTATGCCTAATCTAGAGATTGTTGTGTGGCCTGCAGATTTGAAAACAAATATGCTCTATGCAAGATATTCCGTACCTGGGCTGTCAGAGAAAGCTTCAATCCTCCTGATATTGAGAAGCTGATGTATGCACATATATATAGTTGATTCAACCAGTACAGATGCAGCTATCATGCTTTTGCATTCATGAAAAATTCCAAGCTAATTTACATAAGGTGAATAATTGTTCTGACTTCTGACCTCTCTTTCTTCTTACTGCATTTCAGCTTGTTTACTGCAAATGTCTGGACCTATTTGTTTTCATGCCTCCTGCCTCCTTATTAATGGATCGAAGTGTTGACTCCTTTAGTACTTTCTACAGTAGCTCTTACTGGTGTTTATTGGTCAGAGGATCCCTGCTCTATTAACTTAGGTTTATATTGCTCGGGAAACTGCCACTAAACAACTCTGCTTGTATGTATAATGAATGCTCCTTTCCAAATTGCAGTGGAATTTCTGAAAATGATTGGAGCATTCGAGTACATGTGAACCTTGCTGAGGGATGCAGTGGATAAACTTTTGTCTGAGGGGTTAACCAATGGCAACTTGTGGCCTTCTGATAAGGTATGTGCGCATGGTTTGATTCAGTTCAATGAAAAATTGAGGCATTATAGATCAAATGATCCACTTACAAGCCTTATTCGTGGCACACTGCAGCCAACAATGCACAAACAATATTGTTGATATTGATAGTCCGACTTTACAGCTTTGACTGACTTCTTTTGTGTAATTTGTCCATTATTTGTGTAATAGCATTATATGTTTGTGCAAAGAGGCACAATCTGTTTGCCTATTTTAGTAATAGTGTAGTTTATTCTTCAGAGAATTTTGCCTCTTGTAGCAGTAATTACTAAAGCTTTCCTTTTGTTTTCTTGCAGCTCGAAATAGATAAACAAACGATAGATCCATTTTCTACATCCAGCACTGAATCAACAAAGGTAATATAGTGTATCCACATCCTTTTCGTATGTGTGGCATATGTTCCCAGTGGCAGTGGAGGTATGCACGGGTGGTGGTTGGTTTTTCATGTGCTCGACTGCTAGCTTACAAAGTGGCTGACTACTATGGCCGGCATCAGGCCCTCATGCGAGACCAAGAAGAAGTGTAGGGGAGGACGACACCTACCCCAGCAACTGAAAAGGAGAGATGGACAAAGCATCATAACTGAAACTTGGGCAGAGCATCAGAAGACTCCACTTGTATCTAAGGTCATACATTAAGTTGAAGCTGGCAGTTAACACTTGTGGCCAGCTCATTGTATTTTAGAGTTTAAGATAAGAATTCCAGATTCACATTTCATATAAAGAAAGTCACGTAGGGAAGGGACGTAGCACTTATATGGTCATCTGGATTCTGAATATTCATCAGCAATCATAGTAAATCATTAATTCGGTGCATCTAAACAATGAGTTGATGCTTATATATTTTTGTTTGGTTTTGCAGTAATTTGAGTCAATGGTTGATGCACAGGACTTACAATGGCCAAAGAAAGGAAGCTAGATTGTGGTTTCAAAATTTAATTCTTTTCACCAGTTATGTAATTTATATTCACAAGTAATGGAGTGAATATGCTTGACCATTTTATTCTGATCATCTGATGAGCTTTGTGTTCTGACCATCTAATGAGCTTTTAGTCGCTATACATGTGGTATACAGAAGAACATGTACACAAAAAATAGCCATATTGAAATTTATGAAAGATGGATATCACTATCTTCTTAAAAAAAGATTTGAATATGTTAAAGATTGTAAATACGAGTTGATAAATTAAAACCCGTAGCGTTAATTCTTTCATTGATGGTCATCAGATTGAGATAGCAGGTGCCATTGACATCTTCCAACTGCTGCTTAGGCTGCCACGACATGTTGTGGCCAGCAACAATAAATCCACCAAAGTCCATGCGATTATATGTGAGAATAGGTGACAGGGCAACACTCCTGCTCCTATTTGTCTTTCTGTAACCAATTGATATATGTGCTAGGTATCCCTCATATTTGACTGTTGTTATGTATTGAAGCTGATTAGCTAACCATCTTGATTGATTTAGGTACTTGTTTCCTTTTTCTCTTTGGAGGTTTCCAGAGAAATACTTTAGAATGTCATAAGCTTGTGCCTTTTGAGACCTATCACTTTTCTATCCATTCTCTTTCCACTTTGAGTGGAGTAAATTGTTTTTTGTAACTTTGAGTGGAATAAATATAAGGGGCTATTGCGTTTATGATTCTATTGTATGATTGATTATGAAAACATAGTGTCTTGATGGTTTGATTTGTATGGGGCCGTAGCGTTAGCACGAACATTATATCATGAATGGTAAACATCCTATGTGAAGTGCCTTTGTTATGTGCATGATCTTTTAGTTGTCCGTAGCAACGCACAGACATTACACTAGTAGCCTGCAATGATCGTCTCGTGCATAAACTGTCTCATATTATTGTAGCGAGAGTGAATGTGTCATTCTGAAATGTCCGTTCGTGGACATCAGTTACCACCCAGAGAATGAACGCGTCCCTTCAGTGCGGGTGTCACCACTTTTGGGTCATGAACTTCACGGTTCTAGACCTTAAGTGCGATTCACAAAAATCGACACATCCGTTCAGAGCGGGTGTGCACACAAGTTCGTCAGTTAACGCCCGGTGCCGGTCCTTAACTACAATTCTCAATGATCGACACGTGGAACAACTTGTGAGAGCATGTCATCCCCAAGCGCCCATTAGAGATGCCCTTCTGTGCTTATATGCATGTTGTTTTTCCAATTCCCAGCTTATACTGTTTTGGCCTTGTCGCATCAACAAGTTCATCACGTTTCTCAGTCTCCACGGCCTGCGGGAATCATCAAGTGCGAATCCAAACCAGTCGTAGACCTTTTCAGTCACGACTCACGTAGCATACCTGATCAAGGAGGACTTGTCAAGTCATCTTGCACCATGTGTGTTGCAACGTAAGCACCATCCGGTCGATCTGATTGCCTTGTGCAGCCTTACAGCACCCAATCTGTGTCTCCAGATGCAATTGACGCCTAAAACTTTTCATAAACAAACGGTAAGGAGTTCTCTCGCAGTTGATGCGGCATGAGCTAATGCAGTTGAGACGGCCATTAGATGCAGCTAATGCGGCTTGAGTTGTCCGCGGGGCTTTCTTGTAGTCTAGACCGAAGAGTCCGGAATTGAACACATACCTAGACACGTCGGGCTCATCCCGTGATACCCATCGTCCACACATGTAATCGATGTGCGCCACTGAAGATTCTGACCTAGATAGATTCGTATTAGGCGTAGGCTTGACTATATCCCGAGCATCTCACATATTCCATAGTAACTTTAGCAATGCTACACCGAGCTCACGTGCCCGCCATTGTCCTCGATAAATAGGCGAGTGTGGCACACTGTTCATCTTGCATTTCTCAACTTCAGTGGGATACAAGGATGAGATCATTTTCTTGGCTAATCTTGTTTACTTTATGTATGCATGGTATTGAGACGGTCTCATTATATTGTTAGCTTATGTAGGGTTTGTTCTTCATTTGTGTATGCAGTACGTGGAGAATGGCCAGGCAAGGAAGGGACGAAGCATGGAACATGGAGGAGTCAGGGAAGCAGGAGCAGTCGGGCGCAATGGCACCTCACAACACCCGGTTCAGCCGCTGCCATCGGCACCGCAGCAGCACCCGGCCCCAATGGCACCTCCACTTCCGCTGGAATCGGCACCGCAGCAGCAGCACCCGGCCCCAATGGCAGCTCAGGATCAGCTGAACCTCATGGCACCACCTTTTCGCCCGCGGCCCAGGCCGCCACCTCTGTTGTTTCCCGTTGAAATGCCACCTTCACGACCAGTGCTCATTGAACAAGATGAAGCGCATGACCTGAAATGGTCTGTGTGGCTTTGGCTTCAGCAGGATGGTCCAGCCTGTGTTTTCACGAAGGAATGTGGGTGTGCCCTTTTTGCCTGAGGGGTCACAGGAAATGGACCATTCGTGACCTACTGTTACAAGCGCATAACATCGCCATTTCGCCTGCCTGGTTGTGGGATACAAGGGCGAGACATCACGCTTTGGAGGAGTATTTGCTCCAGGATACACGTTTTGCTGCACTCTGTGCAGCGGCAGGATTGCCATGAGGCCGTGATGGTAGTAGTATGTCGTGATGGTAGTAGTATGAGCCGTGATGGTAGATTGCAAGTAGTATGTCGTTAAGAGTATGTTGCTGTACTTCCACCGATAGTGGATTGATCCATCCTCATGTGTAATCAATGCGTATGCATGCATTTGTCTATGAAAACAGAAAGTCTGTTCCCTTGATTTCTTAAATACCAGATGAACACAAGGCGAAAGTTCGTTTTGTAGCAAACATCATAAGATGATCAGGTTGCTACAAGTTTCTCAACTCATCACAACAAAGTTCACACCACAAAGTAGAAAATATCAACATATCAACAATTCTCCCCGCATATGATAAAACCCAACATCGTGAAAAAATAGTTGTAAAAGAAAAGATAAAACAGAGCCGAACAGTAGTCGTTCTACGCAATGAGACTGCATGAACAACAGGCGAAAGTCCGTTGTGCAGTATTCAGTCGGACCAGATTAAAGTGTCACTGGTAGGCAACATTTTATAAGGAAAACCCAACATCTTACAATTTAGTAGTACGCAATGATAAAACCCAACATCTTGAGAAAACAGTAGTAAAAGAAATGATAAAATAGAGCCGCTGCTCTACTTCTTCTATTCCATCTACTAGTAGCAGTTACCACTAATTGTGGTGCTGTTTCTTGCTCGATGGTGCACCCAGCACCTTGTTGCAGCTGCTCACGGACGAGGTAGTCATTCTGTTGCCGCCGCCCATGGAAGATGGCGGCGGACCACCTCGAGCTTTGACCGCAGATGAGGTCGTCCCTCCATTAGCGCCTCTTGGGGATGATGGTGCCGCTGCTCGACGAGGATGGCAGAGATTGACTGCCGCCGACTGATGAGGATGAGATAGGATGATGGCGCTTGGAGAAGACAATTCGTAGGCTAGTGGCGGTGCTTCCGCACCCCTGACCCCTAGCACTTCTTGCTGACCTGCGAGGGGTGCGATGTTTTAGAGGCACCCCATCTTGGATTTCCATTTGTTCCACAAACTCCAAATCATCAGAGGATGTGTCCACCAGCACTCGAATGGGGCTCTGCTCTACCTCCTCTTCATCAGACGACTGGGGATCGCCCCTTTCATTAGAAGAAGAGGAGGATGTGGCTTGCGCCGCACCTCTAGGAGACAATGGCTCCATGGGGAGAGGAAGAGGGTGATGTGCGAGAATGGAGTTTGTTGTTGGTTGCAAGACTAGGGAGAGGAAGGGAGAGGGCGCTGTGCGAGAATGGGGTTTGTTGTTGGTTGCAAGAGTGGGATATTTAAGGGGACCGGAAGAACGTTGTACTCCCTCCGTCCCAAAATAATCGCATACTGTACTCCGTATCTCATTTTTCGAGGAGTCAAAATGTGCACTTATTCGTCCCAAATTAAGTGCACATTTCAATTTTTGAGGAGTGAAAAATATGCACTTGTTTGACTTCGGTTGTCATGGGTTATTAGCATGAGCAACTCTTCTCTACTCGAAGCTATGCATAATGTGGATCTTTGATTATGTAACCATCTGTAACACATTTCTATATATAACATACACATATCTATATTATTAGTCTTCCTCAATTATGCAGTGCATTAGTTTTAATTGGTAAATATGATGGAACAAGTTGCTACCACAATCAAATTCACAATCATAGCTACTCATCACCACAAAGTTCACACCACATATAATAAGCAGCAAACATCATAAGATGATCCGTTAGCAAACACCAAAATACAACCATGATACAAATCTGAACCGTCTACCTAGCAATAACACCACGAATCATATTATGCCTCATTGTTGTCCTTGAGTGCACTACGTGAAAAGAAGACATTGGTAACGGGTGCGGATGGCTATTGGTAACAGGCAAAACGCCCATTACCGATCAAGCGTTACAAATGAGCCAACAAAGGTAACGGGCTGATGCCCGTTACTGATGACACGTAAGTGTAATAGGCATCTAACAAAGACCGTTACCACAACTACTTACCGATCACCTGAAATGGTTGTTTCTCCGGGCCCACTGGGGCCTTTGGTAACGAGTGCAGACACTGAGCCTGTTACTCATAACATGTATTAGTAACGGGCGTCTTACAAAGACCGTTACCGAAACTAGTTACCAGTCACCTGAAATGTCTGTTTCTCTGGGCTCACATGGAACTTTGGTAACAAGCACAGAAACAGAGCCTGTTACATGAACTTAATATCGGAGACGTTTGCTGTGGACGCGTGTCTCCTATGTGTGGACGAAAGGAGACGCGTGCTGTGTACGAGCATCTCCTCTGTCTCGACGAAAGGAGACACGTGCTCTGGACGCGCGTCTCCTCTGTCTCGACGAAAGGATACGCATTGTCTCGATGAAAGCGTCAACTTCTATGGTCCACCGGTGTTGACGACTGTTAAGTACCATTTTCATGGCCGTCAACTCCTGCAAATTGAAGCATGAATTGCACATCCCCACTAGAATAGGAGCTTAAACTAATACTTTCCACCAGTGTTAATATCTATTCGAATGCAGGTATTTAGCATAGGAAATGAAGAATCTGTGCACATTCACTCCACTCCAATCCAAGGCACTCAAGTGCTGGCCAATGAGGGGCTGCCACATGGATTCTCCTAGATCCATGATGTCACCAATCCATATGAAGAACTCTCGATGAATCACACGCTGCCATGTTAGCATCACATGGATCCATGGGCCCACATTGCTAACTAAACTACCAGGAAACATGTCATGCACGGAGGATGGGCATCAGGGCCCACATGGAAGCGAGGCAAAGTAAGCACGGGCCAAAAGGCCGGCCGAGGGTTTCGGCCGACCATAGGATCGGCCGAACCGACCTAGGGTCGGTTGATCCCCTCCTTCCATGTGTTGCTCACCCATTGGCTCTTGGCTGCATCCCGGGGTGTTTTGGAGCATTTGGAGCCCCGGAGCAAGCCACTCCCTTGTCTATAAATAGAGGGGGAGGGGCCTCATTTCACACACACCTCCAAGCTCTCAAGTTCCACTTCTCTCTTGTGTAGCTCTCTCTCTCTCTAATTCTGCCCATGTGAGGTGATTCTCACCTCTATGTGGTAGAATGGGGTTGAGAAGAGATCTAGACTAGGATTAGTTGAGAGATAGAGTAGGTGTGAGGAGTGAGTTGATGTCCTCGTGGATGCTTGTTCTTCATTTATACCAAAGTGAGTATTCCAGCATTTCTTATTTAGACTATGGTGGACATCATGTATGAATGATTTGTTCTTGTGTTCTTAGCTCGTTCATAAGTTAGAGGCTTGTGTTCTTCGTGACACAAGGCTTTGATCCTTTAGAACTAGTTCCTTAGTTCAAGTATTTGTTTGCATGCTCTGATCCTGTTTAGTTGAGTAAGTTTGTTGTATGTTGTTTGTTTGCATCCATACCTTTCTTTCTGCTCCATAACTTGATGACTAGTATGATTTGATCCATTCTCTCTCTAGTTCGTGGTCCCGTATTTATACGGATTGCTATAGTGTTATTAGCGGTTCGACAGACGTAACCACGCTATAGTAGTTATCGGGAGTGCAGACGTGGTGTCTGGGCTCTGGTTATCCTACGAAGACCACGTGCGTTCGCGTAACAATAGAGGTAGGCCGCAATGGTGACAGCCTGTTGGGCCCTTTGGAACCCTCCGCGCCTGCGTACTGAGTTGGGCCCCGTTGCCAGTACATTGGACTCTCCCTAAAAAGTTAGGATGGGCTGGCGCCGCACGGGGAGGACTAATAGCAGACAGATCCGTCTTGAGAGTTAAGCCCCTTAAGATAGTGCTTCTCATATCGCTACCTATCCCAGCAGTAGCTAGTGTCCTTGGATACACCCTCACTGGTTACTCCTCCGTCCTAGGAATGATACCCTTCGGGAATACTCATTCTCCTAGGGGAAGTGCTACAACGGTGTATCTGTACGCTTGTGGATTCGTTCGCACTCGTCAGTGTACCCGGGTGTCTCTTACATGCTCACGCTACCCAACGGCGCCTAGCGGTGAGGTTAAGAAACGCCAACAAGCATTTCTGGCGCCGTTGCCGAGGACGGCTGTTGTTAACCTTCGAGCCTGTCTATCCTCGTATTTATCTTTTTCTTTTTTCTTCTACCTTCACCCCCGTTACCCTTTGACATATCCTTTTTGTTTCTTTACTTCTACCGTTACCCCCGCTACCCATAGAAGGTTATCCTTGTAAGCACCTTCTGCCTTCGACGAGTGAACCCTCAGAGCCATCTTTCTTTACTTCTCACATTTGGCTGTCGGCTTTACCCCTCTCTCATGAAGCTAATTCAGGACCTATCCTTCTCGGGGTTAAGCCATGAGAACCCCTTTGACCATGTGAGAGACTACGAGCATCTGATTGAAACTCGGGGTAAGACTGGAAGAATCACCGGATGCTCGAAAAAGAGAGTTTTTCCTGCTATCCCTCTCTGGGAAAGCACGGGATTGGCACCGTTGTTTTGGTAGAGACTACCTTACTTGGGAAAGTTTGAGAGCAGCTTTCTGCTCCCGATTCTTCCCGATACGACGTGTCGTCTCGCTAAGGACCAAGATTCTTAGTTTCAAGCAATGTGAGGAGGAATCACTAGGAATGGCATGGAATCATTTCGCCTTTGCGGTGGAAGATTGCCCAGTCCTCTACATTCCCGATTGGATGCTGCTCCAACACTTCTGGTTTGGATTGCGGAAGGATGATGCCATGAGGCTTAATGCTCTCTCCGGAGGATCCTTTGTGCACTTGGATGCTGTTAAGAGAAAAGAGATCATGGAGAATCTCCAGGATTTCAGCCCCTCTTGCATCCCGGTCAATGAAGTACCCACCAGAGGAAATGTTGAGCCACCTAGATCCATCGTCAGCCGAGCCCGAGACTTCATATCCACTCTTTCTAAGCTCTAGCTGAAGGCGTCATTCCTAAATAGCAAGAGTCTAAGGGAAAGATTTCGTAGCACGAGATCTACCCTTGGGTTCCCCTCTTGTGCATCTTCTTAGACCTTCTCCCCGAGACTTTGTCTCGCGGGAGGATGGAGAGAGTGGTTTGGAAAGAATGATCATTCCCGGCCAGGATGACTTGCTTGATCCTAACTACTAGCTCCTAAGGAGGGTATGAGATGTTTATCGTGTTCCTACGTTGAGGTTTGAGCTGAAGTGCCTTGCACTGAAGTTTCGTATAAACCAAGACATCGGTCTCTGCTTTATAATCCATTGGATTCATTCGTCAGACCGAAGGAGCACGGTCGTTTACCGATCGAATGGAGTGCATTTGCTTCTTATCTTAAGCCCATCGATCGATGCCGATTAGTCAGGAGAAGCTTAAACTTCATACCTTATGCCTAACTTGATCGATGCCCAATGGGAGTTGCACTTTCCAGCTTATCCATAGCCTCCCATTGGAAGCTTAGGCCAGACCTCGAGATGATTCCATCGTTCTGATGAGAACATCGGACCCTCTGCCTAAGGCAAGAGCGATTTAAATCTCGTTCTTCATCCGAACTCTGGTTCTTGATTGTACACCGGCTGTTGGAAGTCTTTGCTCTATCCTCTTTGGAGGCTGAGTGTATTTCTGAGCTTGAGTTCCCTCGGAGAACGGTTCCTGTTGTTGGAGCACTAGCCTCAGTGCTTGATCTTTTCATCTCCGAGTTCCGCGACCCTAGTGCTATAGCTCTCGAGTCCCGTGACCACCCCAGGGCTGCCTAGGCTCCCTGGGATGATCATGCCCTTCTTTAACCTTGATATATCATTTGGGCTCGTGTTCGTATATGACCTTGCAGATCAGAGCTTATCATCACATCATACTGTCTGCAAGGGAGATGGCCATGAGCTGAGATAGGAGATCACAAGACGCCTACATTCTGAGTATTCCTGGGGACTCATTTATTTTGTTTCCCTGAGAAGAATTATCCTTCGGGTATCTTGTGAGACTTAACCATGCAGGAGAAAGAAATTACCAAGATAGAAAGGAGTAAGGCAAAGGACCACAGGAAGACAACACCATCGAGGCGACACGGTGAACACTTCACGATCCCCATCAGAGGCTTCTACACTTTTGATGGACCAGGTATGTTGTCAAGGTGAGTTCTCCCAGATTATCTATGGTATACTAGTGGCTTGGCCAAAGTTATTATATAGTAGAGGTTCATTATTCAACCCCACCCTTATCCTAGCTTTAGCCTAAGCCAATCTTTTCCATCTCGGGGCATCCACCTGGGCTTTTGGTCTTAGGCCTGCTTGAGCCCACACGTGAAGGGGGAAGGCCAGAGGGACCCACCTAGGGCCGGCCGAACCCTGGTGCTACCACCTTCCTTCTTCTTTCGCGTGTGCGTCTCTTCCTCCTCCACAAACCTTCACCCTGCCGCACGATGAGTTTCGCATCACGTAGAATCCATCTCCTCCACCTCATCATCCTCAGCTCATCGCCGCTCCTGTGGCCGGAAAGAGCGTCGTCCGCTTCGACGGCTCCACCTCGTCCACCAGTCCCGGGGCAGGAGGTAACCCCTCCATCGCTGCCACCCCTTCAGCGGACCTTGCGATCGTGGTCGGAGTCCTAGAGGTTCCTCCGCTCGCCACCATCCCGCCGGGTGGGAGGATTCCGGGCACACCACCGTCTAGGCGCTCTGCCTCGCCTGGGAAGAGGCACATGAGACGGGCAGCCAGCCCCTACGGCAGGCCAACCACGGCTCAGCTTCGCCCCAAGGGTTTGCCATTCGCTCCACCTAGCGCACATGGATCGTCGCTAGCTGGGGGGCAGATGAGGTCAGCACAGTCCGCTCCTTCGCCGCAACCACCGGTTACCATAAGGCCGGCGCTGCCCAAGGAGAAGGCTCCTGAAGCACGCCCAGCTCCAGTCCTGTCTGAAGAGGATGAAGACCTTGGCCTGGACGACGGACTGCCACCGCCGCCCTACACTAGGAGGTCTAGGGAGAAGACTCAGGCAGCCGAGCAACTCCCTAAGCTCTCCTCAGTGGCCAAGCTGACCCCGCTGATGAAGGAGTTGGAAGCCAGCAACGAGAAGCTCAGGGCTACTTTTTCTAAGCAGAAGTTGGACCTGGCCGAGCTGAGAGACAATGTGCGCGACCTTCGCCGCGGCCTCTGTGCGAAGATGAGGAGGTTGTTCTCGACTACAGGGCACACAGCTCTCTATGATGCCGAGTAGTGGGGATTAGCCCCAGCTTTAGCTTATTAGGCGCTAGTCTAGGTCTAGGTTTATTTCCCTTCATTCATTTATTTCTTTTCATGTGTGTAAGCGCCTAATCATTTTAGTTTCTAGAACATTTGAATTTGAATAAAGTGGCTCACCGGTCATGTAACCCGGTCTAGCCACCCTTGTGTCATTACTTTGGCCATTTGTTTTAGAGGACATCTAGGTTGTATATAGTGTGGGGGAGAGCTATGACTCTCCTAATGCAGGCACGGCGTTTTTGCACGTACCTACTATGAGCACTCCGCGCTAGCCGACCGATCATCTACAGAGAACCTGAACGGGAGCCGCACGAGTTCACTCCTGTGGAGAGCCTCTCACGGTTCAGCTTCTATGCATAGCGCCGGTTTGCATCTCGACAACTCACTCTTTCATTCCTGAGTTTTATAACCATAACTGTCTATCTCTATAAATTAAAACTCGAATGTTGATGCTAAGATCACCTAGCTTGCTTGATGCCAGAGTAGACTCACGTATGTTTTATTCCTCGTTATCTACCTGATGCTTGTGAACCATAACCGTCTTAAGGACAAACATGTTTACCTAAGTAATTGACAAGTATGATATGGCTGGATGATATGATCTTTTGCTCTGATGACTAACTCTCTTAGGTTATTTATTTTTGAAAAATATAAAACTTCTTGGAAAGGCTCCTCTTTGATATGCCACCATCCTACAAGAGCCATATGATGTTCATAGTTGAAAACCTTCTACTCATATGCTGCTTGTTATTGCATTGAGCTTTGTCAAATTCTGTGACCCTTGTGAGAATTCTTTTCATTACTTTCATGATCAAGATTCATATGCACCCCACCTATATATATTCCCCTTGCTATGCTTCTACACTGGAAGTTAGCATTGTATCATTCATTCACTTTATAAAAATAGAGCTCCATATGTGGCGTGACATCTCTCTCCAAAAATCCTTCAAAAATAGACATGGGCTATAAAAAAATGAAGACACATGCTAAAAAAAAGAGAAAAAATAGCCCATGTCCAAAATAAAGGAGAGAAAGGAGAGAGATGGTCATGCAAAAAGGAGTTCCATAATCTTGATGGTAATAACTAGTGTCCACTCCGGGGCTAGTGTCCACCATACCAACAGCCCACAGTTCTCATCATACATGTATGGTAATATCTAGCACCCATTCCGGGCCTAGTATCCACCTTACCATACTTACCATACCCATACACGTGCACATCTTGATCTGATGGTATGATTTGATTTTCTCTGTGGATCCAGTTTTTGACTTTGCAATACATGTGATGCAAGTATGCTTTATCTTTTATCCTACCCTGAGCTCCACATATAGCCATCATTAGAAGTAGGATGAAGAAAGGCAATAATGCCTTGGTGAGGACTTATACACATTGAGCGATCTGAGACAATCAAATGAGGAAGCCACCAAGAGCTTTGTTTATGAAAAACTTGCAAAACCCCAAGGTGTTTATCATCAGGTGCATAGGTGACTTGATTCACAGCTGTTCTACTTTTCAATCACCCAAGGAGACATGATAGCCACTCCACAGAGGTTCACAGGAGCAAGGTATGACTTGGAATATCTCTTATGTTTGTCTTACTCTTTGGTATTCATGACCCACTTGGCTTTGTTTCCCCTTCACTCGGGACGAGCAAAGGTCAAGTGTGGGGGTGTTGTTGACGGCTGTTAAGTACCATTTTCATGGCCGTCAACTCCTGCAAATTGAAGCATGAATTGCACATCCACACTAGCATAGGAGCTTAAACTAATACTTTCCACCAGTGTCGATGTCTATTCGAATGCAGGTATTTAGCATAGGAAATGAGAAGAATCTATGCACATTCACTCCACTCCAATCCAAGGCACTCAAGTGCTGGCCAATGAGGGGCTGCCACATGGATTCTCCTGGATCCATGATGTCACCAATCCATGTGAAGAACTCTCGACGAATCACACGCTGCCACGTCAGCATCACATGGATCCATGGGCCCACTTTGCTAACTAAACCGCCAGGTAACGTGCCATGCACGGAGGATGGGCATCAGGGCCCACATGGAAGCGAGCCAGAGGAAGCACGGGCCAAAAGGCCGGCCGAGGGTTTCGGCCGACCCTAGGATCGGCCGAACCAACCTAAGGTCGGTTGATCCCCTCCTTCCACGTGTTGCTCGCCCATTGGCTCTTGGCTGCATCCCGAGGTGTTTTGGAGCATTTGGAGCCCCGGAGCAAGCCACTCCCTTGTCTATAAATAGAGGGGGAGGGACCTCATTTCACACACACCTCCAAGCTCTCAAGTTCCACTTCTCTCTTGTGTAGCTCTCTCTCCCTCTCTCTAATTCTGCCCATGTGAGGAGATTCTCACCTCTATGTTGTAGAATGGGGTTTAGAAGAGATCTAGACTAGGATTAGTTGAGAGATAGAGTAGGAGTGAGGAGTGAGTTGATGTCCTCGTGGATGCTTGTTCTTCATTTTGACCAAAGTGAGTATTTCAGCATTTCTTATTTAGACTGTGTTCTTAGCTTGTTCATAAGTTAGAGGCTTGTGTTCTTCGTGATATAAGGCTTTGATCCTTTAGAGCTAGTTCCTTAGTTCAAGTATCTGTTTGCATGCTCTGATCCTGTTTAGCCGAGTAAGTTTGCTGTATCTTGTTTGTTTGCATCCATACCTTTCTTTCTGCTACGTAACTTGATGACTAGTATGATTTGATCCATTCTCTCTCTAGTTCGTGGTCCCGTATTTATACGGGTTGCTATAGTGTTGTTAGTGGGTCGACAGACGTAACTACGCTATAGTAGTTATTGGGAGTGCAGACGTGGTGTCTAGGCTCTGGTTATCCTACGAAGACCACGTGCGTTCGCATAACGATATAGGTAGGCCGCAATGGTGACAGCCTGTTGGACCCTTTGGAACCCTCCGTGACTGCATACTGAGCTGGGCCCCGTTGCCAGTACATTGGCCTCTCCCTAAAAAGTTAGGATGGGCTGGAGCCCCACGGGGAGGACTAATAGCGGACAAATCCATCTTGAGAGTTTAGCCCCTTAAGAAAGTGCTTCTCATATCCCTACCTATCCCAGCAGTAGCTGGCGTCCTTGGATAGACCCTCACTGGTTACTCCTCCATCCTAGGAACGATACCCTTCGGGAATACTCATTCTCCTAGGGGAAGTGCTACAATGGTGTATTCGTGCGCTTGCGGATTCGATCGCACTCGTCAGTGTACTCGAGTGTCTCTTACACGCTCACGCTACCCAGCGGCGCCTAGCGGTGAGGTTAGGAAACACCAACAACCGGTCAGTATTAGTAACGGGCCTTTATGCGGCCCGTTATAGTGTTGTCATACTTGTAACAGGCATTCTAAGTGAAGCCCATTACTCACAGATTAGTTTTTGTAAAATGCCTTACTTAACGCCTGTGACCGATACATAGGGCACCTACACTAACCTACCTGTTTTCTGCCTGCATCCTGGAACCAGGCAGGATTTGGCAGCCACCAGATCAGGAGCTGCATCCTGGAAACATCCAGGATTTGGCAGCCACCACAGCAATGCAAGGAGACATCACAAACACATTCTCATCACATATATACACAAGCAAGATCACATATATACACAATGCAAGATCACATCAAGTTCCTCATCAGATCGACATGCATGCTAAAGTTTCAAGTTCCTCATCGGTGCTTTGTTTGGATGGAGTCCTGAGAAAACTACCTAAACCAGGCAACAACATTTGACCCAGCCAAGTAGGTTTCTCAGGCAGTACTAAACAAGCCTGAATGCAACAAGTTTCAAGTTTGTCAGGCAGTATAATGAACTCACGGTGCACCATTACAGAAGTTGCCGTTTCAGTCGAGGATCTCCTTAAGAATGTGCTCGCACAGCATCTCCCGGACCAGCTTTAGATCTTCTGTAGAAACGTTTAGGGCAGGTTTGAAATCCTGCAAAATACAATCATTATGAGAATACAAGTACAAATCAGTTTCTAAAATCAAATGGAGAATATGAGAAGAGACAAGGGTGAGCATTATCTACTTACAGCAGCCTTCTTGATGTGAGGTATGTCTTCGAGTAGTCTGAACATATTGAATGCCACATCGAATCCTTGCAAAAAGGATCCTGATGGCTGCTGAGCGCACTGCGCATCGAGGTACCAAAATGACAAGTTAATGCAGTACCAAATTGGTATGAAGGGACCACAAAAAAAACCTCGGTCTTACAGTGGTATTTGGCTTGTGCTTGAATGTCTGATTGGTTTTTAGCTTTTTCTTCTTTCCTTTCATCACTTCGTCCTTTGGGCATATATTTTCAAAGGCCCTGCATGATCAGCAATACCGATTAGAAACACTAAGAGATTGAATTTTGTGAACAAAACCTACAAGATACGGACCAATTCACAAGCATTCGGAGGTCATCAAACTTTCGCGCGGGATGATGTTTAGCAGAATCTAGATACCAAACATCTTTGAACTTCATACAGATTATCAGTGTTACATAGTGGCCACCAGTGCAGAAGGAACCCACCACATAGTCCTTCGTCATTGTATTTCTCAATGCTTGTACTACAAAGGTAGCCTCCTTAGCAATCTTTTTGGTCGTGAGAACCTGTGGATCCAAAAACCCAACACTGATCTTCATCTCCGCTGCCTTGTCCATCATTTTCCTACCAAAAATCCAAATGTTAGCATGCATGAACTTTGTGGTCAAAATTAAAGAAATATTTTTTGGTTTTAAGGGACTTACAATGTCCACAACCTCAAGAAGGTATCATCCAGAGCAACTAAGGTTATAAGGTCATACACGTCATTGAATGTAATGTTTAACATTAAATCACCATCACCATGAAAGGAGTCTTTAGGCATCTTTGCTGGAAAACTAAGTTTATCCTTACTGTATTCCATGGCGTAAGCATGCAACCTAGCACAATTCGGCCTGGCAGCCTGTAAGTCCGCTTCTGACAACATAGGCACAGCAAGCTTGTATTTTGGATCCGGTTTTGTCCAAATACAGTTAAGAAGCTCATCTCTAGGCAGAGGTTTCCTGGCCCCCTTCTTCTGCTGTGGTTGCTGCCCAGGCGGAGATTGCCTGTCCTCCTCTTGTTGCAGAGGCTGCTGTTGTTGCTGCTGCTTAGGCGGAGATTGCTTGTCCTCCTCCTGGGGCAGAGGCTGCTGTTGTGCTGTTTAGGCAGAGATTTCCTGGGCTCCTCCTGCTATTGTCGATGCTCCTGCTGCGTAGTTTTGCTGATCTGCTGCTACTTAGGCAGAGATTGTCTGGGCTCCTCCTGCTGGTCGATGCTCCTGCATAGTTTTGCTGATCTACTACTGCTGCTGCTGAGCTTTCTCTTGTTGATGCTGAGCTGCAGTACCTCCATCTGATGTTGTACCCCTGCTACCTGATGTGGGTGCAGGGTTGGTATTTCTCGTAATGTGTGGTACATGGATCCTGTTCTTTGACCATTGGATCCTTAGACAGAGAGCCTTAGCTAGGGTTGTTACTTCATCCCCCCAATTGGTACACGTAGAGGGTAGTGACCCGTATTGCCCCACACATAACTAGGTTGCACCACAACATACCCATCCTGCACCAGTACTGTATGGAGAGTCTTTTGCAATGGAAAGACAATGGCTAGTGCGAGCTCCACTTTATTCCTAGTGCCATCCAAAAGGCTGCACTTGGTTGGCTCTGTTAGCTTATCTATTGTGTCTAGCATAGGTGATCGACTATCGATGTGTTGTTGACTACCTTCGTCCTCGTTGACATGCCAATGGTTTTCCTCTCTGCTACACGCTTCTTTCTCACTGCCATGCACATCTTCTGCCTCGAGGCCATGCACATCTTCTTCCTCGCTGCTACTGACAGGTGGTGATTGGGAAGGATGAAGTACATTTTCCGGTATATGGACCACGCCTGATAGTCTTAGCATGTCGACAACTCTGATGAATGCTTCACCAACTATCTCTTTCCTCTCCGTATTAGACTTCTTGTTCCTCTTCTTCCTGTACATTCCAGCAAACTCTTCACCAAACCCTTTACCCCAGCCAAGTGAACTAGACACGCCTCGGACCCGACCTCGATGCTCTGGAGTCTCAAGTGCTGCGGTGAGGATATCATTCTCCCTAACCCCATGGAATGAACCATTGCTAGCCTAAGATGCAAGTGTTTTCACCCTAGTTGCTACCCCTACCACCGCAAGGTTACTGAATGTTATGTCCCCACTTCCTTCACTAGTGGTCTTCCTCTTCCCTACCCTTGCCCGCAGATAAGGCCTCGAATGTCCAGGAAATTGGTCCCAAGGGTTCTGTTTTCCTTCTTCAGCTAGCTTTGCATCCTCCTCCTCCCACTCATTCCTTTTACGAACATAACCCTTTTCTACCCATCCTGTGTGGCTTATTATGCAATGCTTTCTTTTCTTTCATCCCCTGGCTCAATTACTAAAATCTAGGAGAATTGGTTTCCTGCACAAACATGGGTCAGTCTTCTGGCTGCGAAAAGGCATGCTTCACAAAGGGAGTCTCCTCTTGGCTCACATATTTTTTCTTAAATGGGCCTTGAACCGCCGTTGCAAGGTTGCAATCTCTGACATAGCTACCTTAACTGCCTTCTTGCGAACAGATTCAGCCAGATTGGCTGGGTAATCTAGCTTTTCCTCTAAAACTGTGAACAATTGTTCCTTCTCAATTGGTGAGTGATCATCAACCGCCTTGTTGATTGACACCCTCTCTCGAGTAATGAGGCCACAGACTAATACAAATCTATCCCTCGCAGCATCTGGGGTAGGCCAAAAATTGTTATCAAGTCCAGTTGCGGTCAACATGTCTTCTGGCCATTTGGTTTGTGTCCTTGACCTGCAGGATCGAGTACTAATCACAGCAGTATGTGCTGAGTGACCCTGTGAAGAAGGATCACCGTCGATAGGCTGTGAACAAGGTTCACCGTTGATGGGCTATGATGGTGCACTGGAGGTAGAGGAGTTTGGTGTTGTGGCAAACTGCATAGATGATATGTCTGGTTGTCAGTAGAGCAACATAAGCTAGACTGAAAACCTAAACAAAATTAGATAAATTCTTATTCTCTGACAAGCAAAATAGTTGATATTAGCATACAAGTTGGGGATAGGTGCTAACCATTTTGACAGGGTGAAGCAATATGCTTATATATCAAAGTAGAGACAAAATTCCTTCAACTGCTTCCTTGTCCAACTTCAGCAGCAATGAATTGTGTGTTCCATGTGTACATGCAACAAGAGGATAAAGCAATCAGAATTAAAGTATGCTAACAGGTCCAAAGCATAACTGTCGATCTAGTACATTCAAAGCATAACATAATTAAACCATAACAAAAATTGGCGCACCAGGAACATGAAAATGAATTTCAACAGTTCATATAAGTTCATCTGTTAGCAACAATTTATTCAAACAGACATGGAGCAACAAAATTCATCCGTCAAATCCACAGCTAATCAATTAAAAATGAACTATTAAGGCATGTTGTACTAATGCAAGCAATTCCAGGAGAATAATCCTATGTGAACTGACCCTAAAGGCCTAAACAACTGTAAAGTAGGATGTCTCCCTAATCGACCTTGACAGGAATAGCAAATTGGGTGACCGAGCAGAGAGAGGGTGTTGGGGGTTCAAGTAGCACTAACCTCTGTCATGAATGACGTAGTTGTTCTCGTGGTACTCGGAGAGGCCCAATCCGCATCGCCTCGTTGCCTGAGGTGGCTGGCTTGTCGTCGTGACTGGGGATGCCGGATCCGCATCACCGTGTTTAGGTTGGCCGGGACGCCATCCGCACGCCAGTAACCGCGTCCTCGTCACCGTCGTCACAGCTAGAGCCACTTCGCCGACGTCACGCCGGGACCAATGGGGCTGGAGAAGAGTAGGGCTGCGGCAGGGAAAGCGGTGGCGGCGGGCTAGGGCTGGAGAAGGAGCAGGGCGGCGGTGGGGAGAGCGGCAGTGGTGGATCTGTCTAGGAATTAGGCTCCCGAATATATGTCCCCTAATGAACCGCGTGCGTTAGTGTGTTCAGAAATTACTGGTGTGCCCTTGCACGGCTCTCTGGTGGAATTGGAATTCCATGGGCATTATAGTTAATATAGGTGTGAATTTTTGAACAGCGCGCGCAAGGTTTGCCTGCTGACGCTGACAATGGATAGTCATCGGCGACGCTGGTTAGTAAACCCGCGTCTCCTTTGTTGGCCGGTGGGTCCGGGCGAGCAGGCAACGATTATCTTTTTTATATAGGCTGCTGACACTGACGCGTGGGCCTGACACCATTTTTTAAAAATAAAATTTGCATCCCTCAAATATTAGAGCCCGTAAAACAGTACCTAAAAATTCATTAAAAATAACATCAATTCATATTTGGACATTTAGTATTTTAATAAAATATCAACAGTCACACTTGTGTACCCAACATTCTTATAATTCGATTATACATCTCATGCTTGTGATATAATAATTCTAATAACATCTTAGTTTGCTCCAAAAATTCTACAAATTGACGTGGCAACATAATTTGGGTACCTAAACTTGTCATAAAAAATTCAAATGGTTTAGATAAAGGAAAAATATATTTATGTACAAATGGCTACATCTCTCACATAGTTTCCTAGAATGTTGCTTGAACATTGAAGTTTCCACACTTTGCAACATGTTCGATCTCGTACGCATTTGAAAATTTAACACAAGCTAGTGTTCACCTTAAGATTGCGAAATGCAAAGTTTCATTACTAATGGTTGTGGAAAACAAATATCATTTCTATGTTGTACTTACAAAGAACAAGATAAGGCATATAAACATTATTCACGAAACAGAATATACACTAAACAATGAAATTAATGAAAAGATGGTGATTTTAGAAAAAAAAATAGGAAAAAAATCATCAAATTTGGACTAAGCACGATGGAGAAATACGTGTTACAAAATTTGACTGCAGATTAAAAGGAGAAATGTGAATTGTTCTTCATTCCAATAGAATTGGGTCCCACCCTAATTAGAGACGCGGGATGGTTAATCCTCATCTCATTTGCCCATACAAACTGTTCTTCATTCCAATAGAACAGAGGAGGAAGCAGAGGGCGCCGCAACCTACGATTTGACTCAGAAATGTGAGAAATCAAATCTTGTCTATCAATAATCGACTGGACGATACTTTACATGATAGAAGAAGACATTACATTTGTAACCAAGCCTACATTCATCACTACAGAAATACATGCAAAACCCCCTCCGGCTCGGCTCCGTACCGCAGAATTGCTTGCACAATATTGAATGTTGCGTCGCACCACCACCATTGGCAGCGTCAGCCGGCAGAGGCCACGGCGGAGGGTGACACTCCTAATTTGCCAAGCCAAATTGACCCCTTGATATCGGAAATCTAGGGATTGCACATTGCTGATCAAACACGGACGCCACTTCCCTTGCTCCTTGCCCTCAACCTGTTTCATGTACGCGATTGCAGTGGCGTCAGCGTCGGCCCCGCTGTTGGCTCTGTAGAGGAAGACGACGGCCACATAGGCCGCCCCTCTGTGCCCATCCTTGGCAGCGTGGTGGAGATCATCAAGGGGAGGCTGAGGGTTGTGGTTCCTGCCAAAGATATCATCCATCCCGGTGAGGATGCAGGCCACCGGGTTGCCAGCTACAACTAGGCTACGAATGAAGACGTCGTAGCCGACGGGGTCGTTGTTCTGCATCTTCTCGATTGGAACCCGATCCAGTGCCAAGCGCCTACTGACATCTCTATCGTAGGCTCCAAAGGTCCTCCATAGGCCAATTCGATGTCACACCGACTCGGCCAACGATGATCGCCAGCACATCCTCCGGGAGTTTTGTGAGCGACCGCGGGTGCTCCCTCGACGCCATGAGTGCTGGAGTGGAAGGGAAGTCACGCGGCGTGCAGCGGAGGAGGCACAGAGGAGGGGCGCGGCGGAGGGGCACGACGAGGAGTGTAGGCAGTTGTGGTTTTTTCGCAGGTAGATGAAAGGGCTGTGGTGGTTTCGCGAGTAGATGAAGGAGCTGGGGCAACGGTTATTTATTTTGGAGAGAAGATACAGGAGACGCGTCTCCAATGAGTGGATACTACTAATTGCACATCTCGCTTATCGAGGAGTCAAACTCTTTGAATTTTGACCAAATGTAGACAAAATAATATCAATATTTGTATCTCCAAATAAAGTTTAGTATGAAAATATATTCCACAACTATTCGGCCAGGGGAAATTCGGACAATGGAGAGTTATCGACGACGCGGGTTTTGTGAGCACGCGTCTTCTTTGTCAGGCGGGCAGGCGACGGTTGTCTTTTTTTTATATAGGCTGCATTTCTCACATAGTTTTTCAAGTAGAATACATACCAAATATATACAGTATCTTAGGCAGAATATATAGGCATCATATATTACAAAAAGGAGATTCAAATTCCACCAATACATATCCTATATATATTACAAAAAGGATTCCATTTCCAGCAATAGACATCCCTGCATTTTACAAAAAGGATCGGATTCAGCAGAAATCAATCATTATTTTTCTTCTTTGATTTTTGTATATGGATCTTTTCACGATGGTCGCTTCACAAGTGTGGTGTTTTGTCAGCTCCCAAGACTCGGGGCATGTATGAAGTGTGAAAGGATGGACTTTCGTCAAACTGGTTGTATTCCTCCTCCTCAATAACATTTTCAATCCCAACAATCCTTTTTTTCCAGGCAAAACCACACTCCAGTTATTCTTTGCAAGGTCAAGTACATAGAACACTTGCTCAACATCCTTGGCGAAGACAAACGGTTCGTTTTTGTAACCAAAGACCCGGAGATCAACACTAACATAACCAAATTTGTCCTTGATCATAGCTCTCTTCGCATTGGTGACACATCTACACCGAAACAAGGCTACCTTAAATCCTACATAATCAAGCTCACAAATTTCCTCTATTTGACCATAATATGTGGCTATGTTCTTCTTATTGTCAACGGCCTGTACACGCACACCACTATTTTGATGGATGCTCTTGGCATCTTGGGCTATGGTGTAGAACGTGTATCCATTGATATCCATTGCTTCATATGTTGTAACAGTGAATAATGGCCCCGGTGCTAGTTTTCTTACTAGATTGTCGGTTATAGCAGTGCTGCCACTCTGGACATAATCTCGGAGCCACCTGTTGAAGCCTTGCATGTGCCTCTTTGCAACCCAATCCTCATTACAGCCAGGGTTTTGTTCACGTAGTTGTTGCCTGTGCTCATTGCCAAAAGGTGTAACCTCTACGCTCTGTTCTATCACAGTGAAATGAGCCTTGTTGAAGGCCTCTAGGTCCGGAGTGATTGACTTTTTCCCCAGGGTCCCAACACCTGAGAGACTACCTTCATGCCGTGAATGAGGCACACCAATGGGGTTTTGGGGGTCCATATAACCCATGGCCCACTCCATTACTTCGATGGTCTCATAGCCACGAACAATGGCTCCCTTCGGAAATGACCTGTTATGTACCAATGATTTGAGGAAACCAAAGTACCTCTCATATGGAAACATCTAATGAAGGTAAGATGGGCCAAGGTACCAGATCTCCCTCGCGAGGTGTGTTGTTAGATGCAGCATGAGATCAAAGAATGATTGTGGGAAGGTAGCTTCAAGCATGCATAGGGTCTCGAAATGCCTCCTCTCTAAGTCCAATAGTTTTTCCTCATCAATGACCTTCTGTTCTATTTCATTGAAGAATAAACACAAGCTCGTGACAGCGTCACGAACTAGTTCTGTCTTGATACCTCTTAGTGCAACAGGAAGAATAGATGTCATCAACACATGGCAATCATGAGATTTCATCAAGTTGAAATTCATTTTCATGTCCTTCACTGACACTAGCCTCTTGAAGTTCGATGAGTAGCCTGAAGGTACTTTCAAACCATGCAAAAACTCACAGGATTCTTTTCTCTCTACCTTTGACAAGGTGATTGCAGCAACGGGAAGGTCCATCCTCGTGTCTGTTTCCTCTGCATAGAGCTCCGGCCTAATGCCCATATCTTTATGATCCTCCCTTGCATTTTTATGATCTTTTTCTTTTGACTTATGTTGTACCAATGTTCCCAAAGTAGCTTCACACAAATTCTTCTTTATATGCATGTTGTCAATCGAATGACGCACATCCAAAAGCGGCCAATACTCCAGCTCCCATAGAATTGATTTCATGTTCCACATTCCTTGCGCATCTTCTTCTTCACCATCTCGCTTCTTTCTTTTGCCAAGTTTCTTTTCAAATAATTTGGGTAACTCCTCGATAGTTTTGACGTCCTTGACTTGCAAGTGGAGCAGATCTCTAGTCACATGCATTGGCGACTGTCGATTCTCCTTTTCCCCATTAAACTAACAATCCATGTCCCGGTAGGTATGTTTCTTGCTGAGGAAACGACAGTGCCCCATAAATGTGAATTTCTTTGAATTTCTTAGCCACACTACACAAGTTTCTTCCAAGCAGTGTGGGCAAGCTGCACCTTTCCTTTTACTCTGGCCAGAAAGGTTGTGAAGAGCCGGGTTGTTGTTTGAGGACCAAGAGTGTCCGAAGACCAGTGGAGGGTCGCTCCTTAGTGATGAGTGATTGACAACGTTGTGTGGACTGATGCTTGGCTCAGTGTGCAGGTACAGGTTGCGGCTTGACTCGTGTTGGTGCAGGTGAAGAACAAGCGCGAAAGGCCTTATCTGTGGTGGCCTCCGGGTGATGGAGAGGCAAGTAGGCTTGGTTCAATGGACCCGGTGGCCGATGGGGTAAAGTGCGAGCCGTGAGGTGCAAGAGGAGCAAGTTGAAGTCATGGACATGGGCTGGTGCAAGGTAGCGGTTCGAGGCCGAAGCTTGCACGCGAGGTTTGGTGGTTTGCCTACAAAACCATCGGTGGACGGTTTCTTGGTTTGGGCCTCAAAACCAAGGCCGAAGAACCAGCATGACGAAGACGGTGATCCGGGAGCGTCAGGAAGCTTCGAGGCGGGGGGCATGTGGCGTGATCGCGGGGCTTGCGTCGAGGCTAAGCAAGTCCGCAGTGGAAACGTGTCCGCTCGATGGGAATATCCGAAGACTTGTTCAAAATGCCCCTAAGGGGTGTGTATCTTCATTTTTAAGTTGTAGGGGTAGCGTGGTCATTTGACTCCTCTGGTGGACTTCATATATATAGCGGAGAGGTGGATGGCATCTCTCTCTCTGGCTCTAGGGTTTCCTCCCCCGGTAGATTGCTTTGGACTATTTCTTTTCACAGTTTTTTCTTTAGGCTAGATTCTTGTATAGACTCTGACCTCTGGATGTATGGAAGCATTTGACGTTGTGATGACTTCCCTCTCTTAGCTCTTTGTGATTTTCGTGCATTTTCAGAGCTATTTTTGGGTGTTTTCGTTCGTCACTTGATTCATCGATTTGAGGGTGTTTCTCTCTGGATTTCTTTGAGGGGATCATTGTGTATCTTTGTGGATGATCTTGACCCCTCAAACACCGGGATTTGCCCTCGATTCGTGAGTTTTTGGATGAACCCTAGTTCATAGTGTTCTTGGCCAAGATTCGCGATTCCCGGTGATTTAGTGAGTTAGAGATCGAGATTTTTGGGGTATAGCTTCACCTAGTGACGCTTCTCATCTCCCCCAAATATTGTCTCAAGAGCTCAAGTGGTTTGGGAGATCCTTCGATCGAAAGTTTGGAGTTGACCCGCGGGCGATTTTCTGGGCTACCCCGGATGACCCGGACACTAGTGGCCGGATGACCCGAGGTAGAGTTGAATTTCGTGTTCCTCTTGCTTCCGATTTAGATCAGGAGTGATTTCTTGATCTTTTTGAGGAGATCTTTTAGGAAAAGGTTCTTTGTGTTGTTGAGAAGCTGTGGTTAAAATTTCGTGATTTTAGGAGATCGTTTGGTTGGGTTTCAGATTTTTCTTCGTTCGTCAGCTGGCTGTTTTCTGGGCGACCCCGGATGATCCGGTCACTAGTGGCCGGGTGACCCGGTGCAGCTCTGTTGGCTATCGGTTGATCCGGCGCAAAGGGCTGGGTGACCCGGTACGGCTCTGGTGGCCTGCGGGTGACCCGGACAGAAGTGGCTGGATGATCCGGTACGGGTCTGGTGACCTTGTTTGCTTCCGTGTTGCCTCCGTGCCTTTCAAGTTTTGTTCCTAAGGTCTCAAGAGAGGTTTCTAGTTGCTTCTGCTTGTTAGTGTGCGACTCTCAGAGTTACGATTGGGATAGGCCGAGTTCTTTGAGAGGAAGATTTTTCTCGGCTCCCATTCACTCCCCCCCTCTATGGTCGCCTAATCGGTCCTTCAATTGGTATCAGAGCCGGTTACGGATCTTTGTGATTCTAACAACTCTAAGTTCCAAAGTTGGGCGACTACGGAAAGGGGTTAGGTCCTCCACACATTGATGGCAAGAATTACCAAATGCGGGAGAGGCGCATGTGCACATTTTTGCGGGGAAAAGGAACATTGATCTGGGAAGTGACTCAAAATGCAAATTATGTCATTCCTGATAGTTTCCTTCTTCTAGGTTCCCGTGACATGGTTTGATAAGGACACGGCTATGCTGTCTAAAATAACAGCCCAATCTTTCACGGTACTAATAAAATTCTTTACCAATCTCCGCTATAGTATAGTAGCCACAGGCAGCAACCAATGGAAATTATTTCCAACTCCAAAACAGCTAGTACTATAGGTGCTTGATTTGAATAATAAAAACAATCTTGTCCTCACGGCTAATCAAACTGAGTATAATTAAATTTGCCCACCAATCACAGCCAAGAAGCCTCACGCAAGTGCAAATAGGATACTAGTACACTACTAGGGAATGAACCTTTCGTCCTGAGAAAAAACACATTAGTACCGGTTTCTTTTGCAACCGGTACTAATGTGGGCATTAGTACCGGGTGGTGAGGAGGAACCCATAGAGCCCCTTTCGGCACACATTAGTACCGGGTCGGGGCTAGACCCGGTACTAATGTGACACATTAGTACCGGGTGGTTTCTAGAACCGGTACTAATGTGTGGCGGACACATTAGTACCGGGGCTAAACACCACCTGGTACCTAAAAGAGCACATTAGTACCGGGTGAAAGAAAGACCCGGTACTAATGTCTTTTCGCCTCGGCGCGCGCTAAAGGACTTAGAAAATTTTCTCGTTTGCAGCTCCCCCTCGCGCGCCTCTCTCTCCCTGATATTTATTTTTCTTCTCTCTCCCCTCCACCACACATTCATTTCATCCTTATCTCTTCTTCCTCTCTAACTTTCCCCTCTCTCTCCGCAGGAGCTCCGACGCGGGCGGAGGGGGCCGCCCGGCGCGGGCGCGCGGCCGCCCGGCGCGGTGGCTCGCGGCTGCACGGCGCAGGGGCACCCGGCGCGGCGGCTCGCGGCTGCACGGCGCAGGGGCACCCGGCGCGGCGGCTCGCGGCCACCTGGCGGGGGCGCGCGGCCCGCACGTCGCAGCGGCGCGCGGGCGCCCGGCGCGACGGCTCGTGGCTGCACGGCGCGGGGGCGCGCGCGGCCGCACGGCGCGGCGGCTCGCGGCCGCACGGCGCGGGGATGCGCGCAGCCGCCCGACACAGCGGCACGCTGCCGCCGGTGCGGGGGCTCGCGGCCGAGCCTGGGTGAGGCGGCGACGAGTTCTTGTGAGATGTGTGAAATACATGTGAGTTCTTGTGTTGTTCTAATCCTTCTTTCTTTGATTCCGTGAATCGGGACTTTGCTGTAAATCGTGTAGTTGTGAATCTTGTGATTTGAGTTGCGAATTCTGTGATTGAATATGAGATGATTTGAGTTGCGAATTTGTGATTGTAAATCCGATTGTGAGCTATGTGTTGATGAAATTTGTGTTGAATACTTGTTTGTGTTGTGAATATGAGATGTTGTTTGTGCTGTGAATCTGAGATGAATGAGATGGGATGAGATGAATTTGAGATGAAAAAGAAAAGAAAAAAAAGAAAAAGGAAAGAAAAAGGAAAAGAAAAAGAAAATGCGGCTGGCGGGATAGTCACATTAGTACCAGCGCCACCCCTACCCGGTACTAATATGACATTAGTACCAGGTGAGGAGAACCGGTACTAATGTGGTCTCCATATTAGTACCGGCTGGGCTGTACCGGTTCCAAAACCGGTACTGATGGGGTTTTGGAACCGGTACAGAAGGTCTTTTCCCTAGTAGTGGTATAATCCAAAAGGAGTAGATAAGCCTTTACTGTACGATAATATTCAAATCGGCAAAACAATATATCCAGTTTCGACCAATTACACGGACAGTCCAGAATAAATTAATTTGATCTCCCAGATCAAAAGCCGTACCACGAATAAAGTAGCAGCGGAAATTCTTCTTCACAATAAAGTAGCAGCGGAAATTCTTCTTCACAATACCCGCAGCGGCGACCACGATCAGAAGACGGGGAACTCCAAGATTCCAAGTGACGCACCCGAATCGTTACAACTCGATCATGTGCTCAACTTAAATCCACACGAGAATTGACTGGGTAGAGGAGAGAACTCTCGTCGTTCTTAGGAGGAACCCTAGACGAAAGTCTCTCAAAATAAAATCCAATCTAAACTCCGTAGTGGCACGCAGGCAAGGTTTATAAGGCACGCAGGCCTGGGCACCAAAACCAGAAGGCACGCAAGCCTCCGACTCAGACTCGAACCAAAAAAACATGGACACCTAAACGACTCAGTCATCTGTTGATGCACTTAACCAACATGGACTCAAACACTACTCACGCTAGGGCTCAGACTAGTAGGAAATAATATAAAAATCCGGCAAGGATGGTAATCACCATTACGTTTGATTGACTTCAACGTGAGTGCTTCCAATATAAATAAACTCTCTAGATTGTGTCTCTTTCTTGTGACGCAGATTAGCTCCAATGAAAATTGTCCTGAATAGTGGTACAACATGAGCACATATGCCTTCGTTTCTCATTTTAAAATTGTCGACTAAAGAGAAACTTCCTAGTTTAATACCAGAAGGCTTCAGAAAATCACTGGCTCATTTAATTGAATTAGCATAAGAATTTTCAGCATGACTAATTTGAGGAGCCTTGGGCTCATCATGTTTGAGGCCAATAGCAAGGCTGTTGATTACTTGTTTCGTGCTCTTTGTGCCACGGAGTTTGAGCGCGTGTAAGGAGAGCATGTGGTCGGAAAGATTTGGGAAAAGCTTAAGGTAGCTCATGTTGGGAACGCTCAAGTGCAGGCCCGTTTGTTTGCTACTCACCGGAGAGAGGACGAGAATTTCACTCATCTCCCCGGTGAGTCGATTGACTCGATGTTTCAGCGTTTCACGTGCATAGTGAACAACATGAGCGCCAATGTGGTCGTGCTTCCTTACATAGATCATGACAGAGCTATCAAGCTCTTGCATTGTCTTGATCGGTCTGTGTGGAGTGCCAAGGTCGAGGCTATTTTGGAGTCGGGTGTGTATGAGACTTTGACTTTGGATGAGCTGTTTTCGAAGCTCAAGTAGTCAGAGGTGGATAAGGGCCTGAGAGCCAAGGATGAGAGCCCGACTTACTCCCATAGTCGTGCTCTAGTCTCCGGACCTGGACCAAGGACTAATGCTAACCCATCCTCCAGGATGTATTCTTTGTCCTCTCTTATGTCCTTGCCAGACGAGGATTTTGATGAGCATGGAGAGAACGAGCTGGCGTTGCTAACCAGGAAGTTCGAGAGGCTGCACAAGAACTGCGTGAACATGAGGAGGATCACAGGGACGTGCTACAGGTGCGGCAAGAATGGACACTACATCACCGAGTACCCACAGGAGGTCGAGCCCAAGAACGAGAACAAGTACCGCCCGAGGATCGGGACCACGCACCACTCGAGGCGTGAACACAAGCACAAGTACAAGGACAAGGATGAGCGGGGATCAAGGAAGGGTGGTGACATGAAGAAGGCACGGGCTCAAGTGAACATTGAGGAGCTAAGTACCTCGGACTCCGAGGACACATCTTCGAGCTCGAGTAGTGAAGAAGAAGACGGCGAGCACAAGAAAAAGAAGAAGAGTTCCTTCAGGAACCTCACTGGGCTTTGTATGATGGGTCATAGCACTGGTAGCAAGTCAAGCAAGAAGAGTGGAAAGGATGAGTCCGATGTCGACGCCGACTCTGAGGAAGAGGTAACTCCTGATCTTGCTTTCCTGCTTAAGGCGAATGCCGAGTTGAATGCTTTGCTAGATAACCGTGATGAGATGGTTAGAGATGCTAAGAAGAAGAGGAGAGAGCTTATGGTTTCTCTAGAGGAAGCTAGAGAGAAAGTGGCTGAGTTAGAGGCTAGGCATCTTGATGACATGCTTGCTTTGGATGCTCTTAAGTCTTCTCCTATTGTTAGTGATGAGGTTGATTGCACCAATTGCAATGATTTCTTGGCTGATTTGACTGTGCTTAGGGAGAAGCATGCCTCTAAGTTGGAGGAACTAGATGTTCTTAGGGCTGAGCTTGATGAGATGAAGTCTAGGAATGCTTTGCTTGGTGCTTGCACATCTTGCCATGTGTTGCATAGAAAACTAGATGAATCTCATGCTAGGATTGTTTTGCTTGAGGCTGATTTGAAAGCTCCTATTGCTATGTCTTGCTCTACCTGTGATTTACATGCTGAGAAAAATCTAGAGCTTGCACAAATTGTTGATCAGCTACAGAATGAGAATGATGGATTGTGCACGTTGTTGAGTTGGTTGAGGTCACAGGAGCCACAACTGGGGAAGTTGGTGGCTAAGTTTAAGAGAGCGGATGGCCATGGTCTGGGCTTTGAGAAGTTTGGTGAGAGTGGTGGTAAGAAAGAGAGAGATACCAAACAACCCCATCCCGCACAACAACCAGCCGAGAGAGAGCGAGGTGAGAGAGAGAAGAACCCACAACCAAAAGGAAACCTAAAGCCAAGGCCGATCCGATTCCATTGTGGCTAATCTGGGAAGGATGGTCATAATGAGGAGTTTTGTTTCAGGAGGGGAAGGGATGAGAGGTTTGCTAGGGAGATGGCAAACAAGGATAGGTACCGCCCTTCTCGTGGTGTGCCTCAGCCTCGTGTTGTGCCTCTACCTCGGGGTGAGGGGTTCGTGCGCACAGTTCCTACTCGGGGTGGTGGTTTTGCTCCTCAAAGAGATAGGCGGGTTGGGTTTGGCCGTGGTGTGTTTGCTGGACGTTCTCCACCTTGTGAACGATATGAGGATGGGAGAGACCGTCGCAGCTTTGAGTCTCAGAGGGTCTATGGGCCACGCTTTCCCTTTCGTGGTGATCGTACTCCTCTAGTGAGACGTGAGGTAGTTCAGCGTGGTGGTCATAGCTTTGGTAGACGCGATCGGGATGATGTTGCTAACCCCACTTTTGAGCAAATAGCTCGACACTGGTTTGACTCTTTCTGTACTAACTCCAGTGTTGAGACGTTTGCTCGTTCTCGGTCTCGTTTCTGATTTTGCAAGTGGGAGGCTTGGAGAACAGTTGGCAGATCGACTTCGGTTGTTTGTCTCATGACCGGAGTTAGGGGATGGTTCTCCAGCCTCATCCCCGTGGTGTCTTTGGTGCACATCACTTTTTGGGGAAATGGACAAGTATTGACCGAAGGAGTGTTTCAAGTTAGTGGAAATGTCTTTGTTGGAGATAGTTGCTCTTGTTGCTTCTTTTGGGTTTTTGTGAGTTGCCTTTTTATTTTGAGGCTTTGCCCTATTGCATGTGTTTGGGGTGAGCTTTGTACACTCTTTGGACCTAATGCATGAGTTTAGGAGGAGCTTGTGAGCTTGCTTGTTCTTTGCCCTATGACATGTACTTTGGGTGAGCTTTGTATGCTCTTTGGCCCTTATGCATGTGTTTAGGGGGAGCTTGCTAGCTTTGCTTGCTTTTTGCCTCATTGGTCCTTGGGAGCTCACTTTGTAGCATATGTATCATTTGTTGCATGTCTTGCATGCATTTTCATTTTGTATCAAAACATGGTAGGGTAGCCATCTTTATATCATATTTGTTAGGATGAGCGTCTCGTATATACTTTGATCACTATGAGGTGCTATATGTGTGATATGTGTATGCTTTGGGAATGGTGATGTGAATGCTATGCCCTTGATGGTATTGTCATATGCTCATGATGAGATAGCTTCCTTTTTGTGAAAATGCTAAAAATACTTCACTCATGAGTAGATACTTTTTCATGCTCACTTTGTGCTCAAATGCCTATATCATGTTTAGTTTATGCTGGAGTATTATGCTCTTTTCGCTTGGGGTCAAAGACCCATTTGTCATGGTGAAGGACCGAATAGGCGACCAGAGAGGGGGGAGTGAATGGGAGCCAATAAAAATTCTTCTCGAAGGTCGAACTCGGCCTATACCCCGATTGTCACTCCGAGTACTCACACACACCAGAGAAGCTCTAGACTAGGCACACACAAGCCTACAAGTCGTAGAGACAAGCCTTGAAACAAAGCGCGGAAGCACAAGACAAGAATCGAAGCACCTAGTCAATTCTGGAAAAACCAGGCGCGGACTGTCCGTGCAGTACGGGCGGACCATCCGCAAGGGTACGGTGGACTGTCCGCACGGCCTGCTCGGACTGTCCGAAAAAACCACCTGAACCACCAGAGACACACCCCGAAAAATCGGACTGTCCGCGAGGGACCCACGGACTGTCCGCACCTTCACGGACTGTCCGCCACTTAAGTTCGGACCGTCCGCAAACTCCGTACAACCAAAACCACTAGTGGCACCGGATCAAAACACGAACACGGAAGAACTCGTGAAGAACACGAAGAACATGAGCACTGTTCAGCAGCCCGCGGACTGTCCGCCAAGGAGCCGCGGACTGTCCGCGTGTTGCGAACAGAGCAGAAACTGCTCGACCCATGAAGGCCAACACCACAAATCCATCACCGGATCTCCCAAACGGCTAGAGCTCTTGAGACAAGATTTGGGGGAGATGTGAAGCGTCACAAGATGAAGCTATGCCCCAAAAATATGGACCTCTAACTCACTAAATCACTAGGAATCACGGATCACACGAACCACCACCAAGAACTCGGGCTCCGACCAAAAACTCACGAATCGAAGGTGTTTCCCGGCGTTTGAGGGGTCAAGATCACACACAAAGATGCACAAGGCATCCACCCATGATCCCCTCAAAGAAATCTGAGAGAAAACACCCTCAAATCCATGAATCGAGCGAAGAAAGAAACTCCCCAAAAATAGCCCAGAAAATGACACAAAAATCACTAAGAGCTAGGAGATCACCACAACCCCGAAAGCTTCCATACATCCAGAGGTCAGAGTCTATACAAGAATCTAGCCTAAGGAAAGCAGAGGAAAAAGAAGCAGTCCAGAGCGATCTACCGGGGGAGGAAACCTTAGAGTCCAAGAGAGAGAGATGCCATCCACCTCTCCGCTATTTATACGAAGTCCACCAGAGGAGGCAAATGACCACGCTACCCCTACAACTCAAATAGAAGATACACACCCCTTAGGGGCATTTTGGTCAAGTCTTCATCGAGCGGACACGCTTCCAACGCGGACTTGCTTAGCCTTGACGCAAGCCCTGCGATCACGCCATGTGCCCCCCGCCTCGAAGCTTCCCGACGCTCCCGGATCACCGTCTCCGTCGCATCGGGCCTCCAGACTTGGTTTTGCGGCTCAAACCAAGAAACCGTCCACTGATGGTTTTGTGGGCAAACCAAGAAACCCCGCGTGCAAGCTTCGGTCTCGATCCGCTACCTTGCACCGGCCCATGTTCACGACTTCAGCCCGCTAGTCTTGCACCGCACGGCTCGCACTTGACCCCATCGGCCACCAGGTCCATCGAACTAAGCCTACTTGCCTCTCCATCACCCGGAGGCCGCCACAGCTAAGGCCTTTCATGCTTGTTCTTCACCTGCACCGACACGAGTCAAACCGCAACCTGTAGCTGCACACTTAGCCAAGCATTAGTCCACACAACGTTGCCAATCACTCATCACTAAGGAGCGACCCTACACTAGTCTTCGGACACACCTGGTCCTCAATCTCCCCCTTGATGAGTGCATTGACAACACCCATAGTAATCATCAAAGAGAAAAAGAAAAGAAAAAAACCACGAACACAAACCTCCAAGCAAGTGATCCAAACCAAAGAACAAGCGAAAAACACGATCACTCACCAAACTAAGTCTCGACCCCTAAGGCAAGGGCAACGGCTCAACACAGCCGAGACAAAATAAAGCTCACAAAGAGCACACGACAAAGCACAAAACTTAGGCAAAACCAAAGGAGCTCCCCCTGCACATATGCAAACTCCCCCTGAGCAAAAGGAACCTCTTCTTCTCAATTTTTCTCCTCACGTGCAACATCTCACAAATGCATATCAATTTTCCATAAAATCTCCACAAAATCTCCCCCTTATCATACATATGTCCCAAAACTCTCCCCCTTGTTGACAATGCATGAATCAAGGTATATGAAACTCTTCCCCTTGTTTGCATGAAAAATGCATGTCAAAGTATGTATACAAACTACCAAGCTTCTCAAATATACAAAGAGCACAACAAAATGCTACAAATGAGACATAGAGAAAGCAAAGTAGACATGGTGTAGTTCGCACATTGCCATCAAGAAGGTAGAGACATATAAGCATGTGACATGGCCAAAAGCAATTTTAAGCAAAATTTTTACAAAGAAACATTCATCTCATGAGCAAAGCCCTATCGATGGCAATTGGAACACAAATACACTAGATCATCCAAAGTTTATACAAGATCACAAATTCTCGTCACAAGATCATGGTAAACACCCACAAGCTACTCAAGTCATGTTAAAGCCACCGAGCCATGTGTCTACTTCTTAAAATGAGACTTCTCATGGTAGATAACATGCTACAGTTTAGCACCCAAGATATGAATATCAAAACATAAATACATGATTAGGAGCTCATTTTTCAAGCATAAGGCAATTCATACACCAATTTCATTTTCAAGTTTAAACATGGTACATGAAATGCCTTTGCGGCAAAAAGAAGCTTATGCTCCTCCACAAGTAAACAAATGGGCTAAACATTTACAATGACAAAAGGTCTTTGACCCCAAGCAAAGAGAACATGATATTCAAGCACAAACTAAACATAATATAGGCATTTGAGCACATTGAGCATATACAGGTATCTACTCATGAGTGAAGCAATTTTATCATTTTTACAAACATAAAGCTATCTCATCATACATATATGGCAAAACCATCAAGAGCATAGCATTCACATCACCATTTACCAAACATGCACATATCTCACATATAGCACATCAGTGATCAAAGTATATAAGAGAAGCTTTTCCTAGCACAAGTGATCCAAAGATGGCTATCCTACCAGGTTTTGTACAGAAAGTAAAATGCATGCATGGAATGCAACAAAATGAAACATATATCACATATCTACATGAGAAGCTCCAAGACCCAGTTAGAAAGGAAAGCACACTCCAAGTTCACCTCGCAAGCGTGTGAAAGTGACTTGGTCAAGTGGTTTGGTGAATATGTCGGCTAGCTGATCTTGGGTAGGTACATAGGACAAGGATATGTTTCCTATCTCAACATTGTCCCTTAGAAAGTGGTATCTCACTTATATGTGTTTTGTTTTGGAGTGAAGGACTAGGTTTTTGGCTACACTTATGGCACTAGTGCTGTCACAAAAGAGTGGAACCTGGGAGCACTCCTCACCAAAATCGCTCATAGTGTAGGTCATCCATAAAAGCTGGGAACAACAACTAGCAGCTGCTACATACTCGGCCTCTGTAGTGGACTGGGCTACACTAGATTGCTTGCGAGATGACCAAGAGACCAAAGAAGAACCAAGAAACTGGCAACACCCAGAGGTAGACTTGCGATCCAATCGACACCCAGCAAAATCAGCATCGGAGTACTCGTGAAGTCTGAGTATCGAGGAGGCAGAATACCAAAGACCAAACACAGGAGTGTAGTTCAAGTACCTGAAAATCTGCTTGACGGCCTACTGATGTGAAGTCCTCAATGAAGCCTGAAAACGAGCGCACAGACACACACTGAACTATATGTGCGGCCTCGTCGCCGTCAAGTAGAGGAGGGAGCCGATCATGCTCCGGTACTCGTTCTGGTCCACGGGTTCGCCATCCTCATCCGCATCCAAAGCCATAGTGGTACCCATCGGTGTAGTTAGCGGCTTGGAGTCGTTCATGCCAAACTTCTTCACCATGTCCCTGGTGTACTTCACCTGATGTACAAACATCCCGTCCTTGCACTCCTTGATCTGGAGTCCTAAGAAAAACTGCAGCTCGCCCATCATGGACATCTCAAATTCCCTGCTGATGTCATCTGCAAATCTGGCAACAGGATCCACCAAAGATTATGTCATCCACGTAAATCTGTACAATCAAAAGGTCATTTCCATGCTTAAGGAGAAACAGGGTCTTATCAATTGTGCCCATCACAAACCCCTTACTCAGCAAAAACCCTCTCAACCTGCCATACCAAGCTCTAGGTGCCTGTTTCAACCCATAGAGCGCTCTCTGGAGTTTGTATACACAGTGTGGGTATCTCTCACTCTCAAACCCCGGGGGTTGCATCACATACACTTCTTCCTCTATCACCCCATTCAAGAAAGCACTCTTCACGTCCATTTGGTACAACTTGAACCCTTTAGCCACGGCAAAGGCTAGAAGGATCCTAATTGCCTCCAAACGGGCCACAGGAGCAAATGTCTCCTTATAATCTATACCCTCTTTCTGGTTGAATCCCTGAGCCACCAACCTCGACTTGTTTCTCACAACTATCCCAGTCTCACCCTCTTTGTTCTTCCACACCCACTTGGTACCTATGGGACGACAATTTGGTGGTGGATCGACTAACACCCAAACCTGGTTTCCCTCAAAATTCTCCAACTCCTCATGCATGAATTCACCCAATTCTCGTCAGACAAAGTGCGTCGAATATCTTTGGGCTCAAACGACGCAACAAAAGCAGAGTGAGCGAAATGAGAAGTATTCATTAAGGTCACCTATGATCGTCGTCGGTGGGTGATCCACCTGTACACGCCGGGGAGCCTCTCGCCTGGACACATCTCCCCCTCTGCAGCAGCCTCCACTCGAACAGCCTCAGTCGCAGTGGGTGTAGGGGATGGACCATCCTCGATCACCGTCGTAGTAGTGGAAGTAGCATGTACACGATCAGCCGTGGGAGCATCACCACCATCATCGTCGTCGTCTCCATCTCCATCCTTCTCATCATCAAAGATCCTCGCTCCAATCTCCTCGTCACCTGCACACTCAAAAGTAGAAGCGCTACATGGCTGTGTCTCGTCGAAGGTTACCTCGCAAGTCTCCATGATTCGGTTTGTGTCAAGTTTGAGCACACGATATGCTCTAAAATGAATCGCATAACCAAGGAAAATACCATCCGAACATCTAGACTCAAACTTATCCAACTTTCCCTTCTTCAGAATGAAACACTTGCAACCAAAAGCTCTAAAGTGACTCACCTTGGGTTGTCGCCCATGCATCAGCTCATAAGAGGTCTTCTTCTTAAAGGCACGAAGGAAGATGCGATTTGAGACATAGCAAGCGGTATTGACCGCCTCGGCCCAGAAACGCCTAGGAGTCCTATGCTCATCGAGCATCGTCCTGGCCATCTCACAAAGGGTCTGGTTTTTCCTCTCCACTACGCCATTCTGGCAAGCGACGTATGGAGAAGAATACTGATGATCGAGACCAAGATCATTACAAAAGGCATCAAAATGAGAGTTCTTGAATAACGTGCCATTGTCACTGCGTATAGCTCGAATGGCATCACCATGTCTCTCATTCTTTAACCTCAAGATCAAGTCCCGAACAAAGCCAAATGTCTCGCTCTTATCCTCCAAAAAGAAAACCCAAGAGTACCTCGAAAAATCATCAACCACAACAAGAACATACCACTTCCCACCCGCAGAGCGAACACGAGCTGGCCCAACCAAATCCATGTGCAACAGCTCACAAGGTCGCTCGGTCATGACCGCAGTCAGAGGGGTGTGAGAAGCAGCAACCATCTTTCCATGCCGACAAGAAGCACAAACCAAATACTTCTCAAATTTCAACTTAGGCAATCCTCGGACAAGATCAAGACCACTCAAGTGGGAAAGCAACTCAAAGCTCAAGTGTCCCAACCTCCTATGCCATTTCCAAAGCTCGGCCAAAACGCCAGCAACAAATCATCGAGGAGGACCAATAGACTGGGAAAAATTGGCACAAAAGATTTGACCCTCGGGGACGATCGTACAAACAAGATCGCCTCGAGAATCAAGCACACGAGTAGCGCCCGACTTAAAACGAACCTCAAAACCTTCGTCAAGTAACTGAGATACTGACAACAGGTTAAAATCAAGTGACTTGACCAAAGCTACACTTCTTAAGGTCACCTTGCTACTCACCTTCACCATACCTTCAGCAAGCACTCATCCTCTCCCATTGTCCCCGAAAGTGATGTACTCCCTCGTACTCACTAGGGTGAGGCTGGAGAACAACCCATGATCGCCGGTCATATGTCGTGAGCAACCAGAGTCGATCAACCAAAAATCCTCCAAGCCTCCCACCTCTTCCTCAGAGTCAGAGTTCGAATCTGAGCTGTGCTTCCCACCCTTCTTGGAGTGCGCCATTCCGCAAAAGCCTCCTTGTGCGACAAAGCTGAGGCCGGTGAAGTTCTTGCCCGTGTGCCACTTGTCCTTGCACCGATCTTGCTCTTCATCGCTGCTCGAGTTGAAAGAAGCATCACTTGATGTGCAGTCGATGTCGCTCGCTCCGGCAACCATCGCTCGGGCCGTCTTCTTCTTGTACCCGCTACTCTTCTTCGACCTTCTCTCGCTCTTGTCCTTGCGCTTGTCCTTGTAGTCGTTCCAAGTGTGATGCTTGTTGTAGTCGTGCTTGGGCTTGCCCTTGTAGTTGTTCTTGGTCTCCATGGCTTCAGGTCATTCGGTGATGAAGTGCCCATGCTTCCCACACCGATAGCACATCCCCGAGCTCCGCCTTGCATTCTTGCGGTTCTCGTACATCTGCCCAAACCTCTTGCTCAACAAGGCGAGGTCATCCTCGCTCAGGACCTCAAAGTCCTCATCTGGCAAAGACACAAGACAAGACAAAGAGAAACCAATAGAGTTAGCATTAGACCTTGATCCTGAGACAAGAGCCAAACTATGAGGATCAGTGGGGCTCTCGCTCTTGGCTCTCCAGGCACGATCAACCTCTGAAGACCTGAGCTTGGAAAACAGCTCATCAAGCGACAACGTGTCATACACGCTCGACTCCTCAATGGCCTCGACCTTGGCACTCCACACAGATCTATCCAGGGCATGCAAAAGCTTGATAGCTTGATCATGATCCGTGTATGGGAGCACTGTCACATTGGCCCTCATGTTGTTGACTAAGCTGGTGAAGCGCTAAAACATAGCATCGGTCGACTCACCGGGGAGATGAGTGAAGTTCTCGTACTCTCTCTGGTAAGTGGAAAACAAACGGGCTTGCACCTGGGCATTGCCAACATGAGCATTTCTCAACTTGAGCCAAATCTTTCCGGCCACATTCTCTCCATACACTCGCTCAAACTCCGAGGCACAAAGAGCATGGAATAAGTAATCAACGGCCTTGCTATTGGCCTCACACATGTCCCGCGATCCTGGAAGCAGAAAACTATCTGGGATGCATAATGAGGATTCTGAGTAACATCCCAAATCAGAGTTCCCTTCCCATGCAAAAACGCGCCCATGCGCCTCTCCCACATCGGGTGATTCTTGCCATCGAAGTGCAGAGGACCCGACCCCTTACCATAATCGCCCATCTTTGGATCTTAGACTGGTTAGAATGAAGAAGATCCGTAACCGGCTCTGATACCAATTGAAGGACCGAATAAGCGACCAGAGAGGGGGGGAGTGAATGGGAGCCAATAAAAATTCTTCCTGAAGGTCGAACTCGGTCTATACCCCGATTGCCACTCCGAGTACTCGCACACACTAGAGAAGCTCTAGACTAGGCACACACAAGCCTACAAGTCCTAGAGACAAGCCTTGAAACAAAGCGCGGAAGCACAAGACAAGAATCGAAGCACCTAGTCAATTCTGGAAAAACAAGGCGCTGACTGTCCGTGCAGTACGGGCGGACCGTCCGCAAGGGTGCGGCGGACTGTCCGCACGGCCTGCTCGGACTGTCCAAAAAAGCCACCCGAACCACCAGAGACACACCCCGAAAAATCGGACTGTCCGCGAGGGACCTGCGGACTGTCCGCACCTCCACGGACTGTCCGCCACTTAAGTTCAGACCGTTCGCAAACTTCGTGCAACCAAAACCACTAGTGGCACTGGATCAAAACACGAACATGGAAGAACTCGCGAAGAACACCAAGAACACGAGCACTGTTCAGCAGCCCGCGGACTGTCCACGTGTTGCGAACAGAGCAGAAACTGCTCGACCCACGAGGGTCAACACCACAAATCCATCACTGGATCTCCCAAACAACTAGAGCTCTTGAGACAAGATTTGGGGGAGATGTGAAGCGTCACAAGATGAAGCTATGCCCCAAAAATCTTGACCTCTAACTCACTAAATCACCGGGAATCGCGGAACACACGAACCACCACCTAGAACACGGGCTCCGACCAAAAAATCACGAATCGAAGGTGTTTCCCGGTGTTTGAGGGGTCAAGATCACACACAAAGATGCGCAAGGCATCGACCCATGATCCCCTCAAAGAAATCCGAGAGAACACGCCCTCAAATCCACGAATCGAGCGAAGAACGAAACTCCCCAAAAATAGCCCTGAAAATGACACGAAAATCACAAAGAGCTAGGAGATCACCGCAACGCCGAAAGCTTCCATACATCCAGAGGTCAGAGTCTATACAAGAATCTAGCCTAAGGAAAGCAGAGGAAAAAGAAGCAGTCCAGAGCGATCTACCGGGGGAGGAAACCCTAGAGTCCAAGAGAGAGAGAGATGCCATCCACCTCTCCGCTATTTATACGAAGTCCGCCGGAGGAGGCAAATGACCACGCTACCCCTACAACTCAAATAGAAGATACACACCCCTCAGGGGCATTTTGGTCAAGTCTTCATCGAGCGGACATGCTTCCACCGCGGACTTGCTTAGGCTTGACGCAAGCCCCGCGATCATGCCACGTGCCCCCGCCTCGAAGCTTCCCGACGCTCCCGGATCACCATCTCTGTCGCATCGGGCCTCCAGACTTGGTTTTGCGGCCCAAACCAAGAAACCGTCCACCGATGGTTTTGTGGGCAAACCAACAAACCCCACGTGCAAGCTTCGGCCTCGATCTGCTACCTTGCACCGGCCCATGTTCACGACTTCAGCCCGCTAGTCTTGCACCGCACGGCTCGCACTTGACCCCATCGGCCACTGGGTCCATCGAACCAAGCCTACTTGCCTCTCCATCACCCGGAGGCCACCACGGCTAAGGCCTTTCGCGCTTGTTCTTCACCTGCACCGACACGAGTCAAACCGCAACCTGTACCTGCACACTTTGCCAAGCATCAGTCCACACAACGTTGTTAATCACTCATCACTAAGGACCGACCATACACTTGTCTTTGGACACACCTGGTCCTCACATGGTGAATGTTTAGCCCATATGTTTATTTGTGGAGGAGCATAAGCTTCTTTTTGCCGCAAAGGCATTTCATGTACCATGCTTAAATTTGAAAATGAAATTGGTCAATGAATTGCCTTATGCTTGAAAAATGAGCTCATAATCATGTCTTTATGCTTTGATGTATATATCTTGGGTGCTAAACTGTTGCATGATGTCTACCATGAGAAGTCTCAATTAGGAGTAGACACATGGCTCGGTGGCTTTGACATGACATATAGTAGCTTATGGGTGTTTGCTATGATCTTGGGTTGAGAACTTGTGATCTTGTATGAGCTTTGTGTGATCTAGTTCATTTTTGATCAAATTGACCATGGATAGGGCTTTGCTCATGAGATGAATTTTACTTTGTGAAAATTGCTTAAAATTTCTTTTGGCCATGTCACATGTATCTATGTCTCTACTTTCTTGATGGCAATGCTCTAACTACACCATGTCTACTTTGCTGGCTCTATGTCTCATTTGTAGCATTTTGTTGTGCTCTTTGTATATCTGAGAAGCTTGGTACATTGTATATGCCTTGACATGCATTTGTGCACTTTCATGGTACCTTGATTCATACATTGTCAACAAGGGGGAGAAGTTGTATGCAAGAGGGAGAGAATTTGTGAGATTTTGCATGTTGGGGAGAAATTTGAGAAAAGGTATGCATTTGCTCAGGGGGAGTTTGCATATGTGCAGGGGAGCTGCTTTGGTTTGCCTGAGTTTTGTGCTTTGTGGTGTGCTCTTTGTAGAGCTTTGTTTGTCTCGGCTGTGTTGAGCTGTTGCCCTTGCCTTAGGGGGCTGAGACTTGGTCTAGCGAGTTATCTTGTTTTTTGCTTGTTCTTTGGCTTTGGATCACTTGTTGAAGGTTTGTGTTCGTGGTTGTTTTCTTTTCTTTTTCTCTATGTTGGTTAGTATGTGTTTTGTCATTGCACTCATCAAGGGGGAGATTGAGGACCAGGAGTGTCCGAAGACCAGTGGAGGGTCGCTCCTTAGTGATGAGTGATTGACAACGTTGTGTGGACTAATGCTTGGCTCAGTGTGCAGGTACAGGTTGCGGCTTGACTCGTGTTGGTACAGGTGAAGAACAAGCGTGAAAGGCCTTAGCCGTGGTGGCCTCCGGGTGATGGAGAGGCAAGTAGGCTTGGTTTGATGGACCCAGTGGCTGATGGGGTCAAGTACGAGCCATGCGGTGTAAGAGGAGCAAGTTGAAGTCATGGGCATGGGCCGGTGCAAGTTAGCGGTTCGAGGCCGAAGCTTGCACGCGGGGTTTGGTGGCCCACAAAACCATCGGTGGATGGTTTTTTGGTTTGGGCCTCAAAACCAAGGCCGAAGAACCAGCACGACGGAGACGGTGATCCGAGAGCGTCGGGAAGCTTCGAGGCGGGGGGCACGTGGCGTGATCGCGGGGCTTGCATCGAGGCTAAGCAAGTCCGCGGTGGAAGTGTGTCCGCTCGAGAGGTGGTAGCGTGGAGGGGTGTGTATCTTCATTTTAAGTTGTAGGGGTAGCGTGGTCATTTAACTCCTCCAGTGGACTTCATATATATAGCGGAGAGGTGGATGGCATCTCTCTCTCTGGCTCTAGGGTTTCCTCCGCCGGTAGATTGATTTGGACTGCTTCTTTTCCCAGTATTTTCCTTAGGCTGGATTCTTGTATAGACTCTGACCTCTGGATGTATGCAAGCATTCGGCATTGTGATGATTTCCCTCTCTTAGCTCTTTGTGATTTTCGTGTCATTTTCTGAGCTATTTTTGGTGTTTTCGTTTGTCGCTTGATTCGTCGATTTGAGAGTGTTTCTCTCCGGATTTCTTTGAGGGGATCATGGGTGGATGCCTTGTGCATCTTTTTGGATGATCTTGACCCCTCAAATGCCGGGATTTGCCCTCGATTCGTGAGTTTTCGGATGAACACTAGTTCATAGTGTTCTTGGCCAAGATTCGCGATTCCTTCCCGGTGATTTAGTGAGTTAGAGGTCGAGATTTTTGGGGTATAGCTTCGCCAAGTGACGCTTCTCATCTCCCTCAAATCTTGTCTTAGGAGCTCAAGTGGTTTGGGAGATCCTTCGATCGAAAGTTTGGAGTTGACCCGCGGGCGATTTTCTGGGCTACCCCGGATGACTCGGACACTAGTGGCCGGATGACCCGAGGTAGAGTTGAATTTCGTGTTCCTCTTGCTTCCGATTTAGATCTGGAGTGATTTCTTGATCTTTTTGAGGAGATCTTTTGGGAAAAGCTTCTTTGTGTTATTGAGAAGTTGTGGTTAAAATTTCGTGATTTTAGGAGATCGTTTGGTTGGGTTTCGGATTTTTCTTCGATCGTCAGCTGGCTGTTTTCTGGGCGACCCCGGATGATCCAGTCACTATTGACTGGGTGACCCGGTGCAGCTCTGTTGGCTATCGGTTGATCCGACGCAAAGGGCCGGGTGACCCGGTACGGCTCGGGTGGCCCGCAGATGACCCGGACAGAAGTGGCCGGAGGATCCGGTAAGGGTCTGGTGACCTTGTTTGCTTCCGTGTTGCCTCTGTGCCTTTCAAGTTTTGTTCCTAAGGTCTCAAGAGAGGTTTCTAGTTGCTTCCGCTTGTTAGTGTGCGATTCTTGGAGTTACGATTGGGATAGGCCAAGTTCTTTGAGAAGAAGAATTTTTATCGGCTCCCATTCACTCCCCCCCTCTCTGATCGCCTAATCGGTCCTTCATCGTTGATGGTGGTGAACAACATGGCATGCAATGTGAACTCCTCACGGCCGAACTCATCCCAAACTTTCTTCACACCAGGCTTCCAAAGAATCTTCAAGTCATCAACTAGTGGCCACAAGTAGACATCAATACGGTCGCTAGGTTGCTTTGGCCCGGACACCAATATTGTCAACATCATGTATTTCTGTTTCTTGCATAGCCAGGGTGGAAGGTTGTACAGTGACAGCATGACAGGCTAGGTGCTATGTGTTGAGCTCTGGTTAGCGAATGGGTTCACGCCATCTGTGCTCATTGCGAACCGAATGTTCCTACTTTCACCGGCAAATTCCTTAAAGTGGGACTTAATGTTTTCCCATTGTTTGCCATCTGCGGGGTGCCTAATCTTGCCTTCTTCCTTCTTTCGATCCTTATGCCAATGCAAGAGTCGGGCCTCCTTTCGTGTGGCGAACCATCTTCTCAACCCAGGAATGATGCAAAAATACCATGCTACCCTCACAGGAGCACCTTTAACCTTCTTCTTCTTCTTGCCTCTGATCTCCACGGGCTCATTCTCGTCATCATCAGCATTGTTATCATCTCTAGCATCTTTTTTCCTCTTGTACTGATCGAACCCACACTTAGGGCACTTGTCAAGGTCTTCATAATCTCCACAGAACAATAGACAAATGTTCTTGCAAGCATGAATTTTTTCAACCTCTATTCCCAAAGGACAAATTATCTTCTTTGCCTCATAGAAAGACTCGGCTATTTGGTTTCCCTCGGGTAGCATGTCCTTAAGAAGATCCAATAGTTGTTTGAAACTTTTGTTGCTCCAACCATGATCTACCTTAAGCTGCAGAAGTTTTAGATCACCAGAAAGGCGAGAGTACTTCTGGCAACCAGGATAGAGGGGTTTCTTTGAATCTTCAATGAACTGCTTCAGCCTCGCTAATTCAGAAGTTGTATACACTCCTTGAAACTCAACATCCCGCAACATTTGATCAACATTGTGCACACATTGCAACACCTCACCATCATTGAAGCCCGTAACTTCTTGATCAGTGATATCCTCAGGCCTCATCACAATTGGTGGGAATGGTTCATTTTCCTCGAAAACTCCACCTTCATCAAGCTCTTCATCATGGCATCACGCTGCCCCCTTCATTAAGGCTGGTAGCATGGTGTCGTGCTTCACCTTCATTTAGGCATCCTGCTTCGACTTCATTAAAGCCTTCCTCACCATGTTTATTCCAACACGTGTAATTTTTTTTGAAACCATCTGTGATCAAATGATGAAAAATGTTGTCCCGTTGTCCAAACTTTTTCTGGTTGAGACAATCTATACAGGGGCAAAACATTGCCTGAACACCACAATTTCTCATATCCGCCTCTGCTTGATCTAGAAAACCATTGACCCCCCTTAAGAAACTATCCCAATCTCGGGACTTACTGTACATCCAAGCCCGAGCAGTAGCAGCCATCTGCAATTTCCATACATTAAATGAGCATAATTCATCACCAAAACCGATGAGTAAGAGGATTAGGACAACGAAGTTCAATAAAAGGGGGCAATTTCCACCTTGACGAGGACTGTCTATGAGGCGAGCGCGTCCGAGGAGGAGGACGAGGCGTCGCTACCGCGGCGACAGCGACAGCGACGGCACGGAGGACGGTGCCGAGCCCGAGGAGGAGGATGAGGCGTCGCGGTCGCGGCGACGGTGACAGCGCGGAGGACGGCACTGAGCCCGAAGAGGAGGATTAGTTGCTGCTTTGGAGGACGGCGACGTACGACGCGGAGGGACACCGCGCCGCGGTCGACGTTTGCCGGCCCCTTTTGCCGCCGCGCACGCGGCCGGCCGACATTCTGCAGCGCCAACTTTCTGAGAAGAGAGAGCGCATGTGCAGCGCTATAAATTACCTGGTGACGGTGGGGAGAGAGAGTGGGGCCTTCAGAGGAGAGAGAGCAAGTGTGGTGGTCGGAACGCAAAGACAACGACACATAATAACAACACGCGTCTCTGATGTGAGAAAAAAAAGGAGATGATAGCTCCAAACAAGCGTCGCCAATTGGGTCATCATAAAAGGAGACACGTCCTAACAACCACCCATCTCCAATAGGAAACTCATCGGTAACAGACTTAAAGAGCCCATTATCGATAGGTTTCACTTTTGTATCGGACACATTTTAACGTCCGTTACAAAGAAAACATGTAACGGACGTTTAAGAAGTCCGTTACCAGAAGTCCTCATTGGTAACGGGCGTTGTGGTGGCGAGGTCAGGGCGAGGTCGGGGTCGAGCCTGCCGCACTTATGCGTACGCCAAACAACAACCGTTACAGATGCAGGTCCATGTAACGGGTGTTAAGGGCCCGTTACAAATGCTGCGTGACCTATTTGAGGTTTTCACGTAGTGGTGACCTCTTATATGAGGCCTGTCGCAGCAATTCCTTCACCTTCTTCACCACAATCGTGGCAAAATCCAGGTGCTTCTTCACCATTTGGAGCTTAGAGATAGTCTCTTGAATCTCCATGTTAGCCTTTGCACATTCTTCCTTCCACATCCTTGCCTCGCTTTCAGCTTTTAGGTACTTGTTGGCTTCACCCTTTTTTGTAGGAGACAACAAAGCATCGTTTGTCTTTTTTTTTCTTGTCTCAAATAGGTTATAGGTTAGCTCCCCGTAGTATCGCACCATCATCTTCAGCTCATCTGCTTTGACATTGGCCTCCTCCTTAACAGTTGTACATGCTTCTTTCCATGACCTTGCTTCCTCTTCTACTTTTCCCTTCATTTCCATTAGTTTCTCTAGAACTTTTAGAGTCCTAATATCCCATTCTGGATCTATCCACCTAAACAATGCGCACTTCATGCCATCAATCTGCAGTCACCAATTTCGTTCATATAATTAGCGAATGACCACACTAACATCAAACGGAGAAGCAAAATTTGTTAGAAGTGAAACAAGTTATCGTTTACCTCGTAGCAGCATACATACCGACGCCCAAGGCTAGCGCCTATCCAGTCATACCTCAGATGGACAGGCAAACCATCCTTGCACTCGTTTTCATTAGGATCTAGAATGTTAACTTCACGAGGACCAGGCGTCAGCGATCTGGGGCTATCGGAGTCTACTCCAAACACCTTTAAAATACATGAATATAGTCTATTAACCCAGAGTGACAGGTCAAAGTAGCATGGTAAAACAGAGGACTGACTTGACCAGAGCAAGTCCTGCTCCTCTGTTCGCCGCTACGGCCGCTACAATTCGCCATTCCCACCATGGGCAAGAGCAGATCTATGCACCGACGCTAGCTCTAGCCTTTGCCACAAGGAACAAGAGCGTGCTGCCGGCGAGTCTCTTGCAGAGTTGCAGTAGTGTACACCGTGTCGTCGAGATAAATGAGATATATACACTTGTCTACAGGAATATTTTTTTGGCTACAGCGCAGGCTTTTCTCCTGCCAACTTACCAGAACCACTTCGTGCTGTTGTTGGGGCTGACGTGTCCAGCTACCGTGAGGCAGCTGGCCACATGGAATAGGCGGCACTTGGAAACAAGCAGTTACACAATTGTTACACCCGAAGGTCCTACCTGCAAAACATAAAAAGATCAGACCTTCCTCGTTCCTAACTTCCCCCTTGTATCACTACATTATTACGATATATTCGTTGTTCTCCCTCTAACTTCTTTTTTGCCTAGTTTCACAGTTATGCAACGCTTATGAGTTTAGAATGGTGATTAGGAGTATGCTCGAATCAATTTGAAACAGATTAAACAAAATCGGCATATTAAGATGGCATCTCATAGGAACTCATCACCACAAAGTTCACACCACCGAGTATCAAACATCATAAGATGATCAGGTAGCAACAAGTTTCTTGGGTCATCACAACAAGATGATCAGGTAGCAACAAGTGTCTCAACTCATAACAACAAAGTTGACACCACCATGTAGCAAACATCAACATGTTGGCAATGGTAGAAAAAACTTATATAAAATATCTGTTTGGCTCAAATAACACAAACTGCATCATGTCTCAGTGGTAGTGTTTCCTACCCCTTCAGAATAAAGGTCATGGGTTCAACCTTTGTTGTTGACGTTGTTTGTTTTTTTATTTTCCTCCTTTTTTGTCACACTAAATCGTGGCCTTGTGGGACCTTGCTTTTTTTACAGACTGGAATAGGCGACACTTGGAAATAAGCAGTTAAGCATTTGTTACGCAGGAAGGTCCTCCCTACAAAATATCAACAGACCGTAGATTCCTCGTCCATATCTTCCTCACCCACAAAGTCCGTTCTGTAGTATTCAGTGGAACAGGATTAAACTCTCACTGCTACGCAATGAGAAAACCCAGTATCTTACAATGCTAAAACAGTAGCAGTAGTAGTAGTAGCAGTAGTAGCAGTAGTAGCAGTAGTAGTAAAACACAAGAACCTATAAATCAATCAAACGAGTCATTCAGCTGCTGTAACATTTTCTTACATAGGCCCTTGTATAGTACAGCCTCTTGTAGTGCTTTTAGCTCAGCGGCATTATCTTGAATCTCCTGCAGAATCTAGTAAAACACAAGAACCTATAAATCCATCAAACGATGCAAATTGGAAACTAACTGAATCTAACACCTTTGAGTTGTGCAAAGGATAAGAATCATGGCAGAATCCTGATGTCCCTTCACAGTCTGCAGCTCAGAGATAGTCTCTTTAATCGATCAATCCATAAAACGATGCAAAATGAAAATATAAGGACCTATCAATCCTATTAACTGTGCACCTCCAGAAAAATCCATAAAACGAGTGGCATGAAGAACATCTAGAAGCTACTAAAATACAAGAACCTATCGTAAGATGATGTAAATTTGAAAACTAACTAAATCTAACACCTATGAATTGTCTATAGCCTATCAACTTCTAACACCAATCGAATTGCAAATCTAAGGGTACGATGAAATCGGATCGAACATATATGATCATCAATCCTCCGGATCCCTGAATCTCGATATCCCCAAACCTAGGAAGATAGGAGAACATATAGCGGCTCAAACCAGAGGACTGACCTTGTCATGCTGTTTCATCCTCTCGTTGCTTGGATGTGGCAGCGCAACCATCTTCCCGTCGCCGCTAGGATCTGCCATTCGTGCCAAAAGTCTCACCTTCGAATTGCTGATCTGTGTAGCAAAAGTCGAGAGTTTTTGCGAAGGTAGTGAAGCATTTCGCTCCGGAGCCATGCCTTGGATCCATCAAGGCATATGTACTTTTGACGGTGATATCAATCTAATCTTGCCTCTACTTTTGATCTACTTTGATGCATGCCTTCTCTCATTCATGTGTGTATCTAGCATATGATCTTAGTAGGAATAGATTTAATCTATGTCTTGCGGATACATCAAAGTGGTGCACGGACTTACGAGTAGTTGTTCGGTGTTGATTACCTTCCGTAGTGACAATACGATATAGGGAAAGCATCGAACGAACATGCAATGAATATCTCCTTATCATGGTATGAGCTTTAGGTTAGTTTATCGCTTTGGCCGGAGTTGCAACTAGGAGACGGTAGGCTAGTGCTACCTTTTGGTGTGTTACCTTTTGCCTACCGGATGTGGTCCATACATCCACCCGTGTTTGTATGTTAATTCTTTATGCAATCAACGCTTAATGTTAGGTTAGTTCGATAGATTAGATGGAGAACTCTAGGAGTTTGCTTCCACCATAGGTTGACCCAACCCAGTCCTCTCGTACTAGGGTTGGCTCTTCGTAGTTCTCCCTTTAACACCAACGGTAGATAGGAACCGAACCGTCTCACGACGTTCTAAACCCAACTCACGTACCTTGGATTGACAAACCTTGGGGGGATACTCCGAGGGAAGAGCTACAACCGACCCATGTGCTTGCAGATCGAAACTAGGTACGGTATTTGGCCGCCAACAGAGGCTGGAGCAAAGACCATTGCCGACCTCATGGCTTATGTTGATAAGCTTGTGGATACCCAAGATGCAGTCATCCACAACTTCAAGGGCAACGGAACCGACAATGCATACCCGGCTTTGGTTACTAATGCTGCCAAGACGCGCAAGCGCTCCAACGAGGCCTTAATGGCCAGCAATTCTCGAGGATCCACCTTCCTCCGTCAAGAGTACCAAGATACCCTTGATGACGTCTGCCAGTTCCATGATGGTGCAAAGCACTCCATGCGTAATTGCGTGGAGTTGAAGCGTGCCGTTGGCGTACCAGAAGAGCCCAAGCCGGCCAAGAAGGCCAACAGCGGCGACAGCCACTATGACAACCGCAACAACAACAACCGAAGCTACAACGACCGGTACCACCGACTTGATTGGCGTGATGACCGTGACCGGCGACCTTACCATCGTGATGATTTCCGCGATGACAGAGATCGCCGTGATGACCGTCGTGACGACTGCCGCGATGATCTCCGCGATGATCGCCGGGATGACCGCACCAAGGGTCGACGTGATGACCGTCGCAATGACGGTGACCGACACAAGGAAACGACTCCTCCTCCACCACCTCCGGGTGGCAACCCTAATGGTGCCTTCCAGGCAGCCAACAGGGAGATCAACTTCATCGTCGGAGGTCGCAGGGCTGCTCAAAGCAACAGATAGTAGCGTGCCGGAGCGCACGAGATCAGGCTCATCAGAACAGAGACTGCACAACCTCTGAGGTGGTCAGAATTCCCCATAACCTTCTCCAGGGAAGATCATTGGGTACATATACCAGACCCCAGGACCTACTCGCTGGTCGTCAACCCCACGGTAGATGGAGTCATGCTCCCCAAGACACTCATCGACGGAGGCAGTAGCCTCAACAACATATTCATCAAAACTTTGAAGAAGATGAAGTTCGACTTCAGTAAGATGACAGCCTACGATGAGCCCTTCTATAGGGTCGTGCCCGGCAAGGCAGCATACCCCTTGGGGCGTGTTTGCCTCCCAGTCACCTTTGGCACTGAAGCTAACTACTGCACGGAGTGGTTGACGTTCGAGGTCGCAGACTTCCGCTCCTCCTACCATGCCATCCTAGGTCGTCCGATGCTAGCTCGGTTCATGGCCATCCCGCATCATACGTACCTCATCATGAAGATGCCAGTGCCCAACAGAATCTTTTCCATCCACGGGGACATCATGGTCTCCTACAGATGCGAGGACAAGACTCTCGACCTTGCCTCGACATCTGCCTACACTGCCGCTGCTTCCATCATGGTCGCTGTAGCCACCAAGGTCGACGTCACCACGCTCACGGTGCCCGAGAAAAAGTGCACTCCAGCTGCCTTTGATGCTAGTCCTGCAGTGAAGAAGGTCTACCTCGGCCTGTGCGACGCATCAAAGGAAGTCACCATCAGGGCCGACCTGGACCCGAAATAGGAATACATGCTCACCAGTTTCCTCCGGTACGACACAGACATATTCGCATGGAGTCCATCTGATATGCCTAGTGTCTCGAGGAATCTGGCTGAGCACTCCCTAGATGTTAGCAAGACGGCAAGACCTGTCAAGCAGAAGCTTCGTCGCTTTACAAAGGATCGAAGGGAGGCCATAGGGGTAGAAGTGTGCAAGCTCTTAGCTACAAGATTCATCCGTGAATGTAAACACCTGACCAAGTCGTCCTCGACAACACTGCAGTCAACTCCATTCAGCAAGTCGAATCCGACTCGCTGATGGACACCCACCCACACCTCGCGATCTTGTCGCGAGGTTCGACCGTGTCACAACTATGCTTGCTGACACAATCAAGATCTGCGAAAGCGTCAAGCGCTCTAGCAAACCGAAGGCAACTCCAATCTGCATGCCCTTTGGCTTGCGGAACACAGTCCATGTGATGTCCGACCACGCGTGGAAGCAGATCCTGGTCCAATCTGGGTCGGACTTGACAAACCCACAGGCTCCAGCCTGCGGACATCGCAGGGACCTTCCAGATGACCCTTGCCCTCCCCACAAGAAAGCCAAGCACACTGCCCTTGGAAACTAAAACTGAGAGAGGAGAGTTAATTGTGGGTGTGGAGAAATGGAGCCCCTCCCCTTCGATTTATAGGCAAGGGCTATGGATGCATCGGACGCCAATTGTCACCAAAACGCCCCGGAATGCAGCAAGTGACCAATAAGCAACCAACACGTGGAAGGCCAGGATGAACCGACACAAGGTCGGTTCGCCCGATCCTAGGATCGACCAGTTCCTGGGGTCCACGTGTTGAGTTGTGTTTTCTCCAGGTGGCTGACATGTGGGCCCCATGTTCTTTCCCAGGTGCAGGGCGAGTTTGGAGGCGGTTTGGGTCCCTGGTGGGCCCATGGATCTATGTGATGTCGACGTGTCGCTTTCTGATTCATCGACGAGTGCCTCCCTTGGATTAGTGACGTGTTTGCCACCTAAGATCCATGTGGCAGCCATCTCCTCAGCTGAGGTGGTGTGGATCACTTCATAGAAGGTGAGTTTCCATCTCTTTTCATGCTCATTTCACCTATATTCAAATAATCTCCAAGGACAAGTGGAACTACATTATTCTTAATAAAATTCGTGTAATAAATGCATATGCCTCCATTTATGTGAGAATATTAACAGCTAAAATTGGTACTTAACAGTCGTCAACATATAGTCAAATTTATGTTTTTTAAAGATTTTTTTATTAAAAAGCAAGCTATAGCAAAAAAATATAATATTTTGCACAATTTTTGAATAAGATGAGTGGTCAAACATAAGGTAAAAAAGTCAAATGATCTATATTTTAGAACGAAGGAGTATAATTTAGGAAAACAAAGTTGAGATTATATTTTTTTGTTATAGGATTTAAAATATATATTTATGACTATAATTTTGAATCACATAAATATTGTTGCACTAATAAAGTAATTATCAGTTAAAATTTTATCTTTTTTTAGAGCTGTTAAAAATTTATCTTATTAAACAAAATATAGCGAGTAATAAGTTTTTTAGATCACATCATCACAGCGAGTAGTAAGTACGCCTAAACATATTCGGAAAAAAGCACGTCTAAACATTGTAGTGGCTATACATGCAAGCGGCTGTTTTTTTGTGATACCCGGCAGCCCGTGTGCTGCTCGCCCTGATGAAGCAGCTTGCTGTAGCTTGCTAGTTGATCTGTCGTCGCTATGGACCTCAAACTTTCACGCTGTTATGTTTGCATGCGTTTTTTGAAGTGTAAGCTTGTTAAAATAGAAACTAAGTGTAAGCTTGTTAAAATAGAAACTATCAATACGTAAAAAGCAAAACAATACATAAGGCATTAGTATTGGAAATTATTGTTTTTACAACAATGAATATAAAATTTACATTATGTGGCACGAATATATAAGTAAATTCCATCGACATGTAGAAATCTGATTGATTTATTGGTTTCTCGGCTTTCAAATAATCTGACCACCTGGCTTAGCAATTAGTAGTGATAATTCACTTCATCTGCAATGTAAAAAGGTTTCGGTTCAGACTACATGGCAGGGTCTTGAGACTCCCGAATATTCCAAGACTCTAACGCAAGTCATACAAGTACCTGTGGGACATGAGTACCCCTGAGTCCTCACCGACTAGTCTCACGGTCGTCCCCGACAAGTGGGTACAGCCCACCAGAAGACCAACCGACCTGGTTGTGGGCCCAACAGACCTAATCTGTGGCCCACACGACCTCCAGAAGACCTTATCCGGAACGACTACAAGACTTGGCGTACACGACAAGACGGCGGCGGATCCGACAGGCAGTCCGAGAAATATGGAAATAGTTGTAATCAACTAGACTTAGGTCTCCTGATCTTAACCGACCAGTACTCTGGGTGCCGACCTTGTCCACTGGCCAATATAAGGCGGGCAGGGCGACCCCCTTGTAAGCATGCAAACCTCAAGCAATCTACACCAACAACTGGACGTAGGGTTTTACTCTCCAGAGGCCTGAACCAGTACAAACTCGCTGTGTTCCGTGTGCTTTCGCATAACCATCAAGCGCTTAGCTCTAGATCACCCCCATCCGAATCTAAACCACCGGGGTTGACCCCCTTGGACTGTGCGGAACTAAACCTCCGACAGTTGGTGCGCCAGGTAGGGGCAGATCCCGAGTTCTCCGTGCGACTTCGATAGCTTCGTTCAATGGCGTCATCTTCCCCGCCATCATGGGGGACTTCCTCGCCAACCCCGTCGACATCAGCTTCGGCTCCATGCCGTCGAGATCCGCCGCTCCAGCCGCCGGCCAAGTCATCCTCGACAATGCCGTGGTCAAGTCCATTCAGCAGGTCGAATCCGGCTTGCTGATGGAAACCCACCCACACCTCACGATCTCGTCGCGAGGATCGATCGTGTCGCAACCATGCTTGCGGACACAATCAAGATCTGCGAAAGCGTCCAGCGCTCTAGCAGTCTGAAACTGACTCCAACTCGCATGCCTTTTGTCTTGCGCAGCACAGCCCGTCTGGTCTCCAACCACATGAGGAAGAAGATCCAGATCCAATCTGGGTCGGACTCGACTACCCCCAGGCTCTAGTATGTGGGCACCACAGGGACCTCACAGATGATCCTTGCCATCTCCACAAGAAAGCCAAACACGCTGCCCGTCAGTGTCGTGCTTTGAAGAAGCTCCACCGACCTACGCCACCTACAGCGATTGTTGACGGTTGAAATTCACCATTTCCAACCCTCAGTATCCTCACATAAATGGAGGCATATGTATTATTTACTAGCATTTAGGTTTGAATAATGTAGTTCCACTTGTCCTTGGAGATTATTTGAATGTAGGTGATTTACCCCTTAAAAGAGATGGAAACTCACCTTCTATGAAGAAACCATGCCAACTCAGCTGAGGAGGTGGCTGCCACCAAGGGAAACATGGCAATCCATGTCATCGATCCAGGGGAGGCACTCACCGACGAATTAGAAGACGCCACATGGACTTCACATGGATCAAAGGGCCCACCTCGGATACCAAATCAAGCCATGCACCGGGGATGGATCAGAGGGCCCACAGGGCAGCCACACAGAAGAAGCACAGGCCAGGGGGCCGGCCGATCCTAGGATCGGCCGAACCACCTCAGGGCCCCCTGATCCAGGCCCTCCACGTGTTGGTTGCTCATTGGTCCATTGCCTCACTCCCGAGTGTTTAGGGGCACTTTGGGCGTCCGAGCAAGCCTTGTCCTTGCCTATAAATAGAAGGGGATGGGCTCCCATTTCTCACACACCACTCTCTCATTCTCCTCTCACTTTTAGTTTCTAAAGCTAGGAGGTAGGCTAGAGTAGCTCTTATTCAGGTTCCAAGTCCTCTTGGAAGTCTAGGTATGAGTTCTCTTTTATCTTTATTTCTTTGTATGACTTTGATCTACTTCCGTTATTCAGCTATTTCATATAAAGTCATGGTAGATCATATTCTTGATATGTTCTTGAGTTCATCCTCTGTTCATCATTTAGAGGCTTGTGTTCTTCGTGAACACTACCTTTTGATCCACTTGAAGGGTGACAAACTCCTTCCTTATGTGTTTGTTCATAAGTTAGAGGCTCGTGTTCTTCACAAACACGACCCTTTGATCTTATTGATTAGACATAAGAGAGTTCATATCTGTTCATATGTCTAGCCTTAGTTGATCTTGTTAGATGGCATAAGAGTGTTGCATGAGGTCTGTGTTCAAGCTACGGTACTCGGTCTAGTTGACCAGTCTTCTGGTGGCTCTCACCCTGGGTCACAATAGCCCAGGCCGGGTGGAGTCTAGCAGCAACGTAGGCATGGTGACTGGGTTGTCTGGCTACGATAGTTATGAGCATACCCCCCGTAACGATAGAGGTCGGTCCTCGGGTGGTGACAACCCCGTTGGATCCTTGGGCAACCTCCGCGCTGGGGTACCTGCTGTAGGAGTCTAAAGTCTAGTTTCGCAGAGTGCTGGTCATCGTGGGCTAGCTCCCCGTTTGTACATGGGTGCTGAACCTTATCTCTCTCATGCAATACTCATGCCCATCTCTTGTATCTTCTAGCTTTGTATGTTTAGTACATTAGAACCTAGAGCTAACTCGTATGTTCCCCCTAAGCCGTAGTGTGCTAGAGTAGAGGTAGATTTGAGTGTGTGTGTGTCACACTACCCCGTATATCTTTTATCTTACCCCTGTCTTTGAGTGTGTTGTTCCCTATATCTATCTCTTGGTTTACATTCAGAGCAAAAGCATAAGTCTAAGATATCTGCCATTGCCTTCCACAGATTCGATACCCTTGGAATACTCTTCTTCCTTGGGGAAATGCTACAATGGTTTATCTGTGCGCTTGCGGATTCGTTCATGATCGTTTAGATTAACCTATGGCAAGTCTCGATGTTCATGCTAACCCGGTGCCATTAGTTGTGACATTAGGAGCTACCTAAAGGCATTTCTAACGCTGACGCCAAGGATGGATTCCAAATCTGTTCTTAAGCAATCGACGTTATGAAATGCCAACAAGCATTTCTGGCGCCGTTGCCGGGGAAGGCACAGGATTATCATGACTACGCTTTGCATCTGTTTATAAACTCTGAGTAGGTTAGGACAACTCTCAATGCAGGCTAACCTTGATTGTCTTCTTTTATCTTTGGATGATGAAGACAGGTAGTGTATGACTGGTTTCGACCTACCGGGAAATTTTACTGATGATCCCGAGTCACTTCTGAGGAAAGCTCGAATTCATTTCGGCTCACCTCGTCGTACTCGTTCGGAAGGCGATCTAGCTTCCTTTATAACCATCCACGTCCAACGTTATGGCCCAGAAGACACTTCGTGAGTACTCAGCTCCTTCCGCTGACCAGGTGCTGCAAGGCCCTGAGGTGGCAATGGGGACTGAAAATTTTGAGATCAAGATGGGTCTATCACGATGGTATAGGCTAGCCCATTCTGTGGCACGCCAAATGAGGATGCTAATGCTCATCTGCAGCAATTCCTAAAGCTATGCTGCACTTTCGTCATCAGGGGTGCAAATATGGATGCTGTTCGTCTACGGCTATTTCCATTCTCCCTCCTGGGGAAAGCTAAGCAATGGTTCTATGCGAATCGTGAAGCTATTAACACTTGGACTAAGTGTTCAGAGGCATTTATCAAGAAGTTCTTCCCATTGGGTAAAACCAATGCTCTTCGTGGAAGGATTTCTGGTTTTCAACAAGCAGCAAGTGAATCTATTCCAGAAGCTTAGGAAAGGCTTCAGGAGTATGTCCTGGCCTATCCTCCCCATGGGATGGAGGATTGGCTTATTCTTCAAAGCTTCTATAATGGGTTGACTCCGACAGCCCGAGGCCATATTGATGCTGCTGCTCAAGGAGCATTCTTCTCACTCACTGTTGATGATGCTAAATTACTCATTGAGAAGATGGTCTCCAACCAAGGGTGGAGTGATGAAAGACTCCAACCACGACCGAGGGGTACTCATACTGTCAAGGAAGCAGACATGATTACTGCCCCGATGGATCTTCTCATGAAGAGATTGGATGACTACACCAGCGAGAAGGCTGCCATGGCCACCACTACATTGCCTATGGATTTTCACATGACTTGTGAAGTCTGTGGCAACACTGGGCACTCAGGCAACTACTGTCCGGAGACTCAGGAGGAAGTGATGTACATGAATGGCAATAACAATGGTTATCGTCCATCTCAACAAGAAGGCCATTCGTGGAATCAATAACGCCCTTATTATCAAGGAGGTAACCAAGGTAATTCTTACAATCCCAACCAACCTTCCTTGAGAGATCTTGTTTTTGGCAAGCTAAGATTAATGAAGGTATTAACAAGAAGCTAGCTGCCCTTGATAAAACTGTGGAAAGCCTCAATGTTAAGCTTGATAGTTTTTCTTCTGCTCAGAAGAGTCAGCTTAGTTTCAACAAAATGTTAGAAACCCAGCTGGCCCAGCTGGCTGCTTTGGTTCCATCTCCTGATAACGGGAGGATCCCGGGGCAACCCGTATCCTCTTGTGAAAATATTAGTGTAGTGTCAACCAGGTGGGGTAAGCCACCTTGGAAGACACATGCTTCTAACTATGCAGGGAAGCACGTACAACAAATTCTTGATCCATGGGAGGAATCAGTAGTGGTGCACAAGACAGATCCAGGCTACCCGACTATCACTTGCACAATCTATTACAAGAAGATCAGGCATGCCCTTTGTGACCTTGGTGCGAGTGTTAATCTCATGTCCAAGGCCATGTTCGAGCAACTGGGATATCCAGCTCTCTCCTACAGCACGGACTATCCAACTCGCCGATTCAATGATACGATATCCAGAAGGAAGTGTTGAGAGCATATTGGTTAAGGTCAAGAGTTCTTATGTCTTCGCGGATTTCGTGGTCCTTGATATGGATGACAGGGAGGAATGCCGCTCATCCTTGGGTGACCATTTCTCAGTGATGTCCGAGCTAGAATCAATGTGGGGTCCGGAATCATCCGTTTCCGCATTGGGAAGATGAATTTGAAGTTCACGTTTCAGGACAAAGAAGAGTAGTGCTATTTAGTGCAAGATAGTGTTGAGCAGCTTGGGGGAAGGACGGAGCCTTCACTCCAAGGAAGAAATCTCCGTCAAAGAGGTTAAAGAAAATTCGGAAAGAATGGCGGAAGATTGAGATGGCACCACCCTCTACTTCTTAGCAGTGGGGTGCTGAATGGAATTGATCACTGAGAAGAGTCCAACTCGTCGGACTAAAAATGATGAGTCCTTTCTACCAAAAAGGTTAAAGCTGGTACTTATCTCATATTTCCCTTTCCAAAATTTTATTTCCAAAATTGCATATTTGATTTTCCAAAACTCTGCATCTGCATGCTAGATTTATCTAGCCCTTTTCCCTTTTTCAAAATAAAATTTCTGAAAATAATTTCTGAGTTTGAAAACCATAGAAAATTCATTTGGGCAATTTCTGGAGTAAACTTGGGCCGGTGCACCTTGGCATATCTCCATATAGCCATTGGTGGCACACCTGCCAAAGGGGGCCAGCATCGGGCCCACCACTGGCCCGACCGAACCAGGGTTCGGCCGAACCCTGGTAACGGTCATGTGGGCCCAGCTTTGGCCAATGGCTCCTAACCGTTGCCCAACGGCTATCCCGCGGTGTGTAGCCCCTTGGCTCTATAAATTGGACCCGAGAGGGGGTGTTCTTCACCCATTCAACTCATTTCATTCACACTCCCCTCTCTACTCCTTGCTCTCTTGGTTTTCTTGGATTTCTTGTTCGGGATTGGATCATCAAGCGTTCCTTCTATTGTGTTGCTGAAAGTATTGTTATTGGTGGAGCAAGCTCGGTAAGGACTTTATTCGATTTCACTAACCCATCAACGAGTTGCTCTTGTTGTTCCTTGTTGTTGTGCTAGCATGAATTGGGCGGCGAACACTCTTCGGAGGGTGACACGCTCAAGCTCCCGTTCGCGGGCAAGCACGAGTGCATCCACCCCCCGCAGAGCCAACGCCAAGCCCATCGATGATGGATTATGAAGAAGAGCAAGAAGAGCAAGCCGAGCCACAAGCCGCGGAGGAGGTCGTCGACGACACCCCCTACCTCAGCTTGCGGGGCGCCCGACAGGAGCAAGCCTATGCTCTCCTAAAGGACCGAGTCTTTGCTCACACCCGAGACTTTGACCCGGCTCTCATGGAGAAAACAGGTATGAATCTCGAGTTCACTTCCATTTGTCATGCTCTTCGTTGGGAGGAGTTTGCGCCGGTTACAGAGCTTGGCTCTCGGACCCTCACCATCCAGTTTCTTTGCTCTCTTACCGAGATTCAGGATGGCATTCAGTTTCATCTTTTTGGGACCGATTATCGTGTTTCTTGGAAGGAACTTAGTCGTCTTCTTGGGTTTAGTCCTCGTTGTGCTGTTTCTCTGAAGAAGGCTTGTGATGGTTTTGTTCGAGAATCTTTCTGGTCAGACATCTCTGGTCTTGTTTACAGTGGCAAGTTTGTACCTCGGTGCAACGATATTGTGCATCCCACTCTCCGCCTGTGGCACAAGTGGCTTGTCATTACTCTCTTTCCACGAGAGGATGTTCGGCCCATGCGCAGCGATGAGATGATGCTATTATATGCCGCTGTTAACCGGATCAAGGTCTCTCCCGTTAAAGCTATGATTCAGCAATGGTTGATGAATTTCAAGATGATAGGTCCTATTGAGTGTACATCTTTGGTGACTCGTATTGCTCTCAGACTCGGGGTTCTTAGAGGGAATTCCGTACCCTTCATCGGGACGCCCCGAGTTCTCATTGACGAGGCATACTTAATCCAAGGACATGTACTCAAGAGGGGCCCAAATGATTCTTTGACTTTCTTCTTTCCGGGCTATGCAAACCAAATCCCGTTACCTAACCCGGGGTTTGGATTGTATAACTCGGAGTAACTAACCAGTCCCCTTGTTACACAAGAGGAAAGCCGTCATGCTAGTGTCTCAGGCAGGTCCACCAGAAGTGCAGCGAAGAGAGCACACATGCAGCAGCAGCAGCAGTCACAACCACCACCACCACCTCAGCCAGAGCCTGCTACGCCACCGGTGGCAGGAGGGGCCCCTGTGGGGTATATGTTCGGGGTTACCCCTAGGTATACACCTGGCTGGGATCAGCTCACCTACCAGCCGAGTGCGAGTGGCACAGCTTGGGCGAGTGCAAGTAATGCTCAGTGGGCCACACCCGCTAGTTCCAGCTCCAGTGGTCCACCTCTGTCTTCGTCCTTCCGGCGACACTCCTCAGCCTCTGCACGCGATGCTCAGCTCGCGCAGCAGATGGGAGAGCTCACCATCCAGGTTACGGGATTGGAGGAGACGCTGAACACCCACGTCGAGTCTACCTCAGCGTGGCAGCGTCAGGCTGGTGAGAGGATAGCAGCCATGCAGCAGGATCAGCAGCGATACATGGAGGCGCAGAGGGCTTACTACGTGAGTCAGGGTTTCTTCTACCCTCCTCCGCAGTGAGCCTGAAGCTAGCTTGGGGGAGGACCCCCATCCTGAGGTAACTTGTATCTTCCTTTGTTTTCAAAATACCTTATAAATGAAAATCCAAAAAAATCTGCAAAAATAAAAAGACCAAAAATATTTATTTGCTTTCATCATCGTTTGCTTAGTTTGCTTTGATATGGTTAGTAAGAATGCTTTGCCTCTATGGTTGAAATGATGAATAGTTGCTCTGTTTATTCTCCTCATATGTATTGCTTAAAACTTTGTATCCTACCTAAGTTTTGAGTTTGTTGGCTTGTATGTTCAAACCTTTGCTTGAAAACTGTGGTTAGCAAAAAGCATGATCCTTGCCTAAGTTGTTGTGAGACATGACATGGTAGAATAGAGTGTTATGATCTTGTGCTTAGTGATTCTTGACATCCGGAGTTTTCCTTTTTGAAAAATCAAAACATGATGAGTTCCTCAATGATGAGAATTTCCCATCCAAGGCCATATGTAGATCCTAGTTCCTAGCCTCCACATATGCAGCTTGTTCTCTCATTGAGCTTTGTCAAATTGTTGTGACCCTTGTTAGAACTCATACTCCCCTGATCAAGATCACGTACACGTTCATGCTAAAACTTCTACACTGGAAGTTAGCATTCATCGTTTGCTCCATATTGCTTATGCATTCTTCCATAAATAAAACTCTATGTATCTTTGCATCATTTATCCCTCTCCAAATATCTCCAATAGAGATAAAGGGCTAGCTAAAAAAAGAGAGAAGAAGAAAAGCATGCTCAAAAGCATGGCAAAAATAAATAAAGAGAGCTAGCCCAAGTCTCGAAAATTTCAAAAGGAGAAAAAGGGATTGATATGTGCAAGAGAAAGAGTTCCACCATATAGATGGCAATATCTAGCACCCATTTCCGGGCCTAGTATCCACCTTGCCATGCTCATATCCATCACACACATATGCACATCTTGATCAGGATGTATGTTTGTTTCTTCCAAGGATCCGGTTTTTGACTTAGCAAAACATGAGAGACAAGTATGCCACATCTTCCCTACCTACAGCTCCACATACAGCCTATTAGGAGTAGGATGTGAAGAAAGGCAACATTGATGCCTTGGTGAGGAACCATACACTTCTGAGCGATCCGAGAGTATCATTTGAGGTACTCTGATTTTCTTTTGAAAAATTTGCAAAACCTCCGGATTGATAAGCTGATCAAGGTATGAGTGATTATGCACATGCTAAATAACCATTCTGTCTCTCAACCGCCCAAGGCAAGTGAAGCTATATGCCCCATGTATCGGGTGAAAGGTAAGAACATTGCCAACTTGTTCAACTCTTGGTAGAATACTTTGTTGTATGTTTGCCATAAGTGGAGAATACAACATTGTAGCAACTCCTGATCAACCAACCTAAGTCTCTAATGTCTTGCTTCGACACGAGCAAGAGGTTAGCTTGGGGGAGTTTGTTGACTGTTGAAATTCACCATTTCCAACCCTCAATATCCTCACATAAATGGAGGCATATGCATTATTTACTAGCATTTAGGTTTGAATAATGTAGTTCCACTTGTCCTTGGAGATTATTTGTATGTAGGTGATTTACCCCTTAAAAGAGATGGAAACTCACCTTCTATGAAGAGACCATGCCAACTCAGCTGAGGAGGTGGCTGCCACAAAGGGAAACATGGCAATCCATGTCATCGATCCAGGGGAGGCACTCACCGACGAATCAGAAGATGCCACATGGACTTCACATGGATCAAAGGGCTCACCTCGGATACCAAATCAAGCCATGCACCGGAGATGGATCAGATGGCTTACAGGGCAGCCACACAGAAGAAGCACAGGCCAGGGGGCCGGCCGGTCCTAGGATCGGCCGAACCGCCTTAGGGCCCCCTGATCCTGGCCCTCCACGTGTTGGTTGCTCATTGGTCCATTGCCTCAGTCCCGGGTGTTTAGGGGCACTTCGGGCGTCCGAGCAAGCCTTGTCCTTGCCTATAAATAGGAGGGGAGGGGCTCCCATTTCTCACACACCACTCTCTCATTCTCCTCTCACTTTTAGTTTCCAAGGCTAGGGGGTCGGCTAGAGTAGCTCTTATTCAGGTTCCAAGTCCTCTTGGAAGTCTAGGTATGAGTTCTATTTTATCTTTATTTCTTTGTATGACTTTGATCTACTTTAGTTATTCAGCTATTTCATATAAAGTCATGGTAAATCATATTCTTGATATGTTCTTGAGTTCATCCTCTGTTCATCATTTAGAAGCTTGTGTTCTTCGTGAACACTACCTTTTGATCCACTTGAAGGGTGACAAACTCCTTCCTTATGTGTTTGTTCATAAGTTAGAGGCCCGTGTTCTTCACGAACACGACCCTTTGATATTATTGATTAGACATAAGAGAGTTCATATCTGTTCGTATGTCTAGCCTTAGTCGATCTTGTTAGATGGCATAAGAGTGTTGCATGAGGTCTGTGTTCAAGCTACAGTACTCGGTCTAGTTGACTAGTCTTCTGGTGGCTCTCACCCTGGGTCACAATAGCCCGGGCCGGGTGGAGTCTAGCAGCAACGTAGGCATGGTGCCTGGGTTGTCTGGCTACGATAGTTATGAGCATACCCCCTGTAACGATAGAGGTCGGTCCTCGGGTGCTAACAGCCCCGTTGGATCCTTGGGCAACCTCCGCGCTGGGGTACCTGCTGTAGGAGTCTAAAGTCTAGTTTCGCAGAGTGCTGGTCGTCGCGGGCTAGCTCTCCGTTTGTACCTGGGTGCTGAACCTTATCTTTCTCATGCAATACTCATGCCCATCTCTTGTATCTTCTAGCTTTGTATGTTTAGTACATTAGAACCTAGAGCTATCTCGTATGATCCCCCTAAGCCGTAGTGTGCTAGAGTAGAGGTAGATTTGAGTGTGTGTGTCACACTACCCCGTATATCTTTTATCTTACCCCTGCCTTTGAGTGTGTTGTTTCCTATATCTATGTCTTGGCTTACATTCAGAGCAAAAGCATAAGTCTAAGATATCCGCCATTACCTTCCACGGATATGATACCCTTGGAATACTCTCCTTCCTTGGGGAAATGCTACAATGGTTTATCTGTGCGCTTGCGGATTCGTTCATGATCGTTTAGATTAACCTTTGGCAAGCCTCGATGTTCACGCTAACCGCGTCATTAGTTGTGACATTGAGAGGTGCCTACAAGGCGTTTCCTGGTGTTGTCACTAAGGACGGGTCCCAGATCTGTTCTTAAGATGACGACGCTACGAAACGCCAACAAGCATTTCTGGCGCTGTTGCCGGGGAAGGCACAGGATTATCATGACTATGCTTTGCATCTGCTTATAAACTCTGAGTAGGTTAGGACAACTCTCAATGCAAGCTAACCTTGATTGTCTTCTTTTATCTTTGGATGATGAAGACAGGTAGTGTATGACTGGTTTGGACCTACCGGGGAATTTTACTGAAGATCCCAAGTCACTTGTGAGGAAAGCTCGAATTCATTTCGGCTCACCTCGTCGTACTCGTCCGGAGGGCGAACTAGCTTCCTTTGTACCATCCACGTCCAACGTTATGGCCCAGAAGATACTTCGTGAGTACTCAGCTCCTTCCGCTGACCAGGTGCTACAAGGCCCTGAGGTGGCAATGGGGACTGAAAATTTTGAGATCAAGACGGGAATAATTACGATGGTACAGGCTAGCCCATTCTGTGGCAAGCCAAATGAGGATGCCAATGCTCATCTGCAGCAATTCCTAGAGCTATGCAGCACTTTCGTCATCAGGGGTGCAAATATGGATGCTGTTCGTGTACAGCTATTTCCATTCTCCCTCCTGGGGAAAGCTAAGCAATGGTTCTATGCGAATCGTGAAGCTATTAACACTTGGAGTAAGTGTTCAGAGGCATTTCTCAATAAGTTCTTCCCATTGGGTAAAACCAATGCTCTTCGTGGAAGGATTTCTGGTTTTCAGCAAGCAGCAAGTGAATCTATTCCAGAGGCTTGGGAAAGGCTTCAGGAGTATGTCCTGGCCTGTCCTCACCATGGGATGGAGGATTGGCTTATTCTTCAAAGCTTCTATAATGGGTTGACTCCGATAGCCCGAGGCATATTGATGCTGCTGCTCAAGGAGCATTCTTCTCACTCACTGTTGATGATGCTAAATTACTCATTGAGAAGATGGTCTCCAACCAAGGGTGGAGTGATGAAAGACTCCAACCACGACCGAGGGGTACTCATACTGTCAAGGAAGCAGACATGATTACTGTCAAGATGGATCTTCTTATGAAGAGATTGGATGACTACACCAGCGAGAAGGCTGCCATGGCCACCACTACTCTGCCTATGGATTCTCACATGACTTGTGAAGTCTGTGGCAACACTGGGCACTCAGGCAACTATTGTCCGGAGACTCAGGAGGAAGTGATGTACATGAACGACAACAACAACGGCTATCGTCCACCTCAACAAGGAGGCCAGTCGTGGAATCAACAACACCCTTATTATCAAGGAGGTAACCAAGGTAACTCATACAATTCCAACCAACCTTCCTTGAGAGATCTCGTTTTTGGGCAAGCTAAGATTAATGAAGGTATTAACAAGAAGTTAGCTGCCCTTGATAAAACTGTGGAAAGTCTCAGCGTTAAGCTTGATAGTTTCTCTTCTGCTCAGAAGAGTCAGCTAAGTTTTAACAAAATGTTAGAAACCCAGCTGGCTCAGCTGGCTACTTTGGTTCTATCTCCTGATAACGGGAGGATCCCGGGGCAACCCGTATCCTCTTGTGAGAATGTTAGTGTAGTGTCAACCAGGTGGGGTAAGCCACCTAGGAAGACACATGCTTGTGACTATGCAGAAAGCCCATACAACAAATTCTTGATCCATGGGAGGAATCAGCAGTGGTGCACAAGAAAGATCCAGGCTACCCGACTATTACTTGCACAATCTATTACAAGAAGATCAGGCATGCCCTTTGTGACCTTGGTGCAAGTGTTAATCTCATGTCCAAGGCCATGTTCGAGCAACTTGGAGATCCAGCTCTCTCTCCAACAGCACAGACTATCCAACTCGCAGATTCAACGATACGATATCCAGAAGGAATTGTTGAGAGCGTATTGGTCAGAGTCAAGAGCTCTTATGTCTTCGCGGATTTCATGGTCCTTAATATGGATGACGAGGGAGGAATGCCGCTCATCCTTGGGCGACCATTTCTCAGTGATGTCCGAGCTAGGATCAATGTGGGGTCCGGAATCATCTGTTTCCGCATTGGGAAGAGGAACTTCAAGTTCAAGTTTCAGGACAAGAAAGAGTAATGCTATTTAGTACAAGATAGTGTTGAGCAGCTTGGGGGAAGGACGGAGCCTTCGCCCCCAAGGAAGAAATCTCCGTCGAAGAAGTTAAAGAAAATTCGGAAAAAATGGCGGAAGATTGAGATGGCACCACCCTCTACTTCTCAGGAGTGGGGTGCTGAATGGAATTGATCGCTGAGAAGAGTCCCACTCGTCAGACTAAAAATGATGGGTCCTTTCTACCAAAAAGGTTAAAGCTGGTACTTATCTCATATTTCCCTTTCCAAACTTTTATTTTCAAAAAAAATTGCATATTTGATTTTCCAAAACTCTGCATTTGCATGCTAGATTTATCTAGCCCTTTTCCCTTTTCCAAATAAAATTTCTAAAAATAATTTCTGAGTTTGAAAACCACAGAAAATTCATTTGGGCAATTTCTGGAGCAAACTTTGGCTGGTGCACCTTGGCATATCTTCATATAGCCGTTGGGGGTACACCTGCCAAAGGAAGCTAGCATCGGGCCCACCACTGGGCCGGCCGAACCAGGGTTTGGCCGAACCCTGGTAACGGTCAAGTGGGCCCAGCTTTGGCCAACGGCTCCTAGCCGTTGCCCAACGGCTAACCCACAGTGTGCTGCCCCTTTTGCTCTATAAATTGCACCCGAGAGGGGGTGTTCTTCACCCATTCAACTCATTTCACTCACACTCCCCACTCTACTCCTTGCTCTCTTGGTTTTCATGGATTTCTTGATCGAGGTTGGATCATCAAGTATTCTCTCTAGTGTGTTGCTGAAAATATTGTTATTGGTGGAGCAAGCTCGGTAAAAACTTCATTCGATTTCACTAACCCATCACCGAGTTGCTCTTGTTGTCCCTTGTTGTTGTGCTAGCATGAATTGGGCGGCAAACACTCTCCGGAGGGTGACACGCTCACGCTCCCGTTCGCGGGCAAGCACGAGTGCATCCACCCCTGTCGAGCCGACGCCGAGCCCATCGACGATGGATTATGAAGAAGAGCAAGAAGAGGAAGCCGAGCCACAAGCCGCGGAGGAGGTCGTCGACGACACCCCCTACCTCAGCTTGTGGGGCGATCGAGAGGAGTAGGCCTATGCTCTTCTAAAGGACCGAGTCTTCGCCCACACCAGGGACTTCGACCCGGCTCTCATGGAGAAAATAGGTATGAATCTCGAGTTCGTTTCCATTTGGAATGCTCTTGGTTGGGAGGAGTTTGCGCCGATCACAGAGCTTGGCTCTCGGCCCCTCACCATGCAGTTTCTTTGCTCTCTTACCGAGATTCAGGATGGCATTCGGTTTTGTCTTTTTGGGACCGATTATCGTGTTTCTTGGAAGGAACTTAGTCGTCTTCTTGGGTTTAGTCCTCGTTGTGCTGTTTCTCTGAAGAAGTCTTATGAGGGTTATGTTCGAGAATCTTTCTGGGCAGATATCTCTGGTCTTGTTTACAGTGACAAGTTTGTACCTCGGTGCAACGATATTGTGCATCCTACTCTCCGCCTGTGGTACAAGTGGCTCGCCATTACTCTCTTTCCACGAGAGGATGTTTGGCCCGTGCGCAACGATGAGATGATGCTATTATATGCCGCTGTTAACCGGATCAAGGTCTCTCCCGTTAAAGCTATGATTCGGCAATGGTTGATGAATTTCAAGATGATAGGTCCTATTGAGTGTACGTCTTTGGTGACTCGTATTGCTCTCAGACTCGGGGTTCTTAGCGGGAATTCCGTACCCTTCATCAGGACGCCCCGAGTTCTCATTGATGAGGCGTACTTGATCCAAGGGCATATACTCAAGAGGGGCCCAAATGATTCTTTGACTTTCTTCTTTCCGGGCTATGCAAACCAAATCCCGTTACCTAACCCGGGGTTTGGATTGTATAATTCGGAGTCACTAACCATTCCCCTTGTCACACAAGAGGAAAGTCGCCATGCTAGTGTTTCAGGCAGGTCCACCAGGAGCGCTGCGAAGAGAGCACACATGCAGCAGCAGCAGCAGCAGTCACATCCACCACCACCACCTCAGCCACAGCCTGCTACGCCACCGGTGGCAGGAGGGGCCCCTGCGGGGTATATGTTCGGGGTTACCCCTGGGTATACACCTGGCTAGGATCAGCCCACCTACCAGCCGAGTGCAAGTGGCACAGCTTGGGCGAGTGCGAGCAGTGCTCAGTGGGCCACACCCGCTAGTTCCAGCTCCGGTGGTCCACCTCCGTCTTCATCCTTTCGCCGACACTCCTCAGCCTCTGCATGCGATGCTCAGCTCGCGCAGCAGATGGGAGAGCTAACCGTCCAGGTCACAGGATTGGAGGAGACGCTGAACACCCACGTTGAGTCTACCTCAGCGTGGCAGCGTCAAGCTGGTGAGAGGATAGCAGCCATGCAGCAAGATCAGCGACAATACATGGTGGCGCAAAGGGCTTACTACGCGAGTCAGGGTTTCTTCTACCCTCCTCCGCAGTGAGCCTGAAGCTAGCTTGGGGGAGGACCCCCATTCTGAGGTAACTTGTATCTTCCTTTGTTTTCAGAATATCTTATAAATGAAAATCCAAAAAAAATCAGCAAAATAAAAAGACCAAAAATATTTATTTGCTTTCATCATCATCGTTTGCTTAGTTTGCTTTGATATGCATAGTAAGAATGCTTTGCCTCTATGGTTGAAATGATGAATAGTTGCTCTGTTTATTTTCCTCGTATGTCTTGCCTACAACTTTGTATCCTACCTAAGTTTTGAGTTTGTTGGCTTGTATGTTCAAACCTTAGCTTGAAAACTGTGGGTAGCAAAAAGCATGATCCTTGCCTAAGTTGTTGTGAGACATGATATGGTATAATAGAGTGCTATGATCTTGTGCTCAGTGATGCTTGACATCCAGAGTTTTCCTTTTTGAAAAATCAAAACATGATGAGTTCCTCAATGTTGAGAAATTTCCTATCCAAGGCCATATGTAGATTCAAGTTCTTAGCCTCCACATATGCAGCTTGTTCTCTCATTGAGCTTTGTCAAATTGTTGTGACCCTTGTTAGAACTCATACTCCCTTGATCAAGATCACGTACATGTTCATGCTAAAACTTCTACACTGGAAGTTAGCATTCATCATTTGTTCCATATGCCTATGCATTCTTCGTCAAATAAAACTCTATGTATCTTTGCATTATTCATCCCTCTCCAAATATATCCAATAGAGACAAAGGGCTAGCTAAAAAAAAAGAGAAAAGCATTCTCAAAATCATGTCAAAAATAAATAAAGAGAGCTAGCCAAAGTCTCAAAAATTCCAAAGGAGAAAAAGGGATTGAAATGTGCAGGAGAAAGAGTTCCACCATATAGATGGTAATAACTAGTACCTGCTCCGGGGCTAGTGTCTACCTTACCATCAATCCCTCATAAAAAGCATGGTAATATTTAGCACCCACTTCCGGGCCTAGTATCCACCTTGCCATGCTCATATTCATCACACACATATGCACATCTTGATCAGGATGTATGTTTGTTTCTTCTAAGGATCCGGTCTTTGACTTAGCAAAACATGAGAGGCAAGTATGCCACATCTTCCCTACCTACAGCTCCACATACAGCCTATTAGCAGTAGGATGTGAAGAAAGGCAACATTGATGCCTTGGTGAGGAACCATACACTTTTGAGCGATCCGAGAGTATCATTTGAGGAACTCTGATTTTCTTTTGAAAAATTTGCATAACCTCCGGATTGCTAAGCTGATCAAGGTATGAGTGACTAAGCACATGCTATATAACCATTATGTCTCTCAACCGCCCAAGGCAGGTGAAGCTATATGCCCCACATATCAGGTGAAAGGTAAGAACATTGCCAACTTGTCCAACTCTTGGTAGAGTACTTTGCTGTATGTTCGCCATAAGTTGAGAATACAACATTGTAGCAACTCCTGATCTTATTGATTAGACATAAGAGAGTTCATATCTGTTCGTATGTCTAGCCTTAGTCGATCTTGTTAGATGGCATGAGAGTGTTGCATGAGGTCTATGTTCAAGCTACGGTACTCGGTCTAGTTGACCAGTCTTCTGGTGGTTCTCACCCTTGGTCACAATAGCTCGAGCCGGGTGGAGTCTAGCAGCAACGTAGGCATGGTGCCTGGGTTGTCTGGCTACTATAGTTATGAGCATACCCCACGTAACGAGAGGTCGGTCCTCAGGTGGTGACAGCCATGTTGGATCCTAGGGCAACCTCCGCGCTGGGGTACCTGCTGTAGGAGTCTAAAGTCTAGTTTCGCAGAGTGCTGGTCGTCGCGGGCTAGCTCCCCGTTTGTACCTGGGTGCTGAACCTTATCTCTCTCATACAATACTCATGCCCATCTCTTGTATCTTCTAGCTTTGTATGTTTAGTACATTAGAACCTAGAGCTATCTCGTATGTTCCCCCTAAGCCGTAGTGTGCTAGAGTAGAGGTAGATTTGAGTGTGTGTGTCACACTACCCCATATATCTTTTATCTTACCCCTGCCTTTGAGTGTGTTGTTTCTTATATCTATCTCTTGGTTTACATTCAGAGCAAAAGCATAAGTCTAAGATATCCTCCATTGCCTTCCACGGATACGATACCCTTGGAATACTCTCCTTCCTTGGGGAAATGCTACAATGGTTTATCTGTGCACTTGCGGATTCGTTCATGATCGTTTAGATTAATCTTTGGCAAGTCTCGATGTTCACGCTAACTGCGCCATTAGTTGTGACATTGAGAGGTGCCTACAAGGTGTTTCCTGGTGTTGTCACTAAGGACGGGTCCCAGATCTATTCTTAAGATGACGACACTACGAAACGCCAACAAACGCCAATCGAGCTATATGCCGCCAGGCCGAGGCCGATCAAGCCAATGCAGCAGCTCAGGCTGCCGCCGCAGTAGCTGGTGGTGGTGTGGTGCCTCAGGTCAACGCACAGAACAATGCCAATGGCCCACCCCCAGCAGGTCAAGGTGTGGCCCAGCAGCAACAATAGCAACAACAACAGCAACAAGAGCAACAACAACAGATGCCACCGCCTGGACACCGCACGCGCGCGCGACCTGCGGAGGGACTTTGAAGAAGCTGGCCATGAAGTCTTCGGTTCCCCCCAAGCCAACTTGGGGGAAGCTCTAGCGGAGATTCAACTCATGGCTGATACTCCACAGATACGGCGAGCTATCGCCAACATCTGGGTCGCCACGGCTCAGGTCGAGGAAAGAAGCCAAGGCTACAGCAGGTCGGCACGCACCGCGCACTCAAGGATTAGGTCCTTGCGAGACTAGAACAACAACAACGTTGGACAAGCCCCTCAGTAGCCCGCGGCTGTGGAGGGAGGTGGCGAGAACGAGGTGGTGCAGCAACCCAATCCAAGATCTCAAGATGGAGGACCTCAAGCTGCAGGGAACGTGCCGCCCCAGGTCGCACAGGCTCCCTCGGCCAACCAATAGCAGCCACGACGAGATGAGCACGAGATCCAGCACCGTGCAAACTATGATCGCATTAATGGTCGCCCAGACCCTCTTAATGCTGACAACCCGCTGCAAGCAACCGACCTCCGGGCGATGCATGATGCAGAGCTACTATGCCGTGCCAACTACGACCAGGTCAATGGCGCACCCGACAATCTGTACGTCGTCCCCTCGGGACCTTGTGCAGCCGACCAACCAGGCTCCAGCAACATCAACAATTCGCGGTCTTCTCATGACGTCTCCAGAAATTGAGCTATCCAAAGGAGTTCAAGCCCAACATCGACAAGTACGATGGTCGCTCCGACCCGAGTATCTGTCTCAAGATGTACACCATTGCTGCTCAGGCAACAGGGGGCAATGAAGACCACATGGCGGGCTACTTCCCCCTGGCAATGGGCAAAGTGCTACTTACCAGACGAGTGCATCTCCACCTGGGCAAGTTTGTCACGATTGTTCACCACAAACTACCAGGCGACCTACAACCGACCCGGCAACACGCATCACCTCGCAAAGGTGACCATGAAGACTGGTGAAACCCTCCGGGATTACACCAATCGGTTCTTCGAGAACCACAACGAGCTCACTGGAGTTAAGGACAACGACGTCATCGACGCGAACAAGAAGGAGTCACCAACATCAAGCTCTTCGAGAAGATCCACGAGGCAGGAGCCAAGACCATCGCCGACCTCATGGCGTACGTCGACAAGCTCGTGGATACACAAGATGTGGTGGTCCACGACTTCAAGGGGATCAGAACCGACGAGATGTCCGGGGCCCTGGCCTCCGACGGTACTGGAAAGTTGTGCAAGTGCTCCAATGAGGTCTTAATGGCCAACTCCAGCTTTATGCGTGAAGAGTTCCAGTCAACTCTCAACGACATCTGCCAGTTCCACCATGGGGCAAAGCACTCCATGCGTGACTGTGTAGAGCTGAAGCACGCTCTTGGTGTGCCAGAAGAGCCCAAGCCGGCGAAGAAGACCAATAGTAGTGACAACCGCTACAACAACAACCGGTGCTATGACAACCAGAACTGCTGACCTGATTGGCGTGATGACCAAGACAGGCGACCTTATCACCGGGATGATTGTCACGACAACCGTCGTGATGACCGCTGCGATCGCCGCAACAATCGGCGAGACGACCACAACAACGACCGTCGCAATGACGGTGACCGGCGCAAGGTAAGGACTCCCCCTCCACCACCTTCGAGTGGCAACCCTAATGGTGCCTACCAGGCACCCAACAAGGAGATCAACTTCATTGTGGGAGGTCGTAGGGCCGCTCAAAGCAACAGGCAAGAACGCGCCGGAGCTTGAGAGATCGGGCTCGTCAACACTGAAGCTCTGAAACCTTTGAGGTGGTCGGAGTACCCCATAACCTTCTCCAGGGAAGACCACTGGGTGCACATACCAAACCCTGGGACCTACCCATTGGTCGTTAATCCCATGGTGGATGCAACCGTGCTCCCCAAAACGCTCATCGACAGAGGTAGTAGCCTCAACATCATATTCATCGAGATGCTGAAGAAGATGAAGTTCGACTTCAACAAGATGACAGCCTGCGATGAGCCCTTCTATGGGGTCATGCCTGGCAAGGCGGCATATCCTCTGGGACGTGTTTGCCTCCCAGTCACCTTTGGAACTGAAGCTAACTACCGTACAGAGTGGCTCACGTTCGAGGTCGCGAACTTCCGCTCCTCCTACCATGCCATCCTAGGTCGTCTAATGCTGGCCCGGTTCATGGCCATCCCGCATCACACGTACCACATCATGAAGATGCTAGCGCTGAATAGAATCCTTTCTGTCTACGGGGACATCATGGTCTCCTACAGGTGCGAGGACGAGACTCTCGACCTCGCCTCGACGTCTGCCTACGTCGCTGCTGCTTCGATCATGGTCGCTGAGGCGGCCAAGGTCGACGTCTCCACGCTCACGTTGCCCGAGCAAAAGCGCACCCCAACTACTTTGGATGCCAATCCTGCAGTGAAGAAAGTTTGCCTCGGCCTGCCCGACGCAACCAAGGAAGTTACCATCGGGGCCAACTTGGACCCGAAAAAGGAACTCGCGCTCACCAGTTTCCTCCGGGACAACGCTGACATATTCGCTTGGAGTCCATCCGATATGCTTGGTGTCCCGCGGAATCTGGCTGAGCACTCCCTGGATGTAAGCAATACTGCAAGACCTGTCAAGCAGAAGCTTCGTCGCTTCACGAAGGATCGAAGGGAGGTAATAGGGGTAGAAGTCTACAAGCTCTTAGCTACAGGATTCATCCGTGAATGTAAACACCCAGTATGGTTAGCCAGCCCGGTGCTTGTATCCATGAAAACTGGTAGATTAAGGATGTGTATCGACTAAACTGACCTCAACAAGCACTACCCTAAAGATCCCTTCCCTCTTCCGCGCATCGACCAAGTCGTGGACTCCACAGCCAGTAGCACCCTGTTGTGCTTCCTTGATTGCTATTCGGGGTATCACCAGATACCCTTGAATCCCGACGACCAGGACAAGATGACGTTCATAACGCCCCATGGCATCTACTGCTACAAGGTCATGACCTTTGGCTTGAAAAACGCTGGTGCCATGTACCAGAAGGCGATCCAAAGGTGCCTAGCATCTCAACTCCATCAAAACGTGGAAGCCTACATCGACGATGTGGTCGTCAAGACCCAGAACGAGGAGAACTTCATCGCCGACCTCTAGGAGACCTTCACCAACCTTTGCACCTACCAATGGAAGCTGAACCCGACAAGTGTGTCTTTGGTGTCCCCTCCGGATTGCTCCTGGGCTTCATGGTCGGGAACCGAGGCATTGAAGCCAACCCTTCGAAGATCGACACGATATGCAACATGGCTCGACCATCTTGCAAGAAGGACATCCTGAAGCTCACCGGCATGATTGCGGCTCTAGGTCGTTTCATTAGCAAGCTCAGAGAAAAAGGCCTACCCTTCTTCAAGCTATTGAAGAAGGATGATAAGTTTGTGTGGGATGATGAAGCTCAACAAGCCTTTGACAAGCTCAAGGAGTCTCTCACCTCGCTGCCAATCATGACGCCTCCTAAAGCGAAGGAAACACTCCTCCTTTACATCTCTGCTACCACAAATGTGGTCAGCAACATCCTCGTCGCAGAACGAGAAGAAGAAGGGCAGGCCTATCCTGTCCAACGACCTGTGTACTACGTGAGCGAGGTCCTGGCCGATGCTAAAACATGATATTCGCAGCCTCAGAGGTTGCTTTATGCGCTTTTGATCACATCAAGGAAGCTCCAGCACTACTTTCAAGCTCCCTCCATCAAGGTGCCATCAGCCTTCCCGCTAGGGGAGATTCTTCACAGCTGAGACGCCAACGGCCGCATTGCCAAGTGGTCCATCGAGCTTGGCGAGTTCGACCTTGAACTCTGCCCCAGGCAGTCTATCAAGTCTCAGATCCTCGCTGACTTTGTGTCAGAGTGGACATAAATCCATATCGTTCCACCTACGGAATGACCTGAGCATCGGATCATGTACTTCGACGACGCACTCAACCTTGAGGGCGCTGGAGCTGATGTGCTGTTCATTTCTCCTAAGGGTGACCAGCTTAAGTACGTGCTTCAAATCCACTACAAGGTCTCCAACAATGCAGCTGAATACGAAGCTCTCATCCACGGGCTCCGTATCACTGTGTCTCTAGGCATCAAGCCACTCATAGCCTACGGTGACTCCAAGGTCGTCGTAGAGCAAGTCAACAAGAACTGGGATTGTGTCAAAGACACAATGGACGCCTACTGCGTCGAGATTCGAAAACTCAAAGGCCACTTCGAGGGAGTAGAGTTCCATCACGTTCCTCGCGAGAACAACGTCGCCGCTTATGTCCTCTCTAAGATGGGCTCAGAGCAAGCACTGGTCCCGGCTGGTGTGTTCATTCAAGACCTGCGCAAACCGTCAATCAAGATCCAGACAACCCGGCCAGAGCAAATAGATCCAGCACCTGCACCTCCCCAAGATGTGCTTATGGCCGAGGCAGAAGATGATTGGCGCCAGCCTTAACTAGATTTCCTGGTCCACAAGTTGGTTCCAGATTATAAAGTACAACGAGAAAAGATCATGTAGCGTGGTGCTAACTACGTCGTGATTGGAGAAGAGCTCTACTACAAAGCAGCCTCTACTGGTGTGCTGATGAAGTGCATCTTGCGATCAGAAGGTCTTCGGCTCTTAGCTGAAATTCACGGTGGCGAGTGTGGCTGTCACGCAGCTTCTGCCAATCTGGTCGGCAAGGTGTACTGATCTGGTTTCTACTGGCCCACGGCCACGAGTGATGCCAAGGACCTCGTCAAGAGGTGCAAAGGATGTCAATTCTTTGCCAAACAGCAGCACCTGTCCACTCAAGTCTTGCGCACGATTCCCCCGTCATAGCCCTTCGCCATGTGGGGTTTGGACTTTGTAGGTCCATTCAAAACCGCCCTCCGCTGCTACAAGCACATCATTTTTGTTGTAGATAAATTCACCAAGTGGATCGAGGTTCGACCTGTCGCCAAGGTCACATCGGAGGAGGTGGCAAAATTCATCAAGGAGATCACGTACCACTTCGGTGTGCCCAATAAGATCATCACCGACCTTTGGACAGCCTTCACAGGCTCAGCGTTCTGGGATTTCTACCAGGACAGAATGATTGACGTCTACTACTCGTCGGTCGCCCACCCCAGGTGCAACGGCCAGGTCGAGCGGGCCAACGGCATGGTTCTACAAGCTCTGAAGGATTGCATCTATGATGCTGGCACCAATTATGCTACCCGCTAGCTAGCTGAACTTTCACATGTGATCTGGGGTCTCAGGACTCAGGTCAGTTCAGTTACCGGTTTCTCGCCCTTGTTCCTATTCTACGGCTCGGAAGCCATCCTCCCCACCAACATAGTGTTTGGTGCACCTCGCATCCAAAACTATAATAAAGGCGAAGCAGAGAAGATGTGTCGAGTCGACCTCGACAGCCTTGAAGAAAATAGAGTGGCGGCCATAATGCGGCAGGCGCGCCACGACCAGTAGTTACACCGCTATCACGATCGCAACGTCAAGGAGTGCTCTTTCAACATTGGTGACCTGGTCCTACGAAGGATCCAGAAGACCGACGGGATGCACAAGCTATCAGCCCCATGCGAGGGCCCCTTCATCGTCACGGAAGTCATAAGCCCATCGACCTATCGTCTCTAGTGGGGCGACGATCAAGGGGTTCCAAACCCCTGGAATGTGGAGCATCTGCGACGATCCTATCCATAGAATATGAAGGACCGATTAGGCGACTAGAGAGGGGTGGGAGTGAATGGGAGCCAATAAAAATTCTTCTCCAAGAACTCAGCCTATGTCCCAAAATCAAACCTAAGAATCCTACACTCGCTCAAGCCAATCGTCAAGGTTACATAGTTATAGAGGAACTACTAGCCTTAGGAACGATCCTTGGTTCATCTAGTGGAAGCGCGAATCAAAGAGCCAAAGCAAACCGAGCAAAACTGAACCAAGACGGGTCGCCCTGACATAAGGGGCGGGTCACCCACCTCCCAACAGAGGCAAACCGGGTCACCCTAACACAAGGGGCGGGTCACCCTGACGTAGGGCGCTGTTGACGGTCGATTTCCGTCAACCAAGAGCACTTGTTACACTTTGGTGTGAGCTTTGAATTATAACTAACCCACCATAAGGCATACTAATGATGTAACAAGTTCACACTTGCATGTGGTTTTTGGAGTATGTTGTTTACGCAGGATTTAAGCACCTAAATAAGGACTTTCGGGTAGAGTTCATCGAGCACTTTATGAGAAGATCATGAAGCCCGGCACAAGTCAAGACACAAAGTGAACATGACTCCAAATGACCCGAGAAAACTCTGAGGACCTAAACAGAAGATGCGGGAGTTCGCACGCCAAGTACCCTTATCCAAACCGCGGGAAAAACGACGTCAAGGACCCACATGAAGTTTGGCAAATATTCATGAAGACACGAGAAGCATCGGGGAGCGAACCGGGGCCGAACCTGGCCGAAAAGGGCCCAGGCCGGTCATCCCAGGCTGGCCGGCCTACCCTGTTTCAGTGCCGGTTCGGCCTCCCCTTTGACCTAGACCCTCCTCGGTCTATTTATATCGCCTGCCTCCGACGGCCGTCACATCCATTCATCAGAGAGCCGCTGAATCGAGGAATACACACCGAAGGAAGCCGTCGCCGCCGCGAGTTGTCAACATTGCCTAGGAGATGGCTTAGGCTAGACCCTAGCCGCCATGGTTGGCCCTGCTTGGTGAATCCATGGTGGAGTTCCGGAGCCATGCCTTGGATTCATCAAGGCACATGTACTTTTGATGGTGATATCAATCTAATCTTGCCTCTACTTTTGATCTACTTCGATGCATGCCTTCTCTCATTCATGTGTGTAGCTAGCATATGATCTTAGTAGGAATAGATCTAATCTATGTCTTGTGGATACATCAAAGTGGTGCACGGGCTTACGAGTTGTCGTTCGGCATTGATTACTGTCCGTAGTGACAGTACAATATAGGGAAAGCACCGAACGAACGTGCAATGGTTATCTCCTTATCATGGTATGACGTTTAGGTTAGTTTATCACTTTGGCCAGAGTTGCAACTAGGAGACGGTAGGCTAGTGCTACCTTTTGGCGTGTTACCTTTTGGCTATCAAATGTGATCCATACATCCACCCGTGTTTGTATGTTAAACCCTTATGCAATCTATGCTTCAAGTAGGATTAAACCGGTTAGATGGGGAACCCTAGGTAGTTTGCTTCCAATCCACAGATTGATACCTTGGGTCACCCCTGAGTGAAAAAGGCCACACGTGATCCATACGCTTGCGGATCGAAACGCGACACGTGTTTCAAACGTCAACAAGCCCTTTTTCTGGCGCCATTGCCGGGGATTGGAACTTGAACCCTAGGGAGATATATCTTTCTTTTGGACTAACCCTAATTTTTATTATTACATATACGCTTGTTTTTTTTTGTGTCCTTGAAAGTAGGTGAAAAGCTAGACACAAGACGTTCAATGAGTTCTCTACATCAGCAACCCAACAAGATGATCGCAACATCAAGATTCGCTCTTTAGTGGTAGGTGCTAACTTTTGTTAGTGGCCCATCATTCGCTATCGAGCCCACACCCTACACAAGAGATAATAAACAAGGTAAGTCAATGTTTCAATAAAATTTTTAAGACTAATGTCTCATGGAGATTCGTTTGTTCAAGCAATAGGTATTGGAAGCAATCACGTGCCCCCAAGATCACAAGATCGAGCTCGTCAACATCTTCGAAATTTCTGTTCGCATCACTTTTTACACAGCCTCATGGGAAGAACAACATAATATATCTGGATATTTAGAAGCCCCATGAAGTTATGCTTCTAACGAGTCAAGAATCAAGTCGATCGGAGGTTCCTACAAGCGGATATGGCCGAATCACCGATGGTTTCACGTCCTGAAATTTGGACAGCAAGCAAAGCTGAAGTGAAACAGCCATAACTTCCTCATTTGGACTCCGATTAAGATGAATGAGTACCCGTTGGAAAGATAATTTCATAAACCCTTTAATAGAATTATATTTTGGTATATGTTCTGTTATTTATACAGGGGAAAATCCATAAAGAAGATGCAGCAGCAACACGATGACAATAAGAGAGTGAAGATGAGGACGACAACAACGAAGAGGAGCTTGGGGAATGCTTTCATTAGACCACATATGAAGAAATTCAGAGGCTTAGAACAAAACAAAGACCCATGGAGCATTGGTAAATGAAGGCACATGTTGGTGACATCCGACGCAAGGAGATGTTTGGAGCAAACCACAATAGATTACACACAAAGGACAACATCTAATGGCGCGGACACTTTGGGCTCTCACACGAAGGCTCATGGAGTTACATGAAGACATTTAAGAGATGTGTGAGCCCACAAATAAAGAGGAGTGATCCTACTCAAAGCAACCTTGATGACATGTGGCACAAATAGAGAAATTGAGAAAAGTCTACGCGAGCCACCTCCGATCATCAAGGATTGTTCACTTTCAACTCCGGAGGACCACTCACGGTGAAAAGCTCGAAGGCTAAGGTACACATTAACCTCTCAAGATACTTTTGGTGATGATAATCTCCCATTCATATTTTGATGTCCATCCAAAAGTATGATTCGATTCTATGTCTTGCACCCTTGATGATCATGTTGATAGGCTAGAATTTCTTGAATGATAAAGAGGTTATGTTGTGCTTTAACTTTGTTAATTTGCATACCTAATGAACCCATGCCTAATGAGAGCCTTAGCGCTGAGCAAGAAACTTATGCTACCTTTAACCACAACATGTTTTGTTCATCCAATTTAAATTGTGGTTATGATTGTGTATTGTTTATTTTACGTCTTGCAAATCTTGGACTTGCTTTGTGCTTGGTCAAGCTCGTGACCTTAAACGAGCATGTGTCGGGGGAAACCCGAGTTTCACTAACCATACAGGTCATTAAACCTTAATCAAGAGGAGAGGAGCCATGCCCCAAAGAATTGAAAGCTCGTGCATCACCTTCCCCGAATCTAGAGAGCAGACGTCACTGTTTTCATCAATTTTGAGCACCTGATCAGATATGTAGAAGAAGACAAAAGTTGAAAATCAGAAGACGCCTCCAAGATCAATGAATTTGAAGACTCGTACAAGGAGATATGGCAAAACATTAGGTGATGCGCAATCTGAAATTAGATTTGGACAGATTGCAGTGTTGGAGTAAAACAGATGTAACTCACTCAATCGGAGTCCGTTGGGGGTCAACAAAGACTTGATAGAAAGACAATTTCATGTGCCATGCGTTGGAGAAGTTGTTTCCTACATGCTCTGATCTGGACAGATAGGAAAACTCATGAAAGGAGAGGCAGCGACGAAGAGCAAAGGAGAAGAGGGGGATGATGATGCAAGAGACGATCGGGCAAGCCTCTCGTCAAGCAAAATGATCGTGTCAAGCATGGAGAGTGGATCAAACTGCATGTACATCTTCAAATCTTACATGAAGAACCATAGCTTCGCGACCATGAGAAGGTACGTAAGAAAGTCGAGCTCTATGACTTTAAATAAAGCGCTTTGCGGGAGGCAACCCGCTTTCTATTGCTTATATATATATATTATATGACCGTCTACATTGAGCTCTTAAACTGAACCATCAAGTAACAGTGTACCATTGATCTAATAAATGCCACAACATCATGTTGTATGATTTAATTGCTATTGAGGGAGCACCCTGTTATTTGATCTTGAAAAACTTGTAGACCTCTTTTGTGTGCCTATTAGTGTTTAGAGTCTTTTTATTTGTGTCATTTTTTAGAGAAATATGAAGAGTTGCACCACCCCTTTGATTCCAACCTTGTGGCTAATTAATCTAGGTTTGTTTTTCTTTTTAGACCATCACCACAATCATGTTCATATTTGTCTTATGCTTGCATCATACCTTTACCATTCTTTTTGCACTACATACATGTTTTGCATATAGTTGGCTTGGTTGTTCTCTATACTTAATGATGAATGATTTCATATCCATGATAATGCTTCATGCATGGCATTTTTCCTTAACAATCTTGTGTAAACATGGTGTTTAAACTTGTTTGCGGACCATCATCATTTAGTTCAATAAACCTTGCTAACTTCCATATTTGCATTGGTTGGTTTATAAACCTTGCAATGCGCTCTCCTTCTCTTGCAGTATAAAGAATTATTAATCATGGGATAAGCATGGTGTTTTGACCTTGGTTAATAAATCTTTATGGCAATGGAAAAGTTTGGCAACCACTTTGTAAGCATGGAGCTTAGAATTTGGTGTAAACATTGTTTTGTTTTTATATCATCCTATCACTTGCATGCCCTCTTGCACAGACGTACACCCATTAGGTTCTTAATTTTTCTTTCACTAGATTAACTATGTCACAAGTTAAGATCTTAGGTGTTGACTTTGGTTTGTCAGCATAGAGTGAGTATTCCTGACCGTCACCTCAAGGGTACTTTGTGCATTAGAGTTGTTTTACAGGCATTGTGAATCACTCCCATGAGTTCGTAATAAAAGCTGAAATCAAGATCATCAACACCTCCAAAACCTCGAAAGAAGCGCTGCTGTTTTCATCAAAATTAAGCACACCTTCAGAAGTGTACAAAATAGGAAAATTGGATATTCAGGAGCTCCATTAAGTCTTCTTTCCAACGCATCAAGATTCAACATTTTAGGAGACCCGTGCAAGGAGTTACAACCAAATCTTTGGGTGCCACACGTTCTGAAATCAACCCGGGACAGCTTGTACTAACGGAGTAAAAAGGGCATAACTCTTTTGTTCGAAGTCCGATTGGGATGAGACCACTCGTTGGAAAGATAATTTCAAGCACTTCACGTTGGAGCAATAATTTAGTACATGTTCTGTTTTGAAAGTAGAAAAAAATTCGTGGAAGATGAACCAGCTACAAGGGACAACATGGAAGGAGGTGAAGATGGGAGGAGAAACAATTGGGGACAAGGCTCGTGACAAAGGGCAGACGTTGAAGGACAATCAAGGCAACAAAGTGAAAAGCGTGATGATGATTGACTCACATGGCGGTAGGACTTCAAGAATTATAAGATGGTTCATCATCTTCCATGCCTAGCAACATGCTAAGCATGGGGGAGGACTTGGTGGATATAAGAAGACCGCATGGAGTACAAGGATCACAATTACCACGCGATGCTGATTTTCTTCTTCCATGTGAAGCACAATGCTTAAGCATGGGGGAGGCCATGCTACACTTCAAGTATCAAGGGACGGTAACATATCCTCAACCCTCTTTTTGTCCTTATATTTCTATATGTCTGTTCATATATATGCTTTCCACAACCTTAGATGCAACCTTTGTATATCTCTCTAGAATAACATGGCTACTAGGAGTACAACCTAGATTTGGTTTTCAACAAATAATAATCACTATTACCTTGAGCTCACCATGATGATATCTTGTATGCTCTTTCTTATGGATACATGGTGATCGTTTACACTTTGCTCATTTTTGTGCTTGGTTTGTATATGATTAAGCTAGTGCTCTCTTTAATGCAAATCTGAAATTAATTTAAATACTAGCTTAATCCTTTGCGGAGGTTGTAATAAAGATGAGATCCATAGTTTTTCTCATGCTCTCAATTTTTGGATGGGTTAAATATGATTTATCCTTAAAAGTAATGCTAACCTTATCATTAATACCTCTTGCATGTTGCTCTACCTATCCAAAGCCTTATATTTGATTGAGTGCAAAACCTTAGTGTACAAGATTTATTTTTGGGTGCATTGATTCAAGGCTTGATTTCTCTGGCTCGAGACTAAGAAGCTGGTCATTCCGTTTTTGCGTATCTATCTTTATACTAGCCTTTTCTATCTGTGCATTGTAAGTTTCCACATAGGGAATTTTGCAAACCTCGCCGGATATCCACCCACAAACCCAAAACATCTTTTTTTGTGTTGACTTTTAGTACCTACCTTGGCACAAAAATCTCACCTCTTTGCCCGAGGACGTGCAATCGTCTAAGCATGGGGGGAGCTGCCAAGAAGGTAGGTACAATGTAATCTAGAGTTCAAGGGGAGTATATAAAAAATGAAGAAAATGAAGAAAAAATTGAAAAGAAGTATGAAAGAAAAAAAGAGAGAGAAGGAAAAAGTACGTGTATATAAAAAAAGAAGAGAGAAAGAGAGAAAAAGAAAAAAATAATAAAAAAATAAAGCTCCCCAGCTCTCTAGATGCATTTGGAATTTCAAGTTAATAGGATTCAAGATCAAGATTCATACTCATCTTTCCAACCATGTGCAATCCGATAACGAGGACTTCGCTTGTGCCTCGGGATCACTCTTTGACATTTGCACATGTCCACCTATCTCAAAAGTGTGTGTATTTTTCTCTCCCCCTCCTTGAGAACATTATTTTTCCAATGACCTTTTTGACGAGTCTCGGTAAGACCATGAGAAGCTTGTCTTGTTTTGATAATATCTCGATTATAATATCTTGGTAGGACTAAACTTTTCCCAAAAGCTCCATATAAAGCCTTCCACTTATATATATTTTGAGAGGGTAAAGGAGTAGAACAAATAGACTTGAGAGACTTGATGAGATGAGAGTTCATGAACAAGATGCAAGGAGGTTTAAATTTTTGAACTTGGTTTAACTCTTTTTCTTCATCTTGCACTTCATTTTAAAATTTCTGAGATTCATTTAAAATTTGGGAGCATGATTAATTACTTGTGGAGAGAGCTTAAATGATATCTACCCTCCATAGAGATGAAAGCTAGTTATATTATGGAACTCTAACAAATATTAACTTGGAGAGCATTATGTTTTCTCATGTATGATCAAGTGCAGGGTATGAACATTGAAAGGCAATACTGACATCTATTAAAGGCTTACACGAGGACGAGCAAGGTTTAAGCATGGGGGTATGTTGACGGTCGATTTCCGTCAACCGAGAGCACTTGTTACACTTTGGTTTGAGCTTTGAATTATAACTAACCCGCCATTAGGCATACTGATGATGTAACAAGTTCACACTTGCATGTGGTTTTTGGAGAATGTTGTTTACGCAGGATTTAAGCACCTAAATGAGGACTTCCGGGTAGAGTTCATCGAGTACTTTATGAGAAGATCATGAAGCCCGACACAAGTCAGGACACGAAGTGAACATGACTCCAAATGACTCAAGGACCGAAGCATGAAGCTGTGAAACTCCGAGAACCTGAACAAAAGATGTGGGAGTTCGCACGCCAAGTACCCTTATCCAAACCGCGGGTAAAACAACGTCAAGGACCCACATGAAGTTCGGCAAATATTCATGAAGACACGAGAAGCGTCGGGGAGCGAACTGGGGCCGAACTGGGCCGAAAAGGGCCCAAGCCGGTCAGCCCAGGTCGGCCGGCCTACCCTATTTCGGTGCTGGTTCAGCCTCCCCTTTGACCTAGACCCTCCTCGGTCTATTTATATCACCTGCCTCCGATGGCCACCACATCCATTCATCAGAGAGCTGCCGAATCGAGGAATAAACACCGAAGCAAGCCGTCGCCGCCACGAGTCCTCGACGTTGCCTAGGAGATGGCTTAGACTAGACCCTAGCCACCATGGTTGGCCCTGCGTGGTGAATAATGGTGGAGTTCCGGAGCCATGCCTTGGATTCATCAAGGCACATGTACTTTTGACGGTGAAATCAATCTAAGCTTGCCTCTACTTTTGATCTGCTTCTATGCATGCCTTCTCTCATTCATGTGTGTAGCTAGCATATGATCTTAGTAGGAATTGATCTAATCTATGTCTTGCGGATACATCAAAGTGGTGAAGGGACTTACGAGTAGTCGTTCGGTGTTGACTACCTTCCGTAGTGACAGTACGATATAGGGAAAGCACCGAACTAACGTGCAATGGTTATCTCCTTATCATGGTATGAGGTTTAGGTTAGTTTATCACTTTGGCCGGAGTTGCAACTAAGAGACGGTAGGCTAGTGCTACCTTTTGGCGTGTTACCTTTTGTCTATCGAATGTGATCCATACATCCACCCGTGTTTGTATGTTAAACCCTTATGCAATCTATGCTTCAAGTAGGATTAGACCGGTTAGATGGGGAACCCTAGGTAGTTTGCTTCCGATCCACGGATTGATACCTTGGGTCACCCCCGAGTGAAAAAGGCCACACATGATCCGTATGCTTGCGGATCGAAACGCGACACGTGTTTCAAACGTCAACAAGGGCAGGTCACCTTGCGCACCCAGAAAATCAGCAAGCCGACGATCGAATAAAAATTCAAAACCCAATCAAACGACCTCCTAAAATCACAAAATTTTAACCAAGGCTTTGCAGCAACACTAAGAAGCTTCTCCCAAAAGATCTCCTCAAAAAGATCACGGAAACTCTACAGATCTAAATCAGAAGAAGAAGAACTCAAAAGTCAATGCCACCTAGGGTCACCCGAGCATAGGATGCGGGTCACCCAGGGTAGCCTAGAAAATCACCCTTGGACTTGAACACAACTTCCGATCCACGGATCTCCCGAATCAACCAATGGATTGCGACCAAAACATAGGGGAAAATGAAGCGTCTCTAGAAGATACTATCCCTACCAAATCTTGGCCTCAAACCAACTAAAGCGAGAGGAATCGAGATCCTACGAAACATCTCCATGAAGTCGGGTTCCACCAAGAATTCGGAAATCGAAGGGTTTTCCCGACGTTTGAGGGGTCAATATCGTACCAACAGATGCACAAGACATCTACCCATGATCCCCACAAAGAAATCCGAGGAGAAACACCCTCAAATCGATGAATCAAGAGAAGAACAAAAGCAACCAAAAATAGCTCCAAAAATGACACGAAAATCACAAAGAGCTAAGAGAGGGAAGGAATCACAACGCCGAATGCTTCCATACATCCAGAGGTCAGAGTCTACACAAGAATCTAGCCTAAGGAAATACTAAGAAAAGAAGCAGTCCAAAGTGAGTCCAGAGCCAGAGAGAGAGATGCCATCCACCTCTCTGTTATATATATGAAGTTCACCAGAGGAGGCAAATGACCATGCTATCCCTACAACTTAAGCTTAAGATACACACCCCTCAGGGGCATTTTTGGTCAAGTCTTCGGATATCCCCATCGAGCGGACATGCTTCCACTGTGGACTTGCTTAGCCTCGATGCAAGCCCCGCGATCACGCCACGTGCCCCCGCTTTGAAGCTTCCCGACGCTCCAAGATCACCATCTCCGTCGTGTTGGGGCTCCGACCTTGGTTTTGAGGCCCAAACTAAGAAACCCTCCACCGATGGTTTTGTGGGCAAACCACCAAACCCCACGTGCAAGCTTCTGCCTCGAACCGCTATGTTGCACCGGCCCATGTTCATGACTTCAACTTGCTCCTCTTGCACTGTACGGCTCGCACTTGACCCCATCGGCCACCGGGTCCATCGAACCAAGCCTACTTGCCTCTCCATCACCCGGAGGCCACCACGGCTAAGGCCTTTCGCGCTTGTTCTTCACCTGCACCAACACAAGTCGAGCCGCAACCTTTACCTGCACACTGAGCCAAGTGTCAATCCACACAACGTTGTCAACCACTCATCACTAAGGAGCGACCCTCCACTGGTCCTCGGACACACCTGGTCCTCAATCTCCCCCTTGATGAGTTCATTGACAACACCCATAGTAACCAACACAGAGAAAAAGGAAAAGAAAACAACCACGAACACAAACCTCCAACAAGTGATCCAAAACCAAAGAACAAGCAAAATCGAGATCACTCGCCAGACCAAGTCTCGGCCCCCTAAGGCAAGGGCAACAGCTCAACACAACTGAGACAAACAAAGCTCTACAAAGAGTACGGCACAAAGCACAAAAAAACTCAGGCAAACCAAAGGAGCTCCCCCTGCACATATGCAAACTCCCACTGAGCAAATGCAGTCTTTTCTCAAATTTTCTCCCTATATGCAAAACTTACCATTTTTCTCCACAATTTCTCCCCCTTGTTGACAATGCATGAATCAAGCTACCATGAAAGTGCAGAAATGCATGTCAAAGCATATACAAGCTATCAAGCTTCTTAGATATACAAAGACCACAACAAAATGCGACAAATGAGACATAGAGCAAGCCAAATAGACATGGTGTAGTTAGCGCATTTCCATCAAGAAAGTAGAGACATAGATACATGTGACATGGACAAAAGCAATTTTAAGCAATTTTTTCAAACAAAATTCATCTCATGAGCAAAGCCCTATCCATGGTCAATTTGAGCAAAAATGAACTAGATCACACAAAGCTCATACAAGATCACAAGTTCTCATCACAAGATCATAGCAAACGCCCATAAGCTACTATATGTCATGTCAAAGCCACCGAGCCAGGTGTCTACTTCTTAAAATGAGACTTCTCATGGTAGACATCATGCAACGGTTTAGCACCAAAGATATGTACATGAAAGCATAAAGACATGATTGTGAGCACATTTTTCAAGCATAAGGCAATTCATACACCAAATTCATTTTCAAATTTAAGCGTGGTACATGAAATGCCTTTGCGGCAAAAAGAAGCTTATGCTCCTCCACAAGTGAACATATGGGCTAAACATTTACCATGACAAATGGGTCTTTGACCCCAAGCGAAAAGAGCATGATACTCAAGCACAAACTCAGCATGATATAGGCACTTGAGCACGACTTGAGCATGAAAAAGTATCTACTCATCAGTGAAGCATTTTTAGCATTTTCACAAAAAGAAGCTATCTCATCATGAACATATGGCAATACCATCAAGAGCATAGCATTCACATCACCATTCCCAAAGCATACACATATCTCACATATAGCACATCATAGTGATCAAAGTATATAAGAGAAGCTCATCCTACCACAAATCATCCAAAGATGGCTATCCTACCATGTTTTGTACAAAAATGAAAATGCATGCATGAAATGAAATAAATGATACATATATCACATATATACATGAAGCTCCAAGATCCAGCTAAAAAGGGAAACACACTCCAAGTTCACCTCGCAAGCGTGTGAAGGTAACTTGGTCAAGTGAAGTCCTCAGTGAAGCCTGAAAACAAGCACACAGACACACACTGAACTGTATGTCCGGCCTCATCGCCGTCAAGTAGAGGAGGGAGCCGATCATGCTCCTGTACTCCTTCTGGTCCACGGGTTCGCCATCTTCATCCGCATCCAAAGCCGTAGTGGTACCCATCGGTGTAGTCAGCGGCTTGGAGCCGTTCATGCCAAATTTCTTCACTATGTCCTTGGTGTACTTTGCTTGATGTACAAACGTCCCATCCTTGCACTGCTTGATCTGGAGCCCTAGGAAAAACTGCAGCTCGCCCATCATTGACATCTCAAATTCCCTGCTCATGTCATCTGCAAATCTGGAAACAAGATCATGAGAAGAGCCACCAAAGATTATGTCATCCATGTAAATCTAAACAATCAACAAGTCATTTCCATGCTTAAGGAGAATCAGGGTCTTATCAATTGTGCCCATCACAAACCCCTTACTCAGCAAAAAGCCTCTCAACCTGCCATACCAAGCCCTAGGTGCCTGTTTCAACCCATAAAGCACTCTCTGGAGTTTGTATACACAGTGTAGGTATCTCTCACTCTCAAACCCCGGGGGTTGCCTCACATACACTTCTTCCTCTATCACCCCATTCAAGAAAGCACTCTTCACATCCATCTGAAACAACTTGAACCTTTTAGCCACGACAAAGGCTAGAAGGATCCTAATTGACTCTAGACGGGCCAGAGGAGCAAATGTCTGCTCATAATCTATACCCTCTTTCTGGTTGAACCCCTGAGCCACCAACCTCGACTTGTTTCTCACAACCATCCCATTCTCACCTTCCTTGTTCTTCCACACCCACTTGGTACCTATAGGATGACAATTTGGCTGTGGATCAACTAACACCCAAACTTGGTTTTTCTCAAAATTCTCCAACTCCTGATGCATGCAATTCACCCAGTTTGCATCAGAAAGTGTGTGTCGAATATCTTTGGGCTCAAATGAGGCAACAAATGCAGAGTGAGCAAAGTGAGAAGTATTTCATGACCTTGACCGTGTAGTGCGTTCATGAAGGTCACCTATGATCGTTGATGGTGGGTGATCCACCTGTACACGCCGGGGAGCCTCTCGCCTGGACACAATCTCCCCCTCAGCAGCAGCCTCCACTCGAACAGCCTCTATCGTCGTAGGTGTAGGGGACGGACCATCCTCGATCTTCACCATTGTAGTGGAAGTAGTGTGTACACGATCAGTCACGGGAGCATCACCAACATCATCATCCTCTTCTCCATCTCCATCCTTCTCATCCTCAAAGATCTTCTCGTCAACTTCATTGTCACATGCACACTCAAAAGCAAAAGAACTACATGGTTGTGTCTCGTCGAAGATTACCTCGCAAGTCTACATGATTTGGTTAGTGTCAAGGTTGAGCACACGATATGCTCTAGAGTGAATCGCATAACCAAGAAAAATACCATCCGAACATCTAGCCTCAAACTTGTCTAACTTGCCCTTCTTCAGAATAAAGCACATGCAACCGAAAGCACGAAAGTGACTCACCTTGGATTTCCGCCCATGCATCAGCTCATACGAAGTCCTCTTCTTGAAAGCACGAAGGAAAATGCGATTCGACACATAGCAAGCGGTATTGACCGCCTGGGCCCAGAAACGCCTAGGAGTCCTATGCTCATCAAGCATCATCCGAGCCATCTCACAAAGGGTCCGGTTCTTCCTCTCCACTACGCCATTTTGGCAAGCGACGTATGGACAAGAGTACTGATGATCGAGACCAAGATCACTGCAAAAGGCATCAAAATGAGAGTTCCTAAACTCTGTGCCATTATCACTGCGTATAGCTCGAATGGCATCCCCATGTTTCTCATTCTTCAACCTCAAGATCAAGTCTCGAACAAAGCCAAATGTCTCGCTTTTATCCTCCAAAAAGAAAACCCAAGAGTACCTCGAGAAATCATCAACCACAACCAACACATACCACTTCCCACCCACAGAGCGAACACAAGCTGGCCCAACCAAATCCATGTGCAACACCTCACAAGGTCGCTCGGTCATGACCGCAGTCAGAGGGGCGTGAGAAGCGGCAACCATCTTTCCATGCCGACACGGAGCACAAACCAAATCCTTCTCGAATTTCAACTTTGGCAATCCTCGGACTAGGTCTAGGCCACTCAAGCGAGAAAGCAGCTCAAAGCTCAAGTGTCATAGCCTCCTATGCCACTTCCAAAGCTCGGCCAGAACACCAGCAACAAAGCATCGAGGAGGACCAACAGACCGGGAAAAATCGGCATGAAAGATTTGACCCTCGGGGACGATCGTACAGACAAGATCACCTCGAGAATCAAGCACACGAGAAGCACGCACCTTAAAACGAACCTCAAAACCCTCATCAAGCAACTAGGATACTGACAACTGGTTAAAACCAAGTGACTTGACCAAAGCCACACTCTTTAAGGTCACCTTGCTACTCACCTTCACCATACCTTCAGCAACCACTCGTCCTCTTCCATTATCCTCGAAAGTGATGTACTCCCTCGTACTCACCGGGATGAGGCTGGAGAACCACCCACAATCTCTGGTCATGTGGCGGAAACAACCGGAGTCGATCAACCAAAAGTTCTCCATGCCTCCCACCTGCAAATTAAAAATGAGGACGAGAATGAGTAAGCGACTCAACACTGGGGTTAGTAAAGAAAGAGTCAAACCAGTGTCGAGCCATTTGCTCAAAACAAGGGTTAGCAAAATCCATCCTATCAAAACCTCTAGGCGGAGCCCTCTCACGCCTACCACAGAAGAATCTGTCACGTCTCACTACAGGGGAACGTGCACCACGAGGGGGAAAACATGGCCCGTAGTCCCTCTGAGAACCAAAGTTGCGATCGTGCCTCCCAAACTCGTAACGGTCAAGAGCAGGAGCACGTCCAGCAAACTCACCACACCCAAACCCAACACGCCTATCTCTCTGAGGAAAACCACCACCACCCTGAGTGGGAACCGTACGCACAAACCCATCACCTCGAGGTAGAGGCCCTCTACGAGGCTCAGGCACACCATGAGAAGGGTGGTACCTGTCCTTGTTTGCCATCTCCCTAGCAAACCTCTCATCCCTTCTCCTCCTGAAATAGAACTCATCCTTATGACCATCCCTCCCACAATACTCACAATGGAAGAGGATTGGCTTTGGGCCTTTGGCTTAGGTTGTGGTTTCTCTGTGGGCTTCTCAACAGCTTTTTCTCCTGGCTTCTCCCCAAACACATTCCCCTGGGTGCTCACAAACTTTATGGGTTTCTGGTAGTTTTCTATTTTGTGGGGGAACACTGGTGGATCTGGGGTTGTGTCTAGCTTGTTTCTAAGGTGGTTTGGCTTGGGTGCATACTTGTTCATGGGTATGGTGTGTGATGGAATATGAATCTCTCCAACTTTCTCTTCTTCCTCACCACTCTTCTCACCATTCTTCCCATCCCCCAATGCTTGACCATCAAACCTCTTAAACTCAGCCAACATCAAACTCAGTTGAGGCTCTTGCCCCGACAACCAACTCATCAATTTCCTCAATTCATCATTCTCATCCTGCAAACGGTCAACATAATGCACAAGTTCCATATTTTTCAAAGCATGCATTTCATAGGTAGAGCATGATGTAGGAATAGGAGCTTTCAAAACTGCCTCAAGAGAAACTATCCTATCATGAGATTCATCTAGCCTAGCATGCAACACAGGAGAAGAAGTGCAAGCACCTAGTAAAGTAGGTCTAGATTTCATCTCAACAAGCTCAATCCTAAGCAATTCTAGTTCCTCAACCTTGGGGGCATGCTTCACCTTGAGAACAGTCAAGTCAGCTAGGAAAACATTGCAATCACCACAATCAACCTCATCAGAAACAACAGGAGCAGCTTTCAAAGAGTCTATTTCAGTTTTAGCATCAACAAGCAAAGACTCAAGCTCAACTATGTTGTCCTTAGCAGCACCTAGCAAAGACCGAAACTCTCTCTTCTCCTTGCTCGTCTTCCTAAGCACATCATCACAGTTATCAAGCAACTCATTCAGCCTAGCATTCTCCTCTAGCAAGAAGTTGGGATCTTGACGTACCTCATCCTCGGAGTAGGAGTTCGAATCCGAGCTATGCTTCCCACCCTTCTTGGAGTTGTGCGCCATGCCGCAGAAACCACCTTGTGCGACGAAGCTGAGGCCGGTAAAGTTCTTGCCTTTGTGTCGCTTGTCCTTGCACTGTTCTTGCTCTTCCTCGCTGCTCGAACCGGATGAGGAGTCACTTAAGTGGAGTCGATGTCGCTCGCTCCGACAACCATCGCTCGAGCCGTCTTCTCGTACCTGCCGCTCTTCCTTGGCCTTCTTTCGCCCTTGTCCTTGCGCTTGTCCTTGTAGTCGTTCCGTGAGCGGTGCTTGTTGTAGTCATGCTTGGGCTTGCCCTTGTAGTTGTTCTTGATCTCCGTGGCTTCCGGTCACTCGGCGATTAAATGCCCGTGCTTCCCGCACTGATAGCACATCCCCGAGCTCCTCCTCGCATTCTTGCGGTTATCGTACATCCGCCCAAACCTCTTGCTCAACAAGGCAAGATCCTCCTCGCTCAGCACCTCAAAGTCCTCATCTGGCATGGACACAAGACAAGACAAAGAAAACTGCATGGCAGCAGGGTTAGCATTAGTCCTCAATCCTGAGACAAGAGCCAAACTATGTGGATAAGTGGGGCTCTCGCTCTTGGCTCTCAAGCCACGATCAACCTCTGAAGACTTGAGCTTGGAGAACAGCTCGTCCGCCGTCAGGGTCTCATACACGCCTGACTCCAAGATGGCCTCGACCTTGGCACTCCACACAGATCCGTCAAGTGAGTGCAAGAGCTTGATAGCTCTATCATGATCTGTGTATGGGAGCACCGCCACATTGGCCCTGATGTTGTTCACGATGCAAGTGAAGCGCTGGAACATCACATCAATCGACTCACTAGGGAGATGAGTGAAGTTCTCGTACTCTCTCCAGTGAGAGGCAAACAAGCAAGCCTGCACCTGATCGTTCCCAACATGAGCATTCTTAAGCTTCAGCCAAATCTTTCCAGCCACATCCTCTCCGTACACACGATCAAACTCCGAGGCACAAAGAGCACGGAACAAGTAATCCACAACCTTGCTGTTGGCCTCAAACATGTCCCTCGATCTTCGAAGAAGGAAACTATCAGGAATGACATAATGAGAATTTTGAGTCACTTCCCAGATCAGTGTCCCCTTCCCACGCAAAAACATGCCCATGCGCCTCTCCCACATCTGATAATTCTTGCCATCGAAGTGCGGAGGACCCGACCCCTTTCCATAGTCACCCATCTTTGGATCTTAGACTAGTTAGAATCACGAAGATCTGTAACCAGCTTTGATACCAATTGAAGGACCGATTAGGCGACCAGAGAGGGAGGAGTGAATGGGAGCTGATAAAAATTCTTCTCCAAGAACTCGGCCTATGTCCCAAAATCAAACCCACGAATCGTACACTCGCTCAAGCCAATCGTCATGGTTATGTAGTTATAGAGGAACTACTAGCCTTAGGAACGATCCTGGGTTCACCTAGTGGAAGCACGAATCAAAGAACCAAAGCAAACCGGGCAAAACTGAACTAAGACGGGTCACCCTGACATAGGGGGCGGGTCACCTGCCTCCCAACAGAGGCAAACCGGGTCACCCTAACACAAGGGGCGGGTCACCCACCGGCCAGGTGACCCTAAAGTAGGGGGCGGGTCACCCTGCGTGCCCAGAAAATCAGCAAGCTGAGGATCGAATAAAAATTCAAAACTCAATCAAACGATCTCCTAAAATCACAAAATTTTAACCAAGGCTTTGCAGGAACACTAAGAAGCTTCTCCCAAAATATCACCTCAAAAAGATCAAGCAAACTCTACAGATCTAAAGCAGAAGAAGAAGAACTTGAAAGTCAACACCACCTAGGGTCACCCGGCCATAGGGGGCGGGTCACCTGGGGTAGCCTAGAAAATCACCCTCAGACTTGAACACAACTTCCGATCCACAGATCTCTCGAATCAAACAATGGATTGCGACCAAAACATAGGGGAAGATGAAGCGTCTCAGAAGATGCTATCCCTACGAAATCTTGGCCTCAAACCAACTAAAACGAGAGGAATCGAGATCCTACAAAAACATCTCCATGAACTCGGGTTCCACCAAGAACTTGCAAATCGAAGGGTTTTCCCAGCGTTTGAGGGGTCAAGATCATACCAAAAGATGCACAAGACATCCACCCGTGATCCCCACAAAGAAATCCGAGGAGAAACGCCCTCAAATCGACGAATCTAGCGAAGAACGAAAACAACCAAAAATAGCTCTAAAAATGACACGAAAATCACAAAGAGCTAAGAGAGGGAAGGAATCACAACGCCAAATGCTTCCATACATCCAGAGGTCAGAGTCTATACAAGAATCTAGCCTAAGGAAATACTGGGAAAAGAAGCAGTCCAGAGCGAGTCCAGAGCTAGAGAGAGAGAGAGAGATACCATCCACCTCTCCGCTATATATATGAAGTTCACCGGAGGAGGCAAATGAACACGCTACCCCTACAACTTAAACTTAAGATACACACCCCTCAGGGGCATTTTGGTCAAGTCTTCAGATATCCCCATCGAGCGGACACGCTTCCACCGTGGACTTGCTTAGCCTCAACGCAAGCCCCGCGATCATGCCACGTGCCCCCTGCTTCGAAGCTTCCCAATGCTCCCGGATCACCATCTCCGTCACGTTGGGCCTCCGACCTTGGTTTTGAGGCCCAAACCAAGAAACCCTCCGCTGATGGCTTCGACCTCAAACTGCTACCTTGCACTAGCCCATGTTCATGACTTCAACTTGCTCCTCTTGCACCGCACGGCTCGCACTTGACCCCATCGGCCACCGGGTCCATCGAAACAAGCCTACTTGCCTCTCCATCACCCGGAGGCCACCACGGCTAAGGCCTTTCGCGCTTGTTCTTCACCTGCGCCAACACAAGTCGAGCCGCAACTTGTACCTGCACACTGAGCCAAGTGTCAGTCCACACAACGTTGTCAATCACTCATCACTAAGGAACAACCCTCCACTGGTCCTTGGACACACATGGTCTTCAGAATATGTATAATACTAAGATATGTACTCCTTACTATTATTAAAGTTAGTTCAATAAAGTTTAGTTTTTAGACAGTTTTTCTGTCGACCTTTGAAATTTGTTGTCCTTATCTCTGTGTGTTGTGTTGATTCCCTCCCCCTTGACATGCTCGGGAGCTTGGCCTTGCCAACTATGGGGTCGTTAGACCTGAGGTTTATGTGTTTGTTTTCCTCCCCCTCGACATGCTCAGGGGCTTAGCCTTGCCAACTGAAGGGTCGCTTGGCCTGAGGATCATCTTTCCGCCTTTGGATTGCTCGTCTCTTGCTTGTTCGACCTTGATTGTGAGGTTGCCAAACCTGGGTCCTTGACCCCGCTCACGCGCCGATCATACCATAAGTCTCCCAGCTGAGTTATATGTTCGGTAAGCCGTCCTCTCCGTGAGTAGTGGTTAGTGAGTTGAAGAACACAAGTGCTTCCGAGCCGTCAAGGTCGAACTAAGTAAAAGACTTTGCATAAAGAAGTTGGTTTCATTTCATAAAGTCTATACACAACACAGAGACTGTTGCGCTCCGGCCAACAAGGGCACGCAAAATCTAACCTACTTACAAAGCCAGGTCTACTACTCCTCGTCATCTTCAAAGACAAGGCTCTCTACGACCTTGTTGGTAGCGTCCTCTACTTCAACTTCGACCTGTCGAAGGTCAGCTTTAGCGTTCGGACCATCGGCAATCTTCTGGACTTCTAGCTCAAGGAAGTGAGACTTCACCCGTACCAGCGTCTCCACCGATGTTGCCCGACTTGCAGACTGCAGCAGCTCGTCAACCCTCTTTGGAGCAGCCGTGAGCCGCTCCAGCAGAGACATTGGCTCTCCTTTAGTGGGCTGCGGCACGACCTTATCCATGATAAAGCCCGCAACATTTCAGAGGTCGCCCATCTCCACTTCATGACCTGTAATGATCACTTGATCATTATACAGTGACTGCACAGCAACTACAAGGTCGATCTCCAGATCCCTCCTAATTTGCTTTTCATGAGCAAGTTTTTGGCAAACAGTGTACTCACTGTCGATTAGCGCCTTGTTCTCCTCCTTGAGGGTAGCAATGGCCTTCTCAGCCTCCTAGAGGACTTCCTTCAGGCACTTCTCTGCGACCTCGGCATCTGTTGCATCAGCGGGTGTCAGCATAAGTTTATTGCAACATAAATATGCTCTACAACCTGGGAGGAGCCTAGCTTTACCTCTGCTGACCTTCTTCAAAAGCTCGTTAGTATTGGCGGCCAAGTGCTTTTGCTCAGCCAGCTCGTCCGCGAGCTTGTTCTTCTCGTCCTCGAGCTTCTTCTTCTTGAGGGCAGCTTCCTGGTTCACCCATTGGAGCTCCAGGTCCAACTGGTGCACCTCTAGCATTACAGTTGCGGCGCCTCTGCACAAGTCTGCCCGGGCCTTGGCTCGGGTGCCATCCTCTGCAAAGACCAAAACAAAATTGTTAGCTCACTAGCAAAATAAAGGTCAACCTGTATTCTCTATTATAATAGTAACCTCTTACCTCGAAAGCCTACGACAGGCTGACAGATAGAGGTGGAGTACCCGATCTTTCGGTGAGTGCAGATAACTTCGATCTGGTGGGAGGCGACCCTCACGATCCGACTACGACGAGCGAGACTCGAAGCGCCAATGCTATCGCTGAACCAACTCCCGATGGTTACCAACCTTGCCAGCGCAAGATCAGCCTGATCATGAAGATCAATTCCTGTACGTAATTGAAGAACAAACAAGAATCTGAGGCGAGCAATCTTAATATCACTCGAAGGTGGAGTTCTGAATCACAAAGGACAACACGTATTTGTGCGTGTTCTGGGGTAGCTAAAGCTAGATGTAAACAAAACTCGAGTTTCTAATGCAGTGGCTACTGAGTATATGAGGAGGGCCATCCTACGGTTGGGGGCAACCTAGGATGGGGTGCCCACAACTTGGGCTTAAGGCCTATCAAACTGGCGACGCAGCACCTTGGCAAATTCTGGATGTCAACTTGTTTCGATGAGTCCTGTTGACTCAGAACGAATTGGGGCCTGAGACCGGTGCCATTGGAGGCTCTATGAAATTGTGGTTCCATCCATATAAAGAACGTCCAAAACCGACTTCGTATGCGACCTGGGCGTCATTTTTAGTGCGCACTGGTCCTGGACTCCGAACTGGGCTCGAACTTGAATTGCTTTGGGCCTCCACCTTGGGGACTCGAACCGGATTAGCCTCGTGCCTCCTCTTCGACTTGGACACCCTTGCTGGACTTCTTCTACTCCATTTCATGCACCAATCATGGTCGTATGCATGGGTGTCATGTCCTCATCATTCTCCCCTTCTTGAAGAAAAGTCGTCCTCGACGTTGAGTGTACTTGAAAACGATCCTGCACAACACAAGGGAGAACAGGGTTGCAGAAATAAAGCAAACCAAAACAATTGTGAGGAGGGATGTGACCATGTTTCCAAATGTGTATCATGTCATGTCGCATCAAGGGATGTGAAAATGTTTGTAGGATGGTTACCCTCTAATCGATCACAATCGTGCAAAACAAAAGGAGAATTCAGATTTGTACAAATGTAAACCCGATGTACCATATATTGTCCTTTATTGTTATATATTTGCCAATAACATGATACAAATGTCTAGACAACCATGGCAAATTAGTATGTGCAAAAAGTCTCTTTTCTAAACAATCTAGATTACACAAATCATCAAATTCAATGTAACCCAAAGTTTTGAAAGAAGACAACAAATGTAGCTCATCATTTTTACTAGCAACATGCATAATATGTTTATTTTCAGCAGTAGCATGTAAAACTGAAGTAGTAGCACATAATTCATCTTTATCAGAAGAAGCATCAATCAAATCACCATGTGACAAAGATAAATCAAGAGATGGTTCCACTATTAATTGCTGAACTAAAGCATGATTTGTGGAAAAATTCAGCACATTAACATAATTCTCACCTTCCGTGAGTGTAGCACCATGGGCATTACCTATGTTCTCAGTAGGAGTATTCGGTGCATTGTGAAGTGATGGTTCTGATTTTGTATATGAGGATGCGCCTTCAGGTTGGCCGTCCTCTCACGCGGTGTAGCGGTGGGCGTGGATGGCGCAGGGAGAGCGGCCGCTGAGCTGGATGTCGAGCTTCTTCCTGCAAAAGAGTTAGAATATGTCTTCGAGCGACATCCCTGCACTTCACATTTAGCTTTGCAAGCATATCCAAATAATGTGGTCATATCTGCATATTCATTATAATCTAGTATGTCCTGAATTTTGCGGTTCAAACCACCACGAAAACATACCATTGCAGTGTCATTTTCCCTAATAACCCACAACAAATCATTTCTTTTTGTAACTCCTGGTAATAGTCCTCAATAGATTGAGAACCTTGCTGAAAACGCTACATTTTTTTAAGCAAATCTCGAGCATAATAAGAAGGTACAAATCTATGTCGCATAGCATCTTTTAATTGATCCCAAGTGGGTGGAATTGTACTGGGATGTCTTTGTTTATAATCACGCCACCATATTAAAGCAAAATCTGTAAATTCACTAATAGCAGTTTGAACTTGAGAATTAGCAGAAATAGCATGGTATGAAAATTGTTGTTCAACTTCTAATTCCCAATCAAGATATCCAGCAGGATCATATTTTCCATTATAAGGTGGAATTTTAAATTTAATCTTAGCAAATGAATCATTGTCGAAACTGTGTGGCACACGGCAGGTACATCCTCGGCGGTATCCATCTTCTTGCTTCGAGTCACCAGTGTGGTCTTAGCGGCCGTCTGTGCGAGGTCGAGCGTATCAAACCGCTCCTTCGATGAAGTGGTCATCGAATCCAGTCGTGCATGTATCGTCTGAATGTCCGCGGCAAGGCCACCAACTCGTGTCTGCATGTCCTGTAGCTGGTCATCCCTCTTGTTGTCGCCTGCCATGGTTAGCGCAAACACAAAAACAAAAACAAAATCGACAACAAAATAGGGGTGTAACGGCTCACAAGGCGCTCAAACTAGTGTTGTTATCAAATTCTTATCAGTTCTTACCACGCACACAGGGCTGACCTGCAACCAACCGATGGAACTCACAAAAGATTGGAGGAGTGATTGCCTGGAGAAACAAAATCTTCTCATCGTAGAACTATGTGGAGTTCTGGGTAGGCTGCACTCAAATCAAGGATTAGCACAATCAAACAATAATGCAAAGTTGAATAAGAGTGATGAACACGTCACAATAGCTACTGATTACAAGTGCGAAAACGGAAGGACAGATGTAAGGAAGGTGGCAAAGGTGGAGAGGGCGCAACAGATTGCTGTTTTTTTTTCAGGAGTCCTCAAAACCGATAATATAAACACAAAGGATCTCAAACAGCAAGTTGCGACACACACACACTCTCTCTCTAGAGTAAGGCCAACCTCAGAATATGGTACCAAGAAAGAGAGATATAGATATGAAAAACTAGCACGGCATGGGGGAGGGGGGTGTTCACGGTGGGAGGAGAGGTGCGGTACTGTCCCGGGGGAAAAACCACAAGGGAGGAAAAGGTGCAGGCGAGGGGGGCGAGCCGAAGGGAGGTCGCGATCCAGGGAGGGGGCGCGCGTTGCTCGCTGCATGTCCCAGTCTGAGAGGAGATGCGCGTATGAGGGGGCCGATGAGGGTTTCCACGAACCGAATCACCTTCCTTCTCCCTATTTCTTTTTTATTTATTACTTCTTTCCTTTTGTTTGAACTTTCCTTTTTTCTTTTTTTTGGGAATGTGCCAACACACTATAGGGAGGCGGCGATCGCGTGGAGGAAAACATGGCGCGCCTGAGTCACGGCGTGAGGGGTTCGCGACGCGAGGGCCTCGGCGTGGTAGGATTCGGGGGGTGGGTGTTTGGCGAGCAGCGAAAAAAGGAGCAGCAGAGAGAAAAACGACAGCGAACTAGGGTTAGAAGAAAAACAAGAAACAAAGGATAGAATCACATGTAACCAGCAACAATTGAAGTATAAAGCACACAAATTCAACAACGCAAAGTATTGAAAGAATGTGTGAGGCTAAAAAGGTTGCTGGGATAAGGATCTAACCTAAAAATAAATTTTTGTTTGGTTTTTGTGCATTGTAGGAAGGAAAAAACACTCGATAAATTCACTGATCAACCTGGAAAACTGATACAACTTGATAGAGGTGGAGTGCCCGATCTTTCGGTGAGTGGAGATAACTTCGATCTGGTGGGAGGCGACCCTCACGATCCGACTACGACAAGCGAGACTCCAAGCGCTAATGCAATCACCGAACCAACTCTCGATGGTTACCAACCTTGCCGGTGCAAGATCAGCCTGATCACGAAGATCAATTCCTGTACGCAATCGAAGAATGAACAAGAATCTGAGGTGAGCAATCTTAATATCACTCGAAGGTGCAGTTCTGAATAACAGAGGACAGCACGTATTTGTGCGTGTTCTGGGGTAGCTAAAGCTAGATGTAAACAAAACTCGAGTTTCTAATGCGGCGACTATTGAGTATATGAGGAGAGACAAACTGGTGACGCAGCACCTCGGCAGATTAATTCTAGACATCAACTTGTTTCGATGATTCCCATTGACTCAGGACGAATTTGGGCCTGAGACCAGCGCCATTGGAAGCTCTATGAAATTGTGGTTCCATCTATATAAAGAACGTCCAAAACCGACTTCGTATGCGACTAGGGTGTCATTTTTAGTGCGCACTGGTCCTGGACTCCGAACTGGGCTTGAACTTGAATTGCTTTGGGCCTCCACCTTGGGGACTCGAACCGGATTAGCCTTGTGCCTCCTCTTCGACTTGGACACCCTTACTGGACTTCTTCTACTCCATTCCATGCACCAATCATGATCGTATGCATGGGTGTCATGTCCTCATCACTAACGATGGAGCCTTTGATCACCTAGGTGTCCTCCTAGTCATCGAGGATGTCATCCTGGAAGGGAGTACCGTTCCAGTCCAACTCTTTGGCCTGGTACATTGTGATATAACCGGCCAAATTAATTCCGTATTATTGCCTAAACCAGTCCATTTGGTCATTAAGCAATAACACAGAAGTAACTTGTCGCCTCTGCCGGGTCAAGCCCGGTAAATCACTTTAACCAGGATCGAAGAATTGTACATTAACACAGAAGAATTGTATCTAACTTTTCTCCAGAAGACTCTGTTCAAAGGGTCGAAAAATTCAGACCCACAGAGCATCCAAAACTCGTGAATAGGGACAGCTAAGCGTTTTGGTGAGGTGTTTGGGGATAGATTATCAAGTGATTTAATTATTTCTTAACATCTTTTAGCATGATGCAAAAGCGTCCTAAACATCCTCACAAGGCAAATCCATGCCCAAAACTTGTGGTTAGCGCCGATGGCAAGGCACAATTGTACGTCTCTCCCTATAATAGCTAGTCGGATACTAACCGTTCGATCTACCGAAACGTGGTTAGTGTACCTGCAAAAGAAAGAACCTTCCGTGCCAGCACGTCACGGAAGCGTCCACAAACATTACCATTCACTATAGAAATGACACCCATGCATTTAGCGCTGCATGGACAGCGTCCAACCTGAGACACGCCCCTTTTGAATGGAGGGTGTCCCCCTTCGCATGTTCGTAATGCGGAATCATGCACACGTATGGCAAAACGTGGCGACATCACAACCCATGATATGTTCATCTGGAATAGAACATATCATCCTTCGCATGCTTTGCATACAGAAAGCGCACGTATAAAACACGTGGGCATCCAACCGAGAAGATAGGATCCGTTGAATAGATTTCCCTATCAACCCTCGCATACTCGTGATGCGGCACAGCACACGTATGAAACACGTGGCTTAAGAAGTGCTGGAAGTTAGTTTAAATACACCATACATTACTAGCCACCTGAAAGAACCCAAAATCCCTCTAGGGCCTCTCGGACTAGTTCACCTTAGCGTTCCTAACGCATTTGCAAACACACCTTAATCTTGCAAGTTTTATTCCAAAAACATGTTATTAAGGGTGTATTAAAATCTCTGGTGTACAATGAGCTCTGATGCCAGCTGTGACAGAACAGGCCAAATTAATTCTGTATTATTGCCTAAACCAGTCCATTTGGTCATTAAGCAATAACACAGAAGTAACTTGTCGCCTCTGCCGGGTCAAGCCCGGTAAATCACTTTAACCAGGATCGAAGAATTGTACATTAAAACTCACACAACGGCGAGTCCAGAGATAAACATTTCACAAATCATTACATCAAGCTCCATAAGGTTTTAAATTTTACAAACCAAGTCCTTTGCAGAAGGCAAATAGTTCAGAGTTTGAAACACAGCAGAAATAAAAAACTATTCGTCATAGGTAACGTCATAGGAGGCCATCCATGACGTCACTAAGCACTGTCGTCCTCCTACTCCACTTCCCAATCTGGTGGGAGAGAACCAGGCCACGGGAACCCATCATCGTTCACATCACCTGAAAACAACATCAAAAGCAAGGCTGAGTATACTAATACTCAGCAAGACTTAACCGGCGGGTGATGAAAAATCACCAACTCTCTAGACATGCAGGGCTTTATGGCTAGTGGGTTGTTTTGCTGAAAAGCAACAAAGAGTATGTCCTTACTTTCAAGTTTTAGCTCAAAATTCTAGTTGATTATCCATTACTAAGTAAGCAACTATTGCAAGCATAAGTTGTGCAAACAATTAAGCATACATCCATATTACTTCTCAATTCCATCATTAAGGGACATAGAGTGTATGGTTAAGCAATCTCGGATAACGGTAAGAGGCCGACGATCGATCGATTAATAACCTTGCAAGGTGGACCTAAACACACGGAAGAATGCACACCCCAAAAACAGCCAACTAAAAACCAAAGGGGGTGGGGTATGCACCAACCAGGCGGTTCCCGTCAATCCTCGGTTCGGGAATAGGGGCTACAGTCCTCGGTACATGGTGGTTGGTTCGGCCTCGCCTCCCCAACCCCACACATGCACCACAATTAAGCTGCAGCAGGGGACGAACCCAGGAGTAGTAACACTAAAGTTCCCTTGCCGTGCCAATCGGGTACTAAGCTTACCGGTCCCATTCCCGACAAATGTTTAGTACATTCAAACGCTTAACCACAGACCTACTGGCCGGAGCCGGTCCCATGCTCTTACCACATGAGCACATCCATTTATAAAATCTTATGATTCCAACATAAGAGACCTATAGCTCGCGAGTGACGAACATCACTCGACTTTTACCGTGTCCTTAGAGCATGGCAACTAGCGATCTTATCATGCTAGTATTTGAGCATAGGAGCCTATGATCATGCATCTAGGGTTTCAATTCGACTCCTGAAACGTAAATGCACAAACATTGCATATCATAAATGTAAGAGTTAGAAATTTGGGTTATGCTCCGGGGCTTGCCTTCACTAGCAAAGTCTATGACGAAGCCCTCCGAACTTTGGTTCGGGTCTTGCTGCACTTCCACCACGTTCACTTCTCCTTCCGCAAGATCTCCCTCGGATTTCGGCACCAACTCGTAGTTTCCGTCCGGAAGTTCTACACGACATGCATATGCATTATCTTCATGTATTTATAACTGAGGAGTGAGAACGTAGTTTAGAAGTGAAGGGTAAACGTGGGGGTGTATGGGTGACCACATTCACCTGGACAAGGATATGTCCAGCATACTCTTCCTATCAAAGAAAGGTGTGTGTGCGTGGTTTATCACCTTATTTGATGGTGATTGTGTGCACATCTATATTAATTAATTAATTTCTCTTCACCAAATTATGGGGTGCTGTTCAAGGTGTGATTTGGTGAAGCTCAACCAAAAGATTTGAAAAGAGAACAAAAGTGATTTCTATTATTCTTTTAATTCAAAGATTAAGCTTGCTTTACTTCGAAAATTCATTCTGGAAGAAATATAAACAAGATGAGCATGAAACTTTGCAGAGAGGCACAACATACTATACATGAGCTACTGCCAAAAATTTAGATCAATACAAGCTATATATCTAGCATGAAAAATACAACTAGATTCACTTATTAAAAACAAGAATAAATAATACAAAAATAAATACACCACATCTTGAGCTAGAAATTCATGTGGAGGTTCAAAACATCCAACCATGAAGAGATATGCACTTAATCAACAAAGAAAATCTAAATTAATTTAAATTTATGAAAGAGGGTTAAATTTGTGCTAAAATTACTTGACCCTATAAAACATGATAAAAACACCTTTACTATTTATCATGAGTGCAAAACCATGTAACAGGATCATAGCAAAAAGATTGGGTCCAAAAGCTCAACAGACTAATTTACATAGATCAGAAACACGAACAATGCTAAAAACAAACTTTAATTCATAATTAAAGATCTACTTGATAACTTTGTGCCAAATTTGAACCAGAAGACAAACTTGACATGTAGAACAACATACCCAAAATTGAGCCTCAGATCATGCATAGAATTTGAATTATTGCAGATCTACTCAAACTGGTAAATTCAAAATTATTTAAAAACTGCTCAGAAATTTGAAAACTTCCTTTGTAGCAAAGTTAGGGTTCTTCACAAGGATTCCAGAACAGTTGAGTTTGCATTTTTATGATTTTTCTGTAATTTGATATGCATTTTACAAGATTCAACAAAATAATTAAAAAGGGGGAAGAATCTTTTTGTCAGGAGGTCCCTGGCCAAGATTTTTATTCACAACTAAGCCCTCGGCTTTACACAGGGGTCCCTGCTTTTACAAAATTGACCCCGGAAGCTTTTGGGACCTTGCAATTGGGTCCTAGCCGTGGACGGCGGCGGTTCCGGCCGGAATCCGGCGAGCTCGCCGCCGGTCTTGGCCGGGGAAGCGGCGGGGGTTGACGAGGTGCTCACATTGGAGCGGTTCACGGCCGGAGTTGGGGTAGGGGGTGGTCCGGCGAGGTGCGGCGGCGACGGGGTGAGGCGGCGGTCGCTGCGGGCGGATTTCCGGCGATGAGGGCGACGGAGCTGGGCAATGGGTGGCTTGGGGAGTTTCAGGGGGTGCTTGTGGTGGTGCCCGGGTGCTTACACGGGCTCGAGAGGGTTAGGACAGGGGAGCTCCACAGTGGGGCTTCAATGGCGACCGCGGCGGGCTCTGCTCCGGCGAGCTGGGGCACGGGGCTCGACCACACGCGGGCGGGGAAGCTCCAGTGATGGTGTGTGGTGCTGCTCGGTGGCTCAGGCGGGCTCGGGACGACGCGGGTGGGGGAGTTCCTCGGCGGAGCTCTAATGGCGGCCGGCGGCGCAGGATGAAGACGGCGCGACGCGCGGCGCTTGCTCCTTTTATAAGCGGCGTTGCGGCGGGAAGCGGCGCGGGAAAACGACCTTTGCATGGGCGCGCGCACGGCGCGGGAGCAAACAGCGCACCAGCGCGGCGGCAGCGGCACCAGGCGTGCACGCGCGCGGGCGCGGGTGCGGCGCTGGCGCGGCGCGGGCTCGCTGCGCACGGCCACTTGGCCTGCCTCGCCCTGGGGACGGCGCACGTGCGGGTGCAGGTGGGGTCCACAGAAGACGGCGCGGCATGGAAGCCGGGGCGCGGTGCGGCACCGGTGCGGCGCGACGCGCGCACACGTGCTCCAGAGTGTGCCGGACTGAACTCGCGCGGCGAGGGCCAGTTTGACCGTGAAAAGCTCCAAAATTTGGAACTGCACTAAAAAATCATCAATAACAAAAGTTGTAGATCTCCTATCCAGCAACAACTTTTGTAAAGGCCAGCCTATGAAATTCTTCATAGATTTGGAGATAAAGTGGTTTGAAAATTGGGATTTTCTCTGTTTGGTCAAACAGTGGCACAGAGCTTTGACCAACATTTTGGGGCTTTTCCACTTCGAATTTGAAATGCCGCCAATTCAATGAAATGTGTCCCATGTGATAATGAACAACTTTCATATTGGCCGATTTTGAAGTCGTTATATGAAAATCGGAGAACGCGCTAGATTATCGATGAAAGGTCTAGAGCTCTTAGGGTGTTGACCTTAGTTTGAGGAGTTTGACTAGGGTTATGGATGTTGACTAAGTCAAGGTTGTCAAATACCATACTTAGCCTAACTAATGACGGTGATTACTGTTGCTTAAACATCAGGGATGTTACAGCCTACCCCCCTTACAAAGAATCTCATCCCGAGATTCGGAAAATAAAGATGAAGGTAGGGGGAAACACTTACGATTGCGGGATTGTAGAAAACCCGGATACTTGGTGTTGAGATAATGTTCCGTCTCCCAAGTAGCTTCTTCTTCAGTATGGTGACTCCATTGGATTTTATACATTGTTACTCTCTTTGCGATCCAAAATCCTCAGAGGATGCTCAACCACCGACAGGTCGGGTACGATCCAAGCATTGGATTCGACGATAACTTTTATCTCCGGCTTATTAGCACATCTCCTGAGTTGTGAAACATGAAACACATTGTGGACTGCTGAAAGCCGTTCAGGAAGCTGAACGCGATAGGCAACCGGTCCACAAACTTGAATGATTTCATAAGGGCCAATATAGCGTGGGGCTAATTTCCCTTTCACTCCAAATCTTTGAATTCCCATTGTGGGTGAAACCTTAAGATAGACATATTCACCAACTTGATATGGCTTTGGTTTCCTTCCTTGATCATGGTAACGTTGTTGCCTCATTTGAGTTGTCTTTAGATTTGCTTGTATTACTTTTACTTTTTCTTCCGCTTCCTCAACTAAAGTTGGACCAAAGAATTTTCTTTCCCTAGTCTGTGACCAGTTCAAAGGAGTTCGACATCTCCTTCCATAAGGAGCTTCGAATGGTGCCATTTTCAAACTTGCTTGGTAGCTATTGTTGTACGAGAATTCAGCTAAGGACAAGCAATTGTCCCAATTCTTGTCGAAATGGATAATACAAGCCCTCAACATATCCTCTAAGACTTGATTGACTCTCTCAGTCTGACGATCCGTTTGAGGGTGGTAAGCAGAACTGTGAAGTAGCTTGGTTCCCATTGAGGTATGTAGGTGTTCCCTGAAACGTGACATGAACTGAGGTCCTCTATCGGAAACGATGGTTTTAGGAACTCCATGTAAGCCCACGATACGTTCGAGATAAATCTCTGCATATTGCTTGGCGGAGTATGTGGTATGGACGGGAATAAAGTGTGCAGTCTTGGTGAGGCTGTCCACAATAACCCAGATAGAATCATGGTGCTTAGAGGTGAGAGGTAGTCCCACGATGAAATCCATACTTATATCATCCCGTTTCCAGGAAGGTATCGGCAATGGTTGAAGAATACCATCGGCTTTCAAATGACTGGCTTTAATTCTCTGACATGTGTCACACTCTGACACATATTTGGCAATCTCGACTTTCATATTTGACCACCAGAAGTTTTCCTTCACATCTTGGTACATTTTGCTACTCTCAGGATGAATTGCAAATTTGGACAAAAGAGCTTCATCCAAAATCTCCTTCCTGAGACTAGTATCATTTGGGACAACAAGTCGTTGCCCAAACCAAACTGTACCCTTTGTGTCTTGGCGAAAGCACTTGTATTTAGGATCACCTTCTGACAACTTTTGCCTTATCTTCTTAACATCCTCGTCATTGGACTGAGCATTTAAAACTTTGTCGTACAAGGTTGTCTTCATGCTAATAGCATTTAACTCACCTTGACTAACAATTTCCAAATTGAGTTTGTTCATCTCGTGGCACAGTGTGTCGCTATAGGTGTCCACGAATAAGCAATTGCAATGGGCTTTTCGGCTAAGAGCATCGGCAACGACATTTGCCTTACCGGGGTGGTAATGTACTTCCAAGTCATAGTCTTTAATAAGTTCTAACCATCTCCTCTGGCACATATTCAAGTTGGCTTGAGTGAAGATATACTTGAGACTCTTGTGGTCAGTGAAGATATTGCAACGGGTTCCCATCAAATAATGCCTCCAAATTTTGAGAGCATGAACAACCGCTGCTAATTCAAGATCATGAGTGGGGTAATTTAATTCATAGGGTCGAAGTGCTCGAGAAGCATAAGCAATGACCCTATTTTCTTGCATGAGTACACATCCAAGACCAGTACCTGAGGCATCACAATAAACCTCATATGGCTTAGAGTTGTCTGGTTGAGCCAAGACAGGCGCTGAAGTCAAATATCGCTTGAGGGTGTGGAAGGCTTTTTCACAATGATCATCCCACACAAACTTGACTCCCTTCTTCAGAAGTTCAGTCATAGGTTTGGCAATTCTGGAAAAATCCGGAACGAAGCGATGATAATAACCAGCTAATCCAAGAAAGCTTCGAATCTGATGAACGGACTTAGGTGGTTTCCAATCCATCACTTCTTGCACTTTACTTGGATCCACTGAAATACCATCACTAGAAATAGTGTGGCCCAAGAATTTCACACTATCCAACCAGAATTCACATTTGGAGAATTTAGCATAGAGCTTGTGATCTCTCAAATGTTGCAGAACTATGCGGAGATGTTCGGCATGTTCTTCTTCGTCTTTGGAATAAATTAGGATGTCGTCGATGAAGACCACCACGAACTTATCCAATTCGTTCATGAATACCGAATTCATGAGGTACATGAAGTAAGCAGGAGCATTAGTCAGCCCGAAGGACATGACTAAAAATTCATATAGCCCATATCGTGTGGAAAAGGCAGTTTTAGGAATATCACAAGGTCGGATCTTTATCTGATGATACCCTGATCTAAGATCAATCTTGGAAAAGACCTTTGCTCCTGATAGTTGATCAAACAACACATCAATGCGGGGAAGGGGGTATTTATTTTTGATGGTCACCGCATTGAGGGGTCGGTAGTCCACACATAGTCTCAAACTACCGTCTTTCTTCTTAACGAAGAGAGCAGGACATCCCCAAGGAGAAGAACTCGGGCGAATGGAACCCTTATCCAATAATTCCTGAAGCTGGGTTTTCAACTCGGCCAGTTCCTTGGGTGGCATGCGGTAGGCTCTTTTTGAGATAGGTGCCGTACCGGGTTGAAGTTCGATAACGAATTCAATGTCTCGGTCCGGTGGCATACCCGGCAGATCATTAGGGAAGACATCTGGGTATTCACACACCACTGGAATTTCTTCTAATTGGGTGGCTATGGTCACATAGGCACAAGGATTCACAGACTCTCTAGAGGGAAGATAGAGTGTTGAAGCTCCGACATCTGGTGAATTGATTTCTATCATTCGCTCAGAGATATCCAGGACAACCTTATGCTGAGTCATCCAGTTCATTCCCAAAATAACATCTATGCCCTCCAACCCTAGAATGATAAGGTTGGTTTTAATTGTCTTGCTACCTATTTCAAGAGGTACCCTCTGGGTGATTTTGTTGGAAGAAATTTTTCCTCCTGGGGTTGCGATCAGATAGGCCCCATTAGTGTGATGGGTGGTCAACCCCAACTTGTCTAGTATTTGTCCATTCACAAAACTGTGGGTGGCGCCAGAATCAAACAAAATCTTAATAGGTTGGCCTCGGATAGAGAATGTACCCGTCATTATTGGCGCTCCCTCCGGAATTCCCACCAACGTGGTGAAGTTGAGACGACCCTGCTTGACTTGCACGGTCTACTTCTTTCCCTTGTCCTTGTTGTTCGGGTTAGGCCCACGTCCTTGGTTCGGCTGGTTGCACTGGTTCTGCTACTTGGGACGGGGGCACTCATTAGCATAGTGTTCCGTCTCACCACAGTTGAAGCATTTGCCATCCCTAGCATTCCGGTTAGGCTGCGAAGCATTGGGCTTGTAGTTCTGCTGCTGGAAAGCAGAAGAGCGATAGTCTCCTCGCTGCTAATTCTGGGGAGGCTTCGCTACCCAGCGTCCAGACCACTGGTTCCTTTGAGAATCTTGGGAAACCTTCTTCACAAGGCGGAACTTCCGATTAGGCGCGTTGTTAGAGTTGAACGCAGCCTTCCTCTTCTTTGCATTCTGCGTCCTCTTCATAGCATCTTCTTGAGAGATGGCCAAATTCACAATCTCATGGTAGGTGTCGGTCTTGATGGGGTTCAGCCTTTCATAAAGCTCAGGATCAAGACCACGTCGGAAACGATCCATCTTCTTCGCATCATTATCCACATGATATCCCCCATACTGACAAAGATTGTTGAATTTCTGTGCATACTGATACACAGAGTCCGAACCTTGTTTTAATGCCAGTAACTCACTGATCTTCCGATCAACCATTCCCTGAGGGATGTGATGAGTCTTGAATGCAGTTTTGAACTCATCCCAAGTAATGGCATGTCCAGTCGGTTGCGTCATCTTGAAGTGTTCCCACCAGATTAGAGCAGGACCTCAAAGTTGTAAGGCTGCAAAGCAGGCTTTGCGCTCCTCTGAGCATGGCAGAGTGAGAGCATCGAACCTGGCCTCAATGGCGCGAATCCAAGCATCAGCCTCCAAAGGTTCTTCTGCTTTGGTGAAAATTGGTGGCTTCATGGCCGTAAAGTGCTCATTCTTGGCCACTTGTGGCTGGTCATCACGCGGATTGCCGCGTTGCTGCTGCTGCTGATTGTGCAGGATCTGGCGCATCATATCAGCTTGAGCCAACAGGAAGGTCTCCATGGGTGTCATGGGAGGTGGCGGTGGCAGTGGGTTGCTGCCACTGGCATCACCGAAACCATGGGGAGTATTGCGAGTGGGACCCACCATCTGAAAATTATGGGAATAGAGATTAGTCACACATTCACAAGCTTGCAGATAGAATTATGCACAAGTAGAACATGTGAGACAAATCCATTCATTGCATTATTTTTCACGAGGGTCAGTCACAACGCTGAAATGAAAATTCATATCTCCCGGCTCGATCAACGGATGGTGCTCAATTTTGGTCAGTAGGAGCATCATGTCGTGCACTACGTTTTTGGTATTCCACCAATACACGGATTCGGATGTTATCATGCTTGAAAAAATCATTTACCGACTCTCTGTCCTGGCTGTTTTTCAGCCATCTGAAGGTTACAAAAATATTCATAACTCTCAGCACAAAAGAGCAATAAGGGTGAAAATTTGTGAGCATGCACAAAATAAAATTTCCAACAACTTTTCTTCTTATTGCACAGCTCATATTTGATCATAAGGGGGTTCAAATTACAGATTGCTAGAGCTGCAGCAGAAAGTCTTGCAACAATGGATCAAACACTAGATTACAACACATGCTAGGTCCTCCTTCATCATACTAGTGGTTAACATGTAGCTTCTAGCCACACAAAAGAATACTCCAACTACGCTAGCCTATCCCATCACGGACCAAAATCAGGCCATCGTAGGAGTACACATGCTGCACTATCTACTACCATCTAGAAGTCATCTAGGTTGCCTACTGAGGAGGAGCTAGAAGCAGATGAAGCAATCTCCATCGGCTCTGCCTGTGGTTCTTCCTTCTCACTGTCTATCATGGACCGAGTGTCATCCGGATCATCATCCATAGCTTCCAGAACCGGTGGTGGTGGCGGCTGCTGTAGCATAGCAATCATGCCATGGGCATTACCCAGATCCTCGTCCATCAACTCTAGCTGCTCTTCCATTTGTGCTAGTGCTTGTATGTGCTGTAAGCGCTCATTCCTCAAATGATCCATCTCAATTTGCGTCTAATCTCACTACTCCTGGAGTCCTGTAACAGTCTGCAGGCGGTCAGCGAGCTGGTGTGCCCACTGAGCCATACAGGTCACCCAGTGAGCCTCTCTAGCCTGCAGTCCAATGATCCTGCGTCGTGCCTCCGCAAGGTCTCGCTCTAGTCCCATGTAGCCACGGGAGATGGAGCACAGGTGGTGATTCCGTACCCCCAACACTCCAGCAGTGTCGAGAGCCACGGTGGACACGTCTGTGGTAGCCACACTACGGAGAGCCTGAAGACGGTACAGTGCATTTATGCACCGTGACATCTCGTGCAGTACGTCCAGTGGGGTCCACTTAGTCAGAAGTGCTGCCATGTTCCCCATGCGGCTCCTCCACGCGGGATCCGCGGGGTCCACGGTCGGAAGTAGTCCCACCGGAGTCGAAGAAACCTCGAGAGGGTGCTGGTCACCAAAAGAGTTCAACACTCTCAAAGCCTCCAGTGTCTCCATCATGCGAATGCCTGACACGTCCATGCTCAGGTCCTGCCACTCCGGGTGAGTAGGGTGAAGTGGCACGGTCACCCAAACATAGCAGCGAGGCACTCCAAGCTGCGTGGTCTCCAACGCCTCATACATCGAAGGAGTGGTGTACCCTAACGAGTGAAGAGTGTCCCACAAAATGCGGGCAAACCCCTCAAGGTGTAGCCCGTCGGTGCGGACCATCCCGTCAGGTCGTACTTCCCAGAAGAACGGTCCAGCCATCTGTATCAACAAAACTCCCACTGATTAGTGTGAGTTAAAAGATAACAGATTCTGTCCAGAGCACAAAAATGCATATAGCTTATATTCTGGTAGGCCAAAAATTTTCAAATTTTTCCAGCTACTCAGTGATGTTATTTGTCCCAAAATTGGTATTCAAAAGTTGGGCTAAAAACAAAAGGAAGATATCCTAATAGACCGAAGTTCAGTTCTCTGTCTCCCTGGAAAAACAGCAAGCAGACATGAACTAAACTGAGCATAACTCCAGATTCCTTTGATCAAAAATTGTGAAATTTTTACAGTAGGATCTAGACAAGATTTGACACAACTTTTGTATCTAACTTTTCTCCAAAAGACTCTGTTCAAAGGGTCGAAAAATTCAGACCCACAGAGCATCCAAAACTCGTGAACAGGGATAGCTATTGAGGTTGGGATGATGTGAAAACGTTTTGGTGAGGTGTTTGGGGATAGATTATCAAGTGATTTAATTATTTCTTAACATCTTTTAGCATGATGCAAAAGTGTCCTAAACATCCTCACAAGGCAAATCCATGCCCAAAACTTGTGGTTAGCGCCGATGGCAAGGCACAATTGTACGTCTCTCCCTATAATAGCTAGTCGGATACTAACCGTTCGATCTACCGAAACGTGGTTAGTGTACCTACAAAAGAAAGAACCTTCCATGCCAGCACGTCACGGAAGCCTCCACAAACATTACACTTCACTATAGAAATGGCACCCATGCATTTAGCGCTGCATGGACAGCGTCCAACCTGAGACACGCCCCTTTTGAATGGAGGGTGTCCCCCTTCGCATGTTCGTAATGCGGAATCATGCACACGTATGGCAAAATGTGGCGACATCACAACCCATGATATGTTCATCTGGAATAGAACATATCATCCTTCGCATGCTTTGCATACGGAAAGCGCACGTATAAAACACGTGGGCATCCAATCGAGAAGATAGGATCCGTTGAATAGATTTCCCTATCAACCCTCGCATACTCGTGATGCGTCACAGCACACGTATGAAACACGTGGCTTAAGAAGTGCTGGAAGTTAGTTTAAATACACCATACATTACTAGCCACCTGAAAGAACCCAAAATCCCTCTAGGGCCTCTCGGACTAGTTCATCCTTAGCGATCCTAACACATTTGCAAACACACCTTAATCTTGCAAGTTTTATTCCAAAAACATGTTATTAAGGGTGTATTAAAATCTCTGGTGTACAATGAGCTCTGATGCCAGCTGTGACAGAACCGGCCAAATTAATTCCGTATTATTTCCTAAACCAGTCCATTTGGTCATTAAGCAATAACACAGAAGTAACTTGTCGCCTCTGCCGGGTCAAGCTCGGTAAATCACTTTAACCAGGATCGAAGAATTGTACATTAAAACTCACACAACGGCGAGTCCAGAGATAAACATTTCACAAATCATTACATCAAGCTCCATAAGGTTTTAAATTTTACAAACCAAGTCCTTTACAGAAGGTAAATAGTTCAGAGTTTGAAACACAGCGGAAATAAATACTATTCGTCATAGGTAATGTCATAGGAGGCCATCCATGACGTCACTAAGCACTGTCGTCCTCCCACTCCACTTCCCAATCGGGTGGGAGAGAACCAGGCCACGGGAACCCATCATCATTCACATCACCTGAAAACAACATCAAAAGCAAGGCTGAGTATACTAATACTCAGCAAGACTTAACCAGCGGGTGATGAAAAATCACCAACTCTCTAGACATGCAGGGCTTTATGGCTAGTGGGTTGTTTTGCTGAAAAGCAACAAAGAGTATGTCCTTACTTTCAAGTTTTGGCTCAAAATTCTAGTTGATTATCCATTACTAAGTAAGCAACTATTGCAAGCATAAGTTGTGCAAACAATTAAGCATACATCCATATTACTTCTCAATTCCATCATTAAGGGACATAGAGTGTATGGTTAAGCAATCTCGGATAACGGTAAGAGGCCGACGATCGATCGGTTAATAACCTTGCAAGGTGGACCTAAACACACGGAAGAATGCACACCCCAAAAACAGCCAACTAAAAACCAAAGGGGTGGGGTATGGACCAACCAGGCGGTTCCCGTCAATCCTCGGTTCGGGAATAGGGGCTACAGTCCTCGGTACATGGTGGTTGGTTCGGCCTCGCCTCCCCAACCCCACACATGCACCACAATTAAGCTGCAGCAGGGGACGAACCCAGGAGTAGTAACACTAAAGTTCCCTTGCCGTGCCAATCGGGTACTAAGCTTACCGGTCCCATTCCCGGCAAATGTTTAGTACGTTCAAACGCTTAACCACAGACCTACTGGCCGGAGCCGGTCCATGCTCTTACCACATGAGCATATGCATTTATAAAATCTTATGATTCCAACATAAGAGACCTATAGCTCGCGAGTGACGAACATCACTCGACTTTTACCGTGTCCTTAGAGCATGGCAACTAGCGATCTTATCATGCTAGTATTTGAGCATAGGAGCCTATGATCATGCATCTAGGGTTTCAATTCGACTCCTGAAACGTAAATGCACAAACATTGCATATCATAAATGTAAGAGTTAGAAAACTAGGTTATGCTCCGGGGCTTGCCTTCACTAGCAAAGTCATTGACGAAGTCCTCCGAACTTTGGTTCGGGTCTTGCTGCACTTCCACCACGTTCACTTCTCCTTCCGCAAGATCTCCCTCGGATTCCGGCACCAACTCGTAGTTTCCGTCCGGAAGTTCTACACGACATGCATATGCATTATCTTCATGTATTTATAACTGAGGAGTGAGAACGTAGTTTAGAAGTGAAGCGTAAACGTGGGGGTGTATGGGTGACCACATTCACCTGGATAAGGATATATCCAGCATACTCTTTCTATCAAAGAAAGGTGTGTGTGCGTGGTTTATCACCTTATTTGATGGTGATTGTGTGCACATCTATATTAATTAATTAATTTCTCTTCACCAAATTATGGGGTGCTGTTCAAGGTGTGATTTGGTGAAGCTCAACCAAAAGATTTGAAAAGAGAACAAAGGTGATTTCTATTATTCTTTTAATTCAAAGGTTAAGCTTGCTTTACTTTGAAAATTCATTCTGGAAGAAATATAAACAAGATGACCATGAAACTTTGCAGAGAGGCACAACATACTATACATGAGCTACCGCCAAAAATTTAGATCAATACAAGCTATATATCTAGCATGAAAAATACAACTTGATTCACTTATTAAAAACAAGAATAAATAATACAAAAATAAATACACCACATCTTGAGCTAGAAATTCATGTGGAGGTTCAGAACATCCAACCATGAAGAGATATGCACTTAATCAGCAAAGAAAATCTAAATTAATTTAAATTTATGAAAGAGGGTTAAATTTGTGCTAAAATTACTTGACCCTATAAAACATGATAAAAACACCTTTACTATTTATCATGAGTGCAAAACCATGAAACAGGATCATAGCAAAAAGATTGGGTCAAAAGCTCAACAGATTAATTTACATAGATCAGAAACAGGAACAATGCTGAAAACAAACTTTATTTCGTAATTAAAGATCTACTCGATAAGTTTGTGCCAAATTTGAACCAGAAGACAAACATGACATGTAGAACAACATATCCAAAATTGAGCCTCAGATCATGCATAGAATTTGAATTATTGCAGATCTACTCAAACTGGTAAATTCAAAATTATTTAAAAACTGCTTAGAAATTTGAAAACTTCCTTTGTAGAAAAGTTAGGGTTCTTCACAAGGATTCCAGAACAGTTGAGTTTGCATTTTTATGATTTTTCTGTGATTTGATATGCATTCTACAAGATTCAGCAAAACAATTAAAAAGGGGGAAGAATCTTTTTGTCGGGAGGTCCCTGGCCAAGATTTTTATTCACAACTAAGCCCTCGGCTTTACACAGTGGTCCCTGCTTTTACAAAATTGACCCCGGAAGGTTTTGGGACCTTGCAATTGGGTCCTCGCCATGGACGGCGGCGGTTCCGGCCGGAATCCGGCGAGCTCGCCGCCGGTCTTGGCCGGGGAAGCAGCGGGGGTTGACGAGGTGCTCACCTAGGAGCGGTTCACGGCCGGAGTTGGGGGTCGGGGGTAGTCCAGTGAGGTGCGGCGGCGACGGGGTGGGGCGGCGGCCGCTGCGGGCGGATTTCCGGTGATGAGGGCGACGGAGCTGGGCAATGGGTGGCTTGGGGAGCTTCAGGGGGTGCTTGTGGTGGTGTCCGGGTGCTTACACGGGCTCGAGAGGGTTGGGACAGGGGAGCTCCACGGTGGGGCTTCAATGGCGGCCGCGGCGGGCTCTACTCCGGTGAGCTGGGGCACGGGGCTCGACCACACGCGGGCGGGGAAGCTCCAGTGATGGCGTGTGGTGCTGCTCGGTGGCTCAGGCGGGCTCGGGACGACGCGGGTGGGGGAGTTCCTCGGCGGAGCTCTAATGGCGGCCGGCGGCGCAGGATGAAGACGGCGCGGCGCGCGGCGCTTGCTCCTTTTATAAGCGGCGGTGCGGTGGGAAGCGGCGCGGGAAAACGACCTTTGCATGGGCGCGCGCACGGGCGGGAGCAAACCGCGCACCAGCGCGACGGCAGCGGCACCAGGCGCGCGCGCGCGCCGCGCGGGCTCGCTGCGCACGGCCACTTGGCCTGCCTTGTCCTGGGGAGGCGCACCCGGGGACGGCGCACGTGCGGGCGCAGGTGGAGTCCACAGAAGACGGCGCACGGACGGCGCGGCACGGAAGCCGGGGCGCGGTGCGGCGCCGGCGCGGCGTGACGCGCGCACACGCGCTCCCGAGGGTGCCGGACTGAACTCGCGCGGTGAGGGCCAGTTTGACCGTGAAAAGCTCCAAAATTTTGAACTGCACTCAAAAATCGCCAATAACAAAAGTTGTAGATCTCCTATCCAACAACAACTTTTGTAAAGGCCAGCCTATGAAATTCTTCATAGATTTGGAGATAAAGTGGTTTGAAAATTGGGATTTTCTCTGTTTGGTCAAACAGTGGCACAGAGCTTTGACCAACATTTTGGGGCTTTTCCACTTCGAATTTGAAATGCCGCCAATTGAATGAAATGTGTCCCATGTGATAATGAACAACTTTCATATTGGCCGATTTTGAAGTCGTTATATAAAAATCGGAGAACGCGCTAGATTATCGATGAAAGGTCTAGAGCTCTTAAGGTGTTGACCTTAGTTTGAGGAGTTTGACTAGGGTTATGGATGTTGACTAAGTCAAGGTTGTCAAGTACCATGCTTAGCCTAACTAATGACGGTGATTACTGTTGCTTAAACATCAGGGATGTTACATACGTCTCATACTCAGGCCAATAACTGGTCGGACCTTGTCCCCCCCGGAGCAGCTGTTCCATGGTGCGACGGCGGCTCGAGCTGTGCTTGATCTGCCGCAACATCCTGAGCCTCCAATGAGGGTAGCACGCTGATCGGCTTAGGATCCAGCACGACCTCCGGGACTGTAGGTGGTGGAGTAGAAATTTGAACTCCGGTATCGACCTCAAGGGCCATGGCAGGCGGAGCGGAGCTCTGAGTTCCCCCATAGACCTCCGGTGTTGAACCTTTCGAGATCGACACGCTCGGAGAAGATGTTACCGACCTGCACAGTTCAGACTATTAGCCCTCAAAGTATACTACTACAGAACAAAGACAAAAGAAGGTTGTCAGATCTACTTCCTTGGCAATCGACTTGCGGCGAATCTTCAGAGCCTTGGGGGGAGTTTTGGGGGTACCTGAGACTGAATCCCAGATTCAGCCTGGTACTTCTCCTTCATCTTTTGTAGACCTTCCTGGGTGACTTTCATCACCTCCTTCTTACAGGGCTTGGTCTCAGGGGTGAGATCCCTGATCTCAAACTCCTCGTCGACCTCCTCGGAGTCGTCGCCCGCGGTGACATCCTCATCCTTCTTCTTCTACTCTGGCAGTGGAGTAGGGCTCTTGGCCCTCTTGCAGTTCTTCTTGGCGCTCTCCAATTTTGCTATCTTGGCGGCCTCCGCCTTTGACTGTGTGACCTTGCTCGCGGCTTGCCGTGACCTGTGGGTCTGCCGGCTTGCGCTTTGTGCGACCTCCTGAACATCTTCCCCGTCCGCCTCAACTGATGAGTCAGACAGGTACTCGTCCACCAGTTGGGCTGGTGGCTGTTGGACATCCTCCAGTGACCACATCTTCCTCCGCGCTTCCTCGCCTTCAAGCAGTGGCGTGGGGTTCCAAAACTCAGTGACAACTACCAGCACAACGAAGAAAACAACACAAAAAACCAATTAGTGAGGTCGACCTCCTAATAATTGCAGTAAAAGACAACAACAGTAAGGTCAGAGGCTTACTGTATCAGCTATGTGCTTCAGCGAATGCACCTTCGGGCAAGTCTTGTTGTGGATCCGTCCGCAAAAGAGCTCCTTCACCTGGGTGACCATCTCCTCCTTGGAGACCTTCCTGTTCTTCTCATGAGTAGGGTCTGTTTTGACCCTAGTACTCATATGCTGGATGCACCCGATCCCTGATCGGCTGGATCAAGCGGTGACTAAAACTAATTGCCACCGCACCTCCCGTCAAGTCGGCCTCCTTGAGCTCGGCGACCTTGGCGCTTCGGGAGCTCTAGCTTCTGGTTCGCTATGTAGAACCATTCTGACTTCCAGCCAGAAAGGCTGTCCGGCAGCTCCATATCTATGTAGTGTACCTTACGACCTGTTCTAAGGTAGAAGCCTACGCTACCTACGACTAGCGACTTCCCATGCCGCTTAACATGGAAAAAATACCACCACAGATTGAAGTGTGGCGGTATGCCTAAATAGGCCTCCCACATGTGAATGAAAGAAGAAACGATGGTGATGGAGTTGGGAACGAGGTGTACCAGCTCTAGGCGGTAGTAATGCAGAAGACCTTTGAAGAAATCCCCCGTGGCGATGTTGAAGCTGCGCTCGAAGAAGGATGCGAAGATGACCTGTTCCGTGACGTCCTCCGTGGGGAAGTCATGGTCGGTGGGCACCTTCCACTCCACCTTCGCCTTGGGCCTTAGCAGTCCGTGCTCCACCAGCGCCTCGATCTTGGCCTCCGTCATCTCCGATGAGTGCCACTGTTCCTCCGGTGCGGGGATCTGGTCTGACGCCATCTCCACGTCTTCCTCGGCGAACCCTTGCGATCTGGTCCTAAAGATGCAGAGGGTCTTCACACGCATGCGGCGGCGGCGACGGTGGTGTGGCGTGTGGCAGCGAGCTTTGGCTCTAACTGCGGTGGCGCGAGGGATTCGAGCGGCGACGGTGGTGAAATAAGAAACCCTAGCGGCGCGGATGCGAGAGAGTGCAAGTGGGGTCTGCCCCCGCAAGCCACGACCTATAAATAGGCCTCCGCGGCTCATCTAATCATTCCTGGGTCGGCACGCCTAACGGCTCTGTTCCAACGGGTCGCCGAGCGCAACAGCTATTTGCCAGCAGATCGTTTTCTTCACCAACATCTATTTCCCAATGGACAGCTGCGCTAACGGCTCAAATGGTAATTAATTCCGGTATTTTTGCGAATTTATTTGGAATCCTATATTGGTGGCCTACTAGGTCGTCAAGACCTATCCTGAGGTCGGTGGGACGCTACTTGCTATTAGGTCGTCCTGAAGGCGTCCTTGACCTCCTTGAGGTTGGTGGACCTCCCGATAGCGTCTCTGACGTTCCTGAGGTCGGTAGACTCACTGAAGTTGTCACAACAAGGTTGTAGGGGATTCAATTCCTCTACGAACGACATTACACATGATTTGACAGAAGAGTGCGAACTTTACATACTTGACTCCATGTCTACATGGTCGTCATAAGCCCCATCTGGTCCTTCACCAGTTACAAGATACAAACTAGATCATCCCCATAATGGGCATGATTGAAGACCTGAACTACATAGAGCAAATCTTGCCATGCTTTTTGCTATAGTAGGGTACATTGCAGGTTTTCTTATAGCTTCCAGACCTCGTGGAGACCTCTCGGGGATCGGTGGCCCGACACTGCTCTTAGCAAGTCATTTAGGGCCCCTGACTTTTGCATGCACATGCGTTCTTCACCCCGGGTGTGTACTAGATTCCCAGACCTAGCACACTCGCCACCAACTCTGCTCACCACCAGGCCTCAATGAGTATCTATTACTCACCAAGAACCTAGAGTATCACACCGCTTTCCTTCTGGATTCCTTGGTGGGTGCGGGCACAGAGATTGGCGGATTACTCGACACTTCGCAAGTATTCTTCTAGCTCCAAGCTTCTACAACTTATTTTTCCTACATTCTTGTGGACGGATGCATGCCCACGGCATGATATCTTGGCTACAATATGACTTCATGTTCTTCTCTACGGTGATGGCTTTGCCTCCGGGCATCTTCTATATTTATAGCTGAGTCCTGCACTCAGTCGACCTCCACACTGTGTACACGTGACCCTTGTTACTGTGCACATGTGAGGCCTCCTCTGGCATCTTCCCCTGCTGCATGATGACAAATCTGGGTGCCCTGCACCTGGTGCAATGTGTACTGTATGCATGTGAACTCCCACCGATTTCGCCACCCATGACCTACACAGTATGTGCCTTTGCCGGACTTTGTCTGTTGCGCTCGGACAATTACCTCGTCGGGTGCGAATTTTTGTCACGTTGTGATGAGGGAGATGGCTGGCGACCTCATGCTACATTACACTATTGCCCTCGTGAACCTACAGTTCACCCCTCCAACTAGCCTGACTCCGCGTCACGGCCCAGCTGCCATATTGAAGGAACAGAATGGCGACCAGAGAGGGGGGGAGTGAATGGGAGCCGATAAAAATTCTTCTCTGAAGAGACGAACTCGGCCTATGGTCCCAAACGCAACTCCGGAGTCCTCAACACCTTGCTAGCTAAATCCACGTAGCCACTGGAGTGCTACTGGACCTAGGAGCTAGCCACACACCCAAGCTACTCGAACACGTAGTGGAAAACACCTCGAGCAGCAATCTGCCTACACCTGTCAGACCGGTCACTCGCACCGGTCAGACCGGTCAAGAGCAACCTACTCTGAATTCTCTCAAACTTGTCCAGCAAACCTAGATGGCAATTCTAGGATGTGGTGCAACTGGGAGAAATCCAGAAATCTGCCAGGCAAACAAAAACACTCCAAAACTCGAGCACACAGAAAACTCTCCACAACCAAACTTGTTCCAGAAGCACTCTGCGAACAAGCAGCACAACCAACAGCAGCAAAGGAGATTTTCCCACTGAAAGCTCTGCACCGCTCTGATTGATGCACACCACCGGTATGACCGGTCTAGCTCAGGAAACTCCAACTGCAAGCACTTGATCTTCCAAGGGCCAAAACTGCATGAAACTGAAACAACAGCAAGCCAAGATCACAACCAACACTCCGGAGAAGAACTCCCCGAGAAACAGCCACAGCAGGCCGCACCCGTCTGACCGGTGGAGGGCACCGGTCTGACCGGTCAAGCCTGGGCCGTTCGGGATGAACTCCACCCGCGAGTCAACTCCCACCTTCCGATGCCTCGATCTCCCAATTCGCTCCACGGATTCAAGTAAAACTTTGGGGATAGGTGTATCACCTCATGAACAAGTCATGCCTAAGAGATCGGCCCCAAAGATCCACTAAATCAAGAGGAATCGGAGGATGAACACCAAGAACACTTTTTCCCGGAACACAAAGAAAACCCCAAATTTGAGCACCCAAACACACAGATTTAGAGGGGGGGTCATAAGGAAAAGAACCACAAGAGGCTCATGTATACATCCCACATCAAATCCGTAAAGGGGAGGCCTCAAATCCACCAAAAGAAAATCGCCAAGAAAAGGCTCCGAAAATCCACAAAAAGGAAAACGGGAATCACCACCACAAGAGCTAGAGGAACCACGCCGAACCTTCTATACATCAAAGGAAAGATTCATACAAGGTCTAACTTGCCTCCCTAGTATCCATCCCTCTCTCAAGATCTCTCATGAAGCTCTCAAGCTAGTCCTAGAGAAAATAGGAAACTAAAAAGAGAAATTGCCTAGAGCAAATGAAAACCCTAAAGCCCAAGAGATGGCTACCACAACCCTTCCACCAAGTTTATATATGAGATCCTCCGGTGGGGGTAAATGACTAGAATGCCCTCTAGGCGATACAACCCCTCGAAGGGCATATTTGGAAACTTGACAGCCTTTCAATCGAACGGACGCCTAGCAACCGCACCTTGCGTAGACTCGACGCCAAGCCTACGATCTCGACGCATGTCCTTCGCTTCGAGTCACCCGACGCTCCTCAGCCTCCACCGGTCAGACCGGTGGCACCGGTGCGACCAGTCTGATGCACCGATCAGACCGGCCCGCCCAGAGCTGAGCCGCCGACCACTCGGACTTGGCTTTGTGGATCAACCAAGGAACCTAGTGATTTTCTGGTGAACCACTACAAACCCCGCGAGCTTGGTGCAGCCTCCACACCAGGTTCCTCGACTTGGCCGCCACGTTGAAGGACCGATTAGGCGAACCAGAGAGGGGGGGAGTGAATGGGAGCCGATAAAAATTCTTCTCGAAGGAGATGAGAACTCCAACAAGACGAACACGGCTTCCAACTCACGTCTCCGACCCAACTACCCAAGTTGGCCAAGACCACGCAGCCACTGGAGTGCTACTGGTCCTAGGAACCAACACTCAACCTTCCGAGTCAAAACTCACCAAACCACACAGCGGAAACTTGCACGGCTTGCTGCCTGTGCTACACCGGTCAGACCGATGGCCTAAGCCGGTCAGACCGGTGACACCGGTCAGACCGGTGGACAGATCCGGTCAGGCCGGTGGCTACAGCAGCCGCACAGCAAACGTTCTAGGAAGCCTCAGTGACTCCTTTAGGCCCTGGAACAAAAACCACCACGAAACACAGCCTGTGAGGAAGAAGAACCCCTCACAAAACCTAGCAAAACAACTCCAAACACGCCAAGAACTGATCAGCAGGACCACAGGACAAAATCACACGGACAGGGCTATTCCCCGAGACAAAAACCCACCAAGGGCTAGCACCGGTCAGACCGGTCAAGAGCACCGGTCAGACCGGTCGTGCCTGAGTAGCTCAGGATGAACAGCGCCCGCGAGTCAACTCCCCCAAATCCAAATCCAACTCCCGATCTCCCGATTCGCTCCACGGTTTAGCACAAGACTTTGGGGATAGTAGGAACACCTCATGGGTACTCCATAGCCAAGATTTGGTCCACCAAAACTTGTCAAATCAAGAGGAATCGAAGAAATCCCACCAAGAAGGCCTCTAACCCTAGAGCCACGAAAACCCCAAAATTGAGCCCCTTTGCTCACGGATTTGGAAGGGGAATCAAAGGGAAAAGAACCACGAAGGGTTCATGCATACATCCCCCACCAAATCCCAAAGATAAAGACCTCGAAATCGCTCCAAGAAAATCGCCAAGAAAGGGCTCCGAAAATCACCAAAAAGGAGAAACGGGAAAGACACATCCAAGCCTTGAGGAACCACGCCGAATCATCTATACATACCAAAGAGGTTCATACAAGGTCTAGCTTGCCGCCCGATCATCCTTCCCTCTCACAAGATCTCACCATGAAGCTCTCAAGCTAGTCCTACGAAAATCCTAAGAAAATAGGAAGGAAAATAGGAAAACCAAATGAGCTAGGGTTCCAAGAGATGGCTGCCATCCTCTCACCACTTGGGTTATATGGAGGTAACCGAAAGACGAAAATACCCTTACTAGCTAACTAGGGATACATGCCCCTCGAGGGCGAAATTGGAAGTCTTTGTCTTCGCACCATTGGACGGATGCCCAGCGACCGCAAACTTGCTTAGCCTCGACGCAAGCCTTGCGATCCCGACGCGTGTCCTCCGCTTCGAAGATTCCGGACTGCGTCGTCGCACACCGGTCAGACCGGTGCTCCTCACCGGTCAGACCGGTCAGACCCACCGGTCAGACCGGTCTGGAGCTGCTGCACCTCCGTCTTCGGTTCTTCGGTCTTGGCTTTGTGGATCAACCAAGGAACCCAGTGATTTTCTGGTGAACCACCGGAAACCCCGCGAACTCGGTGTAGCCTCCGCCAATCACCACTCATGACTCGGCTCCCACGTAGTCCCGGCTCGACCTTGGTTTTGAGGCTCAACCAAGAAACCGTCCATGACTTCATCTTGCCGTTCTTGCCACCATGCGGCCCGCACTTGACCCCGCTGGCCACCGGGTCCCTCGAACCAAGCCTACTTGTCTTCTCCACACCTGGAGGCCTCACCGGCAACGACCTTTCACGCTTGTTCTTCACCTGCACCTGCACCAGTCAAGCCGCAACCTGCATCTGCAATACTTAGCCAAGAATCAGTCCACACCACGTTGTCAATCACTCATCACACCAGGAAGCGACCATCCACCGGCCCTCGAACCACACCTGGCTCTCAATCTCCCCCTTGATGAGTGCATTGACAACACACACGTTTTGGTAACCAAGAGAAAAGGAAAAGAAAAGAAACGACTAAAAGGAACTCCAACAAGCGATTGAAAGCCAAAGAAAAGGCAAAGAGCAAGATCACTTGAAGAAGACAAGTCTCGGACCCCTTAGGCAAGGGCAACGGCTCGACACATCCGAGACAAAACATGCTCAAGCAAAGAGCACAAACCATCAAACCAAAGCTCGAAAACCACAAAGAGCTCCCCCTGCACACATGCAAGCTCCCCCTGAACCAATGCAACTCTCCCTGGACAAATGCATGCGAACCACTTCACGAAACAGAGCAACTGCAACAGCTCAGCTCTGACCGGTCAGACCGGTGACCTCAACCGGTCAGACCGGTGCACAACAGAGCCAAAAAATGGCTCGAAACCACCTGAAAACCTTCCAAATGCATTCAGTAGGCCAAAACATGCTCAAACTTCTCCCCCTTGTTGACAATGCATGAATCAAGCCAAAAAAGCAAAAAATGCAACCTAGAGCTTCTCAAATAGACAAAATTCAACATAGGATGCTACACATGTCCAAACGAGCAAGTTAGATACTCTATAGCTTCGTAATGACATAAACTTCATGATCACCAAGTTTCACAACCATTGGGCGAAGCTAAGATAGAATTTAGCAATTTTGTGAAAAATCACCCTCTCATGAGCAAAGTCCTAAACATGAGCAAAACATGTCAAAATGGCAAAGCCACACAAACTTCATGCTAGGACAACCATTCTAAGCATAAGACCATCATAAACACCCACAAGCACCTCATGTCATGTCAAAGCCACCGAGCCATGTGCCTACTTCTATATATGAGACTTCTCATTGGTAGGCATCATGCAACGATTTAGCACCCAAAGCAAATTAAAATTAGCACACATGACATGGGAGCACATTTTTCAAGCAATTTACATTTCATTTTCAGATTTATAATTGGTACATGAAATGTCTTTGCGACAAAAAGGAACTTATGCCCCTCCACAAGATGAAGCATGGGGGCTAAACATTCATGATGGCAAATGAGCCTTTGGCCCCATATGATCAAAATAAGCTATCCAACCACAAATTAAGCATAGCCAAGCCACTAAAACATGTCAAGATCATGTAAAGGCATTTACTCACAAGAGAGCATATATATGAAATTTTTCAAAAACATAGCCATCAACCATGGATATAAACCAAGATTATCAAGAGCTAAGCCAAACTAACCATAGCTTACCAAATTAGCTCACAAAGACATATATGTCATTCCATGGTGAACAATGTATATAGGAGAAGCCTTTCCTAAACAATGCATATGATACAAAATGCCTGCAACCTAAGATACAAAGATGCCTATACATCATGTTACATATGCCATGCCAAATGCAAGAATTGCACAAAGGAAAGCTATACATATGCTACAAAGGAGCTCCCACACGCCAACTCAAGAAAACAAACAAACACCAAGCTCCCCCCGCAAACGAGTGGAAGTTGCTTGATCTAGGGGTTTGGTGAAAATATCGGCTAGTTGTTCATGTGTGGGTACATGGATCAAAGCTATCTTCCCTTTCTCTACGTTGTCTCTCAGAAAATGATACCTCACTTCTATGTGCTTGGTTTTGGAATGGAGCACTGGGTTCTTTGCAACGCTTATGGCACTGGTGCTATCACATTGAAGTGGGACATGGGTATACTCCTCACCAAAATGACTCATGGTGTATGTGATCCAAAGGAGCTGAGAGCAACAACTAGCTGCGGCCACATACTCTGCCTCGGTAGTGGATTGAGCAACACTCGACTGTTTGCGGGAAGACCAAGACACCAAAGAGGAACCCAAGAACTGGCAAGTCCCAGAAGTGGACTTCCTATCCAACCGACACCCGGCAAAGTCCGCGTCTGAAAATCCATGAAGCACCAAAGAAGAAGACGCAGAGTACCAAAGGCCGAAGTCGGGAGTGTGTCGCAAATACCTGAAAATGCGCTTGACTGCTTGCCGATGCGAAGTCCTCGGAGAAGCTTGAAAACGAGCGCACAGACACACCGAGAATTGAATGTCCGGCCTCGTCGCCGTCAAGTAGAGGAGTGACCCGATCATGCTCCGGTACTCCTTCTGGTCCACGTGTTCACCTTCCTCGTCCGCATCGAGAGCTGTAGTCGTACTCATAGGCGTCGCCATGGCCTTGGAGTCCTCCATCTTGAACTTCCTCACAATATCCTTGGTGTACTTAGCTTGGTGCACAAATGTTCCTTCCTTTGATTGCTTGATTTGTAGCCCAAGGAAGAACTGCAACTCGCCCATCATGCTCATCTCAAATTCCCTGCTCATGTCTTCTGCAAACCTTGCAACAAGAGAGTTAGACGAGCCACCAAAGACAATATCATCTACGTATACCTGCACAATTAGGATATCTCTGCCCTACCTGAGGAGAAACAAGGTCTGGTCGACCTTCCCCAACTTGTACACCCGGTGAGGGTACTTCTCACTCTCAAACCCCGGTGGTTGCCTCACAAACACCTCTTCCTCCAACACACCGTTCAGAAAAGCACTCTTCACATCCATCTGGTACAACTTGAACCCTTTAGCCACGGAAAAGGCTAGAAGGATCCTAATCGCCTCCAAACGAGCTACAGGAGCGAAAGTCTCCTCGTAGTCGATCCCCTCTTTCTGACTGTACCCCTGAGCAACAAGTCTCGACTTGTTCCTCACCACTTCTCCTTTCTCTCCCTCTTTATTTTTCCACACCCATTTTGTCCCAATCGGCTTACACCCTGGGGGAGGGTCAACCAACATCCAAACTTGGTTCCTCTCAAAATTCTCCAACTCCTCATGCATCGAGTTAACCCAATTATGATCAGTTAACGCGTGTCCAATGTCTTTGGGCTCAAAAGTGGCAACAAAAGCAGCATGAGCGAAATGAGAATTGTTCCGAACCCTCGAGCGTGTAGTACGTTCATTCATGTCGCCGATGATTCTCGAAGCTGGGTGATCCACTTGCACTCGCCGGGGAGGTTCTCGCCTTGATGCTACCTCCCCCTCAACAGCAGCTTCACCTTGATCTGGGTTTGTCATTGTAGGTGTGGGAGAGGGTCCATTCTCGATCGTCGTCGAAGTAGTAGGTACATGTTCAGCCGCGGGCATCACACCGCCATCTTCATCATCTCCATGTTCATGCTCCTCCTCCTGAAAGATCTCCTCGCCAAGTTCGTCGTCACCTGCACACTCAAAAACAAGCTGACTACGTGGTTGTGTCTCGTCGAAGGTTACCTCGCAAGTCTCCACGATTTGGTTAGTTTCAAGATTGAGCACACGAAATGCTCTAGAATGAGATGCATAACCAAAGAAAATGCCATCGACAGACCTAGCCTCGAACTTGTCCAACTTCTTCCCTTTCTTCAGAATGAAGCATTTACAACCAAAGACATGGAAGTGACTCACCTTGGGTGTGCGACCGTGCATCAACTCGTAACAGGTTTTCTTCTTGTGAACCCTGAGGTAGATCCTGTTCGACACATGGCACGCGGTATTGACTGCCTCAGCCCAGAACCTTCTCGGAGTCCTATGCTCGTCGAGCATCGTCCGAGCCATCTCGCACAAGGTCCTGTTTTTCCTTTCCACCACGCCATTCTGGGGAGGCGTATACGGACTCGAAAACTGATGTTCAAGACCCAAGTCATGGCAAAAGGTTTCGAAGCGAGCGTTTTTGAATTCCGAGCCATTGTCACTGCGGATCGCTCGTATGGCATCTCCGTGCCTCTCGTTTCTTAACCTCAAGACAAGATCTCGAACAAAACCAAACGTCTCCCCCTTCTCCTCAAGAAAGAACACCCACGCATACCGAGAGTAGTCGTCCACCACAACAAGGACATACCACTTCCCACCCGCAGATCGCACACGAGCTGGGCCAACAAGGTCCATATGGAGCAGCTCGCATGGACGCTCAGTCATCACATCGGTGAGAGGCGGGTGAGAAGAGGCTACCATCTTGGCATGCCTACACGGCGCACAAACCAACTCTTTCTCAAACCTCAACCGTGGCAATCCTCGGACCAAATTGAGTTTACTCAAGCGAGACAAAAGGTCAAAACTCAAGTGACCCAACTTCCTATGCCACTTCCACAACTCACTCGAAGAACCAGCCAAAAAGTAACGCTCCACACCAGAAGACTGAGAAAAATCAGCTCGGAACACTTGACCCTCGGGAACGACCATGCAAACAAGATCCCCCCGAGAATCTAAAATCCGAGAACCACCAGGCCGAAACAACACCTCAAAACCCTCATCCAACAACTGGGACACAGAAAGCAAATTGTATCCAAGCGATTGAACAAGAGCAACACGCCTGAGAGTGATCTTGTCACTTACCTTAATCTCACCTTCTGACAGCACACGCCCTCGCCCATTGTCCCCAAAGGTGATGTACTTCTTTGTCACCACCGGGACGAGACTTGAGAACCACCCCTTGTCTCCGGTCATATGCCTCGAGCAACGAGAGTCAATCAACCAAATGTTCTTCAAGTCTCCCACCTGAAATTCAAAAGCGAGCACGTGAGTGAACAAACGACTCAGCACTGGGATTAGTACCAAAAGAGTAAAACCAGTGCCGAGCCATTTGCTCCAAAGTGGGGTTAGCACAAACCAAATCATCACGCCTATCAAAGCTACCACCACGGTGACCACCACGAGGGAACCAACCCTCTCTAGCTGGAGGAGGACGAAAACCACGAAAGGGAAATCGTGGATCGTTCCTCCTCTCCATCTCAAAGCTACGACTCCTCCCACCCTCGTATTGAGCACGAGGTGGAGAACGCCTAGCAAACTGACCACCTGCAAACTTTCCAGACCAACCACCAGAACCATGACCTCTAGAACCAAACCGAGCATCCTCACGAGCACGAAACCCAACTCGCTGTCTGCCCAGACCTGCACCGGTCTGACCGGTGTAGTACACCGGTCTGACCGGTGTAGCTCGGCCAGCAGCAGCACCTGCAGCCTTCCGGTCTCCCCAAGCCGGAACCGTCCTCACAATTGCCTTGGCCCTGGGCATCTGCATACGAGGCTCAGGTACACCATTAGAGGGGTGGTACCTGTCCTTGTTAGCCCACTCTCTAGCCATTCTCTCCTCACGCTTCCTCTTGAAGCAAAACTCATCCTTGTGACCATCTCTCCCACAATACCCACAATGGAACTTTATGGGCTGTGGCTTAGGCTTAGGCTTGGGTTGGGGCTGCCCACTCGGCTTCTCACCCTTCTTCTCTCCTTCCTCACCTCCCTTTGGGCTCACAAACTTCACCGGTTTCTGAAAATCATTTGTTGGGTGAGGGAATATGGGTGGATCTGGAGTAGTGTCAAGTTTGTTTCTGAGATGGTTAGGCTTGGGCTCAAACTTGTTCTTGTGTCTGTTTGGTGGTGGGATAGGAATCTCTCCAACTCTCTCAACTCCCTCACCACAGTTCTCTCCAAGCTTGTCAGCCCCAAGTGCCTGACCATCATAGCGTTTGAAAGCCGCTATCATGATACCAAGCTGAGGCTCCTGACCCGACAACCAGCTCATACATTTTCTCAGCTCATCATTCTCATCCTGCAAGCGATCAACATAATGTGCAAGCTCCAAATTCTTAACCGCATGCAATTCACAAGTAGAGCAAGAAGTGGGAATAGGCTCTTTCAACTTAGCCTCAAGCGAAACAGTGTAAGCATGCAACTCATCAATCTTTCCATGCAAAACAGGTCAAGAAGTGCAAGCACCTAGCAAAGCAGGTCTAGACTTAAGCTCAGCCACTTCAACCCTAAGCATATCTAGTTCATCACAAGTAGAAGCATGCTTATCCTTAAGAGCAGTAAGATCAGCTAGGTACACAGAGCAATCACAGCAATCAATCTCATCAGAAACCACAGGAGAAGCCTTAAGCGAATCAATCTCAAGCTTAGCATCTAGGTTCTGGGTTTCTAGCTCAGCCACACGGTTCCTAGCATCTTCTAGTGAGGCCCTAAGTTCTTTCCTCATCTTCTTGGCCTCTCTAAGCATGTGATCGCGGTTATCAAGCAAGTCAACCAACTCATCATTCTCCTTGCGCAAAGAAGAGAGCTCATCACATACCTCATCCTCGGAGTCAGAGTCCGAGTCACTCTGGTGGCTCTTCTTGCTGCTGGAGCTACGGGCCATGCCGCAGAAGCCATCTCCCGCGAAGCAGCTCAACCCACTCAAGTTCCTGGATGACTTCTTGTTCTTGCGCCGATCACCTTCATCTTCACTGCTACTCGAGCTCGAGGAAGAGTAGGCGGAGCTGGAGTCGACGTCGCTCGCTCCGACCATTGCTCGGGCCTTCCTGCCGCGGCCATCCTTCTTCCTCGACCGTCGCTCGTCCTTGTGCTTGTTCTTGTGCTTGTGATCGCGCCTCGATCGGTACTTGCCATCCTTGCTCGATCGGTGCCTGTAGCCGTCCTTGTAACCGTCCTTGTTCTCCGTCTTCTCCGGGCAGTAGGCGACGAAGTGTCCTGGCTTGCCGCACTGAAAGCAAGTCCGTGCTGTCCTCCTCGTGTTCACCCGGTTCTCGTGCAGCCTCTCGAACCGCCTGGTCAGCAACGCCAGCTCGTCCTCTCCAAGCACGTCGAACTCCTCATCTGGCAAAGACATCAAAGAAGACAGAGAGTACATCCTGGAGGATGCGTTAGCGTTAGACTTAGCTCCTTTGCCACTAACGAGAGCGAGACTATGAGAATCAGTCAGGCTCTCGATCTTGGCTGTCATACCACGGTCCAACTCAGTCGACTTGAGCTTCGAGAACAGCTCGTTCACCGTCAAGGTGTCATACTTCTCGGACTCAACAATAGCCTCAAACTTCCCGTCCCATACGGTACGATCCAACGAGTGCAAGAGCTTCACGGCTCTATCATGATCATTGTATGGGAGGACGTCCACATTGGCTCTCATGTTGTTCACAACGACCGAAAATCACTGGAAAAGGGCATCGACGAACTCGCCGGGGAGATGAGTGGAGTTCTCGTACTCTCTCCGGTAAGTCGCGTACATCCGAGCCTGAACCTGAGCATTCCCAGCATGAGCATCCTTCAACTACTCCCAAATCCTACAAGTTAAGTCCTCTGTCTGAACCCGATCGAATTCAGGCTGACACAGAGCATGAAACAAGTAGTCGACAGCCTTGTTGTTGGCTTCGAACATATCCCTTGATCCTGGAGCAAGGAAGTTCATCGGATGAACATAAGCTGTGTTCACCGTGACATCCCAAAGGATCTGACCCTTTCCGCGGAGGAACGCCGCCATCCGCCTTTGCCACATCTGGTAGTTCTTCCCATCGAAGTGCGGAGGACCCGAACCCCGTTCCTGGTACGCCATCTTTGGATCTTAGACTGGTAAGAGTCAATAAAGACCCGAACCGGCTCTGATACCAATTGAAGGACCGATTAGGCGAACCAGAGAGGGGGGGAGTGAATGGGAGCCGATAAAAATTCTTCTCGAAGGAGATGAGAACTCCAACAAGACGAACACGGCTTCCAACTCACGTCTCCGACCCAACTACCCAAGTTGGCCAAGACCACGCAGCCACTGGAGTGCTACTGGTCCTAGGAACCAACACTCAACCTTCCGAGTCAAAACTCACCAAACCACACAGCAGAAACTTGCACGGCTTGCTGCCTGTGCTACACCGGTCAGACCGATGGCCTGAGCCGGTCAGACCGGTGACACCGATCAGACCGGTGGACAGATCCGGTCAGGCCGGTGGCTACAGCAGCCGCACAGCAAACGTTCCAGGAAGCCTCAGTGACTCCTCTAGGCCCTGGAACAAAAACCACCACGAAACACAGCCTGTGAGGAAGAAGAACCCCTCACAAAACCTAGCAAAACAACTCCAAACACGCCAAGAACTGATCAGCAGGACCACGGGACAAAATCACACGGACAGGGCTATTCCCCGAGACAAAAACCCACCAAGGGCTAGCACCGGTCAGACCGGTCAAGAGCACCGGTCAGACCGGTCGTGCCTGGGTAGCTCAGGATGAACAGCGCCCGCGAGTCAACTCCCCCAAATCCAACTCCCGATCTCCCGATTCGCTCCACGGTTTAGCACAAGACTTTGGGGATAGTAGGAACACCTCATGGGTACTCCATAGCCAAGATTTGGTCCACCAAAACTTGTTGAATCAAGAGGAATCGAAGAAATCCCACCAAGAACGCCTCTAACCCTAGAGCCACAAAAACCCCAAAATCGAGCCCCTTTGCTCACGGATTTGGAAGGGGAATCAAAGGGAAAAGAACCACGAAGGGTTCATGCATACATCCCCCACCAAATCCCAAAGAGAAAGGCCTCGAAATCGCTCCAAGAAAATCGCCAAGAAAGGGCTCCGAAAATCACCAAAAAGGAGAAACGGGAAAGACACATCCAAGCCTTGAGGAACCACGCCGAATCATCTATACATACCAAAGAGGTTCATACAAGGTCTAGCTTGCCGCCCGATCATCCTTCCCTCTCACAAGATCTCACCATGAAGCTCTCAAGCTAGTCCTACAAAAATCCTAAGAAAATAGGAAGGAAAATAAGAAAACCAAATGAGCTAGGGTTCCAAGAGATGGCTGCCATCCTCTCACCACTTGGGTTATATGGAGGCAACCGAAAGACGAAAATACCCTTACTAGCTAACTAGGGATACATGCCCCTCGAGGGTGAAATTGGAAGTCTTTGTCTTCGCACCATCGGACGGATGCCCAGCGACCGCAAACTTGCTTAGCCTCGACGCAAGCCTTGCGATCCCGACGCGTGTCCTCCGCTTCGAAGATTCCGGACTACGTCGTCGCACACCGGTCAAACCGGTGCTCCTCACCGGTCAGACCGGTACCCACCGGTCAGACCGGTCAGACCCACCGGTCAGACCGGTCTGGAGCTGCTGCACCTCCGTCTTCGGTTCTTCGGTCTTGGCTTTGTGGATCAACCAAGGAACCTAGTGATTTTCTGGTGAACCACCGGAAACCCCGCGAACTCGGTGTAGCCTCCGCCAATCACCACTCATGACTCGGCTCCCCCGTAGTCCCAGCTCGACCTTGGTTTTGAGGCTCAACCAAGAAACCGTCCATGACTTCATCTTGCCGTTCTTGCCACCATGCAGCCCGCACTTGACCCCGCTAGCCACCGGGTCCCTCGAACCAAGCCTACTTGTCTTCTCCACACCTGGAGGCCTCACCGGCAACGACCTTTCACGCTTGTTCTTCACCTGCACCTGCACCAGTCAAGCCGCAACCTGCATCTGCAATACTTAGCCAAGAATCAGTCCACACCACGTTGTCAATTACTCATCACACCAGGAAGCGACCATCCACCGGTCCTCGAACCACACCTGGCTCTCACACGTCCGCTCCGGCTCGATGTTGGCTTTCGGATCAACCAACGAACTCGCTATCATCTGACTTCGACTTGCTCTTCTCGCACCATGTGACTCGTACTTGATCCCGTCTGGCCACCGGGTCCATCGAACCAAGCCTACTTATCCCTCCAGTCCTTCGGAGGCCCCGTAAGGCTAAGACCTTTCGCACTTGTTCTTCACCTGCACCAACGCACATCAAGCCGCAGCCTACATCCACAAGATAGAGCACAACGTCAGTCCACACAACGTTGTCAATCACTCATCACTAGAGAGTGGCCAACCACTAGCCATCGGACACTCTGGTCCTCAGATATGGTCTTCTACCTACTAGTTCTATGACCTCTTCAAGTCTACGACCTACTACGACCTCATCCGACGACATTCGCAACCGCTACGGCTCTGCGTCTTATTTGCACCCTCTGTGGCTCTGCGTTTTGGTGCACCCGCTACGGCTCTACACGTAAACAGACCTCGTACCAATCAGTCTATATTTCTATCTCCCGAGCAGAATGGTCATAGGTTCGATTGAAGACCTTCTGGGGTAGACGTGCCTCGCTGCTCTACCAGATTCGTCTAGGCGCCTAGAGTCCAGAATCAACCACATCTACGATATTCTATGATTTTCGACGGGCCTCCTGAAGGTCGGTGTGCTTGATACCCTGGTTAACAATACAACAGGATCATGGCTCCGCTGGATAATTGGCTGCTATGCTGGTTGTCTAGGCACCAAAATAGCCCTTCTGAAGGTCGGCGTGCCATAGTTCCTAGGTATTTCAATACCTTGGAGCTATTTTGGCCCTGCCAACCTAGTTGGGCGCCCTAGATGTGTGACCTCCTACAGGACGGTGTGCGTTTTTAGCCCTGCCAGCTTGTTCTGGACACTATTGGAAGGATTGGTTCAAGGAATGAAGGCTTCTCTGTGGGTGCGCGCCAAACTAGCTCTGCCAGGCATCTCTGGGTGCTTGGGCGCTATTAGCGTGAGACCTTCTTGAGGTCGGCATGCCTCGAGTGGCTCTGCTAGACTCTTTGCAGCCATGCAAGATATCTGGGTATCTCTACAACTGATTCACCACGACTACAACAAAAATCGTTTCTTCACGACCACAATTAAGGTTACTTTTTCTTTTTTTGGACCATCAAAGCAGTCTTACTGCCTACTTCAATGCTCGGGGAGTACTATACGAGAGCGCTCTCTAGTTTTCCTCGTCGTTTCGACCTTCTAGGAAACCTTGTTTCTCTTCAAGTCGGCTCTTGAGCTGATTTCTTCTTCTTCTTCTTCTTCTTCTTCTTCTTCTTCTTCTTCTTCTTCTTCTTCTTCTTCTTCTCCTCCTCCTTTCTTGGATCATCGAAGCAATCTTGCTGCCTACTTCAATGCTTGGGGACTACTATACAAGTGCATTTTTCAAACGCCCTCTGTTTTTCATTGTCGCTTCAACCTATTGGAAGTCTGCTTCCTTTAGGTCGTCACTCGACCTCGCTACGCTTAGGATTCTGCAAATTGGTCGACTGTTAAAGATTTTTTTCTTTTTTGGACCGACGTGCACGCTTATCGACCTGTCGATAGCTCCACGACTTCGTCATGATTCTATTCAGTTCGATGCGTCTACACATCGCTCGAGGGCTTGTGGGACATGGGTACCCCTGGGTCCCCACCGACCAGTCTCACGACCGTCCCCGACAAGTGGGTTCGGCCCACTAGAAGTCCAACCGACCTGGTTATGGGCCCAACAGACCTAATCTGTGGTCCACACGACCTCCTGAAGACCTTATCCGGAACGACTACAAGACTTGGCGTGCACGACAAGACGGCAACGGATCCGACAGGTAGTCCGGGGAATATGGAAATAGTTGTAATCAACTAGACTTAGGTCTCCTGGTCTTAACTGATCAGGACTCTGGGCGCCGACCTTGTCCGCTGGCCAATATAAGGCGGGCAGGGCGACCCCCTTGTAAGCACGCAATCCTCAAGCAATCTACACCAACAACTGGACGTAGAGTTTTACTCTCCGGAGGCCTGAACCAGTATAAACTCTCCGTGTTCCGTGTGCTTTCACATAACCATCAAGCACTTAGCTCTAGATTGCCCCCATCCGAATCTAAACCACCGGGGTTGACCCCCCTGTGGACTGTGAGGAACTAAACCTCCGACAGTATCATCATAACAAAATGTGAGCTGAAATCTACAAAAGGTGGACACTGAGTAGTCATTGGATTTGTTCACGCCATACCATTGCCATGCAGGTTAAAGGTCTTGCCTGAACAAAGTGAGAATGCAAGGCAAGAAACAATGTTATGAATGGCACTACAAAGAGAATTGCCATAATAAAAGATATATATTTTTTGCTATTTAGGATGCATACCTCAATTAGATGGTCTCATAGGAAGGTCTATCAATTACAAGATAATAAGAGATGGAGAAGAAATGCTTTTACCTGATCACTGATCATTTCATCAACCCACTCTCTGAAAACAGGACACTAAGAAACCATCCTAAATCAGTATTGCTTAATATTTAGACAGAGATATAGAGCAATCATCCTAAAAGCAGAAATGTAGAGGTTGCATACTGCCACCAATTGCATTGAACTGAACAAACTATGACATGCATTTCACAAATAAATGTATCATGTCACTAAAGAAGTGGTAGATCAAGTTAATCTGACGTGTACAAGAGTTAATTGTATATCTACTAAATGCTGGGTCAAAGTAAAACGACACTACACACTGATATGGTGGTGCAGTTCATTCAACACACAAGACATATACAATGAAACTGGTGATAAGAGTTACTTTGTGCAATCTAAGAAACCATTGCACAAATTGACACTATTAAGCTGACAATTTTTGAATAAGAACTATTAAGCTGACATGGTTTTCCTAAAGAGAATCAGGTCTATACTTGCTTTCCTAAAGTCTGCTACGGTGATTAGTCATTCAATACAGCATTGAGGTTCTTAGTCAAACAATGGCATGTGCTAGATTGTCTTTTCATTGAGAAATTAAGCTCTGTACCAAAATTCAGGCATTTGAATGGAAGATTAGTATAGACTACGACCAAGGATTTGGGCTCGGTACAGGATGGAGAAAGAAGAGAGGGAGGCTGACCTTGCTGTTCTAGAGATGAGGTTGGGGGACTGGATGTAGCGTGAGTACTATTCGATCCGGCGACATACGGTGGCAACCGCGACGACAGCGCGCAAGATGGAGACGCTATGGGCGCAGCGCCGGTGCCCGTGCCCTTCCCGATCCCCTTCCCCCTCTCTGTTTTTGCGGGCTCGCGGTACCGCTGGCCCCGTTGGCTGCCCCGCGTAACGCCGTTTCATGTTGCGTGCTGAATTGCTGCTGTCCGACGGGCTTGCGGTGCGGGTTTGTCCAGCGGGTTTGCGACAAAATCGGTCCTGCTTGCATTCATAGTACTAGCCTTATTATAAGTTAAAAAGAAAAAAACATTGTACTGGCCTGCTCCACGCCTCCACTGCGGCGGCCGGCGGCCCGCTTGCTAAAACATCCGACTGAAGGAGAGAGAGAAACGGTGAGGGTTCTTGGGTTCTCCCCACTCTTCCTCCCCCCTTCTAAGTCTGTGCGGTGGCGGCGGCGGCGGCGGCCTCCCATCCTCATCCAAAGCGAGCAGCCGCATCTACTTTCAGTGCTCACGCGTCCACGGACGAAGAGGAGAGCAGAGCAGAGCATCGCGCGCCCTCGTCTGATTCTGAGGTAGGATGGGGTCGGAGAGGGATGAAGGGGATGGTGTGGGGGAGCAATCCTCGGTAGCTGCCGGCGACGATCCAGATCGGACGGTGGCGACCACGGGTGAGATTCATGGCTACCATTTCCCCCACTTTATCTTTCCCCTACGCTCCGCCGTTGTTTTCCCCCGTCTCTCAAGACCAGCGACCTCACCTGTCGTCATCTTCCTCAGAATTCCTTCCGAGCATGGTGAATCAGGAATGGTTCAAGGCGGGGTGCACCGACGAATCCATCCAGAAGTGGACGGCGGTCGACGTCTTCCGTCCAGGCGAGCTGATCGAACGGCGAATCCCCACCACAGGTGAGACTCCGTCGCCCTCCATCCTGGAGGACCAGTTTGTGATCTTGTCTCTGAATCACATAATGTGTGGCCTGAGGACGGATGCGAGCGATTTCCTGGTCAGAGTGCTCGAGCACTACGACATCGAGTGGTCTCACCTCACCCCCAACTCGATTACCGCACTGAGCATCTTTGCACACCTGTGTGAGGCCTACTTGGGTGTGCTACCGACGGTGGAGGTGTTGGCACACTTCTACAGGCTCTACGTCAATAATAAAGGAGAAACAGTCACACTTGGGGGTCTCTACTTCCGGCTGAGGGACAAGATGAGGAGGAGTTATCCGGTGTACTACTTGAAGGCCTCACAGTTCAGTTGGACTTCTCTGTGGTTCTATGCAAAGTTACCACAGAGCTGCAGATTGACCTTTAAGGGTGAAACGCTGAAGGAGAGAAACAATTGGAAGGATGTGTTGCTTCTTTCCCCTGAGCAGGAGAAGCAGGTTCGCCAAATTGAGGAGCTGAGCAACCAAGGGTTGACTGGTGTAGACATTGTCCATGACTACCTCAAGCACCGGATAAGCCCTTTGCGCCGAAGAGCGCATTTGTCATGCAACTACACTGGTCCAACAGATCCCACCAGGGATTCGGATAAAGGTGCATATGCTAATTTTACTAAATTTGCCATTATCTACCATGACAAAACTGCTTCTTATGTTCGATGAATTTGATTGATCTGTGGATATAATTATTTAAAGCCATTGATAACCATTAAATTAGTGTATTCCGGCCATCTGTTCTATTATCTTTTTATTCCAGCATTGGTGTGGTATTTTTTAGCTATGTTTTAGTTATTATTTTATTCAGAAGTATTTGCAGCATTGGTGGAGTTGCTCTTGTCCTCTTGTTACTGATATTTTTTTTTTGGGAATGCTCTTGTTACTTAATTAATAAGTTGAGTATGAATAGCATAGAGATCTATTACAACAACCAACTGTAGTTGATATGGACTCTACTTTTTAGTGCAACATCTGAACGGCTAAGGCCTAAATTTGTCTAGTCCAGATACAACTGACCACACTATTTTCTAATATAGTTATGACTTATGAATTTTTTATGCGTGTGCTTTTACAGTAGGATATGGAGTTTTTTCCTTTGTCGGTTACTCTAGGAATTCCTAGTTTCTCCAGCAAGGACTAGTGAGGACTGTCCAGTTAGCACAAATAAAGATTTCATATCTGGTGAAGTTTCTTATGTCTTTCCCTTATGTAGACCTTTCTGAGGAAGAAATTGGGAGTAGGCTAAGCTACCTTCTTGACCTTAAGAAGACAGGGCAGAAGGAGCCCCCAAAGAGACCTAATGTTCCAACCAGCCTGATTAGAGCATCAGTCGATCAAGCCAATCAACCTATCGTAAGTACTGCACCAGTTATGTGAAGGGAATTGTTACTGCTTTCCTTACAGTTGGACCAATTTACATTTTACAGGGCTTGCTGAATGTTCTGCTCAGATCTAAGAAGAAAGCAGCTGACGAATTGACAGCTCCTAGAACAGCTCCAAGAAGCATTAGGAAACCTTCAGATAATAATCTTGCCCCAGCATCCCCACGAAGACGCACAAGGCAATCTGCTATTCCTAGGAAGGTACCTCCAGCTCCTGAAATTGATACTTCCGAAGATGAGGAGATTGTAGGAGCTAGAAGAACTACAACTATAAAGGTCCCTCCAGCTCCTGAAATTGATTCTTCTGAAGACGAGGATATTTTAGAAGCCAGAACAACTATAACAACTGCAGCTTCTCCGAAGTGGGGTGTGGAGCAGAAATCTATAGAGAACCCTGCTGAGATTGAAGGGGGTAAAAGAGTAGCATTGGTGAAGCCTGTTTCCTCATGTGGCAAAAGAAAGTTCTTCACCTCCCCTTCTGGTTCTCAAAGAAAAGCAAAGTACTCATTTATTTCTGCTATGGCAAAGACCAGGTAGACCTTGAAACATATTTATGTACAGAAACCATGTCCTTGGAATCTGACTGAATCATTCATGCAGGACGCCATCTTTGGACACTGGTTGTTTGAAAGGGACTTCCTTGAGAAAAGAGGCAGTAGTCGCCCTGAATCCACGGTCACCAGGGTCAACTCGACCCTCACCTGCCTCTTCAGTGGAAAAGAAGAGTGCGCTGTTCATACTAGCTAATGTCATCAACCAGAATAAGGTGGCTGAGGACTCTGTGTCGAATGCACTCATTGACCAGCGTTTTAGGGACGCTCCTCCCAAAGAAGCCGATCCTGCACAATCTGTTGCTGAGAGAGTTCAACACCAGGAAGCCATTAAGGAATCAGCTTCCATTGCAGTGCCTAATCCAGAGGAAATAAACAGCGATGTGATATGGGAGAGGATGCAGAAAGTTTACAGTGAAGTAAGTGCAAAGTCACTTGACCTTCATGGCCCCTTCTCTCAAGAGCATGCAAAAAAGCTTGTTCTAGAAGTTCCACCCATATAAGAGTTTTTCTTGAACACCATCACAAAACCGGTGCAATGCAGTCTTTATAGATTATTACAATTTACAAGATTAAAAGGACTACCTCAGCTTCAAACCCGGATTGATTAGAAGGGTTTAATCGACCCCTAGAGTTCATCGCCCTGCCGTTGCACCTTGAGATGCTTTTTGTGCTAAACACAACCAAACGTAGGGGTTATCACACATAAACACAACCAAACCTGTAACATAAACACAGAAACAAAACTCATTTACCATCCCTTGGTACGTTTGTGCACTAGACTGTTCATTATCCAAATTTATTTCTGTGTCGCTAGTCAAACAAATAGTTCACATTTTAGATGTGTCCCTAATCTTCCGTAACATTTTGGCATACAGAAGTTTTTCTTTTGCATCCCTAGGTCATAAGAAGGCTTAATAAGCTGAGCAAGCTGAATAGTTGTCTTGCATTCCATTTCAAGAGAAAGCAATCCTCCCTTTGCTGCAATCGTGTTGCACTAATGGTTTTCCATTGATTCATATACCTTCAAATGACACTCCACTTGTTATTACTACCAAAGCTCTGTTCAGTTCTCACTGCTGAATCATTCTGCTTTCTTACTTTGAAAGACCGAGGCAGTAATTTGAGGTGTCTGACATTCAACAATAGTTTGTACTGAGCCACATAGATATTAGCATTGAACATCGCCGTAGAGTTTTCATCACTTGAGAGCTACAACATGGTAGCGAGTTTAATTTTGTAGCATTTTCAGCAGAATCAGAAATATGTTCTTATGCAATTTCATGAGCCTCTTACAGTCTTACTGTGCTGTAACAAATCACTGTCGTCTTAAATTTATTTTAGTGGCAAGTTTAAATGTGTACATAGATGATGTGCCAAGAAATTTGTGAGATTACTTTGCGAGACACTTGATATTATGGTTGAGAATAACCGTTCCTTGTATGTTACATTCTCTGTAGTTTCTGTCTTCGAGGGAGACGGCATTTTCTGAGCTTTTAGAACAAGCAAAGAAGCTGGTCATGGCGAACAAGCGCCCGAAAGATGAGCTCATAATGCTCGAACAACAAGTGAAAGGTAAGGCCACAATTTTTACAATTCACTCTACATGATGTTATCATAATCTATTATATTACTTCCTTTTTTCTGTTAGACCTCAAAGGAAACATAAGCATCTTAACAGACAAGATGACAAAAGCTGAGCAGGAGGCATTAAAAGGAATAGAAGAAAATACAAAGCTGAAAGATGAGATCAGAGGTAGTAAAATATTTTGTTCTTTTAAGTTCAATTTTACATTAAGCTAGTATTAATGTGTGAGCTTTCATGCGCAGACCAGAAGAAGATGATCGATGAGCTAAATAAGCAAAACGAGTCAACCCAGGGGTCCTTGGCTCAAAAAAGTGCAGAGGTGAACCGCCTCAAAGAAGAGGCTGCAGGGCTCATGAAAGACAAGGAAGAGCTGCAATCACGTGTCTCACGTGCCAATGAACTTCTCCAGCTCATGACTAGTGCTTTGTGCCAGGGAAAGGGTGCTGACAACAGGCAGCTTCCTGACTTTTGACGCCTAGGACTTGAGACGATTCAGCCAGCATTTGGAGGTAGACAAGGTTGGACTCTTGGAATGTTTCACTATACTAGTATGTATAAATAGCATCAGGACTCCAATTGTCAAGTGTGGGAAACTTTGCGGTAGATCTAATTCCTGGTGGAAGTTTCACTAATCAAGTATGTATAAATAGCATCAGGACTCCAATTGTCAAGTGTGGGCAACTTTGCGGTAGATCTAATTCCTGGTGGTGGTAACATATCTTAACTGCCAAGTGCATGCGAAGATGAAGGAGATTACCCCGTCCAAGCTCGTGGAGTCGTGGCCACCATTAATGGACGAATGGAGTGGCTGCTTAACTGTTTGACCATGAGCAAAAATACCGGCTAGAGCGCGAGCACTATAAATAGCAAAAGTTTTGATACGTCTACGTTACTCGCTGAGCATCCTCAACGCTGCTGGGCCATCGCCATTAGAAGCGCTTAGGCTATCGGCAACCATGCTTCCTGAATGGTCTGGTACCTACCGCCATTAGAAGCACTTAGGCTATCGGCAACCATGCTTCCTGAATGGTCGTGTACCTACCTTTAATATAGAGACATGGGATCAAGATGAGCTGCAATAGTGTTCTGTAAACAACTTCATAAATTTTTGGGAGGTCCCACTCCTTCCCAAACCTGGGGGAACGGGATCCTCTGACATTCAACCTCTGCCATTGAGTCACAGACATGCGGAACCCACTTCCCCTGGGCCCACATGACGGTCACTCAATGGTAGAGGGGGCAATATTAGAGGATCTCGTTCCAACCTGGGGAGACCCCTTCCTCCCCAAATGCACACGTGCGGACGTGCCCACCCCACCGGATTCCTTCTCCGCTCCACGCCGCCGCCTCCCTCTGCTCCCTCCCTCCCTCCCCGGCGAGACTGAGACCCCGAGCCGGGACCCTGCCAGGCGAGATCGAGACGCCGTGCGGCGAGGTAGGAGGCGACGTCGGCAAGGGTCAGGAGCCGGCCCGCTGCGAGATCCCGGACGAGATCCTGCTCCAGCTGCCCTCTCCCTCTGCGCGGTCGTCGCCTCACGCTTCCTCCGCTGCCACCGCGCGCTCCACCAGGACCTCGGCACGCTCCTCGGGGTCTTCACCTTCTCCCTCATCCGCGACAGCAGGGCCAGCGACGGCACGAGCTTCCACCCCGCGGAGCCCTCGCGCATGCGTCCTACGGCCGCCGCGTCGGGAAGAGCAGGAAGGGGAGCGGTGGAGGGCGAGGTCAGCCATGCAGGCGCCGTCAACGGCCTAGAAGCTCTGTGTCGTGAAGCTGGTGCTGCAGCATGGTGAGGTCGACGGATTCATGTGCTCCTCCGTCGGCCACCGTCGAGACGTGGGGACGCGAGCGCCCACGCCGGAGCTTGGGCCGGCGGCAGCGGAGGAGGCAAGAGAGAGGAGAGGTAGGGGCCGGCGCATCTGGCGGCGCGTAGGGTGGCGTAATAGGGCGTGAGCGGCGGCGCAGGGGGCCGACGCACCGGCGACGGCGGAGTGGAGGTAGAGGCCCTCCCACGGGGCGTCGGCCAGTGGAGGAGCAGAAGGATGCCGACAAGGAGGCTGCCGGATCCCGTCCCCTTGGCAACACGCACTTCTGCGGCAACCTCTGTGGTCACCACCTCGGAAGCGGCAGCGTCAGGAATGGCACGCTGGTGGCGGCGCTGCTGCGTGGCGTGAGTTGAGCGAGAGCACCTTTTTGACATTGAGGGTGCGACGACGAGCAGTGGTGCTGGATGGCTAACCGGTCGGAGACAGGGCAGCGGGCCAGCGGCAGTGTTGGGAAAGGCACGCCAGTGGCGGCCCTGCTGCGCGGCGTGGGGTGAGCGATAGCAAAGAGGAGGGGGGCACTGGGCAGGAGCCTGCAACTACGGGCGAAGGTAGGCTCGCAAGGGATACTAGGCGGTGGTGGGACCCATGGATAGAGGGTGTAAATAGAGACTACTACTGCAACAAAATGAAATTTTTTGAGTCAAATTTTGTATGGGGTCCTTTAAATACTCTTTTACCAGATGGTTTTTAGAGGTTACTGCTGCAGATAGTCTTGAGCTCAGTTGAGTGCTGATCCTCTATATAAGACTGCTGCCTAGCTTCTCCTCGCTTCACTAACACCTCCTCTACAGGTACCCTGCAGCACCCTGCAGAGCGTCGTGTGGCCACCACACCAACTGCAGCCATCGATGTGGTAATTAGCTCACACCTATGAACATCCCTTCAAATTCCATTTGTTGGCAGTACGCGGGGTGCTGTGCGCTGCCGTGCCTGGTGGGGTGCCTCTTCCTCTTCGACGACGGTCACCTCGATGCCCTCCTTTCCCTACTGGGCACTGCAGGGCATCCACCAGCCAGCGGCGGCCCAGGTGTGCGCAGCGGGGCTATCGGGTGGGGCGGTCCCCTTCGTCCGGCGTTCAGCGCACACCGTGTCCGCCTCGTCCTCCTTCTGTCCGCAGGTCGCTTCGCTTAGAAGCGCCCAGCCACTGGCCGCCTCCACTCCGTCGGTCGTACGGGGCCGTCGACCGCTGCCAGCGGCCACAATCTCGGCTGCCCTGCCCGTGGTGGCGGTCGCCGCGCGGCTCGTGGTCGCTGCTGTCACCACGCTGCCAGCGGCCTTCGAGTCTGCAACACCGCTTGCCGCCATCGGGCCTGCGGCGCCGCCGGCTGCGGCCACCCCCTTACCTTCGTCCGGGTCACAAACGGCTCCCGCAGCCACGCCCGCACCCCCGACTGCGGCTGCTGTGGCCGTGGCTGCACCCCTTCCCGAAGAGATCCCCCAGACTGAGGATCTCTTCCTCCCTCGTGATACGACACTGATCCGATCCCCGGATGTGGACCCCATGCTCCTTGGGGCCGGTTTGTAGGTCGCTCTGCGCGGTGCTCGCACCCCCCTCGGTGCGCATCGTGCCCCTGGTGACCGTCTTCGCCGGAATCATCTCCCCTCTCCCTACTCCCCTGCTTCTGGAGCGGGTAGGAGCGGGGCGAGACCCACTGCTGGACCCACCGCTGGCGGCTCCCCCTTTCCCCTTACAGCCGCCTTCCCGCCCCCCTCCAGGTCGTGCTCTGCCGCACCCTCGTGGCCTCAGCGGCGTGTGACGACGAGGCGCCCGAGGTCGCACTCTCCCCCGTTCGCGCAGGTAGCATGTGACGGCGAGGTGCCTGAGGTCTCTGCGACGCTGCCGATGTCTGCTGCCGCATCACCACAAACGGACCTCGAGTCGCTTGTGGCGGTTTCCTGTGCTTTCCTGCAGAGGTCGCCACCTCCACCGGTCTGGGGTGCTCCGCGTCGTCCTCGGGCCAAGGGTTGCCCTCCGCTTGCTACTCTCCGTCGTAGCAGCCGTCTTGCCGCGGCTTCCAAGGGCAGGGGTCTGAACCCAGTGATGGCGGGGCAGAACCTGCTCATGCGGAAGCTGGGCATAGTTAGACCAAACGAGGCGCTGGATGCTTCCTCGTTTCAGTAGTACATCAGGTTGTTCGCGGTCGGGTTGTCCGAGGAGCACTGTCGACCCATTCGTGAGCTCTTTGGTGCACAGGTCGATGGGTCATTTCAGTGTTCGGTGCTGGAGGATGACGAGTTCGGGACCGCGGTGCGCGAGCTCTTCCCTGAGGAGCAATTGGTCGAGGACGCATAGACTTGAGTCTGTGTAGGTCGCAGGGTCGCTTTTGTAAAAGTTTTTTTTATGGATATCAACATAGTTGTGTGGAACGTTCGTGGACTTACCCGACGTGCTAGATGCTCGGTGGTTCATGAGATGGTTAGGTCGGAGAAAGTCTATCTTCTTTGTCTTCAAGAGACGAAACTCGCTGTTGTAAATACTTCCTTAATTCTTGTATGCTAGGCATTGATTTCGACTATGTTGCCTTGCCTGTGGTCGGCAGTTGTGGTGGTATTTTGGTCGCTTGGCGCAAAGATACTTGGCTCGTTTCCTTCCCCTCGCTTGGTCTTAACCATGTCACAGTCAAGGTGGCCCTCCTTTCTGCGCCTTCCCAAACTTGGTGGCTTACCTCAGTTTACAGGCCACAAACCGACACTGAGAAAATCTCCTCCCCAGACGAGCTCTGTGCTCTGTGCCCTACCCTCTCGGGGCCTTGGATTCTCTATGGGGATTTCAACCTTATCTATCAGGCGGCTGATAAGAATAATGGCCGTCTGTCCCGTCGAATGATGGGTCGCTTCCGTCGCTTTCTAAATGATCTCAAACTTTTGGAGCTCCATCTTCAAGGTCGCCTTTTCACCTGGAGTAATGAGCGGACACATCCTGCGCTCGAGCGGATTGACAGGGTCTTTGTCTCCCTAGATTGGGAGCTCCTCTTCCCCTCCTCTACCCTGCACGCCATTTCTTCTAGGTGCTATGACCACGCTCCCCTTCTGTTACTTCTCGACAACGGGGAGCATCCCAAGAGACGCTTCACCTTTCAGGCCTTCTGACCTAAGGTTGAGGGCTTCCTCGACACTGTCAAGGCGGTGTGGGTGGGCCCCTATCCCGATGCGGACCTCCTATGTTTGATTAACCACTTGCTTTGCGAGATGGCGAAGGCGTTGGTCAAGTGGAGCTCAAAAGCGGTCGACAGCATCCGAATGCAGATCCAGGTTGCTAAGGAAGTTACTTTTCGCTTGGAGGTCGCGCAAGAGTCTAAGGTCATTTTCTGCTGAGGAGATGAATCTGAGGTGCTTCCTCAAGCTCCGTTACTTCGGCCTCACTTCGCTTCAGCGAATGATCGCTAGGCAGAAGTCAAGTCTTAGGTGGCTCCGCGAGGGAGACGCTAATACCAAGCTCTTCCACCTCCATGCTAACCACCGGAGGAGGAAGAACTTCATCCCTTCCCTCTTGGTCGATGGTCGCACTCTCTTCCGAGAAGATGAAAAGGCCTCTGAGGCCTTTGAGTACTTCAATAGGATTTTAGGAACCAATCATGAACGCTCCTGTGTGCTCGACTTTGAGGAGCTCGACCTCCCGCGGCTGGACCTCCAGAGTCTCACCCATCCCTTCTCGGAGGCCGAAATCTGGGAGGTTATCAAGAATTTACCCTTGGATAAAGCTCTCGAACCGTACGGGTTCATCGGTCGCTTCTATAGGTCTTGTTGGTCAATCATTCGGGGAGATGTGCTACAGGTGTTTAACGCACTTTCGGATTTGGATTCCCGAAGCTTCCACTACCTTAACAATGCCCTCCTCACTCTGATCCCCAAGAAACCCGACCCGGTCGCTCTTTTGGACTGTAGTCCCATTAGTCTTATCCATAGCTTTGGGAAAATTTTCTCTAAGCAGTGGCCAACCACTTTGCCCCCATCTCTCATCTCCCCGAATCAAAGTGCTTTCATGAAAGGTTTCCTAATTCATGATAACTTTAGATATGTCCTCGGAACGGCTAAAATGCTCTCTAGTCAGAAGCTGCCTAGGATCATGTTCAAAATTGACCTAGCCAAAGCTTTCAACTCGGTCGGCTGGGTTTTTCACCTGGAGCTCCTCTCTGCGGTCGGCTGTCGATGCACTTTGACTAACTAGATCTCCACCGTTCTTTCTACCGCTAGTACCAAAATCCTTCTTAATGGGGTTCCAGGGCAGCAGATCTATCATGGTCGTGGCCTTCGCCAAGGAGACCCCCTCTCTCCCATGCTCTTTGTGTTGCTCATGGAATGCTTCCACGCCCTCATCCATAAGGTTGAGTCCCGTGATCTTCGGGGGCTGGGCCAGAACGTCCGCTTCCACACCTCGCTCTATGCTGATGATGTGGTCCCTTTCTTTTCTCCGGTCGATCTTGACTTGCAGGTCATCAAGGGGGTGTTGTCCCTGTTCAAGAAAGCTTCGGGCCTTGCGGCCAACTACACAAAAAGCCAGGTCGACCCGATTAACTGCTCGGAGGATCAACTCTCCTTTATCCACTCCATCCTATCTTGTACCATCACCGGTTTCCCCTGTACCTACCTCGGAGTTCCCCTCTCCATCAGAAGGCTACCCAAAGTTGCCTTACAGCCGTTGGTCGACAAGGTCGCTAGGTGTCTCCCACCGTGGCAAGGGAGACTACTAAACCGAAGTGGTCACTTGATCCTCGCTAAATCCACCCTCTCAGCCATCCTGGTGTATATTTCAATGGCGATTGACATAGCACCCTGGGCACTACGAGCGGTTGAAACCCTCATCCGAGGCTTCCTTTGGTGTTGTACCAAATTTGCCTCGGGTGGTCGTTGTCTGGTAGCCTGGGTGAACATCACCTGCCCTACGCGCTTCGGCGGCCTAGGATTGCCCGATCTTCACACCTTTGGGATGACCCTCCGCCTATGGTGGCTTTGGTTGGCGTGTACGGATCCAGACAAGACGTGGACGACTTTCTGATTCCCAGTTGACCGCGCTGCGCAGGCTTTTTTGACGCCTCGATCACTGTTGAGGTCGGGGATGGTACCCGAGCTTTGTTTTGGCAAGACAACTAGATTGCTGGCTATTCAATCAAAACACTGGCCCCGAATCTTTGGGTAGCCGTCTCGCCAAGGATTCGGCAATCCTGTACTGTTAGGGAGGGGCTCGAGGTAGGAGCCGGGGGTCTATGCTGGGTCGCGGATATTACCCATGCTCGGACAGTGCAGGTCCTTGTCCAATATCTAACAGTCTGGGATCTTGTGCGATAGGTCAGGTTCATCTGGAAGTGGTCGCCCAATGGTCAATACTCTCGGCATCGGCATATTCCGCTCTCTTTCTTGGTCGTGTTGATATCCTCTGAAGGACCGGATTTGCGACTAGAGAGGGTGGAGTGAATGGGAGCCGATAAAAATTCTTCACCAAGTGATGAACTCGCCCTATGCCCCAAATTCAACTCCGAGTACTCGCACACAAGAAAGAAACACAAGTCTAGGCACAGAACAAGCCTACAAGCCCTAGAGACAAGCCTTGAAACAAAGAGCGGAAGCACAAATCAAGAACCAAAGCACTTAGGGAATTCTGCAAGATTAGGGACGGACCGTCTGTCAGGGAGGGACGAACTGTCCGCGGGTCACAGGCGGACCGTCCGTGGGTTAAGGACGGACCGTCCGTATTTCCCAACAGAACCTCCAGAGAAGCACCAGCTCCTCACGGACCGTCCGTCTAGCCAGAACGGACTATCTGTCCATCACAGACTGTCCGCCACTCAAGTTCAGATCGTCCGACGAATTTCCCGATTTTCCAAAAATGCTTCCCCGAAGAACAAGGATGAACTCGACACCGCATGAACTGTCCGTATGGTCCTCACGGACTGTCTGTGATGCACACAGAAGCAAAACTCGAGCTGCCTACGAAGTCAACCCCAACTTCCGATCGATGGATCTCCGAAACCGCTGAATGGATTGAGCCCAAATTTTAGGTAGATGAGAAGCGTCAGGAGAAGCTATGCCTAAAATCTTGGAGCCTCAAACTAAATGAATCATCCAGAATAGCAAATCTCGCGCACACAAGGCACCACCTCGAGCCACTCTGAAAATTCACGTATCCAACGTGATTCCCGGTGTTTGAGAGGTCAAGATCATCTAGAAAAAGGCACAAGGCACTCACCCATGTTCCCCTCAAAGAAATCCGAGAGAAAACACCCCAGAAATCAACGAACACGAATCAAACCGAACATGGCTACTAGGAGGACAACCTAGATTTCTTTTTATTTTCAATAAATAGGCGTGACCATGTGTTCATCTTGATGTTTTATACTGCCTATGCTTATGGAAAAATGACGAAAGTTGCCGCTTTGTTTTACCTACATGAAGTTATACATGTCTTGGCTAATTGCTCTCTATAACATGATCTGAAATTAATTTTAATACCGACTCTTTTATTTGTGGAGGTGAAATGACTATACTCTAGACCCACATATATATCTTTGCTCTTTGATTTAAGTTTACGATAGCCAGATAACTTCTTGGTTTTTATGAAAACTTAACTTTTATGCTATCTACATATTTGTGATGCTCCTGCAAAGTTCTACCTACCAAATCCATATACATATATGTTCTATGATAACAAAACCTGTAGATTGCAAACATATGTTTTGATGAGTTGGATTAGGATTGATTTCTATGGTTCGAGACTAAGAAGCTGGTCATTCCTATGTGTAACTTTTCATGCTAGGCTTTTTGTCCATGCATTGTGGGTTTTCACATCGAAAATTTCACAACCCTCGCTGGGCATCCACCCTAAACCAAATATCTTTTTGTGATTACTTCCTTGTTCACAACCCAATTTTGAGTATGGAGTAAAATTCCCAACAGAAATTCAGATATTCCGCAAAGATTATGTACTCATGCTTACTTTAGTAGTCCATTCCCCTCTCTCTTATGCTCGAGGACGAGCATTGTTCAAGCATGGGGGAGGAGTCATCGCATCATCTCTGACAAATGCTGAGTAAGTATTATGTTGCAAAAGTTCTGAGGAGCAAAAAGAAAAAAAAAGGGGAATAAAAAATGATGAGAAAAGAAGAAAAAGAAAAAGAAGAAAAAAGAGACGAAAAAAGGAGGAAAATAAAAAAAGAAAAGTGGAAATGAAAAAAACTATAAAGATGCTCCTCGGTTCTTTTTGCTTCATAAGTTCTCAAGTACCTCAAAGACAAATCCGTACTCAAATCTTCCAACCATGTGCAATCCGATAACGAGGACTTCACTTGTACCTCGGGATCATCCATTTGCCACTTGCACATGTCCACCTATCTAAATATGTGTGTTTCATCCCTCTCTCTTTCAAACATTTATTTTCCATGGTCTTTTGGCGAGTCTCGGTAATTCCAGTAGATCTAGGAAAGCATACAACACGTTCTAGGAAAGCAAGCAAACCATATGATGGATGAACAACATTACAAACAATAGCAGGCCTTATTTATGTATTTATTTCAAACTAATAATAAGCATCAGCATCACCATTCAACACATGCTACAGACTGCATATATATATATATATATCCTACAGGGTCATGAATTATCTCACAGGTTTAGAGTACCAAAAAGCTAGGCCATGAACTTGTTTTCCAGCAAAGCTGGAACTACTGTCCGAGAGACTTAACTAGGCTAAGAATATCTGGTATGGGGTGACAAAATTCCAAGGTCTCAAATAAGGTCTAGCAAAATTGATAGTTAACTTGAAGTAGCCATTTCAAAGATAGACAATATGAACTTATCGACTACCAAAAAAGGTAATAAAAGGCAAACCGCTATTTGGTTGACCATAACACGATAGCTAGGAAGCATAATTCAGAATAGGAAAACATTCATTCAGAAAAAAATCACACCAACTGACAACTACCAGAACTCTACATTAAGCTACCAGAACTGATTTTCATATAGGCACAATTGTAGCATTCAGAAGGTACACTAAAAATTCATGTTCAGCTCTATTCTAAGACGTCGCTGCTAAAAAAGAATTTAGCTTTGTTCAATTCCTTTTTTTCTTCTTTTTACTTTAAAGAGTTTAGCTTTTTACTATGAAACAAAACCATAAATAGGAGAAGATGCCAGCCATGGCCACAACCTGGGGAAGCAGGTAGAAGCAACATATTAGTAGTCTCCTATCCACATTGCATTACTACTAATTACTACTATTAGCTAGTGTACTTAATTAGTATAACCACCAGCAGCAGAATTGATGTATTAGCATTACTACCAGTCGTGTACCTTAGTACCACTAGTTCATACTAGTAGCTCCATCCATGATATGCTTACTGCTACAGCATGCATAGTTCATACTAGTACACTTGATATCACTAGGTGTGATGCTTACCAACCACGAGAAGATACATATATACATGTAATGTAAGACTCTACTAGGTGCTTTATTGCTGGCTTTGTGCAAACAGCCATGCGAGGCTGAGATGTGACAGGCTTGCTGGTCCAGTCCGGTGTGGTGTATTATGTAAAAAGATCTCACAAGAACTACCTTCTACTCTGCTATGCTATCCACCATGCATATGAACTTATCATCACAAACACTACTCAGCTATGCTATACACCATGCATATGAAGCTGCACACAACACATCATGCATACATCCATTGCAAGTCAGGAAAAAGGAGAATGCATACATCCAGAGCCGTTTCCTACCAAGGAGTACCTGGATCTTGGAGCTAAGACACCAAAGATCCAATCAGGAAAAAGGAGGGGGAGGGGGGACTTACCAAGATCGACCGAGAAGGATAACTGCACTTGGGTGTCGGCGGGGACTGTAGATCGGCAAAGAGGAGCAGATACGACGGCGGCGGCAACGACGATGGATGGTCGGGGATGAAGATGAGGACACAGACGAGCTGTAGCAGCTGGATGACGACGAGGAGGAGTGATGATGTGGGGACGTGGTGAAGCGGACGGGGAGGCGGCGCCATGCACCACTTGGATGACGACAAGCAGAGGCGGCGTGACGCACCACCTGGACGACGACGAGGAGCGGTGGGGAGGTGGAGAAGTGGACGGAGAGGGAGCATGGTGGAGCAGTGGCAATGTGGTGGAGCGGACAGGGAGGAGTGGTGGAAAGGCGGCGGCTCGCGAGGAGAAGGGGAAAGACAGGACAACGCCGTCACGAGTTGTGAGGTGGGGAGGGCTCACCACAAGGAAAATGGGAGGTTAGGGTTTTGGCGTCCCTGGGTTGTGGGCTACCAAATGACAGAAAGATTTGGCCCGGGGCCAAAAACGACGCGGGTTCTCGGCCCAGGGAAAAAGGGGGAACCCTCCGGGGTGTTGGGCTCCCAAAGGGGCCCTAATTGTGGAAAATGATTCAGTCTCTTCTTTTTTCCCCCGTGGCCTCTCCACCCATCCCGCGACTACTCCCGCCGGTGGCCGCCCTGTCCTCCGCCCTCCCCGCTGCTGGCCACCGCAGCCGTACCAGAGCTGGCTGTCGGATCCCACCGGTCCTCCTCTTCAATTCACTCTTTTCTCTCTCTCCTTCCATGGATCTCGCCGCCCTCCGTGTGTCAGCTGCTAGCCAACCCACCATGGGCCGTCGGAGGGCAGCTGTAGTGCCGTCAACATCCGCTTTGGTGCGTCCCCACCACCGTCGAGCTTGGGCCGCATGGGTGGCAATGTTGGTGAGGCCGCCTGAAGGTGGCAATGGTGCTAAGGCCGCGCGGTAGTGGGATTCGGCCGGCGACGACTAGCACGCGTGTGGCATGGTCGGCGCGGCGCGTCCTCTCGCTGACGTGGCACCTACCTCGCCGGTGCAGCAGCTACCCGAGCGGCCACCGCAGCACGTCCCCTCCGCGAGCACAACACATCCCCGTCCGGCTCGCGCCCCTCTACTATCATCATGCTTGGTCCCTCCACGAGCTCATCCAAGGTCCCTCCAAGAGCTCACCGCCGGTTGCTCCGCCTCAAACCTCCCTGCCGGTTGTGCAAGGTCTACTCCTATTTTTGGATCGTCCTCTGAATCTTGTTTTTTGGAAAAAGTCTATATCACCCCCTCACCTATAGGGGGTGGACAACGTAACCCTGACCTTTAAAACTTTCTATATCACCCCCTGAAGTTTTCAAAACCGGTCAAATTACCTCCTAAAGCAATTTTGAAAAATCATAGTAAATCACAGAAAAATCATAAAATGAAAAATTCAATTGTGTTGGACTGCACATGAGTAGATATACACAATGAACATATAATATGGTATGTTTTAGTACATTTTTTACATCTACAAAGAAAAGCATAAATCTAAAGTTATAGCAAAAAAATGTACTAAATCATTCCATATTATATGGTCACTGTGTAGATCTACTCATTTGGAGTCCAACACAATTAGATTTTTTTATTTTATGATTTTTCTATAATTTACTATGATTTTTCAAAATTGCTTTAGGGGGTAATTTGTTCAGTTTTGAAAAGTTCGGGGGGGGGGGTGATATAGACCGTTTCATAGGTTGGGGGTTTATGTAGTCCACCCTTCATAGGTGAGGGGGTGATATAGACTTTTTCCTTTTCTCTGTATTGGTTCGATGGTATTAGATTGGATTGCAGCGGCACAGTCAGTACCTAGAGGAGTTGTTGAGGGTTGCATAGCATGGTGCTTCTGCTCTTGTTTGTCAGTGACGATTCTCAAGCGGCTTCAGACACTCTAATGTAGTAATGCTGATTACTGGCTTTGGAAACATGCATGTTTGGATTTTGCCTTGTAAAGTTCTGGAGCTAATTCACAGGGACAACAGGTAGGTCTCTTCTCACATTGGCTAGTGTGGTTTGCTTTTCACTAGTAATCTTTTAAGTTTGTTGCTTCTTGCTTTAGGAGCGATTCCAGGACATCACATGGTTCTGTCATTCTACAAGAATATGGTAATTTTTCCTTATGCAGAGATATGTTGGTTTAATGCTTAGAGTTAAGAATGTGTTACAGATTATAGTGTGAATGGCCCCTATGTAGGTCATTCAATCCGGTAATGCATGAGTATGGATTTTGGTTTTAGAATGAGAAAGGAAAGATGAGTAATGTAGCGAACATGGCCGCCAGAGCCATTTGTTCGAGTATGATTTTGGTGATTCATGTGCAACACAATCATGGGACTAACATTATCTTCTAGCATGTCATTGTAGCTATTTTAGATCTCATGGATGCAACCACACACAATGCAAAGCATCACAAAAGAAAGATACGAAGCCAGGACTAAGAGTGGAATGAATTGGACTTGTCCCATGAATAATTATCTTGGATTAATCAAGTGGGAAGGAATTCTACAGAATCACAAAGATTATTTCACAAGCTTTCCATAGAGTCCAAGATCATCAAAATCGGAATCCGAATTGAAAAGTTATGCCCAAAATAAGGGTCATGCTTGGTTTCCTGGTGTTAGTGTTAGTGATAGTCTTTTGCACTCTAAACTAACATGTAACAAACTAACACCTTGGATGTTTGGATCCATGTGTTAGTTTGCATTTAATGCTACTTTTTCAATCATTTGAGGATCTAAAGAGAGAGAAAAGGAGTAAAAGGGGTGGGGTCCACCGAAACTAACACCAATTACCACCTCTTGGGGATGTTAGTATTTTTGGGGGTGTTAGTCCCAACTAACACCAAACTAACACACATGCTTGGATTTTTTGTGTTAGTTTAGTGTTAGTTTGCTCCAAACTAACACTAACACCTTCATCCAAGCATGGCCAAGGTGTGCTGAAAATAGAACATAAGATGATCCGACACCCTAATTTTTTTGAGCACCGGATAAACTCTCGAGAAGAAGAAAACAAGTGTATAAGCACCTGATGATATGATGGTACCATCGGATGATTGCATCGGTTCATCCTATGATTTTTTGGTTCACATACGAGAGGTTTTCACGCGGAGAAGGCTAGCACCGGATGAACCGACGCTACCATAAGTTCATCCAATGCTCAAAAAGTGCTCAAAATGTCTGGATTCTTGTAGAATCCTGTGGAGAATTTCATAAGCTTTCCAACAAGTACAAGATCACCCAAAACGGAGTTCGGAGCAAAGAGTTATGACCAAAATACCGAAGGGCAGCGACGTAGGTGACAGGATGAACCTCTGGTACCGTCGGTGCAACTTCATTCATCCGACGCTCAAAAATTGCTCAAATGCTCAGGATTTTTGAAATTGGAACCGAAGCAAGCTATGTGTGAACATAGGAAGAGAAGATCATGAAAGGGGGAGAACACATCTAGGGGGTGTTGTGATAAAGGAGGAGGATGGATGGTGGTAAGCATCCAAGTAAGTGTAAGTGGTTCAATTTTGTCATTCTTGCAAATTTATGCTTGCTTTGATTGTGTTGTCATAAATCTCCAAAAAGGGGGAGATTGTAGCGAACATGGCCGCCATAGCCATTTGTTCAAGTATGGTTTTGGTGATTCATGTGCAACACAATCATGGGACTAACATTATCTTCTATCATGTCATTGTAGCTATTTTAGATCTCATGGATGCAACCACACACAATGCAAAGCATCACAAAAGAAAGATACGAAGCCAGGACAAAGAGAGGAATGAATTGGACCTGTCACATGAATAATTATTATTGGATTAATCAAGTGGGAAGGAATGCTACAGAATCATAAAGATTATTTCACAAGCTTTGCATAGAGTCCAAGATCATCAAAATCGGAATCCGGAGTGAAAAGATATACCCAAAATAAGATGTGCTGAAAATAGAGTATAGGATGATCCGACGCCCTAATTTTTGTGAGCACCGGATAAACTTCTGAGAAGAAGAAAACAAGTGTATAATCACCGGATGATATGGTGGTACCATCGGATGATTGCGTTAGTTCATCCTATGATTTTTTGTTTCACATACATAGAGGTTTTCGCGCGGAGAAGGCTATCACCGGATGAACCGACGCTACCATCGGTTCATCAGATGCTCAAAAAGTGCTCAAAATGCCTGGATTTTTTACAGAATCTTGTGGAGAATTTCATAAGTTTTCCAACAAATACAAGATCGCTCAAAACAGAGTTCGGAGCAAAGAGTTATGACCAAAATACCAAAGGGCAGCAACGTAGGTGAGAGGATGAACCTCTGGTACCGTCGGTGCAACTTCATTCATCCGACGCTCAAAAATTGCTCAAATGCTCAGGATTTTTATAGAACCCTATGTAGAATTTCATAAGCTTTCCAACGAGTATAAGCTCGTCAAAAACGGAGTTCGGAGCAAAGAGATACGGGCAAAATACGGAAGGGCATAAGGCAGCACAGGATGATCTGACGCTACATACACTACTAGGGAATGAACCTTTTGTCCTGGGAAAAAACACATTTGTACCGGTTTCTTTTGCACACATTAGTACCGGCTGGGAAGGGGGTCCCCTAGCCGCCCACCAGTGTCACACATTAGTACCGGTCCTTGGCTGGAGCCGGTATTAATGTGCGACATTAGTATCAGGTGGTACTACGGACCGGTACTAATGTGGCTGCCGCACATTAGTACCGGCTCCAGTCCAGGCCCGGTACTAATGTAGCCACATTAGTACCGGCTCTAGCCAAGGACCGGTACTAATGTTCCCCGCATAAAAAGTCAGCTCCTTCCTACCCGAGCCACTCTGCCCTCCACTCTCCAACTCGAGCTCTAACTCATCCATGGTGCCCTAGGGGAGTTTTGGCCCGATTTGCGACGATTCCTCGACGATTTCGCTCATTGAAGTGGTCTAGAGGTTAGTTACTTCATCCTCTCTTGATTCATGCTTATTTTGTTGAGTTTTATCGGTTGAAATTGGAGTATTTTGGCACTTTATAATGAGCTAGGAATGAGGATTTTTTCTATTTATATGCATTTTTGTATACGTTCTAATATAGTTGATTGCAAAGGATGTGCCATGTTAGTTGAATGAGATGTTGTATGTGACAATTTATTTTTTTAATAATTATTATTTATTTGAGCATATGTCATAATTAAATATATAAATAGTTTTAGAATTACTAGAAAGGCTAGGAAAGCTAGAATTGATTTTAGAATTACTAGACATAGTTTAGGAATAATTTTTTATTTGAGCATATGACATAATTAAATATATAAATAATTTTAAAATTACTCAAAATGCTAGAAAGGCTAGGAATGATAGAATTTGTTTTAGAATTAGTAGAAATAGTTTTACTATTATTAGAAATGCTAGAATTTCATAGATGGGTCAAATAATTTATTGTCATTAGTATAGATGTCTACTGCTGCCAGAGGGTATGGGGATGATGGTAGTGGTTATGGTCATTGTTCACACAGCCAGGAGAAAACCAAAGTAGGACCTCCTGATAAACCGAAGAAAATGAGCACGTTGGCTAGAGGAATGCTTCGTTATTTGCAAGGAAAACATATAGATGTTTTTGCAGCTGGGCAAGAACCTCCTTTTGGTGGTATTTATGCTCCACCAGCAGACCCTGGTGTTGGAGATCCACCGATTAGTACTAAACCACAGGGCGATTCCAAGAAAGCTAAACCTTCGTCATCACGTCACAAGGATGGCTAAAGTTTCTCGTATTGTATCATTTATTAGTGTTTCATATGTCGTACTTTAAATTTATGTAAGACCTTGACTTAAGTTTGTTGTATTGTATCTTGTGGATCAGATATGAACACATTAAATTCGTGTGTAAGAACTCTATTTAAGTTTGTCATATTGTATAATGTGGATTGTAAATGAACACTTTAAATTTGTGTATGACCTTTTGTTTCGAAATACTTAAAGATTGTTTGGTGGTACTTTATAGATGAATTGGCAATGGATGTACTCTGACAAGAGAATCTCCAGTGAATACATTAATGGGTTGCGTGGATTTCTAGATGTCGCGGAAGCAAACAAGAAGCCGTCTGGTTTTGTTATTTGTCCATGCAAAATGTGCAAAAATCAGAAGGATTTCTCATCGATAAAGAGTCTTCACGATCACCTATACAAATGGGGATTCATGCCAAATTATTTTGTTTGGACAAAGCATGGGGAAAGGGGGGTTATAATGGAAGACGATGAAGAGGAAGATGATCGTATTCCAGATTGGACTCAAGGTGCCTTTGCAGATGATCCAATGGGAGAGGATCACATGGAAGAGACTCAAGAAGCTCCAACAACTGCAGATGAACCTCTCGACGATCTAGGTTGGGTGTTGCATGATGCAAAGGGAGATTGCGAAAAGGTGAAGGAGTCAAAGAAGTTTAAACGTATGTTGGAAGATCACAAGAAATCGTTGTTCCCAGGTTGCAAAGAGGGGCAGAAGAAGTTGGGTACCACTTTGGAAATGCTGCAATGGAAGGCTAAATATGGACTTTCAGACAAGGGATTTGATGACTTGATGATGATCGTCAAGGACATGCTTCCCGAGGGGAATGAATTGCCGGAGTCCACGTACAGAGCTAAAAAGGTTGTTTGTCCTCTGGGTTTGGAGGTACAAAAGATACATGCATGTCCTAATGATTGTATCCTCTACCGAGGTGACGAATATGAGAATTTAGAGGCTTGTCCTGTGTGCGAAGTGCAGCATTATAAGATCCCACGCAATGAGGCTAATGAAGTTGAGGGTGGGCAGAAGAAGAAAATTCATGCGAAGGTAATGTGGTATTTTCCAGTGATACCACGACTGAAGCGTTTATTCAGGTGCAAGACCAACGCAAAGTTGATGCGTTGGCACAAAGAAGAACGCAAACAAGATGACCATATGAGGCACCCCGCTGATGGGTCCTAGTAGAGACTAATTGACAGATCTAAAGAATGTAAGGAATTTGTAGGAGATCCAAGGAACATTCGGTTTGGTTTAAGTACGGATGGATTCAATCCATTCGGTGAGTTTAGTAGCGGTCATAGCACTTGGCTTGTGGCCTTATGTGTGTTCAACTTTCCTCCCTGGTTGTGCATGAAGCAGAAGTTCATTATGATGCCAATAATCATCCAAGGCCCAAAGCAGCCAGGCAATGACATCGATGTGTATCTAAGACCATTGATTGATGTCACATCCGGTTTTCAAAACAGACCAAGTGCTACCTATATGTATGCCAGGATCTAGTTTCATACATATAGTGACATCATTAGTGAATAACAGAAATAGTATCACGTAAAGAAAGAGATTATCAAAGATTTACAGCGGAATCCTGGGAAGCAAAAGCTCTGAACTTCACAGGCAATCAACTGGGGGTTGCGTACGCCTAGCACCATCTTCAGAACTTCATACACCTTCTTCTTCTGAACAGCGGTAAGCAAGGGTGAGCACACTTATGGTTGGAGCTCAGCAAGTGGGGGAAGATGCAAGGCTATCAAGGATAGGCTAAGGTTTTACAACAGTTAGCATTTTAATGTTGGTCAAATTTTATTAGCAAGCATCTATTTACTAGATGTAAGTTCATACCAACCCACTTAAGCATTTAAAAAACATTTCATCTCAAAACCATATGAAAACCACGATTTAATTCCATCTTTAAGTTTGATTATCATGTGAGGGTCCAGGTCGCTCTTGACCGTGAGCACGGCTGATCGATCAGTTTTCACTCTGTAGAGGTTGTACACTTTCATCACAAGTCGCGTAAAAGTTTCGAAGAACTTTGAACCCAACCATGCCGTGCAAAAGTAGGCACAATACCACACTTCCGAGGTGTGGTTGCATAGGGACGCTATGAGGCTGTAACACCCTTGTTTACGATTTGGCTAGGATTTAAAATTTTATTAAAATATGTTAGAATTAATTAGGAAGCTTGTGCAATGATTTCAAAATAAATAATATTTTCTAAAATAAATAAATGAATTATAGGTTATAAATATGTGTGTTTGTTGCATTCATGCTGTAATGCATAGTTTAATTGTGTGAAAAAATGAGTTTGAGTTTTCAAAACTTGAATAGGTTCGTCTTTGTATCTCTCTAATCTTTATCTCTAAACCCCCTTTCTCTGTCTTCCCTCTATCTCTAAGACCTCTATAATCTTTTTGGACTCAATCTCATCATCACATCTAGCCGACCCACATCATCCCCCTGCACCCAGATGTTGTCTCTTTCTCTCTCTCTCTATATCTATATATATATATATATATATATATATATTTCTCTTTCCCTTTTTCCCTCTCTAGCTCATCAGCCCAAAACCCAGCCCACATCTCTCTCTCCCCCTCCATCTCTCTCTATAGCTAAAGGTCTCTCTTCTCTCTCAAAAACCATGCCAAGTTCATCTCTCTTCAAATCTCCCTCTCCTCTCTTCCTCTCTATCTATACCCAAAAGTCCTCTCTTCTCTGTCTAAAATTGGAGCCCAGACCATATCTCTTTTTCTCTCTTAACATAGTGCATCTCTCTCTATGTCTATAAATCTATCTCTAATATCTCATGGACTCAAAGCCAAAAACCAGCCCAACTCCCTCCCCTTTTCTTCTTTGGGCCACGGCCAACACCAGCCCGCAGCAGCCCAACCCCCCTTCCCTTTCCCTCCGGCCCGCCTTTCCCTCTCCCTCGGGCTGAAACCCTACCAGCCCATCTCTCCCTTCCTCCCCCTATCAGACCGGCCCACATAGGCCGCCGGCCCAGCCACAAAACACAGCCCACAAACCTCCCCCTATCCCTGTCTCGCTAACGCCCTGGCCCCACTCGTCATCCCCTACCTCTCTCCCTCCCCTTTCCAAAACAGAGCAGCGCCGCCTCCTGCTGCAACCTGTGGTACCGGGCCGGATCCCCGCGCTCCTCCAAGCAATCTCCGCTCCCTGACCCCACAGGCTCTCTCTCCGCGCTCTCCCCTTGCCCGCGACCGCGTCTTGCTGCAGTGTCCGCTCCCAGATGGCAAGAGCGAGGTTGCCGGCGCCATTCACGGCCGAGACAGCCGGCGCCCCATTTCCCACCATCCCATCGACCCCGCGGCCTATAAATGGCCAGAACTGAGCTCCTTCTCCTCCCTTTTGCCTCTCTACAAGCCCTCGCCCGCCGCTGCTCCCCCCTCCACCATGGAATCGAAGAAGAGGGTCACCACGGTGAGGAGCTCCGCCGCCGTCTTCCTTCGCGGTTCCGCTCCCTCTCATTATCTATCTCCTTCCCTTGCCAATGCAGGATCGACAAGACGCCGTCCAATCGCTTGGAGCACGAAGCCATGGCCAGCAGCGACTTCCCCGGCGAACACCCAAGCCACCGTCCGCCCCTCATCGTCGCCCGCCTTCTCCTCCACCCGATCGATGACGAGTAACCTCTGGTGAGATGCGCACCGTCTCCCTCTTCCTCCTAGTCCAAACCTCTCGCGAAACCGTGCCCCGTAGCACCCGGGCCGATCAACTCCGGCGAGCCACCGCCGTGCGCCGCTGTTCCCTGCCTCCTCCGGTGACCAAGGCCGAGCGACGCACTCGTGGCTGTCTGATCCCGCACGGACGCCCCAGATCAGATACCCTTTGGGGGTGTGTGTTGACGGTTCAAAACCGTGTTGAAGTTCACCGCAAGCCTACGGCTGACTTGGTGCCTTTTCACCAAGGAGGGTCCCCCAAGGTTTGTCAATCCAAGGATCGGAAGCAAACCGCTAAGGATCTCTACCTCGTCTAACCAAACTAACCTAACATTAAGTGTAGATTGCATATAAGGTAACCTTTAAGGGTGTATGTGTGGTGGCACAAGGTTGATCACGTACACAAACATAGGCAAAGGAAAGCGCCACCAAGGGGACGACTAAGCCTAGCGCCTTCTAGTTGTAATTCCGGCAAACGAGCAACAAACCAAACATCTCATCTAAAAGCATTCTTAAACTCCTACCTCTGGCCTACCTCCCGAATACATCCGCTCGTTTAGGGGAAATCATCCTGTCACGATGCTCCCTTAATGAAGCGGGGGATCCACGGGTGTGCCCATACATGGACAAGTCTACTAATCATGAAGGGTCAACATACTAAATCTAATCACCATGATTACACAAAGCATGCTATGTAGTCTAAACTAGCATTAGACTAAGGATCAAATCATATTCATGATAGGTAGAAAGTAAAGACGGAGACATGGAATCGCTTAAAGATCGAAAAACATGATTGTCATTACTCACATGAAAGTATGTAATACATCATCACCACCGAGATCATACCTAAGATGATGAACACGTAGCTCCGGAACTCCGCCATGGCATAACCACGCAGGGCGGCCATGGCGGCTAGGGTTGGCCTAGGCCATACCCTAGACAACTTCGAGGTCTCCGCCGCCGTCGTCTCCCTCCGGTGCTCACTTCTAGGTTTCACCGAGTTCTGATGAATTGGATGTGGCGGCCGTCGGAGGCAGGAGGTATAAATGAGCCGAGAAGCGTGTAGGTCAAAGGGGAGGCCGAACCGGGCCCAAAACAGCCCAGGCCGGTCGGCATGGGCCGACCGGCCCAGGCCCTTTTTGGCCCGGTTCGGGCCCATCTTCCACCACGATGCTTCTCGCACTTTCTTGAATATTTGCCGAAGTCCATGTGGGTCCTTGACATTGTTTTCCCCGCGATTTAGATAAGGGTGCTTGGTGCACAAACTCCCGCATCTTTCGTTCGGGTCCTCGGAGTTTCACGGCTTCATGCTTTGGTCCTCGGGTCATTTGGAGTCATGTTCACTTCGTGTCTTGACTTGTGCCGGGCTTCGTGAGCTTCTCATAAAGTGCTTGATGAACTCTTCCCGGAAGTCCTCATTTAGGTACTTAATTCCTGCATAAACAACATACTCCAAAAACCACATGCAAGTGTGAACTTGTTACATCATTAGTGTGGCTAGTGGCGGGTTAGTTATAGTTCAAGGCTCAAGCCAAAGTGTAACAAGTGCTCTTGGTTGACGGAAATTGACCGTCAACATACCCCCATGCTTAAACCTTGCTCGTCCTCGAGTAAGCCTTTAATGGATGTCAGTATTGCCCTTCAATGTTCATACCATGCACTTGTTCATACATGAGAAAACGTAATGCTCTCCAAGTTTATATTTGTTGTAGTTTCATAAAGTAACTAGCTTTCATCTCTATGGAGGGTAGATATCATTTAAGCTCTTTCCACAAGTAATTAATCATGCTCTCAAATTTTAAACAAATCTCAGAAATTTTGAAAATAAAGAGCGGGATGAAGAAAAATTGCTTTACCAAGATCAATAATAAACCTCCTTGCATCTTGCTCATGAACTCTCATCTCATCTTGTCTCTCAAGCCTACTTGTCCTACTCCTTTCCTCTCTCAAATATATGGTGGAAGGCTTGATATGGAGCTATGGGAAAGTTTAGTCCTACCAAGATATTATAGTCGAGATATTATCAAAACAAGACAAGCTTCTCATGGACTTACCGAGACTCGTCAAAAAGGTCATTAGAAAAATAATGTTACAAGGAGGGGGGAGAGATGAACACACACTTTTAGATAGGTGGACATGTGCAAATGGCAAAGAGTAATCCCGAGGCACAAACGAAGTCCTCGTTATCAGATTGCACATGGTTGGAAACATGAGTATGGGTCTTGATCTTGAATCCTTTTTGAAAACTCAAAAAGCACTAAACATAGCTAGAGAACCGGGGAGCTTTATTTTATTTTATTTCTTTCTTCTTTCTTTCTTTTTGTCTTCATACTTTTTCTTCTTTATCATTTTTTTCTTTCATCATACTTTTTCTCTTTCTTTTTTCTTTTTCTTTTTTTATTTACTCCCCTTGAACTCTAGACTATACTAGCACTTCCTTGGCAACCCCCATGCTTAGACGTTTGCTCGTCCTCGGGCAAAAGAGAGAGATACTCGAAAAATCTTCTAGGGATCCTTTTGGAAGTCTCCCTTACATGAAGGCACCTTCCTTATAATCTTCCTTGAAATATTCATCCATACTCATATATTAGGTTGTGGTCAAGGAGGTATACACAAAAAGATATTTTTGGGTTTTGGTTGGTTATCCAGCGAGGTTTGCGAAATTCCCAATGTGGAAACTCGCAACGCACGGATAGAAGAGGCTAGCATAAAGATAGATACGCAAAAACGGAATGACCAGCTTCTTAGTCTCGAGCCAGAGAAATCAGGCCTTGAATTAATGCACCCAAAAATAAATTTTGTATATACTAATGTTTTGCACTCAAGTGAGTTTGGGCTTTGGATGGGTAGAGCAAAATGCAAGCGGTACTCATGACAAGGTTAGCATAACTTTTTGAGAATAAAAAGGTTCTTTGATTCATTCAAAGTTGAGAGCAACGAAAAAGAACTATGGGACTTAAGTTATCATAACCTCCACAAAAGATTAGGCTAGCATTAAGTAAATTTCAGATTCATATTAAAAGAGAGAGCACTAGCTTAATCATATAAAAACCAAGCACAAGAATGATCAAAGTGGCAACAATCATCATATATCCATAAGTAAGAGCATACGAGATATCATCATGTTGAGCACAAGGTAACGGTGATTATTATTGAAAGCAAAAACAAACCTAGGTTGTACTCCTAGTAGCCATGTTATTCTAAAGAGAGATATACAAGGGTTGCATCTAAGGTTGTGGAAAGTATAAACATATGTACAAGCATTTAGAAAGACAAAGACAAAGAGAGGGTTGAGGATTTGTTACCGTCCTTTGATGCTTGAAGTGTAGCACGGCCTCCCCCATGCTTAACCATTGTGCTTAACATGGAAGAAGAACCGCGATCCTTGCTCCATGCGGTCTTCTCATGTCCACCAAATCCTCCCCTATGCTTACCATGTTGCTAGGCATGGAAGATGATGAACCATCTTTAAGTCCTACCGCCATGTGTGGATCGTCATACTCTTCACTTTGTCTTGATTGTCCTCCAACGTTCACCCTTTGTCACAAGTCTCATTCACAATGCCTGCAACAATTTTAAAGCACAAAGTACCCCCGAGGTGACGGTCGGGAATACTCACTCTATGCCGACAAACAAAAGACATTCCCTAAGATCTTAACTTGTGGCATAGTTAATCTAGTAAAAGAAAAGTTAAAACCTAATGGGTGTACGTGTGTGCAAGGGTGCATGCAAATGATAGGATGGTATAAAGACAAAACAATGTTTACACCAAATTTTAAGCTCCATGCTTACAAAGTGGTTGCCAAACTTCTCCCTTGCCATAAATATTTATTAACCAAGGTCAAAACACCATGCTTATTCCAAGATTAACAATTTCTTATAGTGTAAGATAAGTAGGGCGCATTGCAAAGTTTATAAACCAACTAATGTAACAAGATAGCAAGGTATGTAAAACTGAATGATGGTGGTCTCCAATCATGTCTAAACACCATGTTTACACAAGATTGCAAAAAGGAGTAACGCATGTCGACAAGCATTAACATAGATATGAAAGCATTCATCATAAAGTTTCACAAAAAGATCAAGCTATCATAAAGCGGAAGATGACAATGAGAGGGATACAAAATGCAAATGCAAAGAGTTAGCACAAGCAAATGTTAGCAAGGGTTGAAAAGATCAAACAACCAAACTAACAAGGTTTTAAGGGTAGGTTATGGGTATCATATATTTTTGGCTCAAAAAAATAATTTTGAAGAGAGGGAGTCAAGCATAGAAATTCTATCTAAGGTGGTGCTAAGAGTCTTTTTTATGAAAAACAAACCTATGGTTTTAGGAGGGCTAAAGGTGTGAAAGGTTTTCTCATAGGAGGGCTAGTTAAACCTTTTAGTTAGAGCAAGGGATAGAGGTGGGCTTGGCCAACCGGAATAGTGCAAGCCAACCAACACAAGTCAACCCTACCCTTGTTGGTTACGTGTTTTTGATGGGGCTATAGGTAAGCTTAGGTTGGTTGGAGAAAAAGTTAGATCAACACAAAACATGCAATGCAATATGACATGGATGAACAAAATGACATGATATGGTGGTTGTCTAAAACAAATGCAAGAGTTAGTCTAAATTAACTAGCCACAAGCTTAGAGTCAAAGGATGGTGCCGACTTCATAACTCTCTCTAAAAAGACACAAAAGAAAAAGAACCTAAACACTAATAGGCACACAAAAAGGTCTACAAGTTTTCCAAGATCAAGAACAAAGTGCTCCCTCAATAGCATTTAAATCAAACAACATGGTGTTGTGGTATTTATTAGAGCAATAGTACAATGTTACTTGATATTTCAATTTAAGATCACATCATATTATATATATACACATATATATATATATACATATATATATATATACATACATATACATACATATATATATATAGATATATATATATATACATACATATACATACATATATATATATATAGATATATATACATATACATATATACATACATACATATATATATATACATACATATACATACATACATATATATATATATATACATACATACATATATATATATATATATATACATATATATATGACTCCGCTATTCGGTAGCCAGGGTACTGAATAATTAATTCAGTACCTGAGCCGCCTCCCAGGCTCCCACGCACGTCAGACCGCGGTCCATTGCCCCTCCTGCCCGCGTCATTTTTTCCCTCTGCCGAGTCTGCATGCGCACTGGTGTGCCGAGCGTGGGCAGTGCAGGCCACGGCCACATGTCCTCATGTGGCATATGTATGGTGGTTTTGAGGATTTTGTGATTATGTGACATGACACATGAACTATGTAGTTTCTAGTTTGTTTTGTATTTTTGGTCTGTCATTTTTTTGGGAGTAATGACACATTGCTATTCAGTATTTGTACTCCAAGATTTTGAAGCAAAATAATTGCACATCCCTCGAATGCGCTAATAATTAGAAGGCTTGAAAATGGATTATTTACGTTTCAGAAAAGGAGCGGTGAAACCAATGTGTCAGATCATTAATCAGTTGATACTAAATACATACTCATTCATATCTTTGTTGCCCGACTAGTAAATAGTACTAAAGAGCAATTTCCTAGGTAGTTGCCCTAGCGAAAGGGTATGTAGCCTAGTGGTTACAGGAACCGCGGTAGCACCTCAGGTCCTGGGTTCGACTCCCCGTGGGAGCGAATTTCTCAGGATTTAACAACATTTGTGCTTTCAGTGGTAGGCGATGTTCCCGTCGACAGCGAGACGCCTGTGGTGACTTCGTCAATCTTAAGGATTTACTTGCTCAGTCTTTGAAGATACTCCTAGGGGTAGAGTTTGCGCGCGTGTGTTCATAGGGATGAGTGTGCGTGCGTTGTGAATGTCTCCGATGTACTGTGTAATTCGCAAAAAAAAAAAAAAGTAGTTGCCCTAGAATATTTTCAACGACTACAAATTGAATAGCAAAAAGCAAATCTAACTTTATTCTAATTTTTCCATGAACAATCTTGTCCCTTGGAGTCGTTCTTTTTGCTGGCTTCTGACCTCTTACACAATGACATTTGTAGCCTGCAATGGAATCAGAAAAAATTAACTGTGTACAAATGATAGTCATTACTGACTTCCATCTCCTCTAATGGACACATGCAGATTGAAATATATAAACAAAAAGAGAGCAGCGACAGAGAGATTGTACAGATCAAGTTTCCATGATTCACTGGCAGCGGCTTAGATGGCAGCAAGTCAGCAAGTGGAGAGAGAGGCACGATGTTGGCATGGACTTCTCCGGAGCAGCAGCAACATCTGATTTATCATTTACAATACAGAGATTGTCACTGGCATTGAAAGTCATGCTTGTGTATCATGTATATAATTAGCTACTTTATAGAACTAATCATTTTCACCTCTCTTCTGGACCCCACATACAATTAGGAACCATGACTAGTAGATTAATTTTTTTAATTGATGACTAAATGATCTTGCCAATAAAAAAATTGACAGGCGCAGGAGCATCTGGTGTGCAGCAAGATAAACTGAGATCAAATAAAACAAGTAATCCCAATTCCAGTATCGATACATACAAATAACCATGAGAGACTACTGCATTCATGTATGATGCATCCAAATAACCACAAAAGACTATTGCATTAGCACATGGAACTTGCCTGTGAGATGGGAACAAAAATTGGGGTCCAAGTTTGAGGACCAGACTCAATGTCTGAATGAGATCAACAGGTCAAAGGGTATTTTCAGAAGGGAGAGGGAGGCAACCTGCTTCAGATTCTGGTAAACACTGCAAATATTATAAGAATAGTTCGTGCAGATTTCTTTTTCTTGAACATGCTGGAGAGCGGTATCATTAATAGGAAGGGGAAAAAGGGAAGGTCCCTTAAAAACACACTCCTGCACACCAACCAAACCTTTTAGCTAACCATTCATGCCTGTATACAGAAACAAATGTGTAGGAGTTAGGCTCTGCTTGCAATGTGGACAAATATTAAAGGACAGAACATACACTACTGCATTGAGCATTGGAGCATTACCAGAAACAAGAAGTGTGCGTCAGCATTGCACGATATGCATCCTCTAAACACATATTCATAGTGCTACATAACTTATATTTAATAGGACCAAGTTTTTATGTAACATGTTGATAAAAGTGAATACCCTAAACAAGCATTACCTAGAGAGATAATCCCAGAAGTATTTTGGCACAATTTGCTGCACTACTGGAGGTTACATTTCAATTTCGTTGCACTTTAGAGTTTACAGAATGTATATAAGTCAAGTTCAGGTATTAGCACTTAAGTGGTCACTAGATTAAGGGTGGAGTTAGGTTCTAAGTCTATAAGAGCAGAGCTAGTGAGCTATCACTATGGACAGAACAGAGTGCAGTGCAATGCAATGTCACCTTCAACAATCAACTGTATCATGTGATGATACATCACGACACAAGATTATTAATCCTTATTAGAAGAACTAAAAATTGAACTGCATGCATACATTTATTTCATATGTGAAAGCACTTGCACTTAAATAAGAAGGTATAGCTTTATGTCATTATGCCACTGAAATTACATCCAATGAATGGGGAGGAACAGATTGAGTACTGCAATCAAGGCCCTATAACACAATAAGCCATCATCTGTGTCCTTAAATTCAATATTAAGGATTATAAGCTCTTAACTGGACTTATTGGATTTATGAACTTATTACATGATCGAATAATTTTTTCAGCATAAGAAAGTAACTAAAAGGAAAGATAAAGTGGGTGCAAAAAGAAATATCCGTATCACCTTTGTCACTCTTGCATCCACGAGAAAGGATACTTGAACCCTGCATCACTCTTGCATCCACGAGAATGGATAGCTGAAGCCTGCAGGGGAAAGAATAAAAATTGGAGCAATGCAACCGAGATACCTACTGATGTTCTAGAGGATATAATCACCACCCCTGCTTTGGTTGCGGATCTGAAAGTGATCTGAAAGAAACGTTGGAATTGACAATCATCAACTAATCCCATGCTGGATCAATGAAGTAGGTGAATTACTTCCTAAATACACTTTCAATTTTACCTCACGCAACACCGAAATAGGTAGTGATGTAACCTCAGCAACCTCCAGTGCACTCCTATCAGAAGCCGTACCATCGCCATCCCCTAGATCTCGCGGGGTGGAGGCAATCTGAGCCACAAGAAACTTGGGATGGCACTGTCGGGGTCAACAGAGGGGATACAGGTGATGCGAGAGAGCGAGAGAGAGCCGCAGCTGCCGGAGTGGGGTCGTCGTTGGAGCCGCGGGAATGCAGGCGGCGACGACTACAAGAAACACCCACGAGCCACGAGCCGGCCACCGTCTCGCGCGCTGGAGGTGGGCTCTGCGCCAGTGCCGGCGCATAGGCGTCGTCGGAGGGCAGCATCGTTGTTCGGTTGGGGGGCGGCGGCGAGGGAGCGGGGAGGAGGATAGGACGTACCAGAAAGAGCTATGAGGACCGGAACTGCTCAGCCCACGATCTGAGACTCATTTTCATTATATATAATTAATAAAAATTAAATTAATTACAATTATTTTAGTGGGAGAGGGGTCGGGCCTTGGGGGTGGATACGAATGTCGGCGTGCGTATGGCTCGGGTACCGAATAGTAATATATATATATATATATATATAAACAAACGAAAACGGGTTGCCTCTTACAAAGTGCTTCATTTAAAGTCATAGAGTTTGACTTTCTTACGTACCTTTTCGTGGTCGCGAAGCCATGGTTCTTCATGTAAGATTTGAAGATGTTCATGCAGTTTTGATCCACTCTCCACGTTTGACACGATTATTTTACATGATGAGAGGCTTGCCCAATCGTTTCCTTGCATCATTGTCACCTTCTCCTCCTTTGCTTCGGGGGAGGCGATGCACGAGCTTGCAATTCTTTTAGGGCATGGCTTCTCTTCTCTTTATTAAGGTTTAATGACCTGCATGGTTTGTGAAACTCGGGTTTTCTCCCGACACACGCTCTTTTAAGGTCACAAGCTTGACCAAGCACGAAGCAAGTCCAAGATTCGTAAAATGTGAAACAAACATATGCAATCATAACCACAATTTAAATTTGGTGAACAAAACATGTTGTGATTAAAAGTAGCATAAGTTTTTGCTCAGCACTAAGGCTCTCATTAAGCATAGGTTCATTAGGCAAGTGAATCAAAGGTGTTCAAGCACAACATAGCATCTTTATCATACTCAAGAAATTCTAGCCTATCAACATGATCATTAAAGGTGCAAGGCATAGAATAAAAACATACTATTGGATGAGAACACGAATATATCAAAAGAAATATATCATATCCAAAAGTACCTTGAGAGATTAATGTGTACCTTAGCCTTCGAGCTTTTCATCGTGAGTGATCCTCTGGAGTTGAAAGCGAACAATCCCTGATGATCGAAGGTGGCTCGCGTAGACTTTTCTCAAATTTTCCCTTTGTGCCACATGTCATCAAGGTTGCCTTGAGTGGGATCACTCCTCTTCTTCATTTGTGGGGCTTCGCACATGTCTTAAATGTCTTCATGTAGTTCCATGATCCTTCATGTGAGAGCCCAAAGTATCCGCGCTATTGGATGTTGTCTTTTGTGTGTAGTGCATTGTGGTCTTCTTCAAACATCTCCTTGCGTCAGATGCCGCCAACTCGTGTCTTCATTTTTCAATGCTCCAGGGGTTTTTGTTTTGTTCCAAGCCTCTGAATTTCTTCATGAGTGGTCTAATGGAAGCATTCCCTAAGCTCCTCTTCGTTGTTGTCGTCCTCACCTTCGCCATCTTGTTCTCATCATATTGCAGCTGCCTCTTCTTTGGATTTCCCCCCTGTATACATAACAGAACATATACCAAAATATAATTCTATTGAAAAATTTATAAAATTACCTTTCCAACGGGTACTCATCCATCTTAATCGGAGTCCATATGAGGGAGTTATGGCTGTTTCACTTCAGCTTTGCTTGCTGTCCAGAAATTTTCAGGACGTGCAATCATCGGTGATTCGGCCATATCCGCTTCCGCTTGTAGGAACCTCTGATCGATTTGATTCTTGACTTGTTAGAAGCGTAACTTCGTGGGGCTTCTAAATATCTAAAGATATCCTGTTGTTCTTCCCATGAGGCTGTGAAAAACTTGATGCGAACAGACTTTGAAGATGTTGAAGAGCGTGATCTTGTGATTTCGGAGGCATCGTGATTGCTTCCAATACCTATTGCTTGAACAAACAAATCTTCACAAAACATTAGTCTTAAAATTTTTATTGACACGTTGACTTACCTTGTTCACATGCTCTTGTGTAGGGTGTGGGCTCGATAGTGGATGATGGGCTACTAACATAAGTTAGCACCTACCACTAAAGAGTGAGTCTTCATGTTGCAATCATCTTATCGGAGTGTGTATGTAGAGAACTCCTCGAATGTCTTGTGTCTAGCTTTTGACCTGCTTTCAAGGACACAAACAAGAAAATAAGCGTATATGCAATAATAAAAAATAGGGTTAGTCAAAAAGAAAGGTAGATCACCCTAGGGTTCGAGTTACCGATCCCCGGCAACGGCTCTAGAAAAAGGGCTTGTTAACGATTCAAAATCGTGTTGAAGTTCACCGCAAGCATACGGGTGACTTGGTGCCTTTTTCACCAAGGAGGGTCCCCCAAGGTTTGTCAATCCAAGGATCTGAAGCAAACCGCTAAGGATCTCTACCTCGTCTAACCAAACTAACCTAACATTAAGTGTAGATTGCATATAAGGTAACTTTTAAGGGTGTATGTGTGGTGGCACAAGGTTGATCACGTACACAAACATAGGCAAAGGAAAACGCCACCAAGGGGACGACTAAGCCTAGCGCTTTCTAGTTGTAATTCCGACAAATGAGCAACAAACCAAACATCTCATCTAAAAGCATCCTTAAACTCCTACCTCCGTCCTGCCCCTCGAAGACATCCGCTCGTTCGGGGGAAATCATCCTGTCACGATGCTCCCTTAATGAAGCGGGGGATCCACGGGCGTGCCCATACATGGACAAGTCTACCAATCATAAGGGTCAACATACTAAATCTAATCACCATGATTACACAAAGCATGCTATGTAGTCTAAACTAGCATTAGACTAAGGATCAAATCATATTCATGATAGGTAGAAAGTAAAGACAGAGACATGGATTCACTTAAAGATCGGAAAACATGATTGTCATTACTCACATGAAAGTATGTATTACATCATACCACTGAGATCATACCTAAGATGATGAACACGTAGCTCCGGAACTCCGCCATGGCACAACCACGCATGGCGGCCATGGCGGCTAGGGTTGGCCTAGGCCATACCCTAGACAACTTCGAGGTCTCCGCCACCGTCGTCTCCCTCCGGTGCTCACTTCTAGGTTTCGCCGAGTTCTGAAGAATTGGATGTGGTGGCCGTCGGAGGCAGAGGGTATAAATGAGCCGAGGAGCGTGTAGGTCAAAGGGGAGGCCGAACCGGGCCCGAAACATCCAAGTCCAGTCGGCATGGGCCGGCCGGCCTAGGCCCTTTTCGGCCCGGTTTGGGCCCATCTTCCTCCATGATGCTTCTCGCACTTTCTTGAATATTTGCCGAAGTCCATGTGGGTCCTTAACGTCGTTTTGCCCGCGGTTTAGATAATGGTGCTTGGTGCGCAAACTCCCGCATCTTACGTTCGGGTCCTCGGAGTTTCACGACTTCATGCTTTGGTCCTCGGGTCATTTGAAGTCATGTTCACTTCGTGTCTTGACTTGTGCCGGGCTTCGTGAGCTTCTCATAAAGTGCTTGATGAACTCTTCCCGGAAGTCCTCATTTAGGTACTTAATTCCTGCGTAAACAACATACTCCAAAAACCACATGCAAGTGTGAACTTGTTACATCATTAGTGTGTCTAGTGGAGGGTTAGTTATAATTCAAGGCTCAAGCCAAAGTGTAACAAGTGCTCTTGGTTGACGGAAATTGACCGTCAACAGTGTGTAATCGGTCCACGGTGGACCCAGGGACCGTGGTCCACGGCCGGTGCACAGCCGCGTCACGGCCCCGTCAGGCCACGTCAGCCGCAACCTCCAATCAGAGCACGCCGCATGGAGCCACATCAGCAAGGCTTTCCCGTCAGCCGCTCTTTTGCACAAACCCCCCTGCAGAAAGTGGAAATCTCTGCCTCTTTCTCTGAGTCATGATCCTTTTGCATGGAACACCCCAGAAAGATCCCTCTTCCACAGTTAAGCCCTGGCCGAGCCTTTTTGTACGCCGAACCCCGAGTTTTCACCTATTCGCGACCAGGATTTTTGTGAGTCTTGCGAATCTTCATAGTTAGCCCCTGAAACTTATAGTTTATCACGTCCAGGTCCCTGAAGCCTTCAAAAGCTCATATCTTTCACGTTTTAGCTCCGTTTTAGCCCGTTCAAGTTGCGTTAGGTTCGTTTTGTTGTAGAGCACGTGTTAGCAGTGACGTTCACCATGTTTCTTGTTTATAAATATTAAACTTATATTAATTTGATTAATGACCATTTCAACCTCTTTTAAATAAAATCAAATATAGGCTTAACTTTTGTCTTTTCCTTAACAAAAGTTAACCTAATTAATATGAACATAAATGTGTTTTAATTATAACTTGTTTAGTTCAACCCGACACATGACAATTTGTTCGTTAGTTGCTCTCACATAGTATATAGTTTTCTAAATTAAATCCTTAATTGGTATTAACTCTAATAAACTTTTATAAATAAAATATGACTAGGTTTATACCGTGCTTTATATTCAAATATAATTTGATTAATTTACAACATGTGGTATTTCTCTGAAATACCCATTAAACATATTTCTTTAATTAAAATAGATCAAGCATATAGCCCTTTGTTCCTAATCATATAAACCCGACCGATAGTTGTGCCTTTTCACTCGTAGCTTTGCTTTAACCTTTCTCGCGCTCTCTTGTTCGTAGCTAGATCACATTAGCTAATAGTAAGCTTTTCTAAAATGATTTTATTGTCTGGTGCTTTGTTCTTAGTTGTAGCTTTGTGTTGTTTCAGCTGATTGTTGCGCGTGAAGGAAGTGGAACATTGGGAAACGAGCAAGTGTCCTTGACATCTTGCTATTTTATACCTTTATGTTTTATTCACCATAATCACTACTTTATTTATGCTTTCTTGCATTAGATGTCTAATTTTGCTGGGAATCCTATTAAGGACTGTTTACTAGATTTTTCATGATCATTCCTTGCTTACCCTTAGAGGTTACCTATATGGGTAGATTTATGCTTAGCTTGCTCAACATGGGTTGGGTTAAATCTTAACTTGATCAATTACTATGCAACATGTTAATGTGGGTTATGGTTAGCAACATGAACACCCTAGGCGACTCAGGCAAGTGGTTTGGATGGTGGCTTGTGATATTTGATGTTGGTCTTGCCTGAGTCAATCTTATAAGGACCAGTCTATGGAGCGACCACCCAGGACTTACAGTACAACCACGAGAACTAATGGGCTATGGTCTTGGCCAAGTAAGTAGGGTAAACCAGTGGTCTGTGTTAAGCTGTCTGGGCTGGATGAGGGCGTAGTTCCCATGAGTCCGGCAAGGAACCTCGGGTGTCGCTGACACTCCGTAACCCGGTTAATGCGCGCTGGTGAACCTATGTAAAGGCCTCGTAGTGAACTCATGCCAACACATCTCAGAAATGTGTTGTGAAGAGGCTCGCAACCTCTCGCGTGACAGGTATCACGACTCGTGGGTAAAGTTGTACAACCTCTGCAGAGTGTTAAAAATTGTTATAACAGTTGTGCTCACGGTCAAGAGCGGCCTGGACCCTCACATGGTTAGTTGGTGGTTTGGGTGGATCACAGTGGTGGAACTGTGGTTTGGGAGCTGGTTATAGATATACGATGTTTAACCTTAGGACCAGGACAAGTGGATGCTTGTGCCTTGAATGGGTTGGGAAGCCTCATATACGATAAATCTTAGGTGCTTAATTAAAATTTGACCAACTAAAACATGAGCTTTGCAGTCCACCAAATAAAGCCTTCCTTGTTATAAGCCTGCATGTTATGCATACTTTTCCATCCACTTGCAGAGTACACACCTTCAGGTGTACTCACCGTTTTCCCTTTCAACCCCTGCTGTTCTCTCCCCACTGCTGCTCAGATAAACAGAAGCTAGAAGAAGGAGCTACATCGTGAAGACTATCATGAAGACCGTTCTAGGTTGGCGTGCCCCCAGTCGACGTTCCTGTGAAAGATGGTGCCTACTCCGTTGTGATAGAATAACGATGTGTAATGTTCTGTTTAGACCGTCTGGTCATTTTGTAATCTAAACATTGTAATGATATATGTTGTGATATTACACTGATGATGTCACTTTATGCATGAATTTGATCCTGGGCATGCATAAAGGGTGCATTCGGTTTGTCCTTTAAAACCGGGTGTTACAGAGGCCTTTACAAAGAGTCCTCCTATGTGTATTAGTCCATAGTAGCACGTCCTAGAGGCTATCTTTCGTACCCTCCTTCTACCCTCGGACTAGGTTAGCCTAGAAGAGCACTTCTGTTCCAATACATGTCCAGAGTAGAAGAGTCATAAAAGCATTCCTCCGTACCACAAGCTACCAAGGCTAACATCCACACAAGACTTCCCTAATTAATTAGCCAAGACAGAGCCATATGTCTTGTGGTTGCACTGTTTTCCTGGGTGGTTCTCCATGTTCTGATTAAATCATATGATCTTGTAATTAACCACATTTATCACCAAAGTTATCATGATCAACATTTTGTAAAGATCCATTTCAACCATCCCATGTTAAGAGGTAAAGAGGAGAATAGCTGGTGGTAACAAAAGAAATAAACCATCCTTTTCTTCAACTTCTTTCTTGTGTCAACGTGTGTGCATGCTTGTAAATTTCTATTGTGGATGTTGGTGTTGTCTGCCAAACTTTCATCTTCTGACATCCTCCAATGGTCTTGGTAGACAGAAAGAGGGAAACAAGGAGGTGGGAGGTACAAAAGAAGAACCCAACTAGGCAACTAAGCATATTCTACCCAAAAACATTTATTTAAACCAGGGTGTTCAAGGGAATAGGTATGAAATCTAGTATGTCCTTAAAAAGGTGATTTCCCATCAAGTTATGCAATACAACATAAAAGTAAATTTAATTGTAATGCTTGTGAATAGGACAAAGTAGAATATGCAGGGGAGTAAAACCACTTGCCTTCCTCCAACAAAAGGCTACTCTTTATGCTCTTCCGCTCTTGCTCACTTGAAACTCTTGATCTTCATGACTTTCGAACAACAGCTCGATCTTCTACTCGAAGCAAACATCGGACACAACACATGCAAAGCAGACAAACCAGAACAACTAAGAACAATATACCAATCAAGAGAGACTTTGAAAGAGAGCAGGGTTTGGTTCTAGGAACGCAAACGTAAGAAAACACTGAGAATAGAACTATCGAGAGATTTGAATTATATCACCCAAAGGCTATGTGCTTGATATATTTTAATTAAATAAATCATGCATATAGATTATTTCAGAGAAATACCCTATTTAATAATTAAGCAAGTTATAATTATATGTAAAAGGATGGTGTAGAACTTAGTCAAATTTTATTTATGAATATTCAAGTATTATTTATGCAAATTAAACATTTAATTTTAAAAGAAGCATGTAAAAGCATCTAAGCATATAACTTTATGTTCCGAGTTGAACTAAGCAAATTATAATTTGAAAACACATTCATAATCATATTAGTCAAATTAACATTTAATTAAGAAAACTCGAGATAGAACCTATGTTGCTTTTATTTAGAAAGCAAGTTGAATATACATTAATCAATTTAACATTTATATTATGAAAAGCCGAAGGGTAGCTCTAATTACATTTTGTTTAGAAAACAAGTTTAGTAGATATTAATCAAGTTAAATTTAAAATAAATTCGTAAAAGACATTTTAGGGTAAACATCAGCACTAACGCGTACTTTATTGAGAGACGAAACTAACACAACAAGAATGAGCTTAAACGGGTTTAAACGTGAGATCTATGAACTAAACAAAGATTAGGGATCTAACTTAGGTTAACAAAAGATGGCAGAGGAGTTAGATTGAAAGATTTGAAGGTACTATAAGAGACAAGATATAGGATGATGTTTACAAGATTTTTCAGGAACCTTTGTGCAAAATTCAGAGGTTATAGTGCTGAAAACAAAAGTATATGACATCAGCATGATGTAATCCTGACATCATGGAGGTGGATATGTACTGATTGCTTCCTTCCCAGCATGTACTCACGTACTGCAAGCACATGCATGCAAGCATGGATTTAACAGGGTGCTAGATCGTGCTTGCTAGCATGTGTAGAATGTTGTGCTACTGTGCGTGATGGTATTGATGAACAGAGATAAACACTGACAAGAGTGCTTAGGAATGGGCATCACCAGACAACTTCTCACCAGTGTGTGATGATCGACGATGGAGTGATGATTGGCAGCAGATCGAAGAACATTGGTAAGCTTCGGTTCCTGATGATTACGAGTGCTAGGCAAAAGATGGAAAACCATAAGCATTTTGGAGTCAGATCAAGAATTAAACTACTGACGTTTGCATGCAGTTGAGCTACTGCATGTGGCAGCCAGCGTAAGAAAAGAGGTAACATGCCAGTGAGGAGACTTGAACGCAAAACAGATTAATATCAGCATGAGGCCAGCTTCTCACGTCTGATGTGGTGATTGATGATAATAAACACCATGGAGTTGATGAGGACGGAGTGCCGGCACTAGCTTCGTATAGAAATGATCAGACTCCAACCATGCCATCGGCTTCAGTCCCGGCGAACAGCAACCTTTCCAAGTTCCAAGCTTCAGGGAGCATCCTCGGTACACGAAGGAGACACAGCGGTAGAGTACGACGACAGGTGGTCGGAAATTAAAGAGAGCAGACGGGGAGATGGTGACGACAGGCGGGAGCTCAGAACTTCAAGCTGCGGCCTGCGGGTCTGGCCCGAGGTGTCCGGCGACGGGGAGGTGGTGCAGCGGCCAAAAACTTGTTGTGATGAGACTTTGGGCCGGTCGGAAAAACAACAAAGGCCGAGATGGCTTAGAAAAAAAAAGAGAGATATAGAGGAGTTTGGATTTGATTTTTGATGATTTTGAAAACACTAACTCAAACAAAAGAAATGCAATCAAAATGAATGAAACACTCATAGAATCATTTTATTTAATTTAGAAATCCACAGATATTTTTTTCTATACTAAATTTCCTGTAAAGAAAATAAATGTTGAGCAAATTTTAGAATTATGAGAAATCATTATTTAATTGTTTTCCTAATAACATCCTGAAATTAGAAAATTTCAGAGTGTTACAAATCTATCCCCCTTAAAAGGAATCTCGTCCCGAGATTCACAAAGGCTAGCATGAAACAAGGGTTCGGTTGGTTACCATCCAACACTTATTAACCTTTGAGGACCAGGTGTGTCCGAGGACCAGTGGAGGGTCGCTCCTTAGTGATGAGTGATTGACAACGTTGTGTGGACTGATGCTTGGCTAAGTGTGCAGGTACAGATTGCGGCTTGACTCGTGTTGGCGCAGGTGAAGAACAAGTGCGAAAGGCCTTAGCCGTGGCGGCCTCCGGGTGATGGAGAGGCAAGTAGGCTTGGTTTGATGGACCCGGTGGCCGATGGGGTCAAGTGCGAGCCGTACGGTGCAAGACTGGCGGGCTGAAGTCATGAACATGGGTCAGTGCAAGGTAGTGGATGGAGCCCAAAGCTTACACACGAGGTTTGTTGGTTTGCTCACAAAACCATCAGGTGGACAGTTTCTTGGTTTGGGCCGCAAAACCAAGTCCGGAGGCCCGAGGCGACGAAGACGGTGATCTGGGAGCTTCGGGAAGCTTCGAGGCGGAGGGCACGTGGCGTGATCACGGGGTTTGCGTCGAGGTGAAGCGAAGCCGCGGTGGAAGCGTGTCTGTCCGATGAAGACTTGACCAAAATGCCCCTGAGGGGTTGTATCTTCATTTCAAGCAGTAGGGGTAGCGTGGTCATTTACCTCCCTCTGATGGACTTCGTATAAATAGCGGAGAGGTGGATGGCATCTCTCTCTCTTGGACTCTAGGGCTTTCTCCCCCGGTAGATTTCTCTGAACTGCTTCTTTTTCCTCTGTATTCCTTAGGCTAGATTCTTGTATAGACTCTGACCTCTAGTTGTATGGAAGCATTCGGCGTTGCGGTGATGTCCTAGTCCCTCGTGATTTTCGTGTCATTTTCGGGGCTATTTTTGGGGGGGTTTCGTTCTTCGCTCGATTCGTGATTTTGGGGGCGTTTCTTCACAGATTTCTTTGAGGGGATCATGGGTGGATGCCTTGGGCATCTTTGTGTGTGATCTTGACCCCTCAAATGCCGTGGAGAGCCTTCGATTCGTGCGTTTTTGGTTGGAGCCCGAGTTCATGGTGGTGGTTCATGTGATCCGCGATTCCCGGCGATTTAGGGAGTTAGAGGTCGAGATTTTTGGGGCATAGCTTCCTTGTGTGACGCTTCTCATCTCCGCAAAATCTTGTCTCAAGAGCTCTAGCCGTTTGGAAGATCCGGTGATGGAAAGGTGGAGTTGACTCCCGAGGTCGGGCGTTTTTCTGCTCTATCCGCACCTGGCGGACAGTCTGCGGCCTCCGTGCGGACGGTCCGCGAGGTGCCTGACAGGCCGGCTGTTGTTCGTGTTCTTCGCGTGTTCTTGAGGGTCTTTCGTTCGATCCGTTGAGTCGGTTGGTTTTTGGTGCGCGAAGTTTGCGGACGGTCCGTACTAGAGTGCCGGACGGTCCGTGACGAGGCGGACGGTCCGCGGGTCCATCACGGACGGTCCGTTTCTCTCGGTGCGCCCCTGGAGGTTCGGGTTGCTTTTACGGACAGTCCGCCGTGACCTCTCGGACGGTCCGCGCCCTCCACGCGGACGGTCCGCCCGGTCACCCCGGACTGTCCGCCAGGGGCTTCGCAGTAGTGCCTAAGTCCTTTGGTTCTTGCTTTGGGGCTTCTGCTCTTTGCTCCTAGGCTTGTCGGTTGATCTTCTAGGCTTGTGTGTGCCTTGTTTTTTAGCTTCCTTTGTGTGCGTGAACTCTTGGAGTGACAATCGGGGTATAGGCCGAGTTCGACCTTTGGGAAGAATTTTTATCGGCTACCATTCACTCCCCTCCCTCTCTGGTCGCCCTATTCGATCCTTCAATTGGTAACATAGCCGGTTACGGATCTTCTTGATTCTAACCAGTCTAAGAGCCAAAGATGAGCGATTACAGCACGGGGTCGGGTCCTCCGCACTTTGATGGAAAGAATTACCCGATGTGGGAGAGGCGCATGGGCGTGTTTTTGCGATGGAAGGGAACTCTTATCTGGGAGGTCACTCAGAATCCTCATTATGTCATCCCAGATAGTTTTATGCTTCCAGGATCACGGGACATGTTTGAGGCCAACAGCAAGGCCGTTGATTACTTGTTCCGTGCTCTCTGTGCCTCGGAGTTTGATCGAGTGTACGGAGAGGATGTGGTCGGAAAGATTTGGCTCAAGTTGAGAAATGCTCATGTTGGCAATGCCCAAGTGCAGAGTACGAGAACTTCACTCATCTCCCCGGTGAGTCGACCGATGCTATGTTTCAGCGCTTCACTAGCATAGTCAATAACATGAGGGCCAATGTGACAGTGCTTCCATACACGGATCATGATCAAGCTATCAAGCTTTTGCATGCCCTGGATAGGTCCGTGTGGAGTGCCAAGGTCGAGGCCATTGAGGAGTCGAGCGCATATGATACGCTTTCACTTGATGAGCTATTTTCCAAGCTCAGGTCCTCAGAGGTTGATCGTGGCCTGAGAACCAAGGATGAGAGACCGACTGTCTCCCATAGTCGTGCTCTAGTTTCCGGACCTGGACCAAGGACTAATGCTAACCCATCCTCCAGGATGTATTCTCTGTCTTCTCTTATGTCCTTGCCAGACGAGGATTTTGATGAGCTTGGAGAGGATGAGCTGGCGCTGCTGACCAGGAAGCTCGAGAAGCTGCACGAGGACCGTGTGAACATGAGGAGGATCTCACGGACGTGCTACAGGTGCGGCAAGAAGGGACACTACATCGCCGAGTGCCCACAGGAGGTGAAGCCCAAGAATGAGATCAAGCACCGCCCGAGGATCGAGAACACGCACCGCTCAAGGCGTGAACACAAGCACAAGTACAAGGACAAGGACGAGCGGAGATCGAGGAAGGGTGGTGACAAGAAGAAGGCACGGGCTCGAGTGAAGATTGAGGAGCTAAGTGACTCGAACTCCAAGGACACATCTTCGGGCTCAAGCAGTGAAGAAGAAGACGGCGAGCGCAAGAAGAAGAAGAGGAGTTCCTTCAAGAACCTCACCGGCCTTTGTATGATGGGCCACAGCACCGGCAGCAAGTCAAGCAAGAAGAGTGGAAAGGATGAGTCCGACGTCGACTCCGACTCTGGGGAAGAGGTAACCCCTGATCTTGCTTTCCTGCTTAAGAAGAATGTGGAGTTGAATGATTTGCTGGATAACCGTGATGAGGTGCTTAGAGAGGCTAAGAAGAAGAGAAGAGAACTTAGAGTCTCTTTAGAGGAAGCGAGGGAGAAGGTAGCTGAGTTAGAGGCTAGGCATCTAGATGACATGCTAGCTTTGGATGCTCTTAAGGCTTCTCCTATTGTTAGTGATGAGATTGACTGCACTGATTGCAATGCTTTTTTGGCTGCTTTGACCATGCTCAAGGAGAAGCATGCGTTTAACTTGTACATCTTGTCCTGTTTTGCACGATAAACTAGATGAGTCTCATTCTAGAATTGTTTCTCTTGAGGCTGCTTTGAAAGCTCCTGTTGCTACTTCTTGTGCTACATGTGATTTGCATGCCGAGAAAAATCTAGAGCTTGCACAAATGGTTGATCGGCTACAAAATGAGAATGATGGGTTGTGCACATTGTTGAGTTGGTTGAGGTCACAGGAGCCACAACTTGGGAAGTTGGTGGCTAAGTTTAAGAGAGCGGATGGCCATGGTTTGGGTTTTGGGAAGGTTTGTGAGAGTGGTGGTAAGAAAGAGCGAGAGATACCAAACAGCTCCATCCCACAAAACAACCATCCGAGTGAGCGGTGTGAGAAAGAGAAGAACCCACTGTCAAGAGGAAACCCAAAGCCAAGGCCAATCCTATTCCATTGTGACTATTGTGGGAAGGATGATCATAAGGAGGAGCTTTGTTTCAGGAAGAGAAGGGATGAGAGGTTTGCTAGGGAGATGGCAAACAAGGACAGGTACCGCCCTTCTCGTGGTGTGCCTGAGCCTCGTGTTGTGCCTCTACCTAGAGGTGATGGGTTTGTGCCTACAGTCCCCACACGTGGTGGTGGAGGTGAGTTTTCTCAGAGGGATAGGCGTGCTGGGTTTGAGCGTGGTGTGTTTGCTGGACGTTTTCCACCTCTTGGTCGATATGAGGATGGGCGAGACTGTCGCATCTTTGAGCCTCAGAGGGGCTATGGGCCATGTTTTCCCTATCGTGGTGACCGTACTCCTCCAGCGAGACGTGAGGTAGTTCAGCGTGGTGATCGTAGCTTTGTTGGACGCGACAGGCATGATGTTGCTAACCCCACTTTTGAGCAAATAGCTCGACACTGGTTTGATTCTTTCTTTGCTAACCTCAGTGTTCATACGTTTGCTCGTTCTCGGTCTCGATTTTGATTTTGCAGGTGGGAGGTTTGGAGAACATTTGGCAGATTGACTCGGGTTGTTTGTCTCATGAACGGAGTGAGGGGATGGTTCTCCAGCCTCATCCCCGTGGTGTCTTTGGTGCACATCACTTTTGGGAAAATGGACGAGTGTTGACCGAAGGAGCATTTCAGGTATGTATAGGAGCTAGTCGCTCCAAGTGCTTCTGTGGGTCTTTGTGAGTTGCCCTTTTTAGTTTGAGGATTTGCCCTATTGCATGTGTTTAGGATGAGCTTTGTATGCTCTTTGGTCCTAATGCATGTGTTTAGGGGAAGCTTGTGAGCCTGCTTGTTCTCTGCCCTATGACATGTACTTTGGGTGAGCTTTGTATGCTCTTTGGCCCTTATGCATGTGTTTAGTGGGAGCTTTCTAGTTTTGCTTGCTTTCTGCCTCTTTGGTCCTTGGGAGCTCATTTTGTTGCATATGTATCATCTTGTTGCATTCCATGCTTGCATTTTACTTTCTGTACAAAACCTAGTAGGATAGCTGTGACAGAACCGCCCAAATTAATTCCATATTATTGCCTAAACCAGTCCATTTGGTCATTAAGCAATAACACAGAAGTAACTTGTCGCCTCTGCCGGGTCAAGCCCGGTAAATCACTTTAACCAGGATCGAAGAATTGTACATTAAAACTCACATGACGGCGAGTCCAGAGATAAACATTTCACAAATTATTACATCAAGCTCCATAAGGTTTTAATATTACAAACCAAGTCCTTTGCATAAGGTAAAAAAAAAGTTCAGAGTTCGAAACACAGTGGAAATAAAACACTAAACGTCATAGGTAACGTCATAGGAGGCCATCCGTGACGTCACTAAGCACTGTCATCCTCCCACTCCACTTCCCAACCGGGAGGGAGAGAACCATGCCACGGGAACCCATCATCATTCATATCACCTGAAAACAACATCACAAGCAAGGCTGAGTATACTAATACTCAGCAAGACTTAACCGGCGGGTGATGCAAAATCACCAACTCTCTAGACATGTAAGGCTCTTTGGCTAGAGGGTTGTTTTGCTGAAAAGCAACAAAGAGTATGTCCTTACTTTCAAGTTTTAGCTCAAAGTTCTAGTTGATTATCCATTACTAAGTAAGCAACTATTGCAAGCATGAGTTGTGCAAACAATTAAGCATACATCCAAATTACTTCTCAATTCCATCATTAAGGGACACAGAGTGTATGGTTAAGCAATCTCGGGTAACAGTGAGAGGCCGACGATCGATCGATTAATAACCTTGCAAGGGAAACCTAAACATACGGGAGAATGCACACCCCAAAATAATCCAACTAGAAACCAACACGAGGTGGGTGTGCACCAACCAGGCGGTTCCCAACCGTCCTCGACTCAGGATCCATTTCTACAGTCTTTGGTACAAGGTATACTGGTCACGGAGACACACGCCGCCCAGCTTCACACATGCACCACTCTGCTGCAGGCAGAGGGGACTCTTCCCAAGATTAGTGGTCATAGATCCCTTACCGGATTAAGAAGGTACTAGGCTTACCGGTCTCATTCCCGGCAAATGTTTAGTACGTTCAAACGCTTAACCACAGACCTAATGGCCGGAGCCGGTCCCATGCTCTTACCACATGAGCATTTTCATTTAACAAATTCTTATGATTCCAACATAAGAGACCTATAGCTCGCGAGTGACGAACATCACTCGACTTTTACCGTGTCCTTAGAGCAATGGCAACTAGCGACCTATCATGCTAGTATTCGAGCCTAGGATCATGCATCTAGGATTTCAATTCAACTCCTGAAACGTAAATGCACAAACGTTGCATATCATAATTGTAAAAGTTAGAAAATTGGGTTATGCTCCAGGGCTTGCCTTCACTAGCAAAGTCAGTGACGAAGTCCTCCAAACTTTGGTTCGGGTCTTGCTGCACTTCCACCACGTTCACTTCTCCTTCCGCAAGATCTCCCTCGGATTCCGGTACCAACTCGTAGTTCCCGTCCGGAAGTTCTACACGACATGCATATGCATTAATTTCATGTATTTATATCTGAGGAGTGAGAACGTAGTTTAAAATTAAAGGGTAAATGTGGGGGTGTATGGGTGACCACATTCACCTGGATAAGGATATATTCAGCATACTCTTCCTATCAGAGAAAGGGGTATGTGTGCGTGGTTTAACTCCATATTTGATGGTGATTGTGTGCACATCTAAATTAATTAATTAATTTTTCTTCACCAAATTATGGGGTGCTGTTCATGGTGTGATTTGGTGAAGCTCAACCCAAAAGATTTGAAAAGAAAACAAAGGTGATTTCTATTATTCTTTTAATTCATAGATTAAGCTTGATTTACTTCAAAAAATTCATTCTGCAAGATATATAAACAAGATGACCATGAAACTTTGCAGGGAGGCGCATCATACTACACATGAGCTACTGCCAAAAATTCAGATCAATCCAAGCCATAGATCTAGCATGAAAAATACAACTAGATTGATTCATTAAAAACAAGAATAAATCATACAAAAACAAATATACCACATATTGAGCTCGAAATTCATGTAGAGGTTCAAAACATCTATTCATGAAGAGATATGCACTTACTTAGCAAAGAAAATTTAAATTAATTTAAATTTATGAAGGAAGGTTAAACTTGTGCAAAAATTACTTGACCCTATAAAACATGGTAAAAACATCTCTACTATTTATCATGGGTGCAAAACCATAAAACAGAACCGTATCAAAAAGATTGGGTCCAAAAGATCAACAGATAAATTTACAAAAATTATAAATAGGAATAATGCTGAAAATAAACTTTAATTCATAACTAAAGATCTACTTTATAACTTTGTGCCAAAATTGAACCAGGAGACCAACATGACATGGCAAACAACATATCCAAAATTTGTGCTTCAGATCATGCATAGAATTTGAATTATTTCAGATCTATCAAAAGAGGTAAATTCAAAATTATTTAAAAACTACACAGAAATTTGAAACTCCCTTTGTAGAAAAGTTAGTGTTCTTCACAAGGATTCCAGAACATTTGAGTTTGGATTTTTATGATTTTTCTGTGAATTGTTCTTGATTTTACAAGATTCAGCAAAATAATTCAAAAGGGGAAGAATCTATTTTGCAGAAACACCCTTGGCTTTTGCACAGGGCCCCCTAGAAAGAACTCGATGTTTACGTTTATGCCACTGGTGGCGCTGGGAGATCGCCGGTGGCGAGGTGGGGTCGGAGTTGGTCGGGCAAGCGGCGGGGGTCGACCACATGCTCACCTAGGGGCGCTTCGCGACCGGAGTTAGGCAGGGGAGGGCTCCGGCGAGGGGGCTCGGCGACGGGGTGTTGCGGCGGCCGCGGCACGAGCTGCTCTGGTGAGCAGGGGCTCCAGGCTGGGCAACAAGCGGCAGGGGAAGCTACAGCAGGGTCTAGGGGTGGTGCTAGGGGGTTGGACGGGTGCAAGGCGGCTCGGGAGGTGTAGCTCACCGGCGGCGCTTCAATGGCGGCCGGCGGAACAGAGCAGAGGGGCGGCGGCGAAGTGCGGCGGGGTGTGCGGCTCGGCTTAAAAAGGCGACGACGGGCGGGCAAACGATGCGGGCTCAGGGTCTCCTGCACGGGTGCGCAGACGCGGCACCGAGGCGCGGTGCAGCACGCGCGCGGGCGCGGGGCGCGGCGTGACCGGGCCGGCGGGGCCTCGGGGAGGTCCAACTGGTCCAGCTGGCTCTGACGGCGCGCGGGGCCCACAGACGGAGCGGCATAGACGTCGAAGCGGGGATGGCCGGCGCGGCGCACGGCGCTCTCGCGCTCTAGAGCGCGCGCGGCGTTCCGGCGCGACACGCGTTTCAGCTTAAGTCCCTTTGACCGGTTCTAAGAATTCAAAGTTGAATACAACTTAAAATTTGGCCAATACAAAAGATGTAGAGTACTTATCCCTCTCCAAGGTTTGTAAAGGCCAGCCTATGAAAGTCCCCACAGATTTTGAACACATTTGAGTTGAAGTTTGGGATTTTCTCTGTTTGGTCAAACAGTGTCCTTCAACGTTGACCAACATTTTGAGGCTTTTCCACTTCGAATCTCAAATGCCGCCAATTGAATGAAATGTGTCTCGTGCAAAAATGAACAACTTTCATATTGGCCGATTTTGAAGTTGTTATATGAAAAGTGGAGAGCGCACTAGATTATCAAGGATAGGTATGGAACCCTAGGGTGTTGACCTTGATTTGGAGGGGTTTGACTAGGGTTGGGATGTTGACCAAGTCAAACAAGTTAACTACCATGCTTAGCCTCACTAATGATGGTGATCACTGTTGCCTAAACATCAGGGATGTTACAGCCTACCCACCTTACAAAGAATCTTGTCCCGAGATTCGGAAAATAAAGGTAAAGGTAGGAGGAAATACTTACAATTGCGAGATTGTAGAAAACCCGGATACTTGGTGTTGAGATAGTGTTCCGTCTCCCTAGTAGCTTCTTCTTCGGTATGGTGACTCCATTGGATTTTATCCATTGTTACCGAATGTCGTCGAGTCTTCCTTTCTTTTTGATCCAAAATTCTCAAAGGATGCTCAACCACGGATAGGTCAAGTTTGATCCAAGCATTGGATTCGATGATAACTTTTATCTCAGGCTTATTTGCACATCTCCTGAGTTGTGAAACATGAAACACATTGTGGACTGCTGAAAGCCGTTCAGGAAGCTGAACGCGATAGGCAACCGGTCCACAAACTTGAATGATTTCATAAGGGCCAATATAGCGTGGTGCTAATTTCCCTTTCACTCCAAACCTTTGAATTCGCTTTGTTGGTGAAACCTTAAGATAGACATATTCACCAACTTGATACGGCTTAGGTTTCCTTCCTTGATCATGGTAGCGTTGTTGTTACATTTGAGCTGTCTTTAGATTTGCTTGTATTACTTTTACTTTTTCTTCCGCTTCTTCAACTAAAGCTGGACCGAAGAATTTTCTTTCCCCGATCTGTGACCAGTTCAAAGGAGTTCGACATCTCTTTCCATAAAGAGCTTCAAATGGTGCCATTTTCAGACTAGCTTGGTAGCTATTGTTGTACGAGAATTCAGCCAAAGACAAGCAATTGTCCTAATTCTTGTCAAAATGGATAATACAAGCCCTCAACATACCCTCGAGAACTTGATTGACTCTCTCAGTCTGCCCATCCGTTTGAGGGTGGTAAGCAGAACTGTGAAGTAGCTTGGTTCCCATTGAGGTATGTAGGTGTTCCCAGAAACGTGACATGAACTGAGAACCTCTATCAGAAACAATAGTTCTAGGAACTCCGTGTAAGCACACGATGCGTTCAAGATAAATCTCTGCATATTGCTTGGCTGAGTATGTGATATGAACGGGAATAAAGTGTGCGGTCTTAGTGAGTCTGTCCACGATAACCCAGATAGAATCATGGTGCTTAGAGGTGAGAGGCAGTCCCACTATGAAATCCATACTTATATCATCCCATTTCCATGATTAATTCTCTAACATGTGTCACACTCGGACACATATTTGGCAATTTCTACTTTCATATTTGACCACCAAAAGTTTTCCTTCATATCTTGGTACATTTTGCTACTCCCAGGATGAATTGCAAATTTGGACAAATGAGCTTCATCCAAAATTTCCTTCCTGAGACTAGTATCATTTGGGACAACAAGTCGTTGCCCAAGCCAAACTGTACCTTTGGCATCTTGGTGAAAACATTTGTATTTAGGATCACCTTCTGACAACTTTTTCCTTATCTTTTCAATATCCTCGTCACTGGACTGAGCATTTAAGATTTTGTCGTACAAGGTTGTCTCCATGCCAATGGCATTCAACTCGCCTTGACTAACAATTTCCAAATTGAGTTTGTTCATCTCGTGGCACAATGTGTCACTATAGGTGTCCACGGATAAGCAATTGCAATGGGCTTTTCGGCTAAGAGCATCGGCAATGACATTTGCCTTACCGGGGTGGTAATGTACTTCCAAGTCATAATCCTTAATGAGTTCTAACCACCTCCTTTGGCGCATATTCAAGTCGGCTTGAGTGAAGATATACTTGAGGCTTTTGTGGTCAGTGAAAATATTGCAATGGGTTCCCATCAAATAATGCCTCCAAATTTTGAGAGCATGAACAACCACTGCTAATTCAAGATCATGAGTGGGGTAATTTATTTCATGGGGTCGAAGTGCTCGAGAAGGATAAGCGATGACCCTATTTTCTTGCATGAGAACACAACCAAGACTAGTACCCGAGGCATCACAATAAACCTCATATGGCTTAGAGTTGTCTGGTTGAGCCAAAATGGGTGCTGAAGTCAAATGTTGCTTAAGGGTGTGGAAAGCTTTTTCACAATGATCATTCCACACAAACTTGACTCCCTTCTTCAGAAGTTCAGTCAAAGGTTTGGCAATTTTGGAAAAATCCGGAATGAAGCAACGATAATAACCAGCTAATCCGAGAAAGCTTCGAATCTGATGAACGGACTTAGGTGGTTTCCAATCCATCACTTCTTGCACTTTACTTGGATCCACTGAAATACCATCACTAGAAATAGTGTGGCCCAAGAATTTCACACTATCCAACCAAAATTCACATTTGGAGAACTTAGCATAAAGCTTGTGATCTCTCAAACGCTGCAGAACAATGCGGAGATGTTCGGCATGTTCTTCTTCGTCTTTGGAATAAATTAAGATGTCGTCGATGAATACCACCACGAACTTATCCAGTTCGTTCATGAATACCGAATTCATGAGGTACATGAAGTAAGCAGGAGCATTAGTCAGCCCGAAGGACATGACTAAAAATTCATATAGCCCATATCGTGTGGAGAAGGCAGTTTAGGAATATCGTAGGGCCGGATCTTTATCTGATGATATCCTGATCTAAGATCAATCTTGGAAAAGACCTTGGTTCCTAATAGTTGATCAAACAACACGTCAATGCGGCGAAGGGGGTACTTATTTTTGATAGTCACCGCATTGAGAGGCCGGTAGTCCACACACAGTCTCAAACTACCATCTTTCTTCTTAACGAAGAGAGCAGGACATCCCCAAGGAGAAGAACTCGGACGAATGAAACCCTTATCCAATAATTCCTGAAGCTGGGTCTTCAACTCGGCCAGTTCCTTGGGTGGCATGCGGTAGGCTCTTTTCGAGATAAGGTGTCGTACCGGGTTGAAGTTCGATAACGAATTCAATGTCTCGGTCCGGTGGCATACCCGGCAGGTCATCATGGAAAACTGTAACATCCCGCATTTTCAATACGTAATGTTTTATTATAAAAATGAGGATTTAAAATTTTCGGTGAATTATTTGAGTGCTTGGTAAATTAATTAAGGATGTCTTCTTATTTCTCTCCTAAAATTCCTAGATTTATTTTTGAGCTAAATAAAATTTCTAGGTGAGAGACATGGGTACCCATGGGTCCCCACCGGCCAGGGTCCCAGAGGCCCCTGACAAGTGGACCCGACCTTCCAGAAGACTCGCCGACCTTACAAGTGGGCCCAGCGACCTAATCAAGCTCCCGGAAGACCCGCGAAGCCTAGGCGTGCAAGACAAGACACGGCGACCTGGCATGCTGCCGCTTGTAGCTCCGAGTATCTCGAGATACTCCTTGTAATCCGGGAGATAAGCTTCCCACAGTTGTAACCGACCCCGACACGGGTCAACCGACCTGCGCACGCAAACCCTAGCCCGTCCCCCCATATAAGGCGGCCTAGGGTTCCATGCACAGGGACAACTCATCTTCATCCTCGCATAATCCACCACAACTGGACGTAGGGTTTTACTCTCTGAAGGCCTGAACCAGTATAAATCCTTGTCTCCCTGTCCTTCGCCGCCATACTCACCTAGCTCCGTGTGCACCACGTGCATAACCACCTACGCTCTTAGGTCCCGATCCTCCATTAACCTACAAACCTCTAGGGTAACCCCCTAGCGGATCTGTCTAGGTCTCACCCCCTGACAGTTGGCGCGCCAGGTAGGGGCGATCGGGAACTCGCTGTGCAGCATGGTGGTCCAATCTGGCGTCGTCTTCCCGGCGAGCATGGCGGCTTTCCTCGCCGACCCCGTGGAGATCTGCTTTGGATCTTTCACGACAACCTCATCTGCTCTGGCAGCTTCTACTCCTCCAGTGACCCCCGAGAAGGTCGTCACGGCGTCCGCCGCCGTCCCTGTTCCCGATCTAGTATCGGAGACCCACCCACCCAAACCCTGTGACCTTGTCCAGGGGATGGAAAACATCATCGACTCCATGAGGGAAACCTTGGAGATCTGCGAACGAGCCCAACGCTCGGCGCGGACAGCGCTACGCCACGACGTGTTTCCCTTCGGCCTGAAGTCTGCACTCGGCCTTCGCCTGAGCCAACTCTCCACGCCTCCTCAGATCCAATCTGGGCAGCGACCTTCACGCGACCCAAGCCTGCGCCTCGCGCTCGGCGCGACCCCCTCGACGTGCCCTGCACTTACCACAAGGGTGCGAAGCACACCCTCCGCGGGTGCCGTCTGTGGAAGAAGATCGACAACGAGCTCCCTCGCCGAGCTAAGCGACCTACCCAGTCTCCGGACCGTGGGAAGTTCTAGAAGGTCTGGGTTCGTATCGCTCCAAACGAATCGAAAGTCGTCTTCCGTCAGGTGATGGTGATCTCAGAGAACGAGGCACCACGCGTGGGTGCGACCGACTCCCAGGAGGCGGCCTGTATCCAGGCAAACACCCACCGTGCTGAGCGACGTGCGGAAGAGCAGTGGTGTGCCCTGCCCTACGCTCGTGATCTGCGCCTCGAGTTCGAGGAAGCTGGGATCGCGACCTTCAACAGCCCCCAGGCCAACCTGGGCGCGGCCATTACCCGGCTCCAGCAAGTCCAGTCGCCTGAAGCTGAGCAGGCCCTCGCGTACCTCCGGGTTGCCAATGCCTTGGTGGAAGAAAAGAGCGCGGCCTCCAGATCCGCCGCGTCACCCCCAATCCGCCACTCGCGCAGTCGATCACATCGACCTGCGTGTAGCCATCTCTCCCCCGTCCAGGAGGAGGTCGCTCAGCACAACCCTGAGCAGCCCGCCTAGCAGCCAGCTGCTACCTGCGACCTTCGTGTCAACCTCGACGCCAACAGGAGTGCTCGCGACGCCCGCACCTGGACTACGACCGTGAGCACGGCCCGCCCGGCGGCGTCCACCGCATCATGGAGTGCGAGCTCCGTGATCGGCACAAGATCGAGAACCAGTGCCGGGCCAAGTACAACGCTGATCACGGCGATCCCGCCATCGTGCAGCTCGACCGGGACCGGCAACCACGTTCCCAGGTTGTCGTCCCGGATCGCAGCGTCCACTTTGAGCCACAAGATGCCGCCCCAGCAAGAGGCACCAGTGACGACCTGGCACTCAATGCCTTCCCAGCGCTGGACGCCCGCTTCAAGAGGGTGGAGTACCCCGACAACTTCAAGCCCAACATCAAGCCGTATGATGGGTGCTCTGACCCCAACATCTGGCTGTCGACCTACTATGTCGCCGTCAAGGTGGCCGGTGGTAGCTTTGACCACATGACGGCCTACTTCCTACTGGTGATGGGCAAGGCCCCTTCGCTCTGGCTCAACAATCTCGCGCCGGGCAACATCAAGACCTGGGCCGATCTGTCCCAGGCCTTCACGCCGAACTTCCAGGCGACCTACGATCGCCGAACTTCGTGCAGAAGCCTAAGAAGCGACTCCGCGACTACAATACTCGGTTCTTCGAGAACCGTAACGAGTGCGTCGGCGTCAGAGACGACCAGATCGTCGACAGCTACAAGAAAGGCATCAAAGACCGCAAGGTCTTCGAAAAAATTCATGAGGCTGGCCCGACCAACATCAAGGAGCTCATGGTCATCGTCAACAAGCTGATGGACACAGAAGACGCGCTCCAGAATCAGTTCGACGCTGATAACGCTGGTGCATCTGGCACTACAGCGGACAAGCTCCGCAAGCGACCTTCCGAGGTCCTGGCAGCCGAAGGGCGGCGAGGTTCGTCCTTCAACCAAGCGGAGTTCGACCTAGCGCTCGACAACATCTATGGGTTCCATGAGGGGGCCACCCACACTCTCCGCGAGTGCTCCCAGTTCAAGAGGGCCTTCAGCGCCTCCGCGGACCCCAAGCGACCCAGGAACGACAGTGGGCGACGCGACAGCCGCCCCTACAACAACAACTACCACCGCGACGACCGGCGAGATCAGCGCGACGACCGCCGCGATGATCGGTATGACGATTGCCGCAAACCACCTCGCAGCGACCCGCCTCGCAACGACCCGGCTCCAGCAGCTGCCCGTGACGAGATGAACCTACCCCCTCCACCAGCATCGGGCAACCCCAATGGGCCTTTCCAGGCCGCAACCCGCGAGATCAACATGATCGTCGGCGGAATCAAGTCCAGCGCTAGCAGGAGGCGCTACCAGAAAGACAAGCGCGACGTCCACCTCATCCACACTCATCCAATCGTGCCCCTACGATGGTCTGAGCAGCCGATCACGTTCTCTAGAGCTGATCACTGGGTCCATATCCCAGACCCAGGGTCCTACCCACTCATCGTTGAGCCTACAGTGGATGGAGCCCTGCTCTCCCAGACCCTAATCGACGGAGGCAGTGGGCTCATCATCATCTTTGTTGATACCCTCAAGAAGATGGGCTTCGACTTCAACAAGATGACGGAGTGCGACGAGCCCTTCTACGGCATCATCCTCGGGAAGGCGGCCCAACCCCTGGGTCGAGTCTCCCTCCCAGTCACTTTTGGTACGGAGGCGAACTTCCGCACGGAATACCTCAACTTCGAGGTCGCCAACTTCAAGTCCTCCTACCACGCGATCCTAGGTCGCCCGATGCTGGCCAGATTCATGGCCATCCCGCACTACACCTACATGGTGTTGAAGATGCCGGCTCCGCGCGGGGTCCTCTCCGTCAAAGGGGACCTTGTCATCTCCTTCAGGTGCAACACGAAGGCTCTCGACCTCGCTGCGACTTCCGCCGCTGCTGAGGCCTCCGCGGTCTTGGTGGCTGAGGCCGAAAAAGTTGACCCTGTCGACCAATCCGTCCCGGAGCAGAAGCGCACTGAGACCGCCCTAGACGCGGCTCCATCGACGAAGAAGGTCTGCCTCGGCCTTGCCGACCCAGAGAAGACGGTGGTGATCGGCGACGGGCTCGACCCCAAATAGGAACTCGCGCTCACCAGCTTCCTCCGGGATAACGCTGACATATTCGCTTGGAGTCCATCGGATATGCCAGGTGTTACTAGGGAGCTGGCTGAGCACACCTTGGATGTAAGCAAGACGGTGAAGCCTGTCAAGCAGAAGCTTCACCGCTTTGCGAAAGATCGCAAGGACGTCATTAGGGTAGAGCTAATAAAGCTCCTAGCTGCTGGATTTATCCGAGAGTGTAAAAACCAGGTTTGGCTCGCCAACCCGGTTCTTGTACCAAAGAAAACCGGTCAATGGAGAATGTGTATCGACTACACCGATCTCAACAGGCACTACCCTAAAGACCCCTTCCCTCTTCTGCGTATCGACCAGGTCGTGGACTCCACGGCCGGGAGCGTCCTCCTCTGCTTCCTCGACTGTTACTCAGGGTATCACCAGATAGCCCTGAAGGTCTCTGACCAAGACAAGATGGCGTTCATAACGCCCCATGGCATCTACTGCTATACAGCCATGACCTTCGGCCTCAAGAACGCTGGCGCGACCTATCAGAAGGCAATACAGAGGTGTCTGGCCAGCCAGATCAGCAAGAACGTAGAAGCATACGTCGACGACATGGTCATCAAGACCACTCACGAGGACAAGCTCATAGCTGACCTCGCGGAGACCTTAGCCAACCTCTGCACTTATCGCTGGAAACTCAATCCAGAGAAGTGTGTTTTCGGTGTCCCGTCCGGCAAGCTCCTCGGCTTCATGGTCAGCAACCGGGGCATCGAAGCCAACCTCACCAAGGTGGATGCCATCCTCAAGATGAAGTGACCTACTGGCAAGAAGGACGTCATGAAGCTCACAAGCATGATGGTGGCCTTAGGCCGATTCATTAGCAAGCTCGGGGAGAAAGGCCTTAAAAAAAGAGAGTTTTATTGAACATCGAGGAACAAAATAATTTAGTCTAAAATACCAAAAAGAAGTAGATCAATTTTTTTTCATTCTTCAAGAACTGCTTATCTTGCCGAGATCCTCATCCCTAAAGGTACTTGACAATAGTATTATTGGAGCCGATACACAACTCACAAAAAATACAAGAAGTCGACTAGGTGGATTGGTCCGAGTGAAGAGAAAAAAAAGCCATACGGAACTCAAAATCTTTTCCGGAGATATTCATTTTCTTGAAGAGGCAGATAAGATATTAGGTGGCAGTTTGATACCACCAGAAAGAGAAAAAAAAGATTCTAAGGAATCAAAAAAAAGAAAAAATTGGGTTTATGTTCAACGGAAAAAAATTCTCAAAAGCAAGGAAAAGTATTTTGTTTCGGTTCGACCTGCAGTCGCATATCAAATGGACGAAGGGAGAAATTTAGCAACACTTTTCCCGCAGAATCTCCTGCAAGAAGAGGATACTCTCCAACTTCGACTTGTCAATTTTATTTCTCATGAAAATAGCAAATTAACTCAAAGAATTTATCACACAAATAGTCAATTCGTTCGAACTTGCTTAGTAGTGAATTGGGAACAAGAAGAAAAAGAGGGGGCTCGTGCTTCTCTTGTTGAGGTAAGAACAAATGATCTGATTTGCGATTTCCTAAGAATTGAGTTAGTCAAGTCTACTACTTCGTATACACGAAGAAGGTATGATAGGACAAGTGTAGGACTAATTCCCAATAATAGGTTAGATCGCACCAATACCAATCCTTTTATTCCAAGGCGAAGGTTCAATCACTTAGCCAACATCAAGAAGCTATTGGCACCTTGTTAAATCGAAATAAAGAATATCCATCTTTGATGATTTTGTCGGCATCCAACTGTTCTCGAATTGGTTTATTCAAGAATTCAAAATATCCCAATGCGGTAAAAGAATCGAATCCTAGAATTCCTATTCGAGATATTTTTGGGCTCTTAGGCGCTATTGTACCTAGTATATCAAATTTTTCTTCATCTTACTATTTATTAACACATAATCAGATCTTGTTAAAAAAATACTTGTTCCTTGAAAATTTGAAACAAACCTTCCAAGTACTTCAAGGACTTAAATACTCTTTAATAGACGAAAATAAAAGGATTTCGACTTTCGACAGTAACATCATATTGGAGCCATTCCATTTGAATTGGCACTTTCTCTATCATGACTCGTGGGAAGAGACATCGGCAATAATTCACCTTGGACAATTTATTTGTGAAAATGTATGTCTATTTAAATCGCACATAAAAAAATCAGGTCAAATTTTCATTGTTAATATGGACTCCTTTGTTCTAAGAGCAGCTAAGCCTTATTTGGCCACTATAGGAGCAACTGTTCATGGTCAGTATGGAAAAATCCTTTACAAAGGAGATAGGTTAGTTACATTTATATATGAAAAATCGAGATCTAGTGATATAACGCAGGGTCTTCCAAAAGTAGAACAAATCTTCGAAGCGCGTTCAATTGATTCACTATCGCCGAATCTCGAAAGGAGAATTGAGGATTGGAATGAACGTATACCAAGAATTCTTGGGGTTCCTTGGGGATTCTTGATTGGAGCTGAGCTAACCGTAGCCCAAAGTCGTATCTCTTTGGTTAATAAGATACAAAAGGTTTATCGATCCCAAGGGGTACAGATCCATAATAGACATATAGAGATTATTATACGCCAAGTAACATCAAAAGTAAGGGTTTCCGAAGATGGAATGTCTAATGTTTTTTACCTGGAGAATTAATAGGACTATTGTGAGCGGAACGAGCAGGGCGGGCTTTAGATGAATCGATCTATTATCGGGCAATCTTATTGGGAATAACAAGGGCTTCCCTGAATACCCAAAGTTTCATATCTGAAGCAAGTTTTCAAGAAACTGCTCGAGTTTTAGCAAAAGCTGCCCTACGAGGTCGTATTGATTGGTTGAAAGGCCTGAAAGAAAACGTAGTTCTGGGGGGATTATACCTGTTGGTACCGGATTCCAAAAATTTGTGCATCGTTCCCCGCAAGACAAGAACCTTTATTTTGAAATTCAAAATAAAAATCTATTCGCGTCGGAAATGAGAGATATTTTGTTTCTCCATACAGAATTAGTTTCTTCTGATTCTGACGTAACAAACAATTTCTATGAAACATCAGAAGCCCCGTTTACCCCTATTTATATGATTTAAGTCATTTACCCCTATTTATATGATTTAAGTATACATAAAGCAATTTTTTTTACTTTAATTTAAACTATACTTTGCCCTTAGAATGCTAACAGGTCTGATTTTAGATTTTGTATTTTAATTGTATTTTAATAAGTAAAAGAAGTTAGTTAATTCATTAAGGCTATGTTTATACCGTGTATCAATGGTCAATTCTGAGTAGAAGGTTCCATCGGAACAATTATTATTTATTTCAAGCTATTTCGGCTCTTTCTTAATCTTCAAAAGGAAATTAATTCCGTAATGGTAAGACGAAAAAAAAGAAAAAATAAAAAGGAAGTGTGGAAAAAATGACAAGAAGATATTGGAACATCAATTTGAAAGAGATGATAGAAGCGGGAGTTCATTTTGGTCATGGTATTAAGAAATGGAATCCTAAAATGGCCCCTTACATCTCGGCAAAGCGTAAAGGTACTCATATTACAAATCTCGCTAGAACAGCTCATTTTTTATCAGAAGCTTGTGATTTAGTTTTTGATGCAGCAAGTCAGGGAAAAAGTTTCTTAATTGTTGGTACCAAAAAAAGAGCAGCGGATTTAGTAGCATCAGCTGCAATAAGATCTCGTTGTCATTATGTGAATAAAAAGTGGTTCAGTGGTATGTTAACGAATTGGTCGATTACCAAAACTAGACTTTCTCAATTTAGAGACTTAAGAGCAGAAGAAAAAATGGGAAAATTCCACCATCTCCCAAAAAGAGATGCGGCAATCTTAAAGAGAAAATTATCTACCTTGCAAAGATATCTCGGCGGGATCAAATATATGACAAGGTTGCCTGACATTGTGATCGTCCTTGATCAGCAAAAAGAGTATATAGCTCTTCGGGAATGTACCATTTTGGGGATTCCTACTATTTCTTTAGTCGATACAAATTGTGACCCAGATCTCGTGAATATATCGATTCCTGCCAACGATGACACTATGACTTCAATTCGATTAATTCTTAACAAATTAGTATTTGCAATTTCTGAGGGCCGCTCTCTCTATATAAGAAACCGTTGATTCATAGGATCAGTTACTATTCTTTTTTGTTTTGCATAGATAAAAGAAAGGGAATATTGATATATATTAGGGGGTATTGATATATATTATGATCTGATGTGATTTCTTGGTATCCTAAATATAAGATTAATACTTCAAGTTGCTGAGTTGAGAAAGAGATGCTTGAATCAAAAGAATTCCTTTTTTGAAGTTCAATTTTTATCAGAGGACAATATGAATATTACACCATGTTCCATTAAAACACTCAAGGGGTTATATGATATATCGGGTGTAGAAGTAGGCCAACACTTCTATTGGCAAATAGGAGGTTTTCAAATTCATGCCCAAGTACTCATCACTTCTTGGGTCGTAATTACTATTTTGCTAGGTTCAGTTATCATAGCTGTTCGGAATCCACAAACTATCCCGACTGACGGTCAGAATTTCTTCGAATATGTCCTTGAGTTTATTCGAGACTTGAGCAAAACTCAGATTGGAGAAGAATATGGTCCCTGGGTTCCCTTTATTGGAACTATGTTCCTTTTTATTTTTGTTTCGAATTGGTCAGGTGCTCTTTTACCTTGGAAAATTATAGAGTTACCTCATGGAGAATTAGCAGCGCCCACGAATGATATAAATACTACTGTTGCTTTAGCTTTACTAACATCAGCGGCATATTTTTATGCGGGTCTTAGCAAAAAAGGATTGAGTTATTTCGAGAAATATATTAAACCAACCCCAATCCTTTTACCAATTAACATCCTAGAAGATTTCACAAAACCATTATCGCTTAGTTTTCGACTTTTCAGAAATATATTGGCGGATGAATTAGTCGTTGTTGTTCTTGTTTCTTTAGTCCCCTTAGTAGTCCCTATACCGGTCATGTTTCTTGGATTATTTACAAGCGGTATTCAAGCTCTTATTTTTGCAACGTTAGCTGCAGCCTATATAGGTGAATCCATGGAAGGTCATCATTGAATTGACTAGTTTTCAAAATAGTCTGTTTTTTTAGCTTAGCCCAATTCATGCATGATTCCAGATAATCCTTTTAGTTGGAAAACTAAATCGTTCGAAATGTGTATGAATATACAACCTAGAGTTGTATACCCTTCTTCAAGCTGCTAAAGAAGGCGGACAAGTTCTCCTGGACCGAGGAAGCGGACCAAGCTCTTGAGCAACTCAAGACCTTCCTCACGACGCCCCCGGTGATGGTGCCCCCAGCACCCAAAGAGCCCTTACTGCTCTACATCTCGGCGACCACCTTGGTGGTCAGCGCCGTCCTGGTGGCTGAGCAACCTGAAGAGGGGCGACCTTACCCCGTCAGGTGACCTTACCCCGTCCAGCGACCTAACTTCTACGTCAGTGAGGTCCTGTCTGACAGCAAGACCAGGTATAGCCAGCCCCAGAAGATGCTTTACGCGCTACTCATGACTTCACGAAAGCTCCGGCACTACTTCCAATCCCACAAGATCAAGGTCATCTCGGCCTTTCCCCTTGGCGAGATCCTACGGAGTCGTGACACCTCTGGGCGCGTCGTCAAGTGGTCTATCGAACTAGGCAAGTTCGACCTAGAGTTTTGCCCTAGGCAGGCCATCAAGTCCCAAGTCATCGCAGACTTTGTCTCGGAGTGGACAGAGATCCAGCAGCCTCCGCCGCCGGAGCGACCTGAGCATTAGAAGATGTACTTCGACGGTTCCCTGAACCTCGAAGGGGCAGGCACGGGTGTCTTGTTCATCTCCCCTAAAGGCGACTACCTCAAGTACGTCCTGCAGATCCACTACAAGGCGTCCAACAATGGCGCCGAGTACGAGGCCCTCATCCACGGGCACCGCATCGCTGTCTCCCTCGGGATCAAGCGCCTCCTGGCTTACGGCGACTCCAAGGTCGTCATCGACCAAGTCAACAAGGACTCTGAAGCTAGGAAGAATACGATGGATGCATACTGTGCTGAGGTGCATAAGCTCGAGCGTCACTTCGAAGGGCTCGAGTTCCACCACGTCTGCCGCAACAACAACGTCGCCGCGGATGTCCTCTCCAAGCTTGGCTCCAAGTGCACTCTGGTTCTGGCCAGAGTGTTCGTCCAGGACCTACGCAAGCCATCCATCAAGCTGATCCCCGACCCAGAGTCGCTTGATGACGAGCTTACCTCGCCTAAAGGTCGCGAGATCCTCATGGTTGACGCCGAAGATGACTGGCGCCTTGACTTCATTGCCTTCCTCCTCGAGCATCGAGTACCTGAGGACAAGGCAGAGTGAGAAAAGATCACGAGGCATTGTGCCAACTATGTCATCGTCGACAAGGAACTCTACCGGAGGTCCGCTTCCACCGGAGTACTGATGAGGTGCATCCTGCGATCCGAGGGCCTCAGGCTCTTGGACGAGATCCATGGTGGCGAGTGCGGCAACCACGCCGCCTCTTCCAACCAGGTAGGCAAGGCTTTCAGGTCTGGCTTCTACTGGCCCACGGCCTTGGCCGATGCCCAAGAACTTATACGTCGTTGCAAGGGGTGCCAGTTCTTCGCTAAGCAGCAGCACCTCCCGGCTCAGGCCCTCGGGACCATCCCTCCGTCGTGGCCCTTCGCAGTTTGGGGTCTCGACTCCGTGGGACCCTTCAAGACCGTCCCCGACGAATATAAGCACATACTCGTGGCGGTGGATAAGTTCACCAAGTGGATCGAGGTCCGCCCCGTATCCAGCGTCACGTCGAAAGAGGCGGCTAGATTCTTCGAGGAGATCACCCATCGCTTTGGGGTGCCAAATAGGATTGTCACCGACCTTGGCACGGCCTTCACAGGATCCGAATTCTGGGACTTCTGTCAAGACAGCCTGATCGACGTATACTACTCCTCGGTGGCACACCCGCGGTGCAGCGGCCAGGTCGAGCGGGGCAACGGCATGGTTCTACAGGCCATAAAAGACCGTATCTTCGACGGCTCAGCGCCTTATGCCACCAGGTAGCTCTCAGAGCTTCCTCACGTCCTCTGGGGTCTCAGGACCCAGGTCAACTCGGCTATAGGGTACTCACCCTTCTTCCTGTCCTATGGATCAGAGGCTATCCTTCCCACCGATGTGGCCTTCGGTGCTCCTTGCATCCAGCACTTCGACGAAGGAGAAGTAGAGCAAACACACTGGCTCGACCTCGACAGCGTCGAGGAACACCGTGTGGCTGCGCTCATGCGGCACACTCGCCACGAGCAGCAGCTACGTCGCTACCACGACCGCAATGTGCGGGAACATTCCTTCAACGTTGGCGACCTAGTCTTGCGGCGGATCCAGAACACCAAGGATGTGCACAAGCTCTCTGCGCCTTGGGAAGGCCCCTTCATAGTTAAGGAGGTCATTGGACCGGTGACCTATCGCCTCCAATGGGCCGATGGCCAGGGTGTTCCTAACCCCTGGAACATCGAGCACTTGCGTCGCTTCTATCCATAGGAGCCTTGTATCACAACAAAGCTATGTACTCTATCCTTTGTAATTCAAAATAACAATAAAGATTGCTCTTTCAACCTGTTTGTTTTCTGTGCACCCCTCCCCTTCGACACGCTCGGGGGCTTGGTTTAAAACCGGACCCCTCACGCTCGGGGGCTTGGCTTTAAGCACGACCCTTCACGCTCAGGGGCTTGGCTCTGCTAATCTAAGGGTCGCTCGACCTGGGGTTTCTACCTCTCCCTTTACAAGTGTTCCCATACCACAGCTTCTTATGCATTTTATAAGAATTTCTAGGTCGTGGGGTTGCTTGACCTTGGGTCCCCGACCCCCTCCGCGCGCTGACCGCACCTAAGCCTCCAACGTCGAGCCGTGTGGTCGGGAAGCCATTCCTCCACTGAGTTGGGTCAGCGGAGGAAAAGGGGTCTCGCAACTTCGTTACCTTTACGTTCTTATAAAGAGTATATAAAGTCAAATAAGGGATCACGTGACGTGCCTTTTTTATTCATGCAATATTTATATTACATCAAAAGGGTCTGTGACCCATTGTTACTAACTGTTTGCCAGTTCTGAGATGCGCCTACAGGTCTATTTTCTTCATGACCTCCTCTGCGGCGGCCTGAATCTCTTCACTGGCTACCAGCTGCGACAAGGCGAGCTCCTCCTTGACCTTCTCCAGGTCGAACGACAGCTCATGATGCTTCACCGTGGCCAGTGCTGTAGCAGCAGCAAGCTTGCCGCTGTCCACTAGCAAGGTCTTTATGCGACCTTCCGCGTCTTCCAACCGTGTGACGAGTTCCTGTGGACCACCCTCGACCTTCGAGGCGTACACGTCCACAAGATACTTGGCGGCCTCCTTGAGGTCGTCCAGCTCCTTCTCAAGATCTGCAGCCATCTCTTGGTGATCAATAAGGGTTTGCATCGCCCGGCCAAGGTCGATCTCTAGATCGCTGCGCACCCCAAATTCATAAGCAGCTTTACGGGTGAAGTAAGACTCACTGGCAACGACCTCCTTGTGCTTCTCCTTGAGGATCTTCACCTGCTCCTTCGACTCCTTGAGGTCCTTCTTCAGGGCAGTCTCCCTCTTCTTGGCCTCTGCAAGTGCCGAGGTCAAGAACGTGCTACCACGACGGTTAAACAAAAAAAAGACCAAAAGGGCGTCTCTCGGCGTACCTGCGGTGGCGTTCTTTAGATCGCCTTCCGTCTCCTTCGCCTTCAGCTTTGTAGCTTCAAGCTCCCGCTTCAAGGCCTCGATGGCCTGGTCCTTCAAGATCGCCTCATCTTTGAGGCTCCTTACTTCCTTTGCGGCCTCCGTCTTGGCCTGAAGCACGGCCTCCCGGGTCGCTGTCAGCTCCGCGTGAAACTTGGCACCCTCTGTCAGCAGGGTCACTCTACCCTGCGCCCGTTCGGTAAGGGTCTGCATCAATACATTATGCAAGATTGTCAAGACAGTGCGCTTTGGGGAATTAAAAAGTCTTAGCCCTAAAGAAAACACCAGCTCACCATAAGTGTGCGGCCGATCGTCTTCGCCGCCTCCGTGATGGTCACCTGTGCCGCCTTAAAGTCATCAAGGTCCTTGGCATCGGCCCAGACATCATCCTCCCACGCAGTACTGGCGTAGAGGCACCGTTGTCGTTCAGCTTCCCCGCTTCCACCTTCGGTTTCCGCCGGCGGCGTCTCCAGCAGATCTGACCCCGACGGGTCTTGCTGGCGCAGGCCCTCCTCCTGCTGCGCACTCTCAGTAGCGACCTTGGCTGCCGCCGACGGTATTGTCCCCACGGTCTCAGGGACCTCGCTGGTGATGTCCCCGCCTGAGGTCGCCAGCGACTACCCCACCGGCACCTTCTCAACCTTCCGCCCGAAGGCCTCTTGGCCCGAGGCATTCTTGCTGCTGCCCAATGCAGCAGGAACCCCGCTGCCCAAAGCACACAAATCTCGTCACCACCGACGCACTCAACAAGCACCACGGATGAAGAAAAAGCATACAATCAAGCTCTGTAATGTACCTGCTGTCGGCCTTCAACTTCACCGACATCGGCCTAGGCGGCGCCCGCCTTGGCTTCTTCTGCGACCCTTGGTCGCTCATGCCTCCTGCACTCGACTTCAGCTGTTGCTCACTTACAACACCAAGCGCGGTGCCGTCCCCTCCCACGGCCGCTACGTTGCCCGATCCTGTGGCAACGTCGCGCGACCGCGCATCATCCTGCTCCTCGTAAACGACCTCAGTGTTAGTCGTTGCCGTCTCCGACGACGTAGTGACGTCCTTCCTCTTCCTTTTCTTCTTCTCTGCCTCGATGGTGGCGGAGATGATCTTGACACCCTTGTGCACTGGGATCTTAGCGGTGGCCTGCCGTGTACGATGAGTCGTCGGCGCAGAGCTCATCACGAGTAGATCTTCATCATCGCTACTCCCCACCGATTAGTCGGAGAGGTAGTTCTCCAATAATTCCGGCGGCGGAGCCCTCACGTCCCCTGCCGCCCGGACCTTGAAGCTGCGCTCTCCCTCATCCGCGAGGGGAGCCGGACACCAGAACAAACCTTCACGACCCTACAAATAGTCGACCTTTGTTTCAGAAAAAGGGGAATGCAATAACAATAGAGAAATCAAGGTCGATCAGCGACATACCACGTCCGCAGGCCATGTGAGGGAGAACGCCTTGGGGCATGTCCGGTTCTGGATCACCCCGTTGAAGAGCTCCCTCACTCGCGCCACCATCTCCTGCTTGGAGACCTTGCGCTGCTGTATGCGGGTTGGGTCGGTCTGACCCCAATACTTGTAGGCCGGGTGCACCCGATCTTGGATCGGCTGCAGCAGCCTCCGGCTAAAACTGATGGCCACCGCCCCACCGGTCATCCCTTCTTCCTTCCGTTGCTTGAGGTCCTCCAGTAGCGGCTTGATGACGTCCATCTCCCACGACGTCAGCTGGTTGGACCACTCTGGCACCGGGACTGGCGCGAGCCCGGACCTGGTTGCTAGTACTGGTTTGGGGTTGTCGATGTAGAACCAGCCCCGCCTCCAGCCTTGGGTGTTGTCCGGCAGCTCCATGTCGATGTACACCGTCTTCATGTGGCGGCGTAGCATGAAGCCGACGGCGCCGATGACGCCGTTCTTCCCCGTCTTCTTCACCTCGAAGAAATACCGCCACAAGTAGAAATGTGGCGGTATCCCCAGGTACGCCTCGCAAAGGTGGATGAATGAGGATACCGTGGTGATGGCGTTGGGGACGAGATGCACCAGGTCGATGCGGTAGAAGTGAAGAAGCCCGCGGAAGAAGTCACCCGCCGAGACCCTAAAGCCGCGCTCGACATACGAGACGAAGGCGACGGTCTCCCCAGTTCCCTCGGAGTGGAACGCTTCACCGGCGGTGGGCTTCCACCCTACCTGCTCCCTGGGCTTCAGCAGCCCGCGCTCCACCAGCTCCTTGAGTTGTGCCTCCGTCACCGTCGAGTGCTCCCACACCTTCTCCGGGGCCGGCACAAGCTCTGGGGCCATTTTCTCTTCCTCGAAGCCGGTGGATCTAGCTCTAAACACCACCAGGGACTTTTGGCGCATACGGTGGCGCTGGACGCGTTGGATCTAAGCACGGTGAAGCCGGCGAATCTATGCGCTAGAGCTTCTGGCGGCGGATTGGAAACCCTAGCTGCTGCGGGGAATGGAAGCGAGTGGGGTCCTCGGCCCTTCACTCGGCCTTTTATAACTGGGCCGCCTCAGCGCGGTGGGCCGTGGCGCCCTAAACATCCCCTCGGACTCGGCGACATTACCGGCGACCCAACGGATACATTGCCTAACGGCTCTTTCGGCCTAAACGACCACAGGCACTGACGGCTCGAGCCGTGCGGGAATCCATGCCCATTGGTTTTCTGCCCAACAGCCCGGTGTCCATGGACTCGTTATGCCCTACTTCAAGCCCCTTCCCCATCATTTTCTTCAAGGTCTTTTGGCCTCTTACGACCTCCGGGTCTATGATAACACCTTCACAAGGTCGATAGGTACTACCGCTTGGTAGGTCGCCTCAGCACTTACTATAGGGTTCACACCCCCTGGCACCTAGGTCCTGCTACCTACTGGATCGCCTCAGCTCTCGTGGCTGGTTTATACCAACGGCCCTGCGCTTAAAGGCTCCACTGCCCGTTGGAGACCTCCGGGTCAAGTAGCACCTCCCCGAGGTTGCTAAGGTGCTGCTACCTATTAACGTTGCCTTAAATGGCTGCACCAACGGCCCCGTGCTTAATGGCTCCACTGCCCGTTGGTGACCTCTTGGTCAAGTAGCACCTCCCCGAGGTTGCTAAGGCCCCGCTGCCTTCTAGGTCGTTTAAGACCTAGGATTTTTCAGGTTGACAACCTACGTTGTGTCACTGCACAATAGCCGTGCCGACCCAGGTCAACACGGACCCCTTGTCTCTACGGAAGGCCTCTTGAAGGTCAGCGTACTATTACAGCCCTGCTGGGACCTTGGTATACGTACCATTGAAGCCTGGGTGCCCTTACAAACTACTAAAGCCATGACTCTGCTCATGCAAATCTATATTTACAGCTTCATAAGCTACAAGGAGTTTGGCCCCTGGCCAAATTACAAGATACAAAGATATTAAAGGTCCTGAATTACCTTCCAAAGTGCTTACGACTCAATCTACACTAATGAGGCTTGTCGCAAGCTTTCTTCTGGCTTCAGGACCTACTCGATGACCTCCACAGCCACTGTGGAGGCAGCTACCACACAACCACCTCTACTCGCACCAACTGGTCTCCTGCGGTGCCCAGCATCAAGTCTGAGCTTCGCCGCAAGATCGCAGAAGGTCTGAGCTTTAACACCAACCTCGTCGGGTGGAGCGCGGTGCTCTCCAGCATCACATCAGGCCTGAAAGTGTCAGGGCCGACAATGCAACTGCTGCTTCATACTCCTTCCGGGCTCCTCGGTGAGGCTGGGAGAAGAGGCCAATCGAGTTCTTTGAGCCTCGCAAGCATTCTTCTAGCTCCAAGCACGAACTACATCACCTCTACACTCTGGTGGGCGGACACAAGCCCACGACGTGGCAAGATTACTTTGCTTCAAGCCTTGGGCACCTATTTATACCAACAGGCATCTGCATTCAGTCTTACTCGCAAGGCCAACTTGCGTGGCGTCCTTATCCTCGAAGACACTGTATCCTCGTGGAGCACGAGGTCACTGTTTGCCTGCGAAAAGACATTGGCGCGCCTGACCCCTACTTGACTACACACTGAGGCACCTTTGTCTTTTGCGGATGGCAGTAACCTGTGCTTCATGAGTATGCTGGCCCGTAACCGTATAGTGCACTTGTGACTCTGGTTATGACAGACCTGTCGCCTGCTACTCTCTGCAAAGATTCTGGAGCTCTTGTCCTCTAGCATCGACCCTACAAGAGCATCAGTTTCCTAAGCTGAAGGTCGTAGGTTCGACTATTTCTTCTTCTTCTTCTTTAGAGCATCAAACCGGCCATACTGGTCGCTTTACAGCTTGAGGGCTACTACACTAGTGCGTCTTCGACACCCTATTTTCTTCGGGTCGCCTCGACCTAATGGAAGCCTGCTTCCATCACATCTCTGCTCGACCTACCCTTGGTAGGCTTGTTGACCTTTCTGAAGGTCGTGACTGCTGCTACAACATGCCTGATTCAGGTCAGGTCGGCGGTTCTGTAAGATCTACACCTCGTCTTCACTATGACCTTATGGTCCTTCGACCCAGAAGCTCGGCGTTCCACTTCGTGCGCGCATCAGAGGGGTTTTCTTTTCTTTTTTGATCCCCGTGCACCCTTCACGACCTCGACGGTGCCGCACCTCTGCTGCTCTTCGACACGACCTCGCCTCGGCCGCTACGCCTACACGTCGATCGGGGCTTGAGAGACATGGGTACCCATGGGTCCCCACAGGCCAGGGTCCCAGAGGCCCCTGACAAGTGGACCCGACCTTCCAGAAGACTCGCCGACCTTACAAGTGGGCCCAGCGACCTAATCAAGCTCCCGGAAGACCCGCGAAGCCTAGGTGTGCAAGACAAGACACGGCGACCTGGTGCGCTGCCGCTTGTAGCTCCGAGTATCACGGGATACTCCTTGTAATCCGGGAGATAAGCTTCCCACAGTTGTAACCGACCCCGACATGGGTCAACCGACCTGCGCACGCAAACCCTAGCCTGTCCCCCCATATAAGGCGGCCTAGGGTTCCATGCACAGGGACAACTCATCTTCATCCTCGCATAATCCACCACAACTGGACGTAGGGTTTTACTCTCCGGAGGCCTGAACCAGTATAAATCCTTGTCTCCCTGTCCTTCGCCGCCATACTCGCCTAGCTCCGTGTGCACCACGTGCATAACCACCTACGCTCTTAGGTCCCGATCCTCCATTAACCTGCAAACCTCTAGGGTAACACCCTAGCGGATCTGTCCAGGTCTCACCCCCTGACACTAGGAAATATAAAATGTTAGTGTGAGAAACTTGGAGTTCATTTGGATTAATTTGGGATTTAATTGTGTGGGATTCAAATTTGAATTCTTATTCAAATTTGAATCAAAATGGAAAAGGGTTTAGAAAGAAAAGGAAAGGGGAAAGGAGTTCAACTCTGCTGGGCCTCGAACCCGTTAGCCAAGTCCGCTCAATGTCCCCCTTCTCTTTTTCTGGAGACAGCACGTACCCCTGCACCTCTTTCAGCCCAGCACCCACGTGGCCCATCTAACCGAGTGGCCCGCTCACCACCTACCCCCGCACCGAGTCGCTGCCAGGCGGGCCCGACGTGACGTCATGCTCGCATCACCTCCTTCTTTCTCCCCCTTTTCTCTTTTGCTGACGCCGGCGCGCCAAAGCGCCGCAGCGCCGCCCATGGCCGCCGTCGCGATGTGCCCCCGCGCCCTCCTTTCGCATCCGGCCGTCCACGTGCCCCGCTCCGCACCTGGGACTATAAGTAGGCCGCCCGCACCCCCAGGGGCTCCCAACCCTAGCCGCCGGGGAGTCTTCCCCATTTGCCACCCGCCGCTGCTCGCCGGAGGAGAAGGAGGAGGAGGAGAGGAGAAGGGAGCCCGGAGGCCATCCGTGAGTACACCGGAGTCTCCGCGAAGCCGGAGGACTGCTCGTGGGACTCCAGGAGTGCCGGGAAGCCTCGGACCGCGCTGCCCCTGCTTCCTCTGCTTCCTCTGCCCGACGCCGCCCTTCTTCCTCACCGCCGACGAACCAGCTCCAGCCATCTTCACCGCCGCTCTGCACGTCGACCAGGGGTCATCAGGTGAGCCCGTTGATCCTCTCTCGCTTGTGTGAGCCGGCCTTCGCGCCGAGGGGAGGAGAAAGGCTCCACCTTTGGCCCTGTGTTCGACCGTGCACGCGCCGCGCCGCCGCAGCAGACCGCCGTCACCTGTTTCGCCGTCCATCGAACTGTGCCTTACGCCTGCAGGTGCCGCTGCCTTCACCGACGTGCGCACGCTCACCGCTTGGCCCTGTGCCCCTTTCATCTTGAACGCCGACGACCTCTGTTGCCCTGTTCATCGCACCGCCGTGGCCATCGCCGTGCCGGGATGCCCTGGTGCACGCGCGAGCAGGTGGAGGGGAAAAAGCTCCGCCTTTGGAGTTTCGCCAAGCACACCACACCGCCGACACGGCCGCACGCACTCACACGCCCTTGCCTCGCCGCAGGGACATGCTCATCGCCGCCGCGCTCACGGACAGAGTGCCGCCATGGCCGAGTCGGTTGTGCGCATCTCGGCAAGGGGCAAAAACCCTAGCTCTTCGCTTGTTTGCCCTCACTTGATACACGTGCGTACACGCCTGGCCTCTGGGCGCACCCGCGTGACCTCGCCGGCCGTCGCCACACACCGCCGCCGCGCGCACATCTGCGTCGCCGCCGCCGAGCTCCGCTCTGGTTCCAAGGGGCCACCTTTTTGGCCTTGATCGGTGCGCAAACACCCCAGGAGTCGAACCCCGTCGTCTGTCGACCAATCCACCGCACACCTCGCTGCCGGCGAGCCGTACCCGCGCCGGAGTCCCTCCCGGACATTCCGTCGAGCACCTGTGCTCGCCGCTCCAAAACCCCAGGGCTTTGTCACGCACACCCGCACACACGCACGTGTGCACGCAGAAGATCCACGGGGATCTCGTGCGGCTGGCTAGTACCGGCCGAGCCACACGCGCTCTCGCACCACGCCGCGCCGCAGGAATCTGCCCTGGGATCCGCTGCGTCGCGCCACGTGCGCAGCCACGCGGGCGGCCACATAGGCAAGCGCCGGCCTAGAGCTGCCCCGTGTCCGCCACGTGTGCACGAGGAGCTGGCCTGCCACCGGCTTTGAGCCTTTTTAGAGTGTGCTAGAGTTAGCCTGTAGCTAGCCAAAAGTTAATGCTATTATGTATACGTATTTTAATTTTAGAAATCTATTTTATCTTTGGAAATTCATATTAAATCCGTTTTGACTCCAAAAAATACAAAACTTCTTCTGAAAATCTTCTAAAAATCCAAACTCCGCGCTAGGCTAGAGTTTGCCTCTTTTTGGGTCTTATTTGTTCCTCCTCTTGGATTTTATTGCAATTAGCACCCGTGTTTATATTTTATTACGATTCTAGGAGCCGCCGGAGCTGGAGAGCTGAACTAGGACTACGACGACGACCTCGGCTACGACGACTACTCGCACCCAGGTTCACGCCCGACCTTCTTTGAATGCCCATTAGGCATGGCTATTAGAACTGCTAGTGCTTTATTTACTGCATAGTGATGGATATGATGAACCCGTGCATAGCCTCTTTTACAAACTTGTCCTTGATTGACCTACTACTACTACTTTACTTATGCGTGATGACACGTTGAGCTTGCTATGCATGTGTTGGGATTATTGTGGTAGTTTCTTGGCATGTGTGGGGAAAAACCGGCAGGAGAAGGTGTTTTGGGATATTTTGGCGGGGGTGAGCTCAAGACAACCCGATCTGGGATCGGGGGCCAGGGATCGTCTTCTCGGACGTTGCCCAGTTCGGTGCCTATGGCGGGTACACTGTTTTAGGAGCACAGGTGTTGGGGGTTTTTGTGATGACTTGGAGGATAGGAGCTCGCCCCGGTCTGAAACCGAGTGGGTCGCCTGTTACACGGGACTTTCGTACACACCACCTCGCCGAGAGTGGGGATAGGGCCGTTCGACCCTAGCAAGTGCGATACCATACCTGCCAGTAGGATAGAGGGTATCAGTGAGAGGGTTAGGGTGAAGTCCCTTCCCTTTGGGCGTTCCCCGTGTGGCCACACGGGGGCATGTTCACAGTTCTAGGGTGGACCTTTGCGAAGGACCGCAACGAGACCCGGATGCAGGATGGGATCGTAACTCCTAGGTGTTCGTTCGGTAGGGTTGGCTCGGTCGGTCGTACACTGTCCGGGTACTATTCCGAGTTGGGTACTGGTGTACACGCTCTGCAGAGTTTAGACCTATACGTATAGCCGCGTCCTCGGTCATGGACACGCCCGTTGTTTCTCCGACTCTTACATTTTGGGATTTCTACCTTCCCCCTTATAGGATGAGAGTGTATGGTGAGCTGTGGTTGTATTCGGGGAGAGGAGAGTTGCTCCCTCTGCCTCGCGGATCTAGGTGCAACCATTGAGGTGCGAGGAGTGGGAGTTCTCGCACCGACCCTAGATGGAGATAGGTGATGGTGACGGTGATCTGGGTGACCAGGTATAACCGTTTGCGGATGAGAGATATGGGAATTGGTGGGATTATGGAGATATTACTCTATTTATGATGCTGCTGCTGCATAGGAAACCCAGCTACTACCTTGATACTTTCTTTACCCTTAGAAGTAGGCCACTTAAAGCTTGCATACGGTTGGTGACGTGGACCTATCCCAATCCTTGGGGATAGCCCCTGAGCTTGCAGGGTACGAGTCAGACTACGACAACAACGCCGACGGATGGTACGACTAAGGGGGCACGTCGCTTCGCTCAAGGATGCCTGTGGGAGACGAATGAAGATGGAGACACCTTTTGGAAGCTAGCTACCGCTGCGTAGGCTCTTATTCATGTTATTCCGCCAAGAGGCGTGTATTGATGTACTCCACTATTCAGGATATGTAATAATATTCGTACTCTGATGTTTTATTTCGTTGTATGACTGTGATGCGTATCTGTGATGAATGCCTGTGAGTGATAGCGTCTAATCCAGGGACTATCACGAGACAGAATGCTGGGTTTTCCGTTTTTGAAAACACAGGGCATTACAAAAACATCTAGGTATTCACACACCACTAGAATTTCTCCTAATTGGGTGGCTATGGTCACATAGGCACATGAATCCACAAATATTCTAGAAGGTAAGTAGAGCATTGATGCTCCTACTCTCAGGGAGTTGATTTCTATCCTTCGCTCAGAAATGTCCAAGATCACCTTGTGCAGGGTCATCCAGTCCATTCCTAGAATAACATCTATTCCTTCTAGACCCAAGGTTATAAGATTCATCTGAAATACCTTGCTACCTAACTCCAAAGGTACTCTAATGTTTAGGGTGTTGGAAGAAAATTTTCCTCCCGGGGTAGCAATCTTATAGATACTCCTAGTGTGCATTTCATTTAAACCCAACTTGATTTGTGTTTGCTTGTTCATAAAACTGTGTGTAGCACCAGAATCAAACAAAATCTTAACAGGTTTGCCTTGGATACAGAATGTACCCGTCATGACTGCTGCTCCCTCAGGAATTTCCACCATTGTGGTGAAGTTGAAGCGACCCTGCTTGACTTGCACGGTCTGCTTCTTTCCCTTGTCCTTGTTGTCCTGAGTAGGTCCACGTCCTTGGTTCTGCTGGTTGCGCTGGTTCTGCTGCTTGGGACGGCGGCACTCATTAGCATAGTGTCCCGCCTCACCACAGTTGTAGCATTTGCCATCCCTAGCATTCCGGTTAGGCTGTGAAGCATTAGACTTGTAATTCTGTTGGGAAGCAGAAGAGCGATAGTCTCCTCGCTGCTGATTCTGGGACGGCGTAGCTACCCAGCGTCCAGACCGCTGGTTCATTTGAGAATCTTGGGAAACCTTCTTCACAAGGCGAAACTTCCTATTGGGCGCGTTGTTAGAGTTGAACACAGCCTTCCTCTTCTTTGCATTCTGCGTCCTCTTCATAGCATCTTCTTGAGAAATAGCCAAATTCACTATCTCATGGTAGGTGTCGGTCTTGATGGGGTTCAGCCTTTCGTAAAGCTCAGGATCAAGACCACGTCGGAAACGATCCATCTTCTTCACATCATTATCCACATGATATCCCCCATACTGACAAAGATTGTTGAATTTCTGTGCATACTGATACACAGAGTCTGAACCTTGCCTTAATGCCAGTAATTCACTGATCTTCTGATCAACCATTCCCTGAGGAATATGATGAGTCTTGAATGTAGTTTTGAATTCATCCCAAGTAATGGCATGTCCAGTTGGTTGCGTCATCTTAAAGTGTTCCCACCAGATCAGAGTAGGACCACGAAGTTGCAATGCTGCAAAGCTAGCCTTGCACTCCTCTGAGCAGGGCAGAGTGAGAGCATCGAATCTGGCCTCAATGGCACGAATCCAAGCATCTGCCTCTAGTGGTTCTTCTGCTTTGGTGAAAATTGGTGGCTTCATGGCCGTGAAGTGCTCATTCTTGGCCACTTGTGGCTGGTCATCACGCGGATTGCCGCGTTGCTGCTGCTGCTGCTGATTGTGCAAGATCTGGCGCATCACATCAACTTGAGCCAACAGGGAGGTCTCCATGGGTGTCATGGGAGGTGGCTATGGCAGTGGGTTGCCGCCACTGGCATCACCAAAACCATAGGGAGTATTGCGAGTGGGACCCACCATCTGAAAATTTATGGAAATAGAGATCAGTCACATATTCACAAGCTTGCAGTTAGAATTATGCACAAGTAGAACATGTGAAACAATCCATTCATTGCAGAATTTTTTAGGAGGGTCAGCCACAACGCTAAAATGAAAAATTCGTATCTCCCAGCTCGATTAACGGATGATGCTCAAATTTGGTCAGAAGGAGCATCATTTCGTGCACTACGTCTTTGGTATTCAACTGATACATGGATTTTGATGTTATCATGCTTGAAAAGTTCATTTACCGACTCTCTGTCCTGGCTATTTTTCAGCCAGCCGAGGGTTACAAAAAATATTCATAACACTCAGCACAAAAGAGCAATAAGGGTGAAAATTTGTGAGCATGCACAAAATAAAATTTTCAACAACTTTCCTTCTTATTGCACAGCTCATATTTGATCATAAGGGGGTTCAAAATTACAGATTACTAGAGCTGCTGCAGAAAGTCTTGCAACACAAGAACATACACTAGATTACAACACCTGATTACAACACATGCTAGGTCCTCCTTCATCACACTAGGGGTTAACATGCAGCTCCTAGCCATTCAAAAGAATACTCCATCTTCGTTAGCCTATCCCTTCCACGGACCAAAATTAGGCCATCGTAGGAGTACACATGCTGCACTAACTACTACCATCTAGAAGTCATCTCGTTTGCCTACTGAGGAGGAGCTAGAAGCAGATGAAGCAATCTCCTTCGGCTCTGCCTATGATTCTTCCTTCTCACTGTCTATCATGGGCTGAGTGTCATCCGGATCATCATCCATAGCTTCTGGAACTGGGGGTGGTGGCGGCTGTTGTAACATGGTGATCATGCCATGGGCAGCACCCAGATCCTCGTCCATCAACTCTAGCTGCTCTTCCATCTGTGCTATTGCTTGTATGTGCTGTAAGCGCTCATTCCTCATCTGATCCATCTCAACCTGCATCTGATCTTGCTGCTCCTGGAGTCCTATAACAGTCTGAAGGCGATCAGCGAGCTGGTGTGCCCACTAAACTATACAGGTCACCCAGTGAGCCTCTCTAGCCTGCAGTCCAACAATCCTCAGTCGTGCCTCAGTAAGATCTCGCTCCAGTCCCAAATAGCCAAGGGAGATGGAGCGTAGGTGGTGATTCCGTGCTCCCAACACTCCAGCAGTGTCTACAGCAACGGTGGACACGTCTGTGGTAGCCACACTACGGAGAGCCTGAAGACGGTACAGTGCGTTTATGCACCGTGACATCTCGTGCAGTACATCCAGTGGGGTCCTCCACGCGAGATCCGCGGGGTCCACGGTCCGAAGTAGTCCCACCGGAGTCGAAGAAACCTGGAGAGGGTGCTGGTCACCAAAAGCGTTCAACACTCTCAAAGCAGCAACCTCAAGTGTCTCCATCATGCGGATGCCTGACACGTCCATGCTCAGGTACTGCCACTCCAGGTGAGTAGGGTGAAGTGGCACGGTCACCCGAACATAGCAGCGAGGCACTCCAAGCTTCGTGGTCTCCAATGCCTCGTACGTCGGAGGAGTAGCGTATCCTGACGAGCGAAGAGTGTCCCACAAAATACGGGAAAACCCCTCAAGGTGTAGCCCGTCGGTGCGGACCATCCCGTCAGGACGTACCTCCTAGAAGAGCGGTCCAGCCATCTGTATCAACAAAACTCCCACCGATTAGTGTGAGTTAAAAGATAACAGATTCTATCCAAAGCAGAAAAATGCATATAGCTCATATTCTGGTAGGCCAAAAATTCTCAAAATTCTCCAGCTACTCAGTGGTGTTATTCAACCCAAAATTGGTATTCAAATGTTGGGCTAAAACCAAAAGGATGATACCCTAATAGACCAAAGTTCAGTTCTTTATCTCCTAGGAAAAACAGCAAGTAGACAAGAACAAAACTGAGCATAACTCCAGATTCTCTTGCCCAAAAATTCTGAAATTTTTACAGCAGGATCTAGACAAGATTTGACACAACTTTTGTATCTAACTTCTCTCCAGAAAACTCTATTAAAAGGGTCAAAAAATTCAGACCTACAGAGCATTCAAAACTGAGAAACAGGGACAACTATTAAGATTTGGACGAAGTGAAGGTGTTTTGGTGAGGTGTTTTAGGATAGATTACGAAGTGATTTAATTACTTCTTAACAACTTTTAGCATGATGCAAAAAGTGTCCTAAACCTCCTCACAAGGCAAATCCATGCCCAAAACTCGTGGTTAGCGTCGGTGGCAAGGCACAATTATACGTCTATCCCTATAATAGCTAGTCGGATAACTAACTGTTCGATCTTATCGGAACGTGGTTAGTGTACCTGCAAAAGAAAGAACCTTCTGTGCCAGCACGTCACGGAAGCGTCCATAAACATTACCGTTCGCTATAGAAACGGCACCCATGCGTTTAGCGCTGCATGGACAGCGTCCAACCTGAGACACGCCCCTTTTGAATGGAGGGTGTCCCCCTTTGCATGTTCGTAATGCGGAATCATGCACATGTATGGAAAAACATGGCGACATCACAACCCATGATATGTTCATGTGGAATAGAACATACCATCCTTCGCATGCTTTGCATACGGAAAGCGCACGTATAAAACACGTGGGTATCCAACCGAGAAGATAGGATCCGTTGAATAGATTGCCCTATCAACCCTCACATACTCGTGATGCGGCACAGCACACGTATGAAACACGTGGCTTAAGAAGTGCTGGAAGTTAGCTTAAATACACCATAAATTACTAGCCACCTGAAAGAACCCAAAATCCCTCTAGGGCCTCTCGGACTAGTTCATCCTTAGCATTCCTAACGCATTTTGCAAACACACCTTAATCTTGCAAGTTTTATTCCAAAAACATGTTATTAAGGGTGTATTAAGATCTCTGGTGTACAATTGAGCTCTGATGCCAGCTGTGATAGAACCGCTCAAATTAATTCCATATTATTGCCTAAACCAGTCCATTTGGTCATTAAGCAATAACACAGAAGTAACTTGTCGCCTCTGCCGGGTCAAGCCCGGTAAATCACTTTAACCAGGATCGAAGAATTGTACATTAAAACTCACACGACGGCGAGTCCAGAGATAAACATTTCACAAATTATTACATCAAGCTCCATAAGGTTTTAATATTACAAACCAAGTCCTTTGCATAAGGTAAAAAAAGTTCAGAGTTGGAAGCACAGCGGAAATAAAACACTAAACGTCATAGGTAACGTCATAGGAGGCCATCCGTGATGTCACTAAGCACTGTCATCCTCCCACTCCACTTCCCAACCGGGAGGGAGAGAACCATGCCACGAGAACCCATCATCATTCATATCACCTGAAAACAACATCACAAGCAAGGCTGAGTATACTAATACTCAGCAAGACTTAACCGACGGGTGATGAAAAATCACCAACTCTCTAGACATGTAAGGCTCTTTGGCTAGAGGGTTGTTTTGCTGAAAAGCAACAAAGAGTATGTCCTTACTTTCAAGTTTTAGCTCAAAGTTCTACTTGATTATCCATTACTAAGTAAGCAACTATTGCAAGCATGAGTTGTGCAAACAATTAAGCATACATCCAAATTACTTCTCAATTCCATCATTAAGGGACATAGAGTGTATGGTTAAGCAATCTCGGGTAACGGTGAGAGGCCGACGATCGATCGATTAATAACCTTGCAAGGGAAATCTAAACATACGGGAGAATGCACACCCCAAAAATAATCCAACTAGAAACCAACAGGGGGTGGGTGTCCACCAACCAGGCGGTTCCCAACCGTCCTCGACTCAGGATCAATTTCTACAGTCTTTGGTACAAGGTATACTGGTCACGGAGACACACGCCGCCCAGCTTCACACATGCACCACTCTGCTGCAGGCAGAGGGGACTCTTCCCAAGATTAGTGGTCATAGATCCCTTACCGGATCAAGAAGGTACTAGGCTTACCGGTCTCATTCTCGGCAAATATTTAGTGCGTTCAAACGCTTAACCACAGACCTACTGGCCGGAGCCGGTCCCATGGTCTTACCACATGAGCATTTCCATTTAATAAATTCTTATGATTCCAACATAAGAGACCTATAGCTCGCGAGTGACGAACATCACTCGACTTTTACAGTGTCCTTAGAGCAATGGCAACTAGCGACCTATCATGCTAGTATTCGAGCATAGGAGGCTTGGATCATGCATCTAGGATTTGAATTCAACTCCTGAAACGTAAATGCACAAACGTTGCATATCATAATTGTAAAAGTTAGAAAATTGGGTTATCCTCCGGGGCTTGCCTTCACTTGCAAAGTCAGTGATGAAGTCCTCCGAACTTTGGTTTGGGTCTTGCTGCACTTCCACCACGCTCACTTCTCCTTCCGCAAGATCTCCCTCGGATTCCGGCACCAACTCGTAGTTCCCGTCCGGAAGTTCTACACGACATGCATATGCATTAATTTCATGTATTTATATCTGAGGAGTGAGAACGTAGTTTAAAATTAAAGGGTAAACGTGGGGGTGTATGGGTGACCACATTCACCTGGATAAGGATATATTCAGCATACTCTTCCTATCAGAGAAAGGGGTATGTGTGTGTGGTTTAACTCCATATTTGATGGTGATTGTGTGCACATCTAAATTAATTAATTAATTTTTCTTCACCAAATTATGGGGTGCTGTTCATGGTGTGATTTGGTGAAGCTCAACCCAAAAGATTTGAAAGGAAAACAAAGGTGATTTCTATTATTCTTTTAATTCATAGATTAAGCTTGATTTACTTCGAAAAATTCATTCTACAAGAAATATAAACAAGATGACCATGAAACTTTGCAGAGAGTCACATCATACTACGCATGAGCTACTGCCAAAAATTCAGATCAATCCAAGCCATAGATCTAGCATGAAAAATACAACTAGATTCATTCATTAAAAACAAGAATAAATCGTACAAAAATAAATATACCACATATTGAGCTAGAAATTCATGTAGAGGTTCAAAACATCTATTCATGAAGAGATATGCACTTACTCAGCAAAGAAAATTTAAATTAATTTAAATTTATGAAGGAAGGTTAAACTTGTGCAAAAATTACTTGACCCTATAAAACATGGTAAAAACATCTCAACTATTTATCATGGGTGCAAAACAATAAAATAGAACCATATCAAAAAGATTGGTTTCAAAAGATCAACAGATAAATTTACAAAAATTATAAATAGGAACAATGCTGAAAATAAACTTTAATTCATAACTAAAGATCTACTTTATAACTTTGTGCCAAAATTGAACCAGAAGACCAACATGACATGGCAAAAAATATATCCAAAATTTGAGCTTCATATCATGCATAGAATTTGAATTATTTCAGATCTATCTAAAAGGTAAATTCGCAATTATTTAAAAACTACACAAAAATTTGAAAACTCCCTTTGTAGAAAAGTTAGTGTTCTTCAAAAGGATTCCAGAATAGTTGAGTTTGCATTTTTAAGATTTTTCTGTGAATTGTTCTTGATTTTACAAAATTCAGCAAAATAATTCAAAAGGGGAAGAATCTATTTTGCAGAAACACCCTTGGCTTTTGCACAGGGGCCCCTAGAAAGAACTCGATGTTTACGTTTATGCCACTAGCGGCGCTGGGAGATCTCCGGCGGTGAGGTGGGGTCGGAGTTGGTTGGGCAAGCGGCGGGGGTCGACCATGTGCTCACCTAGGGGCAATTCGAGGCCGGAGTTAGGCAGGGGAGGGATCCGGCGAGGGGGCTCGGCAACGGGGTGCTGCGGCGGCCGCGGCACGAGCTGCTCCGGCGAGCAGGGGCTCCGGGCTGAGCAACAAGCGGCCGAGGAAGCTGCGGCAGGGTCTAGGGGTGGTGCTAGGGGGCTTGGATGGGTGCAAGGCGGCTCAGGGGGTGTAGCTCACCGGCGGTGCTTCAATGGCGGCCGGCGGAACAGAGCAGAGGTTTGGCGGCGAAGTACGGCGGGGTGTGCGGCTCGGCTTAAAAAGGCAACGATGGGCGGGCAATCGACGCGGACTCAGGGTCTCCTGCACGGGCACGCACACGCGGCGCAGCATGCGCGCGGGCGCGGGGCGCGCCGCGTGGCGCGTGACGCCTAGCGCGGCGTGACCGGGCCGGCGGGGCCTCGGGGAGGTCCAACTGGTCCAGCTGGCTCTGACGGCGTGCGGGGCCCACAGACGGAGCGGCACAGACGTCGAAGCGGGGATGGCCGGCGTGGCGCACGGCGCTCTCACGCTCTAGAGCGCGCGCGTCGTTCCGGCGCGACACACGTTTCAGCTTAAGTCCCTTTGACCGGTTCCAAGAATTCAAAGTTGAATACAACTTAAAATTTGGCCAATACAAAAGATGTAGAGTACTTATCCCTCTGCAAGTTTTGTAAAGGCCAACCTATGAAATTCCCCATAGATTTTGAAAAAATTTGAGTTGAAGTTTGGGATTTTCTCTATTTGGTCAAACAGTGTCCTTGTGCTTTGACCGACATTTTGAGGCTTTTCCACTTCGAATCACAAATGCCGCCAATTGAATGAAATGTGTCTCATGCAAAAATGAACAACTTTCATATTGGCCGATTTTGAAGTTGTTATATGAAAAGTGGAGAACGCGCTAGATTATCAAGGATAGGTATGGAACCCTAGGGTGTTGACCTTGATTTGGAGGGGTTTGACTAGGGTTAGGGATGTTGACCAAGTCAAACAAGTTAACTACCATGCTTAGCCTCACTAATGATGGTGATCACTGTTGTCTAAACATCAGGGATGTTACAATAGCCATCTTTGGATCACTTGTGCTAGGAAAAGCTTCTCTTATATACTTTGGTCACTGATGTGCTATTTGTGAGACTTGTGCATGTTTGGTAAATTATGGATGTGAATGCTATACTCTTGATGGTTTTGCCATATACTTATGTTGAGATAACTTTCTTTTGATGAAAATGCTAAAATTGTGTCTCTCATGAGTAGATGCTTGTCTATGCTCAATTTGTGCTTAAATGCCTATATCATGTTTAGTTTGTGCTTGAGAATCGTGTTCTCTTTGCTTGGGGTCAAAGACCTTTTTGTCATTGTAAATGTTTAGCCCTTTTGCTTGCTTGGGGAGGAGCATAAGCTTCTTTTTGCCGCAAAGGCACTTCATGTACCATGTTTAAACTTGAAAATCAAATTGGTGTATGAATTGCCTTATGCTTGAAAAATGAGCTCCTAATCATGTTTTTATGCTTTGAAATTCATATCTTGGGTGCTAAACCGTAGCATGTTGTCTACCATGAGAAGTCTCATTTTAAGAAGTAGACACATGGCTCGGTGGCTTTAACATGACTTGAGTAGCTTGTGGGCGTTTATAATGATCTTGTGATAAGAATTTGCGATCTTGCATAAACTTTGGATGATCTAGTGTATTTATGTTCAAATTGGTATAGAGAGAGTCTTGCTCATGAGATGACTATTTCTTTGAGAAAATTGCTTAAAATTGCTTTTGGCCATGTCACATGCTTATATTCTCTACCTTCTTGATGGCAATGTGCTAACTACACCATATCTACTTTGCTTGCTCTATGTCTCATGTGTAGCATTTTGTTGTGCTCTTTGTATATTTGAGAAGCTTGGTAGATTATATATATGCCTTGACATGCATTTTTCATGAAAACAAGGGGAAGAGTTTCATATACCTTGATTCATGCATTGTCAACAAGGGGGAGAATTTGGGAGAAGTTATGCACATTTGGGGAGAATTTTCATGCATTGGGAGATTTTGTGGAAAATTTGGTATGCATTTGTGAGATGTTGCATGTGAGGAGAAAAATTGAGAAGAAGAGGTTGCATTTGCTCAGGGGGAGTTTGCATATGTGTAGGGGGAGCTCCTTTGTTTTGTGCCTGAGTTTTGTGCTTTGTGATGTGCTCTTTGAGAGCTTTGTTTTGTCTCGGCTGTGTCGAGCCATTGTCCTTGTCTTAGGGGGCCGAGACTTGGTTGGCGAGTGATCTTGTTTTCGCTTGTTCTTTGGCTTTGGATCACTTGCTTGGGAGGTTTGTGTTCGTGGTTGTTTTCTTTTCTTTTTCTCTATGTGATTTCTATGGGTGTTGTCAACGCACTCATCAAGGGGGAGATTGAGGACCAGGTGTGTCCGAGGACCAGTGGAGGGTCGCTCCTTAGTGATGAGTGATTGACAACGTTGTGTGGACTGATGCTTGGCTAAGTGTGCAGGTACAGGTTGCGGCTTGACTCGTGTTGGTGCAGGTGAAGAACAAGAGCGAAAGGCCTTAGCCGTGGCGGCCTCCGGGTGATGGAGAGGCAAGTAGGCTTGGTTCGACGGACCTGGTGGCCGATGGGGTCAAGTGCGAGCCGTACGGTGCAAGACTGGCGGGATGAAGTCATGAACATGGGCCGGTGCAAGGTAGCTGATGGAGCCCGAAGCTTGCACGTGGGGTTTGTTGGTTTGCCCACAAAACCATCAGGTGGACGATTTCTTGGTTTGGGCCGCAAAACCAAGTCCGGAGGCCCGAGGCGATGGAGACGGTGATCCGGGAGCTTCGGGAAGCTTTGAGGCGGAGGGCACGTGGCGTGATCGCGGGGTTTACGTCGAGGTGAACCGAAGCCGTGGTGGATGCGTGTTCGTCCGATGAAGACTTGACCAAAATGCCCCTGAGGGGTTGTATCTTCATTTCAAGCAGTAGGGGTAGCGTGGTCATTTACCTCCCTCCGATGGACTTCGTATAAATAGCGGAGAGGTGGATGGCATCTCTCTCTCTTGGACTCTAGGGCTTTCTCCCCCGGTAGATTTCTCTGAACTGCTTCTTTTCCATCTGTATTCCTTAGGCTAGATTCTTGTATAGACTCTGACCTCTGGATGTATGGAAGCATTCGACATTGCGGTGATCTCCTAGTCCCTCATGATTTTCGTATCATTTTCGAGGCTATTTTTGGGGGGGTTTCGTTCTTCGCTCGATTCGTGATTTTGGGGGCGTTTCTTCACAGATTTCTTTGAGGGGATCATGGGTGGATGTCTTGCGCATCTTTGTGTGTGATCTTGACCCCTCAAACACCGTGGAGAGCCTTCGATTCGTGCGTTTTTGGTTGGAGCCCGAGTTCATGGTGGTGGTTCGTGTGATCTGCGATTCCCGGCGATTTAGGGTGTTAGAGGTCGAGATTTTTGGGGCATAGCTTCCTTGTGTGACGCTTCTCATCTCCCCAAAATCTTGTCTCAAGAGCTCTAGCCGTTTGGGAGATCCGGTGATGGAAAGGTGGAGTTGACTCCCGAGGTCGGGCGTTTTTCTGCTCTGTCCGCACCTGGCGGACAGTCCGCGGCCTCCGTGCGGACGGTCCGCGAGGTGCCTGACAGGCCGGCTGTTCTTCGTGTTCTTCGTATGTTCTTGAGGGTCTTTCGTTCGATCCGTTGAGTTGGTTGGTTTTTGGTGTGCGAAGTTTGCGGACGGTCCGTACTAGAGTGCCGGACGGTCCGTTCTAGAGTGCCGGACGGTCCGTGATGAGGCAGACGGTCCGCGGGTCCATCACGGACGGTCCATTTTTCTCGGTGCGCTCCTGGAGGTTCGGGTTGCTTTTACGGACAGTCCGCCGTGACCTCTCGGACGGTCCGCGCCCTCCACGCGGACGGTCCGCCCGGTCACTCCGAACAGTCCACCAGGGACTTCACAGCAGTGCCTAAGTCCTTTGGTTCTTGCTTTGGTGCTTCCGCTCTTTGCTCCTAGGCTTGTCGGTTGATCTTCTAGGCTTGTGTGTGCCTTGTTTGGTGCTTCCTTTGTGTGCGTGAACTCTTGGAGTGGCAATCGGGGTATAGACCGAGTTCGACCTTTGGGAAGAATTTTTATCGGCTCCCATTCACTCCCCCCCTCTCTGGTCGCCCTATTCGGTCCTTCGACTTTCTTCCAGATTGCTTGGCATTACAAAATTTCCTTAAACACACCTCTTTATTCTTCACAACTCACTAGTAAGTAAAACACCTCAGGAGTACTTAGCCTAACTCCACTTGTAACTATCCATTCCTTTCCTCAGCTTTGTTGACTCGTCTTTGAAGAACTTTCTTCTTATCTTGATAAAGTTGAAAAGAGTTTTCATCCTTCTTCAACACATCCCTTAATATTCTTTAATTTGGTCCAAACGCTTCCTGCACATTGATTTGCTTATTCTGTCTTTGCTGAGCTTTCTTCTCATATCGGTCCACACGTTTCTTAGGGCACCTGCTAATAAAATGTCCATGAGCTTTGCAGTAGAAACAAGCTCCACTTTCTTTGATGTTTTGACGATTGCGTGGTGGATCTCATACTCATCTTCTGGTGCTTGAGACAAATGGTAAAGGTGTGAACTATTATCACGTTGCTCTAGAAAATTCATTTTCCTCTTCTTACTTATGATTTCCTGTAGTTTGCTTTCTAGCTCAATAGCTTTGTCAATGACATGTTGCATACTAGAATATTCATGTAAGGTTAGTATACTCTGAAGGTCTTCATTCAACCCTTTGATGAAATGTTCTCGTTTCTTCTTATCACTTTCAGACGATCTTGGTGCGTACATAGATAAATGGATAAATTTATCCCTATATTCAGTCACTGTCATGTGCCCCTGCTTCAAGCTAAGGAACTCCTTCCTTTCGAGCTTCATCGCACTTACAGGAATAAAGTGTGATATAAAGTTGTCCTTGAATTCCTTCCAAACAATACTCTGTGGTTGCTCATGTTCGTAGATGTAGGAATCCCACCATTCTGAGGCTGCTCCTACAAGTTGCCCTGATGCAAACAAAACCTTTTCTCTATCATTGAATTGTACCATATCTAGTTTCATCTCAATTGTCGTGATCCAGTAATTAGCTTCTAGGTGCTCCATAGTGTTAGAGAACAAAGGTGGCTCAGTATTCCAGAACTTTGTGTACGTATCCTCTGGGTTTGGATATGGTGACACATATTGGTTGTATCCAGGATTGTAACTACTATCATTGCTCTTGTCTTGGTTGCCTTTTTTCATCTGGTTGGTGAATAAAGATCAAGATTAGAAGAGAACAAGAATAAATAAATTGAAGAGCAGGTAGAATTCTTGACAATATATTCATCTTTTCTTGGTTATTGTGATTGTAATCAAATTGAGGTAAAGAGGAGAATAGCTGGTGGTAACAAAAGAAATAAACCATCCTTTTCTTCAACTTCTTTCATGTGTCAATGTGTGTGCATGCTTGTAAATTTCTATTGTGGATGTTGGTGTTGCCTTCCAAACTTTCATCTTCTGACATCCTCCAATGGTTTTGGTAGACAGAAAGAGGGAAACAAGGACGTGGGAGGTACAAAAGAAGAACCCAACTAGGCAACTGATGTCATTGTAGGTAGAAGACCCACAATACACTAACAATCAATACAAAGATCCAACTCAAACAAGGTCATAAAGGCAAGCATCATCAAGCAAACACAGAGCTTCACCAGACAACATGCAGTCAAAGGAATGATGCTGCACATTGTTAATAGGGTTAGAAGGGATCCTCCTAAGCTTGGTTGTGATGTCAGACTTCAACTTCCTTTGCCAAGACTTGCTTCTTCAGTCACTGAGGATAGATGAAATGGTAGCTCCACTATTTAGATGACTTAGGGAGGCTTAAGGGTAAGAGGGCATAGATCATCTAATCATTTTGAATAAAAGGAGAATAGGATATCACTTTGGAAGAAAGAGCAAGGGAAAGGATCCAAGCAATGGTATTTAGAAAGCAAGGAGAGATACAATGGGATTAGATTGTTAAAATAAAATCGAGGGGAAGATATTTTAACTAGGATAAGAATATTAAGAAGCTAGGGTAGACATTATTACCAACAAATTAAAATGTGATAAGATACATGAGATTGGAAAATCAAACATCAAAAGAGATGTATGATCAAGTTCAACAAGACATCAAGGAGAGAGGGAATATATAAACGAGGAGGGTTTACCATTTGCAAAGCAAGAAAGTGCAAATGAAAAGAAAACATCAAACATGAGAGGTGTTATCAAGGAGGATTTGAGAAAAGATAATGATTAAAGAATGAGAATATTTCTCAAAATGGTCAAGAGTAAGGTAGGAATTATTTTTAAAGTAAAACAGACCTAGGAAAGAGACCATTTCTATCTAGGCTTACGTCCTACAGTCGATATAGCTCTGATACCACTTCTGTCACACCCGGTTTTCAAAACAAACCAAGTGCGACCTATATGTATGGCAGGATCTAGTTTCATACATATAGTGACATCATTAGTGAATAACAGAAACAATATCACGTAAAGAAAGAGAGATTATCAGAGATTTACAGCGGAATCCTGGGAAGCAAAAGCTCCAAACTTCACAGGCAATCAACTGGGGGTTGCGTACGCCTAGCACCATCTTCAGGACTTCATACACCTTCTTCTGAACAGCGGTAAGCAAGGGTGAGCACACTTATGGTTGGAGCTCAGCAAGTGGGGGAAGATGCAAGGCTATCAAGGATAGGATAAGGTTTTACAGCGGTTAGCATTTTAATGTTGGTCAAATTTTATTAGCAAGCATATATTTACTAGATGTAAGTTCATACCAACCCACTTAAGCATTTAGAAAACATTTCATCTCAAAACCATATGAAAACCACGATTTAATTCCATCTTTAAGTTTGATTATCATGTGAGGGTCCAGGCCGCTCTTGACCGTGAGCACGGCTGATTGATCAGTTTTCACTCTGCAAGAGGTTGTACACTTTCACCACAAGTCGCGTAAAAGTTCCGAAGAACTTTGAACCCAACCATGCTATGCAAAAGTAGGCACAATACCACACTTCCGAGGTGTGGTTGCATAGGAACGCTACGAGGCCTTTACAAAGAGTCCTCCTATGTGTATTAGTCCATAGTAGCACGCCCTATAGGCTATCTTTCATACCCTCCTTCTACCCCCGGACTAGGTTAGCCTAGAAGAGCACTTCCGTTCCAATACTTGTCCAGAGTAGAACAGTTATAAAAGAATTCCTCCGTACCACAAGCTACCAAGGCTAATATCCACACAAGACTTCCCTAATTAATTAGCGAAGACAGAGCCATATGTGTTGTGGTTGCACTATTTTCCTGGGTGGTTCTCCATGTTCCGATTAAATCATATAATCTTGTAATTAACCACATTTATCACCAAAATTCTCATGATCAACATTTTGTAAAGATCCATTTCAACCATCCCATGTTAAGCGACTAAGCATATTCTACCCAAAAACATTTATTTAAACCAGGGTGTTCAAGGGAATAGGGATGAAATCTAGTATGTCCTTAAAAAGGTGATTTCCCATCAAGTTATGCAATACAACATAAAAGTAAATTTAATTGTAATGCTTATGAATAGGACAAAGTAGAATATGCAGGGGGAGTAAAACCACTTGCCTTCCTCCAACAAAAAGCTACTCTTTATGCTCTTCCGCTCTTGCTCACTTGAAACTCTTGATCTTCATGAGTTTCGAACAACAGCTCGATCTTCTACTCGAAGCAAACATCGGACACAACACATGCAAAGCAGACAAACCAGAACAACTAAGAACAAGACACCAATCAAGAGAGGCTTTGAAAGAGAGCTGGGTTTGGTTGTAGGAACGCAAACGTAAGAAAACGCTGAGAACAGAACTATCGAGAGATTTGAATTATATCACCCAAAGGCTATGTACTTGATATATTTTAATTAATAAATCATGCATATAGGTTATTTCAGAGAAATACCCTATTTAATAATTAAGCAAGTTATAATTATATGTAAAAGCACTGCAAGCACATGCATGCAAGCATGGATTTAACAGGGTGCTAGATCGTGCTTGCTAGCATTTGTAGAATGTTGTCTACTGTGCGTGATGGTATTGATGAATAGAGATAAACACTGACAAGAGTGCTTAGGAATGGGCGTCACCAGACAACTTCTCACCAGTGTGTGATGATTGACGATAGAGTGATGATGGGCAGCAGATCGAAGAACCTTGGTAAGCTTCGGTTCCTGATGATTACGAGTGCTGGTCAAAAGATGGAAAACCATAAGCATTTTGGAGTCAGATCAAGAATTAAACTACTGACGTTTGCATGCAGTTGAGCTACTGCATGTGGCAGCCAGCGTAAGAAACAGAGGTAACATGCCAGTGAGGAGACTTGAACGCAAAACAGATTAATATCAGCATGAGGCCAGCTTCTCACCTCTGATGTGGTGATTGATGATAATAAACACCGTGGAGTTGATGAGGATGGAGTGCCGGCACTAGCTTCGTATAGAAATTATCAGACTCCAACCAGGCCATCGGCTTCAGTCCCGGTGAACAGCAACCTTTCCAAGTTCCAAGTTTCAGCGAGCATCCTCGGTACGACACGAAGGAGACACAGCGGTGGACTATGACGAAAGGTGGCCGGAAATTAAAGAGAGCAGACGAGGAGATGGTGACGGCAGGCGGGAGCTCGGAACTTCAAGCTGCGGCCTGCGGGTCTGGCCCGAGGTGTCCGGCGACGGGGAGGTGGTGCAGCGGCCGAAAACTTGCAGGCGACAGACGAAACGACAACAAACAGGCAGAACAGATGCAGCTCGGCTCGAAGATGCTTGTGGCGGCGGCATCTTGGTCCAGCGGCGACGGACGACGGGGTGGCCGGAAACGGCAAGAGCGACGGACAATGTCGTGGTGCCTGTGGTGGCGTCGGCTTCGTCTGCACGGAACACGGCAGTGTTGTGCGAGGGAACTGGCAAGGCGAGGCACTGGACGAGGAGAGCAGCAAGGGTCGTGAGCGGTGGACTATGCATCAAGGTACGCGAAGGACCTTGGGCACTCAGCTTTATAGGCACGTACGAGGCAGCACGGGAGAGAGAAAACGGCAGGCGCACTGATGGAAAAAGGTGGAACGGCCGGCCATTAAAGGCGGCTCGAAGGTGGGGGTGATGGTGGCAGTGCTGTTTCTGGTGGATTGAAGAGCGACGGTTACAACAGAAGAAGTGGAAGGGGCACCGCGTACGTGTGAGACGCGCAACGCAGAGAGGCCCAGCGACACGCACGGAAGCCGGCTGCAGCGCACGGCAGGCAAACAGAGGCGGCCGAGGCGTGCGGCCAGGGGCGCACATACAAGCAGGCGGGCGGTGTGTTGTGCAGGCATGCTGGGCTCGCGGCTTGATCGGTTGATGTGAGCTGGGATGCAAGCGGGCGCAGGGCCACGTGACGCGGGTAGGCGGCTAGGGTGCAGGATGCTGCGCACGGGAGCCGGGCAGATCGCGGTGTGGGCGTGCAGTGGCAGAAACGAGGCCGCACGCCGGATGGAGGTTGGAGATGGATCTGATAGGTGGGGCCCCGACTGTCGTCCAGATAGAGAGAGAAGACGAAGCTGGGCCGAGGCGAGGCCGACGGCTACTTGCTGCTGGCTGTTGCTGCGACTTGGGCCGGAAGAGAAGAAAGGACCGGCTGGGCTAGATTGCAAGGAGAAAGAGAGGGGAAGGGAGACAAGCGCGGCAGCGGCGCACTCGTGGGTGCGTGCGGGAGAGCGAAAAGCCGCGGGGATGGGAAGCGGCTCGGGCACGGGTGGCCGAGCGCGAGCGACGTTGCAGTGCGCTGGCGGCACGACGCGGGCAGGCGAGTAGGCTTGGCTAGGGATGCAGACAGGCGTGCGGGATGGCGAGTGTCACGGCCTCGCGGGTAGCGTGCAGCTCGGGTGCCGGTACAACGCACGGGCGCGTGCGAGCGTGGGCACGGGGTGACAACTGGCCAGAAGTGGGAGGAGGCCTAACGTGTGGCGCTCACACGTAGATGGAGAGGAAGTGGTGCGGCAAAAGAAGCGGATGGGTGCACGTGAGATGAACGGCTCAAACATGGCGAGTAGACACTCGGGGGAGCCGGCCACAGACTTGGGTGCGCGGGAAGGGAAGCGGTGCGAGCACGACGCACGGGTGCAGTGCAGCACCGACCGGAGGTGGGAAAACAGGCTGGCAACTTAGGTTGTTGTGATGAGACTTTGGGCCGGTCGGAAAAACAAGAAAGGCCGAGATGGCTTAGAAAAAAAGAGAGATATAGAGGAGTTTGGATTTGATTTTTGATGATTTTGAAAACACTAACTCAAACAAAAGAAATGCAATCAAAATGAATGTAACACTCATATAATCATGTTATTTAATTTAGAAGTCCACAGATATTTTTTTTCTATACTAAATTTCCTGTAAAGAAAACAAATGTTGAGCAAATTTTAGAATTATGAGAAATCATTATTTAATTGTTTTCCTAATAACATTGTGAAATCAGAAAATTTTAGAGTGTTACAATTGAGGATCTTCAAACTTTATGGAAGAAAGAAGGTGTACCCATGTGGGATGAGGACAAACAGAAGATCTTCAATCTATGAGCATTGCTGTTCGTCACCATCAATGATTAGCCGGCACTTGGTAATCTATCAAGACAATCAAACAAGGGATACGGTGCATGCACACACTGTCTAGATGATACTTACTGCGTGTATCTAAAACACAGTAAAAATGTTGTGTATTTGGGCCATGGTCGCTTTCTTCCTCCTAAGCACCTGTTAAGAGAAGAAGGAAAGCACTTTGAAGGTGTCGGAGAAAAACGTAAGAAGCCTATTCACCGTGGTGGTAAACTCATATTTGCCATGGTGAAAGATTTGAAGGTAGTGTTTGGCAAGGGTTCTAGTAGTGTACAAGTTCCAAAGGATGCCGCTGGATATGCACCTATGTGGAAGAAGAAGTCGATATTTTGGAAACTACCTTATTGGGGAATCCTTGAGGTTCGCAATGCAATTGATGTGATGCATGTGACGAAGAATTTCTGCGTGAACTTACTTGGCCACCTAGGTGTATATGGAAAGACAAAAGATACAATTGAAGCACGTAGGGATCTGAAAGCTATGAACCAACGAAAAGGCCTACATCCCGAAAAGAGAGACAAAGTAAATTACTTGGCTCCTGCTAGTTACACCCTAAGCAAGGAAGAGAAGCATAGAATGTTCAATTGCTTGAATAGTATGAAGGTCTCAATGGGCTACTCCTCAAACATACAACGAATAATAAATATGAAAGAGAAGAAATTCATAAATCTGAAGGCTCATGACTGCCTCGTGTTGATGACACAACTACTTCCTGTTGCACTATGGGGTATTCTGCCAGAGAATGTGAGATTAACAATCACTAAGTTGTATGCATTCCTCAACCGGCTTTGTCAGAAGGCAATCCGTCCAGAAACTCTAGTGAAGATGCAGAATGATGTCGTGCAATGCCTCGTCAGCTTTGAGATGATCTTTCCACCTTCATTCTTTAATATCATGACCCACCTTTTGGTCCATCTGGTTGAAGAGGTTATTATTCTTGGGCCTGTATATCTGCACAACATGTTCCCTTTTGAGAAGTTGATGTCTTATTTTAAGAAGTATGTTCGCAATCGTGCTCGTCCTGAAGGAAGCATCGCAAAGGGATATGCTACAGAGGAGGTCATAGAGTTTTGTGTCGACTTTATGGATGACTTGTGTCCGATTGGACTCCCTGTATCACGCCATGAAGGGAGGCTCAGAGAAAAGGGCACAATTGGGAAAAATCTTGGATGGACATGGATGCAATGTTATAGGATCAAGCACATTACACTGTCCTGCATCAATCATCACTTGCGGCTCCATACTTGGAAGATCACAAGTCCGTTCTTCGTGCTGCAAATGAAGGGAAGTCTAAACCTGGATTACACGACACCACATTGATAACTTCGCGTCCTGGCTGTGGAAAAAAGTGAGGTGTGATAAAACTGTTGATGAGATACTACTATGGTTGGCTAGGAGGCCATCTATCACAGTAGATACATTCCAATGATACAAGATAAACGGCTACACATTCTACACGAGAGCCCAAGACAAGAAGAGCGTAAACCAAAATAGTGGTGTTCGTATGGACGCAGACGAGGAAGGGAACGTAGAAACATACTATGGTTTTATTGAAGAGATATTGGAATTGGACTACGGAGCTTTACAAGTCCCTCTTCTCAAGTGCCAGTGGGTCAAAAATACCGGAGGAGGTTTAACGACAAACAAATTTGGGATGACAATTGTGGATCTCAACAAGATTGGATACAAAGGCGAACCATTCGTCCTAGCCAGTGATGTGACTCAAGTTTTCTACGTGAAAGACATGTGTAGCAAACCACCGATAAAGAAGGGTGCCGAGAAGTCTATTGCTGACGAGCCGAAGCGTCACATAGTTCTACCAGGAAAAAGAAAAATCGTTGGAGTTGAGGACAAGACTGACATTTCAGATGATTATGACCAATTCGATGATCTTCCTCCATTTTCAGTCAAAGTTGACCCAAGCATCCTGTAAGCACAAGAGGACGCTCCATATTTATGCCACGATCACAAGCAGGGGACGTTCATGAAGAGGAAGGTTATTAACGTTCCCTTAGATAATAATGATGATGCATAATAAATTTTATTATAACTTACGGTCCTGTAACAAAGAACTGTAATATTTAGTTACGATTAAGTAACAAGAACTTGTGTTTTATCGATAAAAATAATATTTATTTTAGTTTTATATACATCATTTAGTATGAAATAAATAACTTAACGTGAAAATATACACAAGTAATACTAGATCGAGGTAAACATGTTTATAACACGACATTTACTGGTTATATAAAATTTTGCATGGCAAAAATATATTTTGGTTCGATTTTTAAATTCAACATAAGATTTTTGACCAAAACAACCTATTACTGAGTTAAGTAAATAAATTTAATAATTTTCAAATCCTACTTCACATTCTATAATATATAACTAAATTAAGTATAACAGAATTTGTTCGGTAATTTTACCGTGTTCAATATGATTTATAATAAATTTAACAACAATTTGAAATAGATTTGGGAATTTAAAGAAAACTAAAGGAAAAGCACATTAGTACTGGGCCTAGACAGGACCCGGTACTAAGCGCTTATCGTTTTGGCGCCGAAGTGAACGCACATTAGTACCGGGTCCTCTCTGGCACCGGTACTAATGTGACATTAGGACCGGGCCTAGTTGAGCACCGGTACTAATGTGCGGGGGTGGTGTATAAGCCTGCCCCTCTTCTTCCCCTCCCCACCCACACTTAGCCAATTCTTGTTCGGAGCCTCCGCCGCCGCCCTCCCCTGCTGCGCCGGCCCAGCCGCCGTCCCTGCCCCGTTCTCCGATCCTCGCTGTCGTCCCCTGCTGCACCAACGCTGTTGTCCCTGGCCCGCGCCCACGACCGTGTGTACGTCATCCCCGCGCGCGCTGGCCACCGCGTCGTCCCCGCGCCGGCCGCCATGCTGACATCCTCCCCGTCGCTGTCGTCCTCCGCCCGGCCATCGTCCTCTGCCTGTCCGTCGTCCCTGCGCCGGTCGCCACGTCGTCCCTGCGCACCGGCCGCCGTCTTCTGATCCTCCCCACCGCCGCGTCATCCCCACGCCCGGCCGCATCCCCACGCGCCGTCGTCGTCCACGGCCGGCCTTCCTCCGCCCTCGTCCGCCGCGCCCGGTTGCTCTGGCCGGCCGCCGTTCGTCCCCCTGCACGTTGCTGTCGTCCCCGCCCTCCTTCGCCGCGCCCGACCGCCGTCTCCGTGCCGGCCCCCTCCTCCGACGCGCCCGCTCTCACTCGACGCGCCGCCAGCCGTTCGTCCCCACACCGCCGTCGTCCCCTCCTCCGACACGCCGCCGGCCGGTGAGGGCTCTTTGTGTGCTGACGTCAGCCCGCAGCGGCTCACATGGGCCTTTTTTCATTTAATTAATGATTTTTTATTTAATTAGTGATTTTAGAATTAATTAGTTATTTTAGATTGAAATAGTGAATTAGTGATTTTAGATTGAATTTGTGAATTTTAGATTAGTGTATTTAGATTTAATTTTTGATTTTATTATTAAATGTTGAATATATGTATTTAGATCAGTGTATTTAGATTTAATTTGTGAACTTTAGATTAGTGATTTTAAATTGAATTAGAAATGTGTATTTAGATGAAATATGTATTTCTTTAGATATAAATGGGTAATATTTATTTTGTCGCCGGACACTTAGCTAGGCTCATTGGACACCCACCCTTGCTCGCGCCCGACTCGCTCGACACGACTCTCGCTCGATTCGCTCCCACCCGACACGCTCCCGCTTGACTCGCTCCCGCCCGACTCACTCCCGCTCGATTCGCTCCCACCAGACACGATCGACACGCTCCCGCCCGACACACTCCCGCCTGACTCCCTCCCGCTCGACTCGCTCCCGGCCGACACGCTCCCGCCCGACTCGCTCCCGCCCGACTCGCATGACTCGCTCGACCGACACGCCCACTCCCGCCCGACACGCACGACTCGCTCGACTCACGCGTGCATATAGTCAGAAATTCATTTATGTACTCAGAAATTCATTTATGTACTCAGAAATTCATTTATGTAGTCAGAAATTCATTTATGTACTCAGAAATTGATTAATATACTCAGAAATTCATTTATATACTCAAAAATTCATTTATGTACCTTGAAATTCATTAGTGTACTCAGAAATTCATTTATATACTCAGAAATTCATTTATGTACTCAGAAATTCATTTAGGTAATCATAAATTCATGTACACCTGTTTTAGTTACGATGGTTCGATCAGAGAGGGAACAAGAAGATAAGGAAATGATCTTAAATATAATTGGTCAATCTACGCCCGAGCAGCCTCAAAACGAAAAAGTACTCAACAGGGAGGCTGACAACTTCCTCAACATGGAAGGTGATGGGCAAGAACATGTAGAAGAGCAACCAATTGCCTAGGAAAGCAACGATATGCAACAACAAGAGGTATAATGATGGACCTCAAGATTTGAATCCTGACTTTTCTTTAGGAGTTTTCTGATAGAGGCGGAGTGCCCGATCTTTCGGTGAGTGGAGATAACTTCGATCTGGTGGGAGGCGACCCTCACGATCCGACTAAGACGAGCGAGACTCGAAGCGCCAATGCAATCACTGAACCAACTCCCGATTGTTACCAACTTTGTCGGCGCAAGATCAGCCTGATCACGAAGATCAATTCCTGTACGCAATCGAAGAACGAACAAGAATTCGAGGCGAGCAATTTTAATATCACTCGAAGGTGGAGTTCTGAATCACAGAGGACAACACATATTTGTGCGTGTTCTGGTGTAGCTAAAGATAGATGTAAAACAAAACTCAAGTTCTAAAAGATACAGGACTCTGACTAATAAATGGGACGCAACCCCAAACAATGGAGGGAGGAGGGGGGCGGCGGCCAACCCTAGGCGCCCCATCCTGGACCCCTCTTGGGCCTTCCTCTATGCTTCTGGACCTTCGTTCTTTAACAGCATGATGTAGTTTAATTCTCTCGCACGGGCCTGAGTAATTGGCCCAACTGGTGGTGCATGAAGTGGTGGATCATCTGGAGGCACCTGAGGTGTTGCTGGTGTAGATGTACTTGTGGTGTCCTCATCATCCTCCCCTTCTTGAACTGAAGTCTTTCTCGACGGCAACTCCTCACCCGCACCCAGATATGGCTTCAAATCTGCAACATTAAAACTAGTGGAAACACCAAACTCCGCAGGTAGGTCAAGGATATAAGCATTATCATTAATCTTGGTTAGCTCTTTAAAAGGATCAGCAGCACGAGGCATTAATTTAGAACGGCGCAAAGTAGGAAAATGATCCTTTCTGAAATGCAACCAAACCATATCACCAGGTTCAAAAGTAACATGTTTTCAACCTTTACTACCAGCAACCTGATATTTAGCATTAGCAGCAGCAATGTGTTGGTGAGTTTGTTCATGTAGGTTAACCATTTGTTCAACACGCGCAACAACATCTAAGTGTGGGGCGTCTTCAGCATCAAACGAAAACAAATCAATAGGTACCCGAGGAATGTAACCATACACAATCTGAAAAGAGCACATCTTTGTAGAGGAATGTGTTGCATGATTATAAGCAAACTAGACATGAGGTAAGCAATCCTCCCAACGTTTCAAATTTTTATCTAAAACAACCCTAAGCATGGTGGACAAAGTTCGATTAACCACCTCAGTTTGCCCATCAGTCTGAGGGTGACAAGTTGTGCTAAACAACAATTTAGTTCCCAATTTATTCCACAGAGATCTCCAAAAATGACTGAGAAACTTAGCATCACGATCAGAGACTATTGTATTTGGAATACCATGCAAACGAATAATCTCTCTAAAGAACAATTCAGCAACATTGCTAGCATCATCAGTCTTATGACAAGGTATGAAATGAGCCATTTTGGAGAATCGATCAACAACCACAAAAATACTATCCGTCCCCTTCTTAGTTCTAGGCAATCCATAGAAATATCAAGCCAAAGAGAAGTAGGAACAGGCAAAGGCATATACAAACAATGATTGTTCAATCATGACTTAGCTTTCTGACAAGTAGTGCAGCGTGCAATTAGGCACTGAACATCAGCACGCATCTGGGGCCAAAAGAAGTGGGCAGCCAACACCTCATGCGTCTTGTAGACGCCAAAGTGTCCCATGAGACCGCCTCCATGCGCTTCCTGTGACAGCAAAAGACGAACCGAGCTAGCTGGAATACATAGCTTGTTAGCGCGAAACAGGAACCCGTCCTGCATGTGAAATTGGCCCCATGGTTTGCCATTAATACAATGGCCAAAAGCATCTTTAAAATCAGCATCGTCTACATATTGATCTTTCACAGTTTGCAAGCCAAAGATTTTAAAATCTAACTGTGACAGCATGGTATAGCGACGAGACACAGCATCAGCAATAACATTGTCCTTCCCGTTCTTGTGTTTAATTATGTAAGGAAAAGACTCAATGAATTCTACCCATTTAGCATGACGACGGTTCAAATTTGTTTGGGTACGAATATGTTTCAAAGCCTCATGATCAGAATGAATTATGAACTCGCGATGCCAAAGATAGTGCTGCCATGTATGCAAAGTGCGCACTAAAGCGTAAAGCTCCTTATCATAAGTAGAATATTTCAGACTAGCACCGCTTAATTTCTCACTAAAATAAGCAACTGGTTTTCCTTCTTGTAACAAAACAACACCTAGCCCAATACCGCTAGCATCGCATTCAAGCTCAAACACTTTAGTAAAATCAGGCAATTGCAAGAGGGGAGCATGGGTTAACTTATCTTTCAAAGTGCTGAACGCTACCTCCTGCGAATTACTCCAAGTGAATGGCACATCTTTCTTTGTAAGCTCATGTACAGGCGCTGCAATGGAGCTAAAATCACAAACAAACCTGCAGTAGAAACCTGCAAGTCCAAGAAAGCTCCGAATCTGTGTGACCGTCGTCGGTGTAGCCCACTCCTGAATGGCAGCAATCTTGCTGCTATCGACCTCAATGCCCTGTGGAGTAACAACATAACCAAGGAACGAGACACGTTGTGTGCTAAAGATGCATTTATCCATGTTAACAAATAAGTGGGCAGCACGCAACGCATCAAAAACATCACTCAAATGTTCCAAATAGTCTTCCGTAGATTTGCTGCAAATAAGGTTATCATCAAAATAGACAACCACAAACAATCCTATGAAAGGCCTCAGAACTTCATTCATCAGTCGCATAAAAGTGCTGGGAGCATTAGTCAACCCAAACGGCATAACCAACCATTCATATAAACCAAATTTTGTTTTAAAAGCCGTTTTTCATTCATCACCCAATTTCATTCTAATCTGATGGTAGCCACTACGCAAATCAATTTTAGTGAAAATTATGGCACCACTAAGCTCATCTAGCATATCATCAAGGCGTGGTATAGGGTATCGATAACGAATGGTGATGTTATTAATAACACGACAATCTACACACATACGCCATGACCCATCTTTCTTTGGAACAAGTAATACATGAACTGAGCAAGGGCTAAGAGACTCACGAATGTAACCCTTATCAAGCAATTCCTGCACCTGGCGCTGAATCTCCCTCGTCTCATCCGGATTGGTATGGTACGGTGCGCGGTTTGGAAGCTGTGAGCCTGGAATGAGATCGATCTGGTGCTCAATGCCATGAAGCGGTGGAAGACCCGGTGGCAAGTCTTTGGGAAACACATCAGCGTACTCCTGCAAAATGTTAGCGACCGCAGGGGGAATATCCAAAAATGGTGCATCATCAAATGAAACGAGCACACTAGAGCATACAAGTGGAAAACATGGCAAATGAACAACACATAGATTATCAAAATCAGCACATGTAGCCAGTAAAACAGGAGCATTCAACTTGATTTCAGTATTAACAGATGGTGACAGATCAAGTTGTTTAGCAGTTTTAGCAGCTCGAGCAATATCATCTTTAACAATTTGTTCAGGTGTCATCAGATGTATGATTATTTTCTGACCCTTAAACATGAATGAATAATGATTTGAACGACCATGATGTAAGCTATCAAAATTATATTGCCAAGGTCGACCAACTAATAAAGAGCATGCTTCCATGGGAACAACATCAGAATCGACAAAATCAGAATAGGCACCCATGGAGAAAGGAACACGAACGGAACGAGAGAATTTTATTTTACCTCCATCATTAAGCCATTGAATGTAATATGGGTTCGGATGCTTACGGGTCGGTAATGACAATTTTTCTACCAGCATGGTACTCGCCAGATTGTTGCAGCTGCCGCTGTCGATGATGATGCGAATTGGCCGCTCCTGCACAACTCCCTTTGTATGGAACAAAGTGTGTTTTGATTCTTCTCGGGCAGGGTGACCTGTGCACTAAGAACACGCTGCGCAACAAGAATTTCATACCTATCGGAGTCGCCCGGGGTGACATGTACCTCCGCCTTAGCTACATGGTCAGTGGCAAGCAATGCATGTTCAATTTCTTCAGAATCACTAGCAGAAGAGTCCTCACCATCGTCACAAATGAGCAAAGTGCACTTGTTCGGGCAGTCCCGAAACACATGGCCAAATCCTCTGCAGCGATGACACTAAATATCCCGTGTACGGCCTGGAGAAGGTGTGGCGCCTGTGGGTGGGGCAGCGCTTGTGGGTGGGGTAGTGCTAGCCGGTTTGGCCGTCTTCTCGCGTGGTGTAGTGGTGGGCGTGGATGGCGCAGGGGAGATAGGTGCTGGTGTGGATGTCAAGCTTCTTCCTGCAAAAGGGTTAGAATATGTCTTCGAGCATCATCCCTGCACTTCACGTTCAGCTTTGCAAGCAAATTCAAATAATTGAGTCATATCATGATATTCCTTATAATCAAGTATGTCTTGGATTTCGTGGTTTAAGCCACCACAAAAGCGTCCAATAGCAGTGTTGTTGGTCTCCAATATCCCACAACGAATCATACCTTTTTGGAACTCTTGGTAATAGTCCTCAACAGATTGAGAACCTTGTTGAAAACACTGTATCTTATTAAGCAAATCACGAGCATAATACGAAGGCACAAATCTATGGCGCATAGCAGCTTTCAATTGATCCCTAGTGGTCGGAATGGCAGTGGGATGTTTAATTTTATACTCGCGCCACCAAATTAAAGCAAAATCAGTAAATTCACTAATAGCAGCTTTAACTTGAGAGTTTGCAGCAATATCATGGCATGAAAATTTTTGTTCAATCTCTAACTCCCAATCAAGATATGAAACATGATCATATTTGCCATTAAAAGGTGGGATTTTAAATTTAATGTTAGAAGAAGAATCATTACCTAGGCGGCGTGGCACACGGCGGGCACGACCGCGACTGTCTCCAGCATCCTGCGCCGAATCACCGCCATAGTCCTTCTGCAAATCAGTGATCGTTGTGTGCATGGCATCGAGTTGGGCCACGAGAGCATCGAGTGTGGTCTTGGTGGCCGTCTGGGTGAGGTCGAGCTGATCGAAACGGTCAGTCGACGTAGTGATCGTTGAGTCCAGCCGTTCATGTACGGTCCAAATGTCAGTGGCTAGTCCTTCAATTTGTGCTCGCATGTCTTGTAGCGGATCATCCCCGGCGGCGCCATCATCTGCCATGGTTAGCGCAAACATAAAACAAAACGATGACAAAAACAAGGTGGGACAACTCACAAGGCGCTCACACTGGTGCTGTTATCAAATTCTTATCCGTTCTTACCACGCACACAGGGGCGACCTGCAGCCAACCGGTGGAACCTGTGAAAGATTGGAGGAGCGATTGCCTCGAGAAACAAAATCTACTCGTCGTAGAACTATGTGGAGTTCTGGGTAGGCTGCACTCAAATCAAGGATTAGCACAATCAAATAATAATGCAAAGTTGAATAAGAGTGCTAAACACGTCACAATAGCTACTGGAAACAAGTGCGAAAACAGAACAAGGAAAGGTGGCAAAGGTGGAGAGAGCGCAACAGATGGCTGTTTTTTTTTGCTTCACTTTTTTTCTGGAGTCCTCAAAACTGATAATATGAAAACAGAGGATCTCAAATAGCAAGTTGCGACACACAGTTTCCCTCTCTCTCTAGAGTAAGGCCAACCTCAGAGTATGGTAACAAGAAAGAGAGATGAAGAGATGGCACAGTGTGGGGATGAGAGGGGGGCGTGAGGACTCGCGAACAGGGGTGGGGATTCACAGCGCAAGCAGGGAGGTGCCTCGCATTACCCATGGTAGCGACCCAGCGAAGGGGGGGGGGGACGGTGCGCGGCGTGATGGTTTGGTGGGGAGTTTCCACGGAACCAGATCGGCCTTCTCCCTGTGGACTTTTTTTCCTTCTTTTTTTGACTTTCCTTTTTTTCTTTCCTTTTTTTGTCTTTCCTTTTTTTTGACTTTCCAACCAAGCAGGGAGAGGAGGTCGTGGGGGGAATGCACGCGAGTCTGCCTGGCCGCAGTCGCGACGCGAGGGGGATCGTGCGAGGAGGTTGGTGTGCGGCGTGGTGGGGTTGGCGAACAGCGGAACGACGGTGGTGAAACAAAAAAACTAGGGTTACATGAAAAGAGCAGAAACGAAAGGATAAAACACAAGTAACCAGCAATGATTGAATGAACAAGCACGCAAACTCAACAAAGAAAGTTATTGAATGAAGGTGCGAGGCTAAAAGGGTTGCTGGGACAAGGTTCTAACCTAGAAACAAATTTTTGTTTGGTTTTTTGTGGACTATAGGAAATAAAAACACTCGATAAACTCACCGATCAACCTGAAAAGCTGATACCACTTGATAGAGGCGGAGTGCCTGATCTTTTGGTGAGTGGAGATAACTTCGATCTGGTGGGAGGCGACCCTCATGATCCGACTATGACGAGCGAGACTCGAAGCGCCAATGCAATCGCTGAACCAACTCCCAATAGTTACCAACCTTGCCGGTGCAAGATCAGCCTGATCTCGAAGATCAATTCCTGTACGCAATCGAAGAACGAACAAGAATCTGAGGCGAGCAATCTTAATGTCAATCGAAGGTGGAGTTCTGAATCACAGAGGACATCACGTATTTGTGCGTGTTCTGGTGTAGCTCAAGCTAGATGTAAAACAAAACTCGAGTTCTAAAAGATACAGGACTTTGACTAATAAAGGGGACGCAGCCCCAAACAATGGAGGGAGGAGAGGGAGCGCGAGACAGGAGAGAGGGGCGGCGAGAAACCCTAGGCACCCCATCCTGGACCCCTCTTGGGTCTTTCTCTATGCTTTTGGGCCTTCGTTCTTTAACAGCATGATGTAGTTTAATTCTCTCGCACGGGCCCGAGTAATTGGCCCAACTGGTGGCGCCTGAAGTGGTGGATCATCTGGAGGCGCCTAAGGTGCTGCTGGTGTAGATGTACTCATGGTGTCGTCATCATCTTCATATATTAACAGTAGCTCTTCGAGCTCCAAGAAGCGTCAAGGGAAATGCGGGCCGAAGAAGCCCCTAGAGGGTCGCTTCATCATAACAGAAGTCGATGATGATGGGAAACCTGTGGCTCCGAAACATATCGTGACAAAATTGGTGAACCACATTGGAGCTCTTGTCAGGGATCACATCAATAAGCATTCTGTATTGGAAAGCTGCTGATGCTCCTCCAGCTCCGGTACCTGAAGTAATGGAAGGTGATGATGAGAATGCTGAACAGGCACCGGTCGTGCGGGAAGATGTGGTCGCAGACACAGACAAGGACATGATTTGGAAATAAGTGTTAGCTCACTTTGCATTCCCAGACTTGAATGAAGACCAGATGGCAACCGTGCGTTATTGGGCGATGCAAAAGGGTGCAATTGCCTTCCAGTTGTACAAGAAGCGTCTGACCAAAGACTACATTAAGAAGGGGATTACACCAGATTTCCAACAGAAGGGATTGGGGAAGTTAAGAGATCACTGGGATGCATTTGTGCGGCACAAGGAATCGGCAGACGCCATCAAGATGATTGAAACCAACACCGTCAATGCACGTAAGAAGAAAGCATTTCATACGCTCGGGCCCAAATGTTACAAGATGGCCATTCCCAAATGGGATCGGGAGGAACAAGAACTAGTAGCTAGAGGAATCATACCCGCAACTCTAGATTGGGCCGAACAGGCAAAGCATTATCGAGAGATTGACGAGCTTACTATGGCACTAGGTACAGGAGAACACCCTGAACATTGCAGAGGCAAAGGTGTTATTACATGGAAATATGCATTTCAGGAGCACATTGATTCCTACGGAAGTCGTCAAAGAACTAAGGAACAACATGCACGACAGATAGGAGAGCTGCAACAACGCGTCTTTATGAATCAGAAAAAAATGGAAGACATCATCGACCATCATGTGGTGCTTGCTCTTAGCAAGCAATCAAGTCAGCAAGCACCTACAGCTTCAGGGTCGCATCATGATGAAGTCAGCCCATCCAACAAGCGTAAAAGTAGCATCGCTTCCACAGAAGCATCTCCAACCGCCACAGAAGCAGCTGCCCCGTTAGAACAACGCTGCTACCCCGTGGACGACATCACTGCGAGGTTCACATGTGACATTCTATTTCAAGTCATAAACAAGAGGATTCTGGTGGTGTACGGTGTGGCTGAGGTACCGCAGCTAGGAGATATATTTTTGAACGTCGATTATTCCAGTCACGGGTGCGCCAAAGTCTTTCTGGATCGAGTGGTTGATACCTGGGATGACCTCGACTTGGAGTTCCCAGGAGCTGATGATGCAAATACTCTTGGGGAAGCAGTGCACAGTTGGATTTTGTGGCCCAAGGATCTCATAGAGATAACGGAAGAGAACACAGCAGCAGTCCAAGATTAGCTACCACCTTCACCAGCTAGAAGGGAACACAGTAGCAGTCCAGAACATGATGCAACTGACGAGGGCAGTCCGGAACATGCTACTCCTCCTCCTTCTCCTCCAAAGAAGCAGGGTTCCAAACGAGGACATCCTTCTCCTCCTCCAAAGAAGCAGGGTTCCAGACGAGGACATCCTCCTGCTCCTCCTCCAAAGAAGCAGAGGATACCCAACGAGAAGCCACGTCCACCGAAATTATCTTACGAGAAGACCCAAGAGGAACTGGATCCGCCAGTGCGGGAGAAGCTGGACAGACAAATATTCAAAAATAAGACGCCTGCATCTGAGAAACCATTTGACATGTACAAATTTCACCACTTCACGAAAAAAATGGAGGAAGAAAAAAGGAAAAAGCCGAAGTGACCTACATTGTCTGACTATGATCGCACGACGCTCAAATTCCATAAAGCCAATAAGGCGCAGAAAGTTGGGAAAACTGTTCCACAACTAGGGACCCAATCAAAGCAATCTGTCCCGGACCTAAAGGTGCTCTCAGATGCGGAGCGTGGATTGCTTGAATTCGGTTTGGACGCAAAACTGACACCTGCTCAAATTCTAGGTAATGCTGAAATTGAAAAACACCCAGGGTCAGGTAGACGTGATTATGTGCTTGGGATGCCGCTTATCTGGGAGCAATTGTTGCAAGACCTTCCAACTAGGATGTATGCTCTGCACAAATGGCACATGCAAACGACGGGACGAGGGGTTGAATATATCAAAGTTAAAATTGAAGACCATCATTTTTTCCGAGCTCGCACCACTTTCCCTATTCCCATGAAGGAGTTCTGGTTCCTCACTAGTAGGGATGTTGTCATCAATGACGTCCCCGTATCGTCACTGAAGACGCCAGAATGGTCACAGATGTTGATTTGTGACGTTTTTGTGACGATTTCGATTTGGTCACTATGGTCGCGTCACATTTGTCCATCGGTGACGAAATGAATATTTTCGTCACAGATGTGTGTCCAATCTGTGACGAATTATATGTCGTCATGGAACTGAATTCAATCTATGACGAAAGCTATTGGTCATGAATGAAACCCCATTTTCGTCATAATCTCCCGTCTGCCGAGCGTTTTGACGGTGTCGTTAACGGCGTTTCTTGTTTTGTAACGATCTGATTTGGTCACAGATAGCCTTATTTTTTCGTCATTACCGGCCGTTTGGATTCATTCGACAACATATGCCACGTCAGCAGCCACGTCAGCGCTTACGTTGCAGCTAATGTCAGCGCTGACGTGACCGCTGATGTCACCTTTTTTTAATCGTCACAGAAGACATTTTAAAATCGTCACAGAATAATATTTGTCATCGTCACCCTTTTGATATGAAATGGTCACAGATTTAACATCACTTTAGTCATAGATTTTACAACAATTTGATCACAGATTTAATATCCAAATCATCACAGAAACAATTATATATTCGTCACTAAAGACTCGTCATTTTCATCACATAGATGCACATGGTTTCATTACCATTTGCAAATAATATTGAAATGATCAACAGTCCCATAAATAAATAGATCCAGTATTCCAGTGCTCCACAAAAATTGTACTCATTACAAAGACAAAAACATCTATTACAACCCAAATATGTACTATTACAACCCATAAAGACACTAAGAATTATGGACTTATGACAATAACAACTTGTATCATGGTACTTGATAAAGTGACTATGACCACCAGAGGGCAAATGCAGATCTTTATTCCTGCGAAAAATAAAGCAATAAAGTCATTGATTAGGTGCATAGTTGAACACTTTAAACACTCTAAGCACGAAGCTCTATTGCACTATTGGCACCACACTAAGTAAAAAAATTGCTCGAACAGAAACTGAACTGAGAAGCATGCAGGTCAATTTTGCTCCATATTAACAAATCACAACTATGTAAAGTTCATAATATGTGTCATCTGGCACTAGCATATGTCCACTGGACCTAGTGCAGAGTTTCAGTAATTTATAACCATGTCCTCTTATTTAGTGTGACTAAAAACAAGCACTAGTTATGTCTAATCAATTAGGCTTCAGTTCATGCTTAATTTCAGATCTAGCATTAAGCTACTAAGGCTTCAGGCCAGGTATAAAACAACTAAAAGCAATGACTTAAGAAAAGGTAAAATAAGTTCCAGTAAAAGTAGTGCATATCATATAAAATGACATGACTCATATACAACAAAAGAGAAGCGACCTAGCTGAAGACTGGTTATTAGGTGCAATGTTGTGGTCTGTAGATAACTGTGACGGTCCATGTATCTAGGAAAAATAGACTTAAACTAGTTAAACTAAATAGGCTGTACAGATGCTAGATCTCATTAGATAAGTAGCTAGCAGCAAGCTAAATAAAATGTATCATGAAAGAGGCACTTCACTCAAAAGTCAATCGATGGTAAGCTATGCTCACCTGAGATAAAAGCCAAGCTACTGACGTGCTGTTGCCCACCTGCTTTTGCACAAGAACTGAAACTGGAAGCTGCTACTGGAAATCAATAAATAAAGGACCTCCCATGTTGCTCCTCGAAACTGTTGAAAAATTGAAAGCAAAGAAAAGATGGGAAAGATAACTCAGGTTGTTTAAGAATCCAAGTTCAAGATTAGAAGTACCTCATTAATTAATTGGGGTCGAAGCAAATCGATGAGTAGGTGAGTAGGTACGAATCTGCAGCACAGACTGCGCCAGCATTTAGACAATCACCTGTAAAAGGGGCATTCAAACTGTCAGATATATACGGTCCTAAACATTTCTACTGAACTGATCAAGTGTAAGCTGACAATACCATTACCTATAAAAATTAAAATGCTTAATTATCCCATGGATTTTTATAACAAATCCAATTGTAAATACACCTTGTGCCTGAGATATAATCTAATCTAATTAACTAAATTGAACATACACTATACCTCTCATTTGCAAGAGATAGAAATTATCAGCGAAGTTAAGAAATCAATAGAAAAAATAGTCAACAGGCATATTCAGTACACAAAGAAGAAGTTTATTATTCTCAATATGTATAAAGTTTGAACTCTACTCTGAACAAGTTTATTAAAATGCAAGCAATTTCGTATCTCTGGATCTATGCAGTCTGGACATTAACCACTATGTGCAAGCAATTTCGTTTCTTTGAATCTATACGCTCTGAGCATTAACGATTACTAGAGCCTGGGGCGCGCCTTCGGCTCGCCATTTTTCTCAGCCCAATTTTGAAGTTTTGATGATGGAAGCATGTTCACCTACTGGTATAGAAGTTGAAAGTACATGATAAATTGAAAAGAACAATGCAATGCTTTAATCATTGTTGACATGCGCAGATCAGTCTCCTGAGTCTCCATATAAATGAGTTACAGATCTTATCGTTTCTTCAAACTACTGATAACAGGATTTAGGAAATTATTGAAGCACAAACAGGCGCATACTTCCGTTTGCCCTCTTTGTCCTCCTAACCTGAAAAGCATGTCATAAAACTGTTTTACTAAAGGTCTCAACGTTCGATTGTCTCACCTCTCACAACACAGTTAACTTATCATCATCAAGAAATTAAATTATTTTTCACAAAAAAGAAGGAAAAAACATAAACTGATTGAAATACAGTGCTACTGATCTTGCAGTTAAATCTTTACAGAAATATTCAGTGATGATACTTGCTTTTGAAGCACCAAGAGTTGGAACTGGGAACAAAACCAATTCCTGAGGTGGCTGGTTTTTCAGTATTTCAGTAACTCAATTGCCCATATTTACTGGTGCTAGGGTTGGATAAGGCAAGACAGCCAAGGCTACAACCTACTCGGCTACTCCTAAGCCTAGTTATATACAGGAGAGGGAAAGCATCAAATCTAAACCAAGAAGTAACCAGCTCCTCTAGCAGCAAAAGCAGGAGACCATCTCCAACAATTTTGAATTTATGAGTCTGTTTTAACTAAAGTAAAAGAAAACAAACAAGTCAAAGAAACGTACAAAACTCAGGAAACCATTTTCAAGCACTTGTGACTATCCTCTAGTGATGCTGCTCATGCATCAGTTAACACTAAAATATTGTTTGTCGTTTCCACCTAATATGACTGTGTATTTGTGTGTCGCCTGTTTGTTATCTCCTTCCATCCATCAATTTTCTAATCATCATTATACTAAATTGTCTCTTTATATGTTAAACTAAAACAAACTTGAAATTACCAATCTCTCACATTGTCCAAGAAGAAGGGGACCAATTCATTAGTTGCGTTGAAAAAAATGTTTCAGGAAGAAAATGTTATGTTTAGCAACAATATTCTTATTCGTAGTTTCACCTGATGAGCGGCTTTACAAGTCGCAGGGCTATGCCATGCACGCATTCACATGCTGGCTGGTGGCGATGTCCTGCATGAACACAAAACAGAAAATTAGAAAATCTCTACACTTTTCATGCCTGCTGCTTATCTCAAACCAGTGAATGGGGGAAGTCTGAAGCCTACGATGCTTTGGTATTGCTAATACAAGTTTAGGGTGTGTTTCCTGATTCAAATCAAACAAACACATACAATTCAAATAATGGGTGCATCTCATGGGTATTGAGTCTAAGAGCCAAAAGTATTATCGAAGGAAAGAACTGTATTTTTTCTGACATTAACACCATTACAAACTCCACTAATTCAAAAGATCACATTTACTTTTAGTATTTGCGCATGTATAGTACTAATTTAGCAAGGCTGTATGTAGCTCACAGTGTTATGTGTTGCATATTATTCAAGTATGTTATAAAAAAAAAGTATGTTACAAGTAGTAGCAAATAAAATACATTTAGCATGAAGGACATACCTTTGGGACACTGAACCCTTAAAAGATTAATCTGAAAACATTAAGAAATGTCAGAACTCTCTGTATTACTAACACTGGTAGTTCTGATGGGTACCTAATTAAAGATGGATTTCACAGGACAAACAAACACAACAATTATTCCAGATTCAGACTCATATCAATAAATGTTGTATACTTCAATTTGGAAGAAAAAAAATTGCACCAATAACAACCCAAACTAAACAAGGATGTAGCGCATAGTAAATGGTAAATAAACATTTCATCAAACATTTGAGAGACACCAAAGCAGAAGGAGACGAACATTACTAATCACCTAGCTGTTTCAATCAACATCAGAACTTCCACCTAATTTCACTTATGTAAAAGAGATTCACTCTGTTCGATAAGGTAGTGTTTAGAGAAAGAAGAACATAGGGAGGAGATCTTTACCTCTGTCTCTGAGCTAGCAACATGTCCCTGATCGAGAGCAGCAGAAGGGAGAAGATGAATTGTGCTCTCCAGGTATGTCAAGCTGCATGCTGACCATCTCCAATTATCCGTCCCTTGGATCCGTGGCGAAGGAGTAGAGGCAGTGGTGTTGGCCGGCAAGTGTAGCCTGCATGTCCATCGAGATGCCGCAGCCGGCCGCTGCTACGCCTCCAATATGCCGCTCCACATCTGAGCAGCCCACCGCGTGCCTTCCCTCGACGGCGAGGCCACACCGCCGCCGCCTTCGTTCCCAGGCTGCGCCGCCAGGTGTTGCCGCTGCACACCGATTCCTCGGTTCCCAGGCCATACGCCCGCTTGCTCCATCCCGCCCACACAGCAACCGCCTCCTAGGGTTAGGGCATGGTCGTCAAGCAAGACCAGCAGTAGGTGCCTCCAGAGAGGGAGATAGACAGAGAAGGAGAAAAGAATGGGAGGATGAGGCGCGCGCCGCGGGCTGTGGGTGCGCGGCGAGAGCGGGCGGCGGCCGGCGGGGAAGAGGACGGGAGAGAGAGTGGGCGGCGCGACACCGGGGGCGCGAGTGGGAGAGAGAGAGAGGAGGAGGGGATAAGGAAGGGAGGGGGCGGCGAACGAGTGACGGGGGTGTTCCTGCAAAACGGCAGGCGGGCGGTTATATGTAAAAGCGCTACAAAATCGGAATTTCGTCTTCTTGGTAGACAAATATTTTGGAACCGGAGGGGTTTTGTGAAAGAAAAATGGTCGCGTTTCCTGTAGTGTAGGGGGCTCTCTGGATCTGTACCGAATTAACGCAAAATCTAAGGGTGTTTTTGCAAAGTTCCACGCGCGGTATGTGGGAGACGAACGGAGATAGATATAGAGGATTCTAGGTTAAATGCGTAGAGTGGGGGTCGAGATAGTGGGCTGACTCTCATGGGCTTTTTTTTCTTTTGCTTTTTGTTTTTCTATTTCTCTTTTTTCTTTTTTTAATATGACTAAGTGAAAGATGTTCTTAGTTGTAAAGAATATACAATACCACTTTATCAAAATAATTTGAAATTTTTATGGGATGGTTTCGGAGAAAAAATTGATGTTTTGCGAATATGTGGAATTTTCTGACCAAGTTTACATATTACTGTAATTTTTTATTGAATTACTAAGAAATAAATATTAAAATCATCTAATCTTGCTTGAAAATCTGAAAACTTGCATGAGCTCTTCCTTTTGGTGTATTATGTTGTTAAAAAAGTTTCAAGTGATTATGAGAAAGGGATGATGCACATCCTCAATAAAGCATATATGTCTCACACATGCCTTTGTCACTTAGCGAGAGATGTTCATCCCTATGTGGAATGTATAGTACCTGTTTCTCGAAATCATTTGAAACTTTTTGGGATGTTTATGGATCCAAACCATGATGTTGTGTGAAGTTTTGGAATTTTCCGACCAAGTTTGCCTATTATTGTAATTATTTGTTGATTTAATAAATAATAAATGTTAAAATCATCTAATTTTGCTTAAAAAATCTGAAAACTTGCATGAGATCCTCCTTTTGGTGTATTATGTTGTAAAAAAAAGTTTCAAATGATTATGAGAAAGTGATGATGCACATCCTTACTAAAGCATACATGTCTCACATATGCCATTGTCACTTAGGGAGAGATGTTCATCCCTATGTGGAATGTATGGTACCTATTTCTCGAAATCATTTGAAACTTTTTTGGGATGTTTATGGATCCAAACCATGATGTTGTGTGAAGTTTTGGAATTTTCTGACCAAGTTTGCCTATTTTTGTAATTTTTTGTTGATCTAATAAATAACAAATGTTAAAATCATCTAATCTTGCTTAAAAAATCTAAAAACTTGCATGAGTCCTCCTTTTGGTGTATTATTAAAGGATCGATTAGGCGAACCAGAGAGGGGGGGAGTGAATGGGAGCCGATAAAAATTCTTCTCGAAGGAGACGAGAACTCCAACAAGATGAACACGGCTTCCAAAACACGTCTCCGACTCAACTACCCAAGTTGGTCAAGACCACGCAGCTACTGAAGTGCTACTGGTTCTAGGAACCAACAACCACCTACACCTACTCGAGAACGCAGCGGAAAAACCAACTCGAGTAGCTACTGGGCTACACCGGTCAGGCCGGCGAGCAGCACCGGTCAGACCGGTCCCTGCTGGCAAAATCTGAGAACTTCCACAGAAGGCCTCTACACCGGTAAGGGCGGTGTAGCTCGCCGGTCAGACCGGTCCAAGCCAGGAAATCCCAAATCCACCAAACTGACCTACCGAGCTCCAAACAGGACCAAACCCGTAACAGCAGCAACACAGGACAACAGGGAACTCACCAAGACGTTCACCCGAGCAAAACTCAACAGAGAGTCTGCACCGGTCAGACTAGTGAGAGGCACCGGTCAGACCGGTGTGACCTGAGCTCTCGGGATGAACAGCGCCCGCGGGTCAACTCCCCCAAATCCAACTCCCGATCTCCCGAATCGCTCCACGGTTTTGCACAAGACTTTGGGGATAGTAGGAACACCTCATGGGCACTCCATAGCCAAGATTTGGTCCACCAAAACTTTTCAAAACAAGAGGAATCAAGGAAATCCCACCAAGAACGCCTCTAACCCTAGAGCCAAGAAAACCCCAAAATCAAGCCCCTTTGCTCACGGATTTGGGTGGAGAATCAAAGGGAAAAGAACCACGAAGGGTTCACACATACATCCCCCACCAAATCCCAAAGAGAAAGACCTCGAAATCGCTCTAAGAAAATCGCCAAGAAAGGGCTCCGAAAATCACCAAAAAGGAGAAACGGGAAAGACACATCCAAGCCTTGAGGAACCACGCCGAATCATCTATACATACAAAAAAGGTTCATACAAGGTCTAGCTTGCCGCCCGATCATCCTTCCCTCTCACAAGATCTCACCGTGAAGCTCTCAAGCTAGTCCTACGAAAATCCTAAGGAAAATAGGAAAACCAAATGAGCTAGGATTCCAAGAGATGGCTGCCATCCTCTCACCACTTGGGTTATATGGAGGCAACCGAAAGACGAAAATACCCTTACTAGCTAACTAGGGATACATGCCCCTCAAGGGCGAATTCGGAAATCTTTGTCTTCGCTCCATCGGACGGATGCCCAGCGGCCGCAAACTTGCTTAGCCTCGACGCAAGCCTTGCGATCTCGACGCGTGTCCTCCGCTTCGAAGATTCCGGACTGCGTCGTCGCACACCGGTCAGACCGGTCTGGAGCTGCTACACCTCCGTCTTCGGTTCTTCGGTCTTGGCTTTGTGGATCAACCAAGGAACCCAGTGGTTTTCTGGTGAACCACCGGAAACCCCGCGAACTCGGTGTAGCCTCCGCCAATCACCACTCATGACTCGGCTCCCACGTAGTCCCGGCTCGACCTTGGTTTTGAGGCTCAACCAAGAAACCGTCCATGACTTCATCTTGCCGTTCTTGCCACCATGCGGCCCGCACTTGACCCCGCGGGCCACCGGGTCCCTCGAACCAAGCCTACTTGTCTTCTCCACACCTGGAGGCCTCACCGGTAACGACCTTTCGCGCTTGTTCTTCACCTGCACCAACACCAATCAAGCCACAACCTGCACCTGCAATACTTAGCCAAGAATCAGTCCACACCACGTTGTCAATCACTCATCACACCAGGAAGCGACCATCCACCGGTCCTCGAACCACACATGGCTCTCAATTATGTTGTAAAAAAAGTTTCAAGTGATTATGAGAAAGTGATGATGCACATCCTCACTAAAGCATACATGTCTCACACATGCCATTGTCACTTAGCGAGAGATGTTCATCCCTATGTGTGATGTATAGTACCTGTTGCTCTAAATCATTTGAAACTTTTTTGGGATGTTTATGGATCCAAATAATGATGTTGTGTAATGTTTTGGAATTTTCCGACCAAGTTTGCCTATTATTGTAATTATTTGTTGATTTAATAAATAATAAATGTTAAAATCATCAAATCTTGCTCGAAAAATCTGAAAACTTGCAAGAGATCCGCCTTTTGGTGTATCATGTTGTCAAAAAAGTTTTAAGTGATTCTGAGAAAGTGGTGATGCACATCTCCACTAAACCATACATGTCACACACATGCCCTTGTCACACACATACACATCCCCACTAAACCAGTTTGTCCAAAGCATTAGTAAATTTTTTGAGAAATAATTTAAATTGATTTTGAGAAAAAAGTGCATAAAAAGAATATAAAATAGAGAAAGCAAAAAAGACATAAATGTTTGTAAAACAAAAAATGGCTCCATTTGGGTTCGAACCCAAGAGAGTGAGTTAAACTCCAAGTGTGTTACCACTCCGCTAGTTAGAAGTTTTTATTAGTAGTTGACGTATAGTTCTTTTTATCCTTTCATAGTTCGCCGTCGCTGTTATGTCCACACCCGGCATCGCTCTCGTCGCGCCGCCACTGCTTTGCCACGCCCAACGCCTCCTCTGCCTTTTAGGTCATTTTTACATTCTACATCATTTAATGTTAAAAGAATCTTGATTTTAGTTGTCATTTTTTAGAATTCAAAATTTGAATTGTTCAAATTTTTACACATGAAGAGATGACCAAAGTCAGCATCATAAATTGATAGAACATGATTTTAGAAGCATTTAGGAAAAAACTATCAAATTCGGAGTTAGTACGAGGGAGAAAGACTACTTACAAGTTTTAACTAAAGATTAAAAAGAGAAATCGTTCTTGTTCATGTTCTTGATGTTTCTGTGTGCCTCAATTCCATAAACGTGCATGTACTTAATAAGGGCAATATTTGCCCCTTCTATCACAAAAGGAAGAATGGTGTAGTGGTATGACTTAGTATTCTATTGCAAGAGATCTCATGTTCGAATCCCATGTTCCACATATTTTTTTCAAGTTGATTTATAAGATTTATTGCATTCAATTAATAAAAAAAATAAAACACCCTAATACAACAAAAACTAATGCTTGTCCTAGTGGTCAGCACACTTCGATTTTGTTCCAAAGGTCTCCGGTGGTTCAAATCCTTGAGCGAGCAACTTTTTTGCAATTTAGGTTTATTTACAGGATTTATTGCGTTTCATTAATAAAAAGAAATAAAAACACCAATATAACACAAATTGATTCTTGTCCTAGTGGTCAATGCACTTCAATTTTGTTCCAAAGGTCTCAGGTTCAAATCCCTGAGTGGACAACTTTTTTGCAATTTGGGCACATTTAATGTGGCCCACGCATCGCATGCCGTCAAGGCGGAACCAAACATGTTATCTATGACGATTCCTAAAACTTATATGTGACCAAATTGCCCATGGATCGCACGCCGCCAAGTGGTAGATGTGAGGGAAACCAGACACATCATTTATGACGAATTCTAAAACTCATCTGTGACCAATTTGCTTCATCATTAAATGTGTTGAACGAGGCAAATAAACGATGACGATGTCAAATCTAATCGGTGACGATTAGATTTCGTCACAAAATAAAAACATAATCTATGACCATTTGCAGTTAGAGTTCTGTGATGATTTTTTATTTTCGTCATTAATAATTAAGGAAAAACTTCGTCACTTGTACCTTATGACGAAAATGAAAATTTCATCATAGAAAGGTATTATTCTGTGACGAAGTTTTGCATTGCCACAAGCAAAACGTCATGGATTAGAGTATTTCTACTAGTGCCTATTCAATACGGATGCAGTGGTCTCCTTCGTCACTTGCTAGGTTCTGTAAGTATTTGTTGTATCATAATCTTAGAATCACCGCTCTAGCCATTTTATACCGTACCTGAACTTCTTTTTTTGTATCATGCATCATGGAGATGCAACCTTGCCGGAGGCTTGGAGTGCACGAGATCAGCTTGATGGATCCTCAAATGCTAAACGAGACGCTTGTCCGTGATTTCCAAGCGCCTACTGTTGAGACCTTATTCACATTTCTAGACATTCAACACTTCAATGACAGCATACTTATTCCATACAACTGCCAGTGAGCAACATTTTTCTCAACTCTTTATCTTTTTCAAAATACATTCAATATTTCAATTAACTGATTCTTCCCTAAAATGTATTGATAGCTTCCACTGGATTCTCATTATTATTATACCTTATTTAAGTCTTGCCCACGTCTTTGACTCTATTGGCGGATATAGTCAATGGTACGAACCTCTCGTACAATTGTTGAACGCTGCATGGGATATGATCTGTGTAAAGTGGGGGGGGCTTGAAAGAGAAACTTCAATTCTACCATGATTTTCCGGTACGTGTTTTCTTTGCTGATCTCATGTCACATTTTTCAATACAAGTAAACAAATATATCTTAACTTTTATTTTCACATATGTGCAGTGCCTGAAACAGCCACCCGGTACCAATCTATGCGGATTCTATGTATGTGATTTCATCCATCACTTTGCAAGTGGTAGCTTAGGCTCCTTCAGTGATAAGGTGCGAACACAAAAATGCAGACAAACATATCCCTAGTTCTTATTGTTCATATACTTTTTTTCTAACAATTAATAACTTCTTTTGTAGATTGCTAACATCAAGGAAGGATTACTCGAGACACAAAGAATCCGGTTAATTCAAGAACAACTCTGCGGATTTATTCTAGACGAGGTGATTAATCCCGCAGGAGAGTTTCATGCCGGTGACTCAATGGTAACAGTGAGCAAAGAAGACACTGCTAGCATTGCTAATGAAGCTCAGCAAAGCACCAACAAGGACAAGGACAAAGACGTCGATAAAGAAGGATCTTCTTCTAAGGACAAGAACAAGGAGGGGGAGAAAGAAGCAACTTCTGCTAAGGACAAGAAGAAGGAGGGCAAGAAAGAAGCAACTTCTGCTAAGGACAAGAAGAAGGAGGGCGACAAAGAAGCAACTTCTTCTAAGGACAAGAAGAAAGACATCGAGAAAGTAGGAGCTTCTTCTAGGGTCACTACCAGAGCACATCAAAGACGAAGTGGGGCTTAAAACGATCAGGACGTTACACTTCTATCATTTGATTCTGTGTATATATATGTATATGTATAATGTCATATTATATATGCACAAATGACTTTATAATGCTGCATATTTGATTAGTATAAATGAACCAAACAAATGCATCTAAATACGTTCAAATACAAAACAAACTAAAAAGAAATGGAAAAAGGAAAATTAAGAAAAAAACATATTAGTACCAGTTGGGGATACCAACCGGTACTAATGTGCAGGCCGCCACGTCGCCTGGGGGAGGCCACATTAGTACCGGGTGGTCTCAACAACCGGTACTAATGTGACATTAGTACCAGGTGAGGAGAACCGATACTAATGTGGCCTCCACATTAGTACTGGTTGGGCTGTACCGGTTCCAAAACCGGTACTAATGGGGTTTTGGAACCGGTACATAAGGTCCTTTCCCCAGTAGTGATAAAATGACACCAGCGGTTCATCCGACGGTACATCTTAACTAGCCGTTAGAGCAACGACTATTTTATTGTGTTGGCCTATTTATACCCCTTCCACTCTCCCATTTGAGAGGGCTGGATGCTGAGGAAGACCAGAGGAGTGTGAGACACATTGAAGATCATATCCATACCATCCAAGTGCTAAATTGCTCATCCATAGGCTTTGCACAGGCTTAGAGTGTGTGTAGTGTTTGCTTAGGCTTAGAGCTGCGTGAGATGCAAGGTGATCTTGCCTTGTGAGGTGATTCCTGAGTGAATCAAGGTGTACAAGGTGTGCTGGAGCCTTGGAGCCTAAGTGGCTCTCCGGTAATTGTCTTCGACCCTCCGGCTTGGTGTGGTATGGCAAAAACACTTTGTGCGTGGAACGTGCAAACCCCCTCTCTTGGCGGAGAAGCTCCTTAGTGGAGACGACATCAAGGTGACCAAGGGACTTGTCATGTGCCTTAGTGGCCTAGCCTATGTGGCAAGTCAAGGGCGCCTTGGGAGAGACTTGGTGACCGGGAAGCAATACTCTTGTGTGGAGTGCTTCAACAACGTGGACTAGGGGTGGCTTAGTGCCTATCGATACCACGGGATAAATCACGTGTCAAGAGTTTGCTTCCTCTCATCCCTTTTTACGTTTCCGCATTACATTCTTGCAATCCTTGCTTGTCTTTACTTTCCTAGATAGGATTGGCTAGGTTGCAAAACTTGTTTTGGGATGGAAGTTTCACACTAGAAGAACCGTAGTTGCACATCTAGGTAGTATGTTCTAGTTTATGTTTTGAGCAAATAGTGATAACCCTAGGCTTAAGATTTTAAGTTGCCAAATTCACCCTCTCTCCCTCTTTGGCTACGAGCATCTGATTCCTTAGAAGTAAGAGGTTCCTTAGCAGCGAAAACTTGTAGAATTTATTAAATTATTAGTGTTATGCAATTTGCTTACTGAAGAAGGGTAGTTTCTGAAAGTATCAAGGCTTTTGTTTTAGCATGTGAAGCAGTCAACCAGAAATTTTTTTAAAATAAAATTAATTGACTTCCTTGCATTTTATTCTTGAACAAGTCGTTCATATAAGCTGATTCTGCTACCATTCTATGATGCATTTTATTTTACACCCCATACTGGTAATTTGCCACTTAATACGACATTTCATTCTAAATGTGCTTGTGGATTTTGACACTGCCAATAAGGAACTGCACTGTGTTTTTCTATGGTTACTTCCGGACCCTTTGCTTTCTTTCTCACTTTTGTGGTCATCACCGATAAAGAAATATCAGTATAAATTGTGGTGAGGCATCCTAGGCAGTAAGAAAATATTATTTTTATTTCGTTCCTTAGTTCAGTACATATTCTTGTTCTCATTTATCTTTCCTAAAAGCAAGCAAAAGAACTGGAGTCTAATATTATGTTTTCTCTCTATGCATGGAACTACAAGACGGCAAGACCAATAAATTGTTGCTAGCTCTTAACTTATCTAATAAGGATATAGAAGGATTAGGCATGATAAGAGATACTCCCTCCGTCCCAAATTAACATTCGTTTTGGCTGTTGTAGGGACATAGATTTTGCTATGCATCTAGACATATCATACTTGGGATGCCAAGGAGAAGCTCAATTTTAAACTGTGTGCCATGTTACTATAGACAATAAACAACTTTCCTACTTACGTGATGTTATTTGGCTGGAGCACCAAAGGGAGGTTTGCTTGTCCTTATTGTCACAAGGACATTGATTACATGTGGTTAAAATTCAGTTTAAAGCATTACTACATGGGGCATCAGCATTTTTTGAATAAAAACCACAGGTATCGAAGGCTCAAGGTCAGCTTTAACAAGTCTGAAATGAGGGACCCTCTAGTGCCACTCAGCGGTGAACAAGTTCGGGATTGTTGACAGTTCAATAATGCGTCAAGTTTCACCGCAACCGCATAGATCACTGTAGCTTTTCCCTTAGACTATTCATCCAAGGTTATCAATCCATGGATCGACAAAGAACTACCTAGGGTTTTCCATCTAATCTAATTGGTATATCCTAACTTGAAGCATTGATTGCATATGAAGGTAAACCTAATAGATATGAGTGAAGTGTATAGGTTGATCACATCCATGAACATCGGCAAGGATAAAGCACCACCAAAGGGGCAACTAGGTCTATTGCCTTCTAGTTGTGGTTCTAGCCAAACGAGCAAACAAATCATGCATCTCATCCAAAGCGTCTACCTCCGGTCAACCTCTCGGAAACATCCGCCTTACACGGGATAACATCCTACCACGATGTGCCCTATCTACGTGGGGAGTTTAAGGGCACGCCCACAAATGAACGTGTCTACAAATCATGAAGGGTTGACATACTAGATCTAATCACCATGATTACATAAAGCATGCTATGGGCCCAATCATTTATTGGACTAAGGAAACATCATAATCATGATAAGGAGAAAGAATAGAGAAAGCCGTCAAGTTGCTAATAGATCAGATGACAATATTATCATTGCTCACATGAAAGTATGCATTACACCATCAACACCGAGGCCATACCTATAAAGATGAAAGCGTAGCTCCTGTACTCCACCATGGACAAACCACGTAGGGAGGCCATGGCGGCTAGGGTAGGCCTAAGCCATCTCCTAGACAACTTTGAGGATTTGTGGCGGCATCGTCTTCCTCCGGTGCTTGCTTCTAGGTTTCACCGAATTCTGGTGGATGGATGTCGCGGCCGTTGGGGCTAGGGACTATTCATCAACTGAGGCAACCCTAGTCCAAAGGGGAGTGCGAACCGCCACGAAAACACCCTAGGCCCATTTTGGCCCAGCCTGTCTCCATCTTGCTCGTGCATGCTTCTCTTGGCCCTTGAACGTTCTGCTCCTTCGCATGTGGGCTTTAGACGTCATTATCCCTATGATCAAGATAGGGGGCCTTGTCGCATGAACTCCAGTCTTTTATATTGGTCCTCGAGAATATCTTGTCATTGCATCTTGGTCCTTGCCACCTTTGGAAGTAAGTTCATCCTGTATTTGCATACGAACGGAGTTCCTTGATCCTCTTGCATAGCATCCTCCGAACTCAATGCAAACTTATCCATTAAGTGCATGACTTCCTGCATAAACATTACACTTCCAAAAGCACATGCAAAAGTGAACTTGTTACATCATTAGTATACCTAGTGGAAGGTTAGTTCCAAATCAAAGCTGAAACCTATGTGTAACAAGTGCTCTAGGGGTGTCATAAATGAGCATCAACAATCCCCTATGCTTAAACCTTGCTCGTCCTCGAGCAAGTCTAGGACACTTGCTTTTTAATAAATCAACATTGCCCTTCGATGTAATCCCTGCATTCAATTATACACAACAAGACACATTACTCTCTCGAGTATTTAGCATTTAGGTTCAAGTTTTGATCGGCTACTTTATCATTATGGAAGATAGACTAGCAATAAAGATCTTGCCACAATAAAGTAAATATAATACTCTTTAACTTAAGCAAACTTCAAACCTTTACCTTGTTCCATTATGAAGAGTTTTTCAAAAAATTGTGCATCCAACATAAGTGAGGTTCTCTCGCAATAGCTCATGGAAACGCTCATCTCATCAAGTCACTGTTGGTATTTCTTCACCTCACCACTAGTGGCACGTCTAGCGTGAGCATGTAAGAACACCCGGGTACACTGATGGGTGCGAACGAGTCTGTAAGTTCACATATACAACATCCTAGCACTTATCCCAAAGGAGTGTTCCCAAGGGTATCGAATCCAAGGACGGAAGAGGGGATCTGATGACTAACTATCCAAGGACACACTACCATGCTTAGGTAGAATGTATAACAGAAGGTCGTCCTGAAGGTATAGGTTCTATAGCAAAAATTAGCCACGTATATTGGGTCTTGCTTCGGTTACCAACCCCGCCTGGCTCTAACAGTTGGTTCCGGTATTTGGCTCTACACCGTATCCGAACACAGAGGAATACCAAAGGATCCAACGGCTGTCACTACCGTGGCCTACCACTATCTAAACATGGGATACAGGGAAAACGAAGGATAACTCGTAGTCTAGACACCACGTCTACACCACAGATCACTACTATCTCGACCCATAACAACACTACAGCACTCCGTATAAATATGGAGCGATGAACCCGCAAGATACAGACTAAATCTTACTCACGAACTATGATGCAATAGGATACAACATATGCTAACATGATCATGCATTCCTAACAGATCAAAGGAGTTCCTTCACACAAACGAGATACAAACTTATGCATGCATTCAACTGGATCGAAGGGTCGTGTTTGTGAACAACACGAGCCTCTAAATGATGAACAGATGAAGAACACAAGAACATATCATCTATGCATGAATACTACTTTAGTCTAAACAAAGAATTGCTAGAATACTCACTTTATTCTAATTGAAGAACATAAGCATCTGCAGAGGAACAAGACTTGACGAATGATGCACAAATCGTCGGTATAAAGCCTCTATCTCTCTACCTAGCACACCCATAGGCTACTCTCCAAGTGTTGGGATTCTACTCAGATATTTATCAAATATTGAGCAACCTCGGTTGGGTGCAATTCTCTAATGGAGTTGCGGTGAATACTCACAAAGAGCTTGCATTGGAAATTCTTATGACAATGGCACCAGTCATTGATGAAGGGGTGCCGTGCCTCTCATTTCGCCTCAAAGATGAAGAGCAATTGGTTCCTTATGAATAAATTAGAGTGTTGCTCAGTTTCAAGAAAGAAGCCCCGGAACAAGTTGATGTCCAAGAAAATATGCTAGAAGGATTTTTGGGAATGATTTTGGGAGAAGATAATTAGCAAAGGAATAGCAGCTGGAATCCTATTATCAGGATTTTTAACTCATGGATCAGCAAGATAATTTTGGGAAGGATGTGAGAAACAAAAATCACCGACATGGAATTAAATTGGCTTTATTCGGGTATGATTGCTAGGCAAGTCATTGACCCATCTTATGTCATGATTAATCTATGGTGTTGTGAAGCAACTTTGGAGACCGGTGATATTGATTCGGGGTGCTATCTCTCAATGATAGCTATCTCATTAAGGCCGATAATTACAAAGAACCCAAAATTCATCCTTGTTGGGACTTCTTTGGGAATCGAGTACATGAAGCAAGGAAAATATATTAGTGGAGATGAGAGGAGAGGATACAAGTTGATAAAGGTTAATGTTCCTCTTCCCAACATCAGGCTGAAATTATTTTTTGAAGGAAGGCAAAATTGGTTGGAAGAAGGACTTCTTGTGCCGGCAAAGAAAAATAAAAGAGGAAGAATTGTGGAAGAAGGATCATCCTCCGCAGCCCAAGAAGAAGGAGAGGGTGCATTTCAAGCAAATGAGAATCCATATGGAGGAATTTTGATGCCACCACCATATTATGGAAGTGTGCCGATGCAAGCATGGGGGAGTGGGGCAGCCATGCCGCCACCACCTCCACCATACATGGTGCCCAATGAAGCTTTCGCGGCACCGTATACACACTTGCCTCAACCACAACAAAGCATGACCATCATTGGGGGATATGTTGAAAGGAATATGCCAAATGCCGCAGCCATCCAAAGCAATGCAAGACAAATGGAAGAAGGGACCGCAAACATTGCTTATCAAATAGGTCACCTTCACATAACACCGCTGGAACAATTTAGGGGAGGACCAGCACAATCATACTACGAGCAAGGATACAATGCGCAAGACTACCAATATCAACCACCAGAGGAAGAGTGAAAGAAGGAAGAAGAAATAATGCTTTCAAGTTTGGTTTGATTTTTTCCTTTTCCTTTTCTTTATTTTCAGCTTTTGTGCAAGTTGGTGTGTGCGTAGCATTTTCTATTTTTATTTATTTTTAGCATGTGTGTTAGTGGTAATGTTTGCTTTAAATCACCATTAATAAAATTTGCCACCTTGTTACGACCTTTGGTGAAGGTAGGAAATTTATGCCATGAAGATATATGATGATGGTTGCCACTTTGCTCATCTTTGTACTTGTTTTATGCATGATTAAACTAATGCTCTCTTTACTGCAAATCTGAAATTCATTTAAATGCTAGCTTAATCCTTTGCGGATGTTACGATAAAGATGAGACCCATAGTTTTTCTCATGCTCTTAATTTTAGATGGATTAAAGATGATTTATTTTCATTCTTAAAAGTTATGCTAACCTTGTCATTAATACCACTTGCATGTTGCTCTACCTATCCAAAGCCCTATATTTAATTGAGTGCAAAACCTTAGTATGCAATATTTATTTTTGGGTGCATTGATTCAAGACTTGATTTCTCTGGCCTGAGACTAAGAAGCTGGTCATTCAGTTTTTGCGTACTAATCTTTTGCTAGCCTTTTCTATCTGTGCATTATGAGTTTCCACATCAAAAATTTTGCAAACCTTGCCGGATATCCACCCATTAAACCATATGATCTTTGTGTTTACCTCCTCACCACAACCTATTATTTGAGTATGGATCGTCAATTTGAGAAAGATCACAAGATGGTGCCATGATTGAAGATTTCAAGTATCTCTCTCAAGGAAAATATATTTCAGGTACCTACCTTATCTCCATCACCTCTTCGCTTGTGGATGAATCGTTTAAGCATGGGGGAGGAGGTAGGTACAATGCAATTTAGAGTTCAAGTGGAGTACTAACAATAGAAAAATTTAAAAAAAGGAAGAAGAAGAGAATAAAAATATGTGTATGAAAAATGTGTATGTATAAATAATAAAGTGAACTCCCTGGTTCTCTTGATGCATTAGGAATTTCAAAAAGCTTCAAGATCAAGATCCATACTCATTTTTCCAACCATGTGCAATCCGATAACGAGGACTCTGCTTGTGCCTCGGGATCACTCTTTGCCATTTGCACATGTCCACCTATCTCAAAGTGTGTATTTTCTCTTCCCCCTCCTTGGAACATTATTTTTCCAATGAATTTTTTGACGAGTCTTGGTAAGTCCATGAGAAGCTTGTCTTGCTTCTATAATATCCCGACTATAATATCTTGGTAGGACTAAACTTTTCCCAAAGCTCCAGATAAAGCCTTCCACTTATATATATTTTGAGAGGGGAAAGGAGTAGATCAAATAGGCTTGAGAGACTAGATGAGATGAGAGTTTATGAGCAAGATCCAAGGAGGTTTAAATTTTTGAACTTGGTTTAGCTCTTTTTCTTCATCTTGCACTTCATTTCAAAATTTCTGAGACTTACTTAAAATTTGGGAGTATGATTAACTACTTGTGGGAAGAGCTTAATTGATATCCACCCTCCGTAGGGATGAAGGCTAGTACACTATGGAACTCTAACGAATTAAATTTTGATAGCATTATGCTTTGTCGTGTATGATCAAGTGCATGGTATGAACAATGAAGGGCAACACTAATATCCATTGAAGGCTTACTCGAGGACGAGCAAGGCTTAAGCATGGGGGAGTTGTTGACGCTCAAATTTGGTGCTCCAAACCATAAGTTTACCTTCGGTGTTGGCATTGATTTGATATCCGATCCAATGGTACTAACTTCCTTGATATAACAAGTTCGCTCTTGCATGTTATTTTTGGAGTCTGTTGTTTACGCAGGATTTTAGCACTAAAAGGAGGACTTCTGGGTAAAGTTCATCGAGCACCTTGTGAGAAGATCATGAAACCCGACACAAGTCAAGACACGAAGTGAACATGACTCCAAATTGCGCAAGGACCGAAGCATGAAGCCGTAAAACTCCAGGGACTTAGACAGAAGATGCTGAAGCTTGGATGACAAGTACCCTTATCTAAATCGTGGAGAAAACGATGTCAAGGGCCCACATGCAGAAGGACTCAAATAGAGAAAAATTCAAGAAGCTTCGGGAAGCAAGACAGGGGCAAAACGGGCCGAAGTGGGCCCAGGTAGGCTGGCCCAACCCATTTCGGGTCTAGTTCATCACCGCCTTTGACCTAACCCCTCCTCGATCTATTTAATGCCCTGAGGCAAAGGCTCACGAATCAATCCATCCGTCATTCGCCGCCGAGGAGCAGAGAAACTAGAGGGACACCATTCCAGAGGGGAGGGCCGTGCTAGTTGTCTCGGGTTTCCATAGCTGACGTGGGAACCTTGCAAGGAAGACCATGTCGGGGTTTCGGAGCTAGGATCAAGATCAAGGTAGGATCCCGGTGGTCATCTTGTTCATGTAATCATTCATGACGAATTTATATTGTGAATCCGATTTCTAGCGATCAAGTGCCTTCTCTATGATTTTTGCTCTCTTGGTTTTGCTTATTCCTCAATCTATTATTGAGATAGATTGCTCAGGGTGTTCTTGTAGCCATGGTGGCTAGAGGTGCATGCCGGATCTACCAAGTGTGTTCAACACGTTCTTCAAGAACGTGCTCTTAGGTTCACCTACACAAAAAGCAGGGGTATCGTGACAGGATGTCGTTCACGCGTACGGTAGGTACCTTCAAGGATTGGAATGGAGGCCACGATTTAAAGATGCTTTTTATGAGATTCGTATTGTTATCTTCATCTCTCGCTTGGAACTACAACAAAAGCATGATCGTCTACGCTTTCTCTTGTTACCTCTTGATGAGGGCATGACACCCATGCATACGACCCTGATTGGTGCATGGAATGGAGTAGAAGAAGTCCAGCAAGGGTGTCCAAGTCGAAGAGGAGGCATGAGGCTAATCCGGTTCGAGTCCCCAAGGTGGAGGCCCAAAGCAATTCAAGTTCGAGCCCAGTTCGGAGTCCAGGAGTAGTGTGCAATAAAAACATCGCCCAGGTCGCATACGGAGTCGGTTTTCAACGTTTTTTATATGGGTGGAACCAAAATTTCATAAAGCTTCCAATGGTACTAGTCTCAGGCCCAAATTCATTCTGAGTCAACAGGAATCGTCGAAACAAATTGACATCCAGAATCTGCCAAGGTGCTGCGTCGCCAGTTTGTTGGGTCTTAAGCCCAAGTTGTAGGCGCCCCATCCTTGGTTGCCCCTAACCCTAGGACGCCCCTCCTCTCATATACTCAGTAGCCACCGCATTAGAAACTTGAGTTTTGTTTTACATCTAGCTTTAGCTACCCCAGAACACGCCCAAATACGTGTTGTCCTCTGTGATTCAGAACTCCACCTCGAGTGATATTAAGGTTGCTCGCTTCATATTCTTGTTCGTTCATCGATTGTGTACAGGGATTGATCTTCATGATCAGGCTAATCTTGCATCAACAAGGTCGGTAACCACAGGGAGTTGGTTCAGCGATTGCATTGGCGCTTCGGGCTTGCTCGTCGTAGTCGGATCGTGAGGATCGACTTCCACCACATCAAATTTATCTCCACTCACCGAAAGATCGGGCACTTCGCCTCTATCAAGTGGTATCAGCTTTCCAAGTTGATCGGTGAGTTTATTGAGTATTTTTATTTCCTACAGTCCACAAAAACCAAACAAAAAATTGTTTTAGGTTAGATCCTTGTCCCAACAACCATTTTTAGCATGGCACCTTCATTCAATAACTTGCTTTGTTGAGTTTGTGTGCTTGTTCATTCATTTGTTGTTGGCTACTTGTGTTCTAGCTTTTGTTTCTTGTTTTTCTTCTAACCCTAGTTTCGTCGCTGCCATTTTTCTCTCCGCTGCTCGTTTTTTCCCCTCGCGTCGTGCCTTTCCCCCCTCGCGCCCAACCCCCTCGCTCCGCGAACCTCCTGGTCGCGACCCCCTGGTAGCGCGTGCCGGCTTCGTCACACGGTCCCCCCCCTCATGCCTAGTGTTTTGGCAAGTTATCATAAAAAGGAAAGTAAAAAACAAGAAGCAATCAAAAAAAGGAAAGGAAAGGGAGAAGGAAACAGAACCAGACTCCACCGAGTCATGTCACGCGTCGACTCCTCCCTAGGTCGCGACCTCCCTAGGCACGCCGCCCTTCACCCTCCCACCGAACCCCCCTCCACGGTTTGATTCCTTGCTCTCATCCACTCTCACACTCGTTTCTAGCAGTGTTTGATCGTGTTTAGCACTATTATTCAACTTTGCATTATTGTTTGATTGTGCTAATCCTTCAATTGAGTGAAGCCTTCCCATAACTCCACATAGTTCTACGACGAGCAGACTTTGTTTCTCCAGGCAATTGCTGCTCCAATCTTTCACGAGTTCCACCGGTTGGTTGCGGGTCGCCCCTGTGTGCTTGGTAAGAACGGATAAGAATTTGATAACAACACTAGTTTGAGCACCTTGTGAGCCATTACACCCTGTTTTGTCATCGATTTTTGTTTTTGTGTTTGTGCTAACCATGGCAAGAGACGACAAGAGGGATGACCAGCTGCAGGACATGCGGACACGAGTTGATGGACTTGCCGCGGACATTCAGACGATACATGCATAGCTGGATTTGATGACCACTTCGTCGAAGGAGCGGTTCGATAAGGTCGACCTCGCACAGACGGCTGCTAAGACCACACTCGACACCGTCGTGGCATGACTCGATGCTTTGCACACAACGATCACAAAGTTGTAGAAGGATTATGGCGGTGACTCGGAGCAGGATGATGGAGATCGTTGAGGCCGTGCCCACTGTGTGCCACACCGTTCTGGTAATGATTCATTTCTAAGATTAAATTTAAAATTCTACCTTTTAATGGCAAATATGATCCTGCTGCATATCTTGATTGGGAATTAGAAGTTGCACAGACATTTTCATGCCATGATATTCCTGCTACTTCTCAAGTTAAAGCTGCTATTAGTGAATTTATTGATTTTGCTTTAATGTGGTGGCGTGACTATAATAAAAACATCCCACTACAATTCCAACCACTTGGGATCAATTAAAAGCTGCTATGCGACACAAATTTGTACCTTCTTATTATGCTCGAGAATTGCTTAAAACAATGCAGCATTTTCAGCAAGGTTCTCAATCTGCTGAGGACTATTACTAGGAGTTACAAAGAGACATGATTCGTTGTTGGTTATTAGAGGAAATCGATGTTGCAATGGCATGTTTTCATGGTGGTTTGAACCGTGAAATTCAGAACATACTAGATCATCAGGAATATGCAGATATGACCACATTATTTGGATATGCTGGCAAAGCTGAACGTGAAGTGCAGGGACATCGCTCAAAGACATATTCTAACTCTTTTGCAGGAAGAAACTCGGCATCCAGCTCAGTGCTCGCTCTCCCTGCGCCATCCTCGCCCACCACTACAACACGCGAGAGGACGGCCAAACCTGTAGGCGCATCCTCCTGTGCAAATTCAGAACCATCACTTTACAATGCACCTCATACTCCTACTGAGAACTTATGTAATGCCCATGGTGCTACACTCACGAAAGGTGAGAATTGTGTTAATGTGCTGAATTTTTCCACAAATCATTCTTTAGTTGAGCAATTACTAGTGGAACCATCTCTTGATTTATCTTTGTCACATGTTGATTTGCTTGATGTTTCTTGTGATAAAGATGAATTGTGTGCTACTCCTTCAGTTGTACATGCTACTAATGCTAGTGCTGAAAATAAACATGGTATGCATGTTGCTAGTAAAAATGATGAGCTACATTTATTGTCTTCTTTACATACCTTGGGTTACATTGAATTTGATGATTGGTATAATCTAGATTGTTTAGAAGAGAGAATTTTTGCATATGCTGATTTTCCATGGTTGTCTAGACATTCATATCATGTTATTGGCAAATATAACAGCAAGGGACAATATATGATACATCAGGTTTATATTTGTTCAAATCTGAATTCTCCTTTTGTTGTGCAAGATTGTGATCGATCACAGGGTAACCATCATACAAACTTATTCACATGTTCCTCTAGTAGTTTTATTTTGCAAGAAGGGAAGCATTGTTGGTGGCTCCCTATGATTTTTGGTGCAAATTTTTCTTGCAATCAACCAGCTATTCGTGTTGTGTCTTTTATTGGTACTAATCTTTTGCAGGATAGTAATGACAAACCTCATGCATCTTTCGATAACAAAGTCTCCAGAGATGCTGACAACTTGATGCGACATGACATGATACACAATTGGAAATATGGTCACATCCCTCCTCACAATTGTTTTTGTTTGCTTTATTTCCACAACCCTGTTCTCCTTTGTGTTGTGCAGGATCGGTTTCAAGTACAATCGACGTCGAGGACGACTTTTCTTCAAGAAGGGGAGGATTATGAGGACATGACACCCATGCACACGACCATGATTGGTGCATAGAATGGAGTAGAAGAAGTCCAGCAAGGGTGTCCAAGTCGAAGAGGAGGCACGAGGCTAATCCGGTTCGAGTCCCCAAGGTGGAGGCCCAAAGCAATTCAAGTTCGAGCCCAGTTCGGAGCCCAGGAGCAGTGTGCAATAAAAACGACGCCCAGGTCGCATACGGAGTGGGTTTTGAACGTTTTTTATATGGGTGGAACCAAATTCAAAGAGCTTCCAATGGCACCAGTCTCAGGCCCAAATTCGACCTGAGTCAACGGGAATCGTCGAAACAAGTTGACGTCCAGAATCAGCCAAGGTGCTACATCGCCAGTTTGTTGGGCCTTAAGCCCAAGTTCTGGGCGCCCCATCCTTGGTCGCCCCCAACCCTAGGACGCCCCTCCTCTCATATACTCCATAGCTGTCGCCTTAGAAACTCAAGTTTTGTTTTACATCTAGATTTAGCTACCCTAGAACACGCACAAATACGTGTTGTCCTCTGTGATTCAGAACTCCACCTCAAGTGATATTAAGATTGCTCGCTTCATATTCTTGTTCATTCGTCGATTGCCGGCGAGGGTGGTTCTACATCGACAACCCGAAGCCGGCGCTAGCGACCAGGTCGGGGCTCGCGCCGGTCCCAGTGCCGGAGTGGACCAACCAGCTGACGTCGCGGGAGACGGATACCATCAAGACGCTGCTGGAAGACCTCGCGATGTTGAAAGCGTGGGGGCTGACGGGTGGCGCGGTGGCCATCAGCTTTAGCCGGAGGTTACTGCAACCGATCCAAGATCGGGTGCATCCGGCCTACGAGTACTGGGGCCAGGCCGACCCAACCCGCGTGGCGCAGCGCAAGGTCTCCAAGCAGGAGATGGTGGCACGGGTGAGGGAGCTCGTCAACAGGGTGATCCAGAATCGTACGTGCCCCAAGGCATTTTCCCTCAAGCGGACCGCTGAAGTGGTAAGTCGCCTGATCGACCTTGATTCCTGTTCTGTTTAGTTTGCGTTCCCCCATTTTAAGATGAAGGTCGCCTGTTGCAGGGTCGCGAGAGCTTGTTCTGGAGTCCGACTCCCCTCGCTGACGAGGGTGAGCGCAACTTCAAGGTCCGGGCGGCGGAGGACATCCGGGCTCCGCCGCAAGAGTACTTCAACAACTACCTCACCGACTCATCGATGGGAGGTAGTGATGATGAGGATCCTCCTGCGGGGAGTTCTGCACCAATGACCCGGCGCACGCGGCAGGTCGCTGGCAAGATCCCGGCGCCCAAGGGCATCAAGATCGTCTCTGCCACCATCGAGGTGGAGAGGAAGAAGAGGAAGAGGAGGGACACCACTGCGTCGTCGGAGACGGCGACAGCCAGCGTTGAGGTTATCGTCGATGAGGATGATGACGCGGGGTCGCGTGACATCACCGCAGGGTCGGGCGACACGGCGGCCGCAGGAGGAGATGACGTCCCGCTCGGGGTTATAAACGAGCAACAATCGAAGCCGAGCGTGGAGGGTGTGAGCGACCAAGGGTCGCAGAAGAAGCTGAGGCGGGTGCCACCCAGGCCGGTGTCGCTTCGATTGAAGACTGGCAGCGGGTACGTTATTGAGCCTGATTTTCTGTTGATTGACCTTTGGAGAGTTCGAGTACGTCGATCTGACACGTTCTGTACCTTGGACAGGGGAACCCCTGCTGCATCGGGCGATAACAGGAGCGCCTCAGGCCAAGAGGCCTTGGGGCGGAAGCTCGAGATGGCGCCGGTGAGCCAGTCACTGGCAATGTCGGCCGGTGATGTCACCAGCCAGGTCCCTGAGACCGTGGGGGCGACGTCGTTGGCGGCGACCAAGGTCGCAGCTGATAGCTCTCAGCAAGTGGTATGTCTTCACCAGGAAGACCCACCCGAGTCGGGCCTACCGTAGGTGCAGGGGGCGGAGACCGGAGTAGGGGGTGCGGACGACGACCTGAACCGGTGCCTCTATACCAGCACCTCGTGGGAGGATGACGTCCTTGCCGACGGCTGGGATCTTGACGACTTCAAGGCAGCGCAGGTGACGATCAAGGAGGCGGCGAAAACAATCGGCAGGACACTCATGGTGAGTCTCAATTCCTTTGGAGATAGGTCTTCAATTCTCTTGGATCCCTTGATTTGACGATCTTTTTGCGGTGTGTGGTTGCAGTCTCTCGCTGAGCGGGCGCAAGGTAGGGCGAACCTACTGACGGAGGGCGCCAAGCTTCACGCGGAGCTGACCACGGCGCAGAAGGCCGTGCTGCAAGCCAAGATTGAGGCCGCAGGAGAGATAAAGCGCCTTAAGGATGAGGCGGCCTTGAAGAACAAGGTGATGGAGGCCTTGAAGCAGGAGCTTGAATCCGCCAGGCTGAAGGCGAAGGAGGCAGAGGACGAGCTGAAGGTCGCCGCTGCGGGTACGTCTGGGGGTACCCTCATGCTTGATGCTTGAATTTTACGTCGTGATGTGGCGCTTTTGACCTTGCTGATCGCAGATGCCAAGAAGAGGGAGTCCGCCTTGAAGAAGGACCTCAAGGAGTCCAAGGAGCAGGTGAGGACCCTCAAGGAGAAGCACAAGGAGGTCGTCGCTAGTGAGTATTATGCCCGGTAGGCCGCGTATGAGTTGGGTGTTCGTAGGGATCTAGAGATCGACCTTTCCCGGGCGATACAAACCCTTATTGACCATCAAGAGATGACTGCAGATCTTCAGAAGGAGCTGGACGACTTCAAGGAGGCCGCCGAGTACCTTGTGGACATTTACGTCCCCAAGGTCGAAGGCGGGCCGCAGGGGCTCATCGCGCGGTTGGAAGATGCGGAAGGTCGCGTGAAGGCCTTGCTGATGGATAGCGGCAAGCTCGCCGCTGCTACCGCATTAGCCACGGTGAGGCACCATGTGCCGACGTTCGACCTTGAGAAGGTCAAGGAGGAGCTCGACCTATCTCGGTTGGTGGGCATTGAAGATATCCAGGCTGCCGCGGATGAGATCATGAAGAAAATTGACCTGTAAATGTAACTTAGGACGTAACAAACAATTAGTGCCGATGGGTCGTGGACCCTTTTTGATGTAAGATAAACCTTGCATGAATCAAAAAGGCATGTTTAATTAATTTGATGTGATCCCTTATTTGACTCTTATACTCTTTATAAAAATGCCAAAGCGATGGAGCTGCCAGAACCCTTTCCCCCGGCTAACCCAACTCGGTGGAGGAATGGCTTACCGACTACACAGCTCAGCGTGGAGGCTTATGTGCAGCCGGCGCGCGGAGGGGGGTCCGGGACCCAAGGTCGAGCAACTCCACGACCTAGGAATACTTATAAAGTGTACAAGAAGTTGTGGTAAGGGAACACTGGTAAAAAGAAAAGGTAGAAACCCCTAGGTCGAATGACCCTTAGGTTGGCGAAGCCAAGCCCCTGAGCGTGAAGGGCCGAGCTTAACACGAAGCCCCCCCGAGCGTGCGGGGTCCAGCTTTAAACCAAGCCCCTGAGCGTGCGGGGTCCAGCTTTAAACCAAGCCCCTGAGCGTGTCGAGGGGGAGGGGTGAAAAGAAAACAAGTAGGTCGAATGGTAATCTTTATATATATCGAATTACAAAGGATAGAGTACATAGCTTTTATTGTGATACAAGGCTCCTAAGGATAGAAGCGACGCAAGTGCTCGATGTTCTAGGGGTTCGGGATGCCCTGGCAATCGGCCCATTGGGGGCGATAGGTCGCCGGTCCAATGACCCCCTTGACTATGAAGGGGCCTTCCCAGGGTGCTGAGAGTTTGTGCATGTCCTTAGTGTTCTGGATCCACCGTAGGACTAGGTCGCCGACGTTGAAGGAACATTCCCGCACATTGCAGTCATGGTAGCGACGTAGCTGCTGCTCGTGGCAGGTGTGGTGCATGACCGTGGCCACATGATGTTCCTCGACGCTGTCAAGGTCGAGCCTGCGTGTTTGCTCCACTTCTCCTTCATCGAAGTTCTGGATGCGGGGAGCCCCGAAGGCAACGTCGGTGGGGAGGATGGCCTCTGACCCGTAGACCAAAAAGAAGGGTGAGTACCCTATCGCTTAGCTGACCTAGGTCCTAAGACCCCAGAGGACGTGGGTAAGCTTTGAGAGCCACCTGGTTGCATAAGGTGCTGAGCCGTCGAAGATACGGTCTTTGATGGCCTGTAGGACCATGCTGTTGGCCCGCTCGACCTGGCCGTTGCACCGTGGGTGCTCCACCGTGGAGTAGTATACGTCGATCAAGTTGTCTTGGCAGAAGTCCCAAAAATTGACTCCTGTGAAGGTCGTGCCAAGGTCGGTTACGATCCTGTTGGGCACCCCGAAGCGGTGGGTGATCTCCTCGATGAACTTGGCCGCCTCTTTTGACATGACGCTAGATACGGGACGGACCTCGATCCACTTGGTGAACTTGTCTACCGCCATGATGATGTGCTTGTAGCCGCCAGGAGTGGTTTTGAAAGGCCCCACAGAGTCGAGGCCCCACACCGCGAAGGGCCAGGACGGAGGGATGGTCCTCAGGGCCTGAGCCGGGACGTGCTGCTGCTTACCGAAGAACTGGCACCCCTTGCATCGACGTACAAGTTCCTAGGCATCTGCCATGGCCGTGGGCCAGTAGAAGCCGGACCTGAAGACCTTGCCCACTAGGTTGGAGGATGCGGCATGATTGCCGCACTCGCCACCGTGGATCTCATCCAAGAGCCTAAGGCCCTCAGATCGTAGGATGCACTTCATCAAAACCCCTGTGGAGGCGAACCTCCGGTAGAGTTCACTACCGACGACGATGTTGTTGGCGCTACGCCTCGTGATCTTTTTGCACTCCGCCTTGTCCTCGGGTACTCGATGCTCGAGGAGGAAGGCGATGAAGTCGAGGCGCCAATCATCTTCTGCCTCGGTCATGAGGACTTCGCGACCTCCCGGCGAGGTTACTTCATCATCAGGCGACTCTGGGTCGGAGATGAGCTTGATGGATGGCTTACATAGGTCCTGAACGAACACACCGGCCGGAACCTGTGCGCGCTTGGAGCCAAGCTTAGAGAGGACATCAGCCGCGACATTGTTGTTGCGGCAGACATGGTGGAACACGAGCCCTTCGAAGTGACGCTCGAGCTTACGGACCTTGGCACAGTAGGCATCCATCGTGTCCTTCCTAGCTTCAGAGTCCTTGCTAACTTGGTCGATGACGACCTTGAAATCGCCGTAAGCTATGAGGCGCTTGATCCCGAGGGAGATGGCGATGCACAGGCCGTGGATGAGGGCTTCGTACTCAGCGCCATTGTTGGACGCCTTGTAGTGGATCTGCAGGACGTACTTGAGGTAGTCGCCCTGGGGGGAGATAAACAGGACACCTGCGCCGGCTCCTTCGAGGTTCAGGGAACCATCAAAGTACATTTTCCAGTGCTCAGGTCGCTCCGATGGTGGAGGCTGCTGGATCTCTGTCCACTCCGAGACGAAGTCTGCGATGACCTGGGACTTGATGGCCTGCCTGGGGCAGAACTCTAGGTTGAACTCGCCTAGCTCGATGGACCACTTGACGATGCGCCCAGTGGTGTCGCGGCTCCGCAGGATCTCGCCAAGGGGGAAGGCCGAGACGACCTTGATCTTGTGCGACTGGAAGTAATGCCGGAGCTTGTGGGAGGTGATGAGTATCGCGTAGAGCATCTTCTGGGGCTGGCTGTACCTGGTCTTGCTGTCAGACAAGACCTCGCTGACGTAGTATATAGGTTGCTGGACAGGGTAAGCTCGCCCCTCTTCAGGTCGCTCAGCCACTAGAACTGAGCTGACCACCAGGGTGGTCGCCGAGATGTAGAGCAGTAATGGCTCCTTAGGCGCCGGGGGCACCATCACCAGGGGTGATGTGAGGAAGGCCTTGAGTTGCTCCAGGGCTTGGTCCGCTGCTTCAGTCCGGACGAACTTGTCCGCCTTTTTTAGCAGCTTGAAGAAGGGCAGGCCTTTCTCTCCAAATTTGCTAATGAATCGACCTAGGGCCGCCATCATGCCGGTGAGCTTCATGACGTCCTTCTTCCCAGCAGGTCACTTCATCCTGAGGATGACATCCACCTTGGTGGGGTTGGCCTCGATGCCCCGGTTGCTGAACACGAAGCCCAGGAGCTTGCCAGACGGGACACCAAAGACACACTTCTCTGGATTAAGTTTCTAGCGATAAGTGCAGAGGTTGGTGAAGGTCTCCGCAAGGTCGGCTATGAGCTTGTCCTCGTGGGTGGTCTTGACGACCACGTCGTCAATGTAGGCTTGTACGTTCTTGCTGATCTGGCTAGCGAGGCACTTCTGGATGGCCTTCTGGTAGGTCGCGCCAGCATTCTTAAGGCCAAAGGTCATGGCCGTGTAGCAGTAGATGCCATGGGGCGTTATGAACGCCGTCTTGTCTTGGTTAGAGACCTTCAGGGCTATCTGGTGATACCCTGAGTAGCAGTCGAGAAAGCAGAGAAGGACGCTTCCGGCCGTGGAATCCACGACCTGGTCGATGCGCGAAAGAGGGAAGGGGTCTTTAGGGTAGTGCCTGTTGAGGTCGGTGTAGTCGATACACATTCTCCATTGACCAGTTTTCTTGGGTACAAGGACCGGGTTGGCGAGCCAAACCGGGTTTTTACACTCGCGGATAAATCCGGTAGCTAGGAGCTTTATTAATTCTACCCTAATGACGTCCTTGCGATCTTTCGCAAAGCGGCATAGCTTCTGCTTGACAGGCTTGGCCATCTTGCTTACATCCAAGGAGTGCTCAGCCAGCTCCCTGGGGACACCCGGCGTATCCGATGGACTCCATGCGAATATGTCCATGTTATCCCGGAGGAAACTGGTGAGCGCGAGTTCCTATTTGGGGTCGAACCCATCGCCAATCACCACTGTCTTCTCTGCGTCGGCAAGGCCGAGGCAGACCTTCTTCGTCGAGGGGACCACATCCAGGGCGGTGTCGGTGCGCTTCTGCTCCGGGATAGGTAGGTCGACTGGGTCGATGGTCTTGGCCTTAGCGACCAAGACTGCGGAGGCGTCGACGGCGGCGGAGGTCGCGGCGAGGTCGAGGGCCTCCGTGTTGCACTTGAAGTAGATGATGAGGTCCCCGAAGACGGAGAGGACCCCATTTGGAGCTGGCATCTTCAACACGAAATAGGTGTAGTGCGGGATGGCCATGAACCTGGCCAGCATCGGGCGACCTAGGATCGCGTGGTAGGAGGACTTGAAGTTGGCGACCTCGAAGCTGAGGTACTCTGTGCGGAAGTTGGCCTCCGTACCAAAAGTGACAGGGAGGGACACCGGACCCAGGGGGTAGGCCACCTTCTCGGGGACGATGCCATAGAAGGGCTCATCGCAGTCCGTGAGCTTGTCGAAGTCAAAACCCATATTCTTGAGGGTGTCAACAAAGATGATGTTGAGCCCGCTCCCCCCATCGATCAGGGTCTGGGAGAGCAAGGCCCCGTCCACCGTAGGTTCGACGACGAGCGGGTAGGACCCGGGGTCTGGGATGTGCACCTAGTGATCTGCTCTAGAGAACGTGATCGCTTGCTCAGACCAACGCAGAGGCGCGGTTGGCCGAGTGTGGACGAGGTGGACCTCGCGCTTGTCCTTGCGGTAGCGCCTTTTGCTAACGCCGGACTTGATGCCACCCACGATCATGTTGATCGTGCGGTTTGCAGCCTGGAAAGGCCCATTGGGGTTGCCCACTGCTGGTGGAGGGGGCAGGTTCGTCTCGTCGCGAGGAGCCGCTGGAGGTGGGTCGCTGCGTGGTGGGTCGCTGCGAGGAGGCTCGCGGCGATCGTCGTATCACTCCTCGCGGCGGTCGTCACGTCGATCTCGCCGGTCGTCGCGGTGGTAGTTGCTGTTGTAGGGGCGGTTGTCGCGGCGCCCGCCGTCGTTCCTGGGTTGCTTGGGGTCCACAGGGGTGCTGAAAGCCTTCTTGAACTGGGAGCACTCGCGGAGAGTGTGGGTAGCCCCCTTGTGGAAGCCGCAAACGCTATTGAACGCTAGGTCGAACTCTTCCTGGTTGAAGGTCGAGCCTCGGCACCCCTCGACCGCTAGGACCTCGGAAGGTCGCTTGCGGAGCTTATCTGCTGCAGTGCCGGATGCACCAGTGGTGTCAGCGTCAAACTGGTTCTGGAGCGCGTCTTTTGTGTCCATCAGCTTGTTGACGACATGCATGAGCTCCTTGACGTTGGTGGCGCCAGACTCATAGATCTTCTCGAAGATCTTGCGGTCGTTGATGCCCTTCTTGTAGCTGTCGACGATTTGATCATCCCTAACACCAACGCACTCGTTCCGGTTTTTGAAGAACCGGTGGTTGTAGTCGTGGAGCCGCTCCTTAGGCTTCTGTACGACCCGCCCTAGGCTGAAGGCGTTTCCAGGGCAATCGTAGGGCGCCTGGAAGTTGGACGTGAAGGCCTGGGACAGGTTGGCCCAAGTCTTGATGCTGCCAGGCTTGAGGTTGTTGAGCCACAGCGAAGGGGCCTTGCCCATCACCAGCGGGAAGTAGGCCGCCATATGGTCGAAGCTACCACCGGCCGCTTTGACGGCGATGTAGTAGGTCGACAGCCAGATGTTAGGGTCGGAGCGCCCATCGTACGACTTGATGTTGGGCTTGAAGTTATCGGGGTACTCCACCCTCTTGAAACGGGAATCCAGCGCTGAGAAGGCGGTGACGGCAAGTTCTTCACCGGAGCCTCTGGCCGGAGTGGCCTCTCTAGGCGCAGAGTGGATGCTGCGCTCTGGGATGACAACCTGGGAACGTGGCTGCCGATCCCGGTTGGTCTGGAAAATGCCTGGGTCGCCGTGCTCAGCACCGTAGAGGGCACGTCGCTTGTTTTTGATGTCGTGACGATCACAGAGCTCGCGCTCCATGATGAGGTGAACACCCCCGGGTTGGCTGTACTCGTGGTCGTACTCCAAGCGGTGACGGAGTTCGTGCTCCTCGCGCTCTTGATGGCGCTGGTCGACGTAGCCACGCACGTCGCGGGTGCGCCTATTAGCGTCGTGGTTGACGCAAAGGTCGGCAGCAGCAGGCTACTGGGCGGGTTGCTTAGGGTTGTGCTGAGTGACCTCCTCCCGGATGGGGGAGAGATGACTGCGCTGAGCTCGATGAGATCGACTGCGTGAGTGGTGGGTCGATGAAGACGCAGCGGATTTAGAGGCCGCGCTCTTCTCCTCCACCAAGGCGTTGGCGACCTGGAGGTACGCGAGGGCCTCCTCAGCTTCGGGCGTCATCTGAGCTTGCTGGAGCCGGGTGATTGCCGTGCCCAGGTTGGCCTGGGGGCTGTTGAAGGCCGGGATCCCAGCTTCCTTGAACTCTAGGCGCAGGTCCCGAGCGCAAGGCAAGACCGCGTGCTGCTACTCCTCCGCACGTCGCTGAGCGTGGCGGGCGTTGGCTTGGATGCGAGCCGCTTCCTCTGAGTTGGTCGCGCCCGCGCAGGGTGGCTCGTTCTCGGAGATCACGAGCAGTTGGCAAAAGACGATGTCCGAATCATCAGGGGAGATTCGAACCCAGACCTTCTGGAACTCCTCGCAGTCCGGGGATTGGGTAGGTCGCTTAGCTCGGCGAGGGAGCTCTTGGTCAATCTTCTTTCGCAAGCAGCACCCGCGGAGGGTGTGCTTCGCACCCTTGTGATAGGTGCAGGGCACGTCGAGAGGGTTGCGCTGGGCGCAAGGTGTCGGCCGTAGGTCGCCAGAAGGTCGCTGCCCAGATTGGATCTGAGGAGGCATGGAGAGCTGACTGAGGCGAAGGTCGGGCGCGGACTTCAGGCCGAAGGGGAATGTGTCATGACGTAGCGCTGTCTGCGCCGAGGGCTGAGCTCGTTCGCAGATCTCCAGTGTTTCCCGCATTGAGCCGATGACATTCTCCATCCCCTGGACAAGGTCACAGGGTTTGGGTGGGTGGGTCCCCGATACTAGATCAGAAACGGGGGTGGCGACGGACACTGTGACGACCTGCTCTGGGGTCCCTGGAGGAGTTGCGGCTGCCGGAGCAGGTGAGGTCGACGTGAACGATCCAAAGTAGATCTCCACAGGGTTGGCGAGGAAGGCCGCCGTGCTCGCCGAGAAGACGATGCCAGATGGGGCCACCATGCTGCACAGCGAGTTCCCGATCGCCCCTACCTGGTGCGCCAACTGTCAGGGGGTGAGACCTTGACAGATCCGCTAGGGGGTTGCCCTAGAGGTTTGCAGGTTAATGGAGGACCAGGACCTAAGAGCGTAAGTGGTTATGCACGGGATGCACACAGAACTAGGCGAGTATGGCGGCGAGGAATAGGGAGACTAGGGTTCATACTGGTTTGGGCCTCCGGAGAGTAATACCCTACGTCTAGTTGTGGTGGATTATGCGGGAGGCTGAAGATGAGTTGTCCCTGTCCATGGAGCCCTAGGCCGCCTTATATGGCGAGGACGGGCTAGGGTTTGCATGCAAGGTCTGTTGACCCGTGTCGGGGTCGGTTACAACTGCGGGAAGCTTATCTCCCGGATTACAAGGAGTATCCCGTGATACTCGGAGCTACAGGCGGCGGCGCGCCAGGTCCTAGTGTCTTGACTTGCACGCCAAGCATCACGGGTGTTCCGAGATCTTGACCAGGTCGCCCGCGGTCGTCGGAGGTGCGGATAAGGTCGCTGGGCCCACTTAGCAGGTCGGCGGGTCTTCTGGAAGGTCGGGTCCACTTGTCAGGGCCCCTGGGACCCTGGCCGGTGGGGACCCATGGGTACCCATGTCTCTCAAGAAGTCGTGAGAGAAATTGAAGCAGCCGATGAACTCCAAGGTCAGCAAGCTGATGCTGAAACAGAATCAGCCACTTATCTCAACACTGAAGGCCAGAAAGAGCCTGACGACGTCGTCCTGGTCGATGAAGATGAACTGGTCACATTGGGATTTGACCCAATTGTGAGCACCTCCTTTTCTTCATCAATCTTGCTATATGTCTGCTTGATAATAGTTCTTCTGAATTGCTTTTTATTTTTGTAGATTCAAGATGATCCTTCCATCGGTAGCTCTTCTCGTGTATTATCTTTGGGCTCACTTCCTGATGATGTTCAAACATGTCTTCGAGATGTGCTTCTTCTCCTTGATCAAGACATCAGTCAATTGGTTCAAGAGGCAGAACCGATCAGAAAGATTTATAAGCAGATTAGAGGGCAGCTGCCAGCTGAAGTAAAAGATAAGCTTCATCTAGTTGCTTTCATAGATAGTCATCAACTTCGTGTTGAACATGTACAGAGTCGGCTGGAAGAAAGAACTCATCAGGAACAGTTGGTTCAAAATCGAGAGGCTCTTGATTCTCAGATGGCCGATCTGGATAACATGATCCAAGTCTTGTCTCGTTCTCGTCCTGAGATCTCTGCCACTATCGACCAGATGAAGAGAAGACGTGTGAATCTTCTTGTAGAGTTGAAGCAGCTCAAGGAGGCTCAATCCTTGGAGGAGAAAAAATTAGCAGACCATCCAAACACAATCAGCGGTATGCAGCGCAAGAAGGATGCTATTGCCAAGAGAGCCCAAGCTATCAGCCGAGAGGAACGACCGATTTCTGGTTCAACCAACACCGATCGTCAGGATATAGATAAAGTTGAATAGCTCTGCTTGGATGCCATAAATGTCATCCATTCATTGGGCATAATTTGAATGCCTCTGCATGTGTAACTCTGAACTTAGTATTTTGTAGTTGGCCTTTCAATGTTAGCCAACTTCCAACGCTCCCCTTTTATTGCTTTGTCCTTTTCTTTTGACCAAACGCTCAATTGGCCTATAAAATGCGTCATCTCCATCCTTTTTCTTGTGCTCTGATACGATGTCTTCCTCTTCCTCTTCTGTGAATCAAGTTTGCTTCAATCCTTTCCTTTATCTCTCTATCTATGAATTTCTCATGGTAATTATCCCTCTTTTCTCCTCAGTCTCCCAACCGTGAGGATGTAGAAAGGATCTTGACGAACATTAACGCTCATGGTGCGAATCAACAAGCACCACTATCGAGGCAGAAACAGGGTCTTCAACTTGTGATCTCCATAGATGAGAAAAAATTAGAGGCTTTGAAAGCCAGGAGGACGCACCTTCTCGAGATACTGAACCAGGTAGAAGATGAAACAGCCATCACCAAGATGCCATTAGAGAAGGCCAAAGATTTAGAGAAATCCTAGTGTAATTTTTCTCTTTAGTTGATGTGATCAGCCTTAAGAAATTCCCTTCTTTTCAGCCGATGTAATCAGCTTATGTCTTATTGTATTTCATCTTTAAAGACAATCGTCCGTATGATTCTTGCACTTTTCTGGATGATTTCCTTTTCTCTGACAATGTGCATTGTTTGTCTCATGATCTTTTTGAATCACGACAGATGAATGCTACCCATCACCTCTTGTATGCTATCAGATGTTCAATGTTCACATGTGACTCCAAACCGTCTTTTCTCATGCATCTCTCTATAAAACCCAGCCTATAACCCAATGGTTCTTCACTTGTTTCCTTTTCGTAGGCTCTTTATTCCTATTTTTAGCCGACAATCACTACGTGAAACACAGACATTGGTAACGGGCGTGGATGGCCATTGGTAACGGGCAAAACGCCAATTACCGATCAAGCGTTACAAATAAGCCAACAAAGGTAATGGGCCGCTGCCCGTTACTGATGACCCGTAAATGTAACGGGCGTCGAACAAAGACCGTTACCACAACTACTTACTGGTCACCTGAAATGGCTGTTTCTCTGGGCCCACCAGAGCCTTTTGTAACGGGCGCAGACACTGAGCCCATTACTCATAACACGTATTAGTAACGGGTGTCTAACAAAGACCATTACCGAAACTAGTTACCGGTCACCTAAAATGTCTGTTTCTCTGGGCCCACATGGACCTTTGGTAACGGGCACAGAAACCGAGCCCATTACATGAGCTTAATATCGGAGACGTTTGCTGTGGACACGCGTCTCCACGAAAGGAGATGCATTTTTTGTACGCGCGTCTCCTCTGTCTGGACGAAAGGAGACGCATGCTCTAGACGCGCGTCTCCTCTGTATCGATGAAAGCATCAACTTCTAGGGCCCACCGGTCAGTATTAGTAATGGGCCTTTATGCGGCCCGTTACAGTTTTGTCATACCTGTAACGGCGTTCCAAGTGAAGCTCGTTACTCATGGACCAGTTTTTGTAACGTGCCTTACTTAACGCCCGTGACCGATACGTACGACACCAACAGTAACCTGCCCGTTTTCTGGCTGCATCCCGAAACCAGCCAGGATTTGGCAGCCACCAGATAAGGGGCTGCATCCTGGAAACAGTCAGGATTTGGCAGCCACCACAGCAATGCAAGGAGACATCACAAACACATTCTCATCACATATACACACAAGCAAGATCACATATATATACACAATGCAAGATCACATCAAGTTCCTCATCAGATCGACATGCATGCTAAAGTTTCAAGTTCCTCATCGGTGCTTTGTTTGGATGGAGTCCTGAGTAAACTACCTAAACCAGGCAACATCTGACCCCAGCCAAACAGGTTTCTTAGGCAGTACTAAACTAGCCTGAATGCAGCAAGTTTCAAGTTTGTCAGGCAGTACAATGAACTCACGGTGCACCATAATAGAGGTTGCCGTTTCGATCGAGGATCTCCTTAACAATGTACTCGCACAGCATCTCCCGGACCAGCTTTAGATCTTCTGTAGAAACATTTAGGGCAGGTTTGAAATCCTACAAAATAAAATAATTATGAGAATACAAGTACAAATCAGTTTCTAAAATCAAATGGAGAATATGAGCAGAGACAAGGGTGAGCATTATTTACTTACAGCAGCCTTCTTGATCTGAGGTATGTCTTCGAGTAGTTTGAACATATTGAATGCCACATGGAATCCATGCAAAAAGAACCCCGATGGCTACTGAGCACACTACGCATCGAGGTACCAAAATGAAAAGTTAATGCAGTACCAAATTGGTACGAAGGGACCATAAAAAAACCTTGGTCTTATAGTGGTATTTGGCTTGTGCTTGAATGTCTGATTGGATTTTAGCTTTTTCTTCTTTCCATTCATCACTTCGTCCTTTGGGCATATATTTTTAGAGACCCTGCATGATCAGCAATACTGATTAGAAACACTAAGAGATTGAATTTTGTGAACAAAACCTACAAGGTACGGACCATTGCACAAGCACTCGGAGGTCTTCGAACTTTCGCGCAGGATGATGTTTAGCAGAATCTAGATACCAAACCTCTTTGAACTTCATACAGATGATCAGTGTTACACAGTGGCCACCGGTGCAGAAGGCACCCACCACGTAGTCATTCGTCATTGCATTTCTCAATGCTTGTATTACAAAGGTAGACTCCTTATCAATCTTTGTGGTCGTGACAACCTGTGGGTCCAAAAACCCAACACTGATCTTCATCTCTGCTGCCTTGTCCATCATTTTTCTACAAAAAATCCAAATGTTAGCATGCATGCACTTTGTAGTCAAAATTAAAGAAATATCTATTTTGGTTTTAAGGCACATACAATGTCCACAACCTCAAGAAGGTCTCATCCAGAGCAACCAGGGTTATAAGGTCATACACGTGACTGAATGCAATGTTTAATATTAAATCACCAGCACCATGAAAGGAGTTTTCAGGCAACTTTGCTGGAAAACTAAGTTTATGCTTACTGTGTTCCATGGCATAAGCATGCAACCTGGCACAATTCAGTCCAGCAGCCTGTAAGTCCCCTTCTGACAACATAGGCACAGTAGGCTTGTATTTTGGATCCTGTTTTGTCCAAAAACAGTTAAGAAGCTCATCTCTAGGCAGAGGTTTCCTGGCCCCCTTCTTCTGCGGTGGTTGCTGCTCAGGCGGAGATTGCCTGTCCTCTGCCTGTCACTGCTGCTGCTTAGGCGGAGATTGCCTGTCCTCCTCCTGTTGTTGTCGATGCTCCTGCTGCATTGTTTTGCTGATCTGCTGCTGCTTCTTAGGCGGAGATTGCCTGTCCTCCTCCTACTGTTGTCGATGCTCCTGCTGCGTAGTTTTGCTGATCTGATGCTGCTTCTTAGGCGGAGATTGTCTATCCTCCTCCTGCTGTTGTCGATGCTCCTACTACGTAGTTTTGCTAATCTGCTGCTGCTTCTTAGGCGGATATTGCCTGTCCTCCTCCTGCTCTTGTCGATGCTCCTGCTGCGTAGTTTTGCTGATCTGCTGCTGCTGAGCTTTCTCTTGCTGACGCTGACCTGCAGTACCTCCATCTAATGTTGTACCCCTGCTACATGATGTGGGTGCAGGGTTGGTATTTCTCGTAATGGGTGGTACATGGATCCTGTTCTTTGACCATAGGATCCTTTGACAGAGCGCCTCAGCTAGGGTTGTTACTTCATCCCCCCCAATTGGTACAGGCAGAGGGTAGTGACCCATATTGCCCCACACATAACTAGGTTGCACCATAGCATACCCATCCTGCACCGGTACTGTATGGAGAGTCTTTTGCAATGGAAAGACAGTGGCTAGTGCGAGCTCCACTTTATTCCCGGAGCCATCCAAAAGGTTGCACTTGGTTGGCTCTGTCAGCTTATCTATTGTGTCCAGCATAGGTGGTCGACTATCAATGTGCTGTTGACTACCTTCGTCCTCGTTGACATGCCAATGGTCTTCCTCTCTGCCATGTGCTTCTTCTTCCTCACTGCCATGCGCATCTTCTTCCTCGAGGCCATGCACTTGTTCTTCCTCGCTGCTACTGACAGGTGGTGATTGGGGAGGATGAAGTACATTTTCCGGTATATGGACAATGCCTGATTCTGCTAGTATGGAGACAAATCTGTTGACTGCTTCACCAATTAGCTCTTCCATCTGCGGTACAGCCTTCTTGTTCCTCTTCTTCCTGTACATTCTAGCAAACTCTTCACCAAACCCTTTACCCCAGCCAAGTGAACTAGACACGCCTCGGACCCGACCTCGATGCTCTGGAGTCTCAAGTGCTGCGGTGAGGATATCATTCTCCCTAACCCCATGGAAAGAACCATCGCTAGCCAGAGCTGCAAGTGTTTTCACCCTAGTTGCTACCCCCACCACCGCAGGGTTACTGAATGTTATGTCCCCGCTTCCTTCACTAGTGGTCTCCCTCTTCCCTACCCTTGCTCGCAGATAAGGCCTAGAACGTCCAGGAAATTGGTCCCAAGGGTTCTGTTTTCCTTCTTCAGGTAGCTTTGCATCCTCCTCCTCCCACTCTTTCCTTTTATGAACATAACCTTTTCTACCCGTCCTGTGTGGCTTATTATGCAATGCTAATTGGTTTCCTGCACAAACACGGTCTAGTCTTCTGGCTGCAAAAAGGCATGCTTCACAAAGGGAGTCTCCTCTTGGCTCACATATTTTTTTCTTAAATGGGTCTTGAACCGCCGTTGCAAGGTTGCAATCTCTGACATAGCTGCCTTAACTGCCTTCTTGCGGACAGATTCAGCCAGATTGGCTGGGTAATCTAGCTTTTCCTCTAAAACTGTGAACAGCTCTTCCTTCTCAATTGGTGAGAGATCTTCAACTGCCTTGTTGATTGACACCCTCTCTTGAGCAATGAGGCCACAGACTGATACAAATCTATCCCTCGTAGCATCTGGGGTAGTCCAATAATTGTTATCAAGTCCAGTTGCGGTCAACTTGTCTTCTGGCCATTTGGTTTGTGTCCTTGACCCGCGGGATCGAGTACTACTCGCAGCAGTATGTGCTGAGTGACCCTGTGAAGAAGGATCACCGTCGATAGGCTGTGAACAAGGTTCACTGTTGATGGGCTGTGATGGTGCATTGGAGGTAGAGGAGTTTGGTGTTGTGGGAGACTGCATAGATGATATGTCAGGTTGGCAGTAGATCAACATAAGCTAGACTAAAATCCAAAACAAAATAAGATAAATTCTTATTCTCTAACAGGCAAAATAGTTGATATTAGCATACAAGTTGGGGATAGGTGCTAACCATTTTGACAGGGTGAAGCAATATGCTTATATATCAAAGCAGAGACTAAATTCTTTCAACTGCTTCCTTGTCCAACTTCAGCAGTAATGAATTGTGTGTTCCATGTGTACATGCAACAAGAGGACAAAGCAATCAGAATTAAAGTATGCTAACAGGTCCAAAGCATAACTGTCGATCTGGTACATTCGAAGCATAACAGAATTTCAATAGTTCATATAAGTTCATCTGTTAGCTACAATTTATTCAAACAGACTTGGAGCAACAAAATTCATCCGTCAAATCCACAGCTAATCAATTAAAAATGAACTATTAAGGCATGCTGTACTAATGCAGGCAATTCCAGGAGAATAATCCTATGTGAACAACCGTAAAGTAGCATGTCTCCCTAATCCACCTTGACAGGAATAGCAGATTGGGTGGCCGAGCAGAGAGAGGGCGTTGGGGGTTCAAGCAGCACTAACCTCTGTCGCGAATGAAGTAGTTGTTCTCATGGTGGTCGGAGAGGCCCGATCCGTGTCGCCTCGTTGCCAGAGGTGGCCAGCTCGTCGTCGTGGCCGGGGATGCCGGATCCGCGTCACAGTCTCTAGGTTGGTCGGGATGCCGTCCGCACGCCAGTAACCGCGTCCTCGTCACCGTCGTCACAACTGGAGCCGCTTCGCCGACGTCACGCCGGGAACGGTGGGGCTGGAGAAGAGCAGGGCTGCGGCAGGGAGAGCGGTGGCGGCGGGCTAGGGCTGGAGAAGGAGCAGGGCGGCGGCGGGGAGAGTGCGGGCGTGGTGGATCCGTCTGAATTAGACTCCCGAGTATATGTCCCCTGCGCGCGCGTTACTATGTTCACGAAAATTACTGGCGTGCCCTTGAACGGCTCTCTGGTGGAATCGGAATTCCATGGGCATTATAGTCAATATAGGTGTGAATTTTTGAACCGCGCGCGCAAGGTTTGCCTGCTGACGCTGACAATGGATAGTCATCGCCGACGCTGGTTAGTAAACCCGCGTCGCCTTCGTCAGCTGGTATCTTCTTTATATAGGCTGTTGACGCTGACGCGTGGGCCCGACACTATATTTTAGAAATGAAACTCGCATCCATCAAATATTAGAGCTGGTAAAACAGCACCTAAAAATTCATTAAAAATAACATCAATTCATATTTTGACATTTAGTATTTTAATAAAATATCAACAGTCACACTTGCGTACCCAACATTCTTATAATTCGAATATACATCTCATGTTTGTGATATAATAATTCTAATAACATTTTAGTTTGCTCCAAAAATTCTACAAATTGAGGTGGCAACATAAATTGGGTACCTAAACTTGTCATAAAAAATTCAAATGGTTTCGATAAAGGAAGAATATACTTGTGTACAAATGGCTACATCTCTCACATAGTTTCCTAGAATGTTGCTTGAACATTGAAGTTTTTAACACTTTACAACATGTTCGATCTTGTACGCATTTGAAATTTTTACACAAGTTTGTGTTCACCTTAAGATTACGAAATGCAAATTTTCATTACTAATAGTTGTGGAAAACAAATAATATTTCTATGTTGTACTTAGAAAGAACAAGATAAAGGCATATAAACATTATTCACAAAACGGAATATACACTAAATAATGAAATTAATGAAAAGATGGGGATTTAAGAAAAAAATAGGAAAAAATCATCAAATTTGGACTAAGTACGACGGAGAAATACATGTTACAAAATTTGACTACAGATTAAAAGGAGAAATGAGAAATGTTCTTCATTCCAATAGAACAGAGAGGGTGGTTAACCCGCGTCTCATTTGCCTCTCCAATCCTCGTCTCCTACGCCACCCAATAGAAGAAAGGAGGAAACAGACTAGCAGAGGCCACCGCCGCCACCGCTGTCGTGCCCGCTTTGACATCCAAGAGGGCACCCTAGGCCTCTAATGTGGCAAATAAGACCACTGCAACCTTCGATTTGACTCAGAAACGTGACAAATCAAATCTTGTGGATGCGACACAGAATATGTAATAATTTACATTCAAGATACATAATTTTTATTGATGCTTCCGCCTACATCCCGATGTTCATCCTGCTAACGGCGTACTCCATCGTGACGCTGAATCCACGCGTCCAGAGGTCGAACTCATGACGGATGCGACACTCGGCGCTGCAGTAGTGGATGATCCCTAGGGTCTCCGGTCCGTAGCGCCTACATTCCGCTGCCCAAATGCAGACATGGGGATTCTGGATGGGCAGCAATGGAATCTCATCATCGCCATCACGAAGCTAGTACCACCATGCAATGTTCTAGAGATCCCGGCAGACGAGGTAGCGCAGCCGGTGCAGGTTGTGGTTCTTCCACCACCCGTCAGGGGGCGACAGCCCGCCGCTGATTTCGTGGAGCAGTGCCATCGCATCGGGGTCCGCAGGGTTGTGACGGTACTTCAGCATCGCTAAGAAGTACTTCGCATCGGCGTCTTTGGCAGCGGCCTTTCCGACGAGCTCCAGACCCTCATCGGGATTCCGCTGCCTCATCAACCTCTCCATCCCCTCGAAGCATAATGCCTCTGGATGTTTGGCGAGGAGGAAGCGCTCCTCCAACAAGGACCTGACGTAGCGATTCTTGCACTCTTAACGAAGCTCACACAGTGACACCTGCAGGAGTACCTCATCCGGGTCGCAGATGCGCCGGAAGGTGCCGCAGACCCGATTACGAAGGATCAGGAAACGAATGACGGGCTCAACCTTGATGCAGCGGAGGATGATCTGGGTGACCAGTTCATTTGGCAGCAGCTCCATGAAGCACACCGTGGCCATCAAGGATAAGGGGAAGGAAATGGAAAGGTGACGGGATCTAGAAATTGAAAGGCGATGGGGTTTGGAAATTGAAAGGCGATGTGGCCATTTATAAAAACCCATTACTAATAATATGGAATTTGAAAGGTGACACGGTTTCGCTGCTGACGCGTGGGCCTGACAACTGCCCCTGCCCCTCCACCTTCCCGTAAAATTGAAATGCGACGCGTGTTTTTGGATGGTTTTGCTCCCAAAAAATGGTTCCCGAGGCGTAGGGGGACGTGGGGCGTGCGGAGGAAGGCGCCCTGACGGTTCACGTCTTGTCATCATAAATCCCCGACTGCTGGTTGCTCCATAATCATATCGTTTCTTTCGCTTCATCTTCTTCCCCCTCGCCATCACAAAACCACAAACTCCGGTCAACGAGAGATCACCCCAACAAGGAGCAAGAAGAGCATGACGTCGAGTGACCCGTCAGTGAAGCAGGGACGAAGAGAGGATGGCGACGACGAAAGCCGTCGTCGGAGGAAGTTGACCATCAAGGAGAAGGGGAAGGAGCCGGTGGCGCCCAAGGAGAAGTAGAAGAAGGAGGCCGCCGACATCAGCTTCGCTGTCGAACTGCTCCAGGGCGCATTCATGAAGCTCCGAGATGTTGGCGAAGCGTTCAAGATCGAGGCGCCTGACCATAACAAGGATGACAGCGTCAAGTTATGGTCGAACTGCTCCAGGGCGCATTCATGAAGCTCGGGATGAACAGCGCCCGCGAGTCAACTCCCCCAAATCCAACTCCCAATCTCCCGATTCGCTCCACGGATTCGCACAAGACTTTGGGGATAGTAGGAACACCTCATGGGCAATCCATAGCCAAGTTATGGTCCACCAAAACTCGTTGAATCAAGAGGAATCGAAGGATTTCTGCCAAGAACGCCTCTACCCCTAGAGCCAAGAAAACCCCAAAATCGAGCCCCTTTGCTCACAGATTTGGGAGGGGAATCAAAGGGAAAAGAACCACGAGGGGTTCATGCATACATCCCCCACCAAATCCCAAAGAGAAAGGTCTCAAAACCACCACAAGAAATTCGCCAAGAAAAGCCTCCGAAAATCACCAAAAAGGAGAAACGGGAAAGACACATCCAAGCCTTGAGGAACCACACCGAATCATCTATACATACCAAAGAGGTTCATACAAGGTCTAGCTTGCCGCCCGATCATCCTTCCCTCTCACAAGATCTCACCATGAAGCTCTCAAGCTAGTCCTACGAAAATCCAAAGGAAAATAGGAAGAGAAAATAGGAAAACCAAATGAGCTAGGGTTCCAAGAGATGGCTGCCATCCTCTCACCACTTGGGTTATATGGAGGCAACCGAAAGACGGAAATACCCTTACTACTAGGGATACATGCCCCTCAAGGGCGAATTCAGAAATCTTTGTCTTCGCTCTATCGGACGGATGCCCAGCGACCGCAAACTTGCTTAGCCTCGACGCAAGCCTTGCGATCCCGACGCGTGTCCTCTGCTTCGAAGATTCTGGACTGCGTCGTCGCACACCGGTCAGACCGGTGCTCCTCACCGGTCAGACCGATACCCACCGGTCAGACACACCGGTCAGATCGGTCTGGAGCTGCTGCACCTCCGTCTTCGGTTCTTTGGTCTTGGCTTTGTGGGTCAACCAAGGAACCCGGTGGTTTTCTGGTGAACCACCAGAAACCCCGCGAACTCGGTGTAGCCTCCGCCAATCACCACTCATGACTCGGCTCCCACGTAGTCCCGGCTCGACCTTGGTTTTGAGGCTCAACCAAGAAAGCGTCCATGACTTCATCTTGCTGTTCTTGCCACCATGCGGCCCGCACTTGACCCCGCTGGCCACCGGGTCCCTCGAACCAAGCCTACTTGTCTTCTCCACACCTGGAGGCCTCACCGGCAACGACCTTTCGCGCTTGTTCTTCACCTGCACCAACACCAGTCAAGCCGCAACCTGCACCTGCAATACTTAGCCAAGAATCAGTCCACACCACGTTGTCAATCACTCATCACACCAGGAAGCGACCATCCACCGGTCCTCGAACCACACATGGCTCTCAGAGACGCGGGATCGTTAATCCTCGTCTCATTTTCCCACACAAACTGTTCTTCATTCCAATAGAACAGAGGAGGAAGCAGAGGGCGCCACAACCTTCGATTTGACTCAGAAATGTGAGAAATCAAATCTTGTCTGTCAATAACCGATTGGACGATACTTTACACGATAGAAGAAGACATTACATTCGTAACGAAGCCTACAATCATCACTACAGAAATACATGCAAAACCCCCTCCGGCTCGGCTCCGTACCGCAGAATGCTTTGCCTGCGCAATGTTGAATGTTGCCTCGTGCCACCACCGTTGGCAGCGTCGACCGACGGAGGCCACAGCGGAGGGCGACACTCCTAATTTGCCAAGCCAGATTGACTCCACGATGCCGGAAATCTAGGGATTGCACATTGCTGATCAAACACGGACGCCACTGCCCATGCTCCTCGCCCTCAACCTGTTCCATGTACGCAATTGCAATGGTGTCGGCGTCGGCCCTGCTGTTGGCTCTGTAGAGGAAGATGACGGCCACATAGGCCGCCCCTCTGTGCCCGTCCTTGGCAGCATGGTGGAGCTCGTCGAGGGGAGGCTGAGGGCTGCGGTTCCTGCCGAAGATGTCGTCCATCCTGGTGAGGAAGCAGGTCACCGGGTTGCCGGCTATAGCCAGGCTACGAAGGAAGACGTCGTAGCCGACGGGGTCGTTGTTCTGCATCTGCTCGACTGGAATCCGATCCAGTGCTAGGCGCCTACCGACGTCTCTGTCGCGACAGGGGCTGAGCATGTTCTTGCAAGTTGCCCATAGGCTGCAGAGGTCCTCCATAGGCCGATTTGATGTCGCACCGACTCGGCCAATGATGATCGCCAGCACCTCCTGCGGGAGTTCCGCGAGCGACCGTGGGTGCTCCCTCGATGCCATGAGTGCCGACGTGGAAGGGAAGTCACGCGGCATGGAGCGGAGGAGGCACAGCGTAGGGGCGCGGCGGAGGGGCACAACGAGGAGTGGAGGCAGTTGTGGTTTTGTCGCAGGTAGATGAAGAGGTTGTGTGGTGGTTTTGCGGGTTGAAGAAGGGGCTGGGGCAACGGTTATTAATTTATTTTTGGAGAGAAGATACAGGAGACGCGTCTCCGATGAGTGGATACTACTAATTGCACATCTCGCTTATCGAGGAGTCAAACTCTTTGACGAAATGTAGACAAAATACTATCAATACTCTCCGATGAGTGGTACTACTAATTGCACATCTCGCTTATCGAGGAGTCAAACTCTTTGAAGTTTGACCAAACTCTTTGTAGAGTTATCGGCGACGTGGGTTTTGTGAACACACGTCTTATTTGTCGGGCGGGCAGGTTGTCTTTTTTTATATAGGCTGCATTTCTCACATAGTTTTTCAGGTAGAATATATACTGAATATATACAGTATCTTAGGCAGAATATATAGTCAACATATATTACAGAAAGAAGATTCAAATTCCACCAATACACATCCTATATATATTACAAAAAGGACTCCATTTCCAGCAATAGACATCCCTGCATTTTACAAAAAGGATCGGATTCAGCAAAAATCAATCTTGCTTCTTTTTCTTCTTTGATTTTTGTATATGGATCTTTTCACGATGGTCGCTTCGCAAGTATGGTGTTTTGTCAGCTACCAAGACTCGGGGCATGTATGAAGTGTGAAAGGATGGACTTTCGTCAAACTGGTTGTATTCCTCCTCCTCAACAACATTTTCAACCCCAACAATCCCTTTTTTCTAGGCAAAACCACACTCTAGTTATTCTTTGCAAGGTCAGGTACATAGAACACTTGCTCAACATCCTTGGCGAAGACAAACGATTCGTTTTTGTAACCAAAGACCCGGAGATCAACACTAACATAACCAAATTTGTCCTTGATCATAGCTCTCTTCGCATTGGTGACCCATCTACACTGAAACAAGGCTACCTTCAATCCTACATAATCAAGCTCCCAAATTTCCTCTATTTGGCCATAATATGTGGCTGTGTTCTTCTTATTGTCGATGGCCCGTACACGCACACCACTATTTTGATAGACGCTCTTGGCATCCTGGGCCATGGTGTAGAACGTGTATCCATTGATATCCATTGCTTGATATGTTGTAACAGTGAATAATGGCCCTGCTGCTAGTTTTCTTAGATTGTCGGTTATAGCAGTGCTGCCACTCTGGACATAATCTTGGAGCCACCTGTTGAAGCATTGCATGTGTCTCTTTACAACCCAATCCTCAGTATAGCCAGGGTTTTGTTCACGTAGTTGTTGCTTGTGCTCATTGCCAAATGGTGTAACCTCTACGCTCTGTTCTATCACGGTGAAATGAGCCTTCATGAAGGCCTCTAGGTGCGGAGTGATTGACTTTTTCCCTAGGGTCCCAACACCTGAAAGCCTACCTTCATGCTGTGAACGAGGCACACCAATGGGGTTTTGGGGGTCCATATAACCCATGGCTGAGGACCATGTGTGGTTCGAGGACCGGTGGGTGGTCGCTTCCTGGTGTGATGAGTGATTGACAACGTTGTGTGGACTGATTCTTGGCTAAGTATTGCAGGTGCAGGTTGCGGCTTGACTGGTGTTGGTGCAAGTGAAGAACAAGCGCGAAAGGTCGTCGCCGGTGAGGCCTCCAAGTGTGGAGAAGACAAGTAGGCTTGGTTCGAGGGACCCGGTGGCCAGCAGGGTCAAGTACGGGCCGCATGGTGGCATGAACAGCAGGATGAAGTCGGTGGACGGTTTCTTAGTTGAGCCTCAAAACCAAGGTGGAGCCGGGACTTCGTGGGAGCCGAGTCATGAGTGGTGATTGGCGGAGGCTACATCAAGTTCGCGGGGTTTGCGGTGGTTCACCAGAAAACCACCGGGTTACTCGGCTGAGCCACAAAATCGAGGCCGAAGACCGCGCGTGGCTGTCAGGCCAAAACCGGTCTGACCAGTTTGGGGTCGCAGGGCGCCGGAAGCTTCGAAGCGGAGGACACGCGTCGGGATCGCAAGGCTTGCGTCGAGGCTAAGCGAAGTGCGGTCGCCGGGCATCCGTCCGATGGTGTTACGAAGACAAATTCCCAAAGTGCCCTTGGTGGGCGTGTATCCTAGTTTAGGCTTTAGGGGTATTTTCATCTTTCGGTTGCCTCCATATAACCCAAGTGGTGAGAGGATGGCAGCCATCTCTTGGAACCCTAGCTCATTTGGTTTTCCTATTTTCCCTTCCTATTTTCCTTAGGATTTTCTTAGGACTAGCTTGAGAGCTTCATGGTGAGATCTTGTGAGAGGGAAGGATGATCGGGCGGCAAGCTAGACCTTGTATGAACCTCTTTGGTATGTATAGATGATTCGGCGTGGTTCCTCAAGGCTTGATTGTGTTCTTCCCATTTTTCCTTTTTGGTGATTTGCGGAGCCTTTTCTTGGAATTTCCGTGGAGAAGATTTGGGAGCGTTTCTTTGAGGGATTCTTGTTGGATGTCATGTATGAGGACCTTGTGCCTCTTTGCTTGGTGATCTTGCTCCAACAAACCCTCCGAAACGGCTTCGATTTGGTGGTTTTCGGTGGAGTTCTTGGGAAGGTGTTCTTGAGGGTTGACTTCCGATTCCTCTTGATTGGGTAGGTTTTGGGGACCGAGCTTCTAGCCAAAGGTAGCCCACGAGGTACCCCAGCTATCCCCAAAGTCTCACTTGAATCTGTGGAACGAATTGGGAGATCGATCGAGGTGAAGTTTAGGTTTTTCCCGCGGGATGAGTTCTTCCCGACTGCCTGGGCAAAACCGGTCTGACCGGTTTCCCAAACCGGTCTGACTGATTTAGCCCCTGTGGGCTGTCGAGAGGAGTTTCTGAACAGGAGAGTCTCGTTCATGCTATGGCTTTTCTTGTTCAAGGGTTGAAGGGTTCTTGAGGTGTTTTGGCCAGGTTGGGTCTCGAAGGTCTTTTGGGGATTTCCTAGACAAAACCGGCCTGACTGGTTTGCCAAACCGGCCTGACCGGTTTCCCCTGCCTGTAAGAGGCTAAGTCGCAGAAGGTCGGTCTGACCGGTTTCTGAAATCGGCCTGACCGGTTTTGGTTGCCAGCAGCTGTTTCGAGTTGTTTTCCGCTGCGTGTCTTGAGTTCCTGTTGGTTGGATCTTGCTCCTAGGTCCAGTAGCACTCCAGTGGCTACGTGGATTTGGCAAGAGAAGTTTGCGGAGGTGTCTGAGTGATTTTGGGTTCATAGGCCGAATTCTTGAGTAGAATTTTTATCGGCTCCCATTCACTCCCCCCCTCTCTGGTTCGCCGTTCCGGTCCTTCAAGTGGTATCAGAGCCGGTTCGGGTCTTCATTGACTCTTACCAGTCTAAGATCCAAAGATGGCATACCAGGAACGGGGTTCGGGTCCTCCGCACTTCGATGGGAAGAATTACCAGATGTGGCAGAGGCGGATGGCAGCGTTCCTCCGCGGAAAGGGTCAGATCCTTGGGGACGTTACGGTGAACACAACTTATGTTCATCCGATGAACTTCCTTGCTCCAGGATCGAGGGATATGTTCGAAGCCAAGAACAAGGCGGTCAACTACTTGTTTCGTGCTCTGTGTCAGCCTGAATTCGATCGGGTTCAGACAGAGGACTTAGCTTGTAGGATTTGGGAGCAGTTGAAGGATGCACATGCTAGGAATGCTCAGGGTCAGGCTCGGATGTACGCGACTTACCGGAGAGAGTACGAGAACTTCACTCATCTCCCCGGCGAGTCCGTCGATGCCCTTTTCCAGCGGTTTACGGTCGTTGTGAACAACATGAGAACTAATGTGGCCGTGCTCCCATACGATGGTCATGATAGAGCCGTGAAGCTCTTGCACTCGTTGGATCGTACTGTATGGGACGGGAAGTTTGAGGCTATTGTTGAGTCCGAGAAGTATGATACCTTGACGGTGAACGAGCTGTTCTCAAAGCTCAAGTCGGCTGAGTTGGACCGTGGTATGACAGCCAAGATCGAGAGCCCGACTGATTCTCATAGTCTCGCTCTCGTTGGTGGCAAAGGAGCTAAGTCTAACGCTAACGCATCCTCCAGGATGTACTCTCTGTCTTCTTTGATGTCTTTGCCAGACGAGCAGTTCGACGTGCTTGGAGAGGACGAGCTGGCGTTGCTGACCAGGCGGTTCGAGAGGCTGCATGAGAACCGGGTGAACACGAGGAGGACAGCACGGACGTGCTTTCAGTGCGGCAAGCCAGGACACTTCGTCGCCGACTGCCCGGAGAAGATGGAGAACAAGGACGGCTACAAGGATGGCTACAGGCACCGGTCGAGCAAGGACGGCAAGTACCGATCAAGGCGCGATCACAAGCACAAGAACAAGCACAAGGACGAGCGACGGTCGAGGAAGAAGGACGGCCGCGGCAGGAAGGCCCGAGCGATGGTCGGAGCGAGCGACGTCGACTCCAGCTCTGCCTACTCTTCCTCGAGCTCGAGTAGCAGCGAAGATGAAGGTGATCGGCGCAAGAACAAGAAGGCGTCCAAGAACTTGAGCGGGTTGAGCTGCTTCGTGGGAGATGGCTTCTGCGGCATGGCTCGTAGCTCCGGCAGCAAGAAGGGTCACCAGAGCGACTCGGACTCTGACTCCGAGGATGAGGTATGTGATGAGCTCTCTTCTTTGCGCAAGGAGAATGAGGAGTTGGTTGACTTGCTTGATAATCGCGATCACATGCTTAGAGAGGCCAAGAAGATGAGGAAAGAGCTTAGGGCCTCACTAGAAGATGCTAGGAACCGTGTGGCTGAGCTAGAAACCCTGAACCTAGATGCTAAGCTTGAGATTGATTCGCTTAAGGCTTCTCTTGTGGTTTCTAATGATGTTGATTGTGTTGATTGCTCTGTGTACCTAGCTGATCTTACTGCTCTTAAGGATAAGCATGCTTCTACTTGTGATGAACTAGATATGCTTAGGGTTGAAGTGGCTGAGCTTATGTCTAGACCTGCTTTGCTAGGTGCTTGCACTTCTTGCCCTGTTTTGCATGGAAAGATTGATGAGATGCATGCTTACACTGTTTCGCTTGAGGCTAAGTTGAAAGAGCCTATTCCCACTTCTTGCTCTACTTGTGAATTGCATGCGGTTAAGAATTTGGAGCTTGCGCATTATGTTGATCGCTTGCAGGATGAGAATGATGAGCTGAGGAAATGTATGAGTTGGTTGTCGGGTCAGGAGCCTCAGCTTGGTATCATGATAGCGGCTTTCAAACGCTATGATGGTCAAGCACTTGGGGCTGACAAGCTTGGAGAGAACAGTGGTGAGGGAGTTGAGAGAGTTGGAGAGATCCCTTTCCCACCACCAAACAGACACAAGAACAAGTTTGAGCCCAAGCCTAACCATCTCAGAAACAAACTTGACACTACTCCAGCTCCACCCATATTCCCTCACCCAACAAATGATTTCCAAAAACTGGTAAAGTTTGTGAGCCCAAAGGGAGGTGAGGAAGGAGAGAAGAAGGGTGAGAAACCGAGTGAGCAACCCCAACCAAAACCAAAACCAAAACCAATCAGGTTTCATTGTGACTATTGTGGGGGAGATGGTCACAAAGGGGAGTTTTGCTTCAAGAAAAAGTGAGAGGAGAGAATGGCAAAGGAGTGGGCAAACAAGAACAGGTACAACCCATCTTATGGTGTGCCTGAGTATCGTATGCCACTGCCTAGGGGTAAGGCCATTGTTCGCACAGTTCCGCCTTGGGGAGAAAAGAGTGCTTTGGGTGGAAGGGACCCTGCTGGAGGAGTTAAACCGGCCAGACCGGTTTGGAAACCGGTCAGACCGGTTTGGGCTGATCGGACAGCGAAACCGGTCAGACCGGTTCCAGAACTGGTCAGACCGGTTTGGAGACAGCAGGGTGATCAGTTTGGTTTTCGTGCTCGGGATGAGGCTCGGTTCAGGTTCTTTGGTCATGGTTCTGGTGGTTGGTCTGGAAAGTTTGCAGGTGGTCAGTTTGCTAGGCACTCTCCACCTCGTGCTCAATACGAGGGTGGGAGGAGTCGTATCTTTGAGATGGAGAGGAGGAACGGTCCACGGTTTTCCTTTCGTGGCTTTCGTTCTCCTCCAGCTAGAGAGGGTTGGTTCCCTCGTAGTGGTTACCGTGGTGGTATTCGTGGTGGTAGCTTTTATAGGCATGATGATTTGGTTTGTGCTAACCCCACTTTGGAGCAAATGGCTCGGCACTGGTTTTACTCTTTTGGTACTAACCCCAGTGCTGAGTTGTTTGTTCACTCACGTGCTCGCTTTTGAATTTCAGGTGGGCGACTTGAGGAACGTTTGGTTGATTGACTCTGGTTGCTCGAGGCATATGACTGGGGACAAGGGGTGGTTCTCAAGTCTCATCCTGGTGGTGTCCAGGACATACATCACCTTTGGGGACAATGGGCGAGGGCGTGTGCTATCAGAAGGTGAGATCAAGGTAAGTGACAAGGTCACTCTCAGGCGTGTTGCTCTTGTTCAATCGCTGGGGTTCAATTTGCTTTCTGTGTCCCAGTTGTTGGATGAGGGCTTTGAGGTGTTGTTTCGGCCTGCTGGTTCTCGGATTTTAGATTCTCGAGGGGACCTTGTTTGCATGGTCGTTCCCGAGGGTCAAGTGTTCCGAGCTGATTTCTCTCAGTCTTCTGGTGTGGAGCGTTGTTTTTTGGCTGGTTCTTCGAGTGAGTTGTGGAAGTGGCATAGGAAGTTGGATCACTTGAGCTTTGACCTTTTGTCTTGCTTGAGTAAACTCAATTTGGTCCGAGGATTGCCACGGTTGAGGTTTGAGAAAGAGTTGGTTTGTGCGCTGTGTAGGCATGCCAAGATGGTAGCCTCTTCTCACCCACCTCTCACTGATGTGATGACTGAGCGTCCATGCGAGCTGCTCCATATGGACCTTGTTGGCCCAGCTTGTGTGCGATCTGCGGGTGGGAAGTGGTACGTCCTTGTTGTGGTGGACGACTACTCTCGGTATGCGTGGGTGTACTTTCTTGAGGAGAAAGGGGAGACTTTTGGTTTTGTTCGAGATCTTGTCTTGAGGTTAAGGAACGAGAGGCACGGAGATGCCATACGAGCGATCCGCAGTGACAATTGCTCGGAATTCAAAAACTCTCGCTTCGAAACCTTTTGCCATGACTTGGGTCTTGAACATCAGTTTTCGAGTCCGTATACGCCTCCCCAGAATGGCGTGGTGGAAAGGAAAAACAGGACCTTGTGCGAGATGGCTCGGACGATGCTCGACGAGCATAGGACTCCGAGAAGGTTCTGGGTTGAGGCGGTCAATACCGCTGCTATGTGTCGAACAGGATCTACCTCAGGGTTCACAAGAAGAAAACCTGTTACGAGTTGATGCACAGTCACACACCCAAGGTGAGTCACTTCCATGTCTTTGGTTGTAAATGCTTCATTCTGAAGAAAGGGAAGAAGTTGGACAAGTTCGAGGCTAGGTCTGTCGATGGTATTTTCTTTGGTTATGCATCTCATTCTAGAGCATTTCGTGTGCTCAATCTTGAAACTAACCAAATCGTGGAGACTTGCGAGGTAACCTTCGACGAGACACAGCCACGTAGTCAGCTTGTTTTTGAGTGTGCAGGTGACGACGAACTTGGCGAGGAGATCTTTCAGGAGGAGGAGCATGAACATGGAGATGATGAAGATGGCGGTGTGGTGCCCGCAACTGAACATGTACCTACTACTTCGACGACGATCGTGAACGGGCCCTCTCCCACACCTACAACGACAAATCCAGATCAAGGCGAAGCTGCTGTTGAGGGGAGGTAGCATCAAGGCGAGAACCTCCCCGGCGAGTGCAAGTGGATCACCCAGCTTCGAGAATCATCGGCGACATGAATGAACGTACTACACGGTCGAGGGTTCGGAACAATTCTCATTTCGCTCATGCTGCTTTTGTTGACACCTTTGAGCCCAAAGACATTGGACACGCGCTATCTGATCATAATTGGGTTAATTCGATGCATGAGGAGTTGGAGAATTTTGAGAGGAACCAAGTTTGGGTGTTGGTTGACCCTCCTCCAGGGTGTAAGCCGATTGGGACGAAATGGGTGTGGAAAAATAAAGAGGGAGAGAAAGGAGAACTGGTGAGGAACAAGTCGAGACTTGTTGCTCAGGGGTATAGTCAGAAAGAGGGGATCGACTACGAGGAGACTTTCGCTCCTGTAGCTCGTTTGGAGGCGATCAGGATCCTTCTAGCCTTTTCCGTGGCTAAAGGGTTCAAGTTGTACCAGATGGATGTGAAGAGTGCTTTCCTGAACGGTGTGTTGGAGGAAGAGGTGTTTGTGAGACAACCACCGGGATTTGAGAGTGAGAAGTACCCCCACCGGGTGTACAAGTTGAGGATGGCGCTGTATGGGTTGAAGCAGGCGCCTAGAGCTTGGTATGGTAGGCTGAGGGGGTTCCTGTTTGAGAGAGGGTTTGAGATGGGGAAGGTCGATCAGACCTTGTTTCTCCTCAGGCAGGGCAGAGATATCCTGATTGTGCAGGTATACGTGGATGATATTGTCTTTGGTGGCTCGTCTAACTCTCTTGTTGCAAGGTTTGCAGAAGACATGAGCAGGGAATTTGAGATGAGCATGATGGGCGAGTTGTAGTTCTTCCTCGGGCTACAAATCAAGCAATCAAAGGAAGGAACATTTGTGCACCAAGCTAAGTACACCAAGGACATTGTGAGGAAGTTCAAGATGGAGGACTCCAAGGCCATGGCGACGCCTATGAGTACGACTACAGCTCTTGATGCGGACGAGGAAGGTGAACACGTGGACCAGAAGGAGTACCGGAGCATGATTGGGTCACTCCTCTACTTGACGGCGACGAGGCCGGACATCCAATTCTCGGTGTGTCTGTGCGCTCGTTTTCAAACGTCTCTGAGGACTTCGCATCAGCAAGTAGTCAAGCGCATATTCAGGTATTTGCGACACACTCCCGACTTCGGCCTTTGGTACTCTGCGTCTTCTTCTTTGGCGCTTCATTGTTTTTCAGATGCGGATTTTGCCGGGTGTCGGTTGGATAGGAAGTCCACTTCTGGGACTTGCCAGTTGTTGGGTTCTTCTTTGGTGTCTTGGTCTTCCCGCAAATAGTCGAGTGTTGCTCAATCCACTACCGAGGCAGAGTATGTGGCCGCAGCTAGTTGTTGCTCTCAGCTCCTTTGGATCACATACACCATGAGTGACTTTGGTGAGGAGTATACCCATGTCCCACTTCAATGTGACAGCACCAGTGCCATAAGCGTTGCAAAGAACCCAGTGCTCCATTCGAAAACCAAGCACATAGAAGTGAGGTATCATTTTCTGAGAGACAACGTAGAGAAAGGAAAAATCGCTTTGATCCATGTACCTACACATGACCAACTAGCCGATATTTTCACCAAACCCCTAGATCAAGCAACTTTCACTCGTTTGCGGGGGGAGTTTGGTGTGTGTTTGATTTCTTGAGTTGGTGTGTGGGAGCTCTTTTGTAGCATATGTATATCTTTCCTTTTATGCATTCTTGCATTTGCATGGCATGTGTATCATGATGTATAGGCATCTTTGTATCTTAGGTTGCATGCATTTTGTATCATATGCATTATGTAGGAAAAGCTTCTCCTATATACATTGTTCACCATGATATGCTTTATATGATCTTGTGAGCTAGTTTGGTGTGATATGGCTTAGTGTGGCTTAGCTCTTGATGATCTTGATTTATATCCATGGTTGATAGCTATGTTTTTGAAAAATGTCATATGTATGCTCTCTTGTGAGTAAATGCCTTTATATGATCTTGACATGTTTTAGTGGCTATGCTATGCTTAATTTGTGGTTGGATGGCTTATTTTGATCATATGGGGTCAAAGGCTCATTTGCCATCATGAATGTTTAGCCCCCATGCTTCATCTTGTGGAGGGGCATAAGTTCCTTTTTGTCGCAAAGACATTTCATGTACCAATTATAAATCTGAAAATGAAATGTAAATTGCTTGGAAAATGTGCTCCCATGTCATATGTGCTTAATTTACTTGCTTTTGGGTGCTAAACCGTTGCATGTTGCTTACCAATGAGAAGTCTCATACATAGAAGTAAGCACATGGCTCGGTATCCTTTGACATGACATGAGATGCTTGTGGGTGTTTATGATGGTCTTATGCTTAGAATGGTTGTCCTAGCATGAAGTTTGTGTGGCTTTGCCATTGTGACATGTTTTGCTCATGTTTAGGACTTTGCTCATGAGAGGGTGATTTTTCGCAAAAATGCTCAATTCTCTCTTAGCTTTACCCAATGGTTGTGAAACTTGGTGCTCATGTAGTTGATGTTCATACGATGTTGTAGAGTATCTAGCTTGCTCATTTGATCATGTGTAGCATCTTGTGATGAATTTTGTCTATTTGAGAAGCTCTAGTTGCATCTTTTCAAGATTTGAGCCTTGATTCATGCATTGGCAACAAGGGGGAGAAAGGTTGGTTGAGAAAAGTTGCATTGCATCCCTAGAACATATTTCAACAGTCAAGGGGGAGCTTGTGTATTTCTTTTGCATTTTTGGTTTCTGGGGGTTGTTTCTGCTGAGTTAAACCGGCCTGACCGGTTTTGGGAACCGACCTGACCGGTTTGGTGGAACCGGCCTGACCGGTTTGGGAAACCGGTCTGACCGGTTTGTGCTCAGGGTTGGCACATGTCCAGGGGGAGTATGCATATGTGCAGGGGGAGCTCGTGGTTGCTTTGGTGGTTTGTGCTCTTTGCTTGAGCTTGTTTTTGTTTGAGTTTTCTTTTAGTCGCTTCTTTTCTTTTCCTTTTCTCTTTGGTTACCAAATGTGTGTGTTGTCAATGCACTCATCAAGGGGGAGATTGAGGACCATGTGTGGTTCGAGGACCAGAGGATGGTCGCTTCCTGGTGTGATGAGTGATTGACAACATTGTGTGGACTGATTCTTGGCTAAGTATTGTAGGTGTAGGTTGCGGCTTGACTGGTGTTGGTGCAGGTGAAGAACAAGCGCGAAAGGTCATCGCCGGTGAGGCCTCCAGGTGTGGAGAAGACAAGTAGGCTTGGTTCGAGGGACCCGGTGGCCAGCAGGGTCAAGTGCGGGCTGCATGGTGGCATGAACAGCAGGATGAAGTCGGTGGACGGTTTCTTGGTTGAGCCTCAAAACCAAGGTCGAGCCGGGACTTCGTGGGAGCCGAGTCATGAGTGGTGATTGGCGGAGGCTACATCAAGTTCGCGGGGTTTGCGGTGGTTCACCAGAAAACCACCGGGTTACTCGGCTGAGCCACAAAACCGAGGCCGAAGACCGGGCGTGGCTGTCAGGCCAAAACCGGTCTGACCGGTTTGGGAAACCGGTCTGACCGGTTTGGGGTCACAGGGCGCCGGAAGCTTCGAAGCGGAGGACACGCGTCGGGATCGCAAGGCTTGCGTCGAGGCTAAGCGAAGTGCGGTCGCCGGGCATCCGTCCGATGGTGTTACGAAGACAATTTCCCAAAGTGCCCTTGGTGGGCGTGTATCCTAGTTTAGGCTTTAGGGGTATTTTCGTCTTTCGGTTGCCTCCATATAACCCAAGTGGTGAGAGGATGGCAGCCATCTCTTGGAACCCTAGCTCATTTGGTTTTCCTATTTTCCCTTACTATTTTCCTTAGGATTTTCTTAGGACTAGCTTGAGAGGTTCATGGTGAGATCTTGTGAGAGGGAAGGATGATCGGGCGGCAAGCTAGACCTTGTATGAACCTCTTTGGTATGTATAGATGATTCGGCGTGGTTCCTCAAGGCTTGATTGTGTTCTTCCCGTTTTTCCTTTTTGGTGATTTTCGGAGCCTTTTCTTGGAATTTTCGTGGAGAAGATTTGGGAGCGTTTCTTTGAGGGATTCTTGTTGGATGTCACGTATGAGGACCTTGTGCCTCTTTGCTTGGTGATCTTGCTCCAACAAACCCTCCGAAACGGCTTTGATTTGGTGGTTTTCGGTGGAGTTCTTGGGAAGGTGTTCTTGAGGGTTGACTTCCGATTCCTCTTGATTGGGTAGGTTTTGGGGACCGAGCTTCTAGCCAAAGGTAGCCCACGAGGTACCCCAGCTATCCCCAAAGTCTCACTTGAATCCATGGAACGAATTGGGAGATCGATCGAGGTGAAGTTTGGGTTTTTCCCGCGGGCTGAGTTCTTCCCGACTGCCTGGGCAAAACCGGTCTGACCGGTTTCCCAAACCGGTCTGACCGATTTAGCCCCTGGGGCTGTCGAGAGAAGTTTCTGAACAGGAGAGTCTCGTTCATGCTATGGCTTTTCTTGTTCAAGGGTTGAAGGGTTCTTGAGGTGTTTTGGCCAGGTTGGGTCTCGAAGGTCTTTTGGGGATTTCCTGGACAAAACCGGCCTGACTGGTTTGCCAAACCGGCCTGACCGGTTTCCCCTGCCTGTAAGAGGCTAAGTCCCAGAAGGTCGGTCTGACCGGTTTCTGAAACCGGCCTGACCGGTTTCTGAAACCGGCCTGACCGGTTTTGGTTGCCAGCAGCTGTTTCGAGTTGTTTTCCGCTGCGTGTCTTGAGTTGCTGTTGGTTGGATCTTGCTCCTAGGTCCAGTAGCACTCCAGTGGCTACGTGGATTTGGCAAGAGAAGTTTGCGGAGGTGTCCGAGTGATTTTGGGTTCATAGGCCGAATTCTTGAGTAGAATTTTTATCGGCTCCCATTCACTCCCCCCCTCTCTGGTTCGTCGTTCCGGTCCTTCAATGGCCCACTCCACTGCTTCGATGGTCTCATAGCCACGAACAATGGCTCCCTCCAGAAATGACCTGTTATGTACCAATGATTTGAGGAATCCATAGTACCTCTCATATGGAAACATCTAATGAAGGTAAGATGGGCCAAGGTACCAGATCTCCCTCGCGAGGTGTGTTGTTAGATGCAGCATGAGATCAAAGAATGATGGTGGGAAGGTAGCTTCAAGCAGGCATAGGGTCTCGAAATGCCTCCTCTCTAAAGCAAATAGTTTTTCCTCATCAATCACCTTCTGTTCTAATTCATTGAAGAATAAACACAAGCTCGTGACCGCGTCGCGAACCAATTCTGTCTTGATACCTCTTAGTGCAACAGGAAGAATAGATGTCATCAACACATGGCAATCATGAGATTTCATCAAGTTGAAATTCATTTTCATGTCCTTCACCGACACTAGCCTCTTGAAGTTCGATGAGTAGCCTGAAGGTACTTTCAAACCATGCAAAAACTCACAGAATTCTTTTCTCTCTACCTTTGACAAGGTGGTTGCAGCAACGGGAAGGTCCATCCCCGTGTTTGTTTCCTCTGCATAGAGCTCCGGCCTAATGCCCATTTCTTTAAGATCCTCCCGTGCATTTTTATGATCTTTTCCTTTCGACTTCTGTTGTAGCAATGTTCCCAAAGTAGCTTCACACACATTCTTCTTGATGTGCATGTTGTCAATCGAATGACGCACATCCAAAAGCGGCCAATACTCTAGCTCCCATAGAATTGATTTCTTGTTCCACATTCCTCGCCCATCTTCTTCTTCTTCTTCTTCACCATCTCGCTTCTTTCTTTTGCGAAGTTTCTTTTCAGACAATTTGGGTAACTCCTTGATAGTTTCGACATCCTTGACTTGCAAGTGGAGTAGATCTCCAGTCACATGCATTGGCGCCAGTCGATTCTCCTTTTCCCCATTAAACTGACAATCAATGTCCCTGTAGGCATGTTTCTTGCTGAGGAAATGACGGTGCCCCATAAATGAGAATTTCTTTGAAGTTCTTAGCCACACTTCCAAGCAGTGTGGGCAAGCTGCACCTTTCCTTTTACTCTGGCCAGAAAAGTTGCGATGAGCCGGGTTGTCATTGATGGTGGCGAACAACATGGCGTGCAATGTGAACTCCTCACGGCCGAACTCATCCCAAACCTCCTTCACACCAGGCTTCCAAAGTATCTTCAAGTCATCAACTAGTGGCCTCAAGTAGACATCAATACGGTCGCCAGGTTGCTTTGGCCCGGAGACCAATATTGTCAGCATCATGTATTTCTGTTTCTTGCACAGCTAGGGTGGAAGGTTGTACATTGACAGCACAACAAGCCAGGTGCTATGTGTTGAGCTCTGGTTATCGAATGGGTTCACGCCATCTGTGCTCATAGCGAACCGAATGTTCCTGCTTTCACCGGCAAATTCCTTAAAGTGGGAATCAATGTTTTGCCATTTTTGGCCATCTACAGGGTGCTTAATCTTGCCAACTTCCTTCGTTCGTGTCTTATGCCAACGCAACAGTTGGTCCTCCTTTCGTGTGGCGAACCATCTTCTCAACCGAGGAATGATACAAAAATACCATGCTACCCTCACAGGAGCCCCTTTAACTTTCTTCTTCTTCTTCTTGCCTGTGATCTCCACGGGCTCGTTCTCGTCGTCATCAGCATTGTTATCATCTCCACCATCTTTTTTCCTCTTGTACCGATCGAACCCACACTTGGGGAACTTGTCAAGGTTTGCATAATCTCCACGGAACAATACACAACTGTTCTTGCAAGCATGAATTTTTTCAACCTCTATTCCCAGAGGACAAATTATCTTCTTTGCCTCATAGACAGACTCGGCTATTTGGTTTCCCTCGGGTAGCATGTCCTTAAGGAGATCCAATAGTTGTTTGAAACTTTTGTTGCTCCAACCATGATCTGCCTTGAGCTGCAGAAGTTTTAGATCACCAAAAAGGCGAGAGTACTTCTCGCAACCAGGATAGAGGGGTTTCTTTGAATCTTCAACGAACTGCTTCAGCCTCGCTAATTCAGAAGCTGTATACACTCGTTGAAACTCAACATCCCGCAACATTTGATCAACATTGTGCACACGTTGCAACAACTCACCATCATTGAAGCCCGTAAGTTCTTGATCAGTGATATCCTCAGGCCTCATCACAATTGGTGAGAATGTTTCATTTTCCTCATCAAAAACTCCACCTTCATCAAGCTCTTCATCATGGCATAGCGCTGCCCCTTCATTATTAAGGCCCGTAGCATGGTGTCGCGCTTCACCTTCATTTAGGCATCCTGCTTCGACTTCATTAAGCCCTTCCTCACCATGTTTATTCCAACATGTGTAATTTTCTTTGAAACCACATGTGATCAAATGATGAAAAATGTTGTCCCATTGTCCGAACTTCTTCTGGTTGAGAAAGCATTGCCTGAACACCATGGTTTCTCATATCCGCCTCTGCTTGATCTAGAAAACCATTGACCCCCCCTAAGAAACTGTTCCAATCTCCGGACTTACTGTACATCCAAGCCCGAGTAGCAGCAGCCATCTGCAATTTTCATACATCAAATGAGCATAATGCATCACCAAAACCGATGAGTAAGAGGATTAGGACAGCAAAGGTCAATAAAAGGGGGCAATTTCCACCTTGACGAGGACTGTCTACGAGGCGAGCGCTTCCGAGGAGGAGGACGAGGCATCGCGGCCGCGGCGACGGCGGCGACGCGGAGGACGGCGCCGAGCCCGAGGAGAAGGATCAACTGCTGCTTGAAGGACGGCGACGTACGGCGCAGAGGGACGCCGCGCCGCGGTCGACGTCCGCCGGCCCCTTTCACCGTCCCGCACGCGGCCGGCCGGCCTGCTACAGCGCCAGCTTTCAGAGGAGAGAGAGAGAGAGCACGCACAGCGAGTGAGGCCTTCAGAGAGCGCGCGAGAATGCTGCTGCAGCAACAGCGGGGAGAGAGCGAGTGGGGCCCTCAGAGGAGAGAGAGCGAGTGGGGGTGTCGGAGATAGCAGAGTTGTCGGAACGCAAAGACAGACGCGTATTGACAACACGTGTCTCTAATGTGAGAAAACAAAGGAGATGCTAGCTCCAAACAAGCGTCACCAATTGGGTCGTCATAAAATGAGACGCTTCCTAAAAGCCACGCGTCTCCAATAGGAAAGTCATCGGTAACGGACTTAAAGAGCTCGTTACCGATAGGTTTCACTTTCGTATCGGACGCATTTTAATGTCCGTTACAAAGAAAACATGTAACGGGCGTTTAAGAAGTCCGTTACCAGAAGTCCTCATTGGTAATGGGCGTTGTGGTGGCAAGGTCAAGGCGAGGTCGGGGTTGAGCCTGCCGCGCTTATGCGTAACGGGCGCCAAACAACAACCGTTACAGATGGGGTCCATGTAACAGGTGTTAAGGGCCCGTTACAAATGTTGCGTGACCTATTTGAGGTTTTCACGTTGTGAATCTCTAGATCGGCTTGTTGCTTTAGGGATGGGAAGCATCTTCCTCTCAGAGTGTACTCAGGAAGAATTAGCACTCTTTCTATTTCAACAAGCGTCTTCTTGAAATAGTTTTGCGACGCTACCAGTAAGCTTGTTGATGCTATCAGTAACATTGAGGAATAACCATCTTTGTTCTCTCCTCTTCTGGAATACAGAGTGCTTCCCTTCAATAGGCTCTGAGCGCTTCTCCCTTTTTTGGGGAAACGAATCACTAAAATCAATGTCAGCCTCTGAAAACTGAGCCGTTCACGGAGGGACTGTTTCCAATTTTACCGGATCTCGCATCTTTTTTTATTCCTTCCTATCTTCTCGCCTTCCATCTCTCCTGGTCTGGGCTATAAATGGCAACCGAATGCTCATCGACTCTCCACACCTTCCACCATGGTGCAAAGATTAGATCTGATAGGGTGTACGCTCCTGCTGTTCAATTGTTCTTTTCTTCCCCTCTCTCACCATGGCTAAAAGAATTCTTGTGAGGTAGTGCAGTGTTACCTATCTTTCTCCAACCCTTCTCGTGAAGCCAGGAGGTACAACAGCTAAAAGAATCCTTGGGAAAAGCTTGTGTTCAACGGCTGAGGGGAAAGAGCAAGGTAGGATGTCTCGCTGCACCTGTATTAGAGGAAGAGCACACCACGGGGACGACCATCTTGATTATCAACTCAGAGAGCTCTCGGCAGAAGATCATAGATTCTGGCGAAGATCCTAGTCCTCCATTTCCTCTTCACGTCATTCCTCTCTCTCTGATGTTCATCGATTCACTATCCTCATCATACGAGAGATAGGATAGTCATCTTCCAATTATGTAACCCATTGATCTTCAAAGCGGATGTAAACAACATGTACTGAAACATGAGAGAAAGAAATACATATATTTATATTTTTTGTTCTAAGGGCGATTGTTACACCGCCATTATCCGAATCGTTTATTGGCTTTAAATTTTTGACTGAAGGCGATATACACAATATCGACTATCTAATTTTTTATAGAGGTGATTTAATAAAATCGGCTACAACTCAAAAATCTAAATCGGCTAAAAAGCCAGAAGTAGTAATCGACTAAGTACTTAATTTGATGTTTTTCTTGGTTTTGATGAGTATCAACCCTGTCTCGTCATAGTCCACTCCGATCGGCCAATGTAGATCCATGCTTCATCTTTTCATATATTGGAACCGACCGTTTGGATCGGCTGAAGCTCAAAGTCAGACATCTTGTGGAAATCTGTCTCCCACACTTTTCCTGATATGCAGATGACTTTCTCAAAGTTCCACTACGTATCGGCTGCTGCAATGTGGAAAGAGGAATCGGCGTTGAGTACTTCCACTGAGTCTCCAATCCATTGAATCACACACTGATGCATGGTGGATGGGATACAACAGTTGGTGTGAATCCAATCTTGTCCAAGTAACAGATTGTAGGATCCTTTCCCCTTGATGACGAAAAAGGTAGTTGGAAGGGTTTTACTGTCGATTGTCAGATCCAAGTAGATAGCACCCAGAAGATGCATTCCCTTTGAAGTCAAGTAGCATGATATCGGTCTTGGTTAAATCTTCCTCACTTTTCCCAAATCTTTAGAGCATCGATTAGGGAATGATATTGACTGATGCACCGCCATCCACCAGGAGCCTTGTGACTGGCTTTCCATTGACTTATCCTTCGGGAAACAGATCCTTCATATGCTGACGCTTTTCTTCCTCTGGTTTCTCAAAACTGGCCAACATTGGATCCAAAGCTAATTGAGCCGATCCTAGTTGTTCATATGAAGTTTCTCCATCTGAATCAGACTCAGGAGTCATGAATTCTTTGGGTAGCATGAAGACCATGTTGATGCTTGCCATTGGTTGATCATCTTTCTTATCATCAGCTCTTGGTTTGGGTCGCCAAATTTGAGATCAGACCTTCTTCTTATTAAGAGCTTGCTTCTCAATTTCTTCTTGTTGTTCCAATTGCCGCAAGTGCTAGATCCTTCTCGTCTGAGATTTGGTCAACCCTTTCGGGCACCACCTAGGCTGGTGAGGTTCGTGTTGACTCTTGTCTTCATATGTACCGTGACACCTTTCTGGATCTCGAGCCAACACGTCTTCATCAGGGACTCTGCTATTAGCCATATCTTCTAGCCGATCGGGCCAACTACCTTGACGCTTACCACCCAGCCGATCGTACACGCTTGCCTTGCCCTCCAGTCGATCATATACTGAGATGCGTCAGTTGTGGTGTTCTTGCCGATCTTGATTTATGAGCCTTTTTCCTCTATTATCAAAACACAGCCTCTTGGGTGACTGTCCTTCTGAATAAAAGCCTTCACATTCTGGATAGTTGTTAGATGTCGGAAGTTTGATCCCTTCTTCCCAGCAATATCTGAAGAACGAACATCGCCAGTGTCCTGCATTGCGCCTTGTCCATTCTTCTTTTTCCTTGATCTGCTTTTGTTGGCGTTGTAATTTGCTTAGAAGAACCTAAGATGTAATATGCTGCTTTCAACCTTTTGAGTTGATTCCTTCTTCAAGCAATCCCTTCCCTTTGGCTTCTTCAGCTGTCATCTAAGTTTTGGGATCAATGGTTCCTTTATTTTTAGCCAATTTAGATGTCAACACCTTTGCCTTGGTTATCTCGACCGTGTGGGTAGGAAAACGGTGCTGATCAATCTTCATCGGCTTTCCTGATTTGGAAGGTGTTTCAAATTTCAGCTTTCCTTGATCTATTGCATTCTGAATCTGTTGATGAAACACGTTGCACTCATTAGTGCTATGAGATGTGGCATTGTGCCACTCGCAGTACTTGTTCTTCTTCAACTCTTCGGCACTTGGTATAGTACAGTTTTGTGAAAGCCTAATCTGTCATTGTTGGTGGAGAAGATCAAATATCTTGTCAGCTTTGGTTGTGTCAAAGCTGAACATCTCAGGTTCCTTTTTGCCTAGGGGACATGCAATCGGCTTCCTGTTTGCTACCCACTTAGCCAAGTCAACTTCGGCTTCCTCTTCATTATCAGAGCAATCTACATAGGATACTCATTTTTGATAGTTCCTCCTGGGTTCATATGATCGAGTGCTCTCATGACTTAGCCGATGGAGTAGCTGGCTGATGTTCTTGAACTCTTGTGAAGCATATTTCTCTTTGATAGATGGCAAGAGTCGCTGAAAGGCCAATTCTGCCAACTGTTACCAGTCAGAGATAAGCTGTAACATTTGTTCCTCATCTCCCTGAACCTTTGAACGAAATTGGGTACTGACTCATCGTAACTTTGCCTTAAGCTGGTAAGATCAGTAAGTTTCATATCATGAATCCCCGAGAAAAAGTACCCATGAAACTGCCTTTCAGAATCTTCCCAACTCTGCATTGAATTGGCTGGGAGTGATGTAAACCAAGTGAAGGCTGGCCCTGACAGTGAGGATGAGAATAATCACACTCTCAATGACTCATTTGTCCCTGCCTCTCCACACTGAATGATGAAGCGCGTAACATGCTCAATGGTGGAGGTGTCATCTTGGCAAGTGAACTTGGTGAAGTCGGGCACCTTGAACCTCTGAGGAAACAGGATTTGATCAAAGGATGCAAGGTAGGGTGTCCAATACATGTGCATTTGCTTCTTTGGTTTTAACCCGAATTGATTCTGCATTATATTTGTAACTTTAGCAATTAGGCTTTTCTGATCAATCGGCTGAGAACTTGTCGAAGGATATTCTATCCTGAAGCTGCTCCAGTTGTTCTCGGCTGTTCCTGAATAATCGGCTGGATAACCGAAGGATTAGGAGGAGACATGTACTGCTTTGGGATCTCAACTATATGTGAAGTTCCTTGAGCTGGCTGTGCAGTTGAGAAACCTTGATTTGACTAGTTTCGTTGTGGAGCAATTGGCTGCTGCACGTACTGAATGTTTGAGAGATCCTGGATGGTTTGCTCTTGATACTGAGGTGTCGAGAACAAAGGAGGATCTTTCATTGTTTCCAATAATGCATCTTGATACATGGCTTCATTGTATTCTTCTTGGAGTTTAGCAGCATAACTTCTTATAACAGACGCTTTCGTCGCTAAGGTCATCTGCTCCTGTGCCATCTGGTGACTTACAATCGGCTGACTAGCCGAGAATCCACCTGATGCATTTGGCTGATGTGTCATCTCTTGAGTTCTCTGAACACTATGAGGAGCAGGTAATGGCTTGACCATATAAGCGTGTAGTGGTGATATCTCATAACTCTGCTGACTCTGGGATTTGTGGTCGTAGAATGTGAGCGTAATCCCTCTGTCATGCTGAAGAGTAGTACCGACCAACTTATTGAACTTTGATGCATAAGGGCCAGTAGATTTGGGTACTGTTGTAGTTTCTTGTCTCTAGCTTGACTCCGGTGCAGAATTCGTAGGCATACTGTATTTTAGTGCTGTAGGAGTAACAGATACAAAGGCTTAAGATCCTGGCTGACTAAACTCCCCCATAGTTGTTAATGGCGTCATAGTAGGAGAAGTTGTCGTGACAATGCTGGCAGTAAAAGTTGGAATCGGTTGAGAAACCGCAACACCTCCTTGAACTTTTTGTTGGCAATAAACAGGAAAGTCAAGTCAGGTTAATAATGTGCTGGTCCCTTGAATGAGCTCATGAATTCTTCCCTGAGAACCTCCGTTACGGAATTCTGCACTGAATTGTTGAAGACAGAAGATTGATCAATCAAAGTGTGATGCATAGCTTTTGTCATCATGTCTTGTAATTTTCCAGGTTCAGCTTGTATTATGATCTCTGTGGGCCTTGGAAGAGGAACCTTCCTTAGTGGTCCTTCCCTGGTGAGGCCGAAACTGCTTATCAAAAGCCGACCATATTCTACCACGCAATTCTCGTACTCGGCTTCATCAGCTTCCTTGAGTTGATCGACAATAATTGGTTGTATGTTGTCCACATGGACATCTTCAGGCTTCTTGAGCTCCTTAGTCATCATTCATGATTCTTCGGGTCCCACCGGGCATGCCAAGAAATGTTGACGCAAAAAACAGAACAAAGTTCCTCACGACAACACGTAATGAATCCCCGGGATGTAACAAGGCGTGCCAGCCGACCTGACCTGTTGATCAAAATAGAAGAGAGTAGAATGTTAAATACGGGTTAATCACCCAGAGAACTGATGAGAGTCTTACATGTGGGCACAGCGTAACAGCCTGATCAGCTGATACGGGAGAGGGCGAAATTGGCCAGCAGGTGGGGCAGCCGAAGTGCAAGTATGTTCAGAGCGGCTAGAATCAACCGATCTGGTGACATTAGCTGTGACACAGAATTGGATCGGCTGTGAGATCGGTACGTCAATGAGGTAACGAGCGGTAGCCGATACGATCGAGCCTCGAGCAGGATAAATTGGTGATAAAAGCTAAATAAACAAGAATAGGTACGAAACTTGTAGATCTAGTTGATATTGATAAGTTGTGATTAATCTAGATGAAACCATAGTGATGCACCTAGAGGTTAAAACCTAGAAATTAATCGGTAAAGCGGTACTCATAACCCTACCGGAGGTCGATCGATGCAGCCCGGCGAACTCAAAGGACGACGCTTGAAGAAACAAGAAAACAAGACGAAGAAAACTTTTGGCGAAGTCGCCGACTTGAAAGGCAAATTGCAGGAAAAAGTAAAGGTTTGTGTTTGTTGGTGTGTACCCTTTTCTCTGACCATGCAAGGTCACTATTTATGCCCTGAGGGCAACCTGACCCCTAGTCGATTACGTCAAGACTTACTTGACTAAAATAAACTAGAACTACTACTAAAAATAAATGATTCATGCAAGAGTCGGACTCTCTGACTATCTTTGACCAGTTGCCAACTGACATTGACCTGCCTAAGCCTTCTTTCCTTCCTTGGTGTATTCGTCTTTTGCCACTTTCCCTTCTTCATATCGGCTGATTCTCTTCTTTGACTATTGGTTGGTTTTCGTTGACTTCTACTCAATCGGCCGATTTCGTATCGGCTGGTTGCTCCTTCTTTCCTTTCTTATATCGGCTCTGTAACCCTTCTGGTGCCTTTTAGCCTCTTACCGACATGTGTCAAAAAATGGTGTCAACAGAAATGAGCCATCCTATGATTTCTTTGTCTCTTTTCGAGAAACTAGAACAAAAAATTCAGAACTTATTTGAGCTTTCCATCCTCCCCATGATGGTAGGTTCAGTTTGTTTTACATGATAAAAACACACGAGTAGAGCCCCGCGTTGTTCCTTGCTTAATTTCTAAACTTTTGATGCATGGTAGGACTCGCGTGAACCTAAGAAAATTCGATTTTTGGTTTGGTTTCACTTGACAACTATTAGTTTCTCTAGATTTAGAAATTTTCCAAGGCCCATTTGATCTTATTTATTCAAAACTTCTGTCTCGTGTTTGGCCAAAATTAGAACCTAAACCCATAACCCCACAGTCAAGCCGGAGGAGCTTCCTATCAATTAATGAAAGCAAATGATCCTGGTGTAACCAAAATAAACGTAGTCAGAAAGTTTTCGACTTACAAATGTTTTTGATGACTAAAAACTCATCCAAAAATATATTTAGACTCATTGCTAGCTCTGAGCTAATTTTTAATTTTCGAAATTAGAGGAGTAATTAGCATCAAAACATGATTAAGAGAGGGTTGTGAGTTTAACTAGTAACTAATGCCCAAGGATGCATCACAGGAAAGCCATCATCAACATGCATATTTGCCACATGCTGAGGACAAGCATGGGGGGGGGGCAACAACACCTTGGATACTTTTGTTTTGCGGGAGAATCAATGGTAGCACTTGAAGCAAGGAGGGAAGGAAGTGACCTAAAAAAAGAGGATGGGAAACAAGTTTCATCATTTGATCAAAGATGTGGTTCACAGCAAATGGGCAGTGGAATCTCATGGAGCACAAGGTCAGAAGGCAACAAAGAGGCAAGGAGCAAGTGGGAGAAAAATCAAAGCAAAGCAGGCAGAGAGGACCCTAGGCCGGCCTAGGCACTGTGTGCCGGCTGACCTGGCCCTTTTATTTGGCTCCCGGTGCTCTCCTTTCTCTGGTAAGTCACTCATTCAATTGCAAACTCGTGTTCTTGAGTTCATAGTCCAGAAGCCTCAGAAACGATCCAGAAAAATTCGAGCCTCAATCCCATCTCAAAAAATCACTGAAAATTCATTGCAATTCTTGCCATTCCATATACTTTCTTTGTGTGTTTTTCCACCAACAAGAAACCTCTGGTGTGTTTGCTTGTGAGAGTGTGTAGCAAGGAATCATGAAGAAGATCGCTAACTTCATTTTCAGAAAGAAGTCGCAATCATCATCACTGAAGGCACTGTCATCAAGCTCTTCGCGAAGCCACTCAGTTTCCGAGTCTCCGCGAAGCATGGAGGAAGATATTGCGGCGCCAAGGAGCGACATGCTGCTCCTTGGTGGCATGAGAACCACGAGAAGACCCTCCATGCGGTTCACCGAACCGTATGGACACACTGAAGCTGCCCGCTCCTATGGGACATGGGTACCCCTGGGTCCCCACCGACCAGGCTCATGGCCGTCCCCGACAAGTGGGTCCGGCCCACCAGATGACCTATCGACTGGGTAGTGGGCCCAACAGACTTGATCTGTGGTCCACATGATTTCTTGAAGACCTTATCCGAAATGACTACAAGACTTGATGTGCACGGCAAGGGCAGGATCTGACACACTTTCCGAAGATTGTGGGGAACAGTTGTAATCAACTAGAGATACGTCTCCTGGTCATAACCGACCAGGACTCTAGGCGACCGACCAGGACTCTAGGCGACTGACCTTGTCTACTGGCCAATATAAGGCGGGCATGGCGTCCCCCGATGTACACAGCAATCCAATCAATAAATCCCCACCGACAACTGGACGTAGGGTTTTACTCTCCAGAGGCTTGAACCAGTATAACTCGCTGTGTTCTGTGTGCTCTAGCATCACCATCAAGTCCTTAGCTCTAGATCACCCCCACCAAACAAATAAACCACCGAAGTTGACCCCCCTTTGGGCTATGCAGAACTAAACCTCTGACAGTTGGCCCTCCAGGTAGGGGTAGATCTAGAGTTCTGCGTGCGACTTCGATGGCTTCGATCAACGGCGTCGTCTTCCCTGCTAGCATGGCGGACTTCGTCGCCAACCCCGTCGACATCAGCTTTGGCTCCATGCCATCAGGTTCCGTCGCTCCAGCTGTTAGCTTAGTCGTCCACGACAACGTCGCAACCACCCCTGTTCACCAAGATGAATCTAACTCACTAAAGGAAACCCACCCACCCACACCTCATGATCTTGTCGCGGGGTTCGACCGTGTCACAACCATGCTTGCGGACACAATCAAGATCTGCGAAAGCGTCACGCGCTCTAGCAAACCCAAGGCGTCTCCAACCCGTATGCCCTTTGGGGTGCGAAACACAGTTCGTGTGGTCTCCGACCACACGAGGAAGTAGATCTAGATCCAATCTGGGTCGAACTCAACCTCCACACAGGCCCCGGCCTGTGGACATCGCAGAGACCTCCCAGACGGTCCTTGCCGCATCTACAAGAAAGCTAAGCACACTGTCCATCAATGTCGTGCTTTGAAGAAGCTTCAATGACCTACGCCAACAGCAGTGACTCAAGGTCGCCAGATCCATCATCCAGCGCAGTCTACGGACTGTGGCGAGTTTCAGGTGGCCCGCGTCATCTTCATGCCTAACACTAACGGCGATGAAGTTTTGGCACATCACAGCTTTCCAGATCGCAAAACCCTCATGGTCTCCGCAGACGTACTAGCTCCAACTGACGAAACCGACTCTCAGCGCCTACAATGCGAAGCTGAAAACAACACTCGAGCTCAACGCCTCCAGGCGAAAATAGATCAAGCCAGCACGGCGGCTTAGGCCGGCGCTGCGGCTCAAGACGGTGCAGCGGCTCAAAACAATTCCCAAGTGAACGACAACAGGCCACCCCCTGTGGGTCAGGTGAGAGCTCGCCAGGAGCGTGTTGACATTTCGTAGAGCGATCACCTAAGAACAAATTCAGAATCCATCCTTAGCGACAGCGCCAGAAATGCTTGTTGGCATTTCTCAATGTCACTACTAACAACGCTGAGTTAGCATGAGCATCAAGTCTTGCCAAAGGTAAATCTAATGATCATGAATGAATCCGCAAGCGCACAGATAAACCATTGTAGCATTTCCCCAAGGAAGGAGAGTATTCCAAGGGTATCGTATCCGTGGAAGGCAATGGCAGATATCAAGACTTATGCTTTTATAATGAATGTAAACCAATAGATAGATATAGAAGACAACAGCTCAAAGACAGAGCTAAGATAAATGATATGATAGGGTAGTGTGACACACACTCAGATCTACCTCTACTCTAGTACACTACGGCTTAGGGGGACATACGAGCTAGCTCTAGGTTCTAAGGTACTAAACATACAAGTTAGATGATACAAGAGATAAGCATAAAGCATTGCATGAGAGGGTAAGGTTCAGCACCAAGGTACAAATGGGGAGATAACCCGCGACGACCAGCACTCTGCGAAACTATCCTTTAGACTCCTACACCAATACCACAGCGCGGAGGGTTTCAAAGGGTCCAACAACTGTCACCACTGCGGCCTACCTCAATCGTTATGGGGGGCATGCTCATAACTAACGTAGCCACACAACCCAGGCACCATGCTTGCGTTGCTGCTAGACTTCACCCGGCCTGGGCTATTGTGACCCAGGGTGGGAGCCACCAGAAGACTGGTCAACTTAGACCGAGTACCATAGCTTGAACACAAACTTCATGCAACACTAACAAGCTATCTAACAGGATCAAACTAGGGCTAGACATACGCACGGATATGAACTCTCTTATGTCTAGTCAACAAGATCAAAGGGTCGTGTTCGTGAAAAACACGAGCCTCTAACTTATGAACAAACACATAAGGAATGAGTAAATCATACTTCAAGTGGATCAAAAGGTAGTATTCATGAAGAACACAAGCCTCTAAATGGTGAACAAGAGATGAACTCAAGAACATATCAATCATATGATCTACCATAACTATATATGAAATAGCTGAATAACTGAAGTAGATCAAAGTCATAGAAAGAAATAAAGATACAAGAGAAATCATATCTAGACTCCAAAGTAGACTTGGAACTTGAATAAGAGCTACTCTAGCCTACCCCCTAGCCTTGGAAACTAAAAGTGAGAGGAGAATGGAGAGAGTGGTGTGTGAGAAATGGAGCCCCTCCCCTTCTATTTATAGGCAAGGAGGAGGCTTCCTTTGGGGCACAAACTCCACCAAAACACCCGGGGATGCAACAAGTGACCAATGGGGAGCAACCATGTGGAGGGCCAGGATGGAACCCCCTAGGTTAGTTCGGCCGATCATAGGATCGGCTGGCCCCCTAGGGTGCCCCCCTGGCCTGTGCTTCCTCTGGGTGGCTGCCCTGTGGGCCCTTTGATCACTCCCCTGTGCATGCCTCGTTTTGGAATCCTATGTGGGCCAATGGATCCTTGTGAAGTCCATGTGTCGCTCTCTGATTCGTCAGTGAGTACCTCCCTTTGATCAGTGATGTGGATTGCAATGTGTTTCCTTGGTGGCAGCCATCTCCTCAGCTGAGTTGGCATGGATCTTCTATAGAAGGTGGGTTTCCATCTCTTTTCATGCTTATTTCACCTACATACAAATAATCTCCAAGGACAAGTGGAACTACATTATTCAAACCAAGATGCAAGTAAATAATGCATATGGCTCCATTTATGTGAGAATATTGATGGCTGAAAGTAGTACTTAACAGCCGTCAACAAACTCCCCCAAGCTAACCTCTTGCTCGTCTCGAAGCAATACATTAAGGACTTAGGTTGGTTGATCAGGAGTTGCTACGATGTTGTACTCTTAACTTATGGCAAACATACAACAAAGTACTCTACAAAGAGTTGAACAAGTTGGCATTGTTCTTACAATTCACTTGATGACATGGGGCATATAGCTTCACCTGCCTTAGGCGGTTGAGAGACAGAATGGTTATATAGCAAATGCATAATCACTCATACCTTGATCAGCTGTTAATCTGGAGGTTTTGCAAATTTTTCAAAAGAAAATCATAGTTCCTCAAATGATACTCTCGGATCGCTCAAAGTGTATGGTTCCTCACCAAGGCATTAGGTTGCCTTTCTTCACATCCTACTCCTAATAGGCTTATGTGGAGCTGTAGGTAGGGAAGAAATGTGGCATACTTGTCTCTCATATTTTGCTAAGTCAAAAACCGGATTCTTGGAAGAAACAAACATACATCCTGATCAAGATGTGCATATGTGTGTGATGAAAATGAGCATGGTAAGGTGGATACTAGGCCCAAAAATGGGTGCTAGATATTACCATGATTGATATGAAAAATGAGGGATTGATGGTAAGGTGGACACTAGTCCCGGAGTAGGTACTATTTATTACCATCTATATGGTGGAACTCTTTCTCTTGCACATATCAATCCCATTTCACCTTTTGAAATTTTTCGAGACATGGGCTAGCTCTCTTTATTTTATTTTGCCGTGCTTTTGAGCATGCTTTTCTTCTTCTTCTTTTTTTTTCTTTTTTTTCTTTTTTTAGCTAGCCCTTTGTCTCTTTTAGAGATATTCGGAGAGGGATGAATGATACAAAGATGCATAGAGTTTTATTTGTGAAAGAATGCGTAAGCAAATGGAACAATGATGAATGCTAACTTCCAGTGCAGAAGTTTTAGCATGAACGTGTACGTGATCTTGATCAGGGGAGTATGAGTTCTAACAAGGGTCACAACAATTTGACAAAGCTCAATGAGAGAACAAGCTGCATATGTGGAGGCTAACAAGAGCTAGAATCTACATATGGCCTTGGATAGGAAATGCTCATCATTGAGGAACTCATCATGTTTTGATTTTTCAAAAAGGAAAACTCCAGATGTCAAGCATCACTAGGTACAAGATCATAGCATTCTATTATACCATATCATGTCTCACAACAACTTAGGCTAGGATCATGCTTTTTGCTACCCACAGTTTTCAACCTAAGGTTCGAACATGCAAGCCAACAAACTCAAAACTTAGGTAGGATACAAAGTTGTAAGCAAGACATATGAGAAGAATAAACAGAGCAACTATTGATCATGTCAACCATAGAGGCAAAGCATTATTACTATGCATATAAAAGAAAACTAAAGCAAACTTGATGAGGAAAGCAAATAAATCTTTTTCGTCTTTTTATTTTTGCAGATTTTTATGGGTTTTCATTATAAGATATTCTGAAAACAAAGAAAGATACAAGTTACCTCAGGGTGGGGATCCTCCCCCAAGCTAGCTTCAGGCTCACTACAGAGGAGGGTAGAAGAAACCCTGACTCGCAAAATAAGCCCTCTGCTCCTCCATGTGTCGCTGCTGCGCCTGCTGCATGGTGTCAATCCTCTCGCCAGCCTGACGCTGCCACACTGAGGTAGACTCGATGTGTGTGTTCAGAGTCTCCTCCAATCCCGTGACCTGGATGATGAGCTCTCCCAGCTGCTGTGCGAGCTGAGCGTCTCGTGCAGAGGCCGAAGAGTGCCGCCTGAAGGACGAAGACGGAGGTGGACCACCGGAGCTAGAACTAGCGGGTGTAGCCCACTGGTCCATGCTCGCACTCGCCCAAGCCGTGCCACCTGCACTCGGCTGGTCCCAACCAGGTGCATATCTAGGGGTAACCCCGAACATGTACCCCGCAGGGGCCCCTCCTACCACCGGTGGTGTAGTAGGCTATGGCTGTGGCTGTGGTGGTGGATGTGACTGCTACTGCTGCTGCATGTGTGCTCTCTTTGCCGCGCTTCTGGTGGACCTGCCTGAAACACTAGTACGACGACTTTCCTCTTGTGTAACAAGGGGAATGGTTAATGACTCCGAGCTATACAATCGAAACCCCGGGTTAGGTAATGGGATTTGATTTGCATAACCCGGGAAGAAGAAAGTCAAAGAATCATTTGGGCCTCTCTAAAGTGTTTGCCCTTGGATTAAGTATGCCACATCAATGAGGACTCGGGGCATCCCAATGAAGGGTACATGATTCGCGCTAAGAACCCCGAGTCTAAGAGCAATACGAGTCACCAAAGATGTACACTCAATAGGGCCTATCATCTTAAAATTCGTCAACCACTCCCGAATTATAGCTTTAATGGGGGAGACTTTGATCTGTTTAGTAGCAGCATATAAAAGCATCAACTCATCGTTGCGCACGGGCCGAACATCCTCTCGTGGAAAGAGAGTAACGGCGAGCCACTTGTGCCACAAATGGAGAGTGGGATGCACGATATCATTGCACCGAGGTACAAATTTACCACTATAAACTAGACCGAAAATGTCTCCCAGAAAGAGTCTCGAACAAAACCTCACAAGCCTTCTTCAAAGAAAGAGCACAACGATGATTAAAACCAAGGAGACGACTAAGATCTTTCCATGAAACTTGGTAATCGGTCCCGAAAAGACGAAACTCAATACCATCGGCCACCTTGGTAAGAGAGCAAAGAAACTAGATGGTGAGGAGCCGATAGCCAAGCTCTGTAACCTGCGCAAACTCCTCCCAACCAAGAGCATACTAAATGGAAGCGAACTCGAGGTTCATACCTGTCTTCTCCATGAGTGCCGGGTCGAAGTCCCTGTTGACTGTTGAAATTCACCATTTCCAACCCTCAATATTCTCACATAAATGGAGGCATATGCATATTTCACTAGCATTTAGGTTTGAATAATGTAGTTCCACTTGTCCTTGAGATTATTTGTATGTAGGTGATTTTCCCTTAAAAGAGATGGAAACTCAACTTCTATGAAGAAACCATACCAACTCAGCTGAGGAGGTGGCTGCCACCAAGGGAAACATGGCAATCCACGTCATCGAACCAGGGGAGGCACTCACCGACGAATCAGAGGATGCCACATGGACTTCACATGGATCAAAGGGCCCACCTCGGATACCAAATCAAGCCATGCACCGGGGGAGGATCAAAGGGCCCACAGAGCAGCCACCAGAGAAAACACTTGCCAGGAGGCGACCCTAGGGGGCCGGCCGATCCTAGGATCGGCCGAACCGCCTTAGGGGCCTTTGATCCTGGCCTTCCACGTGTTGGTTACTCATTGGTCCATTGCCTCACTCCCGGGTGTTTAGGGGTCATTTGGGCGTCCGAGCAAGCCTTGTCCTCGCCTATAAATAGAAGGGGAGGGGCTCCCATTTCTCACACACCACTCTCTCATTCTCCTCTCACTTTTAGTTTCCAAGGCTAGGGGGTAGGCTAGAGTAGCTCTTATTCAGGTTCCAAGTCCTCTTGGAAGTCTAGGTATGAGTTCTCTTTTATCTTTATTTCTTTGTATGACTTTGATCTACTTCAGTTATTCAGCTATTTCATATAAAGTCATGGTAGATCATATTCTTGATATGTTTTTGAGTTCATCCTCTGTTCATCATTTAGAGGCTTGTGTTCCTCGTGAACACTACCTTTTGATCCACTTGAAGGGTGATAAACTCCTTCCTTATGTGTTTGTTCATAAGTTAGAGGCTCGTGTTCTTCACGAACACGACCCTTTGATCTTATTGATTAGACATAAGAGAGTTCATATCTGTTCGTATATTTAGCCTTACTCGATCTTGTTAGGTGGCATGAGAGTGTTGCATGAGGTCTGTGTTCAAACTACGGTACTCGGTCTAGTTGACCCAGTCTTCTGGTGGCTCTCACCCTGGGTCACAATAGCCCAGGCTGGGTGGAGTCTAGCAGCAACGTAGTTATGGTGCCTGGGTTGTCTGGCTACGATAGTTATGAGCATACCCCCCATAACGAGAGGTCGGTCCTCAGGTGGTGACAGCCCTGTTGGATCCTGGGGCAACCTCCGTGCTGGGGTACCTACTGTAGGAGTCTAAAGTCTAGTTTCACAGAGTGCTGGTCGTCGCGGGCTAGCTCCCCATTTGTAGCTGGGTGCTGAACCTTATCTCTCTCATGCAATACTCATGCCCATCTCTTGTATCTTCTAGCTTTGTATGTTTAGTACATTAGAACCTAGAGCTATCTCGTATGTTCCCCCTAAGCCGTAGTGTGATAGAGTAGAGGTAGATTTGAGTGTGTGTGTCACACTACCCCGTATATCTTTTATCTTACCCCTGCCTTTGAGTGTGTTATTTCCTATATCTATCTCTTGGTTTACATTCAAAGCAAAAGCATAAGTCTAAGATATCCGCCATTGCCTTCCACGGATACGATACCCTTGGAATACTCTCCTTCCTTGGGGAAATGCTACAATGGTTTATCTGTGAGCTTGCGGATTCGTTCATGATTGTTTAGATTAACCTTTGGCAAGTCTCGATGTTCACACTAACCGCGCCATTAGTTGTGACATTGAGAAGTGCCTACAAGGCATTTCCTAGTGTTGTCACTAAGGACGGGTCCCAGATCTGTTCTTAAGATGATGACGCTACGAAATGCCAACAAGCATTTCTGGCGCCGTTGCCGGGGAAGGCACAGGATTATCATGACTATGCTTTGCATCTGTTTATAAACTCTGAGTAGGTTAGGACAACTCTCAATGCAGGCTAACCTTGATTGTCTTCTTTTATCTTTGGATGATGAAGACAGGTAGTGTATGACTGGTTTCTACCTACCGGGGAATTTTACTGAAGATCCTGAGTCACTTGTGAGGAAAGCTCGAATTCATTTCGGCTCACCTCGTCGTACTCGTCCGGAGGGCGAACCAGCTTCCTTTGTACCATCCACGTCCAACGTTATGGCCCAGAAGACACTTCGTGAGTACTCAGCTCCTTCCGCTGACCAGGTGCTGCAAGGCCCTGAGGTGGCAATGGGGACTGAAAATTTTGAGATCAAGATGGGTCTAATTACAATGGTACAGGCTAGCCCATTCTGTGGCAAGCCAAATGAGGATGCTAATGCTCATCTGCAGCAATTCCTAGAGCTATGCAGCACTTTTGTCATCAGGGGTGCAAATATGGATGCTGTTCGTTTATGGCTATTTCCATTCTCCCTCTTGGGGAAAGCTAAGCAATGGTTTTATGCGAATCGTGAAGCTATTAGCACTTGGAGTAAGTGTTCAGAGGCATTTCTCAAGATGCTCTTCCCATTGGGTAAAACCAATGCTCTTCGTGGAAGGATTTCTGGTTTTCAGCAAGCAGCAAGTGAATCTATTCCAGAGGCTTGGGAAAGGCTTCAGGAGTATGTCCTGGGCTGTCCTCATCATGGGATGGAGGATTGGCTTATTCTTCAAAGCTTCTATAATGGGTTAACTCCGACAGCCCGAGGCCATATTAATGCTGCTGCTCAAGGAGCATTCTTCTCACTCACTGTTGATGATGCTAAATTACTCATTGAGAAGATGGTCTCCAACCAAGGGTGGAGTGATGAAAGACTCCAACCACGACCGAGGGGTACTCATACTGTCAAGGAAGCAGACATGATTACTGCTAAGATGGATCTTCTTATGAAGAGATTGGATGACTACACCAGCGAGAAGGCTGCCATGGCCACCACTACTCTGCCTATGGATTCTCACATGACTTCTGAAGTCTGTGGCAATACTGGGCACTCAGGCAACTATTGTCCGGAGACTCAGGAGGAAGTGATGCACATGAACGGCAACAACAACGGTTATCGTCCACCTCAACAAGGAGGCCAATCGTGGAATCAACAACGCCCTTATTATCAAGGAGGTAACCAAGGTTACTCGTACAATCCCAACCAACCTTCCTTGAGAGATCTCGTTTTTGGGCAAGCTAAGATTAATGAAGGTATTAACAATAAGTTAGCTGCCCTTGATAAAACTGTGGAAAGTCTCAGCGTTAAGCTTGATAGTTTCTCTTCTGCTCAGAAGAGTCAGCTAAGTTTCAACAAAATGTTAGAAACCCAGCTGGCTCAGCAGGCTGCTTTGGTTCCATCTCCTGATAACGGGAGGATCCCGGGGCAACCCATATCCTCTTGTGGGAATGTCAGTGTAGTGTCAACCAGGTGGGGTAAGCCACCTAGGAAGACACATGCTTCTGACTATGCAGGAAAGCCCATACAACAAATTCTTGATCCATGGGAGGAATCAGCAGTGGTGCACAAGAAAGATCCAGGCTACCTGACTATTACTTCCACAATCTATTATAATAAGATCAGGCATGCCCTTTGTGACCTTGGTGCAAGTGTTAATCTCATGTCCAAGGCCATGTTCGAGCAACTTGTATATCCAGCTCTCTCTCCAACAGCACGGACTATCCAACTCGCAGATTCAACGATGCGATATCCAGAAGGAATTGTTGAGAGCATATTGGTCAGAGTCAAGAGCTCTTATGTCTTCGCGGATTTCGTGGTCCTTGATATGGATGACGAGGGAGGAATGCCGCTCATCCTTGGGTGATCATTTCTCAGTGATGTCCGAGCTAGGATCAATGTGGGGTCCGGAATCATCCGTTTTCGCATTGGGAAGAGGCATTGGGAAGAGGAACTTGAAGTTCAACTTTCAGGACAAAGAAGAGCAATGCTATTTAGTGCAAGATAGTGTTGACCAGCTTGGGGGAAGGATGGAGCCTTCGCCCCCAAGGAAGAAATCTCTGTCGAAGAAGTTAAAGAAAATTCGGAAAGAATGGCGGAAGATTGAGATGGCACCACCCTCTACTTCTCAGGAGTGGGGTGCTGAATGGAATTGATCGCTGAGAAGAGTCCCACTCGTCGGACTAAAAATGATGGGTCCTTTCTACCAAAAAGGTTAAAGCTGGTACTTATCTCATATTTCCCTTTCCAAAATTTTATTTTCAAAAAAAATTGCATATTTGATTTTCCAAAACTCTGCATGTGCATGCTAGATTTATCTAGCCCTTTTCCCTTTTTCAAATAAAATTTCTGAAAATAATTTCTGAGTTTGAAAACCATAGAAAATTCATTTGGGCAATTTCTGGAGCAAACTTTGGCTGGTGCACCTTGGCATATCTTCATATAGCCCTTGGGGGCACACCTGCCAAAGGGGGCCAGCACCGGGCCCACCACTGGGCCGGCCGAACCAGGGTTCGGCCGAACCCTGGTAACGGTCAAGTGGGCCCAGCTTTGGCCAACGGCTCCTAGCCGTTGCCCAACGGCTAACCCACAGTGTGCTGCCCCTTTTGCTCTATAAATTGGACCCGAGAGGGGGTGTTCTTCACCCATTCAACTCATTTCACTCACACTCCCCTCTCTACTCCTTGCTCTCTTGGTTTTCTTGGATTTCTTGCTCGAGGTTGGATCATCAAGTATTCTCTCTTGTGTGTTGCTGAAAATATTGTTATTGGTGGATCAAGCTCGGTAAAAACTTCATTCGATTTCACTAACCCATCACCGAGTTGCTCTTGTTGTCCCTTGTTGTTGTGCTAGCATGAATTGGGCGGCAAACACTCTACGGAGGGTGACACGCTCACGCTCCCGTTCGTAGGCAAGCACGAGTGCATCCACCCTCGTCGAGCCGACACCGAGCCCATCGACGATGGATTATGAAGAAGAGCAAGAAGAGCAAGCCTAGCCACAAGCCGCGGAGGAGGTCGTCGATGACACACCCTACCTCAGCTTGCGGGGCGATCGAGAGGAGCAAGCCTATGCTCTTCTGAAGGACCGAATCTTTGCCCACACCAGGGACTTCGACCCGGCTCTCATGGAGAAAACAGGTATGAATCTTGAGTTCGTTTCCATTTGGAATGCTCTTGGTTGGGAGGAGTTTGCGCTGGTCACAGAGCTTGGCTCTCGGCCCCTCACCATCTAGTTTCTTCGCTCTCTTACCGAGATTCAGGATGGCATTCAGTTTCGTCTTTTTGGGACCGATTATCGTGTTTCTTGGAAGGAACTTAGTCATCTTCTTGTGTTTAGTCCTCGTTGTGCTATTTCTCTGAAGAAGTCTTGTGAGGGTTATGTTCGAGAATCTTTCTGGGCAGATATCTCTGGTCTTGTTTACAGTGGCAAGTTTGTACCTCAGTGCAACGATATTGTGCATCCAACTCTCTGCCTGTGGCACAAGTGGCTCGCCATTACTCTCTTTCCACGAGAGGATGTTCGGCCCGTACGCAGCGATGAGATGATGCTATTATATGCTGCTGTTAACTGGATCAAGGTCTCTCCCGTTAAAGCTATGATTCGGCAATGGTTGATGAATTTCAAGTTGATAGGTCCTATTGAGTGTACGTCTTTGGTGACTCGTATTGCTCTCAGACTCGGGGTTCTTAGCGGGAATTCCGTACCCTTCATCGGGACACCCCGAGTTCTCATTGATGAGGCGTACTTGATCCAAGGGCATATACTCAAGAGGGGCCCAAATGATTCTTTGACTTTCTTCTTTCCGGGCTATGCAAACCAAATCCCGTTACCTAACCCGGGGTTTGGATTGTATAATTCGGAGTCACTAACCATTCCCCTTGTTACACAAGAGGAAAGCCGTCATGCTAGTGTTTCAGGCAGGTCCACCAGGAGCGCGGCGAAAACAGCACACATGCAGCAGCAGCAGCAGTCACAGCCACCACCACCACCTCAGCCACAGCCTGCTACGCCACCGGTGGCAGGAGGGGCCCCTGCGGGGTATATGTTCGGGGTTACCCCTGGGTATACACCTGGCTAGGATCAGCCCACCTACCAGCCGAGTGCAACTGGCACAGCTTGGGTGAGTGCGAGTAGTGCTCAGTGGGCCACACCTGCTAGTTCCAGCTCCGGTGGTCCACCTCCGTCTTCGTCCTTCCGGCGACACTCCTCATCCTCTGCACGTGATGCTCAGTTCGCGCAGCAGATGGGAGAGCTAACCGTCCAGGTCACAGGATTGGAGGAGACGCTGAACACCCACGTTGAGTCTACCTCAGCATGGCAGCGTCAGGCTGGTGAGAAGATAGCAGCCATGCAGTAAGATTAGCAGCAATACATGGAGGCGCAAAGGGCTTACTACGCGAGTCAGGGTTTCTTCTACCCTCCTCCGCAGTGAGCCTGAAGCTAGTTTTGGGGAGGACCCCCATTCTGAGGTAACTTGTATCTTCCTTCGTTTTCAGAATATCTTATAAATGAAAATCCAAAAAAATCTGCAAAATAAAAAGACCAAAAATATTTATTTGCTTTCATCATCATCGTTTGCTTAGTTTGCTTTGATATGCTTAGTAAGAATGCTTTGCCTCTATGGTTGAAATGATGAATAGTTGCTCTGTTTATTTTCCTCGAATGTCTTGCCTACAACTTTGTATCCTACCTAAGTTTTGAGTTTGTTGGCTTGTATGTTCAAACCTTAGCTTGAAAACTGTGGGTAGCAAAAGCATGATCCTTGCCTAAGTTGTTGTGAGACATGATATGGTATAATAGAGTGCTATGATCTTGTGCTTAGTGATGCTTGACATCCGAAGTTTTCCTTTTTGAAAAATCAAAACATGATGAGTTCCTCAATGATGAGAAATTTCCTATCCAAGGCAATATGTAGATTCTAGTTCTTAGCCTCCACATATGCAGCTTGTTCTCTCATTGAGCTTTGTCAAATTGTTGTGACCCTTGTTAGAACTCATACTCCCCTGATCAAGATCACGTACAGGTTCATGCTAAAACTTCTACACTGGAAGTTAGCATTCATCATTTGTTCCATATGCCTATGCATTCTTCCTCAAATAAAACTCTATGTATCTTTGCATTATTCATCCCTCTCCAAATATCTCCAATAGAGACAAAGGGCTAGCTAAAAAAAAGAGAAAAGCATGCTCAAAAGCATGGCAAAAATAAATAAAGAAAGCTAGCCCAAGTCTCGAAAATTCCAAAGGAGAAAAAGGGATTGATATGTGCAGGAGAAAAAGTTCCACCATATAGATGGTAATAACTAGTACCTGCTCCGGGGCTAGTGTCCACCTAACCATCAATCCCTCATAAAAAGCATGGTAATATTTAGCACTCACTTCCGGGCCTAGTATCCATCTTGCCATGCTCATATTCATCACACACATATGCACATCTTGATCAGGATGTACGTTTGTTTCTTCCAAGGATCCGGTCTTTGACTTAGCAAAACATGAGAGGCAAGTATGCCACATCTTCCCTACCTACAGCTCCACATACAGCCTATTAGGAGAGGATGTGAAGAAAGGCAACATTGATGCCTTGGTGAGGAACCATACACTTTTGAGCGATCCGAGAGTATCATTTGAGGAACTCTGATTTTCTTTTGAAAAATTTGCAAAACCTCCGGATTGCTAAGCTGATCAAGGTATGAGTGACTATGCACATGCTATATAACCATTCTGTCTCTCAACCGCCCAAGGCAGGTGAAGCTATATGCCCCACGTATCAGGTGAAAGGTAAGAACATTACCAACTTGTCCAACTCTTGGTAGAGTACTTTGCTGTATGTTCACCATAAGTTGAGAATACAACATTGTAGCAACTCCTGATCAACCAACCTAAGTCTCTAATGTCTTGCTTCGAGACGAGCAAGAGGTTAGCTTGGGGGAGTTTGTTGACAGTTGAAATTCACCATTTCCAACCCTCAATATTCTCACATAAATGGAGGCATATGCATATTTCACTAGCATTTAGGTTTGAATAATGTAGTTCCACTTGTCCTTGGAGATTATTTGTATGTAGGTGATTTACCCCTTAAAAGAGATGGAAACTCAACTTCTATGAAGAAACCATGCCAACTCAGCTGAGGAGGTGGCTGCCACCAAGGGAAACATGGCAATCCACATCATCGATCCAGGGGAGGCCCTCACCGACGAATAAGAGGACGCCACATGGACTTCACATGGATCAAAGGGCCCACCTCGGATACAAAATCAAGCCATGCACCGGGGGAGGATCAAAGGGCCCACAGAGCAGCCACCCAGAGAAAACACAGGCTAGGAGGCCACCCTAGGGGGCCGGCCGATCCTAGGATCGGCCGAACCGCCTTAGGGGCCTTTGATCCTGGCCTTCCACGTGTTGGTTGCTCATTGGTCCATTGCCTCACTCCCGGGTGTTTAGGAGTCATTTGGGCGTCCGAGCAAACCTTGTCCTCGCCTATAAATAGAAGGGGAGGGGCTCCCATTTCTCACACACCACTCTCTCATTCTCCTCTAACTTTTAGTTTCCAAGGCTAGGGGGTAGGCTAGAGTAGCTCTTATTCAGGTTCCAAGTCCTCTTGGAAGTCTAGGTATGAGTTCTCTTTTATCTTTATTTCTTTGTGTGACTTTGATCTACTTCAGTTATTCAGCTATCTCATATAAAGTCATGGTAGATCATATTCTTGATATGTTATTGAGTTCATCCTCTGTTCATCATTTAGAGGCTTGTGTTCCTCGTGAACACTACCTTTTGATCCACTTGAAGGGTGATAAACTCCTTCCTTATGTGTTTGTTCATAAGTTAGAGGCTCGTGTTCTTCACAAACACGACCCTTTGATCTTATTGATTAGACATAAGAGAGTTCATATCTATTCGTATGTCTAGCCTTAGTCGATCTTGTTAGATGGCATGATAGTGTTGCATGAGGTCTGTGTTCAAGCTACGGTACTCGGTCTAGTTGACCAGTCTTCTGGTGGCTCTCACCCTGGGTCACAATAGCCCGGGCCGGGTGGAGTCTAGCAGCAACGTAGGCATGGTGCCTGGGTTGTCTGGCTACGATAGTTATGAGCATACCCCCCGTAACGAGAGGTCGGTCCTCAGGTGGTGACAGTCCTTTTGGATCCTAGGGCAACCTCCGCGCTGCGGTACCTGCTGTAGGAGTCTAAAGTCTAGTTTCGCAGAGTGCTGGTCGTCACGGGCTAGCTCCCCGTTTGTACCTGGGTGCTGAACCTTATCTCTCATGCAGTACTCATGCCCATCTCTTGTATCTTCTAGCTTTGTATGTTTAGTACATTAGAATCTAGAGCTATCTCGTATGTTCCCCCTAAGCCGTAGTGTGCTAGAGTAGAGGTAGATTTGAGTGTGTGTGTCACACTACCCCGTATATCTTTTATCTTACCCCTGCCTTTGAGTGTGTTGTTTCCTATATCTATCTCTTGGTTTACATTCAGAGCGAAAGCATAAGTCTAAGATATCCGCCATTGCCTTCCACGGATACGATACCCTTGGAATACTCTCCTTCCTTGGGGAAATGCTACAATGGTTTATCTGTGCGCTTGCGGATTCTTTCATGATCGTTTAGATTAACCTTTGGCAAGTCTCGATGTTCACGCTGACCGCGCCATTAGTTGTGACATTGAGAGGTGCCTACAAGGTGTTTCCTGGTGTTGTCACTAAGGACAGGTCCCAGATCTGCTCTTAAGATGACGACGCTACGAAATGCCAACAGTCCCGGGTGTGGGCAAAGACTCGGTCTTTTAGGAGAGCATAAGCTTGCTCCTCTCGAGCACCCCGCAAGCTGAGGTAGGGGGTGTCGTCGACGACCTCCTCCGCTGCTTGTGGTTCGGCTTGCTCTTCTTGCTCTTCCTCATAGTCCATCGTTGATGGGCTTGGCGTCGGCTCGGGGGGGACGGATGAACTTGCGCTTGCCCGTGAACGGGAGCGTATCACCCTTCGGAGAGCGTTCGTCGCCCAACTCATGCTAGCACACAACGGGACAACAAGAGCAACTCGGTGATATATTAGTGAAATCGAATGAAATTCTTACCGAGCTTGCTCCACCAATAGCCGTACTTGCAACAACACAATAGAGAGAGTACTTGATGATTCCAACCTTGAGCAAGAAATCCAAGAAAACCAAGAGAGCAAGGAGTAGAGAGGTGTGAGTGAAATGAGTTGAATGGGTGAAGAACACCCCCTCTCCCCCTGCTATTTATAGGCAAATGCGCCGAGCATCCAGACATAGCCATTGGGCAACTGCTAGGAGCCGTTGGAGGAAGGTGGGGCCAGCAGCCGTTGGGCTGCTTCGGCCGAACCTGGTGTCGGCCGACCCCTGGTGGGGCCCACCTGCCCTCTGCCTCGGCCAGTGGCTCCCCAACGACTAGCTGGGGGCCTGCCTGAGTGCCTCAGCCCAAAATCGCACATAATATTTTTCAAATGATTTTTCTAGAATTTTCAAACTCAGAAATTATTTTCAGAAATTTTATTTGAAAAGGGAAAAAAGGCTAGATAAATCTAGCATGCAGATGCAAGGTTTGGAAAAATCAAATATGCAGGTTGGAAATTAAATAAAATTTTGGAAAGGGAAATATGAGATAAATACCATCTTTAATCTTTTTGGTAGAAAGGACTCATCCTTTTTATTCCGACGAGTTGGACTCTTCTCAGTGGTTAATACCTCTTGGCATCCCACTCCTGAGAAGTAGAGGGTGATGCCTTCTCGACCTTCCGCCAATCTTTACGAATTTTCTTTTGCTTTAATTTTGACGAAGATTTCTTCCTTGGGGGTGAAGGCTCTGTCCATCCCCCAAGCTGCTCAACACTATCTTGCAGTAAATAGCATTGCTCTTCTTTATCTTGAATCCTGAACACCAAGTTCCTCTTCCCAATGCGGAAACGGATTACTCCGGCCCCCACATTGATTCTAGCTCGGACATCACTGAGAAATGGTCGCCCAAGGATGAGCGGCATTCCTCCCTCATCGTCCATATCAAGGACGACGAAATCCGCGAAGACGTAAGAGTTCTTGACCTTGACCAATAGACTCTCTACAATTCCTTCTGGATATCGTATCATTGAATCGGCGAGTTGGGTAGTCCGTACTGTTGGAGAGAGAGAGCTGAATATCCCAGTTGCTCGAACATGGCTTTGGACATGAGGTTGACACTTGCACCAAGGTCACAAAGGGCATGCTTGATTGTTTTGTAATAGATTGTGCATGTGATAGCTGGATAGCCGGGATCTCTTTTGTGCACAACTACTGATTCGTCCCGTGGATCTAGGATTTGTTGTATGGGCTTTCTTACATAGTTAGGAGCATACGTCTTCCTAGGTGGCTTACCCCACCTAGTCAACACTACACTAACAGTTTCACAAGAGGACACGGGTTACCCCGGGATCCTCCCGTTATCAGCAGACGGAACCAAAGCAGCTAACTGAACTAACTGAGTTTCTAACATTTTGTTAAAACTTAGCTGGCTCTTCTGAGCAGAAGAAAAACTTTCAAGCTTAACGTTGAGACTTTCCAAGGATTTATCAAGGGCAGCTAACTTTTTATTAACACCTTCATTGATTTTAGCCTGCCCGAAAACAAGATCTCTCAAGGAGGGCTGGTTAGGATTGTAAGTGTTACCTTGGTTACCTCCTTGATAATAAGGGCGTTGTTGATTCCACCTTTGGCCTCCTTGTTGATGTGGCCGATAACCATTGTTATTGCCATTCATGTACATCACTTCCTCCTGAGTCTCAGGACAATAGTTTCCCGAATGGCAGTGTTGCCACAGACTTCACAAGTTGTATGAGAATCCATAGGCAGAGTAGTGGTGACCATGGCAGCCTTCTCGCTGGTGTAGTCATCCAATCTTTTCATAAGAAGGTCCAGCTTGGCAGTAATCATATCTGCTTCCTTGACAGTATGAGTACCCCTTGGACGTGGCTGGAGTCTTTCATCACTCCACCCTTGGTTGGATACCATCTTCTCCATAAGTAATTTAGCATTATCAACAATTAGTGAGAAGAATGCTCCCTGAGCAGCAGCATCAATATGGCCTCGGGCTGTCGGAGTCAGCCCATTATAAAAGCTTTGAAGAATAAGCCAATCCTCCATCCCATGGTGAGGATAGGCCAGGACGTACTCCTGAAGCCTTTCCCAAGCCTCTGGAATGGATTCACTTGCTGCTTGCTGAAAACTAGAAATCCTTCCACGAAGAGCATTAGTTTTACCCAATGGGAAGAACTTCTTGAGGAATGCCTCTGAACACTTATCCCAAGTATTAATGAGATCATGATTCGCATAGAACCATTGCTTGGCTTTCCCCAAGAGAGACAAAGGAAACAGTCGAAGACGAATATCATCCATATTTGCACTCCTGCTGATGAAAGTGCTGCATAGCTCTAGGAATTGCTGCAGATGGGCATTAGCATCCTCACTTGGCTTGCCACAAAATGGGCTAGCCTATACCATCGTGATTTGACCTGTCCTGATCTTAAAATTTTCAGTCCCCATTGCCACCTCAGGGCCTGCAGCACCTGGTCAGCAGAAGGAGCTGAGTTCTCACGAAGTGTCTTCTGGGCCATAGCATTTGACGTGGATGGTACAAAGGAAGCTAGATCGCCTTCCGGACAAGTACGACGAGGTGAGTCGAAATGAATTCGAGCTTTCCTCACTAGTGACTCGGGATCTTCAGTGAAATTCTCTGGTAAGTCGAAACCAGTCATACACTACCTGTCTTCATCATCCAAAGATAAAAGAAGACAATTAAGGTTAGCCTGCATTGAGAGTTGCTCTAACCTACTCATGATTTATAAACAGATACAAAGCATAGTCATGATAATCCTGTGCCTTCCCCGGCAATAGCACCAGAAATGCTTGTTGACATTTCGTAGCGCGATAACCTAAGAACAGATTCAGAATCCATCCTTAGCGACAGCACCAGAAATGCTTGTTGGCATTTCTCAACATCACTACTAACAACGCCGAGTTAGCGTGAGCATCAAGACTTGCCAAAGGTAAATCTAATGATCATGAACGAATCCGCAAGCGCACAGGTAAACCATTGTAGCATTTCCCCAAGGAAGGAGAGTATTCCAAGGGTATCGTATCCATGGAAGGCAATGGCGGATATCAAGACTTATGCTTTTGTAATGAATGTAAACCAATAGATAGATATAGAAGACAACAGCTCAACGACAGAGGTAAGATAAATGATATGATAGGGTAGTGTTACACACACTCAGATCTACCTCTACTCTAGTACACTACAGCTTAGGGGGGACATACGAGCTAGCTCTAGGTTCTAAGGTACTAAACATACAAGTTAGATGATACAAGAGATAAGCATAAAGCATTGCATGAGAGGGTAAGGTTCAGCACCCAGGTACAAACAGGGAGATAGCCCGCGACGACCAGCACTCTGCGAAACTATCCTTTAGACTCCTACAGCAATACCCCAGCGTGGAGGGTTTCAAAGGGTCCAACAGCTGTCACCACTGCGGCCTACATCAATCATTACGGGGGGCATGCTCATAATTAACGTAGCCACACAACCCAGGCACCATGTCTGCGTTGCTGATAGACTTTATCCGGCCCGGGCTATTGTGACCCAGGGTGAGAGCCACTAGAAGACTGGTCAACTTAGACCGAGTACCGTAGCTTGAACACAAACTTCATGCAACACTAACATGCTATCTAACAAGATCAAACTAAGGCTAGACATACGAACGGATACGAACTCTCTTCTGTCTAGTCAACAAGATCAAAGGGTCGTGTTCGTGAAGAACACGAGCGTCTAACTTATGAACAAACACATAAGGAATGAGTAAATCATACTTCAATTGGATCAAAAGGTAGTATTCATGAAGAACACAAGCCTCTAAATGATGAACAGGAGATGAACTCAAGAACATATCAATCATATGATCTACCATAACTTTATATGAAATAGCTGAATAACTGAAGTAGATCAAAGTCATACAAAGAAATAAAGATACAAGAGAACTCATACCTAGACTCCAAAGTAGACTTGGAACCTGAATAAGAGCTACTCTAGCCTACCCCCTAGCCTTGGAAACTAAAAGTGAGAGGAGAATGGAGAGAGTGGTGTGTGAGAAATGGAGCCCCCCTTCTATTTATAGGCAAGGAGGAGGCTTGCTTCGGGGCTCAAACTCCACCAAAACACCCGGGGATGCAGCAAGTGACCAATGGGGAGCAACCACGTGGAGGGCCAAGATGGAAGCCCCCTAGGTCGGTTCGGCCGATCCTAGGATCGGTCGGCCCCCTGGCCTGTGCTTCCTCTGGGTGGCTTCCCTGTGGGCCCTTTGATCACTCCCCCGTGCATGCCTCGTTTTGGAATCCTATGTGGGCCCATGGATCTTTGTGAAGTCCATGTGTCGCTCTCTGATTTGTCGGTGAGTGCCTCCCTTGGATCAGTGACGTGGATTGCCATGTGTTTCCTTGGTGGCAGCCACCTCCTCAGCTAAGTTGGCATGGATCTTCCATAGAAGGTGGGTTTCCATCTCTTTTCATGCTTATTTCACCTACATACAAATAATCTCCAAGGACAAGTGGAACTACATTATTCAAACCAAAATGCAAGTAAATAATGCATATTCCTCCATTTATGTGAGAACATTGATGGCTGAAAGTAGTACTTAACAGCCGTCAACAGAGCGCCAAGACGACCTACCACCACAATGTCATCTGCGTGCCAGGGATCTCCAGAGGGACTTCGAAGAAGTTGGACACGAAGTCTTCAATTCTCCCCAAGCCAATTTGGGCACCGCACTAGCACAAATTGGTCTACTACTAGATACTCCAGCAATGCTTCGAGCTCTTGCTCACATCTGGGTCGCCACGGCCAAAGTAGAATAACAGAGTCAAGGCTACAGCAGGTCGGCTCAGAGCCAACACTCAAGGAGTAGGTCGGTACGATCTCGTACCAACAACAACGTCACCCAACCTCCTCTTCAGCCCATAGCTAAGGAAGGGGGTGATGAAAACGAAGTGGTGCAACAACCAAATGCCGGCGCTAATGCACAACCTCGAGCTGCAGCTAATGTGCCACCCAGGGCTGCACAGGCTCCTTGAGCCAATCAAGATCATCCACGACGAGACGAGCACGAAATCTAGTGGCGTACCAACTATGATCGCATTAACAGTCCCCCGGACCCTCTTAATGCCAATAACCCGCTCCAAGCTAGTGACCTCTGGGCAACGCACGACGAAGAGCTACAACATCACGCCAACTACGACCAAACTAATCGCTCGCCCGAGGATTTATACGTCGCCCCTAGATGCCTTGTGTTGACTTCGATGATCATCCAGGCGCCAGCGCCGTCACAAACTTCGCGGCCTTCTCACGGCGTCTCCGGAGCATGAGCTACCCAAAAGACATCAAGCCAGCCATCGAAAAATATGACGGTCGCTCCGACCTGAATATTTGGCTCAAGATGTGCTCCATCGCTGCTCAGGCGGCAGGTGGAAACAAAGACCACATGAAAGGCTACTTCCCCTTGGTGATGGGCATAGCGCTACTCCTATGGCTAGATAATCTGCCTGCAGAGTCCATCACCTCGTGGGCAAGTCTCTCACGTTTGTTCACTATGAACTACCAGGCGACTAGAACCGTCATGGCAACACGCATCACCTCGCCAGGGTGACCATGAAGACTGGTGAAACTCTCCGGGACTACACCAACTGGTTCTTCGAGAGCCGCAACTAGCTTGCTGGTGTAAATGATGACGACGTCATCGACCACTACAAGAAGGGCGTCAGCAACATCAAGCTCTTCGAGAAGATCCATGAGGCCGGGGCAAAGACTATTGTCGACCTCATGGCCTACATCGACAAGCTCGTGGATACTCAAGACATAGTCGTCCACGACTTCAAGGGCAACAAAGCTAACGACGCATCCGCCGCTTTGGTCTCTGATGCTGTTGCCAAGATGCGCAAGTGATCCAATGAGGTCTTAATGGCCAATACTTCACGAGGGTCCACCTTCCTCCAAGAAGAATTCCAAGACACCCTGGATGACATCTTCCAGTTCCACGCTGGCGCCAAGCATTCCATGCGTGACTACGTGGAGTTGAAGCGCGCCCTTGGCGTCCCTGAAGAGCCAATGCTAGCCAAGAAGACCAACAATGGTGATGGCCGCTACAACAACAACAACCGACGCTACAATGACCGTTACCGCCGACTTGATCGGCATGACGACCGTGACTGATGACCTTATCGCCTTGATGATCGCTGCGATTACAGAGACCACCGTGATGACCGACGTGATGATCATCGGGACGACTGCAAGGATGACCGCAACAAGGATCAGCATGATGACCACCGCAGTTATGGTGACCGCCGCAAGGAGAGGACTCCTCGTGACTTCCAGGCAGCCAATAGGGAGATCAACTTTAGCGTTGGAGGTCGTAGGGTCACACAGAGCCACAGACAACAGTGCTCCGGGGTGAGGGAGATCGGCCTTGTCAACACAGAAACTCCACAACCTCTGAGGTTGTTGGAGTTCCCCATAACCTTCTCTAGGGAAGATCATTAGGTCCACATACCAGACCCCGGGACCTACCCGCTGGTCGTTAACCCCACGGTGGATGGAACCATGCTACCCAAGACCCTCATCGACGGAGGCAGCAACCTCAATATCATATTCACAAAAACCTTGAAGAAGATGAAGTTTGACTTCAAGAAGATGACAGCCTACGATGAGCCCTTCTACGGGGTCGTACCCGGTAAAGCAGCATACCCCTTGGGTCGTGTTTGCCTCCTGGTTATTTTCGGCACTGAAGCTAACTACCGCAAAGAGTGGCTGACGTTCGAGGTTGCAGACTTCTGCTCTTCCTACCATGCCATTCTAGGTCGTCCGATGCTAGCTCAGTTCAAGGCCATCCCGCATCATACGTACCTCATCATGAAGATGCCGGTGCCCAACAGAATCCTTTCCGTCTACGGGGACATCATGGTCTCCTACAGATGCGAGGATGAGACTCTCGACCTCGCCTCGACGTCTGCCTACGCCGCTGCTGCTTCCATCATGGTCGCTGAGGCCGCCAAGGTCGATGTTACCACGCTCGAGGAGCCTGAGCAGAAGCATACAGCTACTGCCCTGGACACTAGTCCCACAGTGAAGAAGGTCTACCTCGATCTGCTCGACGCAGCGAAGGAAGTCACCATCGGGGCCAACCTGGACCCGAAATAGGAATACGCGCTCACCAGTTTCCTCGGGGATAACGCAGACATATTTTCATGGAGTCGATCAGATATGTCTGGTGTCCCAAGGAGCCTGGCTGAGCACTCCCTGGATGTAAGCAAGATGGCAAGACCTGTCAAGCAGAAGCTTCGTCGCTTTGCGAAGGATCGAAGGGAGGTCATAGGGGTAGAAGTGTGCAAGCTCTTAGCTGCCGGATTCATCCGTGAATGTAAAATGCCGATTTGGCTCGCAAACCCAGTACTTGTACCTAAGAAGACTAGCGGATTAAGAATGTGTATTGATTACACTGACCTCAACGAGCACTACCCCAAGGATCCTTTCCCCCTTCCGCACATCGACCAAGTCGTGGACTCCACGGCTGCCAGCACCCTGTTGTGCTTTCTCGATTGCTACTCAGGGTATCACCAGATAGCCTTGAATCCTGACGACCAGGAAAAGATGGTGTTCATAATGCCCAATGGCATCTAATGCTATAAGGTCGTGACTTTTGGCCTGAAAAACATTAGTGCCACATACCAGAAGGCGATCCAAATGTGCTTGGAGTCTGCCTTTCTTCAAGCTATTGAAGAAAGTAGATAAATTCGTGTGGGACGACGAAGCTTAGCAAGCATTTGACAAGCTCAAGGAGTCTCTCACCTCTCTGCCGATCATGACACCTCCCAAGACAAAGGAAACGCTCCTCCTCTACATCTCGGCCACCACTAATGTGGTCAGCACTGTCCTCGTCGCAGAACGAGAAGAAGAAGGGTAGGCCTATCCTATCCAATGACCTATGTACTACATGAGCGAGGTCTTGGCCGACTCTAAAACACGGTATACACAGCCTCATAAGATGCTCTATGCGCTTTTGATTACGTCGCGAAAGCTCCGGCACTACTTTCAAGCTCACTCCATCAAGGTGCCTTCCTCCTTCCTGTTAGGGGAGATTCTTCGCAACCACGACACCAATGGCCGCATCATCAAGTGGTCTGTCGAGCTCTGCGAGTTTGACCTCGAGTTCTGCTCTAGGCAGGCAATCAAGTCTCAAATCCTTGCTAACTTCATGTCAGAGTGGACTGAAATTCAGATGCTACCGTCTACAGAGCGCCCTAAACACTGGATCATGTACTTCGACAGCGCACTCAACCTTGAGGGTGCTAGAGCAGGCGTATTGCTCATCTCTCCTAAAGGGGACCAGCTCAAGTATGTGCTTCAAATCCACTACAAGGCCTCCAACAATGGAGCGGAGTACGAAGCTCTCATCCACGAGCTCCGTATTGCAGTGTCTTTAGGCATCAAGCGGCTGCTTGCCTATGGTGATTCCAAGGTCATCATCGAGCAAGTCAACAAGAACTAGGATTGTGTCAAGGACTTGCTGGATGCTTACTATGCTGAGATTCGACAACTCGAAGGCCACTTCGAGGGAATCAAATTTCACCATGTTCCTCGTGACAATAATGTTGCCGTCGACATCCTCTCTAAGTTGGGCTCCAAACGAGCATTGGTTCCGGTTGGTGTGTTCGTTCAAGACCTGCGCAAGCCATCCATCAAGATTCTAAACCCGGACAACCCGGCTCCAGATCAACTAGACCCAACGCCTGCACCTCCCCACGATGTGCTCATGGCAGAAGCAGAAGACGATTGGCGTCAGCGATTCTTAGATTACCTGGTCCACCAGTTGGTTCCAGATGACAAGTCAGAACGCGAGAAGGTCACACGGCGTAGTGCTAACTATGTCGTCATGGGAGAAGAGCTATACTGAAAAGCGGGCTCTACTGGCGTGCTGATGAAATGCATCTTGCGATCAGAGCGTATTCAGCTCTTGGTTGAGATCCACGACGGCGAGTGTGGTTTTCATGTAGCTTCATCCAATCTAGTTGGCAAGGTGTATCGATCTGGCTTCTATTGGCCCACGACCATGAGCAACGCCAAAGACCTCATCATGAGGTGCAAAGGATGCCAAATCTTTGCCAAGCAGCAACACCTTCCTGCTCCGGTCCTGTGCACGATCCCCCCGTCTTGGCCGTTTGCCATGTGGGGTTTGGACTCCATAGGTCCATTTAAAACCGCTCTAGATGGCTACAAACACATCATCGTAGCGGTGGATAAATTCACCAAGTGGATTGAGGTCCAACCTGTTGCAAAATTCACATAGGAGGAGGTGGCCAAATTCATCAAGGAAATTCGGTGTGCCCAACAGAATCATCACCGAACTTGGTTCAGCCTTCACTAGCTCTGCATTCTAGGACTTCTGCCAAGATAGCATGATTGATGTCTACTACTTTGAGGACCAGGTGTGTCCAAGGACCAGTGGAGGGTCGCTCCTTACTGATGAATGATTGACAACATTGTGTGGACTGATGCTTGGCCGAGTGTGCAGGTACAGGTTGCGGCTTGACTCGTGTTGGTATAGGTGAAGAACAAGCGCGAAAGGCCTTAGCCGTGGTGGCCTCCAGGTGATGGAGAGGCAAGTAGGCTTGGTTCGATGGACCCAGTGGCCGATGGGGTCAAGTGCGAGCCGTACAGTGCAAGACTGGCGGGCTGAAGTCGTGAACATGGGCCGGTGCAAGGTTGCGGATGGAGCCTGAAGCTTGCACGCGGGGTTTGTTGGTTTGCCCACAAAACCATCTGTGGACGGTTTCTTGGTTTGGGCCGCAAAACCAAGTCCGGAGGCCCGAGGCGACGGAGACGGTGATCAGGGAGCTTCGGGAAGCTTCAAGGCGGGGGGCACGTGGTGTAATCGCGGGGCTTGCATCGATGCTAAGCAAGGCCGCGGTGGAAGCGTGTTCGCTCGATGAAGACTTGACCAAAATGCCCCTGAGGGGTTGTATCTTCTATTTGAGTTGTAGGGGTAGCGTGGTCATTTACCTCCCTCTGATGGACTTCGTATAAATAGCGGAGAGGTGGATGGCATCTCTCTCTCTTGGAATCTAGGGTTTCCTCCCCCGGTAGATTGCTCTGAACTGCTTCTTTTTGCTCTGTATTCCTTAGGCTAGATTCTTGTATAGACTCTGACCCCTGGATGTATGGAAGCATTCAGCGTTGCGGTGATCTCCTAGTCTCTGTGATTTTCGTGTCATTTTCGGGGCTATTTTTGTGGAGTTTTGTTCTGCACTCGATTCGTGATTTTGAGGGTGTTTCTTCTCGGATTTCTTTGAGGGGATCATGGGTTGATGCCTTGCACATCTTTGTGTGTGATCTTGACCCCTCAAACGCCGGGAAACACCTTCGATTCGTGCATTTTTGGTTGGAGCCCGAGTTCATGGTGGTGGTTCCTGTGATCCACGTTTCCTGGTGATTTAGGCAGTTAGAGGTCGAGATTTTTGGGGCATAGCTTCGTTGTGTGACGCTTCTCATCTCCCCAAAATCTTGTCTCAAGAGCTCTAGCCGTTTGGGAGATCCAGTGATGGAAAAGGGGAGTTGACTCCCGAGCTCGAGCAGTTTTTGGTTCTGTTCGCGAGGGGCCAGTTCGTCGTAGTTCGTCACTTGTTCGTGCACGTTCTTGTTTCGATCTATTTCTTCTCTAGGGTTTGGTTGCAGGCGGTTTGTGGACAGTCCGCGTGGGGTTGCCGGACAGTCCACCGGGTCAAAATTTTGTCTGGGGTGGAGCTGAGTTTGTCTGGGGTTTCCAGCGAGGTGGACGGACGGTCCGCACTGCCTTCACGGACAGTCCGTGACACTGGCGGACAGTCCGTAACACTGGCGGACAGTCCGCTAGGCTCAGCCGGACAGTCCGATTTTCTCGGTGTGTCTCTGGTGGTTCTGCTGAAGTTTTCGGACAGTTCGCGTCGACGGTACGGACAGTCTGCTGCTGCCTTGCGGACGGTCTGCCGTACCAGCCTGATAATCCACGCCTGGCATTTCCAGAATTGGCCAAGTGCTTTGATTCTTGTCTTGTGCTTCCACGGTTTGATTCAAGGCTTGTCTATAGGACTTGTAGACTTGTGTGTGCCTAGTCTAGAGCTTCTCTGGTGTGTGCGAGTACTCAGAGTGGCAATCGGGGTATAGGCTGAGTTCGACCTTCGGGAAGAATTTTTATCGGCTCCCATTCACTTCCCCCCCTCTCTGGTCGCCTATTCGGTCCTTCAATTGGTATCAGAGCCGGTTACGGATCTTCTTGATTCTAACCAGTCTAAGATCCAAAGATGGGCAATTATGTCAAGGGGTCGGGTCCTCCGCACTTTGATGGCAAGAATTACCCGATGTGGGAGAGGCGCATGGGCGCGTTTTTACGTCGGAATGGAACTCTGATCTCGGAGGTCACTCAGAATCTTCATTATGTCATCCCAGATAGTTTTCTGCTTCTAGGATCACGGGACATGTGTGAGGCCAACAGCAAGGCCGTTGATTACTTGTTCCATGCTCTTTGTGCCTTGGAGTTCGAGCCAGTGTATGGAGAGAATGTGGCCGGAAAGATTTGGCTTAAGTTGAGAAATGCTCATGTTGGCAATGCCCAAGTGCAAGCCTGTTTGTTTTCCACTTACCGGAGAGAGTACGAGAACTTCACTCATCTCCCCGGTGAGTCGACCGATGCTATGTTTCAGCGCTTCACGAGCATAGTCAACAACATGAGGGCCAATGTGACAGTGCTCCCATACACAGATCATGATCAAGCTATCAAGCTTTTGCATGCCCTGGATAGGTCTATGTGTAGTGCCAAGGTCGAGGCCATTGAGGAGTCAAGCGTGTATGATACGCTGACGCTGGACGAGCTTTTATCCAAGCTCAGATCTTTAGAGGTTGATCGCGGCTTGAGAGCCAAGAGCGAGAGCCCCACTGATCCTCATAGTTTGGCTCTTGTCTCAGGATCAAGGTCTAACGCTAACTCTGTTGGTCTCTTTTTGTCTTGTCTTGTGTCTTTGCAAGATGAGGACTTTGAGGTGCTGAGCGAGGACGATCTCGCTTTGTTGAGCAAGAGGTTTGGGCGGATGTACGAGAACCGCAAGAATGCAAGGTGGAGCTCGGGGATGTGCTATCGGTGCGGGAAGTACGGGCACTTCATCGCCGAATGCCCTGTAGCCATGGAGATCAAGAACGACTATAAGGGCAAGCCCAAGCACGACTACAACAAGCACCGCTCCCGGAACGACTACAAGGACAAGCACAAGGACAAGGGCGTGAGAAGGCACAAGAAGAGTAGCGGGTACAAGAAGAAGACCGCTCGAGCAATGGTGGCCGGAGCGAGCGACATCGACTCGACATCAAGCGATGGTTCTTCCGACTCGAGTAGCGAGGAAGAGCAAGAAAAGCACAAGGACCGGCGGCACACGGGCAAGAACATCACCGGCCTGAGCTTCGTCGCACAAGAAGGCTTTTCTGACATGGCGCATTCCAAGAAGGGTGGGAAGCACAGCTCGGATTCGAACTCCGACTCCGAGGAAGGGGTACGACATGATCCCAACTTCTTGCTAGAGGAGAATGCTAGGCTGAATGAGTTGCTTGATAACCGTGATGATGTGCTTAGAAAGACCTACAAGGAGAAGAGGGAATTTAGGTCTTTGTTGGGTGATGCTAAGGACAAGATAGCTGAGCTTGAATCCTTGTTTGTGGATGCTAGAAATGAGATAGGCTCTTTGAAATCTGCTCTTGTGGTGTCTGATGAGATTGACTGTGGTGATTGCTCTGTTTTTCTTGCTGATTTGACTGCTCTCAAGGAGAAGCATGCCTCTACTCTTGAGGAACTAGATGTGATTAGGGTTGAGTGTGATGAACTGAAATCTAGGCCAGCTTTGTTAGGTGCTTGCACTTCATGTCCTGTGTTGCATGCTAGGCTAGACGAGTCTCACACCAGGATAGTTTCTCTTGAGGTTGCTTTGAAAGCTCCCATTCCTACATCATGTTCTACCTGTGAAATGCATGATTTGAAAAATATGGAACTTGCACACTATGTTGACCGTTTGCAGGATGAAAATGATGAGCTTGGGAAATTGATGAGTTGGTTGTCTGGCCATGAGCCACAGTTGAGTTTAATCTTGGCTGAGTTCAAGAGGTTTGATGGTCAGGCGTTGGGGGCTGGCAAGAGTGGTGAGAAGAGTGGTGAGAAGAGTGGTGAGGGAGAAGAGAAAGTTGGAGAGATCCCTACTCCACCACACACAATACCCATGAACAAATATGCACCCAAGCCAAACCACCTTAGAAACAAGCTTGATACAACTCCAGACCCACCAGTGTTCCCCCAGAAAACAGAAAATTACCAGAAACCCATCAAGTTTGTGAGCAACCTGGGTAATGTCTTTGAGGGGAAGTCAGGAGAGAAGGCTGTTGAGAAGCCTGTAGACAAGCCACAGCCTAAGCCACAGCCGATCTGCTTCCATTGTGAGTATTGTGGGAGGGATGGGCATAAGGATGAGTTCTGTTTTAGGAGCAAGAGAGATGAGAGGTTTGGTAGGGAGGTGGCAAACAAGGATAGGTACCATCTTTCTCGAGGTGTGCCTGAGCCTCGTAGAGGGCCTCTACCTAGGGGTGAGGTGTATGTGCGTACAGTTCCTACTTGTTGAAGTAGAGGTAGTTTTCCTCAGAGAGATAGGCGTGTTGGGTTTGGGCGTGGTGAGTTGGCTCGACGTGCGACTTCTCGTGACCGTTACGAGTTTGGGAGGCACGATCGGAGCTTTGGGTCTCAGATGGACTACGGGCCACGTTTTCCCCCTCGTGGTGCGCGTACTCCTCTAGTGAGACGTGACAGGTCCTTTGGTGGTAAGCGTGAGATGGCTCCCCTAGAGGTTTTGGTAGGATGGATTTTGCTAACCCTTCTTTTGAGCAAATGGCTCGACACTGGTTTGACTCTTTTGGTACTAACCCCAGTGTTGAGTCGCTTGCTCATTCTCGTCCTCGTTTTTGATTGCAGGTGGGAGGCATGGAGGACTTTTGGTTGATCGACTCTGGTTGCTCACGACACATGACCGGAGATCATGGGTGGTTCTCGAGCCTCAACCCGGTGAGTACGAGGGAGTACATCACTTTCGGGGACAATGGGAGAGGACGAGTGCTTGCTGAAGGTATGGTGAAGGTGAGTAGCAAGGTGACCTTAAGAAGTGTGGCTCTGGTCAAGTCACTTGGTTTTAACCTGTTGTCAGTATCTCAGTTACTTGATGAAGGTTTTGAGGTTCGTTTTAAGTCGGGTGCTTCTCGTGTGCTTGATTCTCGAGGCAATCTTGTCTATACGATTGTCCCCGAGGGTCAAATCTTTCGTGCCGACTTTTCCCAGTCTGTTGGTCCTCCTTGATGCTTTGTTGCTAGCATCTCGGCCGAGCTTTGGAAATGGCATAGGAGGTTGGGACACTTGAGCTTTGAGTTGCTTTCCCGCTTGAGTGGTCTTGATCTTGTTCGAGGATTGCCTAAGTTGAAATTCGAGAAGGATTTAGTTTGTGCTTCTTGTCAGCATGGAAAGATGGTTGCTGCTTCTCACGCCCCTCTGACTGCGGTCATGATCAAGCAACCTTGTGAGCTGTTGCACATGGATTTGGTTGGGCCAGCTCGTGTTCGCTCTGCGGGTGGGAAGTGGTATGTTCTTGTTGTTGTTGATGATTTTTCGAGGTACTCTTGGGTTTTCTTTTTGGAGGATAAGAGCGAGACATTTGGCTTTGTTCGGGACTTGATCTTGAGGTTGAAGAATGAGAGACATGGTGATGCCATTCGAGCTATACGCAGTGACAATGGCACGGAATTTAAGAACTCTCATTTTGATGCTTTTTGCAGTGATCTTGGTCTCGATCATCAGTACTCTTCTCCATACGTCGCTTGTCAGAATGGCGTAGTGGAGAGGAAGAACCGGACTCTTTGTGAGATGGCCAGAACGATGCTCGATGAGCATAGGACTCCTAGGTGTTTCTGGGCCGAGGCGGTCAATACCGCTTGCTATATCTCAAATCGCATCTTCCTTCGTGCCTTTAAGAAGAAGACCTCTTATGAGCTGATGCATGGCCGACAACCCAAGGTGAGTCACTTTAGAGCTTTTGGTTGCAAGTGTTTCATTCTGAAGAAGGGCAAGTTGGATAAGTTTGAGTCTAGATGTTCGGATGGTATTTTCCTTGGTTATGCGATTCACTCTAGAGCATATCGTGTGCTCAACCTTGATACTAATCGAATCATGGAGACTTGCGAGGTAACCTTCGACGAGACACAGCCATGTAGCTCTTCTGCTCTTGAGTGTGCAGGTGATGAGGAGATTGGAGTGAGGATCTTTGAGGATGAGAAGGATGGAGATGGAGACGACGACGATGATGGTGGTGATGCTCCCGTGGCTGATCATGTACTTGCTACTTCCACTACGACGATGACGATCAAGGATGGACCATCCCCTACACCCACTACGACTGAGGCTGTTCGAGTGGAGGCTGCTGCTGAGGGGGAGATTGTGTCTAGGCGAGAGGCTCCTCGGCGAGTACAAGTGGATCACCCACCGACAACGATCATTGGTGACCTTCATGAACGCACTACACGGTCGAGGTCAAGGAATACTTCTCATTTCGCTCACTCTGCTTTTGTTGTGTCGTTTGAGTCCAAAGATATTCGACACGCTTTATCTGACGAGAATTGGGTGAATTCCATGCATGAGGAGTTGGAAAATTTTGAGAGGAACCAAGTCTGGGTGTTAGTCGATCCACCACCAAATTGTCGTCCCATAGGAACCAAGTGGGTGTGGAAGAATAAAGATGGTGAGAATGGGATGGTTGTGAGAAACAAGTCGAGGTTGGTGGCTCAGGGGTTCAACCAGAAAGAGGGCATAGACTATGAGGAGACATTTGTTCCTGTGGCCCGTTTGGAGGCAATTAGGATCCTTCTAGCCTTTGCCGTGGCTAAAGCAATCAAGTTGTACCAAATGGACGTGAAGAGTGCTTTCTTGAATGGGGTGATAGAGGAAGAAGTGTATGTGAGGCAACCCTCGGGGTTTGAGAGTGAAAAATACCCACACCGTGTATACAAACTCCAGAGAGTGCTCTATGGGTTGAAACAGGCACCTAGAGCTTGGTATGGCAGGTTTAGAGGCTTTCTGCTGAGTAAGGGGTTTGTGATGGGCACAGTTGATATGACCCTGTTTCTCCTTAAGCATGGGAATGACCTTTTGATTGTTCAGATTTACGTGGATGACATAATCTTTGGTGGCTCTTCTCATGATCTTGTTGCCAGATTTGCAGATGACATGAGCAGGGAATTTGAGATGTCCATGATGGGCGAGCTGCAGTTTTTCTTAGGCCTCCAGATCAAGCAGTGCAAGGACGGGACGTTTGTACATCAGGCGAAGTACACCAGGGACATGATGAAGAAGTTTGGCATGAACGACTCCAAGCCGCTGACTACACCGATGAGTACCACTACGGCTTTGGACGCGGATGAGGATGGCGAACCCGTGGACCAGAAGGAGTACCGGAGCATGATCGGCTCCCTCCTCTACTTGACAGTGACGAGGCCAGACATACAGTTCAGCGTGTGTCTGTGCGTTCATTTTCAAGCTTCACCGAGAACTTCACATCGGCAGGCCGTCAAGAGGATTTTCAGGTACTTGAACTACACTCCTGAGTTTGGTCTTTGGTATTCTGCCTCCTCGACACTCAGACTTCATGGGTACTTCGATGCTGATTTTGCTGGGTGTCGATTGGACCGCAAGTCTACCTCTAGGTGTTGTCAGTTCCTTGGTTCTTCTTTGGTCTCTTGGTCATCTCGCAAGCAATCCAGTGTAGCCCAGTCCACTACAGAGGCCGAGTATGTAGCTGCTGCTAGTTGTTGTTCCAAGCTCCTATGGATGACCTACACTATGAGCGATTTTGGTGAGGAGTGCTCCCAGACTCCACTCTTTTGTGACAGCACTAGTGCCATAAGTGTAGCCAAAAACGCAGTTCTTCACTCCAAAACGAAACACATAGAAGTGAGGTACCACTTTCTGAGGGACAATGTTGAGAAGGGAAACATATCCTTGTCCTATGTACCTACCCAAGATCAGCTAGCCGACATATTCACCAAACCACTTGACCAAGTCACTTCACTCGCTTGCGGGGTGAACTTGGAGTGCGCTTTCCTTTCTAGCTAGGTCTTGGAGCTTCTCTTGTATATATGTGCCATATGTTTCATTTTGTTGCATTCCATGCATGCATTTTACTTTCTGTACAAAACCTGGTAGGATAGTCATCTTTGGATCACTTGTGCTAGGAAAAGCTTCTCTTATATACTTTGATAACTGATGTGCTATGTATGAGATATGTGCATGTTTGGTAAATGGTGATGTGAATGCTATGCTCTTGATGGTTGTGCCATATATGTATGATGAGATAGCTTCATGTTTGTGAAAATGATAAAATTGCCTCTCTCATGAGTAGATGCTTGTCTATGCTCAATTTGTGCTTAAATGCCTATATCATGTTTAGTTTGTGCTTGAGTATCATGTTCTCTTTGCTTGGGGTCAAAGACCTTGTGTCATTCTAAATGTTTAGCCCATTTCTTCACTTTGGGAGGAGCATAAGCTTTTTTTGCCGCAAAGGCATTTCATGTACCATGTTTAAACTTGAAAATGAAATTGGTGTGTGAATTGCCTTATGCTTGAAAAAATGAGCTCCTAATCATGTTTTTATTTTTGTGATATTCATATCTTGGGTGCTAAACCGTAGCATGTTGTCTACCATGAGAAGTCTCATTTTAAGAAGTAGACACATAGCTCGGTGGCTTTAACATGACTTGAGTAGCTTTTGGGTGTTTATAATGATCATGTGATGAGAATTTGTGATCTTGTATAAACTTTGGATGATCCAGTGTATTTGTGCTCAAATTGCCATAGATAGGGTCTTGCTCATGAGATGAATGTTTCTTTGAGAAAATTGCTTAACAATGCTTTTAGCCACGTCACATGCTTATATGTCTCTACCTTCTTGATGGCAATGTGCTAACTACACCACATCTACTTTGCTTGCTCTATGTCTCATTTGTAGCATTTTGTTGTGCTCTTTGTATATTTGAGAAGCTTGGTAGATTGTATATATGCTTTGACATGTATTTTTCATGAAAACAAGGGGAAGAGTTTCATATACCTTGATTCATGCATTGTCAACAAGGGGAAGAAGTTATGCATTTGGCGAGAGTTTTGTATGATAGGGGAAGAATTTTCATGCATTGGAAGTTTTTGTGAAAAATTGGTATGCATTTGTGAGATGTTGCATGTGAGGAGAAAAATTTGTGTTTGCCTGAGTTTTATGCTTTGTGGTGTGCTCTTTGTGAGTTTTGTTTTGTCTCGGCTGTGTCGAGCCATTGCCCATGTCTTAGGGGGCCGAGACTTTGTTTGGCGAGTGATCTTGTTTTCGCTTGTTCTTTGGCTTTGGATCACTTGCTTTGGAGGTTTGTGTTCATGGTTGTTTTCTTTCCTTTTTCTCTATGATGGTTACTATGGGTGTTGTCAATGCACTCATCAAGGGGGAGATTGAGGACCAGGTGTGTCCAAGGACTAGAGGAGGGTCGCTCCTTAGTGATGAGTGATTGACAACGTTGTGTGGACTGATGCTTGGCCGAGTGTGCAGGTACAGGTTGCGGCTTGACTTGTGTTGGTATAGGTGAAGAACAAGCGCGAAAGGCCTTAGCCGTGGTGGCCTCTGGTTGATGGAGAGGCAAGTAGGCTTAGTTCGGTGGACCTGGTGGCCGATGGGGTCAAGTGCGAGTCATGCAGTGCAAGACTGGCGGGCTGAAGTCGTGAACATGGGCCGGTGCAAGGTAGTGGATGGAGCCCGAAGCTTGCACGCAGGGTTTGTTGGTTTGCCCACAAAACCATCGGTGGACGGTTTCTTGGTTTGGGCCGCAAAACCAAGTCCGAAGGCCTGAGGCGACAGAGACGGTGATCCGGGAGCTTCGGGGGGCACGTGGCGCGATCGTGGGGCTTGCGTCGATGCTAAGCAAGGCCGCGGTGGAAGCGTGTCCGCTCGATGAAGACTTGACCAAAATGCCCCTAAGGGGTTGTATCTTCTATTTGAGTTGTAGGGGTAGCATGGTCATTTACCTCCCTCCGATGGACTTCGTATAAATAGCGGAGAGGTGGATGGCATCTCTCTCTCTTGGACTCTAGGGTTTCCTCCCCCGGTAGATTGGTCTGAACTGCTTCTTTTCGCTCTGTATTCCTTAGGCTAGATTCTTGTATAGACTCTGACCTCTGGATGTATGGAAGCATTCGGCGTTGCGGTGATCTCCTAGTCTCTGTGATTTTCGTGTCATTTTAGTGTCTATTTTTGGGGAGTTTCGTTCTTCGCTCAATTTGTGATTTTGAGGGTGTTTCTTCTCGGATTTCTTTGAGGGGATCATGGGTGGATGCCTTGCGCATCTTTGTGCGTGATCTTGACCCCTCAAACGCCGGGAAACACCTTCGATTCGTGCGTTTTTGGTTGGAGCCCGAGTTCATGGTGGTGGTTCGTGTGATCCGCGATTCCCGGTGATTTAGGGAGTTAGAGGTCGAGATTTTTGGGGCATATCTTCCTTGTGTGACACTTCTCATCTCCCCAAAATCTTATCTCAAGACCTCTAGCCATTTGGGAGATCTGGTGATGGAAAGGGGGAGTTGACTCCCGAGCTCGAGCAGTTTTTGCTTCTGTTCGCACACGGCGGACAGTCCGCTAGGTGCACGGGGACAGTCCGCGATGGGCCAGTTCGTCGCAGTTCGTCTCTTGTTCGTGCGCGTTCTTGTTTCGATCTGTTTCTTCCCTAGGGTTTGGTTGTAGGCGGTTTGCGGACAGTCCGCGTGGGGTTGCCGGACAGTCCACCGGGTTGAAATTGTCTGGGGTGGAGCTGAGTTTGTCTAGGGTTTCCAGCGAGGTGGACGGACGGTCCGCGCTGCCTTCACGGATAGTCCGCGACACTAGCGGACAGTCCGCGAGGCTCAGCCGGACAGTTCGATTTTCTCGGTGTGTCTCTGGTGGTTTTGCTGAAGTTTTCGGACAGTCCGCGTCGACGGTACGGACAATCCGCCGCTGCCTTGCGGACGGTCCGCCCGTACCAGCCGGACAGTCCGCGCCTGGCGTTTCCAGAATTGGCCAAGTGCTTTGATTCTTGTCTTGTGCTTCCGCGTTTTGATTCAAGGCTTGTCTCTTGGACTTGTGGACTTGTGTGTGCCTAGTCTAGAGCTTCTCTGGTGTGTGCGAGTACTCAGAGTGGCAATCGGGGTATAGGCTGAGTTCGACCTTCGGGAAGAATTTTTATCGGCTTCCATTCACTCCCCCCCTCTCTGGTCGCCTATTCGGTCCTTCATACTTGTCGGTCGCCCACCCTTGGTGCAACGACCAGGTCGAGCGTGCCCATGGCATGGTACTACAAGCCTTGAAAGATCGTATCTTTGTTGACGCCTCCAATTATGCCACACATGGGCTAGTGTTGACGGCTGTTAAGTGCCTACTTTAGCCGTCAATATACTCATGAATAAAGGAGCATATGGCATTTCTTACACATATTTAGTTAAGAATAATGTAGTTCCACTTGTCCTTGGAAATTATTTGATTGCAGGAAAATAAGCAAGAAAAGAGTGGCAAACTCACCTTCTATGATCCATGCCACATCACCTCATCCTAGGAGGACTGCCAACAAGGATGCCATGCATGCAAAGCTACCAACAAGGGCGCCATGCATGCATGCCATGCATGCAATCCAAGTGAAGCACACTCCGACGACTCATAGCGTGACACATGGACATCACATGGATCCATGGACCCACCACCGCATCAAAAGGAGACACTAGGAACCGACCTAAGGACCCACAGGACAGTCACCTGGAGAAAGCACAGGCCAGGGGGGCCCACCAGGGGGTCGGCTGAACCGACCTTGGCTCGGCTCCTCCTGGACCTCCACGTGGTGCTTCCCTATTGGTCCTAGAGGCCATTCCCGGGGTGTTTGCATCCACTCCTCTGTGGTGCCTTGGCATATAAATAGAAGGGGAGGGGGCTCATTCTTAGACATCCACACTTGCAACACCTCTCTCACTTTTAGTTTCAAGGCTAGGAGGTAGGCTAGAGTAGTTCTACTTCAGGTTGCTAGTCTACTTTGGGATCTAGGTATGAGTTCTCTTGTATCTTATTTCATTTGTATGACTTTGATCTACTTCAGTTATTCAGCTATTTCATATAAAGTCGTGTTAGTATACATGGGTCATTTGTTCATGTGTTCTTCACCTGTTCATCATTTAGAGGTTCCTGTTCTTGATGAACACGACCTTTCGATCCACTTGACGGGTGACTTTCATATGTTTCCGGTGTTTGTTCATAAGTTAGAGGCTCGTGTTCTTCACGAACACGACCCTTTGATCCAGTTGAACAGACATAGGAAAACACGAATACGTTTATGTACCTAACCTGGTTTGATCTAGTTAGGTGACATGACTGCGTTGTATGAAGTCTGTGCTTAAGCTACGGTACTCGGTGTAATTGGCTGGTTTATCTGGTGGCTTGGCCTGGGTCACAATAGCCCGGGCCGGTCAAGTCCGGCTGACAATGTAAGCATGGTGCTTGGGTTGCGTAGCTACCTTACTTATGAGTTTATCCCACAGTTTGTCTTGGGGTAGCCCGCGGTAGTGACAGCCGTTGGTCCCTCTGAAATCCCCCACGTTCGGATAAGCTGTAGGAGTCTAAAATCTAACAACCGGAGTTGTGCGGAACCAACGTGGGAGGTTAGCTCCCCGTGGTACCTGGGTGCTTAAGTCAATGTTCTTCAACGCTAGTGTATCTAGCTCGTTCTTACCAGCTTTATGTGTATAGTACATAAGAACCTAGAACTAACTCGTATGCTGCCTCTTATGCCTAGGACCCCTTAGAGAGAGTGAGTGAGTGTGTGTGTGATCACACTACCCCATTATCATTTCTTACCCCTGTACTTGAGTGTCTGATTTATTTCCGTCTATGATCTATACTCATTGCAATAGTGTTGAGCTTGTTAATCCACCAAAGCCTTTCTTGGATTCGATACCCTTTGGAATACTCCTTTGGGGAAATGCTACAATAGTACTTCCGTGCGCTTGCGGACTCCTGTAATGTTAAGAATTACCAACCAGCATTTCTAGCGCTGTTACCAGGATAGGTTCCAAACCCGTTCGTTAGTAGTTGCGTTAAGAAATGTCAACAGCTAGCTGAGCTTCCACATGTGATCTGGGGTCTCCGGACTTAGGTTAGCTTAGTCATGGGCTTTTCACCCTTCTTCTTGGTCTATAGTTCGGAGGCCATCCTCCCCACCGATGTTGTCTTCGGTGCGCCTCGCATCTAGCACTACGACAAAGGAGAAGCAGAGCAGAAACGTCGAGTCGACCTCGACAACCTTGAAGAAAACAGAGTGGCGGCCGTAATGCAATAGGCGCGTCACGACCAGTAGTTACGTCGCTATCATGATCGCCACGTCAAATAGTGCTCCTTCAACGTTGGCGACCTGGTCCTGTGAAAGATTCAGAAGACTAACGGGATGCACAAGCTTTCCGCCCCATGGGAGGGCCCCTTCATCGTCATAGAAGTCATCAGCCCATCGACCTATCGCCTTCAGTGGGGCGATGGTCAAGGAGTTCCAAACCCTTGGAACGTGGAGCACCTATGACGATTCTATGCGTAGAATATGTATTTGCTAAGATATATACTATTTACTTTTGTTAATTCAGTTGAATAAAGATTAGTTTTTCGACAGTCTTTTGTCAACCTTTGAAATTGATGTCCCTTTCCTGTGTTGTGTTGGTCCCCTCCCCCTCGACATGCTCGGGGGCTTGGCCTTGCCAACTACTGGGTCGTTAGACTTGAGGGTGATGTATCTTCGTCCCTCTTGACATCCTCGAGGGCTTGGCCTTGCCAACTAAAGGGTCATCCGACCTGAGGATTATTTTCTACTTTTGATTGCTTCTTTCTTGCTTGTTTGAACTTGCCTATGAGGTTGCTAAACCTGAGTCCCTAACTCCTCTCGCGTGTCGATCATATGTAAGTCTCCCTGCTGAGCTCTATGGTTGATAAGCCGTCCTCTTCGTGAGCAGTGGTTAGTGAGTAAATTAAAATACACAAGTGCATTAGAGCCGTCAAGTTTGTATAAGTAAGAAACTTTGCATGATAAAGAGGAATTATACAATGTTTATACACAGCACAAGGATTCTTGTGCCCCGGCCAACAAGGGCACCAAAAGCTAACCTACTACAATAGGACTACTCTTCCTCATCTTTGAAAGCAAGGTTATCCACGACCTTTTCTGCGGCATCATCCACCTCCGCCTCTATGGCTTGAAGGTCGGCCTCCATGTTTGGGCCAGAGGCAATCTTGGCGACCTCTTGATATGCACATCCCTATGCAGCATGTGTAGCAAGTTGTTGTGGCCCGATCTTCTCCTAGGATCTGCGAACTTGATAAATTGTCGCTGCGTGACCTAGTGAAGAGGTAGCGCACCACGAGGCTGTCCACGCGGCGAACTACTGAGACAATCACCCTTCCACGTACCGACGAAACTACCCACGTAATCACGCCCTATAGACGTGAAGGCAGGAACTGGGTGAACCGCAGTTCGGCGTTCTACAACTCCCTCAGGAATCAAAAGAACAAGTGTTGTAAGACTCTCAAGACTCACGCATAAACAAAACTCCACGAGTTTGTGTATTCTGAATTCAACAAAACAAGATCTGTCCTTTCATTGTCTAGTACAAGATATATATAGAGATAGGGGCGTTCAGTTTTGAGTAAATGGCAGCATGCGCATGCACGGGTGGATTTCGTGGCTGGTTCGCGCGTCTTTTCAGCTTGTGGCAGCAGTTACTAAAATAAGCATAACTCCTTATTGGGAAGTCCAAATAATGAGCCGTTTGATGGGCTGGAAAATAGACTTGAAGACGCTTCCATCCACCTACAGAACACCATCTAACTATTTGTATTCTGTCTGCAGTGATACTTGGAATTCATACCATGCTTCTGGTTGCATTCCCATGCAAAGGTGATGAACCACCATTTTATTCATGCACACCATAGGCTTCTTGGTTAAGATGTCCATAGGCTTGAATCCATCTTCATCCCATGCTGGTTCATACACTCCATCATTTCTAAGGACATTGAAACAAAAACTCAAAAGCATAGGCTCATTCAACATAAACTGATTATTAAACATAAGGTTAGCGTTCACCTAAGAATGAATTTCCTTCTCCAATTGTTTAGCTCTACTCCTTGTAATTGGACTAGTTATATCAAGTGGAGTTTCATTGGAAGATGAGTGGATGTTAGGAATGTCCTCATTAGCCTCCCCCTCTTGAGAAGGAGTCGTCCTCGACTCAGGCTCACCAACAAATGGAAGCAAGTCTTTGACATTGAATGTTGTACTCACATTGGAATATTCAGGTGGCAGCTCAATTTTGTAAGCATTATCATTTATCTTTTGGAGAACCTTGAACGGACCATCACCTCGAGGAGATAACTTACTCTTATGCTATTGGGGGAAGGGATCCTTGCGTAGATGCAACCATACAAGATCTCATGGCTGAAATGTAACCTTCTTCTTACCTTTGTTTGCTTGCTTTGCATATTGTGCTGATTTCTTCTCAATATTCTTTCTTGTCTCCGCATGTAACCGCTTGATAAAGTCTGATCTTTTCGTGGTATCCAAGTTAACTTGTTCCTATAATGGTAAAGGCAAAAGATCCATGGGAGTATGCAGTTTAAACCCATAAACTATTTCAAATGGACAAGACTTTGTTGTGGAATGGACTGCCTTGTTATAAGCAAATTCAACATGTGGAAGGCAGTCTTCCCATAGCTTCAAATTCTTTTTCAACACAACACGCAACATGGTTGACAAGGTACGGTTGACAACCTCAGTTTGCCCATCCATTTGCGGATGACAAGTGGTTGAAAATAACAGCTTTGTGCCAAGCTTAGACCACAATGTTGTCCAAAAGTAGCTGAGAAATTTTGTATCCCGGTCTGAAACAATAGTCTTTGGAACTCCATGTAAACGAACGATCTCCCTGAAAACAAATCAGCAACGTGTGAAGCATCATCGCTCTTATGACAGGGTATAAAATGTGCCATTTTAGAAAAGTGATCTACAACAACAAAAATAGAATCCCTTCCCCTCTGATACCGAGGTAACCCCAAAATAAAGTCCATAGATATATCTTCCCAATGTACATGTGGAATAGGTAATGGAGTATATAAACCATGGGGATTGAGGCAGAAATGATGCAGCACCCAACATGTCGCTGAACATCACGTCGCATATGTGGCCAAAAGAAATGATCAGAGAGCATGTCCAATGTCTTTTTGACACCAAAATGGCCAGCGAGTTCACCTGCATGTGCTTCCTGCAAAAGAACTTGATGAATCGAACAAGTTGGGATGCATATTTTGTTAGTCCGAAACAAGAAGCCATCATACACATAATATTTATCCCAACCTTTTCCATCAATGCAACGGGAGAAAGGTTCTTTAAAATCAGCATCAACAACATAAAGGGTTTTAATGGATTCCAAACCAAGTACTTCTGTATCTAGTTGTGTAATCAACGCACATCTTCTAGACAAGGCATCGACAACAATGTTATCTTTACCACGCTTATGTTTGACAACATAGGGAAGCGTTTCAATGAACTCAATCCATTTAGCATGTCGATGGTTCAGCTTGCCTTGGCTTTTAAGATATTTAAAAGCTTCATGATCAAAATGGATTACAAATTCTTTTGGTAACAAGTAATGTTGCCGCACTTCCAAAACGCGAACTAAGGCATAAAGCTCTTTGTCATAAACCGAGTAATTCAGGTGTGGACCATTTAGCTTTTCAGAAAAGTAGGCAACATGTTTACCTTCTTGCAGTAGTACTCCTCCTATACCAATACCACTTGCATCACATTCGATCTCAAATGTCTTACCAAAATCAGGACGTTGTAGCAGCGATGCTTAACAAAGCTTTTTTTTCAGTTCATTGAAGGCTTGGTCTTGTTCATCACCCCACTTGAATGGAACATCCTTCTTTATCAAATTATTGAGGGGTGCAGCGATCGTGCTGAAATCTTTAACAAAACGCCTGTAAAAACCGGCAAGACCATGAAAGCTTCAAACTTGGCTCACATTTACCGGTGTAGGCCAATCCTTTATTGCTTTAACCTTCTCTTCATCAACCTGAATACCAGCTGTGGAAACAACAAAGCCAAGGAAAACAACACGGTCTGTGCAAAAGGTGGACTTAGCAATGTTGCCATATAATTTCTCTTCCCTCAAAACAGCAAGTACTTGACAGATATGATCAAGAAGTTCATCAAATGATTTGCTATATATCAGAATATCATCAAAATAAACAACTACAAACTTGCCATTGAAAGCACGTAAAACATGATTCATTAAGCACATAAAAGTTGAAGGAGCTTTTGTCAAGCCAAATGGCATCACAAGCCATTCATATAGACCAATTTTTGTTTTAAACAATGTTTTCCATTCATCACCAAGTTACATGCGGATTTGATGATAACCACTACGCAAATCAATCTTGGTGAAAATGCTGGAACCACTCAATTCATCTAACATGTCATCAAGTCCTGGAATGGGATGGTGATATTGAAAAGTTATAGCATTGATAGCACGACAATCAACACACATGCGCCAAGAGCCATCTTTCTTTGGGACTAAAAGAACGGGAACAACACATGGTGATAAGGATTCACGAACATACCCTTTGTCCAAAAGCTCTTTTACTTGTCGTTGAATTTCCTTTGTCTCTTCGAGATTGGTGCAGTAGGTTGGACGATTTGGAAGAGAAGCACCTGGTACCAAATCAATTTGATGCTCAATTCCACAGAGCGGAGGAAGTCCAACTGGTATCTCATCGGGAAAAACATCTTCAAAGTCCTGCAAGAGATCAAGAACAACACTAGGCAGCGATGAGGGTAAATCGTTAGTTGAAAGTAGGACCTCCTTGTGCAACAACACAAAGAATGTGGTTGTGGTGGTTCTCACTTCTCTCAAATTACTCCTACTCACAAATAAGCACTCAGTTTGGTGTGGCTGTTTCAAAGTGGCCTGAGGCTTTATGTGGTTGGATGGTTTAGAACTCGCTCTTTTACTTGGGTTGGGGATCTCACTCAATTTTCTTTTGTCTGATTCCTCTCTTTTCTTGCGAGCCATATCTGAAGTATATATCTCCTCTAGAGATAATGGAACAAGAACCACCTTCTTGTCACTGTGAATGAATGTGTATTTGTTAGACCGTCCAAAATGCACCAAGTCCACATCAAATTGCCAGGGCCGACCAAGCAGCAAATGGCATGCTTGCATGGGGACAATATCACAATCAACCTCTCCATGATAATCACCAGAGGAAAATGACAAATGAATCATGGTTGAAACCTTAACTATCCCAAAATTATTCAGCCATTGCATATGTACGGATGTGGATGGTGACGTGGCTGCAAACCAAGCTTCTAAACAAGCAAATCACTAACAATATTGTTGCAGCTCCCACCATCTATGATGAAACGGCACACTTGACCTTTCACTTTGCATCGGGACTGAAACAAATTATGGCGTTGTCCTTGTTCAGCAGCAACAAACTGAGTGGAAAGAACCCTCCTAACCACCAAAGAAGGAGATGGTGTATTCATGGTAGAAGGCTCCAATTCAGGAAAATCAGCAAGCAACTCATCAAAATCAGCACTAGTAATCTCGTCAGAAGATGGAGAAATAACACCTTGTAACATGTCATTGTGAGCAAAAGTTGGAATAGGTTGAATGGCTCAACAATTCAGACCTAGCTCAAATGTACCATCCTCTGCTGAATACTCACAAGTGTCAAGATTAAGATCCGCAAACACATTGGTAAACTCGTCCTCCTCTTCACTTTGTGAATCATAAGAACCATCAGCAAGTGCAACAATAGTACGATGATTGGGACATTCAGCTTGTTTATGCCCATGAGCACCACCCTTAAAACACTCAATCTTGCTTGTCTTGCGTGGGATGGCTGCAGTAGCAGAAGTGGGCTGATTTGAAGTCACAGCTTTACCTTTCGCATCTAATTGTTTGGATGAAAGTGGAATAGATCTATTTGCTCCGCGAGATGAGGATTTTGGCATTGCAGCTCCTTGCTGTTGGAATTGAGGCGTGGCATCCCCTTGCTGTTGGGAATGATGCCATGAAGTATTGTATTTGTAAGACGTAGCAATTTGCCTTTCAGCCCTCTTTGCAAAATGAACGAACTCGATGAGATATGTGTAATTTGTCATATCCACTTTATCAGCTTTGGGTTTATTGAGGCCAACCAGAAATCGAGCCATTGTTGATTCCTCATCCTTAGTTATCCCTATACAAAGTAAACACATTTCCAATTCTTGAAAATATTCATCAACAGTACGAGTACCTTGCACAAAATGTTTCAGCTTCAAATGTAGATCACGAGAGTAATATGCAGGAACAAAACGACATCACTTTTCCCTCTTCATGTCTTCCCAAGTTATACTAACATGCCCAACTCTATCATATTCAGTACGGACCTGATTCCACCAAGTTATGGCATAGCCTTTAAACTCAATGGCTGCAAGCTTTGCCTTCTTTTCAGCAGGGTATTCATACAAATCAAATAGTTGCTCCACTTCGGTTTCCCATTCAAAATAATCATCAGCATTCTCCTTGCCGCTGAATGGAGGAATGTACACTTTAACCTTGCTCAAACCATCATCATTGTGACGTCGTTCATGATGACGCCGATGGTGATCACCATAACGACCACGGGCTCCAAAACGGCCAAAGTTGTCACCACCATGATCATCATATGCACCACGACGACCATAAGGTTAACCTCCATGTTCAGCACTATAAGCTGAAAATGTTTCATCATCATAGTCATTAGGATTACCAATAGGAACACGTCGTGCACGACCAAAACCAGCAGCAAATCTTCAGGCACGACCACCTGCAAAGTTATCAAAACCAGTAGCAAATCCTCGGCCACGACCACCTGCAAAGTTATGAAAACCAGCAGCAAATCCTCGGCCATGGCCACCACCACCACCATTGTCATGGTGATCATCATCATCAATGTGTTCATCATCATGAGGTGGATGCTCCCCGTGTTGTTGCTGTAGTGATCGCTGAAGCACTTACATCCCTTGCATCAATTGTTGCATTTGTGCACGTACTTCCTGAATTTCTTGAGCAAACACAGTGTGAGAAGAGGAATCTTCATTTCGTGCCATGTTAGTCACAAAGGGATAAAGTAATAGAAAAAAATATATATGTGGAATCACTCCCTCACCACTTACAAAACAAGTTCTTTCTCTCCCTGAAAAGAGCAAGAACCAGGGCTGCAATTTGTAGTGGAAGAGTGATTGTAATAGCGACGACGGTGCAACAACTCACGATACTTTTAAGTGGAGCTAGGTGGGGTAATATGTAAGTGGAATGCACTGAAATGTAGTGATGCAAAACCGAATAATAATCCAAGAACACAAGTCTAAGTTACTGAATATAAAGGAAAAGATGCACAAAGAAAGGAACAAGATGTAAGAAGGGAAATAGATGAACACCAATTGCATCAAACAGAACTTGTTGCTGCCCAAACCCCTTTTTGGTGTGCTGAACACAATACTCTTTTATTTCTTTTCTTTCATTTATTTAACAAGAACTCACTGTTTTCAGTCCTTCTTTTGACTCATATAAATCATATACTTCTTTTCTTTTAACATTTGTGACAAACGCAGCACAACTTTCAACTAAAGGGGCCCACAAGGATCAACGAAGATGGATGGCGCAGCACAAAAATAAGAAACTCGGGTGGGGAATATGTGGCGGGTAGAAAACAAGGGTGGGATGGGTGGGTTTTTTTTGTTTATATATATGCAGCAAGCAATGACGATCAGATCAAGGATGGGATGGAACAAAGTTGACAGCTAGAACAATGATGAGGAAAAAATTCAGCAACTAGACAAATCTTAAAGGATTAAAACTCGATAAAGCAAACTACAAAATCAGTAGCACATATGAATTTGGGATGTAGGTTTTTTCTTTTTGGCTAGTAGTGGACAATAGGTATATAAAATCTATCCTACCAAAAACAAGAACAATCCTACTGAGGAAATGGAGGCTTTGATACCAGATGATATGCACACGTCTATGCAGCACGTGTAGCAAGTTGTTGTGGCCCGGTCTTCTCGTAGGATCTGCGAACTTGATAAATTGTTGCTGCGTGACCTGGTGAAGAGGCAGCGCACCGCGAGGCTGTTAACGCAACGAACTACCGAAACAATCACCCTTCCACGTACCGACGAAACAGCCCACACAATCACACCCTATAGACGTTAAGGTACGAACTGGGTGAACCGCAGTTCGGCGTTCTACAACTCCCTCAGGAATCGAAAGAATAGTAAGCCTCTCAAGACTCATGCATAAACAAAACTCCACGAGTTTGTGTATTTCTAAATTCAACAAAACAAGATCTATTCTTTAATTGTCTAGTACAAGATATATATAGAGATAGGGGCGTTCTGCTTTGAGTAAATGGCAGCATGCGCATTCATGGGTGGATTTCGTGGTTGGTTCGTGCATCTTTTCAGCTTCTGGCAGCAGTTACTAAAATGAGAATAACTCCTTATTGGGATGTCCAAATAATGAGCCGTTTGATGGGATGGAAAATGGACTTGAAGACGCTTCCATCCACCTATAGAACACCATCTAACTCTTTGTATTCTGTCCGCAGTGATACTTGGAATTCATACCATGCTTCTGGTTGCATTCCCATGCAAAGGTAATGAACCACCATTTTATTCATGCACACCATAGGCTACTTGGTTCAGATGTCCATAGGCATGAATCCATCTTTATCCCATGCTGGTTCATACACTCCATCATTCCTAAGGTCATTGAAACAAGAACTCAAAAGCATAGGCTCATTCAACATAAACTAATTATTAAACATAAGTTTAGCGTTCACCTGAGAATGAATTTCCTTCTCCAATTGTTTAGCTCTACTCCTTGTAATTGGACCAGCTATATCAAGTCGAGTTTCATTTGAAGATGAGTGGATGTTAGGAATGTCCTCATGACCTCCACCTACGGGAAGTGGGACTTCACCCTGACGAGAGTCTCTATGGCCGCTGCTTTGCTTGACATCCTGAGCAGCTCGGTGACTCGCTCTGGGGTGGCCATAAGCCGGTCCAGTAATGGCATTGGCTCTCCCACGGCAGGCTTGGGGACGACCTTGTCCATGATGAAGCTTGCTTCGTTCCGAAGGTCGGTCAGCTCCACTTCATGACTTGCAATGATCACTTGATCATTATACAGCGACTACATGGCAACCATGAGGTCGATCTCCAGATCCCTCCTAATTTGCTTTTCATGTGCTAACTTCCAAAAAATAGTGTACTCACTGTCGTTCAAGGCTTGATTCTCCTTCTTGAGGGTATCAATGGCCTTCTCGGCCTTCTTGAGGTCATCCTTCAGGCTTCGCTCCTAGCGACGAGCATCTGTTGCAACAACAATTGTTAGCATATGTTCATTGATAGATGACGACTCTACGACCTAGGCGGATCATGGTCTTACCCTCACTGACTTCCTTCAGAAGGTTGTTAGTGTTCCTGGCCTAGAGTTTTTGCTCCTTCAGCTCGTCTTCATGCCTCTTCCTTTACCCGTTGAAGCTCTTGCTCCAACACTCATACCTCTAGCTGCACGGCTGTAGCATGCTTGCACATATCGACCCGGGCCCTGGCTCGATCGGCCATGGACTGCAAAGAAAGCGTTACTGTTAGCCAGCTAACAATTGACAATGACCTACATATTCTAATGCACAAATGACCTCTGACCTGGAAGGCTTGACCAACGTTGATGAGGGAGTTCTTGATCATCACGATGTCTTCATGATCTTCATGGATGTCGTCCTCCCATGGAGTGTCGTTCCAGTGAAGCTCCTTGGCCTGGTACGACCGACCTCCAGCTCCCAACATGGATGGACCCTGATCTTCCCCTGTAGCTATTATTTGATGGGGTGGTAGAAGGTTGATCTATCGCCGATCTGCCATCACATCATGAGGTGCCGGGGAAGGCAGCATGTTGACGGGCTTGGGGTCCTTCACGGCCTCCGTGGTTGATGCCGGTAGAACAGGGCTCTGAGCTCCGACGTCTACCTCTGGCATGGATTCCTTCGACAATGATGGCTGGTCACTAGTCGTGCTTGGTGACGATGCTCCCGACCAACACAAATCATTTTTTTAGTGTCGCACATTATGCAGATGGAATACTAATGATGAAAACAAGTCGCTAGACAAGTTTACCTCACCAACGAGTTCCGGCGCGACACGAGAGGCTTGGGAGGCAGCTTTGCAGGCACCCGTTGCTGAATCTCGGATTCAGTGAGGTACCTCTCCTTGATGCGATGCAGGTCGTCTTACGTAACCTTCACCGTCTCCAACTTGTGCCGCTTGCTTTCCAGACTGAGGTCTGGTATCTCTATTTCTTTGTCAAACTCATCGGACTCCTCGTCCACGGCGACCTCTTCTTCCTTCTTCTTTTGCTTTGGCAGGGGAGTGGAGCTCTTGCTCTTCTTCCTCTTCTTCTTAGCACTTTCTAGCTTAGCAGTCTTGGCGGCCTCCGCCTTCGACTATGGCACCTTTGCGACAGTATGTCACGTCCAGCGCGATTGCTTGCTGACGCTCTCCTCGATGACCTAGTCCTTGTCCCCGTCCGCCTCAACGGACGAGTCGGACAGGTACTCTTTGACTAGCTGGGCTCGTGGCTGCTGCCACTCTTCCAGCGACCTTATCTTCCTCTGCGGCTCTTGGCTGGTAGGAAATGGTGCAAGGGACCAATAGTCCATCGCGCGTGCCTACACAAAAACAAAACACCAGACGAAAATTAGTGAGGTCGACCTCCTAATAAAGGTGACATCAACAAAAATGGTTAGATCGACGACTTACTGGGTCTGTTGCGCGCTTCAACGAGTATGCCTTTGGGCATGTCTTGTTGCGGATCCGTCCGCAGAAGAGCTCCTTGACGTGAGCCACCATCTCTTCCTTATAGACCTTCCTGTTGGCCTCGCGGGTTGGATCCATCTGGCCCTAGTACTCGTATGCTGGGTGCACCCGATTCTTGATCGGCTGGATCAGGCAACGACTAAAATTGATCGCCATGGCTCCCCCTGTCAAACCTGCTAGATTAAGGTTGTTCAGGATGGCAAGGAGAGGGTCGATCTCTTCATTCTCGCGGGAGGTCAGTGGCATATCCTACTCTATCACCTTCGTGGGGCCAAACCTCATCCGCTTCGGGAGCTCCAGCTTCTGATTGGTGATGTAAAACCAATCTGCCCTCCAACCCACATTGCTGTCTGGCACCTCCATGCCTATGTAGTCTGCCTTAAGACCTAATCTAAGGTAGAAACCTACACTACCTACGACCGGGGCCTTGCCCGACTTCTTCACTTGGAAGAAATACCGCCATAGGTGGAATTGTGGCGGTATACCTAGATAAGCTTCACACATGTGAATGAAAGAGGAAGCTACAGTGATGGAGTTAGGAACAAGGTGTACCAGCTCTAGGCAATAATAGTAGAGTAATCCACGGAAGAAGTCCCTCGAGGGGATGTTGAAGCCACGCTCGAAGTAGGACGCGAAGATGACCTGCTCGGTGACGTCCTCCGATGGGAACGCCTCGTCGGTAGGCGCCTTCTAGTCCACCTCCGCCTTGGGCCTCAGCACCCCACGCTCCACTAGTGCCTCGATCTTCGCTTTCGTCATATCGGACATGATCCACTGCTTCTCCGGCGAGGGGATCTGGCACTGCGCCATTTCTTCTTCTTCTTCGAACCCTAGCGATCTAGATCTAAAGATGTAGAGGGTCTTCACACGCATGCGACAGCGCGTGCACGGTGTTGCTCACGGCGGCAAGGGATGCGGAAGTGCGGCACGCCGCGGTAGGCTCTGGCTCTAGTTGTGGTGACGTGGAGGATCTCAGTGGCGGTGGAGTGATGAACCCTAGCAGTGCAATGGGGAGAGAAAGATCATGAGTGGGATCTCCCCCTATGCGCGATGACGTTTATATGGGCCCCGCGGTCCATGTGACTGTTGTTGGGTCGACGAGCCCAACGGCTCTATGCTAACGGGTCGCAGCTCCAGCAGCTCTATGCCAAAGGGTCGCAACACCAATGGCCCATCAGCAACTAGTCATAGCATCTCGCAGTTTCTTCAGATTTCTATGCCTGTAGGTCTCATGGACTTAATGGCGACCTACTAGTTTGCACCGATCTCTCTGAGGTCAATGGAATACTACATCCTATCAGGTCGTCCTGATAGTGTCTCTGACCTTCTTGAGGTCGGTAGACTCCTGGGAGACATCATAACAGGTCGTAGGGAATCATGTTCCTCTACGCAAGCTCTTACAGATGTTTTGACAGAAGAGTGTGAACATTATATACAGGACACCATGGCTACATGGTCGTCATAAGCCCCATCTGGTCTGTGACCAGTTACAAGATACAAACTATTTCATCCCCACGATGGAGATGATTGAACATCTGACCTACATATAGCGAATCTTGCCATGCTTTCTGCTATAGCAGGGCACATCGCAAGTTTTCTTCTGGCTTCCAGACCTTCGTGAAGACCTCCCGGGGATCAGTCGCTCGACGCTGCACCTATTAAGTCGTTTAGGGCTCCTGACTTTTGCATGCAGATACGTTCTTCACCCCGGGTGTGCTAGACTCTGGAATCAAGCACACTTGCCACCAGATCTCCACACCACCAGGCCTTGATGCGTATCTATTACTCGCCAAGAACCTGGAGTATCACCTCGGAATCCTTCTGGATTCCTCTGTGGTCGCGGGCACAGAGATTGGTGGATTACTTCAAACTTCGCAATTATTCTTCTAGCTCCAAGCTTCTACGATTCATGTTCTTCTACACTCTGGAGGACGGATGCATGCCCATGGCATGATATTTTGAAGGACCGGATTGGGTGACCAGAGGGGGGGAGTGAATGGGAGGCGATAAAAATTCTTCTCGAGAGAGATGACTCTTCTAATGAGATGAACACGGCCTGGATCCCGAAATCACTTCCGGCTCTCAATCCACACGTTTGCCAAGATCACGTAGCTACTAGAGTGCTACTAATCCTAGGAGCAAACCACACCTCCAAACAACTCAAACACGCACATACCACAGTAGAAACCAACCAAGGAAAATCTTCTGCCAGGGGCGGTCAGACCGCATGGACAGGGCGGTCAGACCGCCTAGGCCTGGAGATTTCCCTCAACCACCAAACAAAGCTCACAACCCCGAATCGACCCAAGATTTCGCTTGGAGACTCCTCTGATCAAGGCAAACAAGCTATTAGAGAAATCCCCTAGAAAACCAAACTTTCCACGCGAAATCTCCCAGGGCGGTCAGACCGCCTACCCCCTACGGTTAGACCCGCCTAGCTCCTAGAAAACGGCCGCGGGTCAACCCTCAACTTTCCATCACCCGATCTCCCAATTCACCCCACAGATTGCAGTGAAACTTCGGGGATAGCTGGTTCACCTCCTCTCCACCAAAGGATATCCACTGAAACGCTCTCAATCGAAGGGAATCGCGAATCCAAGGGCTCTATGTCATGAACTCGAGGAACACCGAAAACCACCCAAAACAAAGGATTTCCAGGGGGTTTGCTAGGGTAAAATGACAAAGAAAAGAGGCACAAAGACCTCATGTGTGACACCCAAAAAAAATCCCACCAAGAAATGTCTCCAACAAACCACCACAAAAATCCCAAGAAATAGCTCCGAGAATCACCAAAAAAGAAAATGTCGGGAGACAAAGGGACACAAGATGAACCACGCCGAAGCTTCTCACAAACCGAGACAAAATCCAAAGCTCACAAAGAGCAAACCACCAAAGCAAGAATTCAGGCGACACAAGGAGCTCCCCCTGAACACATGTAGGCTCCCCTGAGCAAATGCACTCCCCCTGAACACATGCATGTAAAGAACTACTACAAATGCATGACAAAAAGCTAAACGAGCTCTACACTGACCCAGGCCGGTCAGACCGCCTAGCCAGGCCGGTCAGACCACCCTGGGCCGGTCATATTTCAGACAGGGCGTTCTGACCGCCCTATTTGACCGCCCCCTGCAAACATGGTCCAAGAAATTCTAAAACCAGCTAGGAACCTTCTAAACATGCTCAGATCCATTTTTCATGCACAAACTTCTCCCCCTTATTGACAATGCATGAATCAAGGCATTTGTACGAAAATTTCTACCTAGAGCTTCTCAAATATACAATGAGCACCACAAAATGCTACAAGTAAGAAAATGAGCAAGCAAGACATTTTAAAGTTTCGTATAAGCATAGCCATCATGATAGAAAAGCTATATGAGCATATGAGCAAGCCAAGATAAAAAATACACAATTTTGCGAAAAAATTTCCCTCTGATGAGCTAAAGACCTAAACATGACCAAAGCTTACCAAAGTGAATCTAGATCACACAAACTTCATGCTAGGTCACATATTCTCATCACAAGATCATTACAAACACCCATAAGCATCTCCTGTCATGTTAAAGCCACCGAGCCATGTGTCTACTTCTTAAAATGAGACTTCTCATGGTAGACATCATGCAACGATTCAGCACCCAAAATTGCAATTTTAAAGCATTCATGACAAGGAACAAGTGACACCATAACTTCAAGCATAAGCATTTCATACCAATTTCATTTTTCACATTTAAGCACAAAATGGTACATGAAGTGCCTTTGCGGCAAAAAGAAGCTTATGTTCCCCCACAAGGCATCACATGCCTAAACATTCATAATGACAAATAGGTCTTTGACCCCAAGTGAAAAGCACATAATATCCAAACATGAATTAAGCATGATATAGACCACCAAAGCACATTAAGATCATGCAAAGCCTTTCACTCACAAGAGAGAGAGCCTATCTAACATTTTTGAAAGACTAGCCACCTCATCATGCAAATATAGCAAAACTATCAAGAGCATAGCTATCCGTCATCAAATCATATCAAACATGCTCAAAGGCTCACAACTAGCATATCATAGCAATCAATATATAGAAGAAGCTCATCCTAATATATGATACAAATGCAAAACAACCTAAGATACAAAGATGAATATACATCATAATACAAATGCAATGCCATGCAACAAAGTAAATATGATACATATGCTACAAAGGAGCTCCCACCACCAACTCAAGAAAGCAAACACACACCAAGCTCACCCCGCAAGCGGGTGAAAGTGGCTTGGTAAAGTGGTTTGGTAAAGATATTAGTTAGTTGGTTTTGGGTGGGCACATGGATCAAAGTAATCTTTCCCTTCTCCACATTGTCTCTTAGAAAGTGGTACCTCACCTCTATATGCTTGGTTTTGGAGTGGAGAACGGGGTTCTTCGCTACACTTATGGCACTGGTGCTGTCACAAAAGAGTGGAACATGGGAACACTCCTCACCAAAGTCGCTCATAGTGTAGGTAATCCATAGGAGATGGGAACAACAACTAGCTGCAACAACATACTTGGCCTCTGTAGTGGACTGGGCTACACTGGACTGCTTACGGGATGACCAAGACACCAAAGAACAACCAAGAAACTATCATCCACCAGAGGTAGACATACGATCCAAACGACACCCAGCGAAGTCAACGTCTGCAAACCTGTGAAGGTTGAGTGTCGAGGACGCAGAATACCAAAGACCAAACTCAGGAGTGTAGTTCAAATACCTGAAAATCCTCTTGACGGCCCGCCGATGTGAAGTCCTCGGTGAAGCCTAAAAATGAGCTCACAGACACACGCTGAACTGTATGTCTGGCCTTGTAGCCATCAAGTAGAGGAGGGAGCCGATCATGCTCCGGTACTCCTTATGGTCCACTGGCTCACCACCTTCATCCGCATCCAAAGCTGTAGTTGTACTCATCGGTGTAGCCATCGGCTTCAAGTCACCCATCTTAAACTTCTTGACGATGTCCTTGGTGTACTTTGCTTGATACACAAACATCCCGTCCTTGCACTACTTGATTTGAAGCCCGAGAAAGAACTGCAACTCACCCATCGTGGAAATCTTTAATTCCTAGCTCATGTCATCTGCAAACATGGCAACCAAAGTGTGAGAAGAGCCACCAAAGATTATGTCATCCACGTACACTTGCACGAGCAGAATGTCAACACCCTGCTTGAGGAGAAAGAGAGTCTGATCTACTACCCCCACAACAAACCCTTTACTGAAAAGAAACTTTCTCAACCTCCCATACCACACCTTGGGTGCTTGTTTTAGGCCATATAGTGTTTTTCTGAGTTTGTACACACGGTGGGGGAATCTCTCACTCTCAAAGCTCGGGGGTAGCCTCACATACACTTCTTCATCCAACACCCCATTTAAGAAAGCACTCTTCACATTTATTTGGTACAACATGAACCCTTTAGCAACTGAAAATGCTAGAAGGATCCTAATTGCCTCCAAACATGCTACTGGAGCAAATGTCTCCTCATAGTCTATCCCCTCTTTCTAGCTAAACACCTATGCTACCAACCTCGCCTTGTTTCTCACAATCTCCCCATTTTATCCCTCTTTGTTCTTCCACACCCATTTTGTCCCAATAGGTTTGCAATTTGGCGGAGGCTCAAACTAACTCCCACACCTGATTCCTCTCAAAATTCTCAAGCTCCTCATGCATAGCGTTCACCCAATCTGGATCAGAAAGAGCGTGTCCAATATCTTTGGGCTCGAAAGAAGAGACAAATGTAGAATGAGCAAAATGAGAATGCCTCTGTGACCTAGACTATGTAGTGTGTTCATGAATGTCACCTATGATCGTCGAAGGTGGGTGATCCACCTGTACACACCAAGGTGCATCACGTCTCGAGACCACCTCCCCCTCAGCAGCAGCTTCCACTCGAACAGCTTCAGTCGTTGTTGACGGCTGTTAAGTACCATTTTCATGGCCTTCAACTCCTGCAAATTGAAGCATGAAATGCACATCCACACTAGAATAGGAGCTTAAACTAATACTTTCCACCATTGTCGATGTCTATTCGAATGCAGGTATTTAGCATAGGAAATGAGAAGAATCCATGCACATTCATTCCACTCCAATCCGAGGCACTCAGGTTCTGGCCAATGAGGGGCTGCCACATGGATTCCCCTGGATCCATGATGTCACCAATCCATGTGAAGAGCTCTCAACGAATCACGCGCTACCACATCAACATCACATGGATCCATGGGCCCACTTTGCTAACCAAACCGCCAGGAAACTTGGCATGCACAAGGGATGAGCATCAGGGCCCACATGGAAGTCACTTAGAGGAAACACAGGCCAGATGGCTACCCGAGGGGGCCGGCCGACCCTAGGATCGGCCGAACCGACCTAGGGTCGGTTGATCCCCTCCTTCCATGTGTCATTCGCCCATTGGTTCTTGGCTGCATCCCGAGGTGTTTTGGAGCACTTGGAGCCTCGGAGCAAGCCACTCCCTTGCCTATAAATAGAAGGGGAGGGGCCTCATTTCCTACACACTTCCAAGCTCTCAAGTTTCCACTTCTCTCTTGTGTAGCTCTCTCTCACTCCCTCTAATTCTGCCCATGTGAGGTGATTCTCACCTCTATGTGGTAGAATGGGGTTGAGTAGAGATCTAGACTAGGATTAGTTGATAGATAGAGTAGGAGTGAGGAGTGAGTTGATGTCCTCATGGGTGCATTGTTCTTCATTTAGACCAAAGTGAGTATTCGACATTTCTTATTTAGACTATAGTGGACATCATGCATGAATGATATGTTCTTGTGTTCTTGGCTCGTTCATAGTTTAGAGGCTTGTGTTCTTCATGATACAAGGCTTCGATCCTTTAGAGCTAGAGCATTAGTTCAAGTATCTGTTTGCATGCTTGGATCCTGTTTAGCTGAGTAAGTTTGTTGTATCTTGTTCGCATCCAAACCTTTCTTGCTGCTTCGTAACTTGATGACTAGTATGATCTGAGCCGTTCTCTCTCTAGTTTGTGGTCTTGTATTTATACGAGTTGCTATAGTGTTGTTAGCGGGTCGACAGATGTAACCGTGCTATAGCAGTCATCAGGAGTGGAGACGTGGTGTCTGGACTCTGGTTATCCTACGAATACCAAGCGCATTCATGTAACGATAGAGGTAGGCCGCAGTGGTGACATCCTGTTGGACCCTTTGAAACCCTCTGCGCTTGTGTTCCGAGTAGGGCCTCGTTGCCAGAACATTGGCCTAGCCCTAAAAAGCTAGGATGGGTTGGCGCTCCACTGAGAGGACTAATAGTGGACAGATCCATCTTGAGAGATAAGCTCCTCAAGAAAGTACTTCTCACACCCTACCTATCTTAGTATAGCTAGGTGTCATTCGATAGACCCTCGTCCGGTTACTCTCTGTTGACGGTCGATTTCCGTCAACCAAGAGCACTTGTTACACTTTGGTTTGAGCTTTGAATTATAACTAACCTGCCACTAGGCGTACTAATGATGTAACAAGTTCACACTTGCATGTGGTTTTGGAGTATGTTGTTTACGCAGGATTTAAGTGCCTAAATGAGGACTTCCGGGAAGAGTTCATCGAGCACGTTATGAGAAGATCACGAAGCCCGGCACAAGTCAAGACACGAAGTGAACATGACTCCAAATGACCCGAGGACCGAAGCATGAAGCTGTGAAACACCGAGGACCCAAACAGAAGATGCGGGAGTTTGCGCGCCAAGCACCCTTATCTAAACTGAGGGGAAAACAACGTCAAGGACCCACATGCACTTTGGCAAATATTCAAGAAAGTGCAAGAAGCATCATGGAGGAAGATGGGCCCGAACCAGGCTGAAAAAGGCCTGGGCCGGCCGGCCCATGCCGACCGGCCTAAGGTGTTTCGGTCCCGGTTCACGACGCCCTTTGACCTACACGCTCCTCGGCTCATTTATATCTCCTACCTCTGACGACTGCCAAATCCAATCATGAGAACTCGGTGAAACCTAGAAGTGAGCACCGGAGGGAGACGATGGCGGCGGAGTCCTCAAAGTTGTCTAGGGGATGGCCTAGGCCAACCCTAGCCGCCATGGCCGCCTTGCGTGGTTGTGCCATGGTGGAGTTCTAGAGCTATGTGTTCATCATCTTAGGTATGATCTCGGTGGTGATGGTGTAACACATACTTTCATGTGAGTAATGATAATCTTGTCATCCTATCTATTAGCGATTCCATGTCTCTGTTTATACCTTTTACTTATTGTGAATGTGATTTGGTCCCTAGTCTAATGCATCGGTTAGGCTATATAGCATGCTCTATGTAATCGTGGCGATTAGGTTTAGCATGTCGACCCTTCATGGTTTGTAGACACGTTCATGTTTGGACGTGCCCCCTAGATCCCCTGCTTCATTAAGGGAGCATCATGACAGGGTGATTTCCCCCGAAAGAGCGGATGTCTTCGGGAGGTAGGCCGGAGGTAGGAGTTTAAGGATGCTAGTAGATGAGATGCTCGATTCGTTGCTTGTTTGCCGGAGCTTCAACTAGAAGGCGCTAGGCCTAACTACCCCTTTGGTGGAGCTTTACCTTAGCCGTTGTTCATGGATGTGATCAACCTTGTGCTATCACTCATATATATCAAGGTTCATCCTTTGTATGCAATCAATGCTATATGTTAGGTTAGATTGACTAGATAAGGTAGAGATCCTTAGCGGTTTGCTTCCGATCCTTGGATTTACAAACCTTGGGGGACCCTCCTTGGTGAAAAAGGCACCAAGTCACCCGTATGCTTGCGGTGAACTTCCATACGGTTTTGGACTGTCAACAAGCCCTTTTTCTGGCGCCGTTGCTGGGGATCGGCAACTCGAACCCTAGGGTGATCTACCTTTCTATTTAACTAACCCGAATTTTTATTATTGCATATATGCTTGTTTTCTTGTTTGTGTCCTTGAAAGCACGTGAAAAGCTAGACACAAAATATTCGATGAGTTCTCTACATACACACCCCAACAAGATGACTACGACATCAAGATTCGCTCTTTAGTGGTAGGTGGTAACGTTTGTTAGTGGCCCATCATCCGCTATTGAGCCCACACCCTACACAAGAGCACATGAACAAGGTAAGTTACCGTGTCAGTTAAAATTTTAAGACTAATGTTTTGTGGAGATTTGTTTGATCAGGCAATAGGTAGTGGTAGCTATCACGATGACCCCGAGATCACAAGATCAAGCTCTTCAACATCTTCGAAGTTTCTGTTCGCATCAAATTTTGCACAGTCCCATGGGAAGAACAATAGGATATATTTGGATATTTAGAAGCCCCATGAAGTTATGCTTCAAACAAGTCAAGAATCAAGTCGATCGCAGGTTCCTACAAGCGGATATGGCTGAATCACCGATGGTTGCACGTCCTGAAAATTTCTGGACAACAAGCAACGCTGAAGTGAAACAGCCATAACTCCTTCATATGGACTCCGATTAAGATGAATGAGCACCCATTGGAAAGGTGATTTTATAAATTTTTCAATAGAATTATATTTTGGTATATGTTCTGTTATGTATACAGGGGGAAATCCACAAAGAAGAGGCAGCTGCAATACGATGAGAACAAGAAGGTGAAGGTGAACGACAACTATGAAGAGGAGCTTGGGGAATGCTTCCATTAGACCACACATGAAGAAATTCAGAGGCTTGGAACAAAAAAAAGACCCCTGGAGCATGGGCACATGAAGACACAAGTTGGCGACATCCAGTGCAAGAAGATGTTTGGAGCAAATCACGAAGGATTACACACAAAGGATGACATCCGATGGCGTGGATACTTTGGGTTCTCACATGATGGATCATGGAGCTACATGAAGGCATTTAAGACGCGTGTGAAGCCCCTCAAACAAGTTAAGAGGAGTGATCCTACACAAAGCAACCTTGACGACACGTGGCATGAAGGAAGGAATTGAGAAAAGTCTATGCGAGCCACTTCCGATCATCAAAGATTATTCGCTTTCAACTCCGAAGGACCACTCATGATGAAAAGCTCGAAGGCTAAGGTACACATTAACCTCTCAAGATACTTTTGGTGATGATAATTTCTATTTGATATTTTGATGTCCATCCAAAAGTATGTTTTGATTCTATGCCTTGCTCCTTTGATCATGACAGGCTAGAATTTCTTAAGATTGATAAAGTGGCTATGTTGTGCTTTAACTTTGTTGATTACATGCCTAATGAACCTTTGCCTAATGAGAGTTTAGCGCTGAGCAAGAAACTTATGCTAACCTTTAATCACAAATGCTTTTTTCCTCCAATTTAAATTGTGGTTATCATTGCACATGTTTTCTTTAGAACTTGCAAAATCTTGGACTTGCTTTGTGCTTGGTCAAGCTAATGACTTTAAAAGAGCAAATGTCAGGAGAAAACCCGAGTTTCACTAACCATGTAGGGCATGAAGTTTGAATCAAGTGGAGAAAAGCTATGCCCCAAAGATCGGGCAAGCCTCTCATCAAGCAAAATGATCGTGTCAAGCATGGAGAGTGGACCAAAGCTGCATGGACATCTTCAAATCTTGCATGAAGGACCATGGCTTCGCGACCATGAAAAGGTACGTAAGAAAGTCAAGCTTTATGACTTTAAATGAAGCACTTTGCGGGAGGCAACCCGTTTTCTTTTGTTTATATATATATAAATATAATATGACCGTCTACATTGTGATCTTAAATTGAACACCATGTTGTTTGATTTAATTGCTATTGAGAGAGCACTTTGTTCTTGATTTTGGAAAACTTGTAGACCCTTTTGTGTGCCTATTAGTGTTTATAGTCTTTTTCTTTTGTGTCTTTTTAGAGAGAAATATGAAGTTGGCACCATCCTTTAACTGTAAGCTTGTGGCAAGTTAATTTAAGCTAACTCTTGCATTTGTTTTAGACAACCACCATATCATGCCATTTTGTTCATCCATGTCATATTGCATTGCATGTTTTGTTTTGATCTAACTTTTTGTCTAACCAACCTAAGCCTTCTCATAGCCCCCACCAAAAACCCGTAGCCAACAAGGGTAGGGTTGACTTGTGGCCATGCCCACCTCTATCCCTTGTTCTAACTAAATACTTTGACTAGCCCTCCTATGAGAAAATCTTTCACACCTTTAGCCTTCCTAAAACCATAGGTTTGTTTTTCATAAAAAGACCCTTAACACCACCTTAGATAGAATTTCTATGCTTGTCTCCCTCTCTTCAAAATTCTTATTTGAGCCAAAAATATAGGATACCCATAACCTACCCCTTAAACCTTGTTAGTTTGGCTGATCGATTCTTTTCGACGGTCAGAAATCTTTCAAACCTTGCTAACATTTGCTTTTGCTAAATCTTTTCATTTGCATTTTGTATCCCCCTCATTGCCATCATCCACTTTATGTTAGCATTGGTCTTCGTGAAACTTTATGATGAATGCTTTTATATGTATGCTCCGCACGCATTTTGATTTTACAATCTTGTGTAAACATGATGTTTAGACATGACTAGAGACCCACATCATTCAGTTTTATATACCTTGCTATCATAATGCATTGGTTGGTTTTTAAACTTTGCAATGCGCCCTACTTATCTTACACCATAAAGAATTGTTAATTTTGGGATAAGCATGGTGTTTTGACCTTGGTTAATAAATCTTTATGGTAATGGAGAAGTTTGGCAACCACTTTGTAAGCATGGAGCTTAGTATTTGGTGTAAACGTTGTTTTGTTTTATACCATCCTTTCATTTGCATACACACTTGCACACACGTACACCCACTAGGTTTTAACTTTTTTTTCACTAGATTAACTATGCCACAAGTTAAGATCTTAGGGGATGTCTTTGGTTTGTCAGCATAGAGTGAGTATTCCCGACCATCACCTTGGGGGTACTTTGTGTTTTAGAATTGTTTTGCAGGCATGACAAATCTCTCCCATGAGTTTGTAATAAAAGATGAAAATAAGATCGTCAACACCTTCAAAATCCCGAAACAAACGCTGCTGTTTTCATCAAGATTAAGCACACATTCAGAACTGCACAAAATAAGAAAATTGGATATTCAGGAGCTCCATTAAGTCTTCTTTCCAACGCATCATGATTCAATATTTTAGGAGACCTGTGCAAGGAGTTACAACCAAATCTTTAGGTGTGACACGTTCTGAAATCAGTCTGGGACAGCTTGCACTCACGGAGTAAAAAGGGCACAACTCCTTTGTCCGAAGTCCGATTGGGATGAATGACTACTCGTTGGAAAGATAATTTCAAGCACATTGCAATGGAGTGACGTTTCAGTACATGTTCTGTTCTGGAAGTATAAGAAAAATTCGTGGAAGATGAACCAGCAATGAGGGACAACATGGAAGGAGGTGAAGATGGTATACAAAACGATTGAGACAAAGGCTTGTGACAAAGGGTGGACGTTGGAGGACAATCAAGACAAAGTGAAGAGTATGACGATCCACACATGGCGGTAGGACTTCAAGCTAGTTCATCATCTTCCATGCCTAGCAACATGCTAAGCATGGGGGAGGATTTGGCGGACATGAGAAGACCGCATGGAGTACAAGGATCACGGTTGCCACGAGATGATATTCTTCTTCCATGTTGAGCACAATGCTTAAGCATGGGGGAGGTCGTGCTACACTTCAAGTATCAAAGGACGGTAATAGTTCCTCAACCCTCTTTTTTCCTTGTCTTTTTATATGTCTGCACATATGTTTATGCCTTCAACAACCTTAGATGCAACCTTTGTATATCTCTCTATAGAATAACATGACTACTAGGAGTACAACCTAGGTTTGTTTTGTTTTCAATAATAATCACCGTTACCTTGTGCTCAACATGTATGCTCTTGCTTATGAATATATGATGATCATTGCCGCTTTACTTATTCTTGTGCTTGGTTTATATATGATTAAGCTAGTGCTCTCTTTAATATGATCTGAAATTTTAATTAAATGCTAGCCTAATCTTGTGTGGAGGTTATGATAACTTAAGTCCTATAGTTGTTTTTCGTTGCTCTCAATTTTGAATGAGTCAAAGATCATTTATTTTTGTTCTTAAAAGATATGCTAACCTTGTCTTTGATACCACTTGCATTTTGCTCTACCTATCCAAAGCCTTATATTCAATTGAGTGCAAAAACCTTAGTTTACAAGATTTATTTTTGGGTGCATTGATTCAAGGCTTGATTTCTCTGGCTCGAGACTAAGAAGCTGGTCATTCTGTTTTTGCGTATCTATCTTTATGCTAGCCTTTTCTATCCATGCATTGTGAGTTTCCACATCGGGAATTTTGCAAACCTCGCCGGATATTCACCCACAAGCCCAAAATATCTTTTTGTGTATACCTCCTTGACCACAACCCAAAACTTTGAGTATGGATTAATATTTTGAAGAAGATTACAAGGAAGGTGCCGTCAAGTGGAGCAAGATTTTGGGAGACCTCCATGAAAGGATCCCTAGAAGGTTTCAAGTATCTCTCTTCAAGAAAATACAAGAATTTCAGCACTTACCTTGGCACAATCATCACCTCTTTGCTCGGGGACGAGCAACGTCTAAGCATGGGGGGGTTGCCAAGGAGGTACTAGTGTAGTCTAGCGTTCAAGGGGAGTAGAAAAAAAAGGAAACAAAAGGAAAGAGAAAGAAAGAGAAAAAGTATGATGAAAAAAAGTGATGAAAAGAAATAAAAAGAAGAAAAATAATAATAAAGCTCCCCGGTTCTCTAGCTACATTTGGAGATTTCAAAAAGGATTTCAAGATCAAGACCCATACTCATCTTTCTAACCATGTGCAATCCGATAACGAGGACTTCGTTTGTGCCTCGGGATCACTCTTTACCATTTGCACATGTCCACCTATCTAAAAGTGTGTATTCATCTCTCCCCCTCCTTGATAACATTATTTTTCCAATGACCTTTTTGACGAGTCTCGGTAAGACCATGAGAAGCTAATCTTGTTTTAATAATACCTCAACTATAATATCTTGGTAGGACTAAACTTTCCTATAGCTCCATATAAAGCCTTCCACCAAATATTCGAGAGAGGAAAGGAGTAGGACAAGTAGGATTGAGAGACAAGATGAGATGAGAGTTCATGAGCAAGATGCAAGATGGTTATTATTGATCCTGGTAAAGCAATTTTTCTTCATCCCGCTCTTTATTTTTCAAAATTTCTGAGATTTGTTTAATTTTGAGAGCATGATTAATTACTTGTGGAAAAACTTAAATGATATCTACCCTCCATAGATATGAAAGCTAGCTACATTATGGAACTTTAATAAATGTAAACTTGGAGAGCATTATGTTTTCTCATGTATGAACAAGTGCAGGGTATGAACATTGAAGGGCAATACTGATATCCATTGAAGGCTTACTCGAGGACGAGCAAGGTTTAAGCATGGGGTATGTTGACGGTCAATTTCCGTCAACCAAGAGCACTTGTTACACTTTGGTTTGAGCTTTGAATTATAACTAACCCGCCAGTAGGCGTACTAATGATGTAACAAGTTCACACTTGCATGTGGTTTTTGGAGTATGTTGTTTACGCAGGATTTAAGCGCCTAAATGAGGACTTCCGGGAAGAGTTCATCGAGCACTTTATGAGAAGATCACGAAGCCCGGCACAAGTCAAGACATGAAGTGAACATGACTCCAAATGACCAGAGGACCGAAGCATGAAGCTGTGAAACTCTGAGGACCCGAACAAAAGATGCGGGAGTTTGCGTGCCAAGCACCCTTATCTATACCGCAGGGAAAATGACGTCAAGGACCTACATGCCCTTCGGCAAATGTTCAAGAAAGTGCATCAAGCATCGTGGAGGAAGATGGGCCCGAACCGGGCCGAAAAGGGCCTAGGCTGGCCCATGCCGACCGGCCTAGGGTGTTTCGGGCCCGGTTCACGGCGTCCTTTGACCTACACGCTCCTCGGCTCATTTATATCCCCTGCCTCCGACGGCTGCCAAATCCAATCACGAGAACTCGGCGAAACCTAGAAGTGAGCACCAGAGGGAGACGACGACGGCGGAGTCCTCGAAGTTGTCTAGGGGATGGCCTAGGCCAACCCTAGCCGCCATGACCGCCCTACGTGGTTGTGCCATGGCGGAGTTCCGGAGCTACATGTTCACCATCTTAGGTATGATCTCGGTGGTGATGGTGTAACACATACTTTCATGTGAGTAATGATAATCTTGTCATCCGATCTATTAGGGATTCCATGTCTCCGTTTATACCTTTTACTTATTGTGAATGTGATTTGATCCCTAGTCTAATGCATTAGTTAGGCTATATAGCATGCTCTATGTAATCGTGGTGATTAGGTTTAGCATGTCGACCCTTCATGGTTTGTAGACACGTTCATGTTTGGACGTGCCCCTAGATCCCCCGCTTCGTTAAGGGAGCATTGTGATAGGGTGATTTCCCCCGAAAGAGCGGATGTCTTCGGGAGGTAGGCCGGAGGTAGGAGTTTAAGGATGCTAGTTGATGAGATGCTCGATTCGTTGCTTGTTTGCCGGAGCTTCAACTAGAAGGCGCTAGGCCTAGCTACCCCTTCGGTGGAGCTTTACCTTAGCCGTTGTTCATGGATGTGATCAACCTTGTGCTATCACTCATATGTATCAAGGTTCATCCTTTGTATGCAATCAATACTATATGTTAGGTTAGCTTGACTAGATAAGGTAGAGATCCTTAGCGGTTTGCTTCCGATCCTTGGATTGACAAACCTTGGGGTGCCCTCCTTGGTGAAAAAGGCACCAAGTCACACATACGCTTGCGGTGAACTTCTATACGGTTTTGGACCGTCAACACTCTCTGTCCTAGGAATGAAACCCTATGGGAATACTCATTCTCCTATTGAGAAGTGCTACAACGGTGTATCAGTGCGCTTGCGGATTCGTTCGCACTCGTCAGGGTACCCGTGAGTTTCTTACACACTCACGCTAGTGCGCCAGTGGTGGTGATGTTAAGAAACACCAACAAGCATTTTCGGCGCCGTTGCCGGGGACGGCTGTTGTTAACCTTTCGAACCCGTCTATCCTCGTATTTATCTTTTTTCGTTTTCTTCTTCCTTCACCCCTGTTACCCTTCGAGATACCTTTTTTGTTTCTTTTACTTCTACCTTTACCCCCGCTATCCATGGAAGGTTATCCTTGTAAACACCTTCCACCTTCGAGGAGTGAACCCTTAGAGCCATCTTTGTCAAGACCCATTCTTACATCTGGCTATCGGCTTCACCCCTCTCTCATGAAGCTAATTCAGGACTTATCCTTCTCGGGGTTAATTCATGAGAACGCCTTTGATCATGTGAGAGATTACGAGCGTCTGATTGAAACTCTGGGTAAAATTGGAGAATCACCGGATGCTCGGAAAAGGGAGTTTTTCCCGCTATCCCTCTCTGGGAAAGCACGGGTTTGGCACTGTTGTTCTGGTAGAGACTACCTTACTTGGGAAAGTTTGAGAGCAGCTTTCTGCTCCCAATTCTTCCCGATATGACGTGTCATCTCGTTAAGGACCAAGATTCTCAGTTTCAAGCAATGTGAGGAGGAATCACTAGGAATGGCATGGAATCATTTCGCCTCTGCGGTGGAAGATTGCCCAGTGCTCTACATTCCCAATTGCATGCTGCTCCAACACTTCTGGTTTGGATTGTGGAAGGATGATGCCATGAGGCTTAATGCTCTCTCCGGAGGTTCCTTTGTGTACTTGGTCGCTGTTGAGGGAAAAGAGATCCTGGAGAATCTCCGGGATTTCAGCTCCCCTTACATCCCAGTCAATGAGGTACCTATTGACAGCTGTTATCCACTCATTTTATGCCCGTCAACATGTACCTTTTGGCATGAGAAATAATCATCAACACTAGAATAGGGCTTAAACTAATCATTTCCACAAGTGTTGGTGATTATGCAAATGCAGGCAATTAGCACTAGAAAGAGGAGTAAAAGAACAAGTCTTTGATCCAAGTACTTCAAGCTCAGCCAATAAGGGGGTGCCACATAGGATTCCCCTAGATCACTGACGTCATCAATCCAAGAGATGCAAGACCGACGAATCAGAGAGCGACACATGGACTTCACTTGGATCCATGGGCCCACCTTGAATTCCAAAACGAGGCATGCACGGGGGAAGGATCAAAGGGCCCACTGGTCAGCCACCTGGAGAAAACACAGGCCAGGAGGCTGCCCTAGGGGTTCGACTGACTCTAGGATCGGCCGAACCGACCTAGGGTCGGTTCATCCTGGCCTTGCACGTGGAGGTCTCCCATTGGTCACTTGCTGCGATCCCAGGCGTTTTGGAGCACATTGAGCCCCGGAGCAAGCCTCCCCCTTGCCTATAAATAGAAGGGGAGGGTCCTCACTTTTGGGACACACACTTCTCCAGCTCCTCTTCATTTTGGTCTTGGAGCCTCTCTCTTTAGGAGAGGAGAGCTCTTTGTATAGGATTAGTGCTAGGAAGTGAGGTGGGAGGCTTGGGGCCATGTCATGTTCATGACATTTCCTCAAGAACGATCCTCAGTGGTGCCTTCGTTCTTCATTTAGACTAAAGTGAGTATTTCGACACTTTCTATTTAGACTAAAGTTGTTTGCATGCTTAGGTGTATTGTTCTTATGTTCTTCGAACACAACCCTTTCGATCTAGTAGAGCTGGATCATAAGTTTGCATCTTGTTTGTGTGCTAGCTTGTCTATTAGAGTAAAGTTGATGCTCCTGCATATCTCTAATTAGATCAAAGTGCATTCGTGATCTTGCATAAGTGATAAAGCATACCTTGAGCTAGTGCCAGTATCTCCCTCGCGGATTCGTAGTTCCGTATTTATACGGAGTGCTATAGTCGGGCTATCGGGACGTCAGACGGTGTCCGGCTATAGTAGTAGTCAGTGGTGTAGTTGTGGTGTCTGGACCATTGGTTATCCTTCGAATACCAAGTACATTCGCGTAACGATAGAGGTAGGCCGCAGTGGTGACAGCCTGTTGGACCCTTTGGAACCCTCCGCTCCTGTGTACCGAGTAGGGCCCCGTTGCCAGAACATATTCCTAGCCTTAAACAGCTCGGGTGGGTTGGCGCCCAAGGCGAGTGTTATACTTGAGAGACCGTGCTAGACTCTGCGCTCGGTCAGGCAGATCCTTTCTACCTATCCTTTCAATTAGTGTTGTGTCCTTAGACCATCAGCTAGGTTCAATCCAGAGCTCCTCCGTCCTAGGAACGAAACTCGACGGGAATACTCATTCTCCTAGGGAGAAGTGCTACAACGGTGTATCCATGCGCTTGCGGATTCGTTCGCACTCGTCAGTGTACCCGGGAGTTTCTTACATGCTCACGCTAGAGCGCCAGTAGTGGTGACGTTAAGAAACGCCAACAGTACCCACCAGAGGAAATGTTGAGTCACCTAGATCTATCATCAGCGGAGCCCGAGATTTCATATCCACTCTTTCTGAGCTTTGGCTGAAGGTTCCATTCCTGAATAGCAGGAGTCTAAGGGAAAGATTTCTTAGCGCAAAATCTACCCTTGGGTTCCCCTCTTGTGCATCTTCTTAGACCTTCTCCCCAAGACTCCGTCTCGCGGGAGGATGGAGAGAGTGGTTAGGAAAGAACGATCATTCCCGGCTAGGATGACTGGTTTGATCCTAATTACCATCTCCTAAGGAGGGTGTGAGAGGCTTATCGTGTTCCTACGTTGCGGTTTGAGCTGAAGTGCCTTGCACTAAAGTTACGTATAAACCAAGACATCGGTCTCTGCTTTATAATCCATCGGATTCATTCATCAGACCGAAGGAGCATGATCACTTACCGATCGAATGGAGTGCATCCACTTCTTATCTTAAGCCCATCGATCGATGCCAGTCAGTCAAGAGAAGCTTACCCTCATACCTTATGCTTGACTTGATCGATGCCCAATGGGAGCTGCACTTTCCAACTTATCAATAGCCTCCCATTGGAAGCTTAGGCCAGACTCTCTGCCTAAGGCAAGAGTGAGTTAAATCTCGTTCTTCACCTGAACTCTGGTTCTTGAATGCACACCGGCCGTTGGAGTTTATGCTCTACCCTCTTTTGGAGGCCGAGTGTCTTTCTGAGCTTGAGTTCACTCGGAGATCGGTTCCTGATGTGAGAGCACTAGCCTCAGTGCTCGATCTTTTTATCTCCGAGTTCCGCTACCTCAGTGCTATAGCTCTCGAGTCCCGTGACCACCCCAGAGCTGTTTAAGCTCTCTAGGATGATCATGCTTGTTTTCAGCTTTGTTATCTTTTGGATTCGTGTTGTATATGCACTAACATTGCAGATTAGAGCTTATCACCACATCACACTATCTGCAAGAGAGATGACCATGAGTTGAGACAGGGGATCATGAGACACCCGCATTCTGATATTCTTGGGTCTCATTTATTTTGTTTCCCTAAGAAGAATTATCCTTCGGGTATCTTGTGAGCACTAACCATGCAGGAGAAAGAAATTATCAGAGATAGAAGGAGTAAGGCAAAGGACCATAGAAGACAACACCATCGTGGCAACACGGTGAACACTTCATGATCCCCATCAGTGGCTTCTACACTTGTGATGGACCAGGTTTGTTGTCGAGGTGAGTTCCCCCGAAATACCTATGGTTATATTAGTGGCTTAGCCAAAGTTATTATAAAGTAGAGCTTGATTATTCAACCCCAACCTTATCCTAGTTTTAGCCAGAGCCCACCTTTCCATCTCGGGGCATCCACCTAGGCTTGTGGCCTTAGAGCCTGTTTGAGCCTACACGCGAAGGGGGAGGACCAGAGGGGCCCACCTGGGGCCTGCCGAACCCAGGTTCGGCCGAAGCCAGGGTGCCGCCGCGTCCTTCCTTCTTTCGTGTGTGCATCTCTTCCTCCTCCAGAAACCCTTTCCCTGCCGCATGACGAGTTTCAAGTCGCGCAGAACCCATCTCTTCCACCTCACCTTCTTCAACCCATCGCCGAAGCCATGGGCGGAAAGAGCGTCATCCCTTTTAACGGCTCCACCTCGTCCACCAGTCCCAAGGCAGGGGGCAACCCCTCCATCGCTGCCGCCCCTGCAAGAGACCTTGCGATGGTGGCTGGTGTCCTGGAGGTTGCTCCGCTCGCCTCCATCCCGCCAGGTGGGAGGATTCTGAGCACGCCACCGTTCAGGCGCTCTGCCTCGCCTGGAAAGAGGCGCTCCTCGCCTCTGCATCGCTCAGGGCTTGTGGGACATGGGTACCACTGGGTCCCCACCGACCAGGCTCATGGAAAAGTGGGTCCGGCCCACCAGATGACCTATTGACCTGGTAGTGGGCCCAACAGACCTAATCTGTGGCCCACATGACTTCCTGAAGACCTTATCCGGAACAACTACAAGACTTGAAGTGCACAGCAAGACGGCGATGGGATCTGATAGGCTTTCCGAAGATTGCAGGGAACAGTTGTAATCAACAAGAGATAGGTCTCCTAGTCGTAACCGACCAGGACTCTGGGCGACCGACCTTTTCCGCTGGCCAATATAAGGCGGGCATGGCGTCCTCTGATGTACATAGCAATCCAAGCAATCAATCTCCACCGACAACTAGACGTAGGGTTTTACTCTCCGGAGGTCTGAACCAGTATAAACTCGCCGTGTTCCGTGTGCTCTAGCATAACCATAGAGTCCTTACCTCTAAATCGGCCCCCAACGAACAAATAAACCACCGGGGTTGTCTCCCCTATGGGCTGTGCAGAGCTAAACCTCTGACAGCTCCACCGCGACGCTCGACGCGTTTATTTGCTCCGCCGCCCTACCAACCCAAGCGCTCCAAATATATCTTCATGATTAAGACGAAGGAAGAAGAGGAGAACCTTTGTTATCTTGAGGGAAGACTTGTGGCGACCGTCGACTTTGATGATGGCACCCTCCAAGCATTGGGATTTTATTGGGATATATATCAAGTATTGATCCACCTCGGATGGGCACAATTTTCCGATGGAGTTGCAACAGATACTCACAAGGAGTTTTCTTTGGAGATGCTCATGACCATAAAGTGAAGGATGAGAATGGCAACCAGAGAGGGGGAGTGAATGGGAGCCGATAAAAATTCTTCTCCAAAGAGTCAAACTCGGCCTATGATCCCAAACGCAACTCCGAAGTCCTCGACACCCCGCTAGCCAAATCCACGTAGCCACTAGAGTGCTACTGGACCTAGAAGCTAGCCACACACCCAAACTACTCGAACACGTAGCGGAAAACAAACTCGAGCAGCAACCACTAGCCACCGGTTAGACCGGTCCCTAGCACCGGTTAGACCGGTCAGGAGCAACCTGGTCTGAATTCTCTCAAATTTGCCCAGCAAACCTAGATGGCAATTCTAGGATGTGAAGCAACAAGGAGAACTCCAGAACCCAACCAGGCTAGAGAAAACCACACCAAAACTCCAAGACACCCAAAAACACTAAGGCCAAACTTGCACCAGAAGAACTATGCGAGCAAGCAACACAACCAACAGCAGAAACAAGGAAATTCCGACTGGAAGCCCCGCACCGGTATGACCGGTGAGCAGCACCGGTCAGACCGGTCTGACTCAGAAAACTCTAACTGCAAGAACTCAACACTCCAAAGGCCAAAACTCCAAGAGATTGAAATAGCAGCAAGCCACGAGAACAACCAACACCCTGGTGATGAACTCCCGAGCAAAGCCACTGCATGGCCGCACCAGTCAGACCGGTGGAAGGCACCTGTCAGATCGATCACGCTTGGGCGGCTCAGGAAGAACTCCACCCGCAGGTCAACTCCCTCCTTTCGATGCCCTGATCTCCCGATTTGCTCCACGGATTCAAGTAAAACTTTGAGGATAGGTGTAACACCTCATGGACAAGCCACACCTAAGAGATCGTCCCTAAAGATCCACTAAATCAAGAGGAATCAAAGCATGAACACCAAGAACACCTCTCCACGAAACCACCAAGAAAACCCAAAATCGAGCACCTTTACCCACGGATTTGGAAGGGAGATCACCAAGAAAAGAACCACAAGGGGCTCATGTGTGCATCCCTTAACAAATTCGTGAAGGAGAGGCCTCAAAACCACCAAAGGAAAATTTTCAAGAAAAGGCTCTGAAAATTCACAAAAAGAGAAACAGGAGGAACAACCACTATCACTAAATGAATCACGCTGAACCTTCTATACATCAAAGGAAACATTCATACAAGGTCTAGCTTGCCTCACTAACATCCATCCCTTTCTAAAGATCTCACCATGAAGCTCTCAAGCTAATCCTAGAGAAAATAGGTAGCTAAAAAAAGAAAATGCTAAGAGCAAATGAAAACCCTAAAGCCGAGGAGATAGCTGCCACAACCCTTCTACCTAGTTTATATATGAAGTCTTCCGGTGGGAGTAAATGACAAAGATACCCTTTAGGTGATACAATCCCTTGAAGGTTAAATTAGGAAACTTGACAGCTTTTCCGTTGGACGGACGCCCAACAACCGCACCTCGCATAGCCTCGATGCCAAGCCTGCGATCCCGACGCGTGTCCTCCGCTTCGAGTCACCCGGCGCTCCTCGGCCGCCACCGGTCCGACAGGTGTCCAACACTGGTCAGACCGGTCCACACCGGTCCATACCGATCAGACCAGCCTGATGCAGCGTCGAGCCGTCGACCACTCGGACTTGGCTTTGAGGATCAGCCAAGGAACCCAGTGGTTTTGTGGTGAATCACTGCAAACCCTGCGAGCTTGGTGCAGCCTCCTTGCCGAGCTCCTCGAATTGGCCGCCACGTACGCTCCAGCTCGATGTTGGCTTTCAGATCCACCAACGAACCCGCTATCTAACTTCGACTTGCTCTTCTTGCACCATGTGACTCGCACTTGACCCCGTCTGTCCACCGGGTCCATCGAATCAAGCCTACTTGTCCCTCTAGTCCTTCAGAGGCCCCGCAAGGTTAAGACCTTTCGTGCTTGTTCTTCACCTGCACCAACGCAAATCAAGTTGATGCCTATATCTACAAGACAATGCACAGTGTCAGTCCACACAACATTGTCAATCACTCATCACTAAGGAGTGGCCATCCACCGACCGTCGAACACTCCGGTCCTCAATCTCGCCCTTGATGAGTGCATTGACAATACACCACGTAACCGATACATAAAGAAAAGTAACAACAAAAGACAAACAAAACAAGGCAAACAAGTGATCCAACAACCAAACAACAAAAACTCTTGATCACTTGTAATCCAAAGTCTCCGTCCCCTAAGGCAAGGGCAACTGCTCAACACAACCGAGACAAACCACCAAAGCTCTCAAAGAGCAAAGCAAAGCTCGCACGGAGCAAACCAACCGAAGCAAGAACTCAGATGACCCAAGGGGCTCCCCTTGAACACGTCCAGCTCCCCCTGAGCAAATGCAACTCCCCCTAAACCAAAGCATGCATCTTACCTTGAAGACCAAGCTCTCAGCTCCACACCGGTCAGACCGGTCTAGGCACCGGTCAGGCTGGTTGCAATACCTGCAACAACCCTGTTAGATGGGTCAGACCGGTGACCCACACTGGTCAGACTGATGACCATCTAGAAAATGCACATGCCCATTTTTTGTCCGGAATGCCACCGAAACTTTCTAAATGTATGCAACAAGGTTTTCCATGCCCAAACTTCTCCCCCTTGTTGATAACGTATGAATCAAGGCATTTCTACAAAAATTTCAGCACTAGGCTTGTTAAATGGACATAGAGCCATAAAATGTGCTAGGAACAAGCAAATGAACCACTTAGACTTGACAAAGGTTCAAAATAGCATAGCCATCAAGAATGTTCAGTTGCATACACACAAGTTCAAGCCATGGTTAAAATTAGCATTTTTAGGCAAAATTTCCTCTCATGAGCAAAGTCCTACACATGCACAAAAAGAGCTCGAAATAAACTAAATCACTCAAAGATCATCTGAGGACAACATATTTTCATTAAGAGATCATGGAGGACTCCCATCAAGCCAGTCAAGTCATGTCAAAGCCATGGAGTCAAAGCTACCATTTAGCACCCATTTTATAAAAAATGTAGCAAATAAGGCATAAAGACATGTTGGAGGACACTTTTCACTCCATATTCATTTTTCTTTCCTTTTCTTCTTCTTTTTCCTCATATTAAATAGTTAATGGTACATGAAATGCCTTTGCGGCAAAAAGAAGCTTATGCTCCTCCAAGACGTGCAAAAGGGGCTAAACATCCAACATGAAAAATGGTCTTCGACCCATCCAATCAAAACTTGCATCCAAGCTTAATCTAAGCATGACATAGCCAATCAAAGCACATAATGAGCATATACAAGCTTCTACTCATGAGAAAGAGTATATTAGCATTTTTGATAAAAGTAAGCTATCTCATCATGAATATACAACCAAACTATCAAGCATAGCTTATCATCCCAAATATCAATCAAGCACATTCACAAGCTTAAACATAGCATATCCTAGGGATCAATGCAACATGCTTATCATACAAAGATGCAAAACTATACATCAACATACAAAGATGGCTATCCTATGAAATTAAACATTAATGCTATACATCAAAGTAAACATGTATGATACATATGCTACAAAGGGAGCTCCCAAAGACCAACTCAAAAAGGACAACACACACCAAGCTCTCCCCGTAAACGAGCAAAGGTAGCTTGGTCAAGTGGCTTTGTAAAGATATCAGCTTTTTGGTCTTGGGTAGGGACATGGCTCAAAACTATGGTTCCCTTCTCAACATTGTCCCTCAGAAAGTGGTACCTCACTCCGATGTGTTTTGTTCTGGAATTGAGCACTAGGTTTTTGGCAACACTTATGGCACTAGTGCTATCACAAAGAAGTGGGATATGAGTGCACTCCTCACCAAAGTTTCTCATGGTATAGGAAATCCAAAGCAGTTGGGAATAGCAACTAGCGGCTGCAACATACTCGGCCTCTGTGGTAGACTGAGCTACACTCAACTGTTTACAGGAAGACCAAGAGACCAAAGAGGAACCAAGAAACTGGCAAGAACCAGATGTAGACTTGCGCTCCACATGACACCCAGCAAAGTCAGCATCGGAAAATGCGTGAAGTGTGAGTGTCGAGTGGCAGAATACCAAAGACCAAACTCAAGAGCGTACTACAAATACGTGAAAATCCTCTTGACAGCCTGCCGATGTGAAGTCCTCGGGGAAGCCTGAAAATAAAGCGAAGAGACACATGCTGAACTGTATGTCTGGCCTCGTCGCCGTCAAGTAGAGGAGGGAGCCGATCATGCTCCGGTACTCCTTCTGTTCCACTAGTTCACCATCCTCGTCCGCATCCAAAGCTGTAGTCGTAATCATCGGTGTTGACATGGGCTTCGCATCATTCATGTTGAACTTCCACAACATGTTCTTGGTGTACTTTCTCTAGTGCACGAAGGTCCCGTCCTTGACTTGCTTGATCTAGAGCCCTAAGAAAAACTGCAACTCGCCCATCAAAGACATCTCGAATTCCCTGCTCATGTCATCTGCAATCTTGGCAACAAGGTTATGAGAGGAGCCACCAAAGATTATGTCATCCACGTAAATCTGTACAATCAACAGGTCATTTTCATGCGTAAGGAGAAACAGGGTCTTATCAACTGTGCCCATCACAAACCCCTTACTTAGCAAAAAACCTCTCAACCTACCATACCAAGCCCTCGGTCCCATAAAGAGCTCTCTGGAGTTTTTACACATGGTGTGGGTATCTCTCACTCTCAAACCCCGGTGGTTGCTTCACATACACTTCTTCCTCTATCACCCCATTTAAGAAAGTACTCTTCACATCCATCTGGAACAACTTGAACCCTTTAGCCACGGCAAAGGCTAGAAGGATCTGAATCACCTCCAGTCGGGCCATAGGAGCAAATGTCTCCTCATAATCTATACCCTCTTTCTGATTGATTCCCTAAGCCACCAACCTAGACTTATTCGTCACGACCTCCCATTCTCACCTTCCTTGTTCTTCCACACCCAATTGGTACCTATAGGACGGCAATTTGGCGGTGGATCAACTAACACCCAGACTTGGTTTCTCTCAAAATTCTCCAACTCCTCGGGCATGAAATTTACCCAGTTTGCATCAGAAAGTGCGTGTCCAATATCCTTGGGCTCGAAAGAGGCAACAAATGCGGAGTGAGCAAAGTGAGAAGTATTTTGTGACCGACTGTGTAGTTCTCGCGTTGATGTCACCTATGATCCTCGAAGAAGGGTGATCCACTTGTACACGCCTAGGAGCCTCTCACTTGGAGACTACCTCCCCCTCCACAGCAGCTTCCACCCTTGCTTGCGGTACATGTTGATGCGTAGTAGTCGAAGTAGAAGGCCCGCCATCAACTGTCGTCGTCGTCGTGGAAGTAGAGGGTACACGATCCGCAACAGGTACACAATCCTCATCATCTCCATCACCATCTTCTTCCTCCTCCTCAAATAGCGTCTCAGCCATCTCCTCATCACCTGCACAATCAAAACCAAGAGAGGTACATGGCAATGTCTCGTCGAAGGTCACCTCGCAAGTCTCCATGATTTTGTTAGTCTCAAGATTAAGCACCCTATAAGCTCTAGAATAGTTTGCATATCCAAAGAAAATACCATAACTAGACCTAGCCTCAAACTTATCAAGTTTTGCTTTCTTCAGAATGAAACATTTGCAACCAAAGACTCAGAAGTGACTCACCTTAGGAGCACGACCATGCATGAGCTCATAGCTTGTATTCTTCTTGAATGCTCGAAGGAAGATCCTATTCAAGACATAGCATGCATGAGCTAACCGCCTCAGCCCAAAACCTCCTAGGAGTCATGTGCTCATCGAGCATCATCCTAGCCATCTCACACAACGTCCGGTTCTTCCTTTCCACAACTCCATTCTGAGGGGGCACATAAGGAGTTGAGTACTGATGCTCAAGACCAAGATCACAGTAAAAGGCATCAAAATGAGGGTTTCTGAACTCAGAGCCATTATCACTCCGGATTGCTCAAATAGTGTTCTCATGCCTCTCATTTTTCAACCTCGCGACCAAGTCTTGAACAAAACCAAATGTCTCACTCTTATCCTCCAAGAAAAACACCTAGGCATAGCGAGAATAGTCATCCACCACAACCAGGACATACCAATTCCCACCCACCGAGCGAACTCGAGCTGGCCCAAAAAGGTCCATATGCAACAGCTCTGTCGGTTGCTCTGTCATGATAACAGTCAGGGGTGGATGAGAAGCAGCGACCATCTTACCATGCCTTCAAGGTGCACAAACCAACTCCTTCTCAAACCTCAACCTCGGCAATCCTCGGACCAAATCGAGACCACTCAAGCGGGAAAGCAAATCAAAGCTCAAGTGTCTCAACCGCCTATGCCACTTCCACAAATTAGAAGAACCAGCCACCAAACACCGTGCAGGACCATCAGACTGAGAGAAATTAGCTCAAAAAATCTGACCCTCAAGAACGACCGTACAAACAAGGTCGCCTCGAGAATCAAGCACCTGAGACGCACCCAACTTAAATCGAACCTCAAAGCCCTCATCAAGTAGTTGAGACACAGAATGCAAATTGAACCCCAGGGACTTGACAAGAGCAACATGCCTTTGTGAAACCTTCCTGCTCACCTTTACCATACCTTCACCTGGAACTCGTCCCTTACCATTATCCCCAAAAGTGATGTACTCCCTAGTACTCACTGGGGTGAGGCTTGTGAACCACCTCCTGTCTCTGGTCATGTGTCGTGAACAACCGGAGTCCAACAGCCAAACCTTCCTCAAGCCTCCCACCAGCAAATCAAAAATGAGCACAAGAATGAGCAAGCGACTCAACACTAGGGTTAGTACAAAAAGAGTAAAACCAGTGTCGAGCCATTTCCTCAAAAGTGGGGTTAGCCATATCCATCCTATTACGACCACCAAAGCTATGACCACCACCAAACTGAACCACCTCACGTCTCGCTGGAGGAGTACGACCACCACGAAAGGAAGAGCGTGGCCCGTACCTCCTCTGAGACTCAAAGCTGTGATGACCTCTCCCATCCTCATATCGACCATGAGGTGGAGAACGTCCAGCAAACAGCCCACAACCAGACTCTAACTGCCTACCACTAGAACCAAATCGATCAACACCATGACCTCGAAACCCAAACTTCACACCTCTCTAGGGTGCACCGGTCTGACCGGTGCCCCTGACCGGTCTGAACAGTGCCTCCCTTCCAGCACCACGGTCCTGACCAGCAGCTCTCCTATCACCCCAAGCTGGTATAGACCTCACCACAGCCTCTCCCCTAGGTAGTGGCATACGAGGCTCAGGCACACCTTGTGAAGGGTGGTACCTGTCCTTGTTCGCCCACTCCTTATCCATCCTCTCATCCCTCTTCCTCTTGTAGCAAAACTCACCAATGTGACCATCTCTCCGAAAATACACATAATGGAAGCAGACCTGTTTTGGCTTTGGCTGTGGGTTCTCACTGGGTTTCTCTACCTTTTTCTTCTCTGACTTCCCTTCAAACACATTCCCAAGGGTACTCACAAACCTCACCGGTTTCTGGAAATCATCTGTTTTGTGGGGGGACACGGGTGGATCTAGAACGGTGTCTAGTTTTTTCGCAGGTGATTTGGCTTGGGTGCATACTTGTTTGTGGGTGTAGTTTGTGGTGGCACTGGGATATCTCCAATCTTCCCCTCACTCTCACCACTACACTCTCCAATATTCTTTGACCCCAAAGCCTAGCAATCAAAGCGCTTAAACGCAGCCATCATCACAATCAACTGAGGCTCATGACCCGACAACGAACTCATCATCTTTCCCAACTCATCATTCTCATTCTGCAAGCGATCAACATAATGTGCAAGCTCCATATTCTTAACAGCATGTAACTCACAAGTAGAACATCTAGTAGCAATAGGAGCCTTCAGCTCACCCTATAGCGTAACAATCCCTAGAGGTTCAGCATGTGAATCATCTAGTTTTGCATGCAACACAGGACAAGATTTGCAACCACCAAGCAAACTAGATCTAGATTTCAGCTCATCCAACTCACTCCTAGCCACATCTAGTTCCTCAATTATGGAGGCATGCTTCTGTTTCAAAACAATCAAATCAGACAGGAAATCAGAGCAATCACTGCAATCAACCTCATCACTAACCAAAGGAGCAGCCTTCATAGCATCCAAAGCAAGCATATCATCGAGATGCCTAGCCTCTAACTCGGCCGCTTTTCCCTAGCTTCTTCTAGTGAGGCCCTAAGCTCTTTCCTCATCTTCTTGGCATCTCTAAGCATAATATCATGATTATCTAGAAGTTCATTCAATGTAGCATTCTCCTCAAGCAACGAGTCAATGGTGGGGGGAAGTACCTCATCCTCAGAATCGGAGTCCGAGTCGTCCTTGTTACTCTTCTTGCTACCCGAACTGTGTGCCATGCCGCAGAAGCCGCTCGCCGCCATGAAGCTCAGCCCATTGAAGTTCTTACTCATGTGCCTCTTGCCCTTGTGCCTTCCATGGTCTTCATCTTCACTACTGGTGCTCGACGTAGTGTAGAAGGAAGAAGAAGTATCAACATCTCTCACACCGGCCACCATCGCTCTGGACTTCTTCTTGTGGTAGCCACCCTTCTTCTTGTTCTTGTACTCGTCCCAGCTCTTGTGCTTGGAGTGGTGGTTCCGAGATCGGTGGTTGTGTTCGGACTACTTGTACTCAGCCTTCGGGTGATGCCTGTACTCCGACTTGTAATCCTGCTTGTACTCGGGCTTCTTGTACTCGATCTTGTGCTCATCTCCCTCGGGACACTTGGTGATGAAGTGCCTGTGCTTCCCACACTTGTAGCACGTCCCTGAGTTCCTCCTGAAGTTATTCCTATTCTCATTCAGGCACCTGAACCGCTTGGTCAGCAAAGCAAGATCCTCATCATCCAGCACCTCGAACTCCTCATCTGGCAAAGAAACAAGAGCATACAGAGAAAACATCCTAGAAGAGTGGTTAGCGTTAGTTCTTAGTCTGGAAATAAGAGCCAGACTATCCTCAGCAGGGCCCTTGCCCTTCTTGGCTCTCAAGCCTCGGTCCACCTCGGACGACATGAGCTTAGAGAACAGCTCGTCCACCGTCAGGGTCTCATACACACTGGACTCCTGAATAGCCACAACCTTTGCACTCCATACATTGAGATCCAGTGCGTGTAAGAGCTTGATAGCTCTATCATGATCATCGTATGGGAGTTGGGTGATGTTGGCTTTCTTGTTGTTCACAATCAGCGTGAAGCGCTCAAACATGGCATTTACAAACTCTTCGAAGAGATGAGTGAAATTCTCGTACTCAGTCCGGTAGGTCATAAAGCAACGTGCCTTCACCTGACTGTTTCCACCATGGGGATTTCTCAACTGGGTCCATATCCGGTGTGCCAACTTCTCCTCGTACACTCTACTGATCTCGGATACACATAGAGCACGATAGAGATAGTCCACAACCTTGTTGTTGGCATTTAACAAATCCCTAGTCCTGGGCAAAATGAATGACTCCAGTATGACATAGTTCTCGTCAACCGTCACGTCCCAAATCAACTGACCCTTTCCACGCATGAACACGCCCATCCGGGCTTCCCACATCTGGTAGTCTTTCCCATCGAAGTGGGGAGGAACTGAACCCTTCCTGTAGTCCACCATCTTTGGATCTCAACTGTTCAAGGTCTCCACAATCTGTATCCGGCTCTAATACCAATTGAAGGACCAGAATGGCGACCGGAGAGGGGAGAGTGAATGGGAGCCGATAAAAATTGTTCTCTGAAGAGTCGGACTCGGCCTATGATCCCAAACGCAACTCTGAAGTCCTCGACACCCCGCTAGCCAAATCCACGTAGCCACTGGAGTGCTACTGGACCTAGGAGCTAGCCACACACCCAAACTACTCGAACACACAGCGGAAAACAAACATGAGCAGCAACCACTAGCCACCTGTCAGACCGGTCCATGGCACCGGTCAGACCGGTCAGGAGCAACCTGCTCTGAATTCTCTCAAATTTGCCCAGCAAACCTAGATGACAATTCTAGGAAGTGAAGAAACAAGGAGAACTCTAGAACCCAACCAGGCTAGAGAAAACCACACCAAAACTCCAACACACCCAAAAACACTAAGGACAAACTTGCACCAGAAGAACTCTGCGAGCAAGCAACACAACCAACAGCAGAAACAAGGAAATTCCCACTCGAAGCCCTACATTGGTCAGACCGGTCTAGCTTAGAGAACCCTAATTGCGAGAACTCAACACTCCAAAGGCCAAAACTGCACGAGATTGAAATAGCAGCAAGCCATGAGAACAACCAACACCCTAGTGACGAACTCCCCGAGCAAAGCCACTGCAGGGCCGCACTGGTCAGACCGGTCATGCCTGGGTGGCTCGTGATGAACTCCACCCGCGGGTCAACTCCCTCCTTTCGATGCCCCAATCTCTCAATTCTCTCCACAGATTCAAGTAAAACTTTGGGGATAGGTGTAACACCTCATGGACACGCCATGCCTAAGAAATCGTCCCCAAAGATCCACTAAATCAAGAGGAATCGAAGGATGAACGCCAAGAACACCTCTCCATGAAACGACCAAGAAAACTCCAAATTGAGCACCTTTACCCATAGATTTGGAAGGGAGATCACCAAGAAAAGAACCACAAGGGTCTCATGTGTGCATCCCTTAACAATTTTGTGAAGGAGAGGCCTCAAAACCACCAAAGGAAAATCGCCAAGAAAAGTCTCCAAAAATTCATAAAAAACAGAAACGGGAGGAACAACCACAATCACTAGAGGAATCACACCGAACCTTATATACATCAAAGGAAAGATTCATACAAGGTCTAGCTTGCCTCCCTAACATCCATCCCTCTCTAAAGATCTCATCATGAAGCTCTCAAGCTATTCCTAGAGAAAATATGTAGCTAAAAAGAAGAAATGCTAAGAGCAAATGAAAACCCTAAAGCCCAAGAGATAGCTGCCACAACCCTTCCGCCTAGTTTATATATGAAGTCTTCTGGTGGGGGTAAATGACTAAGATGCCCTTTAGGCGATACAACCCCTTGAAGGGCAAATTAGGAAACTTGACAGGTTGACCAAGTTTTTTACCATCATCCACTCAAAATTAGTAATGCCACCCAAAAGCAAAGTTGTGTCCCTCGAAAAGATGAACAACTTTTATTTTGGCCGATTTTGAAGTGTTTAGATGAATTTTGGAGAACACGGCAAAAGTTCTAGAAAGAGTCTAGGGTCAAAGGGTTAACTAGGGTTTAAGAAGGGGTTTTGACCAAAGTTGACCAATTCTTGACCAAGCTTGGTCATTAGGGTTGGTTGGCGAGGTTTTCGAGGTGATGACCCAGGTTGACAAAGGTTTGACCAAACTCAATGTGTTTGACTTGGTGGACCAGTCATTAGCGTTAATTAACCCTAATTGAAAACCTGGGGCGTCACAGCCACCATCACCTCCATTATGTTGTGCCTAATGCAGCATTTGTGGCACCTTATGCAAACATGCCTCAACCTCAACAAAGTACAGCCATCACTGGAGCATTTGCATGAAGGAGTATGCAAAACATTCAAGCCATCCGGACTAATGCAGATGAATGTGAAGAAGGGACTGCGAATATGGCCTATCAATTGGGTCGCCTTCACATAGTGCCACCAGATCAATTTCAAGGAGGACCGACGCAACAATATTATGAGCAAGGATATCAGAAACAACCACCACAAGAATGAAGAAGAAGCCACAAATAAATGTTTGCACGCTTGGTTTGATTTTTCTTTTCCTTTCTTTAATTTTCAGCTTGTGTGCGAGTTTGTGTGTGCGTAGCATTTTCTATTTTATTTATTTTCAGCATGTGTGTTGTAGTAGTAGTCTTTGTTTCTAATCACCATGAATAAATTTCCCTACCTACTTATGATCTTTGGTGAGGATGGAAAATTATGCCATGTTGATATATGATGACCGTTGCCTCTTTTCTCATTCTTGTGCATGTTTTATGCATGATTAAGCTAATGCTCTCTTTAATATGATCTGAAATTTAGTTTAAATACTAGCTTAATATTTTGTGGTGGTGATAATAACTTGAGACCCATAATATTTTTCTTTGCTCTCATTTTTAAATGGATTAAATATCATTTATTTTTGTTCTTAAAAGCAATGCTAACCTTGTCATTAATACCACTTGCATTTTGCTCTACCTATCCAAAGTCTTAGATTCACTTGAGTGCAAAACCTTAGTTTGCAAGATTTATTTTTGGGAGCATTGATTCAAGACTTGACTTCTCTGGTTCGAGACTAAAAAGCTGGTCATTCCGTTTTTGTGTATCTTTTTGCTAGCCTTTTATATTCGTGCATTATAAGTTTCCACAACGGAAATTATGCAAACCTCGCCGGATATCCACCAACAAACCCAAAATATCTTTTTGTGTTTACCTCCTTGACCACAACCCAATTCTTGAGTATGGATGATTATTTCGAGAAAGATCACAAGGAACAAGGTGCTACAAATTGGAGTATAATTTTGGGAGACCTCCAGGATAACATCAAAGTTTGAATGAAGGATCCCTAGAAGATTTCAAGTGTTTCTTTCCATGAAAATATAGGATTTTCAGTACCTACCTTGGCACAAAAAATTGACATCTCTTTGCCCGAGTACGTGCAACCACCTAAGCATGGGGGGAGCTGCCAAGGAGGTAGGTACTAATGCAGTCTAGAGTTCAGGGGAGTGTATATAAAAAATTTATGAAAAAAGAAGAAGAAGAATAAGAAGAAAATAATAATAATAAATATAAATATATATATATATAGAGATAAAGCTCTTCGGCTCTTTAGATGTATTAGAAAAAAAGTCAAGAAGCTTCAAGATCAAGACCCATACACATTTTTCCAATCATGTGCAATCCGATAACGAGGACTTCGCTTGTGCCTCGGGATCACTCTTTTGCCATTTGCACATGTCCACCTAACCGAAAAGTGTGTGTTCATCTCTCTCCCCTTCCTTGAAAACATTATTTTCCAATGACCTTTTTGACGAGTCTCGGTAATCTGATGAGAAGCTTGTCTAGTTTTGATAATATCCTGACTATAATATCTTGATAGGACCAACTTTCCTATAGCTTCATATAAAGCCTTCCACTAATATTTGAGACAGGAAAGAAGTAGTCCTAGTAGGCTTGAGAGACAAGATGAGATGAGAGTTCATGAGCAAGATGCAAGGAGGTTTAAATTATTGATCTTGGTTTAGTAATTTTTCTTCATCTTGCACCTTTATTTCAAAAAATCTGAGATTTGTTTAAATTTGAGAGCATGATTAATTAATTGTGGGATAAGATTAATTGGTATCTCGTGAATGATCAAGTGCAGGGTGCGAATAATGAAAGGCAACATTGATATCCATTGAAGGCTTACTCGAGCACGAACAAGGTTTAAGCATGGGGGGATGTTGGCGGTCGATTTCCGTCACCCAAGCTATGATTTTACCTTCAATGTTGGCATTGATTTGATATCCAAACTAATGATCCTACGCCCCTAACATATCAAGTTCACATCCGCATCTGGTTTTGGAATGTTTGTGTTTACACAAGATTTTAACGCTTAAAGGAGCACTTTCGGGCAAAGTTCATAAGCCACATTTCGAGACGATCAAGAAGCCCGGCACAAGTGTAGATTTGAAGTGAACACGACTCCAAAAGACCCAAGGACCAAATCATAAAGTGTTAAGACTCCAGGGACCAAAGCAGAAGATGCAAGAGCTTGCGCGACAAGTACCCTTATCTATTTTGTAGAGGAAATGTCATCAAGGGCCCACATGCAGAAGGGTGGAAATTAAGAAAAACACAAGAAGCTTCAGAAAGTGAGCCAGCACCGAACCGGGTCGAAGTGGGCCCAGGGCGGCCCACCCAGCCCATTTCTGCCTCGGTTCGGTGACCTCTTTGACCTAATACCCCCTCGAGCTATTTAAAGACTCCACACGAAGACTCACGCATCATACCATTCATCATCTACGGCCGAGGAGCAGAGAAGCTAGAGGGACACCATCTCATAGAGGAGGGTCGTGCTAGTTGTCTAGGGTTTCTGTAGCCGACATGGGAATCTTGCAAGGAAGACCATGTCGGAGTTCCAGAGCTAGGATCAAGATCGAGGTAGGATCTCGATGGTGATCTTGTATCTCGTAATCATTCATGGTGAAGTTTTCTTGTGAATTCGATTTCTAGCGATCAAGTGCCTTCTTTTATGATTTTGCTCTCTCTCAGTTTATCTTCTTCCTCAATCTATTCTCGAGATAGATTGCTCAGGGTGTTATTGTATCTATTGTGGCTAGAGGTGCATACCGAATCTACCAAGTGGGCAAAACATGTTCCTTGTGAATGTGCCCTTAGGTTCACCCGCACCGATAGGAGGGCATCGTGACAGGATGTCGATTTCGTTTATGGCGGGTGCCTTCGAGGGTTTGATCGAAGGTCATGATTTAAAGATGCTTTTTATGAGATTTGCATTGTTATCTTCATCTATCTTGTTTGGAGCTACAACAAAAGCATGATCTAGGCTCTCTAGATTGGTTATGTTTACTCTTTCTCTCGTTACCTCTTATGTTTAGTAGATTAGTTGAAAACCAATCTCTCAAAAGAAAGTGTTTCTCCGCTTATTAGATTGAAAATTGCATTGCACATGTTCCACGGATTGATACCTATGGTCGATACTCGAGGGAAAAAGAGACTACGATGATCCATAAGCTTGCGGTGAATCTTGGCGCGTTATTGAACCGTCAACAGTCGCTATACACGAAGAGGTTCATGCAACCAAATATTATTCGCCGCCATATGATTGAGCCAATTCGCCATGCTAACAACCGTCGCTATACACGTAGATGGTCATGCAACCAATTACGGGTCATCACCATATTCTTGAACCAAATCGCAACGCTAACGACCATTGCTATACACGTTGATGGTCACGCAACCAAAGATGGGTCGTCAAACATATTCTTGAACCAAATCGCAACGCTAACTACTGTTGCTATAAACGTTGATGGTCACGCAACAAAAGATGCGTCATTGCCATATTCTTGAAAAAATCACAATGCTAGTTGTCGTTGCTATACACGAAGAGAGTCACACAACCAAAGATGGGTTGCAACGCTAATTAACATCGCTATATGTGTAGGGGTATCACAACAAAGTTTGTGTCGATGCTATATGCTCAACTGATAATGCATCAGATTAATCTTGGTCGCCATATGCATATGGTATGTCACAATGAACTATGGTTCATCACTATTTGCGTGGAGGATAGTGCAATGAAATATTGGTCACCATAGGCTACACGCTGGATGCCCGGTGTCACCAATTCTGGTTCTTTCATGCATGTTCATGGTTGAAACTCGTAACGAACTTCGATCCGCAAGCGTACGTACCACCTATAGCCTTTTTCACCATGAGGTGATCCCAAGGTTCTTGTCAACCCAAGGAGCAAGGGAATTGCTAGCGCTTAGCCAAGTACTAATCTAGTTGATTGGAAAACCTTTGAAAGAGATATTAATCTAAAGTAAAAGCAATCTAATCTATGTTAATCTAAGACTAAACTAGATGGCAAGGGTTGAATCAAGAGAGAGATTAAAGTAGATAAGTGTTCCCTCCCTAGGGTCTAGGACACATAGATATGCATCTACTACATGAAAGAGATGTTGCCTTTTCTAGCTTCACAGTGGTTATGCGGTCGCTAGGCCTTTTCCCTTCTCTCGTACTGTCACTACACAAAGGTAAACAATCACTTCGCTAACGCATCTATATCTAAGCATCCATAGAGTTAAGTTAATCACCACGATTACCACAAACCCTACTAGGACCACATGTTGTACACACATGTAAATAAAGCATTCGTAAAGATATAGACCATGAAGCATCGAGGCATAGGGTTCATGTAGCGATTACATATCAAATATCCATCTAACCCTAGGGATGAACGGAGACATTACCCCATCATCTTACATGGATTGAAGCACATAGGAGCGATGGAGACTCCGGAGAACGTCGTCGATCAAGATGGCGGTGATGAAGCTCGGGAACACCCCTAGGCCGACAGCTTGGAGTCCTCCTCTTGCTTTCTTCCCTCCACTGGTGTTGATCCTTGCGACGAACTCATCTAACTCTATTCCTCATCTTGTGGCGGCAGCTTTCTGGTGAATGGGCGTCCGTAGAATGATTCGATGCGGCGGCCGTTGGAGGCAGGAGCTACAAATAGACCGAGGAGGGGCTAGGTGAAAGGGGACCACGAACCGAGGTGAAAAGGGTCTGGGCTGGTCGGCCTGGGCCGGCCGGCCTGGGCCTTTTCTGGCCCGGTTCGGGCCCGTCTTCCTCCTCGCGGCTCATCTTGACATTTTGGATTTATGCCCCTTTATTTGTGTCATTTTGGCATCGTCATCCCCGCGATCAAGATAGGGAGTCTTCTCGCATGAAGTCCGATCTTTACGTCTTAGTCCTCGGGGATGATCCATCGTAGCACCTTGGTCCTTGCCACCTTTTGGAGTGATTTCGCCTTGCACTTGAACACGAACGGAACTCCTCATTTGCTCCTTCGAACTCGTTGTAACTCCGTCCCTTTTGTCCATGTTTTCCTGCAAAAACACAACACTTCCAAATGCACATACAAAATTGAACTTGTTATATCATTAGTGTACCTAGTGGTGGGTTAGTTCCATAATCAAGCTCAAACCAAAGTGTAATGAATATGTTTGGAGCACCAAAATTCACCATCAACAATGCAACAAAATTTTCGAAACATAAACTGATGTAACCCATGTACATACAAATCATTAATGAAATAAATCTTTTATTCATGATCACTATTCATCATATAATAGGATATTCATCAACACATCAAAGTAAGAACTCTTGTCCATCAATCACGGTAAAAAAATTGTAAAGAACCTATATTGTTCTTACGTACTGCTACAATCTAGATATCACTCCTACACTTGATGATCTTCATCTAGGCTGGAGCGGAAGTTTCTTATTGCTAGGTTTGTTGCTGGTAGGTAAGACTTTGTTGGTCGATCTTGAGTTCCTTTTCTGTGCCAGAGCATTTTCCATGCCATCCTGAATGTAAACGAATTAGAGAATTTGAGCATCTGAACCCAATTTGTCTTTGAATGCATATGCAGCAACATATAAATTGGAAGTGGAAAATATTAATGGCATTACAAAAGGACAATTCCAGTTATTACCACTTGTGCTCTATTCTTGTCTGATCGTGTTTTAGCCTCTATTAGCAGCTGTTGCGGACCAATAACTCTATGAGGTGCAGCAGGTGCATCACATTTTTGAATTTTTCTCACTTAACAGTCTCTTTGTAATGTTGACACCTTTATCATTGATGTTAGGTGCCACATTTTCCTTAAATTTTGTCACAGTGCTTGTTGGATCAATCTGGATTATAAAGTTAATGGAACAATGTCAGCTGTGATTCAATGCACACCATGCATCATGATTAGATAGCTTGTTCGATGTCGTTAATACCTGGTTCATTGTTACATGATCCTGTAGTACTAGTGTTGCGGGAATGTTTTGGACTCTCCTCGGAGGTACAACTTCATTTGAATTATTGTTGATGGTTCCAGTGGTAGCCTACACATTGCAAAAAGGGCATGCAAGAGATTAGTGACATAAGTTTACCGTTGTTCCAGTGGTTGTTACCTTGTTTACCGTTGCTTGACTCTGCACTACTTTAATTGTGTTGTTGATGATTTCAGAGGGAGTTTGCATGTTATAACAGAGGGCAAGCAAGAGATTAGTGACAAAAATATATATTTAGTCAATCATAACCAGGTATAGTCGTTACCTTGTTCGCTATTTCTTGATTCTGCACTAATGTTGTTGCAGTAATGCCATCCTCGTTGACCGTAGCTTCAATGTCAGCTGTAGTGTTGTTGGATGGAGGTGCACTCTGCGTATTTGAAAAGAGAGAAGGTAAGATATTAGGTGCATTGGTCAAGTTACGATGACAACAGGTACAATCTTTTGGTTACCTCAGAAGATGGTAATAATAAGCGTTTGTAAGGCTACATCATCTTTTCAAACTTGTCCTGCCTTTGTTGTTCAATTACTCTTGCCATTTTTTATTTCTCAGCTTCCTTGTTAGCTTCATGCTTCTCGAGTCTTTCTTCAAACTCACATTCTCGTGCTCCGACCTTCTCGAGTCTCCACTGTAACATCCTCTCCTGAATATCTTTGTTGCTTATTCGACTCGCCATGTAACCATGGCCTCGTGACACAAAGGATTTGACTCATATTGATTCCTTGTATGTTTTATAGAAACATTGTTCTTCCCTAAAAGCCTCAGAAGTGACACTTGGTGTTCCTTCTTCATCCATTTCATGTGAATTTGCTAGCAGAGATAATTTCCTGGTTGTACGATTCTGAGGGCAAGAAAGAATTGTAAGATCGAAAACCGTGCCATGGTTTGATGCAGAATTAAATGAGTGTTTGTGATGAGGACATCACAAGCTCATATATGGCCTTGTTAATGGCTTCTGAACAAAAGGTGAATCAATCCTATATCATGATTATTGTTGCAACATTCGATGAATTGATGTTGCGCCATGATGTGTGTTCATTGTCATTTTCAGAAATACATACACGGATCAAAAAGAGTGTTAAACACACATGGAAGGCATGGAGGACCAAAGAAGTTGATTGGGGACCAAGTCCTTGTGATTCCCACGTCCTCCACCAGGCCACCACGTCACTTTTGTCTCAAAGATGGAAAGAGATCAAGGCCAACACGTTTTGGGTGCTGGATTCGGACTGCATGACTGGGCCAACTTGCAACGGATGCCACAACCTCATACGGACTCCGTTTGGGACGTTCTATATATGGTTGGAAAGGAAATTTCATAGAGCTTCCAATGACATTGATATCATGCCAAAATTCTATCTGAGTCGACGGGAATCATCGAAATAAGTGGACATCCAGAATCTGTTAAGGTGTTGCGTCATCGTCTTTTGGGCCGTTGGCCCATGTATCGTGTTGGAGCCCATAAGGGTGCATCCTAGGGTTGGAACACGACCCCACCAGGTCCTAGTTGTGCCCCTACCCTCTCATATACCCCATAGCCGTCACAAACAGATTGAGTTTTGTTTTGATGTAGGTTTAGACATTGCTACTTCCAGGTAGACGCGTATGTCGGCAAGACCACCCCACCTTTGTGATTTCAGATTGGTTATCATCTTCTTATTCGCAATTGAGTTACTTGTTTCATACTTGTTCTTTCTTGTTCTTCGATTGCTTGCAGGAACAGGTGCCCCAGTGGCGATTGATGTGCTCCACAACATCGCAGCAGCCATAGGAGGTGGTGTATCGGTTGCTAAGGTGCATCTTTGGACAGGTTGTAGTCGGGCCGTGAACGTCATCTCCTCCAATCAAATTATCCCCATGCCTCTCATCAAAATATTGGCCACAAACTCTAGCGGGTTCACATTAGTTAGTAATCAGAGCGAGATTTATCGGTGAGAGACTATCAATCCTTTGCTGTTTTTATTTTCCTATAGTCTAGAGAAGCCAAAAAATAGCGGATTAGTTTACCTGCAATCCTATAAACTTTTTGAGCCTTTACTAGTACTGCTTAGTTAGAGCTTGTTGAGTTTTCGGTGGCACTGGTTCGTGATGAGTTGCTAGTCTTAGTGTAGAATCCTTTAGAGTTTTGAGTTCTATCACATTTTGATCACCACGAGATCCAGCATCACCATATACATCAGTGCGGCATTTTGGCTACCATGGATCCATCGTAAGTCCGATTCAAGTGTTTAAATACATTCTGGAAAGCTTATCTTTTTATCTTGCCAACGGATCTAGCCTTGTTGCAAAATTTGTTTTGAGTGTTCTGCAATTGTCCTGGAGATTGGCGATCTGCAATTTGTGTAAACTCATCCTTTGGTGTGGATTTGTCATGTTATTCAGCAAAATAGTTTAGTCTTGTGCAAAAAAAAGTGAAAGAAAGAAAGAGAAAAAAGAAGAAGAAAAAAAAGTAGAAAAAGAGAAGAGAAAATAAGAAAGAGGAGGAAAGGAAGTGAAAGAAAAAAGAGGCTGAATCTTTTGTTTGTTCAGTGCTAGTTGCTCTTGGTCGGTGACTACCTTTGTGCCTAGGCTCACGTATCTAGCATGGTTTAGCCTAGGACCAGCACAGTACCACCGTTGAACGATTATTTAGCTTGCTTTTTAACTAATGTGGTGCTAGTTATTCCTTGTTTCAGCCCACCTATAGCTCCACATATCCGACTACAGCTTGACAGGTCTTATTGCGGCGGCACCGATACACTATCTTCAAGGTTGTTGTCTTGTTGGTTGTCGTCCCCTCCTGTTTGGCTTGGTAAGAACTTGTAAGAGCTTGTTTTGAAAAAGTTGAGTTTGAGAGAATTACACCCGACACATCCTAGTAGTTGACAGGAGGAAACATAGTATTTTTGTATTTCTTGTTTTCCACTAATCATGGCTGGTGATACAAAGATTTTCGAGCAGCTGAAGCCAGACTCACATTCACAATATCATTAAGCAATTACCATTATATGCTGGAATGTTTGATCCTCACGCTTAAATTCAATGGGACCTTAAGGTAAATGCAAAATTTGATAAGTACGACTTGTTTGATCATCAAATGATTTTTGCTACAAGGAATGTGCCGACTAGTGACGCAAAAAAGGGTGTTTCTCATCATAAACCGCAGTTTATGACGTCGGTTGTTACCAAAACCCTCCGTCATTAATCGAGTGTCACAAACCACGATTAATGACGAGACCTTATTTCGCGGCATCACGAGTTTAATGATGCATGGAAAATCGTCATAACTTCATTCCTGCAGCTTTGCCACACTGGACATAATCTAATGTGGCATCTGATGTGGCATGCCAATTGTGACGAACCATTTGTGCCATAAAACGAATTTGGCCCGTTTGTAGCTGGGTTGAGCCCAACACTATTCCTGTAGGCCGGCATTGTTCAGATAGCCCAATAAATATTTTGTGGGCCCATTTGTTGTTTTTTTGAGCACAAATTTGATTCTGGTGGGCCCGTTTTTGTTGGGTCGAGTCTTACAATTGCGCACATTGTTTATGGCCTTATATGTCACATTAGTTTGAATAAAATTGACTTTTGGCCCATTTAAAAGTGGGTTAAGCCCACTGAAGGCCAACATAAAATTAACGAATCGTGCATCAATATTAATTGATTTCATTTCAATTCTGATCTTTTTTTAGAATAATTCCAATCTGGTTAGCAAAATAGTAGTTTGCACATATTTCTTTATACAATAAAACAAATTGTTGTTTACTATTAAGCACGCGCATATTGTTCATCACATATCACAAACTATTATAGGATAACAGTCTCACAAGGAACATAGATTAACAAAGCTAAATTCAGGTCATAATCACAAGAGATAGTGGAGCATTGATCTAATGATCTTAACTTCTTCATCTTTTATTGCTAAGCAGTTGATGAAGGAGGTCTTCACTATCTTTAGTTAGCTTCTGCAACCTCTTAATCTCAGCCAACTACATTTTCAGAGTTGATTCTGATGCTTCGGTGTTCTTCTTCAAGCTACATAACTCTTTCTGGTGAGCAACAAACCGTTGTCGAAGTTGTACTGTTGGCGGTCAATTTCCGTCAACCAAGAACACTTGTTATGTTATAGTTTGAATTTCATTTCGGAACTAACCCGCCACTAGGCATACTAATGATATAACAAGTTCATAGTTGGATGTGTGTTTTGGAGTATTATGTTTACGTAGGAATTCATGCACTAAATGAGAAAAGATGTACTCGGTTCGGAGGACGATTTACATGATGATCAAGGGACTCCGATCGTGCGTGAACTTGACTCGAAAGGTGGCAAGGACCAATGTGCTTCAATGAAGAATCTCCGAGGACCAAGGTGAATAGATCGGAAGATCATGTGTAAAGACCCCTTAACTTGGTCGCGGGGATAACGACGTCCAAAGCCCATATCCGAAGGAGGAAAAACCCTAAAGTGCAAGAAATGACACGTGGCAAAAGACGGAGGCGAACCGGGCCAGAAGAGGGCCAGGCCGGTCGGCCCAGGCCGGCCGGACCATCCCCTTTTGGGGTCGGTTCGCCGCTGCCTTTCTTCGGTGATAAGTACGTGCAACCCTAATTGTTTGGGAGAGGAAGCCATTCGTAAAAGATGACCAGAGAAGCCTCGAGAGATCAATCACATGGAAGAGGGTTGATCGACAGGGTGAAGATTCAAGAGGATCATCACCGAGGTCAAGGGAGGCCACCACGAGGAAGGAGGACGCCGAGGCCCTGCCACGGCGCCGCCAGAGTTGAAGGACACCGAGAAACAGACTCCATCGGGGGCATCCACCATGTTCAACGGTGCCATGCTTAGCGTCTTGATGGGGTAAAGTAATCGTTTGTCCATGGAGTTGTAACAGATCTTGATATGTAGTCACCCACTCTCTTTTGGATCTTATATCTATCGTTCCTTTTGTTGATGATGCTTAATGTTTAAGGTTAGCTACCATGCCTTCGGGGTTGCTCCCTTAGATCACGTCAACATACCGTGTTCATTAGGGTTAGCGACGATTACCTTTGCGTAGTGACATGTACGAGGGAAGGGAACGCCTAATTCTTTGTTCACATCCTTAGATAGATTGGATCAGGGGTTTTATGATTTTTGGGTGATTGCATCTCAAGTACCTAGACTACATGGGCATACGTTCTTCATACTCGTGAACCACCTTTCTCTCTCTCTTTAGCATAATCTAGGGTTAGTTTGTCTTTACTTTATAGATTAATCTTTACATCTTAAAGTCCTTAATCAACTAAGTTAGTGTTAGGTTAAACGGAAGTAATTCCCTTGCTCCGTGGATTGACAAGAACCTTGGGGGTCCCCTCCCTTGGTGAAAAAGGCACCAAGTCACTCCGTGTACTTGCGGTGAAGTTGAACGCAGTTTCGAACCGTCAACAAGCCCCTTTTTCTGGCGCCGTTGCCGGGGAGCAAACCAGTTTAATTTGCTTAACCTCTCATTAATTTTGTTGATTACTAACACCTAACCTTTGTGTACACTCTTTTTGTTTTTTGTTTTTGATTGTCTAGATGGCGTTCGTTGGAAATCCTTTGGAGGAACCGGAAAAATCGCTAAGAGACTATGGCAGCCCTCGATGTGAGGATATCAAGGTACAAGAGTCGAATTCGATTCTCGAAGCGACAAGGTACGAAATCAAGGTTTGAATCATCAAGATGGCAGCAACTAATCCGTTCCGAGGGATAGAGACGGACAATCCATATAGACATATCCAGCGCTTCACGACATTGTGCAATACGGTACGACAAGAGGGAGTTCCCGACACTTGGTTTAAATGGAATCTTTTTCCCTACTCACTTGCTGATGAAGCAACAAAGTGGTATTCGTTTGCGTCCTTCGAAGCTGAGGGAAATTGGGATCAATTGGTAAAGAAATTTTTTGCCAACTTTTTCCCTATAACCAAGATTCAACATATAAGGATGCAAGTGATGACTTTCAAGCAAGGAGAAGAAGAGGGGATTGATCAAGCATGGAATCGATTCAACAAGCTAGTTGAACAAGGACCAAGACTTGGATTTCCCGGTGACGTACTATTGCATATATTCTTTTTTTCCCTAACCCCTAGTTGCATGCAATATGTTCAAATGTGTGCAGGAAGGGATCTCATGGAGAAAACGCTCACGGAAGCTGCCAAACTTCTACAAAAAATAAGTAAAGCGGCGGCCATGCGAAGAGATTGTGAACTACGACTTTCGGGAAAGCTGGAATGCGACACAAGTGTGGCACCACTTGCTGCAATTTTCAGGAATACGGCCCCGGAAGAGAAGAAAGAGGAACCAATCCCTGAAAAGGTTGAAGAAGCCAAACATGAGGAAACTAGAACTATTTCAGAGAGTGATCACACCGAAACAAGCAAAGCAAGTGAAAGAACTATGTCGAGCGCGAAGCCACTAAGGGAGTTCGAGCAAATGGATTGGATCCCACTTGATTTTGAAGAAATCTTTGAGAAGAGAAGACCGTTCCCTAATCAAAAAGGGACGGCAAGAGCTTCGGAGATAGACTTCCCGCCGGAGAAACAAGTGGAACATTCATACAACCTAGAGACAACCAGGGAGGTCCTTCAAAAACTTTTTAGCGAAGAAGAAGTTGATCCGGACCATGTTGCCGAAGCTAAAAGAATAATGGAAATCAAGCCCGAGGCGTCACCATTCGCCCACCTCATTGAAATTTTTGCCATAGGATCCGATGAAGAGGAGAAGACATCACCGCGTATAGATTGCAAGGTTAACAACATTAATTGCAAGGTGTTATGTGACATTGGAGCACAAGTAAGTGTCTTATCTTCTAAAATCTTTGATGAAATTCATGATCACACCATTGACCTAGTTCCAACCTCTACTAAATTAATTATGGGAGATGGCAGAATTGTTAAACCTCTAGGAATTACCCATGACCTAGAAGTTTTAATTTCTGAAAAATGCATTCCAACCAATTTCTTCATTGTTGTTGGCAGTCGATTTTCGTCAACCTAGCCACTTGTTTACCTTCTATATTGGTATTAATTTGGTATTCACACTAACGATCCTAACCCCCATTATATGTTAAGTTCGCACTCGCGCATGGTTTTTGGAGTCTGTTGTTTACACAGGAATCAAGAGCCTAAAAGAGGACTTCCGGGTAGAGTTCATGAAGGGCTTTACAAGAGGATCATGAAGCCCGGCACAAGTCAACATACAAGATGAACATGACTCCAAATGAACCAAGGACTAAAGCGTGAAGCCGAGAAGTATCGAGGACCAAGACGGAAGATGCGGGAGTTCATACGCAAAGCACCCTTTTCTAAACCACGAGGAAAATGACGTCAAGGGCCCACATGCAACTCAGCAAAAACTCAGGAAGTCGCGATAAGCATCTGGAAGAAAAGCGGGGGCGAACCGGGCCAGAATGGGCCCAGGTCGGTCGGCCTAGGCCGGCCGACCCAGCCCATTCTGGGCCCTGTTCGGCGCCCCCTTTGACCTAGACGACCTTCAGGCTATTCATAGTCCCCGTGCCTCGAGCCACAGAGGAAGTCTTTCGTCATCCGCCGCCGAGGAGCAGAGGAGCTTGAGGGACACCATCTCGGAGAGGAGGGTCGTGATAGTCGTCTAGGGTTCACCAAGCTGATGTGGGAACCTTGCATGGAAGACCACCTCGGAGTTCCGGAGGCTTGAATCAAGATCAAGGTAGGAACCCGGTTGGATCTTATTCATGTATACACTTATGTTGAAGTTTTAATAGATCTGATAACTTACAATCGAGTGCTTCCCTTTTGGTTTTGTCTTCTCTTGGTTTTGCTTATTCCTTGATCTATACTTAAGATAGATCGCCTAGAGTGCTCTTGTAGCCGTGGTGGCTAGAGGTGCATACCCGATCTACCAAGTGTTTTCAACACGTTCCTCGTGAGCGTGCTCTTAGGATCACCTACACAAGAAGCGGGGCATCGTGACAGGATGTCGATCACGTGTACGGTAGGTGCCTTCGAGGATTGGACCGGAAGCCAGATGCTTTTTATGAGATTCTTATTGCTATCTTCATCTTTCGCTTGGAACTATGACAAAGGCACATTCTAGACTCTCTAGATCGGTTACCTCTTACTTTCTCTCGCTACCTCTCATGTTTTAGTAGATTAGATGCATTTGAAACCTCTCTTAAACAAAGTGCTTTCTCGCTTTATTGGATCGATCTTGCGTTGCACATTGTTCCACGGATTCGATACCTTGGGTTCACCACTCAAGGATAGAAGGGTCCCTTGACTATGACGAGGGATTTGTCCGCTTGCAAGTCCAAACGAACTTTGCAACGATAATCAAATGTCAACAAGCCCCTTTTTTTGGCGCTGTTGCCAGGGAACAAGCAATCAAGATCCGATCTAGTACCACATTTGTAAGTAATTTTCTGTTTTTCTTTTGGTTTTTCTTTTGCATCTACTAACTTTGGTCATCCTCAAAAATCAATCTAATCTAGTTTTTGACTAACCCTAGTTCTTCTTTTTGATTTTTGTTTATCACTAACCCTAACCGGAGATGGACGGCTACCTCTCCAACAAACCCTAGTTTCTTTTGTGGATGATCCAAAAAACACTTTACAGGCAAAGGAGACGTGCAACACCCAAAGGAAACACCACCTCCAAGTCCAAAGAAAGATCAATCTCAACCGCCACCCATGGAAGAATCACAGCCGGAGCGCAAGATCGGGGAGCTATGCATCCCAGATCTACCAATCCTAGACTTTGAAGATGTCATAAGGCCGTTCGAGATCAAAGTCTCAACTATCCTCAAAGTGCAAGAATCACCTTTCACCGGTAAAGAGGATCCGAACCTTCACCTCCAAGCATTTGTTCAACTATGTCAAACTTTCAATGTGGAAGGGTTGACTCAAAATTAATTGAGGGCAAGGCTCTTTGGGTTCTCACTACTCAAAAAAGCTTTGGATTGGTTCCACACTATATCGGCATGGAAATTAAGTTGGGACGCTTTGATGAGGGCCTTTATAAAGAGATTTTGTTCACCGGTCAAAATTTAGAGTTTGCGCGACAAGGTTGAAACATTTGTTCAATCTCCTACAGAGATAATTAAGGAAGCTTTGGAGCGTTTTGATCAATACAGGCAAGCAGAATTCCTTGTATGGCAAATCGGTTCACTTATGAACAGGGTGGAGAAGATAGAGATAGAAGAGATAAAAGCTATGAAGGCCGCCGAAGTAAGATCCACATGTGAGGAGTGTGGGGGTACGGCCATGTCTAAGAAGATTGCACGGAGAAAGCAAAGGTGCTCAACCACATGAGGAAGGGAGAATCGCCAAACTTCCGCTAAGGGCAAGGTAAACCTCAATTTAATGCAAGCTCGCCCATTCAAAATTCGGTTCCTCTTCGTGTACAATTGAAGGACTTCATGGACGAGCAAGCTAAGATCAACAAGGACACCGTCACCAAGTTCAAGGCCATTAACAAGATATTGGAGAATGTAGACGGTAGAGTGACGGAGGTCGAAAGTTCTAACCATCAAGTGCTCAACACAATGAAGATGCTAGAAACCCAATTGGGACAACTTGTCGGGCGCCTAATGGGTAACAGAGGAAGAGTGGAGATGCCTTCATTAAAGCCACACTACTTCAATAACATACTTACCGACAAGTATGAGATGGTGACACTCTGGGAAGATCTCATCAAGATGTCCAAGGAATGCGGTGCCATTATCACATATCAAGGACCCAAGAAACAAAGAGGCCCCGGATGTCTGATCATCTCGTGTCCTATCGGCTCATTCAAGTTCAAAAAGGCGTTATGCGACCTTGGAGCAAGTATGGGAGCCACACCAAGAGACGTGTTCAAGAGGCTATGCTTACCAAGGCTAGAGCCCGCTGCCATGAGTCTAGAGTTGGGGGAAAACTCTATTCCCTATCCCGTGGGAATCACCAAAGATGTACCCTTAAAAGTTAAAGATCATTTCATCCCCGTGGATTTCATGCTCAAGATGGGAGAAAGGGAGAAGCCGCCACTCTTCGGGAGGTTGTTCCTCAATACCATCAGAGTGACAATCGACATCGGTAAGAAGGAGATCAAGATCGACATCAACGGCGAAAGTGCATTCGAATTTCGACCATGTTTCGAGGTACACGACAATATTAATGCTAAATACGTTCCACCTCACCGTCGCATTAGCATGGGAGCAAAGAAGATCAAGGGAGATGTTGCATACGTCAAGATCAAAGGAGAAAGCCAGCTTGTGAAGACCAAAAAAATGACTAAGCCGAAGAAAAAGCCTGCACCCAAGCCAAAGATAGTGCAGAAGTGGGTACCCAAGATTGCAACGCCCGCAAAGAACGTTGATCGGAAGTGAAGAAGAGAAGAAGTCTAGCTATGGACTTTAAACGAAGCGCTAGGCGGGAGGCAACATGTTCGTCGAGTCAATAATAAGCTATCGGGAGGACAACCCGATCAAGAATAATGCTACCGGGAGGGCAACCCAGAAGATTTCCGAATTTCAAGTAAGTCAGTCTTAGAATTTGCTACGCAAGACATTTTAGGTAACATATCCTGTGCAAACCTCATTCGTATGCAACCTATGCAAACCACCACCACAATCGCTGGATCTCCATCTGATGGTCAGATTGATAGATGAGAAACTTTTTCACTTAGACCCTCCCACCAATACAATTGATAATCAAAACACCCCCTAACCTATCCCCCGACGCAGTCAGCCCGTCACACCCCGACGCCGTCACGCCCCGCGGGAGAAACGAATCATTTCGTTTCCCCCACGGCCTCGGATGCCGCCGCCACCTTTCACCGGATGGACGACGACCACTACCACCAATTTCTCTGCTCTCCGCGAGAGGACGTTGCCGCTGCCGCCGCGAGACTGAGCTGGACGCCAGACGGACGCCCCTGCCTGCTCCACGCCGATCTCGAGGCCGAACGGACGCCCCTGCCTGCTTCTCCAGACGCCCCTGCCTGCTCCCCCTCGATCGCCACGGACTGCACCCCTGCAACCATTCCAGAACACACCAGGTAGTAGCCTGCTCACCGTACATGGAGCCAGCTAAAGACATAGCACTTCTCCGGCACTTGTCGCACGTCATTTGCACTAGGGATGAAAGTGGTACGGATATTATCCGTCTGACCGACCGACCGAAAGGGTCAGACACTCAAATGGTAAGACCGTATTCGAATCCGAACATTTAATATCCGTAACTATCCGTACCGCATTAGTATCCGGAAATTTAAAGTTGAATTCTATGATCAAAATATGATGAATATCACTATTCGAGAAAAAATAGATTGTCCGTATCCGTATTCGATCCGAGAATTCAGTCCGAGAAAGAAAAATTATCTGTATCTGTATCCGCAGTATCCGTCCGTATCCGATCCGTTTTCATCCCTAATTTGCACCTTGATCAAGATCTTTTGCGTACAAACAGGTGACAGCAACCTATGCAAACAGGTGACAGAAAAAAAAGTAGCACAATCAATTTCAGACTTTCACGTGCAAACAGGTGAGAGCTATATGCAATACTAGGAACAGGCAGGTGACAGCAGCAACATGAAACATCTGAAGACTGCTGAGATGAAGATACAAGACCAGTAGAGTAAAGTAAAATAAAATTGTATGAGTCCTTGCGAAAGTTAGGAAAAATTAATATCGGGTGCATATTTGACAGCAAATGATGATTCATTGATTTACTCCTACACTGATGCGTGCTCAGCAGTACAGAAACATATGACATCAGCAACAATTCATGCCGTTATCAAAAATAAATAATGAACAATTTATCCAATGAGACACAAATGACCATGAATGTCATAAAATTATTTGACACAAATTTTATCCAGCAACAATACATCTGGTGGCACATAAAAACTCACTAACACACTGAAAATCATATCTAGTACAAAAATAAGTGTTTACAATCAGCCATCAACATTATGTGAGCAATTTCGTGCATCATGATCTGTTACTATTTGCTTGCATTTTCCACACTTCCGTGGTCTTGGTACCTTCGCCTCCTTACTCATCGGACTTCTTTTGCATCGTCCTCTGGACACGATATCAGTTGGTGGATGTATCTGGACTTCTTGTGGAATTTTGCCACCAAGGAATGTTTCAAACTCATCCTGTTTACTAACTGTAGCAGTGGGAACGATCTTTTGGAGAGGTTCCATTAGGTTCGATAAACTAGAACACAGACAGTCAATCGCTGGTTCAGAGTTCTTGCCCATTTGTACTAGATCTTCAAACTTGTTGCGTGAATCTAAAAATTTTTTTCCGCATTGCGAACTCCATAGGATCTTTAGCCTTTTCGTCTAGAAGGTTGCCTTCATCATCAAAGAACACTTCTCTGCAAAATCAACAATACATCAAAAATTTGATCAACACTATAACCATACAAGTCAAACAAGTCATAAAAACAGGAGTACAAACTCACCTTTTACATTTTTCTCCCATCTCTTCATAATATAAGTCGATGGTATCTAATTTTGCTTCTCAGCTCTAAGCGCTTGTATGATATGACGACATGGGATGCCATAGGACTCATATAATTTACAGGAGTACATACCAAACATATTTGACTTGTTCATCTGCACAAATCACTCTTTTCTAGATTGGCTGCTGATTGTGAAATATTTTATATCTTCACACTCTGAAATACCTTGAATAATGCAATGGTATATTGCAGCTACTATTTGTTCCTGAAATTTGAAGAAAACTTCATGTGTGTAAATCACACTACATTGCTTCTCAATTCCCCATGGTGTCATCAATTTAGGAGTGCTGTGAAGACTTTTATTATCGACTAGCAACTCCTCTTGACGTTGGCACTCCAAAGCTGTGTCAAACCTTAGCCAAAACTCAACAAAAGCCAACTTTCTATGAATGAAACGATTAAAAAAAGAATTTGCACTCTCTGATCGTGATGTAGTCCTAAGCATTCCTGCTAGAGGTATGTCCAAAAAGTATACCAGAATCCATGATTCGCGAATGGCAAACTATTGGAAAACCACTGATTTCCCATGAGTCCATAATATGTCATGATAGAATTCCCTTGTGACTCAAAATCATCTAAATTCTCGGTCCCCCAGACACACTTGTTTTGTCTTTCCCAAAAATTTTGATCTTCTCTTATAGAGGGCCCTACCTTCTTAGATACCTTATCCATGATATGCCACATGCACAATCTATGAGATGTATCTGGTAGAATCTCAGCAATAGCAGCCTTCATGCTCGCATCTTCATCTGTTGTGATTAGATGAGGTGCTACTCCATGCATAGCCTTAAGAAAGGTCTTAAACAACCATACATATGACTCAATCTTTTCATTTGCTAGGAACCCTGCCCAAGGAAAACACTTTGCAAGTGATGATTTACTCCTGTAAATGGCACAAATTTTATGTTGTACTGGTTGGTTGTATATGTTGCATCTACCAAAATCACATCACCAAAAATACTATAGTTTTTCCTGCTTAAAGCATCTAACCAGAATACACGAACAAGTCGACCTTCTTCATTTACCTGAAACTCATAAAAGAAGGCAGGATTTACTTCCTTCTTTCGCTCAAGTTGTGCCACAAACATTTGTGCATCTGCATTCTTGATTTTGGTTCTGAGGTCACGGTAATAATTTTGCAAATCCCTCTTTGTGCACCCAACATTGTCAAACCCACCCTCACTGACATGGAGAAGTCGATATGCCTGTGAGGTGCCAATGCTAGCCTTATGACAATTGAACAAAGTACTCTTAGCCCTCTCACTGACTCGGCGATTGGATCATAGCAAATGCCTCTTATCTGGCGACACAAAACTATGGATGTGCTCCTCAACCATTGCAGCTATTCGATACTTCTTATCACTGTCAAGCTTGACAACAATATGTGCCGGACAACCACATCTGGTTTCCATCAGTTTTGGTGTCTTTCTTTTTTTCCCAGACTCATCACTAGCATCAGGTACCTTCCCCTTAGCGAACCCTTCTCTTGAACAATAATACCTCTTCAATAATACTTCCTCATTTCCCTTTTTCTTCTGCTGACCAACACGAACAGAGAAACTAATGTCATGTGCATACGCCTTGTAGAATTCCTCCACATAATTGAGACTATCAAAGATCATTCCAACCACTGGCTTCAAATGTTCTTTGGAATTTATGTTGATTGTGTCACTTGTTGTCTACAGTAGTGTAAAATTTGTATGAGCAACAAACTAAGTAGAACTAGTACTGTGTTCAAACCTTCTTTGCAACTTACTGCTACACCCGGAGAAGATTCTCTAGGTGGTGTGCCTGGATGTTCAAGGTAGGCTCCAAGTCCTGCGTCGATGGCCTCAATGGAGACAGACTAAGCGTTGATATCCATGGCGGCGACATTGTCGATCTCCATGGCCACGCCGCCGACGGAGATCATAGCTGCACCTGCACACAAAAATGAATCACCCGTACGTACATTATAAATCATCAAGTCCAGCATGTTGGTTTTTTGAACCCAAATAACAGCAGAACTACAGCTACTGAAGATTAACAAAACTATACTACGACACAAATCTCTTGAAAAAATGGTTTGTACCAGCAAGCAAGAGAGTGTATTATGTTAAAAAAAGAGCAAGAGAGTATATTATATCCAACAGGCTATTGTGAGTAGCTAGTTCAGAACACTGCCCCATCAATTTCAAAGGTAATCTAGAGACATACGTACAAATCACAAATTCCAAAGATTTAGAACACACTGCCATACTGTAGCCAATCCAAATTAACAGCACCTCATGCAACCCTCGCGGACGTACAAATCACAAATTCTCGCGATGACGGCCCGTGTCCGTCCGACGTCGGTGTACTCCAGTGACGAGCCCGCAGCGCGGCTGACTCAGCATCCGTCCGCGGAGCAGGCAGGGGCAGCGGCAGCATCCTGTCTCGCGATGACGGTTCGTGTCCGTCCGCGATATCGGCGTCCTCCAGCGACGAGCCCGCGACGCGGCGAAGGCGGCGGCGTCCGCGTCCGAGTCTTCCGGCGGCGACGACAGTTTGCGTCTCGTCACGCACGGTAACGTCGTGATGGAGTCGGGTGGGGTTAGGGATTTTTTGATTATCAATTGCATTGGTGGGAGGGTTTAAGTGAAAAAATTCCTCATCTATCAATCTGACCATCAGATGGAGCTCCAGCGATTGTGGTAGTGGTTTGCATAGGTTGCATACGAATGAGGTTTGCACACAATATGTTGCCGACATTTTATTAACTCTTAAGTGGTTGAACAAGTTTCGAAGAACCTTTTTATTTGCTCGGTCATTTTATTTGGATTTCTCTATCTTAAACCAATGACATGAGCCATCCTATGTTTTATTCGCTTCTTTTCGAGAAACTAGAACCAAAAATTCAGATCCTATCCACACCTTTAATCCTCTCCATGATGTTAAGGTTAGCTTATTTTACATGTTAAAAACACACGAGTAGAGCCTCGCTATGTTCCTTAATGATTTTCAATCTTTGACGCATGGTAGGACTCGCGTGAACCTAGGTAATTCGATTTTTGGTTTCATTCAACTTGACATCCACCGGTTTCTCTAGATTTAGAATTTTTCTAAGCCCCATTGTTTTTATTTGTTCAAAATCTCTCTCATGTTTGGCCAAAACTAGAACCTAAACCTATACCCCCACGGTCAAGTCGGAGGACCTTGCTATCAAGTAATGAAAGCAAGCGATCCCAGTACAACCAAAATAAAGGAAGTTGGAATGTTTTCGACTTACAAATGTTTTTGATGCCTAAAAACTCCTCTAAGAATACATTTGGACTCATTGCTCTGAGTTAATTTTCAATTCTCAAAGTTATAGGAATGCTTAGCATCAAAACATGATTAAGGGAAGGATTTTGAATTTGCTTGACACTTTGTGCTCCATGATGCATCGCGGGAAGGCATCCATCATTTGGCATTTTGGGCACATGCAAAGGACAAGCATGGGGGGCAACAATGACTTTGTTTTGCAGGAAATAAGTAAAAGCACATAAAGCATGGAAGACAAGAAGTGACACAAAGTAAAGAAGAGAGGCATTGATCTCATCATTCAAAACAAACAAGTGGCCGAGAGCGTTGGGTAATGAATTCTTGTGGAGCACGAGGACTCAGGACAACAAGGGAGTAAGAAGTAGCTCGGAGGAAACCGGAGCAAGGAAGAGCAGGAGGCCCCCTAGGCCGATCGGCCTAGGCCGGCCGGCCTGCCCCTTCCAATCAAGCCCCGAGGCTCCCCTTCGTCTGATAAGTAGTTTATCCATTTGCTAGTACGTCAAGGTTGCCGCCGGCAAGCTCTTCGTGGAGGCACTCTATCTCTGAGTCCCCGCGAAGCATGGAGGAGGATGTGGCACCACTGAGGAGCGACACGCTGCCCCTTAAAGGCATGAAGAGTACACGAAACTCATCCATGCGGTACACCGAACCGCAAGGGCACACGGAGGAGCCACATGTTCGACCTCTACACCACCATATACTCTGAGGCACTCCAAGCTTGCTCTCATCATAAAGACGGAGGATCAACCATTGGAGGAAGAGTGAAGGAAGAAAGAAGAAATAATGCTTTCAAGTTTGGTTTGATTTTTCCTTCTCCTTTCCTTTATTTTTCAGTTTGTGTGCAAATTGTGTGCGTAGCATTTTCAGTTTTTATTTATTTTCAGCATGTGTGTGCTAGTAGTAGTTTTTGTTTTCCTTCATCATGAATAAGTTTCACCGTTGTTTTTATGATCTTAATATGGATGGAAAATTGTACCATGTTGATATGTGATGATCGTTGCTGCTTTGATCGATCTTATGCTTGATTTATGCATGTTTAAGCTAGTGCTCTCTTTTAATATGAATCTGAAATTTAATTAAATGCTAGCCTAATCTTGTGTGGAGGTTATGATAACTCAAGTCCCATAGTTCTTTTTCGTTGCTCTCAACTTTTAATGAATCGAAGAACCTTTTTATTCTCAAAAAGTTATGCTAACCTTGTCATGAGTACCGCTTGCATTTTGCTCTACCCATCCAAAGCCTAAATTTACTTAAGTGCAAAACATTAGTATATACAAGATTTATTTTGGGTGCATTAATCCAAGGCCTGATTTCTCTGGCCCGAGACTAAGAAACTGGTCATTCCATTTTTGTGTATCGTTCTTTATGCTAGCCTCTTCTATCCGTGCATTGTGAGTTTCCACATTGGGAATTTCGCAAACCTCGCCGGATATCCATCGACAAACCCAAACATATCTTTTTTGTGTTCACCTCCTTGACCACAACCCAATATATGAGTATGGATGAATACTTTGAGGAAGATTACAAGGAAGGTGCTTCAAGTGAGTAAGGCAGACTTCCAAAAGGATCCCTAGAAGATTTTTCAAGTATCTCTCTCTAAGAAAATATGAGAGCTTCAATTCCCACCTTGGAATATTTATCACCTCTTTTGCCCAAGGACGAGCAAACGTCTCAGCATGGGGTTGTGCCAAGGAAGTGCTAGTATAGTCTAGAGTTCAAGGGGAGCAAATAAAAAAATGATGATAAAGAAGAAAAAAGTATGATGAGAAAAAGAAAGAACGAAGAAAGAAAAAGAAAAAATAAAGCTCCTCGGTTCTCTAGCTATGTTTAGTGCTTTTGAGTTTTCAAGAGGATTCAAGACCAATACCCATACTCATCTCTCCAACCATGTGCAATTCGATAATGAGGACTTTGTTTGTGCCTCGGGATCACTCTTTTTCATTTGCACATGTCCACTTATCTAAAAATGTGTGTGTTCATCACTCCCTCCTCCTTGATGACATTATTTTTTCCAATGACCTTTTTGACGAGTCTCGGTAAGACCATGAGAAGCTAGTCTTGTTTTAATAAAATCTCAACTATAATATCTTGGTAGGACTAAACTTTTCTATAGCTCCACATAAAGCTTTCCACCATATACTTTGAGAGAGGAAAGGAGTAGAACAAGTAGGCTTGAGAGACAAGATGAGATGAGAGTACATGAGCAAAGTGCAAGATGGCTATTTTTTATCTTGGTAAAACAATTTTTCTCTTTATCTCATTCTTTATTTTTCAAAATTTCTGAGATTTGTTTAAAAGTTTGAGAGCTTGATCAAGTACTTGTGGAAAGAGCTTGAATGATATCTACCCTCCATAAAGATAAAAGTTAGTACACTATGGAACTTAATCTAGAGAGCATTATGTTTTCTCGTGTATAATCAAGTGTAGGGTTTGAACATCGAAGGGCAACACTGATATCCATTGAAGGCTTACTCGAGGACGAGCAAGGTTTAAGCATGGGGAATGTTGGCGGTCGATTTCCGTCAACCTAGCCACTTGTTTACCTTCTATGTTGGTATTAATTTGGTATTCACACTAACGATCCTAACCCCCATTATATGTTAAGTTCGCACTCGCGCATGGTTTTTGGAGTTTGTTGTTTACACAAGAATCAAGAGCCTAAAAGAGGACTTCCGGGTAGAGTTCATCAAGGGCTTTACAAGAAGATCATGAAGCCCGGCACAAGTCAAGATACAAGATGAACATGACTCCAAATGAACCAAGGACTAAGGCGTGAAGCCGAGAAGTATCGAGGACCTAGACGGAAGATGCGGGAGTTCATACGCAAAGCACCCTTATCTAAACCATGAGGAAAATGATGTCAAGGGCCCACATGCAACTCGGCAAAAACTCAGGAAGTCGTGAGAAGCATCTGGAAGAAAAGCGGGGGCGAACCGGGCAAGAATGGGCCCAGGCCGGCCGGCCCAGCCCATTCTGGGCCCTGTTCGGTGCCCCCTTTGACCTAGACGACCTTCGGGCTATTTATAGTCCCCGTGCCTCGAGCCACGGAGGAAGTCATTCGTCATCCGCCGCCGAGGAGCAGAGGACCATGAGAGACACCATCTCGGAGAGGAGGGTCGTGATAGTCGTCTAGGGTTCACCTAGCCGGCGTGGGAACCTTGCATGGAAGACCACGTCAAAGTTCCAGAGGCTTGAATCAAGATCAAGGTAGGATCCCGGTTGGATCTTATTCATGTATACACTTATAATGAAGTTTTAATAGATCCAATAACTAGCAATCGAGTGCTTCCCTTTCGGTTTTGTCTTCTCTTGGTTTTGCTTCTTCCTCGATCTATACTTAAGATAGATCGCCAAGGGTGCTCTTGTAGCCGCAGTGGCTAGAGGTGCATACACAATCTACCAAGTGTTTCCAACACATTCCTCGTGAGCGTGCTCTTAGGTTCACCTACACAAGAAGCGGGGCATCGTGACAGGATGTCGATGACGTGTACGGTAGGTGCCTTCGAGGATTGGACTGGAAGCCACATGCTTTTTATGAGATTCTTATTGCTATCTTCATCTCTCGCTTGGAACTACGACAAAGGCACGATCTAGACTCTCTAGATCGGTTACCTCTTGCTTTCTCTTGCTACCTCTCATGTTTTAGTAGATTAGATGCGTTTGAAACCTCTCTTAAACAAAGTGCTTTCTCGCTTTATTGGATCAATCTTGCGTTATACATTGTTCCACGGATTCGATACCTTGGGTTCACCACTTAAGGGAAGAAGGGTCCCTTGACTGTGACGAGGGATTTGTCCGCTTGCGAGTCCAAACGAACTTTGCAACGATAATCAAACGTCAACAATTGTTGATGTCTACTATGATAAAAATGATCATGTAATTTTTGGTAGACCTTTTCTTAAGTTGGTTAATGTCGTTTTAGATGCTAGAAAAGGAAAAGTAACTATTAATCTTGATGGGGATAATCACACATATAATTTTCTTCCCGCTTCTGGAATTGCCTCACCCCTACCTCTTGATGACGAAGAGGTAGGGAGCCTTCGTTTTGTTGAGACTTTCAGGGATCCGCTAGAAAGAGCTATGGAGAATCAATCTAATGATGAGCTAGATGATGAGTTAGCGGAAGCAACCAAAGGACTAGAACCGCAAGACGGAAGCTTAGAGGAGGATAAATTTGAAGATCTTGGAGAAATTGTACATGAGGAACCACAAGCACCGGAGGTGGATCTTAAGCCATTGCCCAAAGGATTGAAATATGAATTTTTGGGGCCAGACAAGACTTATCCCGTGATTGTGAGTGACAAATTGAGTCCCGAGGAGAATGATATGCTGCTGAATTTATTGAAGAAGCACAAGAAAGTGATGGGATATTCGATAAATGACCTTAAAGGACTTAGCCTAGCGTTTTGCACTCACCGCATACCTATGGAGGATCAATGCAAGCATGTAGTGGACCATCAAAGGAAGTTAACCCATGCCATGCGAGAGGTAGTGAAGAAGGAGGTTATCAATTTGTTGGATGCCAGAATCATCTACCCGGTGCCGCATAGCGAATGGGTGAGCCCTGTACATTGTGTGCCTAAGAAAGGAGGTTTAACCATGGTGAAGAATGAGAAGAATGAATTGATACCGCAAAGAACCGTGACCGGATGAAGGATGTGTATTGACTATCGGAAGTTGAACAAAGCAACGAAGAAGGATCACTTCCCCCTACTATTTATTGACGAGATGCTTGAGAGGTTAGCAAATCATGCATATTTTTGCTTTCTTGATGGGTACTCGGGGTTCATGCAAATACCTATTCACCCGGATGATCAACATAAGACAACATTTACTTGCCCTTATGGAACATTTGCGTATAGAAGAATGCCTTTCGGTTTATGCAATGCTCCAGCCTCTTTTCAACGATGTATGATGGTGGTCTTTTTGGAGTTCATCGAGGAAATTGTTGAAGTGTTTATGGATGATTTCTCCGTCTATGGTAAAAGTTTTGCGGATTGCTTGGCAAATTTGGATAAAGTTCTCACTAAGTGTTCAGAGGTTGATTTGGTGCTAAATTGGGAGAAGTGTCACTTCATGGTGAAACAAGGAATAGTGTTGGGACTCGTCATATCCGAGAGAGGGATTGAGGTGGACAAGGCTATGGTTGAAACGGTTGAAAAGCTTCCACCACCGACGGATGTCAAGTCTTTGAGGAATTTCTTGGGCCATGCGGGATTCTATAGAGGATTTATCAAGGACTTCTCAAAGATCATCAAGCCATTGACTAATCTTCTCCAAAAAGATATGCCATTCAATTTCAATGACAAGTGCTTGGCGGCATTCCGGACATTAAAGAGAGCTCTTGTAACCGCACCCGTTATTCAACCGCCCGATTGGAGTCAACCTTTTGAGATAATGTGCAACGCTAGTGACTATGCCGTTGCAGCGGTGTTGGGACAACGAAAAGAAGGCAAGGTACATGCTATTTACTATGCCAGAAAACCCTTAATGGAGCTCAATTAAATTATGCAACAACGGAGAAGGAATTGGTCGTGATAGTGTTTGCCTTTGAAAAATTCAGATCATATATTGTGAATTCTAAAGTGATTGTCTACACTGATCATGCGGTGATCAAGTATCTCTTGTCTAAAAAAGATGCCAAGCCAAGGTTGATTCGATGGATCCTTCTCTTGCAAGAATTTGATGTGGAGATTCGGGACAAAAAGGGGTCGGAAAATGTTGTGGCCGACCATTTATCAAGGATGAATCGTGAAGATGATAAAGAGCCTATTGAAGATAAGATGAGAGATGATCACCTCTATCATTGTTAGCATTTCTTAGCGCGATCACTTTAAGAACAGATTTGGAATCCATCCTTAGCGACCTCGCCAGAAATGCCTGTTGGCATTTCCTAACGTCACCACTAACGACGCCGAATTAGCGTGAACGTCAAGACTTGCCAAAGGTAAATCTAAACGATCATGAACGAATCCGCAAGCGCACAGATAAACCATTGTAGCATTTCCCCAAGGAAGGAGAATATTCCAAGGGTATCGTATCCATGGAAGGCAATGGCAGATATCATAGACTTATGCTTTTGCACTGAATGTAAACTAAGAGATAGATATAGGAAACAACAAACTCAAAGGCAGGGGTAAGATAAAAGATATGATAGGGTAGTATGACACACACTCAGATCTACCTCTACTCTAGCACACTACGGCTTAGGGGGAACATACGAGTTAGCTCTAAGTTCTAATGTACTAGACATACAAAGCTAGAAGATACAAGAGATAGGCATGAGCATTGCATGAGAGGGTAAGGTTCAGCACCCAGGTACAAATGGGGAGCTAGCCCGCGACGACCAGCACTCTGCGAAACTAGACTTTAGACTCCTACAGCAAGTACCCCAGTGCGGAGGGTTCGAAAGGGTCCAACAGCTGTCACCACTGCGGCCTACCTATATCGTTACGGGGGGTATGCTCATAACTAATGTAGCCACACAACCCAGGCACCATGCCTGCATTGCTGCTAGACTTCACCCGGCCCGGGCTATTGTGACCCTGGATGAGAGCCACCAGAAGACTGGTCAACTTAGACCAAGTACCGTAGCTTGAACACAAACCTCATGCAACACTATCATGCCATCTAACAAGATCAACTAAGGCTAGTCATACAAACAGATACGAACTCTCTTATGTCTAGTCAACAAGATCAAAGGTTCGTGTTCGTGAAGAACGCGAGCCTCTAACTTATGAACAAACACATAATGAATGAGTTTATCATCCTTCAAGTGCATCAAAATGTAGTGTTCATGAAGAACACAAGCCTCTAAATGATGAACTAGAGATGAACTCAAGAACATATCAAGCATATGATCTACCATGACTTTATATGAAATAGCTGAATAACTGAAGTAGATCAAAGTCATACAATGAAATAAAGATAAAAGAGAACTCATACCTAGACTCCAAAGAAGACTTGGAACCTGAGGAAGAGCTACTCTAGCCTACCCCCTAGCCTTGGAAACTAAAAGTGAGAGAAAAATGAGAGAGTGGTGTGTGAGAAATGGGAGCCCCTCCCCTTCTATTTATAGGCAAGGAGGAGGCTTGCTTCGTGGCTCAAACTCCACCAAAACACCCGGGAGTGAGGCAATGGACCAATGAGGAGCAAACACGTGGAGGGCCAGGATCATGGGGCCCTAAGGCGGTTCGGCCGATCCTAGGATCGGTCGGCCCCCTGGCCTGTGCTTTCTCTGGGTGGCTGCCCTGTGGGCCCTTTGATCCTCCCCCGGTGCATGGCTTGATTTGGTATCTGAGGTGGGCCCCTTGATCCATGTGAAGTCCATGTGGTGCTCTCTGATTCATCGGTGAGTGCCTCCCTTGGATCAGTGACGTGGAATGCCATGTGTTTCCTTGGTGGCAGCCACCTCCTCAGCTGAGTTGGCATGGTTCTTCCATAGAAGGTGGGTTTCCATCTCTTTTAATGGGTATTTCACCTACATACAAATAATCTCCAAGGACAAGTGGAACTACATTATTCAATCCAAAATGCAAGTAAATAATGCATATGCCTCCATTTATGTGAGAATATTGAGGGCAGAAAGTTGCACTTAACGGCCGTCAACAATCATATCCTTGATAAAGATACTTGGATGATCAACATTATTCGAGTCATACGAAAAATGCCACTTAATCATTTGGATAGGAACGCTCAAAGGAGAGTGATCGCTGAGAGCCAAAAATATTATTGGGATGCACCTTACCTCTTTAGACTTGGAGCGGATGGAGTCTTACGAAGGTGTATACCAAGAGATGAAAGAGTTGAAACATTGAGGAAGTGTCACTCAGGTGAATATGGAGGACACTATGGACATTTTAGGACTGAAGCAAAGGTATGGGCTAGTGGATTTTATTGGCCGGAAATGCATGAAGACTCAAAATGGTATGTTGCTTCTTGTCCGGAATGTCAAAGAACGGGGAATATAAATCAAAGAAATGCTATGCCCTTGAATTACTACTTGCAAATTGATCTATTCGACATATGGGGAATTGACTTCATGGGGCCCTTCACTAGTTCAAATGGATATGAGCATATTCTAGTTATGGTTGATTATGTATCCAAATGGGTGGATGATATCCCTTGTCGAAGAGCTTCAACGGAAGAATCCATATTCATGATCAAAAATATTATATTCCCGCGCTATGGAGTCCCACGAGTACTAATAAGTGATGGAGGAACACACTTCACGGGAAATAGTTTCAGAAAATGCTTGTCCAAGTTGGGGATTGAACATAGAGTGGCCATGGCTTACCACCCACAAACCAATGGTCAAGCGGAAACTTCAAATAGGCAGCTCAAGAGCATTCTTAACAAGACCGTTGAAAAGGGAGGTAAAGATTGGTCGAAGAAATTGGACGGAGCATTGTGGGCGTATCGAACGGCACACAAGACACCAATAGGTATGACACCATATCAATTTGTTTATGGTAAATCATGTCACTTACCTTTGGAGCTAGAACATAAAGCATATTGGGCGATCAAGGAGATGAATCTTGATTTTGATGCCGCGGGAATCAAACGGAAGATTCAAATAAGTGAACTAGAAGAGATGAGGCTCAAATCTTATGAGAGTGCAACCATCTACAATGAAAGGATGAAAAGATGGAATGATAAAAGGCTTCGAGCAAAGGAATTCAAAGAAGGTAACAAGGTTCTCCTTTATAACTCAAGGTTCAAAATATTCGGGAAAGGAAAATTGAAGAGCAAATGGGATGGACCGTACATCGTTCACTCGGTCTTGCCAAATGGAGCGATAACAATCATGGATGTGAAAGGAGATCAATATCTGGTTAATGGTCAACGGTTGAAGGTTTTTCTTGAACAAGACATCGTGCCCATCGACTACATTGATATATATCACATGGAGGACGAGCCCGATCGTCAAGCCTAAGATGTAAAACAAGGTAAGCTTTCTGTAAATAAGTTTTTGTTTTTATTTTCGTATTTATTTCGAGTCCTTTTCATAATTTTTAGCTGGACTTTACCACCACCTAGGCTAGTAATCACGAAACACAGAGGATCGCAAAAGTTGGGCCGCGGGGGCCCAAAGCAAGGGGTAGGCCGGCCGGCCCATGCCGATCGGCCCACCACCCCCCTTCCTCCGTTTCGTCCCGTTTTTCTCTGGGACGCGGTTCGGTGTATTTCCTTTTCTTGCCTACCTTTTTTGGGAGCAACAAAAATAAGTAAGGGAGGGTTTCGGCTGAATCCTTCCGGGGATATTTAAGGATGCCTGGGGAGCTCGAGGTTTGCATCTCAATTGCAATCTCCAACCTCCACGAAAGCACCCAAGCACCCATGGCATCCTCGAGCAGCACCAAAGGGAAGGAAGAGGTGAAGGCAACCATGGAAGAATAAGCACGCCTCCCCTCTCCAACTCCGGTGACCGAGGAGCTTTGTCGGTGCGCCGTGGTGCCAAAGCTCAAGAAGGAGGTGAAGAGGACTACGCGGATTCAATGCGGAGGGTGTATCCCAATGAGGCGCATGGCTAGCCCAAATCCATGGGTTCAAGAGAAGAAGGAGAAGCTCGCCTCTCCCGTTTGCCGCTCAAAGAAGCTCCTTGGGAAGAAGAGGAAGGATTACGAAGAGAAGACCCCCGAGCCAGCGGAGTTCTACGGAGATAGTGATTACTCTGATGATCGAAGCCCTAGCTTGTGGGCAGCCGGTGGAAGAGACGATAACGACCTCTATGTTTGGGAGGAGGTACCCAAGGAGGAGCCGGAGGAGCATCATGAGCAGGGCGAAGGAGGCAACCCAGATGGCGGCAACGATCCGGATGGTGGAGACGATGGAGACAACAATGATCCGGAGGAAGAGCACAACATGTGTTGCGCAGCTTGCCGCAATGCTATTGCGGAGCTCTTCTCATCCCTTGATGAGTGCTTCCACACCATCAACGCCATGCAACAAAGGATTGAAGATTGGCAGTGCATGGCGGAAGACGACTTCAAGTACCTCAACCGCAACATAAGGAAGCTCTTCGGGATGAACAAGAACTTCAAGGAGTGGTGCAACTCGTGCGGGAAGTACCACTAGGTGTTGTAGTTAGAATGTCCCCCCCCTTTGTGCCTTTTGTAAAGTTACAATGAGGACGTCGTAAGATCTAAGCGTGGGGGGAAGCTAGCTAGCTACCTTTTTAAAATTTTTGCTTAAAGTGGTGTGAGAGTCTAGTCTTTAAATTGAGTCTAGTTTGAGTCAAGTGTGAGAGTCAAGTGTGAGTTTTGCTTTATCTTTTTAGCTCGAAAGTGTCTTAATTTAGTGTTGAGTCAAGAAAAAGAAATAAAAAGTGTCTTATGCAAGTCTCTTGTTTCTTTTCTTGTTATGTCTTTAGTTTATCTTTGTTATTCGAGCATGAACTTGATGATTAATCGTTTACCGTGGTGATTAGTGGAAACTTACTTTTGTAAAGCACCCATATTCAAACTTTGATCTAGGACTTTGCTTTATCTATGCTTTTAGTAATGCTAACATTGGAGGCATTAATTTCTGAAAATTAAGAAAAAAACACCTTGCTATGAAGGTTAGCGATCTCTTTCTCCAAGTTGAGAGGTAATATCTATCCTATGCAAAGCCTTTATATATATATACTCCATCATAAGAGTTGTTTAGCATGATGAATTGGGTTAGCATTTTACTCTCTTGGGAGGTCTAATTTCAAGCAATGATCATGTCCTTGATGTATATCTTTTATTGCTAGCCTCGTCATACATTCGGTAACGGGAATTTCACATTGAATGCCCCGTACATCACCGAATTCCATACCCAAACCCATAAACATCTTTTTATCATCTTACCCCTTGAACACAACCCATGTTCGAAGATTTGTTCAATTTCTAGGCATGATTTTATTTAAAATTCAGATTGGTATTCATGATCAAAAGATGAGCGAAAACCTTTGGAGAAGAAGATGAAGATGTGGAAATATATATATATATATATATATATATATATATATATATATGTGTGTGTGGTGCGCACACAAGAAAAAGAAAAAAAGGAGAAGAAAAGAAAGAAAAAAAGAAATAAAAGGGAAAGAAAAGAAGGAAGAGAAGGAAAATCCAAGGCAAAGCAAGAGAGGTATAGTGAAGGATGATATGTCAAATGAAGATCAAAAGAAGTGCAAGGAAGGATGCAACGATGTTGAGAATGAATCTTTGATATTCCATACCATGTGCAATCCGACATCGAGGACATCATTACTACCTTGAAGTCATTATTCTTTTTTCCTTTTGCACATGTCCACCATTCTAAATCTTCTCATCCTTGACACCCCTACATTATGGTTTAATTCTCATGATCATTGGCTTGGGAGGTGAATAACCACTAGAGGATTTTCCTAGCTTGATAATACTTGTGCTAACTTCACTAGCCACACCTATAGCTCCACCTTACATTATAAATGAGAGACTTGTGGGAGGTGAGAGTTTATGAAATTATCTAGGATAGCCACCTTAAAAGAGTGACATGTGAGAACTTGGAGAAGGACTTTGTCTAATGCTTTGTGCAGGAATTTTATTTTTAAAAGTTTGTAAAAACACTCCGATGAAAGTAAGAAAGCAAGTATGGATGAAGTCGAAGATCTCTAGTGAAAAGGTATGAGTTGTGGGGTAAGTCTTGAATTGGTAATTTCTAAACGCCCATGTTTACATTATGATCTTTGTTTCATGTCTCTTATATTAAAGATGAATGATTGACTAACTTGAAAGGAAAGAATTGACGAAGCATGTTTGAACTCCGTGGATGAACAATTTTTGAGCAACTTGCTCGAGGACGCGCAAGATCTAAGCGTGGGGGGATGTTGGCGGTCAATTTCCGTCAACCAAGAACACTTGTTATGTTATAGTTTGGATTTCATTTCAAAACTAACCCGCCACTAGGCATACTAATGATATAACAAGTTCATCGTTGGATGTGTGTTATGGAGTATTATGTTTACAAAGGAATTCATGCACTAAATAAGAAAAGATGTACTCGGTTCAGAGGACGATTTACATGATGATTAAGGGACTCCGACCGTGCGTGAACTTGACTCCAAAGGTGGCAAGGACCAATGTGCTTCAATGAAGAATCTCCGAGGACCAAGGTGAAAAGACCGGAAGATCATGTGTAAAGACCCCTTAACTTGGTCGCGGGGATAACGACGTCCAAAGCCCATATCTGAAGGAGGAAAAACCCCAAAGTGCAAGAAATGACACGTGGCAAAAGATGGAGGCGAACCGGGCCAGAAGAGGGCTCGGCCGGTCGGCCCAGGCTGACCAGCCCACCCCCGTCTGGGGTCGATTCGCCGCCACCTTTCTTCGGTGATAACTACGTGGAACCCTAATTGTTTGGGAGAGGAAGCCATTCGCGAAAGACGACCATAGAAGCCTCGAGAGATCAATCACAAGGAAGGGGGTTGATCGAGAGGGTGAAGATTCAAGAGGATCATCACAGAGGTCAAGGGAGGCCACCACAAGGAAGGAGGACGCCGAGGCCCTGCCACGGCGCCACCGGAGTTGAAGGACACCGAGAAACGGACTCCATCGGGGGCATCCACCATGTTCAATGGTGCCATGCCTAGCGTCTTGATGGGGTAAAGTAATCATTTGTCCATGGAGCTGTAACAGATCTTGATATGCAGTCACCCACTCTCTTTTGGATCTTATATCTATCATACCTTTGTTGATGATGCTTAATGTTTAAGGTTAGCTACCATGCCTTCGGGGTTGCTCCTGTAGATCATGTCAACATACCGTGTTCATTAGGGTTAGCGACGATTACCTTCGCGTAGTGACATGTATGAGGGAAGGGAAATGCCTAATTCTTTGTTCACATCCTTTGATAGATTGGATCGGGGTTTTATCATGTTTGGGTGATTGCATCTCAAGGACCTACACTCCATGGGCATACGTTCTTCATACTCGTGAGCCACCTTTCTCTCTCTCTTTAGCATAATCTAGGGTTAGTTTGTCTTTACTTTATAGATTAATCTTTACATCTTAAAGTCCTTAATCAACTAAGTTAGTGTTAGGTTAAACGCAAGTAATTCCCTTGCTCCGTGGATTGACAATTACCTTGCGGGTCCACTCCCTTGGTGAAAAAGGCACCAAGTCACCCTGTGTACTTGCGGTGAAGTTGAACGCGGTTTCGAACCGTCAACATGTACCCCATCTTGATTGGGAGCATCAACTCGCTCTTCATCAACACTACTACATAAGGATTTGGTACCCATTCTGGAGTACTCGGCTGCCTCTGTTTTAATTTGTTCGGGAAGAAGCATCATTGACTTGGTAGCTTCCATGTAGCAACAGTGGATCCCAAGTCAGATTAGTATCTTGTACTTGATTCGAACTAAGGAAACAAAGGTGTTAAGTTTGTTACCTTGGAACAGGTCTGAATAGGACCGACTACAGATGTTGACCCTTTGGCCGCTGAAACAAGTACAAGAACAAGAGGTAAGGGTTGAGATCATTCGCAGTCGAAAACAAAGGTGTTAAGTTTGTTATCTTGGAGCAGGTCTGAACAGGAGCGACTATAGATGTTGACCCTTTGGCCTGCTGAAACAAGTACAAGAACAAGAGATAAGGGTTGAGATCTATTCGCACCCAAAATTGGCACAAGGCCGATCAGGCTGACGCCACCGGTCAAACCGGTGTCCCTCAACGGTCTGACCGGTGGAGCGTCCTGTAGCCGATCCGGCAACGGCCACACCGGTCTGACGGGTGGGCCTGACCGGTCTGACCGGTGGACCCCGAGTCCGAGTAGAATTGAGGAGTCCTTGCGAGTTTCGAGTTGTAAAAGGATTCCTTGCGGGACAAGACCTCCCCACCCTATAAATATAAGGGGCCACGGCCGTTTGAGGTGGAATCGCCCAATCGAACATTACTTTCTACAACTTTTATCTCTCAAACCCTAGCTTTTCCAACCTTGTGCTTTCCTTGTTTGTCTCGACGACGATCAGGGACGTTCTGAGTGGCCTTGCCGACCTCAGAGCAACCCTAGGCGCGCCACCTCTGACGGGGTCCCTCCCGAGGCGGCGATCTTAGGTTTTCATCGCGCCTCTGCAGCCACCGGTCAGACCGGTGCCCCTGACCGGTCAGACCGGTCCGGGCAGGAGCTCGCCGAGTTCAGCATTTCGACGTTCCGCGCGATCCAGCGCTCGTGTGTGTTGACCAGAAAAAGCATCAACACACTTTTGGCGACTCCGCTGGGGAAGAAAGATCAAGTTGCTAAAACCGTTCAATCTAACCCTAGTACAATGTCTCGGTGTGAACTTGACATGAACAACATTGTCACCGCGTCGCTGGAAGATCTCTCTCCAGAGGAGCAGCAGAAGTTCAAGGCACTACAAGAGTACATGCAAGTACAATTCCTAGCTGGCGTCAAGAAGGATCGATCCGGCAAGGTGGCAAGATTGAAAGAGTTCGAGCTGCCGGCGATCAGGCTAAACGACAGCAATATTGAGGTAATTCCCACTGTAAGTAAGAAACCCCCATCTGAAACTTCTCCTATGAAATCTACAGTGGAAAGTGATGAATTGCTTGCTTCTTACATTGCTTGTTTAGAACGGTTAGAGGATCTTGAAAAGGATAAGGCTTTAGGTTTTAATAATAATGAAACTAATAGTAGTACTCCTAAAGCAAATCCTCAGGGGTCTCATCCTAGCTTAGCACCTTTGCCTGCAAATAATGGTAATTTTGCATATGGTTTGACACCAAATCCAGCATCTGGTCAGTACCCTCAGTTTCAACCGCACATGCCAAACATGGCCGCACCGGTCGAACCGATGCAGGGTACCGGTCAGACCAGTGCTATGGAGTTGGTGCCCGACCAGCCTTTGCCAATTTCTGTCGTGCCAAATCAAATGGTCCCTACTTTTTCTAATACAATCAGTAATGTTGGACCTCATTATAGTACGACAATAAATGCATCGGCCTCCAAAAACATTATTCCGGACGATGTATTTGAAAGTTACAGGCTAGCTCAAGCTAAGATAGCTCCCTATTTAAATAAGATAAATTTGGAGAATCCTCAACCACTACAGCCAAATAATCCTAATTGGGCGGAATTTAATAGATTTAAAGAAGATTTGGCTAATGTGGTAAAAACCAAACTTGGTGTCGATATTGGTAACACAAATTTGTATCAAAAGCCATATGATCCCGAGTTTGATAGATTTCCTCTCCCACATGGTTGGCGTATGCCTGACTTGATTAAATTTAGTGGTGATGATGACCGAACCACATGGGAGCATATTAGTCAATACACTGCACAACTAGGTGAAGCTGGTGTCTATAATGCTTTGAAAGTACGCTTATTCTCTTTATCTTTGACTGGCACCACTTTTGCTTGGTTTTCCTCGCTTGCTCCTGGTTCTATTATATCTTGGGATATGTTAGAACGTAAGTTTCATGACCACTTTTATAGTGGGAGCATACAATTAAAATTGACAGACTTAACATCGGTTAGGCAAGGAAGAGATGAGACTGTCTCTGCTTACATTAAAAGGTTTAAAGAAACTAAAAACCGGTGCTTTAATTTGTCAATCACTGATATGGATCTTGCAGACATTTGTCTGAAAGGTTTAAGATCATCTATTAGAGATAAGATAGAGGGCACTGACTTTCTTTCGGTTGCACAAGTTCAAATTAGAGCTTTAGTTGTTGAAAACCGAATGAATAAAGAGAAAGATAATTTTAAATCACGTCGTTCTAATGTTCATGTTATTGATTATGATTCTAATAGCTCGGACGATAGTGATAAAGAAATTTATGCTGCTGAATTTAATTGGCCCTCTAAAGAAAAATCTTATTCTTGCTCATCTCTTAAGCCGGCTAGTAAAGGTCGGCAAGAAGAAATTAAATTTACTTTTGATGTTTCCAAGTGTGATCGCATATTTGATGAATTACTTAAATCTGGAAATATCAAGTTAACTCATACTATTCCTCCACTTGAAGAATTGAAAAGATGTGCATATTGCAAGTTTCATAATTCATTTTCTCATGCTATTAATGATTGCAATGTGTTTCGTCGACAGGTTCAATCGGCCATAAACGAAGGTCGTTTGATTTTCCATGAGATGCAAGTGGACAAAGCTCCTTTTCCAATCAACACCATGGATTTACAACAGCCTAAGGTACTGGTTCGGCCACATCAAGCTGAAGCAACTAAAGGCAAGAACGTGGTAATCGGGGAGGCTAAGTCCGATTTGAGAGGAAAAGAGTTAGTTCGCAAGGTTGAGTATGAGAAGACTCCTGATGGCAAAGAGACCTTCAAGGTTACAGTGAGTGCCTCTGGACATGGGGGGCAAGGGTCGTCCACACCCACCGATCAGCGACCGTCTGAGCCGTCTCTGGCCAGACCGGTCAGACCGGTGGAGGTGACCGGTCAGACCGGTGCGCTCCCAGGCCGTCCGAGGATGATCAAGCCAAGCCGTCCGGAGATTGGAAACTGGAAACTTAATGTAGCAAAAAATCAGGGGAGTGGTCCTAAGCCAAAGGTCACTTTCGACATGCTATTTGATAAGTATTCCAAGCAAAAGGCCGTTACAAGTGATCGGCCGTTAAAAAAAAGGATGAGGTCACCTACACACCAAGGAGGGTCATCTTCACCTCCAAGGGCTGCTACAAGACTCAAGGGTGAATCATCACAGCAAGGGCAACGCTTTACTCCACCATGGGCGTCAAGTTCAAATGCACCACGCCCGGTATATGATGACAATGGAGTGATGTGGGTGCCATACCAACAAGCTTTTCATCCTGGATGGGGTGGACAGAAATCAGTTTTCGACAGGATCTCCAGGCCTATCCAAGACCGATTGGCTCCTCGCCGTTCTGGTCAGGGTCACCAGACCCGACCGGTCAGACCGGTCTCTATCACCGGTCAGACCGGTGCGGCCAGAAAAGCCGTGTCACCTCCTGTGAAGCAAGTTTACAAGCCGAAGCAAAGAGAGGAGGTGCAGAAGATGGAAGTTGATCCAGAGAGGACTACGAGCCAAGATATTATTCAGATTGGATCAATGGATGTTCCTATTGGAGAGAGTGGCAAAGGACCGATTGTTCCAAACAATAAGGTTGTGACATCAACTCCAGGGGTGTTTGCTGCTGCTAATGACCATGAGGCTAGTGGGAGTGGTTCCAACTCCAAATACTTCTTACCAAGGTGGTGTCCTCCCGGATTGACTCGTACACAAAGGACGAAGCTTCAACGCTTGAGATTTCAAGAGAAGAGAGAGAAGGAGCTAGAGAAGCAAAGGGATGAAGCTTTCAACCAGTACAGGCCCATGGTACCTCAAGGGAAAGAGTGGAAAGTCAAGGCCAGCTCCCAGCCAGCACCGGTCAGACCGGTAGAGGGGTCGGTCAGACCGGTCACACTGGTCAGACCGGTGGATGTCGACGGTCAGACCGATGACCCAGAGACGCCGCTCGGTTTCTCTTCTTCAGTTCCCATGGTTTGTGATGGCAAGTTCGCATCGGATCCTGCACTAGAAGACGATGAGGAGCTTGTTGACTACAGTTCTTCGCCCGAGCGCATGAATTTGGACATCAACGTGATCCATATGTCTATGGATGGTTATGTGCTCTCAGAGGAGGACGTCGCGCATCTCGACTTTGGGCCAAAGGAAGCTATTTTCCAGAAGCCTAAAGCTACTGAAAATCATCTGAAGGCTTTGTACATGAAGGGACACATCTATGGGAAGCCTATCTCTCGCATGCTGGTGGACGGAGGAGCGATCGTCAACTTGATGCCGTATTCTTTGTTCAAGAAGCTGGGAGGTTCAGATGATGAGCTGATCAAGACCAACATGACCGTCAGCGGTGTGGGAGGAGGCGAGCCGATGGGAGCTAAAGGCGTCTTCTCTATGGAGCTCACCGTTGGGAGCAAGACGTTGGCTACAGCATTCTTCGTCGCTGAGACACAAGGTAACTTCAGTCTCATCCTTGGTCGTGATTGGATTCATGCAAATCAGTGTGTGCCTTCTACTTTGCATCAATTCTTAATCCAATGGGTAGGCGACGAAGTAGAGATTGTTCATGGTGATACATCAGCTTGTGTTGCAGTGGCCGATAGTCCTACTATGGATAATCATGAGAATCTTAAGTGCTTAACTGGTTTAGATTTATCTAATTTGAGGCTTATTGATTCTACCAAAGATGGCTTTGCTACTGTTGTCATGAAGCCGATCATTGATCAGGCTAGAACTTCTCTGTCGATTTGATGGATGCAAATCTGGAGTGGTTGCAACAGAGGCGAGAGCACTATCGGGCGCATAAGAACGATATGTTTGAGGCCATCGAAGACTTTGATGATTTGAGCAAGTTAGGACAAGGGTTTACGTCGGCTGATCCTTTAGAGGAGGTTGATATTGGTGATGGCACTTTACCTAGGCCGACATTTGTAAACAAGAATCTTGATCCGTTGTTTAAATCTGAGTTAATAAAGTTGTTAAAGGAGTATGTTGATTGCTTTGCATGGAATTATAATGAAATGCCTGGTTTAAGTCGTGATTTAGTTGAGCATCGTTTACCTATTAAACCTGGTTTTAGGCCTTATAAACAACCTCGTAGAAACTTTAATCCTGATATTTATGACCGAGTGAAAGAGGAAGTCAATCGGTTACTTGATGCAAAGTTTATTAGGCCTTGTCGTTATGCTGATTGGATCTCTAATATTGTGCCTGTTGAGAAAAAAGGAACAAAAAAGCTTCGTGTTTGCATTGATTTTAGAGATCTTAATAGAGCTACTCCTAAAGATGAATATCCTATGCCTATAGCTGATTTTCTTGTTAATGCTGCATCCAGACATAGAATTCTTAGTTTTCTTGATGGTAATGCTGGTTACAATCAAATCTTTATGGCCGAAGAGGATATATCCAAAACGGCTTTCATATGTCCGGGTTTTGTTGGCTTATTTGAGTGGGTTGTTATGACTTTTGGATTGAAAAATGCGGGTGCTACTTATCAAAGGGCTATGAATTTAATCTTTCATGATTTGCTTGGCATCATAGTAGAGGTTTATATCGATGATATTGTTGTCAAATCGGCTGGAGATGATTCTCATTTAGCTGATTTAAGACTTGCATTTGAAAAAATGTGTCGGTATAAATTAAAAATGAATCCACTCAAATGTGCTTTTGGTGTATCGGCTGGGAAGTTTTTGGGCTTCATTGTGCATGAGAAAGGTATAGAGGTAGATCCTAAAAAGATTGAGGCAATCAGGAATGTTAAAGCACCTACTTGTAAAAAGGATTTGCAAAAGTTCTTGGGCAAGGTAAATTACTTAAGGAGGTTCATTTGTAATTTGTCCGGGAAGGTGAATGCTTTTACTCCTTTACTTCGGTTAAAAAATGATGTTGACTTCACTTGGGGGGCAAAGCAACAAGAAGCATTTGATGAGATTAAGAGCTATTTGACTTCGCCACCCGTTCTTCAAGCGCCCAAGAGTGGTATTCCTTTCAAGTTATATGTAGCGGCTGAGAAGGATGTCATTGGAGGTATTTTGACTCAAGAGACCGAAGGCAAGGAGTACATTGTTGCATATGAGAGTAGAAGATTATTAGACGCCGAAACAAGGTACACTTTTATTGAAAAGTTGTGTTTATCGCTATATCATACTTGTACCAAGTTGAGGCATTATTTACTACCTAGTACTTGCATAGTAGCATGTCAAACCGACATAATCAAATACATGTTGCATAAACCAATTTTAAGTGGTAGAGTCGGCAAATGGGCTTATGCTCTAGTTGAATATGATTTACATTGTGAGCCATTAAGTTCTATGAAAGGTCAAATTGTTGCCGACTTTATTGTTGGACATAGAGTAGATAAGCAACTTGATTTGAATGTCGGTTATGCTACTTTTACTCCATGGAAGTTGCAGTTTGATGGATCGGTTTGCAAAGATGGTTGTGGTGTTGGAATTGTCATTATTTCGCCAAGTGGGGCTGTTTTTGAAGCTCTTAACCGATTGGATCATGATTGTACTAACAACCAAACCGAATATGAGGCTCTTCTATTTGGATTGGAAATTTTACATGACACGGGAGTAAAACATGTGGAAGCATATGGAGATTCTTTATTGGTGGTGCAGCAAGTATCCAAGGTATGTCAATGTTTAAATGGTTTTTTAAATGCTTATCTGGATAAATGTTTAGACATCATGTCTTGTATGGATGAATTTGTTATCTATCATGTGCCACGAGAGGAAAATCCTAGAGCTAATGCTCTGGCCCAGCAAGCATCTGGTTATAATGTTCGAAAAAGAAATTTTCAAGAACACAAACCGTTGCTTACAGCCGAGTGTTTTGCTCTGGAGGCACCGGTCAGGCCGACACAGCCGACCGGTCTAACCGGTGACACCGGTCTGACCGATGTCACCGACCGGTCTGACCGATCCCCTGGTTCTGGGTCGGCTAACGGCACCGGTCTGACCGATGCCCATGACCGGTCTGACCGGTCCCCTGGTAAAAGTTTCTCCTCGGTTTTTTGTGACAAAGATGAGGTGGAGGATTGGAGAAAGCCTCTGGTTGATTATTTGCAAAATCCTAGCAGTTCAGTTGATAGAAAAGTCCGACGATGGGCTCTTAAGTTTGTTGTTGATAATGGTGAATTGTATCGTCGGACTGCGGATGATTTGCTTTTAAAGTGCTTGGGTCCTGATCAAGCTAGGTTGGCTATGGCAGAGGTTCATGAAGGTATTTGTGGTACTCATCAATCGGCTCCCAAGATGAAGTGGCTCCTCAGGCGAGCTTGCTTTTATTGGCCTACCATGATAGCTGATTGTTTTAAGTACTACAAAGGGTGTGAAGAGTGTCAAAAACATGGAGATGTTCAGTTGGTGCCTGCTGCGTTGATGCATCCGATTATCAAGCCTTGGCCCTTTAGAGGATGGGGTTTGGATTTTATTGGCAAGATTCATCATTCGTCGTCAAAGGGGCATTGTTTTGTGATCGTGGCTACTGATTACTTCACCAAGTGGACTGAAGCTATTCCTTTGAAGAATATGACACATAGAGAGGTGATTGAGTTTATTACTGGGCATATCATACATAGGTTTGGCATTCCACAAACTTTGACTACGGATCAAGGGACTTCATTCATATCCAAAGAGGTGCGTGAATTTGTTGATTCCTATGGTATTAAATTGCTCAATTCATCTCCATATTATGCTCAAGCCAATGGTCAATCCGAGTCTAGCAACAAGACATTAGTGAAGCTCATAAAGAAGAAGATAGAGGACAATCCTAGAAGATGGCATGAGGTATTATCTGAAGCTTTATGGGCTCATCGTATTTCTAGACATGGTGCTACTAAGGTTACTCCTTTTGAGCTTGTGTATGGTCAAGAGGCCGTTTTGCCCGTTGAGGTGAATCTAGGCGCATATAGACTTGCAAAGCAAAATAATCTTGATGTTGAGTCATATTATGCTTTGATGATGGACAATATTGATGAAGTGACCGACAAGCGTATGGAAGCTTTGGAGGAAATTGAAAAGGACAAGAGGAGAGTTGCTAGAACATACAACAAGAAGGTAAAAGCCAAATCTTTCCAGGTAGGTGACTTGGTTTGGAAGACAATTTTACCTATTGGATCTAAGAGTAACAAGTTCGGCAAGTGGTCTCCAAGTTGGGAAGGTCCATACAAGGTTGTCAAGATTTGTTCTGGGAATTCTTACATGATGGAGACTTTGCAAGGACAGCGACTTCCAAGGGCTCTCAACGGGAGATACTTGAAGAAATTTCATCCAAGTGTCTGGCAAGATGCTTGATAGGACATGGCCGATTTAAAGCAAAAATCGCCCTTAGACCAAAAAATGGCCGGTGAAGTGTCACATCGACCTTAGAATTATTTTTTAGACAGCAAGCTTTACTAAAAAACAGGGGGGCATATGTTCGCACCCAAAATTGGCACAAGGCCGATCAGGCTGACGCCACCGGTCAAACCAGTGTCCCTCAACGGTCTGACCGGTGGAGCGTCCTGTAGCCGATCTGGCAACGGCCACACCGGTCTGACCGGTGGGCCTGACCGGTCTGACTGGTGGACCCCGAGTCCGAGTAGAATTGAGGAGTCCTTGCGAGTTTCGAGTTGTAAAAGGATTCCTTGCGGGGCAAGACCTCCCCACCCTATAAATATAAGGGGCCACGGCCGTTTGAGGTGGAATCGCCCAATCGAACATTACTTTCTACAACTTTTATCTCTCAAACCCTAGCTTTTCCAACCTTGTGCTTTCCTTGTTTGTCTCGACGATGATAAGGGACGTTCTGAGTGGCCTTGCCGACCTCAGAGCAACCCTAGGTGCGCCACCTCCGACGGGGTCCCTCCGGAGGCGGCGATCTTAGGTTTTCACCGCGCCTCTGCAGCCACCGGTCAGACCGGTGCCCCTGACCGGTCAGACCGGTCCGGGCAGGAGCTCGGCGAGTTCAGCGTTTCGACATTCCACGCGATCCAGCGCTCGTGTGTGTTGACCAGAAAAAGCGTCAACACGATCATTCACAATCGGAAGCAATTTCATCTATTAAGTTCAATGCGGTACATGAACGATCACACCCAATCCATAATCACCCAAGCATGCAACAAAAATATGGAAAGCCAAAGAGCAGGGGTAAGCAATATAATAATTTCGTCCTTAAATTTCTACAAACCTCAAATAAGTTGACTTGGAACAATCTCTTGCAATAGGGAACAGAAGATCCACAATCACCCTAGCATGCAACAACAATATTCAAAGGCAAAGAGAATGGGGAAGAAGTCTAATAATTTCATCTACAAATTTTGACAAACCTCAAATAAAATGACTTCGAACAAAGTCTTGCAATAGAGTACAGTAGATCCCCAATCACCCAAACATGAAAGAACATTACAGAATGCCAAAGAGCATGGGGAAGCAATCTAATTTAATCGATCAATACAGGGAGGAGAATGCAGACCTGATGAATAGGAAGGGAAGAAGGTGACGAATGTCATCTCGATTTAGCAGCCAAAACTTGCGCCTTGAAAACAATGTTCGTTGCAACTGTTGTAGATCTACGGCCGCTAGTGTGAGCCTCGGGGGAGCTAATGGAGCAACGGGTTTGAACCATCTTGCAGCTTCAAGGACGTTGTCGAGGAAGGCCGCCGCTCGTAGCAGAGGAACACCGCCGCTCATAGCAGAGGAAGCTGACCACTCGTAGCAAAGGAAGGCGTCGTCGGTAGCGAGGTTGCTCTTGCTGCTTGCACCGTAGATCGACTAGGTCTCTTCGACGGTAGAGGAGAAGATCCCCTGATTTTGGAAAATTACCAGGAGGGAATTGGGAGGCATGGTTTCCCTCTTTATTTTATAAATAACGGGGAGGACTAGGAGGAGGAGTAGGGAATTCAAAATTTCAAGTCCCGCCTTTCTGCTCCAGAGCAGGAAACGAAAGACTTTGGAAACCACCGCCAGGACTTCGTCACTGACATGTTGGCCCACTTAGGTGTCGGACCCAAACATCAGTGACCATACGTAGAGAGGCAAGTTGTTGACAGGGTTGTATGTGCCACCGTGGATCATGGAATTGACAAGCACACACAGGACTATACTCTACTCCATATTCACGTTCAACGGATGATCCGATTATTGCATTACAAATATCCTCATTGTAACAAATTAATGTACCATTTCAACTGTTTATTACATGAATAAACACACTTAACTAAAACATTAAAACTACAAACTACAGGGGACCCTGGTACAACCCTTCAGGTAATCTTTTACGAAAATCACGCATAATTTCTGGATGATCAGTGCATACGACCACCCAATCATATGTGATTATTCCGTGAGGAAAGATTCGCTCTAAGAGAGACATGCACTTGTCCTGCAATTTTGTGCAGTTAGCCTGAATAGCCCATCGTAGAAATGAGGTCACAGTTTGCTTGCTTGCCATGTCCCACATCTTTGACGCACAGTGCAGCTTCAACCCTTCGACCTGGTACATGTCAGCGACCGAGAGTAAATAAGGCCAGACATTGGCAGGAGTGTCCCATAAATCAGCCTCCTCCAAGAGTGATCCTTCCCTTGTATATTTGATCAGGAGTGAGAAGCCATCAGGGTGTGTGTCTATAATTGTAACAGTTTCAGAGCTAGACTCCACTCCTAGGCCGTAGAGCATTACCTCCATCACACAAGATACTTTCGCCACATCGGCATGTTTCGCTTGTATCACCCGGCATTCTACACCAATGTGGAAGACAATGTCCATAGGGTCTTGGGCTACAACACTTTTGCATATGCTTGTCTGTACTGATGGAGGAGGAACTTCAATGCAGTCGCCCTCCAGTACTGAACATCACACGATATGTGTATGCGATCTTCATTGGAGGTCACACGATCAATGTCATGATGCTCCACCAGACATTCAAAGCCTCTTTCTTGTACATCCCAATTCGTGAAAACACTTATTTTGTAATTGACCTCGAAACATATCATCTTCATCGTTTGGGTCACCAGCCATCGCACACAACAATAATCGCACATACATGGAAGGAAGCAGTCACAGGCTTGACAACAATAATATAATGCGACTGTATCGCCATGTGTGAGTGTGTGTATTCATAGCAGCAACGTGACACGTACGATTTGGGATTTGTGCACAAGAACGTGGACGATGGCAATGCCGTCTTGAACATCCATCCACTGATGATCATTCCTACCTGTAGGATAGCAACATAGCCTCCATTGACAGCCTCCCACCATGAACGTACCAGATTCCTTGTACTGTCCCGTGGTTCCTTCTGGTCTCACTTCCTGGCTTGAGATTGAGAAGTCGACTTGCATGGAAGGAAACATTTTAGCATCTAAAGCCATGAATGGAAATGGCTTGCAATGATCGTCTCGTGCATAAATTGTCTCTTATTATAGTGTGAGTGAATATGTGTCATTTCGAAATGTCCGTTCGTGGACATTAGTTACCACCAGAGTGGACGCGTCCCTTCAGTGCGGGTGTCGCCATGTTCAGGTCATGAACTTCCCGGTTCTAGTCCTTAAGTGCAATTCACAATGATCAACACATCCGTTCAGAGCAGGTGTGCAAACAAGTTTGTCGCTTAACATTCGGTGCCAGTCCTTAACTGCAATTCTCAATGATCGACACGTAGATCAACTTGTGAGAGCGTGTCATCCCCAAACGCACATTCGAGATGCCTTTTTGTGCTTATATGCATGCTAATATTACATAGACACACAGACACACACACACACAAAAACATATATTGCTTTTCCAATTCTAGCTTATTTCGTTTTGGCTTTGTCGCATCAACCAGTTCATCACGTTTCTCAGTCTCCAAGGGCTACGTGAATCATCAAGTGTGAATCCAGACCATTCGTAGACCACTGCTGTCATGACTCACACAGCGTACTTGATCGAGGAGGACTTGTCAAGTTGTCCTGCATCGTGCGTGTTGTAACGCAAGGACCATCTGGTCGATCTGATTGCCTTGTGTAGCCTTACAGCACCCAAACTCTTTCTCCAGATGCAATTGATGCCTAAAACTTTTCATAAATAAATGGTAGAGAGTTGTCTCACAGTTGATGCGGCATGAGCTTATGTAATTGAGACAACCATTAGATGTAGCTGATGCGACGTGAGTTGTCCGCAGGACTTTCTTGTGCTATAGACCGGAAAGTCTGGAAATGAACACATATATGCACACGTCGGGCTCATCCCGTGATACTCATCATCCACACATGTAATCGATGTGCTCCACTAAAGATTCTGACCTAGATAGATTCGTATCAGGCGTAGGCCTGACTATATTCTGAGCATCTCATGTTTTACATAGTAACTTTAGCAATGCTACACCGAGCTCATGTGCCCGGTGTAGTCCTCAATAAATAGGTGAGTGCGGCACAGTGTTCTTGAAAGGCAAGGCCAACACTCATCGGATCCCCGTCTTGCATTTCTCAACTTTTATTCGGGGGTACTCCAGAGATCATTGTCTTGGCTAATCTTGTTTACTTTATGTATGCATGGTATTAAGACGGTCACATTGTTAGCTTATGTAGGGTTTGTTCTTCGTTTGTGTATGCAGTACGTGGAGAATGGCCGGGCAAGGAAGGGACGGAGCATGGAACTTGGAGGAGTCGGGGAAGCGGGAGCAGTCGGCCGCAATGGCACCTCACCAGCACCTGGTTAAAACCGCTGCCATCGGCACCGCAGCAGCACCCGACCCCAATGGGACCTCCACTTCCGCTGGCATCGGCACCTCAGTAACACCCAGTGGTGATGGCACCTCCAGTTCAGCCGCTGGCAATGGCAGCTCAGGATCAGCTGAACCTCATGGCACCACCTTTTCGCCCATGGCCTAGGCCACCACCTCTATTGTTGCTTGTTGAAATACCATCCCCGCGGCCAGTGCTCACTGAACAAGATGAATCGCATGACCTGAAATGGTCTATGTTGCTTTGGCTTCAGCAGGCCGGTCCCGCCCGTGTCTGTCACCAAGGTATGTGGGTGTGCCCTTTTTGCCAGACCCTATGAAATTTTGTGACGAGTTGGAACACTCTATTTTTAAACAAATGCTTACATGTGGGACCCTGCAAAATTTTATGACGACTTGGAACACTCTATTTTCGAAAGAATGCTTACATGTGGGACCCTTCTGAATTTTATGACAATTTGGAACACTCTTTTTTAAAAAATAATGCTTACATGTGGGACCAAAGTTGGTTTATGACGCCATTGCGGAGCTTATGGCGTCACAAAACAATCATGGAACAGGGAATGCTCGGCTACAGTAGCAACCATTATGACAAAAGTTTTTGTCACTAAATTTTCTCGGAAGTGAAATTTCATGACGAGATCAGCCAAGAACATCATAAATCAATGACGGTAAAACTAGGTTGCATCACTAGTCAGCGATTTTCTTGTAGCTGAGACCATCCATCTACCTGATTCAGAACCCCACGTTTGTGATTTCAGATTGGTTATCATCTTCTTATTTGCAATTGAGTTTCTTGTTGCATACTTGTTCTTGCTTGTTCTTCGATTGCTCGCAGGAACGGGTGCCCTAGTGGCGGTTGACGTGCTCCACAAGATCGCGGCAGTCATAGGAGGTGGTGTATCGATTGCTAAGGCGCATCCTTGGATAGGTTGTAGTCGGGCCGTGAACCTCATCTCCTCCAATCAAATTATTCCCCACGCCTCTCATTGAAAGATCCACCACAAACCCTAGCGGATTCGCATCAGTTGGTAAACAGAGCGAGGTTATCGGTGAGAGACTATCAATCCTTTGCCATTTTTATTTTCCTATAGTCCAGAAAAGCCAAAAAATAGTGGATTAGTTTAACTGCAATCCTATAAAATTTTTGAGCCTTTACTAGTACTGCTTAGTTAGGGCTTGTTGAGTTTTTGGTTGCACCAGTTTGTGTTGAGTTGCTGGTCTTAGTGTATAACCCTTTAGAGTTTTGAGTTCTATCACGTTTTGATCACCACGAGATCCAGCATCACCATATACATTAGTGCAGCATATTGGCCACCATGGATCCATCGTAAGTCTGATTCTAGCCTTGTTGCAAAATTTATTCTAAGTGCTCCGCAATTGTCCTGGAGATTGGTGATCTGCAATCTGTGTAAACTCATCCTTTGGTGTGGATTTGTCATGTTATTCAGCAAAATAGTTTAGTCTTGTGCAAAAAAGTGAAAGAAAGAAAGAGAAAAAAGAAGAATAAAAAAACAGAAAAAAAGAACAGAAAAAAAAGAAAGAGGAGGAAAGGAAGTGAAAGAAAAAAGGGGCTGAATCTGTTTATTTTGTTTGTTCGGTGCTAGTTGCTGTTGCTCGGTGACTACCTTTGTGCCTAGGCTCACGTATCTAGCATGGTTTAGCCTAGGACCAGCACAGTACCACCGTTGAAGGATTATTCAGCTTGCTTTTTAACTAATGTAGTGCTAGTCATTCCTTGTTTCAGCCCACCTATAGATCCACATATCCGACTACAGCTTGACAGTTCTTGTTGCTGCAGCACTGATGCACCATCTTTGAGGTTGCTGTCTTGTTGGTTGTCGTCCCCTCCTATTTGGCTTGGTAAAAACTTGGAAAATCTTGTTTTGAACAAGTTGAGTTTGAGATAATTACACCCGACACATCCTAGTAGTTGACAGGAGGAAACTTATTATTTTTGTATTTATTGTTTTCCACTAATCATGGCTGGTGATCCAAAGATTTTCGAGCAGCTGAAGCTATACACTCACATTCAAGATATCATTTAGCAATTACCATTATATGCTGGTATGTTTGATCCTCATGCTTACATTCAATGGGAGCTTAAGGTAGATGCAAAATTTTGATAAGTACGGCTTGTCTGATCATCAAATGATTTTTGCTACTTTCTTGTAGACGCGTGTGTCGGCGAGACCATCTGTTCTACCTGATTCAAAACCCCACCTTTGTGATTTCAAATTGGTTATCATCTTCTTATTTGCAATTGAGTTTCTTGTTGCATACTTGTTCTTGCTTGTTTTTTGATTGCTCGCAGGAACGGGTGCCCTAGTGGCAGTTGATGTGCTCCACAAGATTGCGGCAGCCATAGGAGGTGGTATATCGGTTGCTAAGGTGCATCCTTGGACAGGTTGTAGTCGGGCCGTGAACTTCATCTCCTCCAATCGAATTATCCCCCACGCCTCTCATTGAAAGATCGGCCACAAACCCTAGCGGGTTCACATCAATGTGCAAGCAAGGTTACAATTGAATTTATACTCACATAAATACTCTCAGCCATGTCAGATGTCCATGTTCCTTTCTTCGAGTGAGTAACCCTCCAGAGTTCCAACTAGCACGGCTCAGCATCAGTTTCGAGATCTCGCTATGATTGCACCATTGCACGACATTAATATATGATTGTCTTATGCAGATAGTGAAAGATGAGAATATTGTAACGAATCTTTACCTGTTCCCAACTCCACAGAGAGTAAGGTTTCGAACCCCCAAATGGTTGGTAACCATTTTGCCGTGATTGTCAGAGTTCTTGCTGCTCATTTTCTACAAGGAATGAAACGGTTATGTTAAGCGATGAAAGGTTGAACTCATATTCTATATAACTCACAATGTTGTTCTTAAATTAAGTAGAAAAAATGTACCTTGAAATGTTTAGTTCCAAAGTACTAGCACAAATAGTGCCACCCCACAATGTTCAACTTTTTAGGCTTGTGTTTCATTCTCTCGTCATAATTGTGGTGTGTCTTGTATGTAGCACTCAAGTCACCTCGCCAACCTTTATAGTGTTGGTGGGCAATCTTTCAAATCTTGTTCTTTGAATCTTGAATGCCCTCACAATCTCATCCTTCCTGGTGGGAAGGAAACTTGTTATGCATGATAGCATTGTGTGCGAAGTAAATAGAGGGAACGCATCTGCTATATAACATTAATGAGATGCATGCGGTGGACAATGACATACCATTATATGTGTTGCGAGTCTTCCTTGAAATCTTGACTAATATCTTTCCAAAATCTGACTCTAATTAGTGGAACCTTCATCCTTATCTGTAAAACAATCTCATCAACAAAGGCACGTCTATTTCCTCTATAGGGACCACCCAACATTCCTGAGAACTCAATTTTTAGTTTTTCGCCGCGAGATTTTGATCTCTTGGAACATGAAGATAACCCTTTCAGGGATTCACGGCCAACTTTCTTGCCACCTACTTGCATTCACATCAGACAAAATAACATTTACTACTAAACAATAGCAGTTTCAGAAAACAATGAACAATACAGAGTGAAGTTTCTGGAGGTGTGAAGCTTCTATAACCTTTTGTCTGCTTTTTTTCTCCTAGTATGCGATGAATGTTGTGGTGGCGGCATCATTTCTGGTGGTGGCTGCGTCGTTTTCGGTGGTGGCGTCGTGCTGTTGTCATAGCTCTCATGTGGGAGTATGACTACATCTGTAGGTTTAGCTTGAGCTTTATTAAAAGCCACTGAAAAAATGGAAAGCACTTGTACTTATTAGTAGGTTCAAGCTTTTCATCACAAATAAGCTGCAGTCGACAAGGAAAAAGTATTTACGAATTCGTATCAGAAGCCCTTTATGTTGTAACCATTTTTGGTACGTCTTTTGTGTTTTCTCCCTGAAGTCATCATATAAGCCTGCAAATTAGAAACACTGGTATGTGAGTAAAATATGCAGTCAAGGCTACATGTGCACAATGTAGAACAAGCAACACATGTACAACAGTCATCGGGTAGCTCTTCAAACCATTCTTTGTATTCATCACAATCTAAGTCGTCGCCATCATCATCATCATGGTCATCATCACTATCAGCATTATGCACATGCCGCCTCTGTCATTTCAGGGGTGTAACGTGGATATTTTCTCCATCCACATTAGTTGTTGATATTACCAACCTTAATATCTTCTCGTTGGATGACTCCATGTAATCACGCATGGCCACTATTTCTTTTTTAGACTTAATTTCCTCGAGACGCTGACCTGCTATCATTTTCATTATTTTTCTTCATGTAGTACATGTAGTCCCGTTGTTCATATTCAAGCACATCTTTAATATCTGTCAGGATCTTAAGGTGTACAAGACCCTTGTCCAATGTACTAGAGACGTATTTTAATCCTCCATGACTACGGCATTCGACTAGTACACTCCACAGGTCACCTGTCAAATCGCTTTCTCTACATGTGCACATAAATATTAATACGCCAACATGAAAAATTCAGATGTAGTATTAATAATGGTATATGCATATATGTATATATATATACTAGTAGATAGTATGTGAAAAATAAATATGCAGTGATCAAATAACATAATGCCTATTCAGCTCAGTAATTTATACAACAACAATTAGGTTCTATTACAAATTTTAAGATTAAGATAGATCTGCATGTGCACATAAATATGAACACATATTTCTGATTAAGGGAAGGAAGAATAATGGATGGATCTTGAAAATAACTAAAGTATTTGATGTGCATATATATATATATATATAGGACTCCGCTATTTGGTACCCACGATACTGAATAGCTATTCAGTACCCGAGCCCACCAGTTGCGCATGCGAGGCCCTCTCGACTCAGCGCATCCTGCTTCGGTTTTTTTCCTTTTAGTTCGGCACCTCCGGTCCGTGCGGTTCCGCGTACCGGGCGACCACGAACGGTCGACCGTTCAGTTTTGCGGTTTTTTTTCACCACGTAGGCATCAGCCATCGGAAGGTAGTCATCCGTAGGCACGTGCACGCAGATTCATTTTTCGGCAGCCCTGTCGCTGAAATCAGAACTAATCATTACTACCCCATTCGTGTACTTTCAAAATTTTGTTGCGGCGGATAATATAAGAACCAACTATTCATATTCATGCCTACAACACTTTGTTCACTTTGACTATTTCGTGGCCTCATAAATACACAACATCCATAGACTTGCATTTTTGTAGGTAGCTCAAAGTTTCATACTAAAAAAATTCATTGTTTGAGTGAAAAAACAATCTGTTCCAACACCATTTATTTCACTATTTACAAATCCAAGACTTTTTTGAGCGTTTCAATTTCTATGATTTAAATTTACATAGTAGCAAAAGTACAAACTCATCAACTTTTAAAAGACCTACAATATAGATACAATACAAAAGGATTAGCATCCTGAACAAAGTATAACAAAAAAAAACTTCCATATCATGAATTTGAATCTAGAATCTATCTAGTGATGCATATACACGTGAATGAAAGAAAATGATGCTTATAATCGCGTGTATAAAATAATGTACATAACAACATTTACACACTACATTTTGCCTTTTCATTGACTATTCTACTACATTTGGCTGCTTCATTTTGTCAGCAGACCATTTGAAGCGTGGCCCTTCCCCATTTCTGCTGTCCTGCACCATCATTAATTCGATAGACTGACTTCTATCACCATCAACTAGCTGTACATCAGAAATAATGCAGCTGAAACTGTGCACAAAAATATATAGAAACATAAGTAAAATCATTAAAATTCCAAAACTTTCAGCTGTATCCTTAACAATAAGAATTGCTAAAATCTTCTTTCTTGAACAGCCTTGGAACGATGGCAAGAACAATCACTAAGAGTACTCTAAGACTTCGGCATATGGCAGGCACCAGTAACAACAAAGATACTGTCATTACTTAAAAAAATACGCCAGGGTTCCAAATTGTAGGTTGTTTAACTTCTTCAACCCTAAGTTTGATCGCTCAGGTAATTCAAATTTGTAAATGGAAAGCTAATAATAATAAAGCTAGGCAGTGAAAATTGGGACATTTAACACATACACGAAGATTGCAGTTAAACATAATTCATCTAGCAAGTGGATGTACACACGGAGGTATGGAACAGATATTAGGTAGGATAAAGTATTAGCATAATTTGCTGGACAACTAATTGCTCGTGCCATTTGGGATCCTCAGTTTGGGAAGCTTACCGATCAATTTTTTGTCACAGGAAAAGAATAATCCAAGCTTTGAAAGGATTATATCTGATGAATTATAATATTGTAGTTTAAAGCTAAATTCTTGGCCAACCTATTTCCTCAGCTCCTCCACCCGACGCCATTCTGAGCTCACTGACCCACATGCTCAGATCCTATATATAGCATGTGTACTCAACTGGAGCAGCATCTGCAGCAGCAGTCTGTGTACTCGATCTCAGTGTATAGCATGTGTACTAAACTGGAGCAGCATCTGCTCCAAGGCCAAATTACATACAAACAAGATCAGTAGGTCAAATGAGCACTTATAACAAGTTGAAGCCTTCAGATCAATATTTCAACAGGTTAATCCATTGAAACACTAGGTAGAAAATAGAAGAAAGTATATGCATAGTGCAAAAGACTCTTAGGTCAAGGTACAGAAAAACGTTTTATTTACTAATGTGATTTTAAAACATCCACAGTAGAAGTTTTAATCTCTTATTTGTTGCTATCAACACATTATTTAACTGTTGTACCTCCATATAACTAAAAGATGAAGGTGATCAATTGTGAACCGGATTATTACTCCATCAAAAACATATATCTAATCCAGCATTAACATTAGTCACACACGGCAGAAAATAGTACATAAACCTGAAGTTCAATATATGTAAACTTTGATGAGAGAGAGCGACAGCAGGATTTCAGAAAACTTACTAAAGGCTAGTTGACTTAGCAAAGCAATAGGGACAATCTAACCTGCCCTTTACTATGTAAATAGTGTCCAATTAAAACATAATTCGTACGATACTAAAGGCTAGTTGACTTAGCAAAGCAATAGGGACAATTATTTTGCAAGAGCCAACTCATCAGCGTATTCTAGCCATTGACGGCTTGGTTACCTGGAATCCTGGACGAGCAGGAGGCACAGCAAAATATGCTTTCCCAGCTTATGGACATTGGCACCCCAACGATGGCACTAGCCATGAGCCTCATGACCATCCCACGCCAGGGTCTCTGATCTTCACACATAGGGAAATTGGTAATGTCAATTAGGCTTATCATGAAAAAAAGTGGATGTGCTGGTTATATGACTTAAAGGTCATGACCTGAAATGAAAACAATGATACAACTTAACAAAGAATAATGGATGCTGCAAGTAAAAATGCAGGGATTATTTTCTGAAAGCTAGTCATCTCAATTGTAATAATAAATTGACAATTGGTATTTGAATACCATGATTTCTCAGTAGCCAATTCATCTTATCATTGCCATGAAAACTGGGTGGTTTACAATTTTTTTTTTTGAACAAACGGCCACACAGAGGTAGTTTGCAGTTTGGATGCATAGATTTTTGTGAGAGCCATTAAACAGTAATATAGTTTTGTTTAAGCAAACAAACTCTGATGACATAAACCATCATCAAGAACTATGACTAGAATCATCTCGAATAAAATGAGGATGACAGCCACTGAGAGACGAAAGACACATGTCCTTGCTAGTGTTACTTTCCCATGCATTTCTACAAACAATGTGTGTGCAGTAGCGACTGCACAGAAGATGCAGCACCCACCTGGATTCTCTTGCATTGGAGAACATCAGGCGTGTATATCTCAGAAAAGCTAGAAGAACAGGGATAGCGGACAGCCAGATACAGGAAGAGAACAGACCTTGGATGCTGACGGAGTGGTCCACAGACGACGACACATCACTCAAGACCTTGGATTGGCAAATCTGAGCAGTATGCCTTAGGAGCGGTGGCACTAGCCCTGATATTTCTTTCAGGATACCAAGCTAATGTTAAGATGAAGATAACATCTGCTCAAGTAAAGGGAAATAAAAGATAAGCCACCCCTGGTTCTGGCAAATTACCTTATTATTCCAATTTACGATGATATTCAACAGATTCATCTGTATTATTGTACGCACTATTAGAATCATTGATCTACTAATATAGTATCATTAGGCGTATGAAGAATCTATAGTATCTCAGGAATGAAACCTTATCAGATATAGTTTGCATCTCTGAAAGTGAACATGTTGAATATATACCTGAATTCTGAGCAGCTACGGATTCAGTTGAGCATTTCAGAAAATGAAATTCAGGAACATGAAGTCCCGGTTGAGTACACATACCGTTGCTGACCTCCACAATGGACTGACTAGAGAGCTCCCAGTTGAGAAATCCTGGCTGAACTTGTATCCTGATCTCGAAGGAGAAATATTGGATTCCACCGGTGGCATGAAGCCAAGGACAGGCTGCTTGTCAGATATTTTGCAGGAAAAAAAAGAAATATTGAACCTGTACACTCCATCAGGGACGGGAGAGCTAACCTGGAGTTCCGTTCATGGAGGCGGACGAGCCACGCTTGGGGAAGCTTAGGCTGAACGCATGGAGGGAGGGAGCCAGCGTCGTGCCGTGCAGGACCTGCCCAGATCCGCATGGCAAGATGGGGATGACAGTGTGGGTGGAGACTGGGGGAGCGGGCAGCCACCGCAGCACCACCTGTCGGGAGTATGAATGGAGAGGGGAGCAGCTAGGGGCGGCGGCGACCAAGCTCCGGCGGGGAGGTGCGACTTCCGGCGACGGAGGTCGCGAGCAGGCGGCGACAACAACGAAGGGGAAGGGGGAAGGATGAACTGAATGGACGGACGTGGGTGTGGGTGTGCCCACGATCTAAATCCGGTTCTGCGGGTCAAACAACCGGAGGAAAAAATCGGGGAGGTGAGAGGTGCAGTCCGACCCAGGCTCCACAAATGACTCGGGGACAGAATATTATTAAGTACTCAGGGTACTATATAATATACCTCTATATATATATATAATACTCATGAATGTAATTGTTCAATTTATGGGACGGAGCTACCACTACAGCGTTTTGGACGTATCACGACGCCTCAAAATCGTCGCTATAGGGATCATTTGGTCGCAAGATCAACAAATTACGACAAATTCGATTCGTCGCCAGGCGTCGCAATAATGTTCGTCGCAATATGTTTTTGTGACGGTCCTAAAATTGTGTCGCTATAAAGAGGAAGTGTTGCGACGACGTCTAGTGTAGTAATTTATTGAAGTAGCAACGACCAGTAACGTTGCAATACAGGTAATTGTAATGAAAGGCATTGTTGCTATAGTGGCAATTGCGACCATTTTGGTATGTTGCAAACAAGCGCTATTACGATGAAATCATTGTGTCGCAATACGACACCTATGCTATTGCAGTAGCGATGTAGGATATCACAACACAGTTGTAGCCGTCGCAATATGCCTAAAGACTATCGCAACTAAATGTTTGTTGTTGCTATAGGGTAAAGGATATTGCAACTTTGCAACACCATTTGAATCATTGCTATTATTGTAAAAGTTATTGCAACAAAAAAATTGCAGTTATTTTCTTGTTGGTTATCGCAACGTGATGTGTATCATTGTAATATCCACATATTACATCAGTTTAGCATTGTAGTAATATGATCAATGGTGGTTGCAATACTAAATTCACAACGTACTATAGACATTGATTCTATGGTTCCTACAACGATGTTGATTCTTTAGTGCAACAAAAATTTCAAAAAACATAAATTGAGGATATATATAATTGCATGTTGATTCTTTAATGTAACACTAATCGGAGCCTAGAGCTTCCAATAGCTATCGGAAGCCCCGGTCAAACCAACCAACCAGCCACGTGATCCAACTCACACCTCCTTCTCCTTCCCACCTGATGCATGCATGCATGCAAATCCAGTTTTTTCCCTTTTAGTTTTTCACGATAAATCTTCACACGAGAATCCGATTCACAAATGGTTTTCGCCATAAGATTCGTGACATTTTATCCACAATTTGAGATCCATTACGAATATATTTTTTGAATTTTTGAGTTCAAGATTTTACATAACCCTAGATATCTGAACTACATGTTTGTATGACCCGAGTTGCGGGTTTGTATGACCCGAATTACAGGTTTCTATGACCCGGATTCCAAGTTTATATGACCCGGATGACGTGTTTCTAAGACCCAACCTGCAGGTTTGTATGACCCAGACTACAAGTTTTTGTGACATGCGACAATAGATTTCTGTGACCAAAACTACATAGACAACAAGTATCTATGACCTGGACGGTAGGTTTCTATGAACTGGACACCATGTTTTTGTGACCTGGACAATATGTTTGTATGACCCCAATGAAAGATTTTTTGACACAGATGACAAGTTTCTATAATCAGGATGGCAGGTTCATATGGTTTGGACTATATGTTTCTATGACCCCGCAACGAGAAGTTTCTTTGACACAGACAACACGTTTCTACGACACTACGGACCATAGAAACCTGTCTCTGGGTCATATAAACAAGTTAGAACATCATATAAACATGAAATTTGCATTCATGCACAACATCAACATTCAAAATTTAAAATTGATCAGATCTCATAACACAATGTGTAACGCACCACACGACAAAAGTCATAGAAAATAACATCAGCACTCATATAAACAAATGAGGACCACCATATAAACATGAAATTTGCATTCATACACAATTATTTCAAAATATATGACAAAGTGTACAATCTCTATCCTTAGCAATACTGCTGCAACAAAAGCTCATCAGGACAGCCGGCACACATGGATGACCGCAACAAAAGCTCAGCACAACACCGGCACACATGGACGACGACGAGCATCACATCCTTAGCATATTCAGGAGCTTGTAGTTGTTCTTACCGTGAGCCGAGCAGCACCTCCGACAGCTTCGACTATGCACTAGAAAACTTGAGAAGGCTCTACTACGCCAGCCAAAGGTGATAGAATCCTGTTAGCATGGTCATAGAATCCTATTAACACAGTCATACAATCCTGCAGATGAGGTTTCTATGCTCAAACAGAAGTATATATATGATCCCAGAACAGATTTCTAGGCACATCTGCACAAAACACATCTTCCAAATTTCTATGCACCAACACTCATCAAAAACCATAGAATCCTGTAACCACGGTCATAGAATCATGCAAATGATGTTTGTATGCTCAAACACAAGCATCTATATGATGCCAGAATAGAGGCCTAACTGATGTAACCACACGTTACAAACACAAGATCAAGAACCAGCAAAACAAATGATTTTTTCCATTAGCAAGATCTAGACAAACACAGGCTAGGTGAAACAATGGTGCATTAGCAAAATCTATAATTGGTTGTACCATAATCTATGCCGCCATGCGCAACAGATAGTATCTATGATAAAAAAGATTCAAAATCCTTGGCCAACATACAATATATCTATGTAGGGAAGATTTCACATTTTTTGCAATTAAATCAAAGGCATATAATCTTGTTAGCAAAGTCATAGAATCATGTAATGAGGTTTCTATGCTCGGGCACAAACATATATATGACATCCAAAAGACAAGAATGGAATATGGCAACTTCGACTATGCATAGGTTTCTACGACACAAACAACATGTTTCTACGACAACTTCTACGGAATCCGTTGTGCCAACCAAAAGTCATAGAATCTTGTTATCACAGTCATAGAATCATGCATATGAAATTTCTATGCTCAAACATAAGCATATATACGATTCGAAAATACGAGCGCAAAGAAATGATTTTTAAGCACAAAAGCAGATTAATTTTTCAAGCACAAAAACTCAAATGCAATTTAGGAACTACATCTCAATCACAAACATGCAGGCCACGCCGCTGTTGACGGCTGTTAAGTACTACTTTCAGTCCTCAATATTCTCACATAAATGGAGGCATATGCATTATTTACTTGCATTTTGGTTTGAATAATGTAGTTCCACTTGTCCTTGGAGATTATTTGTATGTAGGTGAAATACCCCTTAAAAGAGATGGAAACCCACCTTCTATGGAGAAACCATGCCAACTCAGCTGAGGAGGTGGCTGCCACCAAGGAAACACATGGCATTCCATGTCACTGATCCAAGGGAGGCACTCACCGACGAATCAGAGAGTGCCACATGGACTTCACATGGATCAAGGGGCCCACCTCGGATACCAAATCAAGCCATGCGCCGGGGGAGGATCAAAGGGCCCACAGGGCAGCCACCTAGAGAAAGCACAGGCCAGGGAGCCACCCTAGGGGGGCGGCCGATCCTATAGGATCAGCCGAACCACCTTAGTGGCCTCTGATCCTAGCATTCCACGTGTTGGTTACTCATTTGTCACTTACCTCACTCTCAGGTGTTTTGGTGGAGTTTGAGCCCCGAAGCAAGCCTCCTCCTTGCCTATAAATAGAAGGGGAGGGGTTCCCATTTCACACACACCACTCTCTCATTCTCCTCTCACTTTTAGTTTCCAAGGCTAGGGGGTAGGCTAGAGTAGCTCTTCTTCAGGTTCCAAGTCTTCTTTGGAGTCTAGGTATGAGTTCTCTTTTATCTTTATTTCATTGTATGACTTTGATCTACTTTAGTTATTCAACTATTTCATATAAAGTCATGGTAGATCATATGCTTGATATGTTCTTGAGTTCACCCTTTGTTCATCATTTAGAGGCTTGTGTTCTTCATGAACACTACCTTTTGATCCACTTGAAGGGTGATAAACTCATTCCTTATGTGTTTGTTCATAAGTTAGAGGCTCGTGTTCTTCACGAACACGACCCTTTGATCTTATTAACTAGACATAAGAGAGTTCGTATCTGTTCATATGTCTAGCCTTAGTTGATCTTGTTAGATGGCATGAGAGTGTTGCATGAGGTTTGTGTCCAAGCTACGGTACTCGGTCTAAGTTGACCAGTCTTCTGGTGGCTCTCACCCTGGGTCACAATAGCCCGGGCCGGGTGAAGTCTAGCAACAACGCAGGCATGGTGCCTGGGTTGTCTGGCTACGTTAGTTATGAGCATACCCTCCATAACGATAGAGGTAGGTCCGCAGTGGTGACAACTGTTGGATCCTTTGCAACCCTCCGCGCTGGGGTACCTGCTGTAGGAGTCTAAAGCCTAGTTTCGCAGAGTGCTGGTGGTCGCGGGCTAGCTCCCTGTTTGTACCTGGGTGCTGAACCTTACCCTCTCATGCAATACTCATGCCTATCTCCTGTATCTTCTAGCTTTGTATGTTTAGTACATTAGAACCTAGAGCTAACTCGTATCTTCCCCCTAAGCCGTAGTGTGCTAGAGTAAAGGTAGATCTGAGTGTGTGTGTCACACTACCCTTTATATCTTTTATCTTACCCCTGCCTTTGAGTTTATTGTTTCCTATATCTATCTCTTAGTTTACATTCAGTGCAAAAGCTTAAGCCTAAGATATCCACCATTGCCTTCCACGGATACGATACCCTTGGAATATTCTCCTTCCTTGGGGAAATGCTACAATGGTTTATCTGTGTGCTTGCGGATTCGTTCATGATCATTTAGATTAACCTCTGGCAAGTCTTGATGTTCACGCTAACTCGGCGTCGTTAGTTGTGACGTTAAGAAGTGCCTACAAGGCATTTCTTGGTGTGGTCACTAAGGATGGATTCCAGATCTGTTCTTAATGTAACGGTGCTAGGAAACGCCAACAAGCATTTCTGGCGCTGTTGCCGGGGAAGGCACAGGATTCAATGCAGGCTAACCTTGATTGTCTTCTTTTATCTTTGGATGATGAAGACAGGTAGTGTATGACTGGTTTCGACTTACCGAAGAATTTCACTAAAGATCCCGAGTCACTTGTGAGGAGAGCTCGAATTCATTTCGACTCACCTCGTCGTACTCATCTGGAAGGCGATCCAGCTTCCTTCGTACCATCCACGTCAAACGCTATGGCCCAGAAGACACTTCGTGAGTACTCAGCTTCTTCTACTGACCAAGTGCTGCAAGGCCCTGAGGTGGCAATGGGGACTAAAAATTTTGAGATCAAGACGGGTCTAATTACGATGGTACAGGCTAGCCCATTCTGCGGCAAGCCAAATGCGGATGCCAATGCTCATTTGCAGCAATTCCTAGAGCTGTGCTGCACTTTCATCATCAGGGGTGCAAATATGGATGTTGTCTGTCTACGGCTGTTTCCATTCTCTCTCCTGGGGAAAGCCAAGCAATGGTTCTATGCGAATCGTGATGCTATTAACACTTGGGGAAAGTGTTCAGAGGCATTTCTCAAGAAGTTCTTCCCATTGGGTAAAACCAATGCTCTTCGTGGAAGAATTTCTGGTTTTCAAGAAGCAGCAAGTGAATCTATTCCAGAGGCTTGGGAAAGGCTTCAGGAGTATGTCCTGGCCTGTCCTCACCATGGGATGGAGGATTGTCTTATTCTTCAAAGCTTTTATAATGGGTTGACTCCGACAGTCCGATGCCATATTGATGCTGCTGCTCAGGGAGCATTCTTCTCACTCACTGTTGATAATGCTAAATCACTCATTGAGATGATGGTTTCCAACCAAGGGTGGAGTGATGAAAGACTCCAACCACGACCGAGGGGTACTCATACTGTCAAGGAAGCAGACATGATTACTACCAAGTTGGATCTTCTTATGAAGAGATTGGATGACTACACCAGCGAGAAGGCTGCCATGGCCACCATTACTCTGCCTATGGATTCTCATATGACTTGTGAAGTCTGTGGCAACACTGGGCACTTAGGCAATTACTGTCCGGAGACTCAGGAGGAAGTGATGTACATGAATGGCAACAACAATGGTTATCGTCCACCTCAACAAGAAGGCCAATCGTGGAATCAACAACGCCCTTATTATCAAGGAGGTAACCAAGGTAATTCTTACAACCCCAACCAACCTTCCTTGAGAGATCTCGTTTTCGGGCAAGCTAAGATTAATGAAGGTGTTAAGAAAAAGCTAGCCGCCCTTGATAAAACTTTGGAAAGTCTCAACGTTAAGCTTGATAGTTTTTCTTCTGCTCAGAAGAGCTACCTGAGTTTTAACAAAATGTTAGAAGCTCAGTTGGCTCGGTTGGCTACTTCTGTTCCCTCTGTTGAAAATGCAAATGCGGTGACCACGAGAGGAGGTAAGTCCACTCGGGATCCACCATATCCTAACCATGCAGGGACAGATAAGAAAGGCATAACAGAAGTTGAGAATATTCATGAGGATTCATCCGACTCGGAAGAATCCCCCCAGGTAAGGAAGGTGTCGGCAAAAGATAAAGCACCTGAAGGAGTAACGACACATCCGGAATTCGTAGAAGCCAATGTGATGCCGTTCCCTCAAAGGAACAGAAAGGCAACGGTAGATGAACAGTTCAATCGTTTCGTGGATATGATTCAGAAAGTTTATATCAACGTCCCATTACTCGAGGCAATACATGTACCCACTTACGCGCATTATCCCATGGACATTCTAACCAAGAAGCGGGCTCTTCCTACAACAGAAGTGGTACGACTCACGGAGGAGTGCAGTGCTGCTATACTCAACCGCTTTCCTGAGAGAAGAAGGATCCAGGATGTCCCACAATTACTTGTATGATTGGGACCCAACGTTTCGACCATGCTCTCTGCGACTTAGGGGCCAGCGTCAGCATCATGCCTAAGGTAGTCTTTGATCAACTTAATTACACGAGTTTGTCTCCAACCACTTTGCAGCTGCAGCTAGCCGATTCTTCGGTCCGGTACCCGACGGGAATAGCCGAGGACATTCCAGTGAAAGTCCGAGATTGCTATATCCCCGTTGACTTTGTCGTGCTGGACATGGAGATCGCCAAGGAAGTGCCGCTCATACTTGGGTGACCATTTCTGAGTACAGCTGATGCACAAATTAATGTGGGGGCTGGTGTGATCCATCTCTACATCAATGGCAAGGAGGAGAGGTTCGAATTTCATCCAAGAAAGGAACAATGCTCAATGATCAAGGAATTACCAACTCCCGACACTCTAGCACGAGAGGTCGAAATGCCACCATGGCAAGTGGACAGCCTCATTGCATTCATGAAGAATTTTTGGAAGGAAGAACGCCAACTCATGGGTACGGGACAGAAACAGTATTGGAAATCTCAGTCCCAGTCCAAGAAATGACCCCCTACACATCACAACCCACATGACACTCAGAAGATATGGAGGAAGGTGAATAGAAAGCCAACTTCTCTTCCGATGGAAACGGCTGCCTCACTGCCAAAGTGAGAACTTTGGAATCAAGTCTAGCTCTAAAGACTCAAAATAATAAGCTCTGCGCCGACATGTAAGTTCGGTAAGTTATCCTTATTTTCCACTACAATAAAATGCTGATCAAGGAAAAGCAAGCTACTTTTGCTTTATGTTTTCTGCATTCTCGGTGGGGCGAGCTCAGGAGTGATGTCCATCCGGACGTTCCTTGAGATTGTACCATGGTACTAACTTGTCACAGCCACCACCATAGCCACAGTCTGCTACACCACCGGTGGCAGGAGGGGCCCCTGCGGGTACATGTTCGGGGTTACTCGTGGATATGCACCTGGTTGAGATCAGCCCGCCTACCATCCGAGTGCGAGTGGCACGGCTTGGGCGAGTGCGAGCAGCGCTCAGTGGGCTACACCCGCTAGTTCCAGCTCCGGTGGTCCACCTCCGTCTTCGTCCTTCCGGTGGCACTCTTCGGCCTCTGCACGCGATGCTCAGCTCGCGCAGCAGATGGGAGAGCTCACCGTCCAGGTCACGGGATTGGAGGAGACGCTGAACACCCACGTCGGGTCTACCTCAGCGTGGCAGCGTCAGGCTAGTGAAAAGATCGAAGCCATGCAGCAGAACCAGCAGCGATACATGGAGGAGCAGAGGGCTTACTACGCGAGTCAGGGATTCTTTTTCCCTCCTCCGCGGTGAGCCTGAAGCTAGCTTGGGGGAGGACCCCCATCCTGAGGTAACTTGTATCTTCCTTTGTTTTCAGAATATCTTATAAATGAAAACCCAAAAAAATCTGTAAAAATAAAAAGACCAAAAAGATTTATTTGCTTTCATCATCATCGTTCGCTTAGTTTGCTTTGATATGCATTGTAAGAATGCTTTGCCTCTATGATTGAAATGATGAATAGTTACTCTGTTTATTCTCCTCGTATGTCTTGCTTACTACTTTATATCCTACCTAAGTTTTGAGTTTGTTGGCTTGCATATTCAAACCTTAGCTTTAAAACTGTGGGTAGCAAAAAGCATGATCCTTGCCTAAGTTGTTGTGAGACATGATATGGTAGAATAGAGTGCTATGATCTTGTGCTCAGTGATGCTTGACATCCGAAGTTTTCCTTTTTGAAAAAAAAATCAAAACATGATGAGTTCCTCAATGATGAGAATTTCCCATCCAAGGCCATATGTAGATTCTAGCTCTTAGCCTCCACATATGCAGCTTGTTCTCTCATTGAGCTTTGTCAAATTGTTGTGACCTTTGTTAGAACTCATACTCCCTTGATCAAGATCACGTACACGTTCATGCTAAACTTTTACACTGGAAGTTAGCATTCATCATTTGCTCCATATTGCTTATGCATTCTTTCGCAAAATAAAACTCTATGTATCTTTGTATCATTCATCCCTCTCCAAACATCTCCAATAGAGACAAAGGGGCTAGCTAAAAAAAAGAGAGAAAGAAAAAGAAAAGCATGGCAAAAATAAATAAAGAGAGCTAGCCCAAGTCTCGGAAAAATTTCAAAGGAGAAAAAGGGATTGATATGTGCAAGAGAAAGAGTTCCACCATATAGATGGTAATAACTAGTACCTACTCCGGGGCTAGTGTCCACCTTACCATCAATCTCTCATTTCCTCATATAAAGCATGGTAATATCTAGCACCCATTTCCGGGCATAGTATACACCTTGCCATGCTCATCACCATCACACACATATGCACATCTTGATCAGGATGTATGTTTGTTTCTTCCAAGGATCCAGTCTTTGACTTAGCAAAACATGAGAGACAAGTATGCCACATTTCTTCCCTACCTACAGCTCCACATAAGCCTATTAGGAGTAGGATGTGAAGAAAGGCAACATTAATACCTTGGTGAGGAACCATACACTTTTGAGCGATCCGAGAGTATCATTTGAGGAACTCTGATTTTCTTTTGAAAAATTTGCAAAACCTCCGGATTGATAGCTGATCAAGGTATAAGTGATTATGCATTAGTATATAACCATTCTGTCTCTCAACTGCCTAAGGCAGGTGAAGCTATATGCCCCACGTCATCAGGAGAAAGATAAGAACATTGCCAACTTGTTCAACTCTTGGTAGAGTACCTTGCAGTATGTTTGCCACAAGTTGAGAATACAACATTGTAGCAACTCCTGATCAACCAACCTAAGTCCCTAATGTCTTGCTTCGAGATGAGCAAGAGGTTAGCTTGGGGGAGTATGTTGACGGTTGTTAAGTACTACTTTCAGCCCTCAATATTCTCACATAAATGGAGGCATATGCATTATTTACTTGCATTTTGGTTTGAATAATGTAGTTCCACTTGTCCTTGAAGATTATTTGTATGTAGGTGAAATACCCCTTAAAAGAGATGGAAACCCACCGTCTATGGAGAAACCATGCCAACTCAGCTGAGGAGGTGGCTGCCACCAAGGAAACACATGGCATTCCACGTCACTGATCCAAGGGAGGCACTCACTGACGAATCAGAAAACGCCACATGGACTTCACATGGATCAAGGGGCCCACCTCGGATACCAAATCAAGCCATGCACCGGGGGAGGATCAAAGGGCCCACAGGGCAGCCACCTAGAGAAAGCACAGGCCAGGGGGCCACCCTAGGGGCCGGCCGATCCTAGGATCGGCCGAATCGCCTTAGTGGTCTCTGATCCTGGCGTTTCACGTGTTGGTTGCTCATTGGTCACTTACCTCACTCCCGGGTGTTTTGGTGGAGTTTGAGCCTCGAAACAAGCCTCCTCCTTGCCTATAAATAGAAGGGGAGGGGCTCCCATTTCACACACACCAATCTCTCATTCTCCTCTCACTTTTAGTTTCCAAGGCTAGGGGGTGGGCTAGAGTAGCTCTTCCTCAGGTTTCAAGTCTTCGATGGAGTCTAGGTATGAGTTCTCTTTTATCTTTATTTCATTGTATGACTTTGATCTATACAGTTATTCAACTATTTCATATAAAGTCATGGTAGATCATATGCTTGATATGTTCTTGAGTTCATCCTTTGTTCATCATTTAGATGCTTGTGTTCTTCATGAACACTACCTTTTGATCCACTTGAAGGGTGATAAACTCATTCCTTATGTGTTTGTTCATAAGTTAGAGGCTCGTGTTCTTCACGAACATGACCCTTTGATCTTATTGACTAGAGATAAGAGAGTTCATATCCGTTCATATGTCTAGTTTTAGTTGATCTTGTTAGATGGCATGAGAGTGTTGCATGAGGTTTGTGTTCAAGCTATGGTACTCGGTCTAAGTTGACCAGTCTTCTGGTGGCTCTCACCCTGGGTCACAATAGCCCGGGCCGGGCGAAGTCTAGTAGCAACACAGGCATGGTGCCTGGGTTGTCTGGCTACGTTAGTTATGAGCATACCCTCCGTAACGATAGAGGTAGGTCCGTAGTGGTGACAGCTGTTGGATCCTTTGCAACCCTCCGCGCTAGGGTACCTGCTGTTGGAGTCTAAAGTCTAGTTTCGCAGAGTGCTAGTCGTCGTGGGCTAGCTCCCCGTTTGTACCTGAGTGCTGAACCTTACCCTCTTATGCAATACTCATGCATATCTCCTATATCTTCTAGCTCTGTATGTTTAGTACATTAGAACCTAAAGCTAACTTGTATGTTCCCCCTAAGCCGTAGTGTGCTAGGGTAGAGGTAGATCTGAGTGTGTGTGCCACACTACCCTATATATCTTTTATCTTACCCCTGCCTTTGAGTTTGTTGTTTCTTATATCTATCTCTTAGTTTACATTCAGTGAAAAAGCATAAGTCTAAGATATCTGCCATTGCCTTCCACGGATACGATACCCTTGGAATATTCTCCTTCCTTGGGGAAATGCTACAATGGTTTATCTGTGCGCTTGCGGATTCGTTCATGATCGTTTAGATTAATCTTTGGTAAGTCTTGATGTTCACGCTAACTCGACGTTGTTAGTTGTCACGTTAAGAAGTGACTACATGGTATTTCTTGGTGTGGTCACTAAGGATGGATTCCAGATTTGTTTTTAAAGTGACGGCGCTAGGAAACGCCAATAGCCGCCACGATGATCTGCTCACCTTAGGATCCTGTGTCTCCTTTGCAGTAAAAAAGATGGGGGATTTCAGGATTTTTCACATTTTTGGAGCAGAGACGAACTAGGAAGGGATAGCGTACCAGGGCTAGCTCCGTGTCGTAGGGAGCTTCCACGGTCGTCGTGGTGTCGAGATCACGCAATGAATCAAACAACAATGAATGCTTCATCTGATGGTGAGGAAGAGGAACTGTGGGACGGCGTCCACGTCCGACTCCCAAACAACAGCACTGCGGGCTGCAGCACCATTGCAACGACGAAGAGCAGAGGCAGGAAGGCCGGTCATGAGGAAGAACGCAGCAATGAAAGGAAAAGGTGGAAGCACAACAAGAAGCAATTAGCATGAAGATACGCAGCACCTTGCCTGGCGTCTGCCTCATGAACATATGGTCGAACACCTTACCTGCAGGGGTGTCGCCTGGTCCGTGTGGAGCTGCATCGCACTGGTCCGCCTCTGCCCTCTGCTCCATTGCGCCTGTGTGCGGCAGCCAGCAGCGAGCTCTATGCTAGCCATCACTAGATCACCATGGCAGCCAGGACCCATGGTGTCGTCGCCCCCCATCAGGACCCGAGGCACCCCCAGGGAGCTCGCCCGCGCCGGCCGTCTTCTGGAGCTTGCCGTCGGGGGTTGCGCTTGCCCAGCGCGCTGTCGCATCCGGGTAGGAGACCGTCACCATCGACCTTGACAGGGGAAGAAGCCACCACGCTCGCCACCGCCGCGTGCTCCGTCGAGAGGAGGTCGCCGGATGCCCCGCAACACTCACCGCGTCCACCGGCGATGGAGGCCGCCTGTGCACCACGGCTGGCCGGGGAGGTGGTGGCCTCCACACCACCACTCGCTGAGGGGGCGCTGCCGCATGCCGTGTCGACCCAGGATTCTTGCTGGGCCGCGGGGTCCACGCTTACGGCCCGGCCTGGCGGCGGCGCGCTGCCTAGCGCCGTCGTAGGGGACCGGCAGCCACCTCCTCTGGACATGGGGGAATGCGCCGCACGCTGCCGCTGCTCCTTGCTGTGCCGCGTACCTGCTGGGGCAAGCTCACAGATCCCACACGCCATCCGCCATAGGATCCGTTGCGGGCAAGCTCACTGGTCTTGTGCGCCGTCCGCCGCAGGTTGTTGCGCGGGGAGCTCGCCGGACAAGCTGTCGTCCGCCGGGGGCGGTCCCGCCTGGCGTTCCCCTCGGGTCAGCAGGTCGCTGCTGGTGGCTGATTTGAACAGGCATGATGGGGAATGAAGAGGGGGAAGATAAGGTGGGGCCCCGAGCACACACACGGAGCGAGCCGCAGCGCCCCCAGCGGCGCCGCGTGCACCCGCCCGCCTCCGGTCAAGGCTCCGCTCCATCCGGTTTTCTAGCGCAGAAAAAACGGGCGGCCCGGTTCCTGCCTAATATTCGGCGTGCAGTTGTCCAGATCTTGCAACGTTACAGGTGGGCCCAGACATTTTTTTGAATCATGTGCAGATGCAGAGCAGAGGCCGAAAATTGTTTTTTGCATTTAAAATGGAAGTGGGATGTGATCTGTTTATCTGCTTGTGTTGTTGAATGTGTGCAACAAACCAGAAATTGAGAATTTTTTTATGTGAGAACATGTCTGATTGCAAAAAGGCGTTTCATCTCACAAATATTTCATAATAACCATGCAAAAAAGAAGTATATAAAGATTTAGTGGTCCCAAAAATGATACTGGGACCATTATTAAAACCAGCAATTCCATAGTACATGTCTTTGTTACAGTGGCAGCTAATAAGCCAACCATAGTCGCCACGTCCTTTAGAAAGAGCAGTACAAATATTACAGTAGTAAATGTGATTTCAGGTATAAATGAAATCGTAAATAGGTGACATCAGATTCTAGAGAAACGTTTGTTGAATCGATTATGCAACTATGTTACTCCATATTGGTCCTTCGCTAAATAGCTTCCAATCTTGCAATGTGCTTGTTGCTTCTCACAATGGGGGTAGTTGTCCCAACGACACAACCTTCTGATTCCATGATTGATTTTTAGAATCTAGCCAATTGTTCAACCACCTTTCACTTCCTTTAGATCATCAGCTACTAGAACAAATATTGATCATTAAACATCAATTAGACCTTTGGAATAGAAATCGACTAGTATCATAAGCATAAAAACAAGGCCTAATCAGACAAACTAATATCATGAACCCTCGATATTTTGTAGCCCAAAAGCTTCAGAAAATTTGTAAAATTTAGCAAATTATTCAATACAAATTAGCAGAAAAAGTACAACAAAAAATCACTGATGGAACTTAAATAATTGATACACATGGTCAAGGAAATTAATCAATAGCAATCTTGGTGTTCTTTCGATATATAAATTAAGGTATAGACACCACATTAGCAATCATCATGAAAAAAATAAAGACTAAAGAAGCAAGCAACACAAATTGACATGATAAACATGCAGTTGTAGGTTCAAATTCTTTGCTTTCAGAGATGCATAGGTGCATTTAGGAGAAAAAGAAATTTATCCAAACAAAAATAGGATAGTTTACAATGGATAATTATGCTTCAAGCATACCTTATATGTCAGGGTTCACACGAACAGAGATAAAAGCAGCAGGCTGGACATTATTGCATGGTCTAAATGTTGAGTGGTGTGCTTCAAATTGAAAAGTAAGGCAGCAGGTTGGAATAATAAAGTGTGCATCAAATTGACAAGATACACTGCTTTCTATATTTAGAGAGAAACATCTGAGCAATAATAAACAGACTTGCTACAAACAAAGCGGCATACTGACATTTCAGAATATAGAAGAATGCATATGGACAGCAATTTTCATCAGATCTGGGATTTATGAGCAAATGGGCATGTCACACAAGCACTTGAACTAAGCATGCCATAATGTGTAGGAATCAGAAACATAAAATCTGAAATATCAGCACCTACAGAAAAAGTTCTTCATCTGAAACCATTATCATGAAAGGCTTGGTATGTGGCATACTAGTAGTCTAGTACTCTAGTATACATGATCATACAAGTATTTTATTCAGTTTGGACACCCATCAGTTTCCAACTTCTTATTACTCGCTTGGGAGCTTATCCTAATTCTCAAGATGGTTGTTAAAATAACTTTTATTTGAAAAGACAATAAAGACTGGATAACAAACAAATAATTTACGCTCCAGATACTAGTTGTTGCTAATGAGTCATAAATACATATTTCAGGTGGCAATTTCAAAAATACACAGCTGGTCCAGGGGTTGAAAGCTTTGATTGGATTGATATGAGATGGCTCTGAATACATATAGATTGAAAAGGAAAAAATAGCGCAGGCTAATCTAAGACTCAAAGCTTGTATCTGCCTGCATCAACATATATTTTCAGATGGCCACCTCCAATTCGGAATAAGTGAAAACTAATTAAACATCATAAAGCATTTGACAGGAGCACAAAGTTACAATCGGGTGAGGGCAAGAAATACTTGCCAACGATGATGAAGACAGGCGGCAACTAGAATATGCATACCCAGGGTATAGAATAAATCAAAAACGAACAAGTAACCTGAAATCACGAACTCAACATGTCAGGGATTGAAACAGCAACTAGTCGGATCAAACCACATCAAATCGGCGAGGGATATAAAGGCTCAGATAAAGAGGCAGCTCATTAAAATAAATCGCATTCAGTCAGTAAATGATGTAAAAAACTAAAAGGCTGGTGTGCGAGTGAACGGATTGACAAGGAACACGGAGCTGCATGTTCTGTCAGCAACACCGTGGCATTCTATCCTAGATCGCATAACTATATAACAGACAAGCTAATACATATACCTGAAAAATTCTTTTTGATCTTGACATGCACTTCGGACAAAAATTAACCCTTTCCCCCTTCTCAATTACTTTTTAAGATACACAGACATCAAGCATACAATCATACCAGATCTTTTACTGGTTAACATTTAACTATATCGTACAAGCATTCCCACTGTCAAAGGTGAATTTTATTGAGGCAGTAATCACGAACAAAAGCGGTTAAACAATATGGCATATAAGCAAGAATGGAAAAGGAGTAATAAAAATGCATGAACAATTTTAGTTCCTACTAGGAAGATCTGAAGTCAAACAGAGGAACCGTACTTGATCTCTTCTATTAAATTGTCAACTAAAAATGATTGTTTTGAAAAAAAAATCGACAGAATATAATCAGTGCAAACTACATGAGCACGAGCAGAGCATGCACAATGTTTTGGGTATGTAAAGATTGCATTCTCATGCTTAAAGTTGACATCGCCAGAGGTGTCTAGGACATGGGTTATAGAAAACAGAGTACAATTTATTTCAAATAACACAAGTTCATTACTGATCATATTAATCATGAATTTATCTCATGTTTTGGCTAGGTTGTGCTCCAAGTATATTAGAGAGGTATGTCCTGCCTTGAGGCCATATCATGTCAAATAAAAATTCGATTTAATAGGAGAGATACCCGACCAATAGATGTACATAGAAGATGGAAAGCCTAACTGCTTGCTAACTGGAGTATTCACAACTTGCAGGTTTATATCATCTACATAGTCAATTTAACATTATAATAATTTTGCCACTGTCAAAGGAACTCATAGGTTCTTGAACCGACCATGCAATATAACTCAATACAGGGACATTCACCCAAACACAGAGCATGCACATCATTGACCAGTATTTCATCTACCAAAAACACACATACACAATTGCAAGAAACAATGATGTTGGATACACTCACCTTCATGTCATGTCAACTACAGAGTTCCATGCATTGTCAGACTCTAGAACTGAATTCAGGAAACAAACATTAGGAAATACATGACCAATTTGCACTATCATAGGTGGATTTAATTATAGGAAGTTGATCTGTGGCTACAGGAATTCAAGGACAGAGGGGAAAATCAGGAACCGAGTATTTGGAGCACGGGCCTGTGATTAGTAGAGTATATGGGCAGCTAATTGGACAATCTTGGTCAATGTAGGATCAAGTTGCGACAGAGAGGAACAGAGGAAATGATATGAGCAGTTCAGCGATCTCACTAATGAAAAGACGGCCGGATCTCCCCTTGCCGGATCCGCATGAGTGGACCTGCTAACGGAGCACCACCGTGCGCGAGGATTGATGGAACAACACCTTGGACCTAGGGAGCTCCGGACGCCACCAGGCCCGTGGTACCGCCGCCAGAAGGAGGCCCCGCCATCCACCGCTCACCATCATGCTGCCGCCTAAAGGTGATCCAAGTCAAAGCAGGAAGCCCGGAAAAGGGGGACGATGAGCAAAAGGGGGCTGGATCTAGTATTGAGGAAGATTCCAAGCAGTTGCCGCCGTGCTGGATCCACTCGTTCACCGTCCACTCGTTCACCGGGCCATCAGCTGTATGATCCGGCGAATCTCGTCGCCGTCGCCTCTTCCTCCAGTCGTTACGACCGAGAAAACGAGGATGGGCTGAACTAACCAGAGGAAAACGAGCTAAAACAAACCAGGCGACCCCAAAATCAGTGCGGCCACCGGCTAGTGGATCAGGTTGAGTCGACTCTTACCGCCACAGATCTGGACGCCAACGACGCAGCTTCTTCCAGGTCGCCGTGATGGTGACGGTGTGGCTCAGTCCGGCATTCATCCTCGTCCTCCATCTCCAGGCGTGCGGGATGATGGAAGGGCTGACTGGGGTACTAGGCTCGGCGGCGGCGGTGCTACAGAGGCTCGACGACGACACTGTGGCTCGGTTCGGAAAGAAATATAGGGCGTGTTTGATTTCAGAGCTCTACAAGGCCAGCCACAGCCAGGCTCCAGAGGGCAAGTGTCTTTGTTTGATTCAATTGTACCAAATGATTCAGGTTCAGCATGGAGCGTGTTTGATTTGCCTGTACCGGTGGGTATGACTACCTTGCACCCAAGAATATGTAGCCTTACCGTCCATCCTTTTCTGCTCTTTCCTATGAGTCATTTTGTCGAACACCTGCAAGGTCGCCTGGATTGCGCCGCCGTTGCCGAGGGAGCCTGCTGGCACGCACCGCCGAGAGGGGAGGGGCGGAAGGGAGAGAAGAGGAGCTCGTCCGACGGTGAAGCTCCATGGACGGCCGCTCACCCGCCGCTCACCAACCGGAGAGCCGCCGTGCGACATCACCCAGGGCGCCTCTGCCTCGACGCCGGTTCCCGCGTGCGCGTGGCCCGGCAAGCCGGCCAAGCAGCTGCTCGTGCCCACACCCGGGGCCGTGCCTGCTGCCACCGCGCAGCTCACGCCCACGCCGCCACCCGCCCGCTGCGAGCTCGTCGTCCGCAGACCGCCCGCCGTGAGGGAAGCAGGGGAAGTCCGCCCGCAGACCGCCCGTACACGGTTCCATCGAGCTCGGCGGCGGCGTCCATGGCCCCGCTCGCGGCCCGTCCTCGATTTGTGCGCAGGAGATCCTGCGGTGAGCGGGCTCGGCCACGACCTGGCTCCGGAGAAACGAAGTTCCAGAGCGTGCGGCCAGAGCGAAGAGAGAAGGGATTTTGCATCCCATGGACCAGGCCGGTGTACAGGGCAAAGCAAATCAAACACCTGAACCTGCACGCGACGGGCTTGGCCGATGGTTTTTGGCCCATATCAAACACGCCCGTAGTTGCTGAGGAGGAGGGCGGAACTGTCGATGCATTCTGTTGGCCCATGATCTCCGGCTCTCCTCCCACCAGAAAACCAAAACGAGATAAAAAACAAAACCGGTACGAGGGCGCCGGACCGAAGAAGCGGCTTGAGCTTCTCTCGCTCGGTGGCTCGGGTATGGAATATTATTCCTTACTCAGGAGGGTATAAAATATAAATACCCTATATATATATGTATATATAATTATTAATGACAGCAATCCAAAATTTATGCCCACCATTCATGATACAAACGATATATGAAAGTAAGATCTTGTCCTTTCACCCATCACTTACAGTAAACAGTAAACAATACTAAAGTAACTAGAAAATCTATATATTATTTGTACCCATCATCAAACTTGATCACTCCCACCATCAATGATCTTTTTTGTCTTCCCCTTGTTGCTACCTAGAATGTTGTCCTCAACCATTCTATGCTTGAAGCTTCCTGCAATCATGCATGGTCAACCTGAAAAGCACAAGTCATGAAAATATTGTCAGTAGGTATTGAAACACAATGTATTTGGTAATTGTAATTATCAAACAACGAATTCTTATAAACAATTGTTATGAAACCTGTAACAAAAAAAAATCTTATACCGTTCTTATTATTAAAATATGGCATGATTAGTTCTTAATGGATCCTATACAGAAAGATACCTACCATTACTACATACTCCCTCCGTCCCAAAATATAAGGTCTTGGAGGGTTCAAAATTTGTACCAAAATATAAGGTCTTGGAGGGATAGGACAAAATTAAATGAGGTTGGTGAGTAGGTAGAGAGTTGGTGGGTAGTGTAAAATAAGGGGTATAGAGGTCATTTTCTCCAATTGTTATTTCTTGAGTTTGAATGCTCCGAGACCTTATATTTTGAGATGGAGGGAGTATGAAATTCAGTCTACCATTTCCTACACTCAAATGGATGATAATAATAAATAATAATTAAATGCTAGCCATCATTTACCAAACCCAAAGGAGTATCCAAGGGTCTGATTGGTTAGATACCAAATGTGCCAAACCAAAATTTTGACCATTTTAAATTTTGACCACTAATTCAAAATTTTGACTAATTTTGACAATTCAAATGAATTAAGGTGCACAAGATGAATCTTTTTAGCTATCAATTCATTTAGATTGTTGAAATTGATTAAGATTTTGAATTGGTGACCAAAATTTAAAATGACCAAAATTTTGATTTGACACATTTGGTGCCCAACCAATCACGCCCCAACTACAGGATGTAATGCTACGTTTAGCTACAATACAGTATGGGTCGAGAGCAGTAACACTCATAATAGGGTTCCTCACAAAAACCGTTAGATTAACCTAACTGAAGAAGAAGAAGAAACGAGCTACAGGTCACAAGAATTACACAAAGTTTAGCAGCTACACATGAATGCAACTATTTCACTAGTTGAAACTTACACAACTATTTACACAAAGCTACACATGAATGTCATTACTGCTAAAGTATGGGATAGCTAGAAAAAGAATAAGCATATATAGTTCATACAAAAATGCATAAGGAAGATACATACAGAAGTACAAAAGAACCAGCAAAAAGAGGTTGCTACTTTACTACTACGAACATACAAAGTGCAATAACACAATTGTTCAAGCATATAGCTATTATGCACTAATCAGGACATGAAAAAAATGGTTATTTGTTAGCTGATGATAAAGTAAGACAATAAATCCAGAATAAAATGGTTATTTCTGCACATAACAGAATAAGTCTAACACAGTAACACTACATACTTAGCTGAACTTTCAATATTTCACAACAGTGACTGACTACCTAGTGGTTTTACTTCATGAACTAATCTAGTGTGCAAGTCAGGGAACTAAAGATCAGGAATAATCAAGAACTTTTAGCCTCCCACAGATACGCTGCTAGGGTATAGCCATGAATTAAGTATAAAGCGACAGGGTCCAGAATGTACAGCAAAGCAAGGTATATGGAAACAGTAACTGAAAATTCATTTGGGCAACAACCAGGTGCTGGGCATAGTACAGGTGACATGTGCGTGCTAGTGCATAGACTAGTATATATGAATTGATACAAAGTACAGAAGCGCTCCATTATTTACGGTGCGAAAATGCCTTTTTACTACCTATATCAGCTTACACTTTTGTCTTGGCTTCACATATGCAAATTGGGACATCCTACGAATTTGTACAAACCGATCAGGCACAGAGAATTACATGTGCAAATAAAAGGAAGGGAACACTCTTATAGACCTATCTGTCCAACATCTGTGTTTTACAAGTTCAGACAGTACCAGAAAGCAATATCCAAAGCAGCAATTTACAGTTTCATCTTACTGTTGTGTATAACTATAATTAGGACATATAACAGGATCTGACGAAGTGATAAATAGAGGTTCTTAATGATCCATAAGAAAAGTAGACTTTCAGAGGCTTAACAGTAATAGATAAAATATGGAAAAATACTTTGTGAGCATAGGCGTATATGCCCACCCATGATCCGACCGTAGATATCGCCGGCGCCTTTAGATTCGTGCACATTTGAATTTGAACGATGCGCGGTAATCAGGCCTACCACCGGTAATCACATAGGGGCTAAATTCAAAACGTTTTCCAAGTGCGTGAGTGTGTCAGGTATTTGCCCACCCACCTTTTGCAAGTGTGCAGCACACTATGACTATGGGCATATGCCCACTCACTTGCTAGCGCAACACTTCGTGTTTCAAATTTACCAAGGCGCGCTATTAAATAGGGATCTTGGGCATTGAGGGAGAGGACTCCACCAAGAACAGCTTGACGGTTTGAGCAACAATGGAGTTTCATGCTTTGACGAGCGCTCAAGCATGTCAAGTTAGGTGGGTAATGTTTAGTTTGTTTAGGGTTTAGGGGAATTCTTGATGATTCTTGTTGGCCTTTTCCGTTTTGCGTACCATTATTCCAGGCGCCGTGTGTTGCAAGGACCAACTAGTCGTCTACCTCTGTCTCCCGTCTCAGCCGTTGACAGGGCTCTGCGTTCAGCGGCGGAAGGCGACTATGGCCATGGCGATGGGCGGAGCGTCTTTCTCCCGGTGTTGGGAACAACGTTTGATTCGGCCGAGGAGGGGTACGAGTTCTATAATTTGTACTCCTGGGATGTTGGTTTTGGCGTGAGGTTGGGCGTAGCAGAACAAATTCCGCTGGATATCATAGTCGTCAGGATGTGGTGTGCGCGTGTTCGGTGAGTATTAATTGGTTTATAGATTCTCTTATGTTTGGCACTTGCCTCTCCGTTTGCTCGTGTTCACACGTCATAAAGTAATGTTTTCCCCAGGGTTTCGCACCGCCGGAGCTGAACACGACGCAGCGTACAGGATGTCGCGCGATGGTGCGTCTTCTTCGAACCGACGATCACGGGTGGTACGTGGCCAGGTTCGAGGACCATTATAATCACCCTCTGTCGCGCACAGTAGATGAACGCTGTTAGTGGTGTTCTCACAATATGATAGATGCAGTTGCGAAGGATTTGATTAGGAAATTGCGGTCTAACAATATTACTGTATCAAGGCTTTACGGTGTGTTAGGGTTCGTCCTTGGTAACGGTAGGGACGGTCAGTTCACTCGTGCTTCGCTGAGAGGATTATGTGGTAGGATGTCACAAGAGAATCCATGTGGATGACAATGGGAAGACACTTCGTATTCTTCACGGTATGCAAGCTGATGACCCAAACCTAGCAGTTTGCATAGACTCAGATGAAGGGGCCAGGGTTAGATCCATTATGTGGTGCACGGGACAGAATAGATCAGACTACGCCAGTTTTGGTGATGCGATAACCTTCGACACAACCTACAGGACTAACTTGTATGACATGCCATTTGGGTTGTTCGTGGGTGTGAACAACCATTTCCAATCCATCGTATTTGGCGTAGTGTTTTTGCGTCAAGAAATGATAGAGAGTTTCGAGTGGGCCTTCTCAACTTTCGTTGCCATGATGCAAGGGAAGGCTCCTGCCACTACGTTAACAGGTTAGTTTTGTATTGACAAATTTGAGCATTGTTTCATACAGTACATTCGGTGGTAAATTTTTTTGTTGATGTTTTTTTGTGCAGATTAGTGTGCCGCAATGGAAGCTGCTATACGTAGTGTCTTGCCACATACACGCCACAGTTGGTGTCGTTGGCACATATTGCGCAAGGCAAAGGAAAAACTCGGTGCTGTTTATAGCGAGTACGGCACGTTCAAGCGTGAGTTCCATTCTCTTGTCACTGATGTTTTGTGTCCAATTGAATTCGAGAATTCATGGAAGGGCCTGGTGAGCAAGTACAATCTAGGAGAAAACAACTACATGACCCGTATATTCGAAAAGCGAGAAATGTGGGCAAGACCGTACTTCCGTGGTGTTTTCTGCGGGGGCATGACCAGCACTCAACGAAGCAAAAGCGCAAACCACGTTTTGAATACGTACATTCCAAGGTCTGCTCCGAAGTACTTGTTCATCAGTAAATACCAGGACATGCTTTCGGCGATTGCAGCTGAGGAAGCTAGGGAAGATCATGTTACTAGACAGGTTACAGCTACTTTATCTTACGTGTTGTTCAATACGTTGCTTCCTCAGCTTTTAAAAACTAACACCGAGTTTTATGTATATAGAGGAGAAGGCACATCCAGATTGGGGTCCCTATCGAGTGGAATGCTGCCTCTGTGTACACATGAGCCATGTTTAACAAGTTCTCAAATGAGTTGTATGCATCTGGATCACTAACTATTGTGGAGACAAATGAAGCATCAGTATTTTGCATATGTAAGGCACTTGTTGAGGATGCCATGGAATCTCCTAATTGGGTTGTGAAGTATGACAAGGACGTGGACGTGCCTCGGATGCATTGCGTCTGTGGATTATTTGAACATATGGGAATGCCTTGCCGGCACATGCTGAAGGTAAGATTGAAGCACAAGTTACCTTTAAATTGCGTGTTTAGCTTCTTTCCTTTTAGCCTAATCACATGTTTTCACGTAGGTGCTCGTGCATTTGTCTGCCACCGTCATACCCGCGGGTAACCTACATAAGAGGTGGACTGTCAGTGCTCGCATTGCAGATTGTACCCATCCTACTATAGGCGTTGGGTTACATTTACCAGTTGCCGGCGTCTCCGAGAGGAGGAATCTTCTCTATCTTGCAGCAATGGATCTTATGCGCGACGGTTCTGTTAGCGTTGAAGGTTATAAAGCTGCCATGAAGGCATTAACGGATGTGAAACAATTGTTGCATGTCATGGCGGGAGATGATGGGCAACATACTCCCATGGCACCATTGCTGGTACGTGAACCTCCGTCAGATTCTATTGTCGAGGTTGCTGATGGTAGTCTGCTTCCACCATTGAAAGTCAAGACTTGTGGAAGGCCTACGACAGTCAGGCTTAAATCAAGGGTTGATTACTATGGCAACAAACGTCAGAAAACAAGAGCTATAGCCGAATGTTACTTGCAGCATGAGTCACAAGTACCAGAGAAGATAGGCGACATCGTCAAAGCAATGGAGCCTACCAAGCGTGTAGCGAAATATGGGTTGTGTGGTGTGTCTGGTCACAATCGTCAGACATGCGGGAAGAAGTAGGATCAGTTTCTGGAAGAATAAGATAGTTTGTCTTTGTGCGTGTGCTTTGTTTATATGTGCTTCATGGAGGTTTGTGTGTATCACTAGTACTGTATCTGTTTCGTCTATGGTTAGATGTTGCTGTTGCTATTTGCTTGTAACCTGTCCTGCATTGTCACTTAAAAATGCTACTATGAACTAATTTAGCTTGCCTGGCCGATTGGATCTGGCGCATCCAACATGTTCCTGTTCTTACTGAAATGGAGAACCTATGTCTGAACAATATGATTTACGTAGATTTGTGATTCAGTAAGTACAAAGAGGGGGATTGTGGTACATTGTTGATGATAAGCAATTTCAATAGGGTTTCCTAGAGCTATGTACTAAGCATGAACTTGTAACATTGAAGCTCGAAGATGGGGACCCTTTCTGTAGAAACTGAATGGGTTGAATGGCGACAGACTATAGGCGCCGCCGTGGTCTCGTTTGGGATGCCGCACGCGGATTCCGTATCTTGCCTCTGGCAAGTCACATTGACCCTTCTGTACTCGCATGCACGTTCCACAATTGAACAGGAACTGCAGCGAATCTAATGCCTGTGGCGATATCTACGGTCGGATCGTGGGTGGGCATATGCCCATATGCTCACAACGTATGGCTGCTGGGGAAATTTTATATTTTCCACCACGATGGATGAGTTAGATGGTTCGCGTGCGTCATATTCACACGATTAACCATGAGGCACATGGGTCCTAATTATCATAGACGTCCAGGTAGTGGGTTTTGTTTGCGGGCCGGTTACTCTGACATAATCGCAACTATAAATCCCCTGTGATGCATGCAGGCGCGCCTGCGGGCACCCGCAGAGCTACCTGCATGACCCGTCTGCAGAAGCTGCTCACCTGTAGGAGCCTGCTAGTAAGTGCTCTGTTGTTGTTACTTCCGCTGTACTACAGCATCCAAAGCAAGCACGCATTGCAAATCGAAGCTAATCTCATGTAATTGCTGATGAATTCAGACTCTATTCCGCAAATGGTTAGCATGGAACTGAATTGAAGGCAGCTGGTCCGTTCTGAACTAACAAGTGCTGCAACTTCTGATTGAAATCATCCAATAATGTGTTATGTGCAGTTGTGGCAGTCTAGAGAGACAAAGGTAGAGTACGCAGGAGGGAGAGAGCGAGAGGATAGCCGGCGGGTGCGAGGATTGCAGGCTATCGCAGGCCTCGCAGGCTCTTGCGGGTCTTGTAGGATTACCCACATAAACACACCAGGTTTTGCAGGATTGCCTGCTTAAGTCCACCAAATTAAAGCAGGTACCTGCAGGTGTCCGCTGGACCATTCTTCGCAGGAGGGCCTGGCAGGTTGGCAGGAAATCCTGCGCCCGCTTCTTGTGCCAATTCTGGCACGAAGATTTTATTTATATATGGTTGGATCGGTTTATGTGAAATCCAATTTTATTTTCCATCTTGTTGTGTACGTGGCAATTTCAGGATTTGTCAATAACAACTAGGTTTTCGAAATAGCAAAGGCGACATAGATATAATTTCGCATACAAGTTCCGTGGGGTAGTTGTCAAAACTACATACTGAAATAGGAACATACATAGATATTTAAACGAAATAGCAGCTAATTTGGAAAGGAGATCATATAGATTCTCCTCTCGCCTGTTAGGGAAGGCGAGTCGATATAATGCTGCATTAAGGGACGGCGTTCTTGGGGCCCCGGCCGTCGTAGCTGATGCACTCGCCCCTTGGTGCGTGGATTACTTCGTCGAAGCCGATCCACTAGACCCGCCAGGTCCGTGCTCGCATCCTGGCAGGTACTTATTGTTGTACCGCGCCATGCGCTTTGTAAAGGAGAAAAGAGAGATTATTTCAGTTCACGGATTTGCTATACATAGTAGGGCAAGTTTGTTGAGTTAGAAAATTAATACCTTCATCTTGCGCCTCGCCACCTTGTCCTTGTTGACGGCGTGGATGCGGTCCCGGATCGCCTGGATGTGCGGGTTGCCACCGCAGTCTCCAACCCTGCCTATCTCGCGGTCACGAGCCAGGTCGCAGGAAGTGAGGATGTGATCCACCAGCGCCTTATGCTCGGGTCCTGAGATGCCATAGCCGCGTGCAGTTTTGCCTGATGCGTGGTTGAGGAGCTCCAGTGGGCTCCACCTTGTTGCCTTCTTGCTGGTGCAGAAGGGGCAGCGGTAGTAGCCTCCAACGGCTTGGACCTTGAGGGCACCAGAATGGAAGGCACTGGAGATCTCGGTGACCTTCTGGTCATACTCCGTCTCGGAGTCGTAGGAGATGTAGTTCTCCGACTCGCTGTCGCTCATCTTCTTGGCTTTGTAGGCTAGAGATGTTTAAGATGGAAGGAAGGGAGCGCCAGATGTGTTGCAGGATGTTGTGGTAGATGTTCTTATATAGGCCTGCCTAGCGCCTAGGTGGGTCAGGATCTTTTGGAAGCACGCGGGTTAATGGGACTGAAACTTTACATATTTCCAAAGCCCGCAGCTGTAAATGGGGAAGCACTAGCGTGGAGTCGTGCACGGTTGGTTTTCTGAACGTTCTGACTGATGTGTTGCGGTGGAGTGTGCAGCACACCATGGTGACTGATGCTGTGTCGCGCTGGGTTGGCTTTCTGATCCTTTTGACTGCACGATCATAGTTTTTTGTGCTGGTGGAACCCTATGAACGATTGGCTCTGTGCACAGTCACTTGTCTGCATTTTTTTCAATATCATTTTGTGTACGATTATCTTGTCAAGCAATGCTTATACTTATGCTGGCTATTATGATTGTGAAGGAGCCTTAACGTGCCCTTGCGAGAGTGTGGTTTCCTGAAGAATGTACTTGGTATGCTAGTTGGTCTTTTGCTTTCCTGAATAGGTATTAGAAGTCGCTAACACCACGATCAAAGGTCGTAGGATACGGTACGGTGTGTCATAGAGGAGTCAACATATTACAGACGTGTCATGCATGTTCTAAAAAATTGCATTAGAGTGAGTTTCGATCACGGAACATTATACTTCCGGCCAGCTGCAACGTTGCACTTCATGTTAGTGATGCCGCATACCAAGTACTCCCGGTGCCGCTGAAACCGCTCCTGTGCGAAATCATGAACATAATAAGCTCTGTCGGCTCCACTAACTATGTTTTTCAGTGATGCATGTGAGTAAAAGTGAACATGCCTCATTGAGGGTGAGGAGTGAAGTGTCTCCATTGAAGTAGCGAATGTAGAATGTCACATCTAGTCCATTATCTGACCTGTAATATTGGATGTTATAAGTGGGTTAATGCCACGTTTGAGGGATGGTATCTGTGCTGAAAATAACTAATCTGTGTTACAGCCTAACCACGGTGCATTGGAGGAGGGCAGAAGTACTTTGTCTCCCACCCTTCAGTGATTTCTACTATGTCATCAATGCATGTCGTCATTATTGAAAATAGAGTCTCCATCATCACTCTGGCTGTCCTGGAATGCACTGTTTCAACAATGGCCTTGTCAACACCGTGAAGGCTTGGGTCAATTATTGTGAGTCGTCTGGGTTCGCAATCAAATACGGCGGCCACCCAATAGTGACGAACCCGTAGCGGAGCAATGACCTGTAATGTTTCAGAAATATGTCAATAAGCATCAGAATGTTACACGTGTTCACAATGCAAGCTAAATGAATACAAGGAATAGGAACACAACATTATAAATTCATCATGCACTATACCAATAACCAAAGGATGGTCATTATGGATCAGTATGCCAAATGTGTGTCAGAATTAAAAGGAATTTATACATCCATTGATTTGAAATACAAATAACTGTTAGCAATGAAAAGTACCAAGCAAACTGGAAGAACAGGTGTGCAATTCAAATAGCATTAGAAGTGTGCCATTTTTCTTGTGCTACAAACATACATAGTTGTGGATACTGGAATTACCATTACCTGCCTACATTGCCGAGGATCATACTTGATTTGTGTGCTGACAAACTAGGATCTTGCGCAGATATAAATATCATCAAGATGGACATGGGCGTTCAAGCATTCCTGCAGACAATAAGCAGAATCGGTGTAGCGAAGTGGACAACGATGGAAAAGAATTACACATTTCATACGAAACAACATAGTTACCGCCCAACCAACAGGAAGGAAATGACTGAAGACACCATAGCTAGATGAAGAATTCATATTCCCCTCCAACTCGGAGTACCAAGCCAATACAACATTAAATGTATTTATGTCCATGGATTCACCAGAAGACAATTCCAGGCTTAGGTGATCAAAAGAAATGCTAGATTCGAAGCGTCCAAAGATTTCAACAGCACGCCTGTTTCAATGTATGTTTGCAAAGAGTGCATAGTTAGTTCAGTTTGGACCTATAACAGTATGACGTGGTTCGAAATGATACAGACCTTGTCGCTGCTCTGTTGCTGAGTATCCAATGGTAAGTTGCCTTTGCACCATTCCCCTCGAATGGATAGAAGAATGTGCTATTGGCAAAGGGCGGATGCGCGTGCATTCGGTGCAGCCCTCTAGCATTGCAGTAAAATCTTTGTTGGCCAGTTGAGTGGAATGGTGAACAACGTGACCTTGAATAAAGTGCAACAGCAACCTCAATCTCAGCATCGACCGGTCTTGAGAGCAATAGACGTGTCATGTGGACCATGGATGCAGATTCGTTTGTTTCAGTGTCATGTATGGAATGTATAAATACTTTTGTCACATAAATGAGTTTGTGAAATCAAAGGTCTTAGAAATCTTACACTGCTCGCTGTTGCTGAACCAGCAACTTTTGTATGGATTCTTCTTGAGACCAATCCACTGACTTGGCCCTGCAATGTCGGTGCATGGTTGCAATGTAGACGGTGGAGGTGCGTTCGGTACCGTCACTGGAGTCCCGTGCACAATGTTAACTGAAAACAAATAAAATGTTTGCAAGGCAAATCAGAGATCAGAAGTTGATGCAATAACAATATGTATGGATTGGCAGAATCTTTAAACACAATGTAACATTACAATCACACATCGTGCTGCTACATGAGAATGTTTTTATATACGACTCGGCTGGGTTCACTGCATTGAGAATTAAAATTAGTGTTTATATACTACAAGATGGCAAGAATCAGTAGGTATAGAATGCACAGTATCTTACTTGACAGTTGCGCCGTGGTCCGAGCAAGTTTTGGATGCAGTTCACCACCAGTGCCTAGCTTGAGCCAATCTGCATTACAATGCAGTACTTGATCAACAATTGCAGGCTTAGATGGCTCAGCGTTGCTAGCATCGTCAAGCAAACAACCAGTGTTTAGGTTTGGCAAAGGGAGACTGTAATTCTTGGTTTTGTATGCATGAGCAGGTACAAGCAAAGTGTCCGTAGCATTGACTGCCGATCCAATTTGCCCTTCAAGTGTGTCCGGCAGGACGATCATTTCAACCATTTTTCTCTGCATTTACATAACACGTCAGTACAGAAGTTAAAGTAAAAGAACCACAGTTGGGCATAGACAGTCACCTTTGTTGAAAGATGCGGGGTTATTGTCAGCGCAGGCGTTACATTTGATTGGGCCGGAAGCCCAACTACTACAGATTGGGGAAGATCAGGGATAGCATTTGATGGGCCTGCCTCGTTGTTGCTAATTACACCATGATTTTGGTTGGACCACTGAAAACGGCATTCAGAAATGGCCATGCCCCTTTAGTCAATCATGACTCTAATTTTTTATTATCTTTAAACCAACTTGGCTAGTAGAACAGCAGAAGAAAAATAGATCAATAGTTTCCAAGAGAGTTCGATCAAAACTATACTAAACTAGGAAAAAGTTTCAGTGGAAATTGTAGGTACCACGGCAGAACATCGAGGTTTGACTTTTTGGGCGTACAAAATGAAGAGTTCAGTGGAATATAAAGAGTTCAGTGGAATCAATGCAAACTAGCATTAAGGCGAGCATTCACGACACAAATCAGATCCATTGTAATTCATGTATGGAGTAGATTATGTACCTTTAGTTTTGCGTAGTGAGTGGCCCTGTTCTTAGCTGCAAAAGTGGACGATGCCAAGCTAACAAGTTGGTTTAGTGCAGCCAGCTGCAGCCTTTCCAACCTCCAGCCATCTGTACACTTGAAATTTACTGGACAGACGTCCGAGTTCTCCAAAATAATAGCCTGCATGGAGTGGAGTACAAAGTTAGCCTTTTATGGTAGGAAAAGAACCTCAACCGGAACTGCAAAATAGTAAGAACTTTCTTGCCTGGAGGATGAGAAGACATCCGCCACATATTACGCTGGTGGAAGTACATGTTCTTGATACAACCTTAAAAATCTAGATTTTGTGATCAACTCATCCACCACAAATGAACACCAATCGAAATCAGGGATCCTAAACGGATCCAAGAGAGCTGATAATAAGGTCGGATGCTTTGTCCTGCAGCCGCCAAACGGAGCAAGGAATTTCTTCACTGCCAAGGCAACGAAGGAAGCAAGAACCTTTTTTCTTGACTCCAGGGTTGGCTCTTCCTGTGTCATCTTCCCAAACATTTGTAGCAGTGCAATATTCGAGGCGAATCGCCCTGTTATCTGCTTCACCGCATGCTTGATATCGCTGCTGCTGGGATGTGGAATAGCTGCTAGTTGCAGCCGGTCGATGCGCTTCGACCCCATGGGAAGACAAGTGAGAGAATGTACTTCTTCCCGGGTGAGATGGATTTTGTGTCCATGCCTGTTAGCAATGGATCGATCCGTGGCATCAATGCGGCACATCAACCAGTAATGGAACTTGCAGCTGATCTTCTCCATGCTTGGAGGTGGAAGATGGAGCAAGAAACCGAAAACCACTTGTTGGATATCTGCCCGATGGACAGGACTAAGCTTATCCACCAATTTATATATGACATTGAGGCTGAATCCTGTGGAGAAGGTATATCATTGATCTTTTGGGAACGCTGTTGCTGGATCTGATACCGGAGGAATTTGGGTACCAGATGAGGAGGAGGATTAGGTTGGTGTGCTAGTAGCAGATGAAGAGGTTGTATCTGTCATAGTCATGACCGGATCGAAGGAAGCTGGATGAATGCAAGGAGGACGAAGAAAGAATGAAGGTAGAACCAGATGTGGATTGGATGCAGGGAGGACGAGGGAGCCGCGGTGAGGCAGTAAGGAAGAATGCTGTGAGGCAGTGAGGAAGAGGGAGGTGGGTTGAGCAAGGTTGCTGATGGAGTAATGAACGGTGGGCCCCAGCAAGCATCAAATCACAGGAACAGTCGTTGTTTTTTGCTACAAGCGTTTGTAGATTTGAACACTTGTTGTGCCTCCTTGGTTTTGGGAATGAAAAAGCCTGACAGACACTGTTGCGCACGGTTCGTCCTCAATCGAGGCACTACGGAAGGAAGTAGCCGCAGTAGCTCCCCTAGGCCTCTACCGCCCCACCCCTCCACACACACCCGCCGCCCCCAGCCGCACTAGCACAAGCACAACACTACTCCCCACAGAAAGCTGTGCTCCGCCGGTCGTCCTACCCATCTTCTTGTGAATTTTGGTGGTCTTCCTAACGTACATGCACACCTTTACAATGTACAACAAGATTCGAACGCAATTTTGCCAGATCCTAAGAAAGGCCATGCTGGCTGCACTTTTAGACAGGAAGATGATGCGATACAGTACCGAATGTAGATCAGGCAAAGTGTTTCCCTTGCAAATAATTCATAACTAGCAAATGCAGTTTCCATCATTTGATGCATCTGGAGTAAAAGAACTTGCAATGTACCTAAGCGCAACAATGAACATCAAGAAATGTTGGTCTGAACCTTGAGAGTTTCCTAGTTGATTACATATAGCAATTTCTAGCTACTGCTTGAAGATGGGTGGTATGCTACTGGGGGGTGGGGGTGGTGGGGGGGGGAAGTAAGTCCAGCGCTTGATCGCCACGCGAAGCTCCTCCACCATCGGCTCGATCTGCAATGTTTTAATTATCCATTACAGAAATGTGTACAACAAAATTTGTGTTGATGGTTCAAAACCGTGTTCAAGTTCACCGCAAGCCTACGGGTGACTTGGTTCCTTTTTCACCAAGGAGGGTCCCCTCCAAGGATTGTCAATCCAAGGATCGGAAGCAAACCGCTAGAGATCTCTACCTTATTTATCGAACTAACCAATCATTAGTCATTGATTGCATATAAGGTAACCTTTGAGGGTGTACGTGTGGTAGCATAAGGTTGATCACATACATGAACATAGGTGAGGTAAAGCACCACCAAGGGGACAACTAACCCTATCGCCTTCTAGTTGTAGTTACGGCAAACGAGCAACAACCAAGCATCTCATCTAAAAGCATCCTTAAACTCCTACCTCCGGCCTACCTCCGAAGGACATCCGCTCGTTTGGGGGAAATCACCCTTTCACGATGTTCCCTTAATGAAGCAGGGGATCCACGGGCGTGCCCACAAAGGACATGTCTACAAACCATGAAGGGTCAACATACTAGACCTAATCACCATGATTACGTAAAGTATTCTATATAGTCTAAGCATGCATAAGACTAAGGATCAAACATATTCATGATAGGTAGAAAGTAATGACGGAGACATGGAATCGCTTAAAGATCGGAAAACAAGATTACAATTGCTCACATAATAGTAGATGTGTTTGGGTCATCACCACCGAGTACATACCATTGATGACCTCAACTAGCTCTGGAACTCCACCATGGCACAACCATGCAGGGCGGCCATGGCGGCTAGGGTTGGCCTAGGCTATTCCCTAGACAACTTTGAGGACTCCGCCGCCGTCGTCTCCCTTTGGTGCTCACTTCTAGGTTTCGCCGAGTTCTGATGAATGGATTTGGCGGCCGTCGGAGGCGGGGGGTATAAATGAGCCGAGGAGCGTGTAGGTCAAAGGAGAGGCCGAACCGGGCCCGGAACCCCATAGGCCGGTCGACATGGGCCGATCGGCCCAGGCCTTTTCGGCCCGGTTCGGCCCCATCTTCGGCCACGATGCTTCCCACACTTTCTTGAATATTTGCCGAAGTCCATGTGGGTCCTTGACATTGTTTTCCTAGCGGTTTAGATAAGGGTACTTGGCGTACGAACTCCCGCATCTTCTGTTTAGGTCCTTGGAATTTCACAGCTTCATGCTTCGGTCCTCAGGTCATTTGGAGTCATGTTCACTTCATGTCTTGACTCGTGCCGGTCTTCGTGATCTTCTCACAAAGTGCTAGATGAACTCCACTCGAGAGTCCTCATTTAGGTACCTAATTCCTGCATAAACAACACACTCCAAAAACTACATGCAAGTGTGAACTTGTTACATCATTAGTGTGCCTAGTGGCGGGTTAGTTATAAATCAAAGCTCAAACCAAAGTGTAACAAGTGCTCTTGGTTGACGGAAATTGACCGTCAACATACCCCCATGATTAAACCTTGCTCGTCCTCGAGTAAGCCTTTAATGGATGTCAGTATTGCCTTTCAATGTTCATACCCTGCACTTGTTCATACATGAGAAAACATAATGCTCTCCAAGTTTATGTATGTTATAGTTTCATAATGTAACTAGCTTTCATCTCTATGGAGGGTAGATATTATTTAAGCTCTTTCCACAAGTAATTGATCATGCTCTCAAATTTTAAACAAATCTCAGAAATTTTGAAAATAAAGAGTGGGATGAAGAAAACTTTGCTTTACCAAGATCAATAATAAACCTCCTTGCATCTTGCTCATGAACTCTCATCTTGTCTCTCAAGCCTACTTGTTCTACTCCTTTCATCTCTCAAATATGGAGCTATGGGAAAGTTTAGTCCTACCAAGATATTATAGTTGAGATATTATCAAAACAAGACAAGCTTCTCATGGTCTTACCGAGACTCGTCAAAAGGTCATTGGAAAAATAATGTTTTCAAGGAGGGGGGGAGAGAAAAATTACAAACACTTTTAGATAGGTGGACATGTGCAAATGGCAAAGAGTGATCCCGAGGCACAAACGAGGTCCTCGTTTTCGGATTGCACATGGTTGGAAAGATGAGTATGGGTCTTGATCTTGAATCCTCTTGAAAACTCAAAAAGCACTAAACATAGCTAGAGAACCGGGGAGCTTTTATTTTTTTTCTTTCTTTCTTCTTTTTTTTCTCTTCATACTTTTTCTCTTTTTTTTTCTTTCATCATACTTTTTCTCTTTCTTTTTTTTCTTTTCTTTTTTTTATTTGCTCCCCTTGAACTCTAGACTATACTAGCACTTCCTTGGCAACCCCCCCCCCATGCTTAGACGTTTGCTCGTCTTCGGGCAAAAGAGGTGATAAATGTGCCAAGGTGGAAATTGAAGCTCTCATATTTTCTTAGAGAGAGATACTCGAAAAATCTTCTAGGGATCCTTTTGGAAGTCTCCCTTACTCACTTGAAGCACTTTCCTTGTAATCTTCCTCAAAATATTCATCCATACTCATATATTGGGTTGTGGTCAAGGAGGTATACACAAAAAGATATTTTGGGTTTTGGTTGGATATCCGGCGAAGTTTGCGAAATTCCCAATGTGGAAACTCACAATGCATGGATAGAAGAGGCTAGCATAAAGAACGATACGTAAAAACAGAATGACCAACTTATTAGTCTCGAGCCAGAGAAATCAAGCCTTGAATCAATGCACCCAAAAATAAATATTGTATATACTAATGTTTTGCACTCAAGTAAGTTTGGGCTTTGGATGGGTAGAGCAAAATGCAGGCGGTACTCATGACAAGGTTAGCAAAACTTTTTTTTTGAGAATAAAAAGGTTCTTTGATTCATTCAAAGTTCAGAGCAATGAAAAAGAACTATGGGACTTAAGTTATCATAACCTCCACAAAAGATTAGGCTAGCATTAAATAAATTTCAGATTCATATTAAAAGAGAGAGCACTAGCTTAATCATATAAAAACCAAGCACAAGAATGATCAAAGTGGCAAATCATCATATATCCATAAGTAAGAGCATACGCGATATCATCATGGTGAGCACAAGGTAACGGTGATTATTATTGAAAACAAAAACAAACCTAGGTTGTACTCCTCGTAGCCATGTTATTCTATAGAGAGATATACAAAGGTTGCATCTAAGGTTGTTGAAGGCATACACATATGTACAAGCATATAGAAAGGCGAGGACAAAACAAGGGTTGAGGATTTGTTACCGTCCTTTGATGCTTGAAGTGTAGCGCGACCTCCCCCATGCTTAAGTATTGTGCTTAACATGGAAGAAGAACCGCGATCCTTGCTCCATGCGGTCTTCTCATGTCCACCAAATCCTCCCCCATGCTTAGCATGTTGCTAGGCATGGAAGATGATGAACCATCTTGAAGTCCTACCGCCATGTGTGGATCGTCATACTCTTCGCTTTGTCTTGATTGTCCTCCAACATTCACCCTTTGTCACAAGCCTCATTCACAATGCCTGCAAAACAATTTTAAAGCACAAAGTACCCCCGAGGTGATGGTCGGGAATACTCACTCTATGCCGACAAACCAAAGACATCCCCTAAGATCTTAACTTGTGGCATAGTTAATCTAGTGAAAAATTAAAAACCTAGTGGGTGTACGGGTGTGCAAGGGTGCATACAAATGATAGGATGGTATAAAGACTAAACAATGTTTACACCAAATTCGAAGCTCCATGCTTACAAAGTGGTTGCCAAACTTCTCCCTTGCCATAAAGATTTATTAATCAAGGTCAAAACACCATGCTTATTCCAAGATTAACAATTCCTTATAGTGTAAGATAAGTAGGGCGCATTGCAAAGTTTATAAACCAACCAATGCAATAAGATAGCAAGGTATGCAAAACTGAATGATGGTGGTCTCCAATCATGTCTAAACACCATGTTTACACAAGACCGCAAGGGAAAAATGCTATACCAAGCACTTAACATAGATATGAAAGCATTCATCATAAAGTTTCACAAAAAGTTCCAAGCTAACATAAAGTGGATGATGACAACAAGAGGGATACAAAATGCAAATGCAAAGAGTTAGCACAAGCAAATGTTAGTAGGGTTTGAAAGATTTTTCGAAAAGAATCAATCAAACAAACTAACAAAGTTTTAAGGGTAGGTTATGGGTATCCTATATTTTTGGCTCAAGTAAGAATTTTGAAGAGAGGGAGTCAAGCATAGAAATTCTATCTAAGGTGGTGCTAAGAGTCTTTTTTATGAAAAACAAACCTATGGTTTTAGGAGGGCTAAAGGTGTGAAAGGTTTTCCTAAGGCTTTTATAGGTAGGCTAGTTAAAGTTTTTAGTTAGAACAAGGGATAGAGGTGATCTTGGCCAACCGGAATGGTGCAAGCCAGTCAACACAAGTCAACCCTACCCTTGTTGGCTACGGGTTTTTGGTGGGGCTATAGGTAGGCTTAGGTTGGTTGGGCAAAAAGTTAGATCAACACAAGCATGCAATGCAATATGACATGGATGAACAAAATGACATGATATGTTGGTTGTCTAAAAAAAGCAAGAGTTAGCCTAAATTAACTAGCCACAAGCTTAGACTTAGAGGATGGTGCCAACTTCATATTTCTCTCTAAAAAGACACAAAAGAAAAACAACCTAAACATTAATAGGCACACAAAAAGGTCTACAAGTTTTCCAAGATCAAGAACAAAGTGCTCCCTCAATAGCATTTAAATCAAACAACATGGTGTTGTGGTATTTAATAGAGCAATGGTACAATGTTACTTGATGGTTCAGTTTAAGATCACAATGTAGACGGTCATATATATATATATATATATAAACATAAACAAAAGAAAACGGGTTGCCTCCCGCAGAGCGCTTCATTTAAAGTCATAGAGCTCGACTTTCTTACGTACCTTCTTATTGTCGGGAAGCTATGGTCCTTCATGCAAGATTTAAATGTGTCCATGCAGCTTTTATCCACTCTCCATGCTTGACACATTCATTTTATTTGATGGGAGGCTTGCCTGATCGTTTCCTTGCATCATCGTCACCTTCTCCTCCTTTGCTTTTCGTCGCTGCTTCCTCTTTCATGAATTTCCCTCTCTGCCCAGACCAGACCATGTAGCAAACAATTTCTCCATTGTGTGTCGCATGAAATTGTCTTTCCATCAAGTCTTTGTTGACTCCCAACGGACTCCGAACGAGCGAGTTATGCTCGTTTTACTCCAACGCTGCAATCTGTCCAAATCTGATTTCAGACTGTGCAGCGCCTAATGTTTTTGTCATATCTCCTTCTACTAGTCTTCAAATTCATCGATCTTGGAGGCGTTGGAATCGGCACTTGATGAAGCTTCTAATTTTCAACTTTTTCCTTCTACATATCTGATCAGGTGCTCAAAATTCATGAAAACAGCAACATCCGTACTCGAGATTCGGTGGTGGAGATGTTCTAGCTCGTGATTCTTTCGGGGCATAGCTTCCCTCCTCTTGATTAAGGTTTAATGACCTGCATGGTTAGTGAAACTCGGCTGTTCTCCCGACATATGCTCTTTTAAGGTCACGAGCTCGACCAAGCATGAAGCAAGTCCAAGATTTGCAATGTGTGAAACAAACATATGCAACCATAATCACAAATTAAATTTGGTGAACAAAGCATGTTGTGATTAAAGGTAACATAAGTTTCTTGCTCAGTGCTAAGGCTCTCATTAGGCATGGGTTCATTAGGCAAGTAATTAACAAAGTTAAAGCACGACATAGCCTCTTTATCATACTCAAGAAATTCTAGCCTATCAACATGATCATTAAAGGTGCAAGGCATAGAATCGAATCATACTATTGGATAATAACATGAATATATCAAAAGAAATATATCATATCCAAAAGTACCTTGAGAGATTAATGTGTACCTTAGCCTTCGAGCTTTTCATCGTGAGTGATCCTCCGGAGTTGAAAGCGGACAATCCTTGATGATCAAAGGTGGCTCGCGTAGACTTTTCTCAATTTTTTCCTTTGTGCCACATGTCATCAAGGTTGCTTTGAGTAGGATCAATCCTCTTCTTTATTTGCGGGGCTTCACACATCTTAAATGTATTCATGTAGTTCCATGATTCTTCATGTGAGAGCCCAAAAATATCCGCGCCATTGGATGTTGTCTTATGTGTGTAGTCCAATGTGGTCTTCTTCAAACATCTCCTTGCGTCGGATGCCGCCAATTCATGTATTCATTTGCCAATGCTCCAGGGGTCTTTGTTTTGTTCCAAGCTTCTGAATTTCTTCATGAGTGGTCTAATGGAAGCATTCCCTAAGCTCCTCTTCATTGTTGTCGTCCTCACCTTTGCCATTTTGTTCTCATCATAATGCAGCTGCCTCTTCTTTAAATTTCTCCCTGTATGCATAACAGAACATATACCAAAATATAATTCTATTGAAAAATTTATAAAATTACCTTTCCAACGGGTACTCATCCATCTTAATCGGAGTCCAAATGAGGGAGTTATGGCTGTTTCACTTCAGCTTTGGTTGCTGTCCAGAAATTTTCAGGACGTGCAATCATCGGTGATTCGGCCATATCCGCTTGTAGGAACCTCCGATCGATTTGATTCTGAACTCGTTGGAAGCGTAACTTCGTGGGGCTTCTAAATATCCAAAGATACCCTATTGTTCTTCCCATGAGACTGTGCAAAAATCGATGTGAACAGAAACTTCGAAGATGTTTGTGATTTCGGGGGCATCGTGATTGCTTCCAATACCTATTGCTTGAATAAACAAATCTCCACAAAACATTAGTCTTGAAATTTTAATTGACACGTTGACTTACCTTGTTCACATGCTCTTGTGTAGGGTGTGGGCTCGATAGCGAATGATGGGCCACTAACCAAAGTTAGCACCTACCACTAAAGAGTGAATCTTCATGTTGCAATCATCTTGTTGGAGTGTGCATGTAGAAAACTCATCTAACGTCTTGTGTCTAGCTTTTGACCTGCTTTCAAGGACACAAACAAGAAAACAAGGGTATATGCAACAATAAAAATTAGGGTTAGTCAAATAGAAATGTAGATCACCCTAGGGTTCGAGTTGCCGATCGCCGGCAACGGCGCCAGAAAAAGGGCTTGTTGACGGTTCAAAACCGTGTTGAAGTTCACCGCAAGCCTACGGGTGACTTCGTGCCTTTTTCACCAAGGAGGGTCCCCCCCCAAGGATTGTCAATCCAAGGATCGGAAGCAAACCGCTAGAGATCTCTACCTTATTTATCAAACTAACCTATCATTAGACATTGATTGCATATAAGGTAACCTTTGAGGGTGTATGAGTGGTAGCACAAGGTTGATCACATACACGAACATAGGCGAGGTAAAGCACCACCAAGGGGACGACTAACCCTATCGCCTTCTAGTTGTAGTTCCGGCAAATGAGCAACAACCAAGCATCTCATCTAAAAGCATCCTTAAACTCCTACCTCCGGCCTACCTCCCGAGGACATCCGCTCGTTCGGGGGAAATCACCCTGTCATGATGTTCCCTTAATGAAGCGGGGGATCCACAGGCGTGCCCACAAAGGACATGTCTACCAACCATGAAGGGTCAACATACTAGCCCTAATCACCATGATTACGTAAAGTATGCTATATAGTCTAAGCATGCATAAGACTAAGGATCAAACATATTCATGATAGGTAGAAAGTAAAGACGGAGACATGGAATCTCTTAAAGATCAGAAAACAAGATTACAATTGTTCACATAATAGTAGATGTGTTTGGGTCACCACCACCGAGTACATACCATTGATAACCTCAACTAGCTCCGGAACTCCACCTTGGCACAACCACGCAGGGCGGCCATGGCGGCTTGGGTTGGCCTAGGCCATCCCCTAGACAACTTCAAGGACTCCGTCGTTGTCGTCTCCCTCCGGTGCTCACTTCTAGGTTTCGCCGAGTTCTGATGAATGGATTTGGCGGCCGTCAGAGGCAGGGGGTATAAATGAGCTGAGGAGCGTGTAGGTCAAAGGGGAGGCCAAACCGGGCCCGGAACCCCCTTGGCTGGCCGACATGGACCGGTTCGGGCCCATCTTCAGCCATGATGCTTCCCGCACTTTCTTGAATATTTGCCGAAGTCCATGTGGGTTCTTGACGTCGTTTTCCCGGCGGTTTAGATAAGGGTACTTGGCGTATGAACTCCCGCACCTTCTGTTTAGGTCCTTGGACTTTCACAGCTTCATACTTCGGTCCTCGAGTCATTTGGAGTCATGTTCACTTCATGTCTTGACTCGTGCCGGGCTTCATGATCTTCTCACAAAGTGCTAGATGAACTCCACCTGGGAGTCCTCATTTAGGTACCTAATTCCTGCGTAAACAACACACTCCAAAAACCACATGCAAGTGCGAACTTGTTACATCATTAGTATGCCTAGTGGTGGGTTAGTTATAAATCAAAGCTCAAACCAAAGTGTAACAAGTGCTCTTGGTTGACAGAAATTGACCGTCAACAATTTGCATATTGCACAAATAGATCTTAGGGAATGAAGGTAATACCTAGGCATCAGGAGGGCCTTTACGGTTGTTGGGCCTGCAGAGCTCATCATCACTGTCTTCAGTGCATCCGGTGAAGATCCTGACTCGGGGGAAGTTCAGCTCGTACGTCACCTTGCCCCCATCCTCCTGAATTATGAAATGGAAACAAGGATTAATACTACATGTTGTATCTTTAATATATAGGTACCAGTGAATGCCCAAAACGGTATTCAATCAAAGAAATCCTAAACTTGAACTTATATAATTAATTTGAACTCAGGAACAATTCCTCACACAAAGAAGCAATCACTTAATTACTGTGGATCATAAGTAAAATCAAGAACTAGGTTCTGCAATTGCAAAGCTGGAAAAATTATTTTATACGACGAGCAAAACTTACCGTGCGTTCCCAGTCGAAATCCGGCCATTTATGTGGGTACTCCTCCTCCTCGCTTGAGGAAGCATCATCCGTCTTGGGCTTCTTGTCGATGCGGAGCAGATCAGCCTCATCGGCCTTCCGCTTGAGCGCCATACGAGGTGGGTTATCGTCCTCCCTCTTGAATCCCGGTGGAGCATCGTGGACGGGCTCCTGCTCCTCTGGTGCCGCCGGGGCTGAGGCCGCGAGTCCCCTCGCTACCACTGCAGGCGCAGTTTGTGGGCTCCTAGAAACCCTGGACTCTGCCATCAACGTCGACTCCATCTTCATGATGGTGGCCGGCACTAGATTTGATCTTGTGAGTGTCGGGCGGTGTTTTTATGTGCAAACTGATCTGAGTGGGGCTGCGACGGCAGGGTGGTTCCCTTTGAAATAATGGGAAAGGTAAGATTGCAAGACAAGCAGCGAGACGAATGGGCAGCGGTTCGTATGGGCGGAGTGCGAGAACAAAGGGGTAACGGTAGTTACACAAACGTTTATGACACGTGGACCCTGACATTTCTTGGCCCACAAATCAGTACCCAAACATAGGAAATGGCCAGTGTGTAACTGAATTTTGATAGTGGGACCGACACGTCAATGGCTCTGATCGACCCCACATGTCTTTCTTATATGCAGAAAATGTCTTTAAATTCAAAAAATGAGAAATACAATCAATGTCTCATCAAGATCTACAATATTTAGTTAGGTCGCATTTGTCAAAATTCAAAGTGGTGATAACATGTACTATAAAATTGGCAAGCGTGTGGCATAATTTCTTATACCATGTGAATGAATGAAGGTTTGATGGTCAGCGTATAGTATCATATTTTGAAAATAAAAAAGTGACCAAAATAAAGTGTGTTGATGCTTATGAGTTACATAGTTTTGTTGACGTTGACTTTTCCACTTGAAATATATTAGTACTCAAAATTAGAACTGACCAAACGAAGTCATATAAAAAATTACCAAAAACAATAGTATATAAACGACCATATGAACAGTTTTAGATGATGATGAGCTGTAGGACTTTTGTATTTGGGTTTTTTTTCATATTGAATCATTGTGGGTATGAAAATCTTGTTTCAACTTGTTTTGGTTAAATATAAAATTCAAGGTTTCTAACCTACAGTTGTTGAGTCTGCGATGCCGATTTGCTAGTATGAGGGCACTCACAGTGCTGACTCGACATAGAGTCTAAGGGCCTCTTTGGGAGCACTTGACTTCCAAAATAATAATTCTACTCCACGAACTTCACTCCAACAACTCCACTTAATTCCACAACTTGTAGTTCATTCTGAGCTCCTCTTGAGGAGCTCCAAAAAAAAAGTGGAGTGGAGCGGAGCTAGTTCAGGTGTTTGGGTATTTTTCTTTGTAGTGGATTTAAATTTAGTAGAGCATAGTGCTCCCAAACAAGCCCTAAGAGGATCTATTAGCTCGAAGTTATGATAGATTTGTAGTCTAAACAAGACTTGAAGTCTTATGGTTATCTAGTGTTAGTGTTAGTGGTAATGGTAGTTTTTTGCACCCCCAAATAACACCTAACAAACTAACACCTTTAGATGCTTGGTTCCATGTGTTAGTTTGCATTTAATGCTTCTTTTGCAACCATTTACGGATACAAATCTGTCTTTTGCTAGGGTGGGGTCCACTAAACTAACACCAATTACCACATCTTGGAGGTGTTAGTTTTTAGGGGGTGTTAGTTCCAATTAACACATAACAAACAGATGCGCTTGGGAGCAAAGTGTTAGTTTTCGTGTTAGTTTGCATCAAACAAACACTAACACCTCCGTCCAAGCATGCCCTTAGTTTTTGTCCCTCTCTATTGCACACATTTACTGCCACATAAGCGTCACAATCAGGATGATGGAATTAATATGAAGGTAGTAATAATTAGCCGTCTCTTGTAGTCTCGTATCGCGTGGTACCGACGCGCGGGGCACACGTGCCTGACGGCGTGCGCGCGCGGCAAGTCAGACGAATGAGCTTCCTTTGGCTTTCGGGAGGCGCGTGAGGAAGAACTCTACGGGGGAGCCTTGTCCACACTCCACAGACGCCGCTGGCCTGTCCCAGCCTCCGAGGGAACACAGCCACAGTTGTATCGAACCAAAGCCATGTAGAGCTCACAAATTTCGTACCAGGATCCGGTGCAGTTGTAACTGCGATCGGAACGTAAGTAGTCGGCAGTTGGGAGGGGCAGCAGTGGTCACTAGTACTGTGCGCAACTGTTCATATCGGTACATCTCACTGTGGTCACTGTTCATTCCGCACTGTAGCAGTCGATCTGGACTCTCCATCCTCTAAAGGGACGACTGTTGTTGCGTCCAGTACTTAACGTGCAGTCGCTTCAGCCACTGCACCAGATTTCGATCCACGACCTGGTGAGAGATTTCCCCCATTCTGCTTGGTAGCAGTGGTGCCGTACTGAGCACATGCACCACATCGTATAATGTGGTGGTTTTCCAGAGGTCGACCTCATGCACCTCCTGCTTTTGCTTGTGCACATACACCCTCGTGCACTACCGCATCTAGACAGGCTCACGCACTAGTGAATGTGTTTCGAAATTTGAAATTTTGCTGGAGTTACCCGCCCTTCCAAGCAAAAAATTTGGATGGACTGCCCTATATAAGATCCATGCATGGAACCAAACCCTCTATCCATATACCCAGCATTCAGTCAATGTGTTTTTGCCACTCCATCAAAAACCATGGTAGAGACCGCTGGCTCGTCTCTTCTGATTAGCTTGGTACCAGAGACGGATGATTGTGCAGTACAAACTGTCCCAGACGTGATGACGGAGGTATGGTGTTTCCTGTTATTGTTCATAAAATGCCAACACACTTAGTTTACTAACACCTCAGATCAGATTAGTTACACAGGTGAAGCGATGTCTCGACCTAAGCAATCCCTCAGTGCCATATATGCCGTTGTTCTTGACGAGGCAAAACTAGAACAACTAGTGAGTAGAAGTTTTGTTTCATTTCATAGCAGCACCATTGTTGTTTTATTTTCGTGACGATGTGTTGCATTTGGGATCAGGAACTGCATCTTGAGTATGAACACATACCTTCCTTGGATTTAGTGGGCCGTATTACCATCACGATATTGGGGCGGGGATCCCAGTACGATGCAATTGTTACAAGGGACCGTTGTGGAATCCTGCAGTTGGGCTTTGGTTGTGCATTTCTATGCTTCAGAGAATGCGTTGTCGCAGGGTCTGTTTGTGTATTCACCTACACAGGCCCACGTTCAATTGATTTGCTTGTTTTTGGCCCAGATGGTTGTCAGCATATCCCTTCGCTTCCAGGTGGGCTCATATCACTGCACTTATCAGTAGCCAATTTGTTGCTTCGTCGTTTTACTTTTTGTTGTGATTAATACAGGACTGATGGGTGCTGTTAGACCTAAACGATATCGCGTGTACTTCAAACACAACGGCTTGTTCGTGGATAAGGATCTGTTCAATATTGTGCGGCGTGTTGCTAAAGTTGCATCACAGGAGTTCCCCTTGTACCTGGCTCGGGTTTCTTCAGCTGTCTGGAACGAGATTGGGTTGGTATGTGCATTTTATTTCTCCTCTAATAAAAACAATCTAATATGCGAATACTTAATGATATGTTTTTTACTATATGTACATGAAGTGCATACCAGCCGAGTATGCTGTTCTGCACATACCGACAAGCGCCTGACGCATCACTATTTCTGTCCGCAGTGCACAGCACAGCCGTTGCTGTAGGATGGTTAGGTTGCACCGTGGTGCGTTGAGCATATGTGGACCCTGGCAAGTCATGCTTGACCGAGCTCGTGAGGAAGATGTGTTGGCTCTTTTATTCGCTAAAGCAACACACAACAAGCTCAACCTCGAGATCCACAACCTGACAGAGATGATGGGTCTCTGACATCACTACTTTATCCCAATATAATCTTATATTACTAGTTTTATGCTATCAGCGAGTTTTATGTTGTATTGTAATGCGCTTTTCCCGTCGGAAGTTACTTAAATATGTATCATCTCGTTTTATGCTATTTTCTAAGCTGTAAGTTCGCTTTTCTATGTTTTATGCTATCGGCGACTTTGAAGTGTACCGGTCATGGCAATAATTGTTGTAATTATGGTCTCTGACAAGCAGTATATCTGGCGGAACAATAAATTCGATATTAAATTGGACGGCACCCCCTTCAGCCTCCAACAGTTCGCTCGTAGCGATAAGAGAGGCACACCTGTGCCTTCGCTTCCACCTACCCCAGCTCATTCACTTCCCCTCTCTAGCAAGCATAATAGATTTCTTGATTTCTTCCATATACCGTTTAGTCCCCCGTTCAAAAATTTGGATCTCTAAGCAAACAAATTCGGAGGCGCGCATCTAATCCGGTGTTTCCAAAGGTATGCGCTGAAGTTAGATACCTATGCAATAGACTCATACCATTCACAGATCTAATCCAGTTATTCACCACACCAGCAATCGATCGAAGTAGATCTCCGTGATGTGTGTTCATTCTCATATGTCTGTAGGACACAAACTAGGTCCCAGGCCAGGGCTTGGATTGGTAAGTTCTAAAACCATATAGTACTTCTGCAGATTCATGTGACTAATATTCAGCTTATCCGCAGAAATTGTCCAAGGAAGCCACACATCTTTTCCGTCCCTTTGTAGGGCAGAACGCAGGAATTGCACTATGTAACGGTATAATTTTGTATGTGGAGGTGTTCGACAGAGGCAAAGAAATCTTGATAGGTCGTGGCTGGTCTGTTGTGCTCGCTATTGCAGGAGCAACTGAAGGTGACGCTGTTTTCTTCTCCGCTGGAGAAGGGTCTACAGTGCAGGCTATTTTCATCAATCCGTTCGGATGCGAGCTCGTGCCTTCAAACTCCTTGTGTCCAGATAGAACCATCGGTAATGAATATCGATTTGTTTATTATCAGGTAAATCTCTGGATTTTTCACTGAAAACGATAATTCCTGTCACCAGCACCTACAGAGCAGTCAAGGGACCAGGTTCCACTAACATATGTCGTGGGCCCGCGCCTGAGGCCGACGCCCGAAGATCATGATGTGTTCCGTCGCATTTTCGTTTGCGGCGGGAGCATGCCGATGTATATCTGTAGGATGACGCCTACCAACATCTGCAGGGGCATGCTGGTTCGTCAATATTTATTTTCGAAATATACACATACACACTCACAAGTGAGAAGCTGATATTTCCCTTGCTTTGACAATACTTCAATCGTCAGTTTTCAGTGACCTTTGTACCGTTTGGTTCGACAATAGCATTTATACGGGCGGAGGCATCATCGATTCTCGTTGCTGGCAAGATTTCTAGAGGAAGCGACAAAATCGCGCGGATTTCAAGTGGCTGGCTACAGTTTGCAAAACATTTTGGTCTGCATGTTGGTGATTTGTGTGTGTTTCGCTTAACAGAGTACGGTGGTGGCTTACGCGTAGATGTGCAAATTATATCAAGTGTTCTAGATAGCTATTGAAATCCATCTCCTAGTATTTAGTTGAGGTTACAGAAGGTATCATGAGGAACTTCCAGTCACAGAGAAATGATCTTCGTCGATGGTGGAGTACACGAGTCCGAAGTCCATTAGCTTGTTGAGTGCGCATCTGTCAGAAATACAATGCAATGGTTTAATTCGAAGAGTTTGGTTATGTTTGATCGAAGTGCCATATTTAATAAATAGACGAACCTTATAGCTTCCTTGGGTTTTTCCACAGCTTCTGCAATAGATTCGATATTGACTCCGAGATTAGTAACCCTACATAAGCAAATGTTAGCGTTTAGTTTATGTCTACTGATGTAAGAAGTCATCAAAAATATAAACTTACCTGGCCTTGCTCTGGGTCAGGAAAAGAATGATTGCATCTTCGATCGTTTGGGTCAGTTGTTGCCGTTTAGGTGGGATTCCATCATCCTCAACGGATAGATTGAATAGATTCTGACCTTCCTGTACCATTAATGGGCCGGAAGTTGTTGCTCGGATGCGAGGCCTGTCTTTGGGTTCAGATGGCGTCGGAGGCCTGTCTAAGATTTCACAGCAGTTGTCCTTGGTGACTGAGCATTCTTTTTGGCAAAACCGTGAAACCAACAGCACGTCGTTATTGCATGCAGTAACGACTAGCTGCCCAGGTACATCGTCACTAGTTGGCCCATATACATGTTTGAAATTTTTAATACTCTGTTTCGTTGTGGATGCTGATTTAATCTGCAACCAATATATCGAACAAGTTATCACTCTACCGTCGTGTATTAAGCTATAAATGCCAAGTACCGGTTACCTCGTTACATATTGTGAGGTATACTTTGCAACATTCGAGGAAGTGTATCGTCACTAAGTTGAAATTCGTCACCGCCCTGTAGGGTGTCAAGATGATATATAGTTGGTATAAGCAAAATTAAATGGCTGACCAGGGTATGTAGTACATGATACAATGGCGTAGTGAAACGAACTATAGGTACCTAACGTTGAAAGATGTGAGCGAGACAAGCCCTTGTTTAATATCTGGCCTACCAACAAACTCAACGTCCTACCCTTCACTGTTACAAATATCATTCGAAACATTTTAAGTACACAAAGAAAAACGACAGCAGGGATAAAAAGTTTTCAAATACCTAGGCTTCTTCATGATGTTGTCTGTAACATCTCCAACTAGCCAGTAGCGTGTGGCAACACATCCGGTGCCATCGTCCATGATGAAATCAGCATGTGTCTCACGGATATTGATATGTCCTATCCTTCCGACCAGTCGAACCTGTTCATCAACCAAAGGAAAAACCATAATCAGCAGAACAGGCGAATGTGTTTTGATTTAGAAACATACCGCGTTTGGTTTTCACCCCATGATGTTTGGAGGACCCTCAGACGGTGAGTTTGATTTGGAATCAAGTATCACTTTGCATGTACACGGCAAACAGATGTTGTCACGCACCATTTCAGATTGCTGCAAACGAAATCAATGTAATTAATTAAAAACAGAAAGAATGATAAGTAGATGAGTTGCCTTGATAGACGACATTGATTGGGTGGAGCATATACACGTTGGGCCATAGTTGCTCTAGGAGTTCCAAACTCCTGGAAGAAACGAGCAATGGATTTTTTGTGTCTCCTACAACTCGCTTGACCTCTGTTTATAACACGAGTCCTTCTCTTTACACAGACCTTGTGCTGTTCGATCTAGGGTAGTGGTTCACGTGCTGAGAGATCCTAGTGGTAATTCTATCAAGGTGGCTTGTAGTAGTGTAATGTGCGCCTACCACTAAGGTCCTCCATGATGGAAAAAGTTCGATAGAATGTCAGCGATCGCATCCATGGAGGAATTTACAAATTACCAGGAAGTCAAATGATGTGCCTCCGGCAAGAAGAAGTGACACAAGTTTTGTTCGATTTGTCTGCACATTAAGTCCACCACCATTTCAACCCACTCAGGGAAAGCTGTCGCCGCACACTGAGCGGCGTCAACTTGAAAAAAGGCATTGCATCATTTGGCAGCACTTGCCCAAAGCTGCGCGTATACAATTGGCCCAATTACTCAACCGTACTTATTTAGGCATAACACGGTGCGCGTATACCTTTTTTGACTCTATAACATACTTATTGTGTCAAAATGTACGCTCATGCGCAACAAATGTATTTGTTTAATTTGCATATACTTTGTTACTACGATACGTTTAGACTTTTTTATATACACGTCCTAGTTGCTCTGTCCTCCAGTCAGCTGCCCTATCCGTGGGTGTTCAAGTATCTACTACACCTTACAAGATTTGGGGCAAGAAGATGCATGCGGTCAATCATGTCCCGTGCTAAAGCTGCCGAACTACATCGACTCTGCAACTGAATCTTTATTAGCCATCGTCGACAGAGTCTATATCTTTTTTTGCGTACGCATGTCAAATCGAAGTGCGGTGGTGGACGGTGCAATCTGTGCATGTACCCTACGAACCTACCAGTCTACTATCTTTAGGCGGCCACCTACCAAGACAAGACATATTCACTTGGCACGACAGTAGTAAATCTGTCATGTTTTACCCTTTCTTAAGAGGGAGTCTCTGACTATATATAACGAAAGCGGACATGGTTGTTGCATTTGTGCCATTCCCTAAATACAGGCGAACCATGAAGGAACTAGGCGAGGTCCTTTCTGGACCGCCCTCATTCCTTGCTGGTCTATCTGCTGAGGAGGTGGAACGCATTGATGTATCTCAGATGGAAGAAACCATGCTCCGCCGTTCCACATCTCGTGCTGCTGGAGCACATCTCATTTCCTCTCAGGCACCTTTCGCGTGGGCCACACCGGACAACTGGTACGTTCTTTCGCGCTTTTCTCTAGCGTTACTTCCACAAAGGACTGAGGTATGCCATTTTTCTATGTGCACAGCCTGGCTAGGGATCACCTGCCCTTTCACGTCATTGCGGGCTGGCTAGCACCGTATATAGCATTCCTTCAAGCGCAGGAAAGCCCTACACAAATAGCTCAAAAATTGCAGTTTCTGTATGCCCTACATTTTCCAGATCAAGAGGCTTCTGCCGCCATGAACCCTGTGAGCACTTTCAAATCTATGGACAATGTACCTGTCGAAGCACCTGCCGGGTTTACGAGGTACTATATTTTTGTGTTAGTATCTCGTATTTTTGTTTCTTTTGTGATTATGATAGCAATTTGTACTAGTTTATTTGGATTTCGCAGCACCTCATGCCAAATGTATAAGCAGCTTCCCCCACCTGTTGGATATTCCAGCACCACCAGTGACTCGCCTGTCGCCGAAGGCAGGACGTCATCAAAATTACAGGAGTTTTTCCCTACAAAAGATGCACGCTCTACTCCTGTATGCTCACTCATGAAGGAAATCACGCAGCAATCCTTCCAGGGAACGAAGTACCACTTCGTGTGATAGGCAAATGGTTTTTGTCATACATGCAACGCTAGGTACCCCTGTTTGTTGTCTCGAATTCCTTTAAATTTTGTGTGTTTCTTGATCCAATAATCATAGGAATAAATGTTCGTCGTCTCAAGTTCTACACCAGCAGTATGAAAGTGTGTTTACGGGGATGGAGATGGAAAACAGCGAAGACAGACTCACAACAACACTAGAGGACTTTTTCCCTGAAAGAGTAGTACTAGGAGGCGTGAAACGCCAGGGTTCTGAATTACCAGCAGAGCCGAAAAATGATGTATGTATACAAGATTCATCAAATCATAATGAATGCAATTGAAACAGAAATATTGAATATTTGCCTGATTTTTCATGCAGAAAACCAGCCGTTACATTACTGATGGGTCTAATGTTGCACCGACGGAAATGAAGAAGTCTAAGCCAGACAAAACGGTATTATGTCTATTTCCATCGATACAATACAGTTATGCATTTGTTTGGGGAAAAGGCATGTTGATGATTTTGTAAATTGCACAGAGACGGACGCCTGTAGCTATTGCTATTGCAGAACTACATACACTAGTTTGCCCATCGCATGGAGTACGCGTATCTTACCTTTCATTAAACACACATATTATTGCTTCGGTAGATCCATGAGTTATGACTGTCGTACATATGATACTTTTCAGCGTGATACAGCGACGGTTCTGCGAGAAACCATAAGGCATATCAAGATGCTTCATAATGTAATATCGGTAAGTCAGGCTCATCTGGTTAAGCATGAATTCATAGTTATGGAGAACCTGATCTCATGGCTTTACTCAACGTCAGGTGTTGGTAGGACGCGACTTTCTTGGTAGCCTTTGTCAACGCGACACCACATCCACGGTTAGACTCCTTCTTGCTTCATTCATGATACAATGGATATACGAAATGAAATATTGCAATTACTTTATTTGGCTTGTACTTTTGCAGCCTGTACCTACAAATGTGCCCAATTTCACGTTCCTCCAGACCCCTAGGAAAAAGAGGTCTTTGCATCGCTCCAGTTGAGGATGCAGCAAGAGTCTCTGATACTGCATCGTAGAGTTGTGTGACACTACGAGTATTCACTCGGTTACTGCCCACCATCTATGTATTTTGTACCACTAGTAGTATGTTTTATTGAACTGGTGTTCAACTGCCATTGTGGGCGTTTATGTACGGTGTGTACACGGTTTTTGTAATAAACAAAACCCGCAACTCACTATATTGGTTTATTCTCTCAATGTGCTGCGACGGTTGTCGTCATTGAATTCGGTTTTTTCCGTAGTCTGCATTGTTGGCCAATTGAACTTTGCCTTGCATGCCGGTCGGAGGTGGAGGCATAGAATTACCAACAGTGTTATCGAGTAGGACGCATTGGCCGGCGGCAGCTCCAACGGGGCTTCGCTGGCAATTTTGCGGCGAAACAGGAGCAATAGACGTGGTGGAGATGAGAGCTACAACACGACGCGGGCATTTATGCCGCATCGACACGGTAGGACAAACCAACTTCTTAATGCACGTGTAGTTTCATTAAAGTTGTTATTTGGAGCCATTGCTAATAACAAAACAACCTCCCCACAATTCATACATTTCATTTTGTTGAATTACATCGATGCCCACGTGACAAAAAAGGAACAACACATTCACGAAGTGGAAACTCTGACGTGCTTGCTAGGTTCGGCTCCTATATATACCAAATAAAAGTGATCGAACGCATTCTAACAAATAAAATGCTACGCATGTCCTCGCTTATGTTCCTGATGCTTGCTGCTTCGCTTGTTATTATCGTAGCGGCAAATGGTGGTAGCCGTGTCGATGTTGGTCATTCCATCGCCGCTTTCTCCTGTGTTTTCTTGATATTGCACTATGCATCCGAGGCAATGCGCGTGACCAACACGTCTCCAGTTCGAGCTCGATCTGCTGCTGCGACATGGCTACTGTCCTCGGTCTTCATTATTCTATTGTGTTCGCAGCTTGAGAAATTTTTTTCAGCAAAACATTCCTTAATAGTGTGGGTGTGTGGTTTGTCATTTGTACTTTCAGGATTTGTGTTGCTGGTTGTAGTTGGTCCTTCTGAAGATGAGCTCCCATCGGATATCCTGTAGAGGTGTGCCATTTGCGTGATTGATGATATGTATGTGGTGAATTTCAGTTTGAATGCAACATTATGTACAGTTTTTTTTACGATTTTACTGACCATGACATCACTTATAGTCAAACTAATGAAATGCTATCTTCACGAACACCTGTATAAAGAATGAGCATTGGTATGCAACACAAACACAAGTGTTAAATCTGTTTCATACGTTAAGTCACAAACACATTGTGTTAATACAGCATATTAGTGCGTCAGCGGAGGCCCTGCCGGGTATATGATTGCAGATATTGTTAGTTTGCCGCTGTTGTCTGTCGTGCTAGGGTTTCTCGCCTTCTGTTTCGATTGCAGGGCTTCCTTTGCTCGTAGTTGTTGTGATGTTGATTCTAATTTCAATGAAGTTCTTATCTGATGGCGATACAGTCGAATACCCTGTTGTGTTGTTGTCACTTAGAAGCTTAAAAAAACATTTCCCCCCGGTGATGGTTGAAGTTGAAGCAGTTCGTCTAGTACGGTCATGTGCCTGGCTATTCCAATGAGGAAGGAGAACAGTGTGGCCGAACTACTTTGCAAAGTTCATTTTCACAGAGGGTTTGTCTAACTAAATACCTGTGTCGTATGGTACGTTGATCATATCAAAATATAAACAAATTGATTTGTCAGATAATCCAGAGCTATTGCATCGTTGTGGCAACTTTGAAGAAGAGAAGGTGATGTCGCTAGTAAAGGTGGCAGAGTTGCCACGATGTTTCGAGAGGTAATGAAAAAGCTGTCAGAGTTGATCTTTCATGCAGTATTTTCGAAATGAAAAGCTAGCAGAGATTCCTGTACTCTGCATACACGGTCATGTCTGCTTGTTCCCCGGCCACGTTGGTCAAAAATACAGTGCCCCGCTGTCCTTAAATCAGCTTTTCACTTGATAAAGTTCACGAGCTTTGTCGCCGCGCACAAACCCGGGGCGCGAGTATTCGATGCTGTCAGCCATCGCACTTGGATCTCCGTCCTCATCGGAATCGAAAACAGGACGCTTATAAGAATACGTTTCTCCCCAATCAAGCGAAACAAAGGCAGCTGCCCCAGAACCAGATCTACAACCACTCCCAAACACCTATAATCATGTGTACGAGTCAGACTCCAATCGCAAACATCGCTTACTCGATGGTATCTCAATTCTTATTTTCTCATAGTCATGTTTTTGTTAGCGTTCTGTTAAACACAATTGCATTTTCTTGTGGATTTCAGCAGAGGACTGGGTATAGCCCAGTTGGTGAGCTTCCCAGTTGTGGAAGCACTGTTCCTGAGTTCGATCCCCATCGGGGGCGGATTTACGCGCCTCATTTTCCTCTTAATGAAAAACCACCTAGTTCCTTCTAGATTGGTTTTAATTTTTTTTCTTGTGGATTTCAGCAAGCTGAAGTGATGATCGAAAGCCATCCACTACCAGACTTCCCACGCCTGCCTCAGCAGTTTTTGACGATCACAGTTGATCCAAGCAACTTGCCTATCGGGTTTTATGCCATGCCAGTATCTTCAGAGGCATGGCTTGACATCATCGTCTACGAGACGGAGGCACAATGCACTGAGCTTCTGCGTCAGCTGTCGCTGATACCTCAGCCACGCGACCGTAGCCGTATTCATTTTGGTTGTGTTGATGGCGGCGGAGGCCCTTCAGCTCGACATGCAGGTGTACCACGTCATTACCGACTCTACGCTGACGGCGAACTTCTTCCCAACTGGGAAACTGAAGCGTCGCATGTCCATCGACCAGTGCCGCCGTCAGATGTGTGCGTTACTTCCTCATATGACAGCCAAAACGGCGTACAACTATCACTTGCGAACGGGCCGTTGTCATCTGACGGAGAAAACTAACAAGTGTAGACTCTCTTGTATGATGTATCGACGGCGCTGGCGTTAATGTCTCTACTATAGCATGTATTTTGTTTATTTGGGTACCCTTTTTTTATTATGAGTTTTATTACCGTCGTTTTCCTGTCTCACCAGCAATGTACTATGTATTTGTTTCAAGGGCTACTCGAGATTTCTATTTACTTTACTATCTCACTTGTTCCGAGGATGAATTGTTCGTGGAGATTGAATAACCAATTTACTAACTCTTGTATCATTTGGTAGCTTTAATTTTGCTTTTTGCTTCAATTTATCGTCTGTTTCACAGCGGTTCGTTCAAATAGCTTTATTTAAAAAAAACAAACGTTGTGGGTGATCTTGTTGTTTTCAAAATCATTCACGTCTTGGCTTCCCCTGAGGGCCCGCCGGTTCCTTTGAACGCCTTTGCCGTCTCATGCGGACCATTGCGCAATGGCATAGAAATCCTGCATTTATCGGCACACATTCACCTTCTACATGTCCTACTCTCCCACATCTCCATTGCATCTCGCCACCTCCAAGATCTCGCCTCCACCGCGAAAAAACTAATTTAGGTTCGCCGTCGTCGCCCTAGTCGCCATGGATCGCAGGTTGGAGGAGATCCTGGCATCGAAGCATGTGCTCAACACCGACTCGACTGATGTGCTCATCGACCAAGCGGACGACGTCCACCGCGGTGGCCGCTGCCCACCCGCCATCGATGAACTCCAGCCACAATTGCGGCGCGGCGGAGTTCGCGAACGGGCACGCGGGATTGGCATGCTCCCTCACGCCGCCGCTGGGACCAAGCGCGCCGTCTTGGTGGACAACGTCCAGGATGTTCCCATCGCCGACTTGGCAGATGTGGTGACCACGGAATCCGCCGGCGGGAACCATGGTAGCCGCCACCCACCCCCCATCGATGGCTAGTGTCTTCGGAGAAGCCTGTCGCCAAGCTCGCCGCAACGCTAGCCGGTGTGCCCGTTGAGGTCTTGTACATGAAGACTAGGAAGACGCAGCATGGATCATCTATGACATGGACTCGTTTGATTGTGAGTTCTTCATTCCTGACGTCGACAAACTACAAATGCGTGGTGACAACATAGTTCTGCCTGAAGATGTTGCTGACAAGTTGGAGGAGATTGAGAAGAATAACATTGCCAAGTACAAAAGAAGAAGATGACTACTTATGGCTTCGTCTAGCAATGAAGCTTCACAAGGGATTTGCAATAGCAACCTATCTTTGCTTGTTCAAGTGTGGAATCTTTACATTGCCGCAACCTTTAACCTTCATTTCTTTCTTCATCAGAATTTGTAATGTTCTATTTGCTTTCCATGGAATGTACTCAAAAAATGCCTGATGGAATTAAATCTTTCAATGTCAGCTTTAGTCAGGTGACTAAAGGGATCCAAACACCCTCTTAGCATTTGGTAATGGGAATAGATCTTTTACATGATGCACTGCTAGAATGAATTCATTCAATGTCTCATCATTTTACCCGCCTTGGAGTAGTTGAGTGTTTGAAGTGAAACCAATAGGATTGCAAATTAGTTAATAGTTTTTAATCAAACCAATAAGTTGCGGCATGCACGGGAAGTGGATTCAGTAATTACACAAGTGACGCATGCCGTTCGCACATATGCAATCGTGCGTCTGTTGAGGGAACCCCACCGTGCTAGACCCCACATGTCATCGATTGAAATGGAGGGGCATGGATGTCAAAGTAACGTCTTTCCTGTCATTGGTAGTCAAAAGGGTACAGTCCCAAGACATGGTGACTGGAATTGGTCATGAAAGCCTCCCTTATAGAAGCTACTCCCATCAGCAGGTACCCAGGTGTTGTAACACCCCAGGTGTTTATCTCTTTTTAATCAAGGTATTGACCTAAGCTAATGGTATTGAAGGAAAAATCAATGCAAGTTTGGAGAAGACACCATTAGGAGCAAAGTTTAGTTTGGACCTGAGATCAATTTTCACTCAGAGCTTAAACTTTTTCCAGTCTGGAAGTTGTCACCAAGATTCAGGGACATAACCTTGAAGTTTGACACTTTTGGAAATTAAAGGATTAATGAAGGAATTAAACCCTATCAAATTTGGTCAACTTCGCTAAAGGAATTTCCAAGTACATTGATGAAGTGACCAGAATTTCAAATTTTTGCTTAGCAACTCAAAAATCTACCAATGTGAGAGTTGATGGACTCCTCAAGCTTAGCAATTCATCTTTAAGGTTGAAGTTCAAATTTTGAGTGAGAAGCATCCAAATCTTGAGGTCAAACCCCTTTACCAAGGTCAAACCCCTATGTTCATGAACATGCCTCTAGAACTTTGGCCATATCTTCAAATTTTTCCCAAAGCACTGAAAAATTGGCCAATACAAAAGTTGTGCAGATTTTCATGGGACACATTTTCTCTAATTGGCGGCATTTCAAATTCAGAGTGGAATATGCTCAAAATCTTGGTCAACTCTGTTTTAAACAGTAAATCGAGTGCTGCATCCTGCCATTTTCAACTGACGTTCCCGGCCAAACCAGAGCTCAAAACATATGCCACCCTTTGCAAAAGTTGTTGCTGGTACTTCAGTCTACAATTTATCTTTTTGGTGATTTTTGAGTTCAATTCAAAATTCTGAAGTTATCGCCGGTCAAATGTGGCTTGACCACGAGCTGTGGCGCTCTGGCGCCCAGGCTCCCGCGCCCGCGCGCGTGCGCTTGCGCCCAGCGCCACGTCGAGATGCGCCCCGGCGCCCGTGCGTCGCACGCGCCCCCGCGGCCCCCGCCCCTGACAACAGGCCGAACGTCGAGGTGGGCCCGTAGACCATCGCCCAAGGATGCCCGTGACCCTGCGCCCTCCCACGCGTTGCGCCCCTGCCGTGTGACTTCGCCACGCGCCGTGTCGTGCGCCACCATGCGCGCGGCAGGCCGTGCCCCCACGACACCGCGACGGCCAGCCGGCAGCGGCCAAGGCCAGCTGGCTAGGCCAGGCGTCGAGATGAAGGCAGCGCTGCACACAGCCTACCAAAGGAGCCGCCGCTTTTCGTTGCTGTTTTCCGCTCCGCCGGATCACGCGCCAGCTCTGCTCCGCCGCCATGGCCGCCGTCCGCGTCGAGCTCAGCCGTCCGGTCGACACCGTGCCTGCCTAAGCTCACCTGCACCACCCCACAGCCCTACTCCGGCTTCCAGTGCTGCTCATTGCCTTGCCCGAGCCACGCCCTCGCCGGAGCACAACTCCTGGCGGCCGCCCTTTGCTACAACCCGCCACCGGAGCGCCGCCGGCGAGCCCTTACTCCCGAGCCACTCCGTCCCCGTCCGAGCACGTGTACAACACCACAAGCCCACGCAGAAGCTCCCGGGGCCACGTGTGGACGAGCATCGCCGGCCAGCTCGCCGGAGAAGCGTCTGCAGCGGCCAGAGATCTGCGCCGCCGCCGAACACCACCGCCGGCCATCTCTCCACCCCGTTCAAGCCCAGGATCAGGCCCAAGGTGATCACTGTGCCCTCCTCCGCCCTTTTTCCTGCCCATGTTCGCCGCCGGTGAGCCGGAAGCCGGCCATCCCCGCCGCCGGCCGCAACCGAGCCCGGATTTGTGAAGATGTAGATCTTCCCGGGGTGAAATCTGTAAATGCAGGGACCTATGTGAAAAGAGAAGGGCATGGGTGTGAACAAGTTTTCTGATAAAGGACCTGCACGAAAATAGATTCTATAGATTTTGTTTTAAATCTCTGAGATCTTGTAAAATGCATAGAAAATCAAATAAAAATCGGAAAAATGCAAATTCAAATGTTCTGTGATCTACATGAACAGATGCAACTTTTCTAGAAAGGAATTTTGTAAATTTCTTTCTAGATTTTAAATAATTTAGAATTGATCAGTTTGAATAGATTTGCAATTATTTGAGATCTATAGCTGATCTGCCTGTGAAATTTTAATATGTTGTTAGTCTTGATATGATTGCTTTTGTGTAAAAATATTGCACATAGATCTGTTATATATATTTAGTTATGATTTAATTTTGATATATGGCAGTTTAAATGTTCCTGTTTTATATGTAATTTCTGTTTCAGAAGTTATGGTTGATCTTTTTGCAGTAGCATGAGTATGACTAGATGTATCCATGATAAATAGATGAATATCTATTGACTTGTTTAAATAGTTCAAATTAATTTATGTCTTAGATAGAAGTTATTTTAATCAAGCACGTTAGGCTATGTTTCTGGCCCTAATAAATTTTGAGTAACTCAGATATGTCATGTTATGGCTCTGTGTGAAGTCTTGACCATAGATTGTATATGTATCTGTCTGTGAAAAAATGTTAAGTTTATGCTAGCTAATGCTTTATAGAATTTTCATGCCAGATCTATAGCTTAGTTTAATCTGAAATTTTGTGAGTAGCTCAGTAATGCCATGTTCATGCTCTGTGTAATTTCTTGAGGCTAGAACATGTATAGATCTTTCTGTAGAATTTAATCATGTTTAAGTCAGCTAGTTCTTTCTAGATTTTTCATGTGCAGCATAAAGCTTAGTTTGATCTAAATTTTGGGCAGTAGCTTTGTTGCCATGTAATGTGCTTGTGTTAATTTTCTCTCTGTCTGTTTGTGTGTGGAACATCCAGATTTAATTTTCGAAGTAATTCAAGCTTAATAAGTGGAATAAAAGAGAAATCAGAAATCACCTTTAATGTGCCTTGAATTTAAATCACCAAGCTTCACCAAAACACTCCCTAAACAGCACCTTTTCTTTTGGTGAAGTTAAATAAGTTAATTAATTTAAATGTGCACACAATCCCCATCAGATAAGAAAGATAAATAACAAACGTACAATTCCTTAATTAAGGAAGAGTATGCTGGATATATTCTTATCCAGGTGAATGTGCCCAACAATACACCTCATGTTTATCCTTTAAATATGAACCGAGTTCTCCCTTCTTAAAAACGAACACTTAAAGTTATGCATGTGCATGTCGTGTAGAACATCCGGTCGAGAGCTACGTGTTGGTGCCGGAAGCTGAAGGAGAGCTAGTTGAAGGAGAAGGTGAACGTGTGGTTTTACAACAAGACCCGACCCAAGTTCGGAGGATGTCCAACTAACTTTGCTAAGTGAAGGCAAGCCCCGGAGCATAACCTATGTTTTCAACTTTTGCAACTTATCTTTGCTATGTTTGTGCATTTAAGTTTCAGGAGTTGTATTGAAACCCTAGATGCATGATCTTAGGTTCCTATGTTCCAATACTAGAACGATAAGTCGTTAGTTGCCATGCTCTAAGGACCTGGTAGAAGTCGGGTGATGTCTGTCACTCGCGAGCTATAGGTGTCTTATGTTGGAATCATAAGATTGTTGAACCTACCCGCTCATGTGGTAAGAGCATGGGACCGGCTCCGGCCAAGTTGGTCTGTGGTTAAGCGTTTGAACGTACTAAACATTTGTCGGGAATGGGACCGGTAAGCCTAGTACCTTTTTGATCCAGCGAGGGAACTCTCTACCACTAATCTTGGGATTTGTTCCCCTGGCTTGCAACCGGTGGTGCATGTGTGAGACTGGAAGGACGTTGGGCCTTATGCCAGTGATCCTTGTACTGATGACTGTGGACATTGTTCCTGAACCGAGGATGATTGGGAACCGCCTGGTTGGTGTGTACCACGCCCTGTAGGGGCTGTGGTCATTGTGATGGGGTATGCATTCTCCTGTGTGTTTAGGTCCACCTTGCAAGGTTATTAATCGATCGATCGTCGGCCTCTCACTGTTATCCGAGATTGCTTATCCATACACTCTATGTCCCTTAATGATGGAATTGAGAAGAATATTGTTGTATGCTTAATTGTTTGCACAACTTTGCTTGTGTAGTTGGTTACCTAGTAATGGATAATTAACTAGAATTTTGAGCTAAAACTCGAAAGTAAGGACATACTCTTTGTTGCTTTTCAGCAAAAGAAACCCACTAGCCAAAAAGGTTGCATGTCTAGAGAGTTGGTGATTTTCCATCACCCGACGGTTAAGTCTTGCTGAGTATTAGTATACTCAGCCTTGCTTTGTTGATACCTTTTGCAGGTGTTGATGTGTTGATGGTACTCATGGGCTAGTTCTCTCCCACCCTTTGGGAAGTGAGTGGGAAGATGACGGTGCTTAGTGATATCATGGATGGTCTCCCGTGATGTCGCTTATGACGTTTAGTATTTTATTTCCGCTGTGTTTTCAAACTCTGAACAGTTTACTTTCCTGTATGGAACTGGTTTTGTAATAATGAATAATTGATGAATATGATGTGTTAAGGTTGTTTTAATTATCTCTGAACTCGCCGTCGTGTGAGTCTTAGTGTACAATCTTTCGATCCTTTGTCATAAGTGATTTACCGGGCCTGACCCGGCAGATATCGACGAGTTAACTCCTCTTTAACGCATAATGACCGAGTGGATAGGGCTGTGACAGAAACGTCCAAATTAAATCCCATTTAACACACATAACCCGTCCACTTGGTCATTATGCGTTAAAGAGGAGTTAACTCGTCGATATCTGCCCGGTCAAGCCCCGTAAATCACTTATGACAAAGGATCGAAAGATTGTACATCAAAACTCACACGAAGGTGAGTCCAGAGATAAACAAGTCATAATTCATTACATCCTGATCATCACAGGTTCATTGTTACAAACCAAGTCTTTTGCATAAAGTAAACGAGTTCAAAGTTCGAAACACAGCGGAAATTAAACTACTACGAAGTAGGTAACATCACTAGAGGCCATTAGTGATGCCACTAAGCACTGTCCTCCTCCCACTCAACTTCCCAACCGGGTGGGAGAGAACCAGGCTTCGAAAACCCATCATCAAACACATCATTACCTAAAAACATCAACAAAGCAAGGCTGAGTATAGTAATACTCAGCAAGACTGAACCGTCGGGTGATGAGGCATCACCAACTCTCTAGACATGCAAGCTTTATGGCAAGTGGGTTCCTTTTTGCTGAAAAGCAATAAAGAGTATGTCCTTACTTTCAAGTTTTAGCTCAAGATTCTAGTTGGTTATCCATTACTAGGTAAGCAACTACTGCAAGCATAAGTTGTGCAAACAATTAAGCATACAACAATATTCTTCTCAATTCCATCATTAAGGGACATAGAGTGTATGGTTAAGCACTCTCGGGTAACGGTGAGAGGCCGACGATCGATCGATTAATAACCTTGCAAGGTGGACCTAAACACACAGGAGGATGCATACCCCATCATCCGACCACGACCCCTACAGGGTGCGGTACACACCAACCAGGCAGTTCCCAATCATCCTCGGTTCAGGAATAATGTCCACAGTCCCTGGTACAAGGTTACCCAGCCTGGACTTACATCTTTTGCCACCCAGATCCACACATGCACCACTGCCTAGAACCTGGGGACTACTCCCGGGGTAGTGGTAGAGAGTTCCCTTACCGGATCAAAAAGGTACTAGGCTTACCGGTCCCACTCCCGGCAAATGCTTAGTACGTTCAAATGCTTAACCACAGACCTACTTGGCCGGAGCCGGTCCCATGCTCTTACCACATGAGCGGGTAGGTTCAACAATCTTATGATTCCAACATAAGAAACCTATAGCTCGCGAGTGACGAACATCACTCGACTTCTACCGGGTCCTTAGAGCATGGCAACTAGCGACTTAGCATACTAGTAACTTGATCATAGGAACCTAGGATTATGCATCTAGGGTTTAAAAACAACTCCTGAAACTTAAATGCACAAACATAGCAAAGATAAGTTGCATAAGTTGAAAACATAGGTTATGCTCCGGGGCTTGCCTTCACTAGCACAGTCAGTAGGGAAGTCCTCCGAAGCTGAGTTCGGGTCTTGCTGCACATCTATGGTGTTCACTTCTCCCTCAGCTGGTTCTCCTTCAGCATCCAGCACCAGCTCGTAGTTTCCGTCCGGAAGTTCTACACGATATGCATATGCATAACTTTAATTATTCAAGTTTAGGGAGTGAAGTGCTTCTGAAATTTCAGAGGTAAACTTGGGGTTTATTGTTGGGCACATTCACTTGGATAAGTTTTAATCCACTTTTCTATTTATCATGGATACATCTAGTCATACTCATGCTACTGCAAAAGATCAACCCTAACTTCTGAAACAGAAATTACATATAAAACAGGAACATTTAAACTGCCATATATCAAAACAAAATCATAACTACAAAACTATAATAGATCTATGTGCCATTTTTCTCCACAAGGTCAAGCATGGCTATACTAGCAACATATCCAAAATTCACATACAGAGCAGTTATAGATTTCAAATTATTTCAAATCTAGCTAAACTGATCATTTTAAAATTATTCAAATTCTAGAAAGAAATTTACAAACTTTCCTTCTAAAAAAGTCGCATCTGTTCATAAGGATCACAGAGTAGTTGAGTTTGTATTTTTCCGATTTTTATTTGATTTACTACGAATTTTACAAGGTCTCATAGATTTAAAACCAAACTGGAAGAATCTTCTTTCACCTAGGTCCTTGGTCCAAGTTTCTTATTCACAATTGTGCCCTTAATATTATGGATAGGTCCTGAATTTCATGTTTTGAACCCTGGAAACATTTGGGCCTTCACAAATCTGGGCTCGCGGCCAGGGGAGCTCGCCGGCGGCGACTGGCGGCCGGGCTCGGTCGGGTGAAGGGCTAGGAGGGGGTCTGGGCTTACCCTCGACGACTTGGCAGGGTTGGTGGCAGCGGAACGCACTCCGGCAATGGCCGGTGGTGAGGAGCAGGCGGAGCGGTCGCTGAGGTCCAAATGCCGGCGAGTCGACGGCGCGTCCTTGCAATGTGGGCTCACCAAACGATGGCGTACGGCAGGAGGCGCGCGTGCCGGGCACGGACGCTGGGACGCGGTCTCGGTGCGATCGCGCAGGTGACATCGCGGCCAAAGCATGCACCCAGAGCAGCAGTGCAGCACACAAACTCGGAGTAGGCTACTTTGACCGGTTCAAACAATTCAAATTTGAATAGAAGTTCAAAATCGGCCAATGTAGAAGATGTAGAGGGGGTATAGCTCTAGAACTTTTGCAAAGGTTGACCAGGGTTTAGATCAAAGGATTGAGCAGGAGAAAGACTTGAAAGTAAGGACATACTCTTTGTTGCTTTTCAGCAAAATGGAACCCACTTGCCATAAAGCTTGCATGTCTAGAGAGTTGGTGATGCCTCATCACCCGACCGTTAAGTCTTGCTGAGTATTATTATACTCAGCCTTGCTTTGTTGATGTTTTCATGTAATGATGTGTTTGATGATGGGTTTCTGATGCCTGGTTCTCTCCCACCCGGTTGGGAAGTTGAGTGGGAGGAGGACAGTGCTTAGTGGCATCACTAATGGCCTCTAGTGATGTTACCTACTTCGTAGTAGTTTATTTTCCGCTGTGTTTCGAACTCTGAACTCGTTTACTTTATGCAAAAGACTTGGTTTGTAATAATGAACCTGTGATGATCAGGGTGTAATGAATTAAGACTTGTTTATCTCTGGACTCGCCTTCGTGTGAGTTTTGATGTACAATCTTTCGATCCTTTGTCATAAGTGATTTACCGGGCTTGACCCGGTAGATATCGACGAGTTAACTCCTCTTTAAGGCATAATGACCAAGTGGATGGGTTATGTGTGTTAAATGGGATTTAATTTGGACGGTTCTGTCACAGCTGAGCACATGAACCTATGATTAAGCAACATAAACATCAGGGATGTTGTGTTAAATCGGAATTAATTTGGACGGTTCTGTCACAAGGCATCACTAGGTCTATGGCTCCTGTGTCAATCCTCTCTTCTCTCATCTACCTCTGACAGTCCGCGCAGCGTAGGCGAAGTACAGGCAATGGCAGATTTGAACTTCGAACAACTAGTGTTCTTCAAGATTCTTCTTCCTGGCATGTACGAGACCCTGGTAAGTGCTCGAATTGCATACTGTGTGTAGGTAGCGATTCTGGTGAGCAAGAGATGTCGCTAACACATATCAATCTTTCTACTTTCAGAAGTTGTCGAATAAGTTCGTTCAGGAGCTTGGAGATGCCAAGATCTTGAAGTGGATGCCGCCGTGGAACGTGGAGATCTTGGGCGATGCCAAGAGCGGTGTCATGTGCCTTGCGCACGGTTGGGACAAGTTCGCACGTGCCCACGAACTTCTAGACGGCTACGTTCTCTTGTTCCGCTACGACAGCGTCGCCGCTACGCTCGCCATCACGGTATTCGACCTGAGTGCTTGCCGCAAGATGTACGCTCACGGCGGCGCAGCTGGTACGTCCCGTTCCATGCATTTAGGTAGCTTTTGGATGTTTGCATTGGAGTGTAGAATTAGGATTTGGAATCTAGGGCTACCAATTCGGTTGCTTGGACGTCCTATGAATTGGAAACTCAAACAACGATCCAATATCGCGCGGCATCAGCTTCACTTTCGTGGCGTCCTCCGCGGCTGTCTGGAGGAACGGCTCATGGCGGCGGTGCCTGCGCGGTTTGCTGGTAGTGTTCTACGCATGCCTGGGTTGTGCGCAGTAATCGTCGGTGTCCTTCGCGCCACTGAGCGGACCGTCGGCCGGTGACATCCAACACGTAGGAGGCGAGCGCCGCCACGTAGCGCCCTTCTGCCCCAAAATCCGGCACACCGCCCCTCCACACCGTGACCCTCTCTTCTTGCAACCGTACACCAATCACCCGTGTGGTCGATCCAATCCGCCGGCAAGGAATCCCGCGGCGAGCTCCGCGAGTTTCCACAGGCTAGTGCCTCGCCTGGTGACCTCTGTTGCTGTGGAAGAATGCTCTAATACCAATACCATGCTTCTATAACCCAACGAGCAATTGTATTTGATTGCTTATTACAATTCGAAAAGAGAATACAAGAGTCACCCAAACAATAGCATTTCAATTGCTTCTAATTGCCATACCTTTGTGAAACTTGTACTGAACTTAATCGAACACTAAACCTCCCAATATGTTATTTTCTGCTATTGTGCGCAGACAATGTGTTAGAGTTCTACAAGATCTTGCTCCCTGGGATGTACCAGGAATCGCTGGTAAGTGCTGCTTCTAATTAAATGCGACATCTGGGTGTTGTGCTTAAAATTAATTGTTGATCAGTATTTTCGACCTGGTTGTGCAGGTGCTGCCGCCTAAGTTCGTGCAGCAGCTCGGAGATCGCCGGAGGCTGAACCTGCGGGTCGCCGGCGCAAGCTTGGGTACGTGGGGCGTCAGCATCTCCATCGGCGAGAACATCCGCTCCATGTACCTAGCCGAAGGTTGGGAGGAGTTTTATCGCGCCCACGACCTGCGTGATTGCCAGCTGCTCGTCTTTCGGTACGACCGTGCCACGGCCACGGTCGACGTAACAGTCGTCGACACGTCTGCCTGTCACCATCAATACCTGCAGGCCAACGGAGGGAACACCGGCACCAGGTTGCTACCCGTGGCTGAGCCCTCTCAATTTATCGTGTGCCTGAAGGCGTGCAACGTGTGGTCAAGGGAGTCCCAGTACTTGGTGAGTTGCCATCGCTGCAAGTTTTTGCTTTACTGCATTATGCAGTACATTGACATCTAACTCGGGCGTCGTCTCGGTGATGCCGTCGCAGAACATGCCATTGCACTTCCAGGAGGCGCATGGATATGCTCAACAGCGGCTCGTGGAAATGTGGATGCGCGGTCAGTTGTGGACAGTGACCTTGATCCAAGCGCAGGGGGTGAGAGGGGTCAGAGCGCACTTCAAGTACGGCTGGTACCACTTCGTTGAGGACAACCAACTCAAGGTCGGCAACACCTGCTTTTTCAAAGCCATCCATGAGGGCGAGTGTGTCAACGACGATGACGAGTGGGAGGATCAGTCCGAAGGTGACAACCACGTGTTGCAGGTGGAAGTGCGCAAGCTGGACGGTACCATGATTATGTGATGACATGTATTTGGTATATGTGGCTAAACTTTATCCGGTCCAAAGTTACAATGTGAGCCTCGGGTATTAGACAAACTCAGCTTTAAAACTATCATCACAAACCCTGGCTAATTTGGAAGAATAATCTAACTGCAGCAATTTACGCTCATTAGTTTTCATCACGCAAAGTTTCACAGGTTTAGCAAATAAACTTTGTTCAGTAGATCATTAATAGAAGAGACGTTGAGACTAAACCTGATGCGGACATGGCAACCATGCTTATGTCCATGCATGGTGCATGGATTGGAGAAGATGGAGTCCAGCAAGGTTTTCCAAGTCAAGAAGGAGGTCCAAGGTTGATCCGGTTCGAGTCCCCAAGGTGGAGGCCCAAAAGAATTCAAGTTCGAGCCCAGTTCGGAGTCCAGGACCAGTGCACACTAAAAACGACGCCCAGGTCGCATACGAAGTCAGTTTTGGACATTCTTTATATGCCTGGAAGTAGAATTTCATAAGACTTCCAATGGCACCAGTTTGAGGCCCAAATTCATCCCGAGTCAACAGGAATCGTCGAAAGAAGTTGACGTCCAGAATCTGCAAAGGTGCTGCGTCGCTGGTTTGTTAGGCCTTAAGCCCAAGTTGAGGGCGCCCCATCCTAGGTCGCCCTCAACCCTAGGACGCCCCTCTTCATATACTCAGTAGCCACCGCATTTAGAACTTGAGTTTGTTTTACAAGTTAGCTTTAGCTACAACCGAACAGCCGCATAGCGCTGCCTTCGTGTATTGCAGACTCCACCATCGAGTGATATTAAGATTGCTCGCCTCGGATTCTTGTTCATTTTTCGATTGCGCACAGGAATCGATCTTCGTGATCAGGCTGATCTTGCGCCGGCAAGGTTGGTAACCATCGGGAGTTGGTTCAGCGATTGCATTGGCACTTCGAGTCTCGCTCGTCGTAGTCGGATCGTGAGGGTCACCTCCCACCAGATCGAAGTTATCTCTACTCACCGAAAGATCGGGCACTCCGCCTCTATCAAGTGGTATCAAGATAGAGGCGGAGTGCCTGATCTTTCGGTGAGTGGAGATAACTTCGATTTGGTGGGAGGCGACCCTCATGATCTGACTACGACGAGCGAGACTCGAAGCGCCAATGCAATCGCTGAACCAACTCCTGATGGTTACCAACCTTGCCGGCGCAAGATCAGCCTGATCACGAAGATTGATTCCTATGCGCAATCGAAGAACGAACAAGAATCCAAGGCGAGCAATCTTAATATCACTCGATGGTGGAGTCTGTAATACATGAAGGCAGCGCTATGCGGTTGTTCGGTTGTAGCTAAAGATAACTTGTAAAACAAACTCCAGTTGTAAATGATACAGGACTCTGACTAATAAAGGGGGCGCAGCCCCTAGGGGAGGGGCGGCCAGCAAAGGGGCACCGCCCCTAGCATCGTGGGTGTAGGGGTGCAACCCTAGGCGCCCTCTTGGGCTAGTCCTAGGCACCCACGCACAAGGCCTCTGGTTGGGCCAGCCTTCAGTCTTCTGGGCCTTCATTCTTCAGCATCATGACGAAGTTGAACTCTCTTGCACGGGCCCGAGTAATTGGCCCAGAAGGTGGCGCTGAAGAAGGTGCCGCCGGCGCTGGAGTAGAAGAAGGTGCTGCTGGTGTAGATGTACTCGTGGTATCCTCATCATCCTCCCCTTCTTGAACTGAAGTCGTCCTCGACGGCAACTCCTCATCCTCACCCAGATATGGCTTCAAATCTGCAACATTAAAACTAGTGGAAACACCAAACTCCGCGGCAGGTCAAGGATATAAGCATTATCACTAATCTTGGTTAGCACTTTAAAAGGACCAGCAGCACGAGGCATTAATTTAGAACGGCGCAAAGTAGGAAAACAATCCTTTCTCAAATGCAACCAAACCATATCACCAGGTTCAAAAGTAACATGTTTTGTACCTTTACTACCAGCAACTTGATATTTAGCATTAGCAGCAGTAATGTTTTGGTGAGTTTGTTCATGCAGGTTAACCATTTGTTCAACATGTGCAACAGCATCTAAGTGTGGGGCGTCTTCAGTATCAAAAGAAAACAAATCAATAGGAGCCCGAGGGATGTAACCATACACAATCTGAAAAGGGCACATCTTTGTAGAGGAATGCGTTGCATGATTATAAGCAAACTCAACATGGGGCAAGCAATCCTCCCAACGTCTCAAATTTTGATCTAAAACAACCCTAAGCATGGTTGACAAAGTTCTATTAACCACCTCAGTCTGCCCATCAGTCTGAGGGTGACAAGTTGTGCTAAACAGCAATTTAGTGCCCAATTTATTCCACAGAGATCTCCAAAAGTGACTGAGAAACTTAACATCATGATCAAAGACTATTGTATTTGGGATACCATGCAAACGAATAATCTCTCTAAAGAACAATTCAGCAATATTGCTAGCATCATCAGTCTTATGACAAGGTATGAAATGAGCCATTTTGGAGAATCGATCAACAACCACAAAAATGATATCCCTCCCCTTCTTAGTTCTAGGCAGTCCCAAAACAAAGTCCATAGAAATATCAAGCCAAGGGGAAGTAGGAACAGGCAAAGGCATATACAAACCATGGTTGTTCAACCGTGACTTAGCTTTCTGACAAGTAGTGCAGCGTGCAACTAGGCGCTCAACATTAGCCGCATCCGGGGCCAAAAGAAGTGGGCAGCCAACACCTCATGCGTCTTGTAGATGCCAAAGTGTCCCATGAGACCGCCTCCATGCGCTTCCTGTAACAACAAAAGACGAACCGAGCTAGCTGGAATACACAGCTTGTTAGCGCGAAACAGGAACCCGTCCTGTATGTGAAATTTGCCCCATGGTTTGCCATCAATACAATGGGCAAAAGCATCTTTAAAATCAGCATCGTCGACATATTGATCTTTCACAGTTTGCAAGCCAAAGATTTTAAAATCTAACTGTGACAGCATGGTATAGCGACGAGACAAAGCATCAGCAATAACATTGTCCTTCCCGTTCTTGTGTTTAATTATGTAAGGAAAAGACTCAATGAATTCTACCCATTTAGCGTGACGACGGTTCAGATTTGTTTGGGTACGAATATGTTTCAAAGCCTCATGATCAGAATGAATTATGAACTCGCGATGCCAAAGATAGTGCTGCCAAGTATGCAAAGTGCGCACTAAAGCGTAAAGCTCCTTATCATAAGTAGAATATTTCAGACTAGCACCGCTTAATTTCTCACTAAAATAAGCAACTGGTTTTCCTTCTTGTAACAAAACAGCACCTAGCCCAATACCGCTAGCATCGCATTCAAGCTCAAACACTTTAGTAAAATCAGGCAATTGCAAAAGGGGAGCATGGGTTAACTTATCTTTCAAAGTGCGGAATGCGACCTCCTGCGAATCACTCCAAGCGAATGGCACATCTTTCTTTGTAAGCTCATGTAAAGGCGCTGCAATGGAGCTAAAATCACGAACAAACCTGCGGTAGAAACCTGCAAGTCCAAGAAAGCTCCGAATCTGTGTGACCGTCGTCGGTGTAGGCCACACCTGAATGGCAGCAATTTTGCTGCTATCGACCTCAATGCCCTGTGCAGTAACAACATAACCAAGAAACGAGACACATTATGTGCAAAAGATGCATTTATCCATGTTAGCAAATAAGTGGGCAGCACGCAACGCATCAAAAACAGCACTCAAATGTTTCAAATGGTCTTCCATAGATTTGCTGTAAATAAGGATATCATCAAAATAGACAACCACAAACAATCCTATGAAAGGTTGCAGAACTTCATTCATCAATCGCATAAAAGTGCTGGGAGCATTAGTCAATCCAAATGGCATAACCAACCATTCATATAAGCCAAATTTTGTTTTAAAAGCCGTTTTCCATTCATCACCTAGTTTCATTCTAATCTAATGGTAACCACTACGCAAATCAATCTTTGTGAAAATAATGGCACCACTAAGCTCATCTAGCATATCATCAAGTCATGGTATGGGATATCGATAACGAATGGTGATGTTATTAATAGCACGACAATCTACACACATACGCCAGGATCCATCTTTCTTTGGAACAAGTGACACAGGAACTGAGCAAGGGCTGAGAGACTCACGAATGTAACCCTTGTCAAGCAATGCCTGTACCTGGCGCTGGATCTCCTTTGTCTCATCCGGATTTGTACGATACGGGGCGCGATTTGGAAGTTGTGCGCCTGGAATGAGGTCGATCTGGTACTCAATGCCACGGAGTGGTGGGAGACCCGGTGGCAAGTCTTTGGGAAAGACATCAGCGTAATCCTGCAAAAGGTTGGCAACCACAGGGGGAACATCCAAAGACGGTGCATCATCAAGTGAAACGAGCATACTAGAGCATACTAGTGCGTAGCAAGGCAATTGAGCATCACATAAATCATCAAAATCAGCACGTGTAGCAAGTAGAACAGGAGCATGCAACTTGATTTCAGGATTCACCGATGGTGATGGTGCAGGTTGTTTAGCAGTTTTAGCAGCTCTAGCAATATCATCTTTAAGAATTTGTTCAGGTGTCATGGGATGTATAATTATTTTCTGACCCTTAAACATGAATGAATAATGATTCGAACGACCATGATGCAAGCTATCAGTATCATACTGCCAAGGTCTACCAAGTAACAAGGAACATGCTGCCATGGGAATGACATCGCAATCAACAAAATCAGAATAGGCACCCATGGAGAAATGAACACGCACCGATTGTGTTATTCTAATTTTCCCACCATCATTAAGCCATTGAATGTGATATGGATTCGGATGCTTACGAGTGGGTAAAGATAATCTTTCAACCAGCGTGGTACTCGCCAAATTGTTGCAGCTGCCGCTGTCGATGATGATGCGAATCGACTGCTCCTGCACAACACCCTTTGTGTGGAAAAGGTTGTGTCGCTGATTCTTCTTGGGCGAGGCGACCTGTGCACTGAGAACACGCTGCACAACAAGAGTTTCATACCTATCGGCGTCATCAGGGATGACATGTACATCCGTCTTTGCTGCATGGTCAGTGGCAAGCATAGTATGTTGAATATCCTCGGAATCACTAGCGGAAGAGTACTCACCATCGTCACGAATGATCAAAGTACGCATGTTCGGGCAGTCCCGAGCCATGTGGCCACGTCCGCTGCAACGAAAACACGTGATATCCCGCGTACGGCCTGTGGTGGGAGTCGCGCCTGTGGATGGAGCGGCGCCTGCGGGTTTGGCCTCCTTATCACGGGATGTAGACGTGGCAACAGATGGTGCAGGAGTAGTGGCCGCGGGGCTGGATGTCGAGCTTCTCCCTGCAAAAGAGTTAGAAAATGGCTTCGAGCGGCGTCCCTGCACTTCACATTCAGCTTTGCAAGCATATGCAAATAATGTAGTCATGTCATCATATTCCTTATAGTCTAGTATATCCTGGATTTCACGGTTTAAACCACCACGAAAACGTGCCATAGCAGCGTCGTTTTCCTCTAATAACCCACACCAAATCATACCTTTTTGTAGCTCCTGGTAATAGTCCTCAACAGATTGAGAACCTTGCTGAAAACGCTGCATTTTGTTAAGCAAATCACGAGCATAATATGAGGGTACAAATCTATGTCTCATGGCATCTTTCAATTCATCCCAAGTGGTCGGAATGGTAGTGGGATGTTTAGTTTTATACTCACGCCACCAAATTAAAGCAAACTCAGTAAATTCACTAATAGCAGCTTCAACTTGAGAATTTGCAGCAATATCATGGCATGAAAATTTCTGTTCAACTTCTAACTCCCAATCAAGATATGCAGCAGGATCATATTTGCCATTGAAATATGGGATTTTAAATTTAATCTTGGAAAAGGAATCATTACCGTGGCGGCGTGGTACACGGCGGGCTTTGCCTCGGCGGTCAGCATCCTCCTGCTCATCGTCACCAACACATCCTTGGGCCACCAAATCAGTGACCACCGTGTTCAATGCATCGAGTCGTGACACGATGGTGTCGAGCGTCGTCCTGGTGGCCGTCTGCGTGAGGTCGAGCTGGTCGAACCGCTCGTTGGCCATAGTGACCGTGGAGTCCATCCGTTCGTGTATCGTCTTGATGTCCGTGACAAGGCCATCAATCTCTGTCCGCATGTCCTGCAGCTGTTTCTTATCGTCGTCGCCTGACATGGTTAGCGCAAACACAAAATAAAAACGAACGCCAAAATAGGGGTGTAACAGCTCACAAAGGCGCTCACACTAGTGCTGTTGTCAAATTCTTATCCGTTCTTACCACGCACATAGGGGCGACCTGCAACCAACCGGTGGAACTCGCGAGAGATTGGAGGAGCGATTGCCTGGAGAAACAAAATCTGCTCGTCGTAGAAATATGTGGAGTTCTGGGTAGGCTGCACTCAAATCAAGGATTAGCACAAGCAAACAATAATGCAAAGTTGAATAAGAGTGCTAAACACGTCACAATAGCTGCTGGTTACAAGTGAAACCGAAAGGACAGCAAGGACGATGGAGAGGGTGCAGCAATTTGCTGTTTTTTTTTGCTTCTGTTTTTTTTTGCGGAGTCCTCAAAACCCGAGAATATGAACACAGAGGATCTCAAACAACAAGTTGAGTTTGTTTTACAAGTTAGCTTTAGCTACAACCGAACAGCCACATAGCACTGCCTTCGTGTATTGCAGACTCCACCATCGAGTGATATTAAGATTGCTCACCTCGGATTCTTGTTCGTTCTTCGATTGCGCACAGGAATTGATCTTCGTGATCAGGCTGATCTTGCACCGGCAAGGTTGGTAACCATCGGGAGTTGGTTCAGTGATTGCATTGGCGCTTCGAGTCTCGCTCGTCGTAGTCGGATCGTGAGGGTCACCTCCCACCAGATTGAAGTTATCTCCACTCACCGAAAGATCGGGCACTCCGCCTCTATCAAAAACTATGTTAGTATAGAACATACACGACAATTACCAACGTCCCTGTGACAGTTCACAAATGACACTGAAAATGGAGTAAAATGCACTAGCGGTCCTCAAACTTGTGCTGCTGTGTCATCCCTGTCTATGAACTCACAAAGTGTGTCACTGAAGTTCCTAATCGCTGTTCGGGTCTCATTTAGGTCCAAATGGGCTGACATGGTATGCCAACGTGGCCAATGACACGGACATAGCACACGCTCGCCCCGTCGAATGCGTCGCCGCCATGGGCCCTGCGGACTTCCCATCCACGAACGGATGTTCCCATCAGCCACCGTCTGCTCTCGATTTGCGACTTTGGCCAAATCTGCTGGCGCACTGCACGGCCATCGCTGCCAATCCACGCGAGACCAAGCTGGTGCCGGAGCTACGTCTTGCGCCGTGTGCCCTGCCTCTGCGAACAGGGACGCGCGGCAGAGCTCCCCTTCCCCTGCCTCCGCAAGCAGGGCGCGGGCGGCCAAGCTCCCCGAACTCCACGAGCAGGGACAGGCGGCGGAGCTCCCCAGGGCGGGCGGCGGAGGAGGGGCCGGCCATTAGCATGGTGGAGCCGGCCGCGGAGCTGAGCACGCTCGTGACGACGAATCCGTCAGGGTCGCCCCACGTGTTGGCCATGCAAAAGGGTTGACGTCTGCTGGCCGCCGACGAGGAGGATGGGGCCGTGTTCCTCCTCGCCGCGAACGGCCGAGGGCAGGTCCAAGGAGCCGGCGGCGAGCTAGAGCGCCCCAAGGTCCCAAGCTTAAGCTCCTCCTCCTCGTCGACGGGAAATCCAGGAGGGAGAAGGAGGCGGGTCTCGTGGGACATCGTCTCGGATACGCCGACGGCGAGCTGTGATGCGCCATGGGCCTGCGGTGCGTGACGGCGAGCTGTCCTAGGCCGGGCAGCACTGGATGTCTGGATCACATCTGCTTGCTAGACATATTGTGGGGGCAAGTTGCCCACATAGTGGTTTTACAGGCATGTCACATAGTGTTTTTAGAAAAGAAGACACAATAAAATTATATTGACGAGTTTGGTTGGCATCATTATATCATATTGAGGACTGTAAAAAGCACATACTTGTGAAAAGAGTAATACTTCCCAGCCCACAAATACGCAACCAACATAACATAATTTGGAAGTAATCACACGGACATATTAATTAGCATAGCAGTTTACACAATAGAACATTGATTCGTTCTACATTACAGCATATAAAAAGGTTACATTACCACGCAAAACCATCAAAAGCCAACATGTTTTTAAATCATACGGCTGCGTTCAATGCTTATTAAGTTTCTGCTTGCTCCTAGTATTCGAAGAAGGGCCGACTGAAGTGCTTACAATTGTAGCCTCAATCTTCTTTGATGTACGTTTCTTCTTGCTGCTCCTACTAGAAGAAGGGTCATCAGTTGTCGTCATGCCTTGCTGATCTGGACGCGGTGCCAAGTTTTGGCAGTTCAAGGATGGCATTGGCACAGGACGGTGAGCACATGACGGCTCTTTGTGCCAGTTCAGCATGAGCTCGCCGTCAACGTAGATGCGGCAATGGCAGCCTCCGCCATCAGGAAGAGCGAACTCTGCACGAGTGAAGCCATAGTAGTCTGTAGTCGGATCACGTGGCTGAGGTAAGAGGGAAATCTGACGCAAGCTCTCTTCCAATGTGCATCTGTCTCGTACACGATGGTGTCAAGCCATGCACCAGGCTGCGGGAAGCCTGGTGGTGGAGTGCTGCTGACCGAAACCTGCAGCTGTTGACGAACGCAGTATGAGTAGATAGAAATGGGGATAACACGGAGGAAACCATGCAAATAGAGCTAAGTTTGTTGAGAACATTGAAAACATGAAGGAAACACACCCCTATACTACCGATTGCTGCGTTCAGAGTCGACCCGCCTAAATTTGTGCTAGGGCCAGCATCGTTACCCTGAACGAACAGAAATAAAAACAAAATCAGCAGAAATCAAGAGAAAACACCATAATGAAAGAGGAAGAGGCAAACATACCGCTCGTTCACCGCTGCTCAGATTACGGCTATTCATCCCTCTCTACGGCCTTGGACTCGGCGCTAGTTGGTGGGAAGGTGTTGTGGAGTATAATATCGCCAACTGCCATCAATATTCCTTTATAGACGTTGGAAAGCAGCATATTTTGCAGGGTCCTTGGGACCCGTCCCATGGAAGGATAATGTAGTAGAATATTCCCATCCTTATTTTCGATGGTATGTTTATAATTTCGCAAATTTATATATCCATCGTGTAAAATTTCCCTTTTTCCTTATGTTCTGTTGCGATTCACTGACAACGAACGAATACTGTGTCGATTGCTTCCGTCAAATTCGTCAAACAAATGTGGAAAGGAAACATTCAGGGTGGAAGAAGTCTTGGAGATTAACAGCGTGCTAAGTGCACGAGCATGCGCCGCGCGAACGACTTGAGGTGAGGGAACCCTTGTGCCTGCGACGGGCGTGCGTCGGATGTAGACCTCCGGAACGCCCGCGGCGAGCGCGTCGTGCGTGTCGTGCGCGTCCATCGAGGGACGTGGATAATACCATTTCCTAGCACCACGAGAAGATAAGTAAATTGTACGACACTTAGAAATTAAACACATCACATGAACAAGATACATCTGGACGTTGTTATGAAAACAATGTTACACTCACATATTACAGTCGTAAACATAAACATGAGTCTCAATACTTGCCACGGCGATTTGTTTTCCTCTCATACTCATGGGTACAAGCTGATCATGTAACCCATTTTGATTGGGACATTCTCAGGCGACACTCTTCAGTTGCGTATGCAGCAGGCATAGAAGCCGTAGCAAATGGTTGTGACAGACATCGCCCACATGAAAACCGAAAGGTTTGTTGGCATGGATGCACTTACTGCAACACAGAAATTAACCGTGAGCATCATAGTTAGAAACCATACGGCAATCTTCAGTGCCTGACGCCGCGGCGATGGACCTTGTGTCATTTCCAAATGCTTCAAGCATGTTGACAGCAATACAAGATCCAGGTACGCACTGATGGTTAGGGCCATCTTGCACTTGTTGCCGTCGGCCAGGTACATCGCCAAAGTAGAGTTTAATGTCAGTATCACGAATCCTAGTGCGCGCAACCATGGCCATCGTCCAGGATGCTGGTTTAAAGAGTTGCAATAATTAGAATCAAGAAACTCGGTGGAACAAATGTATTTCATACGACAGGAGCATACCGTTGGTTCAGATCTTGGATCGCGTTCCATACCAAGATGCTTGTTTCCTGCTTTTGGTCTACTCTCTCGCAGAGTCATGCAAATGAAGCTACTAGCTCAGTATGTAGACTTTTTATTAGAAGGAAGAAGACTACGATAGTGCGATGGGTGTCAGACGTCACATTTACCGCGCCTGGTGTACTGCAATGCACGGTCTGGCGTGGTTGGACAAAGCGTGGCGTGGCTGGACAAAGCGTGCGACGCCTGATAGGTGTCTAGGATAAGGCTATGCAACGGTCATAGCTTAGAATCTAGTCAATATATTTATAGAGCATACTGTGGAACCACGTACAGACAAAAGGTACAGGCAACAACATGTACTACTTCAACACATACATGTATTTCACACAAATAATACACAAATTAGTACAGACAACAACATGTACTTCACGCATGCTACATAGTTGCATTACAAAGTTGATGATCAAGACAAATAATTTACAAAAAATTATACCCGTGGTTGATCACCAGACGATTTGCTACCTCAAACGACATATAAGCATCTTTGGTAGCATAATCCACCTGCCATCGCAAGAGATATGTTATAGCCCACTTACTGTGGTCGACTTTTTGCTTTTTGATTGGTAATCCTAGTACCGCTGATGCAAGATCCTCCAGCGATGACCTCCAATTAGGCTAAGGTTTCTTGAGGTGTTTATATTTTTCAGCAGCATTCAGTACTTCCTTCTGGAGGTCAATTGGATTGCTGATAATGACCCCAAAATCCGTCTTTAGGCGCTTAATGTCATTACCAATATGTGCTCCTGTAAAAATGTGCCCCTCCTCTGTGAGGAACTTCGTCATGACATCTGGTAGTTTGCGGCCGGCTTGGTACACCTTGTTTTCCAAAAAAAAAGTAGGAATTGATGGATCACAGACGAGCCACATCATTAAGGCAGTATACAATGGGCACACACCAAGAATTAGCTCCACAAAACTAAACATTTTCAGCCTAGTTATTCACAAAGCATTCATACAGAGAGATATATCACAACACTGTAGCTCAACTTGGTCCTACACCATAAACATGGTACTAACATCATCTAGCCCGAAAATTAGCATCACTGGATCAACAGAAACTGAGATATAGATTTAACTTTATAAACAAACATCATTCAGGAACATATATGTAGACAGTTCATAAATACATGATAAAATCACCAGGAACACATCTAAGTCCCAAAAGATGATAGCCACAAAATGAGCCACATAAAGCACTCACATGAAGCTGTACAAAATGTATATACAGATCTACCATAATTACAACATAAATCATATCTAGAGATTCACTCATTAACTTTGTGCAAAAACTTAGATTTAGCCTATGCTAGTCATGATTAACAACATATCCAAAGATCAAGCAAAGAATAGGAGTACAAATCAAGTTATGAACAACCCTATACAAACTCAGTATGAATTTTCATTCAGAATCTACACATCAAAAGTATATACAGCCTTTCTAAAAGATGTAGATCTACTCACAAGGAAACCAACAAAATTGGTTTTCCATTTTTATGATTTTTCTACGACTTACTAGACAATTTACAAGTTACTGTACTAAAGAGAAGAAGAAGAAGTATCTTCTTTTAGCACAGACACTAGGCAGAATTGAAACTTCACAGATAAGCCCTGTTCATGTGTTTGATCGCTAATTAGAGATATTAAATCAAGTCACTTAACAAAAATATCCCCACAAACCCGGGCTAATTTGCGAGATGAATCTAATAAAGACTTTTGACCGCACCTTTAGAAGATGGTTACTGTATCATTACTGTAGCAAATCATGAATTAATTAGGCTTATTAGATTCGTCACAGACAATTACAATCAACTGTGAAAATGTTTTATAAATAAACTTTATTTATCACTTCATGCATGCAAGATTCCCTCAGTCTCAAGTTTAGACACTCCTAAACAAACACTGCCCGTATGAGAAGAATACGAAACTGATATACTTGAAAGATAAGGCAGCGGCACCCCACGCAGAGTTGCAACAGGGCAGTCTCATAGTGCCAGTCACTAACCCAATGCCACTCGGTGTCCAGTCCCACTACCATACCACCTGGAGGTTGATCACTTCTGATTTCGTCGATCAATTGTTTGATGACCACCAGATCACATGTGATTGGCGTGTTGATAGTCGTATCGAAGAATTTGACCTCCTCGTAGCATGTCGGTGGCCACGGATCACGTAGAGGCGCATCCACTATGATGACAGGCCACTCTTCCCACTCGCTTCGGGCAAGCCACGCACCTAGCGGCTCGTCGTCAACGTTCTGGTCCTTCTTCGTCAATTCATCCCACACTGATATCTGCGGGACGTCCTCGCTGCTGCCGTTCTCATGGCAGATCTCTTTCGCTGAACTCGAAGGTAAGCCACTGGACTCCATGTCAGGATTGTTCAGGGAGGGAGAGAAGAACGGTGGATGCAAGGTAGAAGCAGGGGTGTCACTTCGAGTGATGTACATGCGTCCCTTCACGCTTAGACAGTCAGGCGGAACGGTGGCGGTTGTTGTACATGCGTCCCTTCACGCTTCCAATACTCACGGCACATATCGATTCGCAGAAATGAAAAAGAAAACTACTTAGTGATGACCTATTTCATGTGGAAATGGAATGTTACAGGAAGAAACACTCTGTAGCACAAACACTCGTATTGAAAAAAAATCATAGACATCTCAACGGATAATTTCTTGTTGATACATTGGAGTCGAACAAACATAACCTACATGTAACAGCCTCTACATTAACACAGACATCTAGATTTCTTATGGAAAGCATCAAGATAACATGCAAGACATGTACTCTAATGATTTTCTATGTCATCATCCAAGGAAGAAGCAGGATGGTAAACAGGAACGTGAGCACGCGACGGCTCCGTGCGCCAGTTGGGCAAGAGTTCGCCATCAATATACACACGGTAGCCTCGAGCAACTCCTGGTCGTGGAGGACCGCCTGCCTCTATAGTACCAGTATGGATGCAAGTGCAGTCACGTGGTAGAGGAATGAAACTGATCTGGCGCAGTAGTTCATCACGCTGTTCCAGCGACTCGAAGATGACGAGGTCAAACCATGCACCAGAAACAACTGGGATTGCATAGAACCCAACTGGCAAGGTGTTCAGATCTAGGGTGATCGTCACACTGGTTTGGTTGCCTGCATTGGTGGTAGGGCCACCAGCATTACCCTTGAGAAAGAGGAACGAACATAAGTTCAGGAGAAACCAAGTATTGAGAAATACGGAAGCAACATAGCCAAATGAATGCAAATAAGCAGGAAGATGCAACAAACCGATGCTTCACCAAGGGTGAGGTTACAGCTATTCATCCCTTTCCACCATTCTGGACCTGTCAATACTCAATACTACTACTTGGTAGGGAGCAACTTTCTTTTATAGATGTGCTATCGTGCTCAAATGAGGCGAAGCGGTACACGTAGGTCAGTAGGTGTACCGCCCGTGTAAGTACAGTGTCTTCCTGCAAAGGACACGATGTGGGTGCTGCTTTTGGTGGTGAACCAGGGATGCTCGGTGCGATTCCTGACACGATGATGTGATGGCACCCCACGCCCCCCTCACTATTTACGCACTAACGTCTCGTCTCAGCACTAGCATCTCTTGTCAGCAGTGTCAAAATGACAGTCAAATTGGCGCCAAATATACTTTCGTTACACAGTTGGTGACCAACTCAAATTTACTACAAAAATTTATATCCGTCCTCGATCAGAAGATGATTCGCTATCTAAAAAGGCAATTAAAAAAATCTTTGTTCCCGTGATCCATGGTAACATCGTTTATGTTTTCCTCACTTTATACCAATGTGTAGGGAGGTGGTTTCCATGCGTCATGTACCCGTTCAACGGCCGGTTTATTTGGCGACGGTACGCGTGCGTCATAATCCCACGATTAACCACGAGGCGCATGGGTCCTGATTATTTCCCATCTCTAGGTAGTGGGGTTGTGGGGTGGTTACTATGACATAATCACCACTATAAATTCCTTGTACTTCTTGTGCCAATTCTGACACGAACATTTATTTCATTTCCGTCTTTTTTTGTTCGTATTTGTAGATCCTCGATGGAACATACAAGAGGTTCGCCATGGCTTCCTCAAGCGACCCGTCCAAGCGTGGAAGGGAGGACGAAGACGATGTGGAGAAGGAGGCCAAGAAGTTGAAGGAGATGGACAACAAGGCCAAGAAGTACGATGATTTGTTCGATGACATGCGGTGGTCCGTTGTCATGCTGGAGAAGGCCTGGAACAAGCTTCTAGTGGTGGCAAATGCGTTTCGGATCCCAACACCACATGATATCAAGGATAAGAGCGTTAGGGGACTCGCCTTCAGGATTGATCTCATTGCTGAAGCTCTGGAGAACTCCCCAATGGTGAAGGATCATCGCTCCGATGACGACGAGGACGTCTTCACCGATGAGAAAGAAAAGGGCGGCAACGATGGCGCCGGTCCCTCCGGTTCCGCCTGATCACTAGGTGACCATGGCTGTTGATCCTCCTGTCTAGTTTTAATACATGTGTGTTGGTTTGTGTTTCTTAGTTGTTTTGCTATTTTTATTCACTGTACAAGATGGACAGAACTGTTTGTCTAGATGTTTATGTTCGTTTATGTTTGATTATATATTTGGGAGTCAAATTCTGAGTTCAGTAGACCATTAACTTCGGTCATTCGTGCGAATGTCTTCTCACAGAGTACATGCATAATGTATGCTAAATCACGGTAGACATAGTGCACGTACTGACAGATTGGTTTGTCTCATTGTCTACACTATAATGTGCGTATTGTCAACGACAACGCACGGTCTTCAACCGCTTTTTGAGCAATCTGTCATGATATAAACGACGGATTGTCATTGTCCTCATGCCAACCATCATCACTAATCTTAGTGCTCCAGTGTGGTGTAAGGTCGTACATATAATCTTGGGTAACATCGGTAAACTTTGGGTGGAAGGCAGCTCATCCTTATCCTCACTTCAATATATATGCGTTCCCAAAACATACAACCACCATTCAACGCCCATACCTCTGCACTGCGAAACTTGGTCTTGTAGTTTTAGCACCAGCAACACCATGTCTGAAACGTCTTCCACCTCTCGGCGCCGCGGCCGAGTGCATGGGCGTCGTCTCTTGCTACCCTTAATCTTGTGCCCTCGTTGCAGCAGAGACTTTGTCCTGTGTTCACCTCTCGCACACCAGGCAATCCAAATAGAGACTTCTACAAGTGCCCATATCATAATGTAAGATTCAGGTGTTTCTTTCAAAATGGAAGGTTGTTCTACCGGGAAGTTCATGATTCATCTGTGTAGATCGACTCGGTTGGAGCATGTGACTTCTGGAAGTGGGAAGATCAGTATCTTCGCTACCTGGAAAACGCTAGGATATTGACACATGACCAGCTAGGTAATGGGATCAACCCTAACCATCTTGATCAGCAGCTCATGCTGGTTAAGTGGTTGCTATGTGCGTTGTTGCTCTTATGTGCCATCACTGTTGCCCTAGTTGTTCATTTGGTTTCAAAGTAGATCTGCTGGTATGAATCTGTCGCCTATGTCTGTGTGTTAAGTGGATCTGTGTGTTATGCACCTCTACGGTGTGTGTTAAGTAGATCTGTGTGTTGCCCAATGTATTGCTGCACCAATAAAGAAGATTAAGTTCTACTTTTTCAAAATCATTTTCCCTTGACTAGTTTTGTTAATCACTTCGTTTACTTCTGAATAACGTGTTGTCTTGTTGATACCCATTTGAATTTCACCTTATTATGCGTCGTTTCCCACGAGGTGCATACATCCGATATAAACAAGGCGGATTTCCAGTGTGATTGTTACACGACGAACTTGTGCTATGAATGACTTTGTGATTGGTGAATTCACGATCCTTTGTTTAGATAAAGGATCAATTCCTCCATAACTGAGTAGATGCTTTGGGAGATTATGTTTTTGCTTCTTATTTTGAACAGAAGAGACAAAGATTCTAGCATCTATAAACAAATGTCATAAGTCAAAGACAAACTATGTGCTTCCATAATATTTTTCCACAGCAGATGTGTACTCTAGGGTTCATCAAATACACGAACGATGTTACAAAATTAAAGAGAGTTAAAATTCGGTTAATATGGGTAAGGTATAATATCTATAGGAAAATGAACGAACGATGTTATTACAGTTAATAATTGTTTATTCCTCTTGGCACACAAGAAATAAAGGTTCGTTATTGCATTTTCGTTTGTGCGGCCTTTTGCTACCAATGCATTACCTTTTCACGTATATCGTTTTGCTGGGGTAGCTAATGCGGACGCATTCGCTGCTTGGTGACAGACTTTTCCGCGGAACCTCACAAGGTTAACAGGAACCGGTATGGACCCTCATGAAGTGAAGTGCGATCCCTGAGCGAACATATGGACCCATTCAAATAAGAACCACCACAACCACAGCACCACACTCTTTTTATAGTTTACACTATCCCTCTCATTCCACGATTTCATTTCATTCAGCAATGGAAAGCCACAAGAGGAAACGGCGCCGCAATGGCCGACTTTATCTGCCTCTTATAACACCTCCAATCGATATACACAACATTTGTGTGAATAAGCTACCATCCGTGATAGAATCACCAAGTTCGTCCTCCATCTGTTATAGACAACCCTGTTCAAAGGCAGAGGTGAGCTAATCTTTTCAAAATCTATGCCTCTCATGTTTTTTTAGATCACAAAGGATAATTTCTTCTAGATTTATTATGTATCGTTAAAGTTTTGTTGCCATCCCCAATCCGGGAAACCGTTTTTCTTTCGTCACACACTAATTTTTTTGGGTCATTGCTGTCTTAAAGAGGTCTTGCGCGTTAAGTTGCCACCATTACGTACTACCAGTTTAAATTTGTTTTGGGAGGGTCATCCTTGCAAAGCAAAAATGCGTGCGCGACACAGCATTCGTGACGGCCACTTCAAAAACGCCTGGTGAACAAACATAAGTAAGGATGTAAACCAAACTTTAGAATTAGATGAGGGACGTATGAACGAATTTTCCCAAATATGAATTTCCGAAAATTGTACCCTACATTTCGGCGTCATGCATCATACATGAAGAACTTTTGTAACATTCCCATTTTTTTCATCAATGATTAATGTTGTATAGGGTATTATTTTTTACTTAGCTAACGATTGTATTACTGATTTCAGGATACAATTGTTTACAAAGCTTGTGCTATAGGGAAGTCCTTCATGCAAACTATTACTATATCATGCAGCCAACGCCTGGTATATTGTGCTATATCGGAAATCTCATATATGGTTATATTTCTCTGTATTTGTAAGAGGGCATGACGTTGGTGGGTGCGTGGCAGTACTGTTTTTAGTGATTTTTTTTATGTCTGGCAGGTTTTAAATGATCATTTCTTCAAATGTTTCCATGGTGATGTTTCCAATAATATCCGTATCAGTGTACCAAGTGGGAAGACATATTGTGTGGAGGTGTGTCGACAAGATTTTAGATATGTTCTCGAAGGTGGCTGGCCGTTAGTATACAAGCACAATGAACTGGAGGTAGGTGATCTAGTTTGCTTCACGTACATTAGTCCAGATGATTTAAGGCTCACCATTTATGACGATCATGGGATTGAAAAGTAGTTGTCGTCAACTAAACTGGGTTCCTGTACTTACCCACAAATGCAATTCCATGGTCTTTCTTTCAAGATGTAGCTAAATACAACCTATACTTGCCTAATGCAAATATGTACTAAGATATGTGTTCCTGTTGGTCGCACGTCTACATGTAACAACAAATGATGTACGTGCAACATTGCTACATAATATTCTTCCTAGTAAGATACGACACGTAAATCAAAAAATCACTCGGTGGTTACGGATATCCAAGCACTCACAAAATGCCACAAACATAGTTCTGTTTACATGCCTTTGCCTTTAGCAACGGCCGTTACCACAAAGAGCATGAAAGCGAGAAGATATAATATCGACGGCACGCAAGAGTTGACAGCGTCTTTTCGTAGAGGATCAACACAAACAATTGGACCGGGTCGATCAAGTACAAACGATGTACGCATGATGCATGAATATTAATAAACACGCATTCTACGAAACGATCACCTTTTTTGTAACCTCGGTTGTGTAAGGCAACTTCACTAAATTCCCGTTCATATGCATAAGTTCATACAAAAAATCTGCGCACTGGTCGTCGTAGGTTCCCTGCGTACACCGAAATGGCTATTCCAATAAGCTTTTATATGATAATCACAAATACGACAAAGGGAAATTAAGCTATCATTGTATGAAAACAACCGTTCATACCTGACCGCAGCGAGTATCACAACTCAACCCATCGAAATTCCTGACGAAATACACAACTGCTAAACCTGACATGTCACTGCAATCTCCAATTTGTCGAAAAAAAGGAATGTATCGATTGATGAGGTTGATTGCGTGTAACAAAAATGCTTTAGGTAAAAGTGTTTTAGTCGAATATAAGGTCATGTCCTTACGTACCTATCCTCCATATAGATGCTACCTTTTGTAAAACGACTCCTTGATAGGGATATGTTGGTGTTGCGCCCTTCAAAATACAGTTCAAGAACAGTACCGAAGGCTGAACGTAGCAACACGAAAATCCGTGTTTGCAACTCAACGTGTCCATCACTGTCTATGGTAGGGTCAAAGATGGTGCATAGCCCCTCCACCAAATCCCAGGCGTAGCAACACCAAACATTGTTCACCATTCCTGGCATGAAAATCTATTGGTAACAAGTAAATAAAGTGTCACTGAAACTTCACGGCAAACATTACTGTTTTTCGCAAAATAATTAAAAGTTTACCATTCGGCAGTCAGGCACCAAGTAATCGATACTTGCTCCGATCAGTTGTTCCATGATGATCCTAGACTCCAACTGAACATCCATCGCCATAACACCTGTCTGAAAGGAAGTCACATAAACAGTAAATAATTTTACTAGCCACTGAATTCAGTTTGCCCATGGAAGCTGGTTCGAAAACATTAATTTTACCACAAAGTCAGACTCCATGAAATGCCTCCATCGCTATCTGTTGTGCATACTATCCAAACTAACATCTGATTGTGCAGCTCCGCGAATGCATGCATCTATCGTATCATGATCCAATAACTCCTTCCTGCAAAAGGATAATTGCAACTTTCGGCCAGTCAACTCAATGGTTTTAGTTGAGCGGTGGCGTATCCAAACCCTGCAATGTAGTGTCGAATAAAAATTGATCAGAAATATTATATGCAAGTTAAACAATAGTACAAAATGCTACAAACTGAACCACTTGTTCACAGTACCTGTCCAGCAATTCGTTGTCTTGCAACTCATCTAACCACCGATAGCACGAACGAGAGAAAATCTCTCAATAACTGGGCATACACCAAATTGACAAGGGGGGGGGGGGACACTCGGCCTTGATATTGAGAGCAATCTTCTACGTGCATACACCATAGCAGCATCACGTTCAGGCACATCTTCAATACCCGCACTTATCTTCCCCTCTCTACAAATGAGAACTTGCCTAGAATTATATTTGTTTTCTGAAAATGGTGACAGACTCTCCTCGTCCTCCTCATGAGGAATGTTCTTCTGTAACATACATATTTGAGTGCACTGTATGGGATATGAATCTGGGCCTTTGTTATCTGAACCAAGCGTTGATGGGCCTTCAACTGAAGACGAAGTGGACTGTTCTGCTGCGGCAACGGCTCCGTCAGTACTACGTAGTGGTTCAATAGATGCTTTACCAGCAGAAAAATGCAACTTAACGCATGGCGAAAAACACACTTGACGCCGCTTGTATCCCGGGCGTATGCATTTAGAATGACCCCCAGAACTAGATGGAGTAACAACTACTCATGCTTAACCGTGTGAATGAAGAGAATCAAACATACGATGTTTAATACATAAAACTCAGCCATGCAAAATAATCATATGCGTTCAAATTACCTCTGATTATTTTTTAAGCAGGTGTAGTGATTGTGTCCTTCCCTAATATACCAGACAAGATGGTCATAAGGTTGGCACCTTCTTCTTCGAGTGTGGGTCTAACTCGTGACAGAGTTCGAGCGTTGTGTTCCTTCATAGCCACTAGTAATAACTTTTGTACTGTTTCCTGCAAAATGCAAAGTATGCGATTTTGACATCAAAAGCACATATGCAAACGATACTTTCATGCATTCGTTTATACAATACATACTCTGTCGTCTGTTTGCGCGGAGAATGATAAAGTTGCTGCTACATCCTTCAATGACACGGGGGTTCGTGGTTCCTGATCCTGCACAACGTGCCTATCGCCTTCTCCATGAGTTGATTTTATATGTTCAGTGGTCAAGCAATTCTTCTTTGGCGAGAATACAGCCACTGTGCTTGCATTTATCAGGTAATAGAGGTTTGAGTCTCGTACATTCTTCATGCGTGGGCGACATCCATCATTTGGTTGGGATACAAGTTGCTTCCATTCCATGAAAATTACCTTCACCAGTATAGGATGTACAAGTTTAGTCAAAAGCAAACGTCATTGGTACAGAGTAGAACTTAGTTGTAGTTAATCTTTTGTCATAGTGACAAAAAAGATACGTTACCTGAAGGAGCAATGTGCATCCTCTGATCCTATCTAATTGCTGATTTGAATGAATCTTGTGCTGTACAGCCACAACAGCTGTGGCGGTTTCTTCCATGACATATCTCGCCCAGTTGACTTGATTGATTTCATCTGTTTTGATCAGCGCACCCCAGTATTCTTGGTATACATACTCGTGTGACGGTCTGGGTGCAAGTACATGGCCCATGAAAAAAATCACAGCAGCAACCCTTATGGCATCCACAGATGTGTACGAGTTAACGTTAGATTTGTTACACCTTGTTTCCAATATCCTATGTGCATCCTCTAGCACGCAACCACTCCCCTCTCCTCTACGTAAGTATCGGCTAACTATGTCAACAATTTTATTTTTCTCCATAGACCTGAGCCGCCTTACATCCTTACCCACACATGGAATACCTATAATCTCACTAACAATTTGTGGTGAAACAGGTAGTTGAACTTGATGGTCAAGAACAATTCTATTTGTCCGCACATCAAGGACTGATAGGAGCCAGTTGCTGAAATTGATGTGTTTGTCAGATAAATCAGGCAAGAACAACATACTTCCGAAACTAATAAACTCAATTATAGCGTGTTGGTTGGTATCTAAGCCATCAATCACACGCCTTGCAACTGCTAAACCTTTTGTGCGGCAATAAATGCACTTCTCGCAGCTGTTATTAACTTGGAAAGCAAGTAGCGTCCATGGAGCTCCTTTCGGCCTCCCTGAGCATGGCTTCTAGCAACTCCAAGCCTACTGATAATATAAAAGACAACAGAGAATTCAACTACGCGCAATGGGCGTATACAAAAACCACAATGCTATACTGATGATTTCGTACCTTGACTGAATCGTCCATTGATCAACAACTCCGAGTCAAGCTGTAGAATGAACCTCTAAATATGTATGCAGAAACGGGGCATCTCATCTGTCGGGAGACATATAAGTAAAGGCGTTGGCTAAATCGATAGATGGAGGCAAGAAGAAAAAGTGTTCAATTCCCTGTGTCCCAACCGAAACCACGTTGTTGAAAAGGTACCGGGTGGGGGGGCGCACATAACACTAGAACGAACCACTATCGCATACCTTTTCTCGGTGGAGGGCGCACATATGTCGCTGCCATGTAAAAGCTGCAGTATATGCACCCCCTACTCAAAGGCCCATTCAGGCTACCGGTCTGAATGGCAGAGGTAATTAGGGAGGGTTATGTTTCGCTAACTGATACCGCGCAAAACTTCCCATCAAGCTGTATGCCACGTGCCACCTTTCCAGGGCATGGGCATGTGCGCCTATGCTCATATAATCCGTGTCCATAAAATATTAGATGATCATACTTTTACTAATATATGCCAACATCCGTGCATTACTAATTTAGTGAATACACTGTAGAGCTCGAAAGCTAACCTGATGTGATACAGAGTACAGATTAGTGCAAATATATAGTTTTATAATGCAAGCATAGCATCTCTGGTCAAGTTCTACAAGGAATGAGATAATTGCAATATTTTATCAAAAATCAGTACCAGTATAGACTCGTTTTAGCTGGAGAAAAGCAAGGGTTCTGTTTTCATGGTGCAATGTAGATTTGCTTTCTAAATCAGAGATTCTCCAAAGTAGTCATCGATACAGAGCAGCAATTGAAAAGTATGCTACAAAACTTTGTTCCATAAGAACTCAAGCTTCGTCATTTGTATTGTTGGAGGTATACGCGTTCATCCCCGTAGACTAAGAGAGAAAGCAAAGCAGAGCAAGACCTTTCGATGGCTCCGTAGCCATGGCTGCCGACTATGAGCATCTCGGTGTGGAACAGCCACAAGTCGTCAGCCTCCTCGCAATCACCGCACATGACCGGAGGACAACCGCCAACGCCATGCGCCCTCGCATCTTCCGTAACCATCGGCGGATCTGGTGGAGAGAGGAGGTGGAGGCATCGCTGCGGCCGGCGAGGCGAAGTCGTAGGTGGCACCGGTGGCTGAATTGCGGGGAGTGGGTCGAGCCAGTGGAGCAACATTTGGCGATAGCACTCTTCTCGAGTTGGTACAGACTTCGACGTGAAGTTGATGCTTCTGCTGCGTAACCTTGAGTCTTGTGTGCATAATCTTTCTCAGTTTGGATAGCAGCCTTGGTGAAGGTCGTTCACGTAACCCAACGGAGAAGCTTCTTGTGTAAACTTGAGTAGAAGTAATGTACAAGACTTAGGTAGTATATGACTCTCATTAATATTACAATGTAACTCAAAGAGGAAAGCATGCACCTCTTATTGGAGTTTGTTTGCATGGCTGCGTGTAACTGGTCCTTCATACACTTGTGCTTGTGTATCCAATGCTTGTTCTTGTATAACCAGTTGTGTACTCGATTCTTGATGCATAACCAAAGGTGGACTTCGCGTAACCTGCGACGCATCCGGTGTAACCAAGGCATCTGGGTTACGTATTGCTGGGATGTCCTCTTCAGAGATGGTGCGAGGCCTTCCATACCTCGACCATGTGGAGTAGTTTTGCGACGTCTGCGTGTTGACGAAGCAGAGATGCCTCCCCTTTCCCCACCGGGTGAGCTTCCAAGGCACGGAGAAGCTCGAGCTCATTCATAGGGACTTGTGTGGGCCGGTGACACCGGCCACACCGGGAGGACGACGCTACTTCTTGCTGCTCGTCGACGACCACACCCGCTACATGTGGGTGATGGTCCTCGGTAGCAAGGGAGGGGCTGTGGAGGCCATCAGGCGCACGCATGCTGCGGCGGAGGCGGAGTGCTGCCGCAAGCTGCGCGTGCTGCGTACCGACAACGGCAGCGAATTCACAGTGGCTGAATTCACGTCGTATTGTGCTGATGAGGGCATTCAGCACCACTACTCCGCACCATACAGCCCGCAGCAGAACGGCATCGTCGAGCGGCGCAACCATACGGTTGTAGGGATGACTCAGGCCCTCCTCAAGCAGAGGGGGATGCCGGCTGTCTTCTAGGGAGAAGCTATGCTGACGGCTGTCTACATCCTCAACTGCTCGCCTACCAAGGCACTCGACGGCAGGATGCCGTACGAGGCTTGGCATGGCGCAAGCCGGCAGTCTCCCATCTGCGGGTCTTTGGCTGCCTCGCATTCGCTAAGGAGCTTGGCCACGTCAGCAAGCTCGACGACAGGAGCACTCCAGGAGTGTTCATTGGCTATGCGGAGGGCTCGAAGGCCTACTGCATCCTCGACCCGAAGACACAGCGTGTGCGCACCGCGTGTGACATTGTGTTCAATGACGGCTGAGGATGGGCTTGAGATAAGGCAGTGGACGACGGCTCGACTCCGACATACGACGACTTCACTATCGAGTACATCCACTTCGAGGAAGCTGGGGGAGTAGGCAACTCCTCTTCAACGAGCATGCCTACCCCAGTCCCCGAGCCTCCACCGTCCCCGGCGCCTGCTACCCCGGCAGTACCACGCTCTTCCGCTAGGACTCCAGCTGCGACAAGGTCGTTTTCGCCGGCTCCACCACAGCCGGCGACACCATGCTCTCCCGCCACGACTGAGGCTACGACGAGCTCTTCGCCGACTCCACTGGAGCCGCTGACGCCACATACTCTGTCACTGACAGCCACTTCCCTGGGCACGTCCACTCCAGCACCAAGTCATGTTTAGCCCATCCCGGTGGAGTTCGCTACCTCGCTCTCTCATGACGAGGAGCGCATCGACATGTGCTACGACCGTGAGCCTCGAATCGCAGAAGCCGAGAGAGACGCGGCATGGCGTGCCGCGATGAAGACGGAGATGGATGCGGTTGAGAAGAACCGCACCTGGGAGCTTGCTGATCTCCCTCGTGGTCATCGCGTGATCAACCTTAAGTGGGTGTTCAAGCTGAAGAGGGATGAAGTCAGATCCATCATCAAGCACAAGGCTCACTTGCTGGCACGCGGCTTCCTGCAGAGGGAGGGGATCGACTTCGACGATGCCTTCGCTCTCGTGGCACGGATGGAGTCTGTGCGACTCCTCCTTGCACTAGCTGCCCAGGAGTGCTGGCGTGTCTACCACATGGACGTCAAGTCAGTGTTTCTTAATGGCAACTTGAAGGAGGAGGTCTACGTGCACCAGCCACCGGGGTTCGCGATCCCCAGCACAGAGGGCATGGAGCTGCGCCTGCGCAAAGCCCTCTATGGCTTGTGACAGGCACCGAGGGCGTAGAATGCTAAGTTGGATTCCACTCTCAGGAGGATGGGCTTCGAGCAAAGCCCGCACGAGGCGGCCGTCTACCGGCAGGGTAGTGGAGGAAATGTCCTGCTGGTGTGCGTCTACATCGACGACTTGGTGATCACCGGCACCAAGGATGCAGAGGTGGCGGCGTTCAAGGAAGAGATGAAGGCCACCTTCCAGATGGGTGACCTGGGGCCCCTCTCCTTCTACCTGGGGATCAAGGTGCACCAGGCCGACTCCGAGATGACACTTCGACAGACCGCCTATGCCAAGCGTGTCGTCAAGCTCGCTGGGCTCACAGACTGCAACCCAGCTCTCACTCCAATGGAGGAGAGGCTGAAGCTGAGCTGTGAGAGCACGGTAGAGGAGGTGGACGCTACCCAGTACCGACATCTTGTGGGGAGCCTTCGCTACCTCGCCCACACACGACCGGACTTGGCGTTCTTCGTTGGCTACGTTAGTCAGTTCATGCAGCGACCGACGACGGAGCACCAGCAGGCTGTGAAGAGGATCGTCCGCTACGTGGCAGGGACTCTGGACCACAGCCTCTTCTACCAGAGGTGCCCCGGAGCGGCACACTTCGTCGGGTATAGCGACAGCGACCACACCGGCGACATCGACACCAGCAAGAACACCAGCGGGATCCTCTTCTTCCTTGGCAAGTGCCTTGACAGCTGGCAGTCGATCAAGCAGCAGGTGGTGGCTCTGTCTAGTTGCGAGGCCGAGTACATTGCGGCTTCCACTGCTTCGACTCAGGCGCTCTGGCTTGCTCGACTGCTAAGTGATCTTCTCCGCAAAGACACTGGGGCAGTGGAACTCCGAGTGGACAGCAAGTCCGCTCTGGCCTTGGCAAAGAACCCCGTTTTGCATGAACGGAGCAAGCACATCCGGGTGAGGTACCACTTCATCCGAGGCTGTTTGGAGGAAGGGAGCATCAAGGCAGGCTACATCAACACCAAGGATCAGCTTGCAGACCTGCTCACCAAGCCTCTTGGGAGGATCAAGTTCTTGGAACTCTGCTCCAAGACCGGGATGGTTCACATTTCCCACAAGATGACGCACAAGACTTAGGGGTACAATGATGGATAAGTCTCTGTACTGTTGGTCTTTGTGAGGCAGCAGCAGCACATGGTCCTTGTGTGGAGCTGCAGCAGGGTAGTAGGGTAGTTTTCCCCAGCATCTTGGATTGCTTTATGGCAGCAGTTAGGCAGCATCTAGGACAATAGTTAGACTAGCATCTTAGACTAGAATTCGGTATATGCTTGGCTGGCTAGCAGCCCCAGCAACCCTATAAATATGTATCCCCAACCCCTTGGGTTGGTATGGCATTGTGGTACAGTTTGAGAAATCAACCTAGAAAATTCCCAACTCCAATGTCATCCTCACTCTCCATGAGAATGAAAATTCAGCTACTGATAATACAGACTATGATGTGGAAATTGATCATGGAACATTTAGCTGCGAACTTGGGAACACATCCCCAACTCCAAGTGGTATAGAGCTAAAAGATAAGAGGGGGATGAAAGTAGCAGTATGTGGAATGGCCGCCTCTGGGAAATCCAGCCTTTGGTCATGCATACTGGGAGAGATGCGAAAGTTGGCAGGGACAGTAACGGTTAGTGGGAGAAAAGCATATGTTCCCCAAACTGCCTGGATCCTGTCTGGTAACATTAGGGACAATATTTTGTTTGGGAACCCATATGACAAGGACAAGTATGAAAAGATAGTACAAGCTTGTGCACTGGCAAAAGACATCGAGCTTTTTGGAAATGGTGATTTGACAGGGATTGGAGAAAGAGGAATTAACATAGACAGAAACAACGAATTCAGATTGCAAGGTCAGTGTATGAGGAAGCATATATGTACCTCTTTGATGATCCTTTCAGCACTGTAGATGCCCACACTGGAAGCCACCTTTTCAAGGTTCTTACTTTTGACATATAGGTCACAAGTCAATGCTCAATTATGTAGTCATTGAGATGTTAATTCGATAATTTAGCTGTTTCAGAATAGATATATTAACTAATTTCCTATTTGATATCTTGTATTAGCTTTTGGCAGAGACCCCTCGGGCAGTATCGTAAGCGACTGAAATAATTGCATTTTGCAGGATTGCCTAATGGGTCTTCTTAAAGACAAAACTATAATTTATGTGACTCACCAAGTCGAATTTCTTCAAGCTGCAGATCTTATATTGGTATGTGTTTAATTTAATCTTCAGCTAGCTAATCGCATCCAAAAGGTTAAGTATGGTAAGTAAATAACCACATGAATACAAATCATAGGTGATGCAGGATGGGAAAATTGTGCAGAAAGGAAAAATTGATGAGCTCCTTCTACAGAATATAGGATTTGAGACTATAGTAGGAGCTCATAGTAAGGCACTTGAGTCCGTTGTAAATGCTGAGAGTTCCATTAGATTATTCTTGGCTGGTAACAAAAATTCAGCGGAAACTAACAATGAGTTTGAGACAAAAAATGAACTTGACAACAAATTTCAGAATATAACAAAGCAAGAATCTTCACATGATGTATCAGAAGATATCAATCATAAGGGAAGGTTAACACAAGAAGAGGAAAGAGAAAAGGGTGGAATTGGCAAGATGGTTTATTGGGCATACCTGAGGGCAGTTCAGCCGCCTACTTCTAACGGAGCGGAGCAGAGGCCCGTCGCCGGAGGTTTGGGCCGGAGCGAAGGGTTTTTCATTGGAGATTGATTCTCTTGTCTTCTTGTAAGCCGCCACCGTTGGCGTTTGTAACCGGACTTCGATCATAGTGAAGTTCTTGCTGGCTGGCGCCCGTGGTTTTTCCGTCTCGTGTTGGGAGGGTTTTCCACGTTAAATCTCGTGTCCCTTGCGGTTTGATTTCCTTACTTTCATCGATTACTTGTCATCGTTTTATAACAAGTGGTACCAGAGCCTGTTCAAGACTAGGGTTCCGTGATGGCGTCGACGATGAAGTTTGATCTACCGCTGTTGGACTACAAGACGAGGTTTTTGCTGTGGCAAGTGAAGATGCGGGCTGTTCTGGCGCAAACTCAGGACCTTGATGAGGCTCTGGATAAGTTCGGGAATAAGCTCGCGACTGATTGGACAGAAGAGGAGAAGCGTAAAGATCGTAAGGCTTTGTCCCTAATTCAGCTTCATCTATCTAATGATATTTTGCAAGAGTGTCTACAGGAAAAGACTGCTGCAGCACTCTGGCTTAAACTGGAATCAATCTGCATGTCCAAAGATCTAACTAGTAAGATGCTTATGAAGATGAAGTTGTTCACCCTTAAGATGGAGGAGGGTGGTTCGGTGTTGAGCCACATATCTGTTTTCAAGGAGATTGTTGCCGACCTAGTGTCGATGGAGGTGGTATATGAGGATGAAGATTTAGGCCTTTTACTGTTATGTTCACTGCCTAGTTCGTTTGCATCTTTTCGTGACACCAAACTTTTGAGCCGAGATGAACTAACCGTCTCGGATGTTTATGAGGCACTCCAATCCATGGAGAAGATGAAAGGCATGGTGCACTCTGATGGGTCGTCTTCCAAGGGCGATGCATTGCAAGTTAGAGGCAGAGCTGAACAGAGATCCTCCAATTGTGAAGGCAACGATCGTTTCAAGAGCCAAGAAAGCAGAGGCTGTTCAAAGTCCAGACATCTGAAGAAATTCTGTAAGGGGAAAACTCATTGGATTGAGGATTGTTTGAAGCTAAAGAACAAGGAGAAAATGAAAAATAATCCTGATGGTAAGGCATCTGTTGTCTCTGGTGCTTGTTCTGATACTGGAGATTGCCTGGTAGTTCTTGCTGGTTGTGTTTCTGGTCATGAAGAGTGGATACTTGATTCTGTATGCTCTTTTCATATCTGCATTAACAAAGATTGGTTTAGTTCCTTTAAGCCTGTGCAGAAAGGAGATGTTGTGCGTATGGGAGATGATAACCCGTGCTACATTGAGGGGATCGACTCAGTTCAGATCAAGGCTCATGATGGCATGACACGCACACTGCAGAACGTGAGATACATACCAGGGATCAGGAGAAATCTTATTTCTCTCAGCAAACTTGATGCAGAAGGATTTAAATACTCCGGTTCTGGTGGAGTATTAAAGGTATCAAAAGGCTCTCTTGTTTGTTTGGTAGGTGATATGAATTCTGCAAAGTTATATGTCCTACGAGGTAGTACTTTACATGGTTCTGTTTCTGCTGCCGTTGCTGTTACTAATGCTGAACCTAGTGAGACTAACCTTTGGCATATGCGTCTTGGACATATGAGTGAACTTGGTATGGTAGAATTGATGAGGAGAAACCTACTGGATGGTTGTACTTTGAGTAGCAAGAAGTTTTGTGAGCATTGTATCTTCGGGAAGCATAAAAGGGTAAAGTTCAACACCGCTGTTCATACCACCAAAGGTACTCTTGATTATGTACATGCTGATTTATGGGGTCCTTCTCGTAAGCCTTCTTATGGTGGTGCTCGTTACATGCTTACTATTATTGATGACTACTCTAGAAAAGTATTGCATTACTTTATGCAACATAAAGATGATACCTTTGCTACATTTAAGGAATGGAAAGTGATGATAGAAAGGCAAACTGGTAGGAAGGTGAAGGTGCTTCGTACTGATAATGGTGGAGAATTTTGTTCTGCTGCATTTACTGATTTTTACTGGCAGGAAGGCATTGTCAGGCACCACACTATACCATATACTCCGCAGCAAACCGGTGTAGCTGAGCGCATGAACAGGACCATCATCTCGAAGGCTAGTTGCATGCTGTCCAACGCACGGATGAGCAAGCATTTTTGGGCTGAAGTTGCTAACACCGCATGCTACTTGATAAACAAGTCGCCTTCTATCCCATTTAATAAGAAAACACCCATTAAGGTATGGTCTGGCACACCCCCTGATTATTCACAATTGAAAGTTTTTGGCTGCACTGCTTATGCTCATGTTGATAATGGAAAATTAGAGTCTAGAGCTATTAAATGTCTTTTTCTTGGTTATGGTTCGGGAGTTAAAGGATAGAAGTTGTGGAATCCTGAAACAGAAAAGACTTTCATGAGTAGGAGTGTTGTTTTCAATGAATCTATGATGTTTAATGACAACTTGTCCTCAGATCGTGTTCCAGATAATTTTGATAAAGAGCTGCAGCATACGAGCGTGCAGGTGGAGCATGTGGATGAAGAGGAAGGTGTGCATGTGCAGCAACATGCACATGATGATACAGGCAAGCAGATGGAGCCGTCTGTGGATGATCAGGAAAATGAAGTTGTTGATCATGAGGCTCATGATGATGTTCAGTACTCGCCTCCTGTTTTGCAGTTAGAGGAGGATTTACCCATTGTTGCTCGCAAGTCTAAGAGGGGTTGTGAACAACCATGTCATCTTATTAAGGAGTGTAATATAACTTATTATGCTTTGAGTTGTGTTGAACAGGTTGATAGCAGTTATGAGCCTGCAACATATACTGGAGCTATTGCTTGTGGAGATCGTGAGAAGTGGATTGCAGCTATGCAGGATGAGATGCAGTGTCTCGAGAAGAATTGCACTTGGGATGTTGTTCCCTTGCCTAAGGGAAAGAAGTCTGTTCGCTACAAGTGGATCTACAAGAGAAAGGAGGGTTTATCTCCCAGCGAGCCTCCAAAGTTCAAGGGAAAGTTAGTTGCTAAAGCCTTCAGTCAGATTCCTGGTGTTGATTATAATGATGTGTTCTCTCCAGTTGTAAAGCATAGCTCAATTCACACATTCTTTAGTATTGTTGCTTCACATGATCTTGAGCTTGAGCAGTTAGATGTTAAAACTGCAGTCTTACATGGAGAGCATGAGGAGGAGATTTACATGGACCAGCCTGATGGTTTCGTTGTACCTGGCAAGGAGGATTATGTCTGTAAGTTGAAGAGATCCTAGTATGGTATGAAACAGTCTCCTCGGCAGTGGTATAAAAGGTTTGATTCATTTATGTTGAAGCATGGTTTTAAGAGATCAAATTATGATAGCTGTGTTTACATCAAGCATATTAATGGATCACCTATATACTTGTTGTTATATGTCGATGATATGTTGATTGCTGCCAAGAGCAGGAAAGAGATCACCACATTGAAGAAATTGTTGAGTAGTGAGTTCGACATGAAGGACCTTGGTGCTGCTAAGAAAATTCTAGGTATGGAAATTACTAGACACAGAAAATTTGGTTTGTTGTTCCTTAGTCAGCAAGGTTACATTAAGAAAGTTCTTGACCGTTTCAACATGCATGATGCAAAGCATGTTAGTACTCCTATTGCACCTCATTTTAAATTGTCAGCTGAGCAGTGTGCTAAGTCAGATGAGGATATTGAGTACATGTCAAAAGTTCAGTAATGTAGTGATGTTGGTTCTTTAATGTATGCTATGGTTTGCTCTCGTCCGGATTTATCTTATCCTATGAGTTTGGTTAGCAGATATATGTCTAATCTTGGTAAAGAACACTGGAGGGCAGTTCAGTGGATTTTAAGGTATCTTAGAGGGACAGCAGATCATTGTTTGAAGTTTGGCAGGACAGATAAGGGACTTATTGGATATGTGGATTCAGATTATGTTGGGGATTTGGACAGGTGAAGATCGCTCACAGATTATGTCTTTACTGTTGGCAGTTGTGCTGTGAGTTGGAAGGCTGTCTTGCAGCCTGTTGTTGCTTTGTCTACTACCGAAGCTAAATACATGGCTATTGCTGAAGCATGCAAAGAGTTGATTTGGTTGAAAGGATTGTTTGCTGAGCTTTGTGGAGTTAATTCTTGCATTAACCTATTTTCTGATTCTCAGAGTGCTATATATCTTACAAAAGATCAGATGTTACATGAGAGGACAAAGCACATTGAGATCAAGTATCATTATGTTCGAGATGGGATCGAAAAGGGTAAGCTGAAGGTATGCAAGATTAGTACTCATGATAATCCAGCTGATATGTTGACAAAGCCAGTTCCTGTTGCTAAGTTTGAGGTTTGCTAAAGCTTAGTTGGTATAATGGACTAGCCCATGAGGTTGGTCAGCGCTAGCAGTATTTGTTTATTTTGATTGTGTTCAGGATGAAGGTTTTTCTGATTTATGCTACAAGAAGGAATTTGTCTCAAGGTGGAGTTTGTTGAATGATGATCCAAATTATGTTAAGAGAGAAAGCCGCCTACTTCTGACGGAGCGGAGCGGAGGCCCGTCGCCGGATGCTTGGGCCAGAGCGAAGGGTTTTTTATTGGAGATTGATTCTCTCGTCTTCTTGTAAGCCGCCACCGTTGGCGTTTGTAACCGGACTCCGATCATAGTGAAGTTCTTGCTGGCTGGCGCCTGTGGTTTTTCCCTCTTGTGTTGGGAGGGTTTTCCACTTTAAATCTCGTGTCTCTAGCGGTTTGATTTTCTTACTTTCATCGATTACTTGTCATCATTTTATAACAGTAACAATCGGTGCACAATCATTCTTCCAAATATTTCAAGTTGCAAGCAACTATTGGATGGCATGGGGATCTCCCCCAACTTCTACGACAACATCAACAGTTGAATTGGGCCTCCTCTTCTTGGCATACATAGCACTATTCATGGGATGTGCATTGTGTGTCTTGACTCGGTCCTTGCTCGTATCGCTAGTTGGTCTACTAACATCAGAAAAACTCTTCAAGAACATGCTCCATTGCATCATGTGTGCCCCTATGTCCTTCTTCGACTCCACACCAACCGGAAGAATTCTAAATAGGGTAAGTGTTGATGTAATTTTGACAATACCTTCATAGTTCATACTGCATGCATTGTCACACCTTTAAACTAATACTGATCTATATACTGATGGTTTCATGTGATAAACTAGGTGTACATCTAGACGGGCATGACCTTTCTCTGTGTGTGTGGAACATTCATGTGCCGATAGAAAACCAAGAGAGATAGAGGGAGACAGAGAAAGAAGAATACCTTCTCCAGTCGATCTGGAGGTGCTGGAGCCGATAGGGATGTAGGAGATCTGCGCTAGGCAGCGACACGAAGCGAAGTGGTCGTCGGAGCGGCGGCAGCGGGCTTCCCATCACTGACTGCGTCCCACTTTAGATCGGGTTAGGCTTTCTAGGTGGGGACCTGGCTGGCGGCAAACCTCGTTCGTGGTGCCTGTAGCCCCCACCTTCTTTATATACCGCAGTGTGACAGGGGCCCGCCAACCCATTACGGTTGGGCGCCCCCGATCAGGGCGCACATCCAGGGCCCAATGGGCCGTTGGGCCCATTGGTGGAGAGATCATTCTAACATTCTCCCCCTTGATCTCATAACATACTTTTAACTTTACCATTTTCACTTTATTCGTTCCATCACAAATTAGTATATATAGCATGCTTCATCGTCACGGCTTGATTGCCGATAGACAAAAACAGCTACAATATACTTCTCCATTTTGGAATAAATACTGTTCCTTTTGGGCCACAACATAATCCAGGAATTATAGGCTTTCCCTTAAACCCATGTCGGCTAAGTGTTCTCTAAACACATTGGGTGGTAAGCCTTTCGTGAGCGGATCCGCAACCATATCCTTTGTCCCTATATGCTCGAGACTTATGGTTATATCCCGGATTTAATCCTTCACAACATAAAACTTTTACCTCAATTGGTTTGGAAGCATTACTCGACTTGTTGTTTTGAGCATAGCATACTGCTGGCTGATTGTCACAGTACATCTTTAGTGGTTTATTAATGCGATCTACCACTTTCAAGTCAGGTACTAATTTCTTTAACCATATCACTTGTCCAATAGCATCATGACATGCTATAAACTATGCATGCATCATTGATGATGCAACTAACTTTTGTTTGGAGCTTCTCCACGAAATAGCTCCCCCTGCGAGAGTGAATATGTATCCAGACGTGGATTTTCTATCATCTCTATCTCCCGCATAGTCTGCATCTGAATACGCCTTTATCTTTAGGCAATCAGACTTTCTGTATGTTAGCATGAAATGCTTTGTGCCTTGCACATAACGCAATGCTTCCTTTACCATCTTCCAGTGCTCTATGCCTAGATTATCTTGATATCCACCGAGTACTCCGGTGATAAGTGCTAAGTAAGGGCGAGTGCACACTTGTGCATACTGTAAGCTTCCAACAGTTGAAGCAGATGGTACCTCTTTCATTTGATCAAGCTCATACTTATTCTTGGGACATTGAAATTATCCAAAACTATCGCCCTTTACTATAGGAGCAGGTAATGCTTTACTAGCATGCATATTGTACTTCTTTAAAGTCTTTTCCAAATATGCCTTTTGCGATAATCCTAAAACCCCATTCTTTCTATCTCGGTGAATTTCTATGCCTAAAATATATGAGGCTTCACCAAGATCTTTCATATCAAAGTTTGAGGACAGAAACTTATTTGTTTCACGTAGTAGACTAACATCATTTCCCATTTTTTTAAACTTTGCATAAACACAGTTGTCCTCTACATTAGGTTCAAAACCCAAATCTTTTAATTGTATCGTCAAACTTTAGATTCCACTGTCTGGATGGTTGCTTTAATCCACAAATGAATTTCTTTAGGCGGCATCGCAAATGTTCTTTTCCTTCCACAACAAAACTTTTGGTTGTGTCAGTATATACTTTCTTGCGCGAATCTCTATTAGGAGATTATTGCTTATATATCCATATGATGTAATTCTATATATAGTGGTAGCATACCACCAAGATCATTATGATTCTAAAGAATCCTTTCATGAGACTGCAGGAAAATAAATCTCATTTTAATATGTCCTTTCATTGCATAAAGCCCTTTGCCACAAGACACGTTTGATTTCTTTTATATTCCTTCTGGAGTCACATTTAATATCATAGACCTATTATAGCCTACTGTGTTGGATCCTTTAGGAATTTATACTATGTTCCAAAAAACAAGTTTGAAACTTCTAGGTCTCATGACATTTTCCATGAAGGATGAATGAACACCTCTCACGGCTTCTCCAAATGAGGTGAAATCACCTTCATTTATGAGCTATTTCTGTATTGTAAACTTTATAACCATCAGGAATATCTGATGTATTAACTCTTTGAGACCTTCTAGGGGTCTCTACTGGTGGCACATCATGTGCCTCAACATTTGGCACATCAACGAGACGTGACTGCTGCTCCTCATCCTCATGTGCAACAATGGGTTCAATCGTCTCCTGAAGGACAGGTTCTGAATTTTCACTCATTGTTGCCACAGGTGGAGTCACTATAGGCGCTTGCACCACAACCTCAGGAACTGTAGGTGCAAACATAACAAGTAGGAAGGTCGTGAGAAAAATGACTCTTGGATCACCGGATTGGGTACATACACCCGCTTCTCCTCAAGATCAATTTTCAGTACTACCATGCTCCCCCTCATCATGTCATCCCTTAAGAAAACAACATGTCTCGTTTCTACGAACTTTGTATATCTGTCTGGACAGTAGAAACGAAAACCTGTTGACTTTTTCGTATACTCAAATGAAATAACAACTGACTCTTTTGGAATCTAACTTTGTAATGTTTGGGTTAAATACTTTGCCCTCAGCTGGGCACCCCCACACACACGTAAGTGGTGGAGAGAGGGTACTCTTCCCATCCACAGCACGTACGGTGTTTTGGGCACCGACTTGCTTGGTACTCTATTGAGAATGTGAATAGCGGGTTTTAATGCCTCCATCCACAATCTCAATGGTAAGGTGAAGTAACTCATCATATTGCGCACCATATACTTCACTGCTGGTTACGCCTTTCAGCTACTCTATTTTGCTGAGGTTTGCGCCATTCTCCTATAAGAACCCTGCAAGAGGTCCAGGAATTTGGCCAAATGAGGTGTGCCGACCGTAGTACTCCCCCACGGTCAGATCTTATTATTTTAAATTTATCCATTGCTTTCGATCTTTCTTTAATTAATTGGATAAATTTAACAATAACGGGAGTAATCATCTGGGAACATTATGAACGAGTCATAGCCATCCACACTTTCCATAGGAAATAGTTCACAAAAGTCAGTGTGAATTATCTCTAAAGTTCCTGTACTTCGTTTTGCAACTTCCTTTTAATTTTGTTTACATGCTTTCCTTTAACGCATTATACACATTACTCTAAATCAGAGAACTCTAATGGAGGAAGATTTTTATTTTAAAATGAGGCTCTATTTCTCCCCCTCGAAATATGGCCTAAATGATAGTGCCATAATTTCGATGACTCTTGAGTTCTCTTTCTTTTCTTTGCATATTGTTCGACTCGGATACTTTTCATTCAAATCAAGTATGGAATTTACTTTTCACATAAGGATAGTAAGTAAAACTTATTATGAAGGTATGGAACACCAACACAAGCTTTATTACACCAAATGGCACATTTGTCATGTCCAAAATGACATCCAAAACTGTCTTTGTCCAAAATGACATGCTAATCAAATTTCTATGTAAAGAGGAAAACATGAAGAACATCCCTAAGTAGAAAGACGAATCCATCGGCTAGCTCCAGGGAGACATCGCCAACAGCTTCAATTTCTACTTGGATTCCATTTGTCACCTCAATACTTCTTTCACTTCTTAGCGAAGTCCGGGTCGAACCGAATCCCTGTAAAGAATTTTGCAACATGAACAGTTGCACCCGTCAATCCACCAAGTAGATTTCAAAAACTGTGTATACAAGGATTCACTTACAAAAGAAACTATGTTCTTTACCTTTAGCTCCCATGAGCTCCTTTAGCCAAATGGGGCAGTCTTTCTTAAAATGCCCCATCTCTTTGCAATATTGACACGACTGAATAACATTAACTCTTGAAGAGCCAGTGAACTGTCTCTGTATCTGTTCAAGATATTCCCCCATAGAGGCACAATCTTCGATTGAGTCCAAAATATCATTCTCAACCGTGTTCTTTATGAGAGTCATGTATCTTTTATTTGCATTAACCCACCTTTTATTCTCAATGGAATATGATAACTCTAAAGAAGCATAATACTCCTTTTTAGCCCACGCATCATCGTCATCTTTAGCATTTCTCACCAGTTGTGGTGGACTCATGGATTGCATCGTGTCAATTACCAAGTCAACCTCGGCATTTACAAAAGCCAAGTCTATCATCCTTCTCCATTCAGTGTAGTTGCAACCTCTTAGGATCGGTACACCCTTGATGCATTCCATCAAGTGGTACCCTCCTGAAAACCACAATGAAGAAGAATCCATAATAACAATTGCATGCATTAATCCAATGTTGGTCAAAATTAAAGCATACAACTGTTTATGCAATTTAAATCTATATCACCGTTGAGCAGAAAATAGAAATAAAAGCACAAAAACAACCTTTTAATCATGATGATATTATTAACAACGTTGGTCGGTAAGTAACAGCACCATAATTACCATAAAGAATAACTTTAATATGCTTTTTAAATTTAATTTTCCCGTTGGTTCCAATTAAATTTAAACAAGTATTTCTTTAAACAATTCGCAACGGAAATATGAATAAAATTCATAAAAAAAACTTTCTATTCAGAAGCAATATCACTGTTTACTTTACTTTTTCTCTAAACAAATTATCTCGTTGGTTCAGATTTGAATAGATATTAAAACCATACAAAATTTACTAAAAAAGCTTCTGAAAAATTCATAAAAACAATCAATAACCATCACTGTTCATTTGGACCGACACGGAAAAACAGCCCATGGCCATTCTTCACGTGCCCGCGCCCCACAAAATCATGGTCGGGCCTACAAACCAGCCCGCGCCACCTTCCCTCCTGAGCCGTAACTCTATTCATGGTTCATGCGGCCCAGCAGAAAATCAGCCCAGGCCTTTCCACGCGTGCGCCTGGGCTTGCGGTCCAACAGCCAACGAACAGGCCGTCAAACCGGCCTGCTCACGCATCCTACCTGGACCGAAAGAGGCCCGTTTACTGTTAGCCGCTTGCAGCCGATCCCGACCGTCCATCGCCGCAGGAGAGCATCGGACGGCCCCCCGTGCTCCTCGCTGGAACAAAACGGCCGACGCCGTCTCCCCGAAACCCTATCTCCCATTTCTTTTCCTCCTCCCCGGTTCTCCCGCAGACAGGCGGCGGCGGAGGGCCCGTGGCCGGCGGTTTGCCGGCGACGACGAGCGGCGCCAGCACACGATGGTGGCCGGCTTACCTTTCCTCCTTCCTCTGGTCTTTCGCTCCCCTTGTCCACTTTATAGCGCACACCCCACTGGGCGGCGGGTGGAGAAGCCATGGCCGACGCGCCTGCTCGAGGGGAACGCGCTCGCCGGCGAGCGGATGCGCGACGGTGCCCTCTTGGCCCACACCGCTCGGCGGCGGAGGCCTGACGAGCACGCGGCTCGCCGTACTGTCCATCCGGCGCGCGCGTCAAAAAACGACGCAGGCAGCGGGTGTGGCAGAGAGGTGAGGTCCCTGGTAGGTTCCTCTCCCCTTTGCCCTTTGCTTTTCTCCCGATCTAGGGTTAGGGTTTGGTTCGATTTAACTATTTGGATTCGAGATCGATTTCTTCCTCTTTTCTTCTACTCGTACAAGATCTACATCTAGACCGGGCTTCTGGTACCACTGATGGTTTCATGTGATAAACCAGGTGTACATCTAGACGGGCATGACCTTTCTCTTTGTGTGTGGAGCATTCATGTGCCCATAGAAAACCAAGAGAGATAGAGAGAGACAGAGATAGAAGAATACCTTCTCCAGTCGATCTGGAGGTGCTGGAGCCGATAGGGATGTAGGAGATCTGCGCTAGGCAGCGACGCGAAGCGCAGTGGTCGTCGGAGCGGCGGCGGCGGGCTTCCCGTCACTGACTGCGTCCCACTATAGATCGGGTTAGAGTTTCTAGGTGGGGACCTGGCTGGCGGCGAACCTCGTTCGTGGTGCCTGCAGCCCCCACCTTCTTTATATACCGCAGTGTGACAGGGGCCGCCAACCCGTTAGGGTTGGGCGCCCCGATCAGGGCGCACATCCAGGGCCCAATGGGTCATTGGGCCTATTGGTGGAGAGATCAATCTAACATATACTGGTTATAGGTTTCCAATTATCAAAGTGTTCTAGATGTTGAAATAGCTCACAGACTTGGTTGGTGCGTATTTTCAAGCATAAATCTTCTGGGCACCGTTGGTGTTATGTCCCAGGTTGCATGGCCAGTTTTTGCCATGTTTATTCCAGTGACAGTGCCTCTTTTCTGTATCAGGTATGCACTTTTGATAAAGAAATTTAGTTCATTGGTACTTTTGTAGCCTGGTTCTTAAAGAGTTACTTTTATTCACTTCGGGTAAACTGAATCAAAATATATTCTATATGATGTGCAGCGATACTACATACCAACAGCAAGAGAGCTGGCTCGTCTATCACAAATTCAGAGCGCTCCAATCCTACACCACTTTGCAGAATCCCTTTCAGGAGCATCGAGCGTTCGAGCATATGGACAAAAAGACCGTTTCAGGAAAGCAAACCTCAGTCTTATCGACAACCATTCCCGACCATGGTTCCACAACATTTCTTCAATGCAGTGACTCTCTTTCCGGCTAAACTTGCTATCTAACTTTGTATTTGCCTTCTCTTTGACTCTGCTAGTTAGCCTTCCAAAAGGTTTCATAAATCCATGTTCTAGATTATATATATGCTCTTTATGGTTATATATGAATCTTAAGTTACCATCATACAAAATTAGTCAAACTATTACACTATACATGCAGGTCTTGCTGGACTTGCGGTGACTTATGCATTGAACCTCAACTCACAGTTGGCATCTTTAGACTTTAAATTGGAACATCTGCAACGCAGAGAACAAAATGATATCAGTTGAAAGAATAATGCAGTACACAAGGATCCCTAGTGAGGCTCCACTTGTAGTGGACTCCTGTCAACCGACGAACAGCTGGCCAGAATTTTTTTTTGACAACAAACATATATATTAATTAGCAGCAAGATGCTGCAAGAACCCTTAGAAGGGTATTGTTTACAAGAGGCAGTACACCCAACTAGGGGCACTGTTGACAATGGGTTTAATTGGAGCTATCAGGATACGATGCTTGGAAGTATGTGTGACCCTTTTATGAATTAGGACATAACATGCTTTCAGTAGGATATCTCAAAGATAGCATTAATCAGAAAAAAAGGTAAAATGAACTCCAGGCTTAAGTTGGCTTAAAATCTGAAGCACTCACGCACAAATCGATAAATTAAAAGTCGCGGAAAATGTTCCATGACAATGCTTCATAAATCATATTTGGCAGTACCAAAGATAATCAGTGTACCTACAAAAACTTCAATCAATAGAGAAAAGGAGCAGGATCATGGTAGCTTTCCATGCAAGATAGAAGAAATTGAACATATGAGTGACAAATGTACAGACAATAGAAACACAGACATGCAACTGTCACTTTGTTTTTACTAATTAAGTATTTATCTAAAAAATATGATGTCCTTATGTTTCTTGGAATACTGACACTTCCTCAAATGGAGCAATCTAACATGACCCTTCACTTCAACAGGTTCGATATGCAGAGCATCTGCCACTGCTTTGAGAAATGTATGTTGTATAATTCCAGGAAGGAAGAAGGTGGGGATTGTAGGACGTACTGGTAGCGGGGATTGTAGGACGTACTGGTAGCGGAAAGTCTACTTTGATTCAAGCACTTTTCCGGGTAGTTGAAGAAAGGGAAGGAACAATAGAAATTGACAGTATTGATATCTCCAAAATTGGGCTTCATGACTTAAGAGGCAGACTTAGCATCATCCCACAAGATCCGACCATGTTTGAAGGCACAGTGAGAGGAAATCTGGATCTGCTGAATGAATACTCTGATCAGCGTGTATGTGAGGTAAATTAATCACCTGTAAAAAAACATCATGATGATATAATGAAGTGATTATTGATTGATCACTAGGATCAACTAGGTGTTCATCTAGCCGGGGAAGAACCTTGACTGTGTGTGAAATGTGTGTGTGCACCGAGAGAGTAAGAGACAGAGAGGAAGGAGACGGGAGAGGGAGTATACCATCTCCGGCAGGGGCGCTGCCGAAACCACTGGCCATGTAGGAGATCTGCTCTTAGGCAGCGACGCGAAGTGCAGGGTCTGCGCTTAAGCAGCGACGGTCGGTGCAGTAGCGGCGGCGGATCTTCCCGTCACTGCTGCGCACCCTGTAGATCGGTTAGGGTTGTAGGTGGGGTGTGTGGGGCTGGCGGCGAACCTCGTGCCATGAGCCTGCGGCCCCCACCTCCTTTTATATTGCGCAATGTGACAGGGGCCCACCAACCAGATTAGGGTTGGGCGCCCCCGATCAGGGCGCGAGATTAAGGGTCCGATGGGCCGTTGGGCCCATCTGGGTGGAGATCAATCTAACATTCTCCCCTTTGATCTCCTCACATACTTTTAACTTTATCATTTTCACTTTATTCATTCCATCACAGATTAGTACATAGCGCATGCTTCATCGTCACGACTCGATTGTCGATAGACAAAAACAGCTACAACATACTTCTCCATTCTGGAATAAATTTTGTTCCTTTTGGGCCACAACATAATCCAGGAATTATAGGCTTTCCCTTAAACCCATGCTGGCTAAGTGTTCTCTAAACACATTGGGTGGTAAGCCTTTCGTGAGCGGATCCGCAACCATGTCCTTTGTCCCTATATGCTCGAGACTTATGGTCTTATCCCGGATTCTATCCTTCACAACATAAAACTTTACCTCAATTGGTTTGGAAGCATTACTCGACGTGTTGTTGTGAGCATAGTATACTGCGGGCTGATTGTCGCAGTACATCTTTAGTGGTTTATTAATACAATCTACCACTTTCAAGTCGGGTACAAATTTCTTTAACCATATCACCTGTCCAATAGCACCATGACATGCTATAAACTATGCATGCATCGTCGATGATGCAACTAGCTTTTGTTCGGAGCTTCTCCACGAAATAGCTCCCCCAGCGAGAGGGAATATATATCCAGACGTGGATTTTCTATCATATCTATCTCCCGCATAGTCTTCATTTGAATACCCTTTTATCTCTAGGCAATCAGATTTTCTGTATGTTAGCATGAAATGCTTTGTGCCTTGCGCATAACGCAATGCTTTCTTTACCATCTTCCAGTGCTCCATGCCTGGATTATCTTGATATCTACCGAATACTCCGGTGATAAACACTAGGTCAGGGCGAGTGCACACTTGTGCATACTGTAAGCTTCCAACAGCTGAAGCATATGGTACCACTTTCATTTGATCGAGCTCATATTTATTTTTGGGACATTGAAATTCTCCAAAACTATCGCCCTTTACTATAGGAGCAGGTGATGCTTTACTCGCATGCATACTGTACTTCTTTAAAACCTTTTCCAAATATGCATTTTGCGATAATCCTAAAACCTTATTCTTTTTATCTCAGTGAATTTCTATGCCTAAAACATATGAGGCTTCACCAAGATCTATCATATCAAAGTTTGAGGACAGAAACTTCTTTGTTTCCCATAGTAGACTAACATCATTGCTTGCGAGCAAGATATCATCCACATACAAGATTAGGAAAATATATTTCCCATTTTTAAACTTTGCATAAACACAGTTGTCCTCTACATTAGGTTCAAACCCAAACCTTTTAATTGTATTATCAAACTTTAGATTCCACTGTCTGGGTGCTTGCTTTAATCCATAAATGGATTTCTTTAGGCGGCCTCCTAAATGTTCTTTTCCTTCCATGACAAAACCTTTCGGTTGTTTCATGTAGACATTTTCTTCTAAATCACCATTTAGAAAAGCCGTCTTTACATCCATCTGATGCAACTCTAAGTCAAAATGTGCTACTAATGCCATTATTATTCTGAAGGAATCTTTACATGAGACTGGAGAAATGTCTCATTGTAATCTACTCCTTCTCTCTGGGTATAGCCTTTTGCCACAAGTCGTGCTTTATATTTTTCTATGTTCCCTCTAGAGTCACGTTTAATCTTGTAGACCCATTTACAGCCTACTGTTTTGGCTCCTTCGGGAATTTCCACTAAGTCCCAAACATCGTTGGAACTCATCGATTTTATCTCATCTTCCATGGCCTCCAACCACTTAGATGAGTCAGCACTCATCATGGCCTCTTCATATGAAGCGGGATCACCCTCCATATGAGCAACTTTTGTATTGTAGACTTTATAATCACTAGGAATTGCCGATCTTTTAACTCTTTGAGACCTTCGAGGGGCCTCTTCTGTTTGCACACTCGGTGCCTCAACATCTGTTGACACATCATCATGAGGTGATTGTTGCATCTCTTCCTCATGTGCAACAGTGGGTTCAGTCGGATACTGAAGGACATGCTCCAGATCTTCACTCAATGTTGTCATGGGTTGAGTTACAACAGGTGCTTGCACCACAGCCTCAGGGACTGTCGGTGCCGGTACAATAGGTAGTGAGAAATATGGCTCTTGGATCATCGGATTGGGTGCGTACACCCGCTTCTCCTCAGGATCAATTTTCCGCACTACCGTGCTCCCCCTCATCATTTCATCCTCTAAGAAAACAGCATGTCTCGTTTCTACAAACTTTGTTTATCTATCTGGACAGTAGAAACGAAAACCTTTTGACTTTTCAGGATACCCAATGAAGTAGCAACTGACTGTTTTGGAATCTAACTTTCCAATATTTGGGTTAAACGCTTTGGCCTCAGCTGGGCTCCCCCAGACACGCAAGTGGTGTAGAGAGGGTACTCTTCCCGTCCACAGCTCATACGGTGTTTTGGGCACCGATTTGCTTGGTACTCTATTGAGAATGTGAATAGCGGTTTTTAACGCATCCATCCACAATCCCAATGGCAAGGTGGAGTAACTCATCATGCTGCGCACCATATCCATCAGTGTACGGTTGCGCCTCTCAGCTAATCCACTTTGCTGAGGCTCGCCCGGCATTGAATACTGGGCGACTATGCCATTTTCCTGTAGGAACTTTGCAAAAGGTCCAGGAACTTGGCCAAATGGGGTGTGCCGACCGTAGTACTCCCCTCCACGGTCAGATCTTACTATTTTAATTATTTTCTCAAGTTGATTTTCAACTTCAACTTTAAATATCTTAAATTTATCCAGCGCTTCCGATCTTTCTTTAATTGGATAAATATAACCATAACGGGAGTAATCATCTGTGAATGTTATGAACGAGTCATAGCCATCCACGCTTTTCACAGGAAACAGTCCACAAATATCAGTATGGATTATCTCTAAAGTTCCTGTGCTACGTTTTGCACCGTTTTTAATTTGCTTTACATACTTTCCTTTAGCGCAATCTACGCATTGCTCTAAGTCAGAGAACTCTAATGGAAGAAGAATTTCACTTTTAACGAGGCTCTCTATTCTCCCCCTCGAAATATGGCCTAAACGACAGTGCCATAATTTCGATGAAATATCATGAGTTCTCTTTCTTTTCTTTTGAACATTCTCTGACCCGGAAACATTCACATTCACATCACATAATGAATTAACTTTTTCACTTAAGGATAACAAATAAAGCTCATCATGAAGGTAAGCAATACCAACACAAGCATTATTACACCAAATGGCACAACGGCCATGTCCAAAAAGACATTCAAAACAATCTTTGTCCAAACGTGAAATACTAATCAAGTTTCTGTTTAACGAAGGAACATAAAGAACATCTCTAAGCAAAAGTGTAAAACCTTCAACTAGCTCTAGAGAGACATCGCCAATAGCTTCAACTTCTGCTTGGACTCCATTTGCAACTTCAATGCATCTTTCTTTTCTTTCCGTGCTCCGGGTCGAACAGAACCCCTGTAAAGAATTTGCAACATGAACAGTTGCACCAGAGTCAATCCACCAAGTAGATTTAGAAAACTGTGTATACAAGGATTCATTTATAAAAGAAACAATGTTCTTACCATTCTTTGCCATGATGAACTTTAGAAAATCAGGACATTCTTTCTTGAAATGCCCCTTCTTCTTGCAGTAGAGACACTAATCCCTCTCCACTAGAAGAGAGCTCTTCTGAGGCTGACGCTGCTATTGCATGGGACCTTTACCATGTGGCTTTGAAGAAGATCCTTGATGGAAGTTCTTTTTCTTCACAAGGTTCAAAGAACCTCCATTGTTGGACTTAATCCTTTCCTCTTCCTGCACGCACATGGCTATAGTCTTTTCCAGATTCCACTGCTCTGGATGAATGTTATAGTTGACAACAAAAGTGTCAAACTCCTTTGGCAGAGAAGCCATAACCAAATGAACAAGGAGCTTGGGCTTAATTTCCAGATCCGCATCCAATGTCTTTAGCTTCGATGCCTGGTTGCTCATCCTAAGGATGTGCTCCCTTATGCATTTTCCATTGCCTGTATACTTCTCATTCACCAGTTGCCTCAGCATCATGGTGGCATATGTCTTTGAAGAGCCAGTGAACTGATTCTTTATCCTATCAAGTAACTCTGCAGTAGAGCTACAACCATCAACTGAGCTCAAAAGAGAGGGCTCAATTGTGTTCTCTATGAAAGTCATGCACTTTTTGTTTGCCGAGGTCCACTTTTTGTTGTCGATGGACCACAAAAACTCTAAAGAGGAATAATCCTCTTCTTTCTTTTTCCATGCAGCATCATCCTCTTTGTCATCTTTCTGTGGCTTTGGTGGCAGAACCGGCTGTGGTTCCTTCAGTACCCAATCAAGCTCAGCACATACAAAAGCCAGATTCACTTTTCTACTCCATTCCTTGTGATTCTCAGCATTGAGGACTGGAACAGAGGCGATGGAGTTCATCAAGTTGAACCCTCCTGAAAACCATAATCATTGAGATCCATAATGACAATTGCATGCATTAATCCAACGTTGGTCAAAATTAAAACATACAACTGTCTATGCAATTAAATCTATATCACCGTTGGGCAGAAAATAGAAATAAATGCACATAAACAACCTTTTATTCATGATGATATTATTAACAACGTTGGTCAGTAAATAACAGCACCATAATTACCAGAAAAAATTACTTTAACATGCTTCTTTTAAATTTAATTTTCCCATTGGTTCCAATTAAATTTAAACAATAAGCATTTCTTTAAACAATTCGCAGCAGAAACATGAATAAAATTCATGAAAAAACTTTATATTCAGAAGCAACAACACTGTTTACTTTACTTTTAGCTAAGCAAATTATGTTGTTGGTTCAAATTTGAATAGATAAAATACCATACAAAAAATCATCAAAATAAAAGCTTCTGAAAAAGAAAAAACAATTTGAAGAAACTGTCCTTATCTGTCCGGCCCGCGGGACGAAACGGCCCACGGCCTGCTTCCGCGCGCCCGCCTAGGCCGGCGGCCCAGCAGCCAATGGGCAGGCCGCCAAAGCGGCTTGCGCGCTGCGCCCACTCGGCCGTCAGGCGCCGGCAGCCGTCGATCTCTGTGGAGATCGATCCGACGGCCTGCCGCGCTTATCTCGCGAACAAAACCAGGGCGGCCGTCACCCCCTTGAAACCATAGAGCCATTTTCCATCCCCCTCCCCCCGGCTTCTCTCGCCTGTGCAACAGCACGCGGCGGCGGAGGTGGTCTTCTCCGTTGCCGGCGACCCGCCGGTGACGGCGAGGGCGTGCTCCGCCGGCCCTCAACCAGCGACGAGCTCCCCTCCTCCTTTCCTCTACCCTCCCCCTCATATCTAGCACCGTGAGCAACGAGCCAGAGATGTCCGGCCATGGCAGCCGAAGAGGAGAAGGATGCCCGCGCCGCCGCTGGTCCCCTCGCCGGCGCGCGCGTTCACCCGAAAGTGAACGCGCCGCCGTCGAGCGGCACAGCGTCGACGCACGTGGCTCTATCCTCGCGCCGAGGAGACGGCGAAGTCCCGGCGAGCCCGCGGCTCGCCTTTCTGTCCACGCGGCGGTCGCCCAAAGGGACGCCGGCGGCGGTTGGCGCAGGTAAGGTCCCTGGTAGGTACCTCCCCTGATTCGCCCTTTGACTTTTTTCCCGATCTAGGGTTAGGGTTTCTGGTGATTTGCAATCGAGTTTTTCTTTTCTTCTTCTACCCGATCCAGATCTACAACCTAGGTAGGCGACTGATACCATTGATTGATCACTAGGATCAACTAGGTGTTCATCTAGCCGGGGAAGAACCTTGACTGTGTGTGAGATGTGTGTGTGCACCGAGAGAGTGAGAGACAGAGAGGAAGGAGATGGGAGAGGGAGTATACCATCTCCGGCAGGGGCACTGCCGGAACCACTGGCCATGTAGGAGATCTGCTCTTAGGCAGCGACGCGAAGTGTAGGGTCTACGCTTAGGCAGCGACGGTCGGTGCAGTGGAGGTCGGTGCCGTGGCGGCGGCGGATCTTCCCGTCACTACTGCGCACCCTGTACATCGGTTAGGGTTGTAGGTGACGTGTGTGGGGCTGGCGGCGAACCTCGTGCCATGAGCCTACGGCCCCCACCTCCTTTTATATTGCGCAGTGTGACAGGGGTCCGCCAACTAGATTAGGGTTGGGCGCCCCCGATCAGGGCGCGAGATTAAGGGCCCGATGGGCCGTTGGGCTCATGTGGGTGGAGATCAATCTAACAATTATAACATTATAAAAGAGAGAGACTAACTATTAATATCAATAGCCAAACAGTCGTTATTTTGCTGATATTGTGGTGACAGAACAAATTGCATGTCTAACAATACCTCTTTTAGTGTATGTATAGTGATTGTGCTAATACTTTCAACTAGACCAAAAGTAACCTTTGGTTTTGTTTCGTACAGACTGCAACTGGATCTGAATGTACAACCTGGACTGATCTCTACAGTGGGAACCTTGGTAGTTAATCGCTGTTACTCCTAACATATGAACAATCTAGTTTATTTTCCTCTGGAACAGATATTGGACAAATGCCAGCTTGGTGATATAGTTCGGCGGAGCCCAAAGAAGCTGGACTCTGCAGGTAATGTACCCTCTTTGGGTGCGGCAGCAAATTGTAACAGAAGTGTTCAGTGCTTAGAAATGGGTTGGTTATTATTGTGTGCTAATGCTGCTATTGTTGGCAATGTCAACTGCCCAGCAGCCACCCAGCTAAGCTCTCAGCTCACCAATGCACAGCCAGAGGTAGGAGAAAGGGGAGAGGAGAGAGCACAGCACACACACACACACCAACTCCTGTGCACAAATGCTTTTTGGTGCTGTTGAACTACTGAGCATGCAGCTGCTCTTCTACTTTATAGAATGCAAAGTCAAACCTAGTAAATACTATGATGAGTACAAATACCAGCTACAAGTACTACTAGTACTACTATGTACAAGACACTACAGGGGCATTCTTGCCCTTCTACAATGACTGCCCTGCAGCCCTATATGGCCAGGCAGTAGACACTTGAGGAGTTCTAACAACTCCATTGACTTTGTTGAAAGGAGATTACAGGGAGGAGCTTAAGCAATTACTCAACAATTCTTCCCTTACTTGTGATGCTCCTTCTTGGTCTCCTCAACTCCCACCTTGTTCCTCAGCTCCTGGAGCCGAAGACACCCAAGAGGCTTGGTGAGAATGTCACCGAGCTGTCAAACTGTCTTGACGTACTCGATCTTGATGCACCCCTCCATGATGCAGTCACGGATGAAGTGAAACTTGGTGTCGATGTGCTTGTTGCGGTCGTGGAGGACCGGATTCTTTGCCAAAGAAATGGCGGACTTATTGTCCACCAGCAGGACTGGCACTCGGAGCTCTTCTCCAGTGAGCTCCTTAAGAAAACGTGCCAACCAAATCCCCTGGCAGCAAGCTGTTGCGGCGGCAATGTACTCTGCCTCGCAGGTGGAAAGCACCACTACCTTCTGCTTCTGGGATTGCCAAGAAATTGGGCACGAACCAAGGAAGAAGATGATCCCCGTCATGTTGCGCCTCCTGTCGACATCTCCCTCCATGTCGCTGTCGTTGTACCCGTCAGCTCCAGCCGTCTGCCTCCTCTCATGGGATGCACAAGCTTGTGCTCGATCGTCCTTGCAACATAGTGGAGAAAGTGCTTGATCGCGGTGAGATGGTCTTCTCGCGGATCCTCCATGAACCGGCTCAGATAGCCGATGGCGAAGCCGATGTCCGGCCGCGTGTGCACCAGATAGCGCAATCTGCCGACATTTGCGGTAGCTGTCGCGTTCACCCTTGGTGCAGTGATGTACTTCGATAGCTTGATCTTCTCCTCCGTTAGGGATTGGCACGACTTGCAGCCGCCCATCCTGCTATGCTCCAGCAACTTCAAGGCATAGGTACTCTGTCGCAGGGTGATGGCACGCGACGTCTGCTCCACCTCGATGCCGAGGTAGTAGCTGAGCAATCCCAAATTGCTCATCTTGAATAGCACCGACATCTCCTTCTTGAACTCGGTGCCGCCACCCGGAGTCGGTGATGATCAAATCGTCGACGTACACGCTAACAATCAAGTTCCCCAACTTCTTCCTGATGTAGAGCGCTTGCTTTGTTGCGCACTTGGTGAAGCCGAGGGACACCAGGCTCTCATCGAGCTTGATGTTCCAGGCACGCGGCGCTTGCCACAAGTTGTTGATCACCTTGCGTAGGTGGAGCACCTTGTGCTCCTCAGCGGGGATGATGAATCCCGGTGGCTGCTGCACAAAGACCTCCAACATGAGATCCCTGTTCAGGAACACGGACTTGACGTCCATGTGATGCACCTCCCACTCCTCGATGGACTCCAACGCGAGCAGGAGGCGCACGGACTCCATGCGCACCACCGGTGCGAAGACCTCCTCGAAGTCGACCCCTTCACGCTACACGTATCCCTTCGCCACTAGCCACGCCTTGTCCTTCACGACATGTGTTTCTCCTTGGACACCCATTTGAGCCCAATCGCCCGACAATTTGCCGACGGATCGACGAGGGCAAGTCTTGTTCTCCTTGATCGAGCTCATCTCCTCGATTATGGCCTTCCGACACCAGTGATCACGTGCCTAGATGCAGCTCGTGATCATAAAGAATGCGCTCTGCAAGCCCAGGCTGAGCGTCGTGGCCGACGATGTTGTCCACTGCATGAAATCGCAGTGGCTCCCCTTCGTAGTCGTCATCGACGAGGTCTGACACCTCTGGTGGTGGAGAAGCGAAGCAGATCGAGGAAGGCATGCCCCGTGAACTCGTGGAGGAGCTGCCCGCTGGCGTTCCTGGCCCCGGCAAACCCTGTCCAACAGGTGTGGCCGGCTCCTCTGCTTCAGTGGATGCGGCTGGCTCGTCTGCTCTAGCGGCCACACCAGGAACTCCATCTTCCCCCACCTCCTCTGCATCACGGAACACCACGTGTTCAATGGTGAAGGAGCTACTCAGCGCGCCCATGCCACTGTCTTCCCCGTCACCGAGCTACTCCCAGCGCCAGCCCTTCTTCTCATTGAACACCACATCACGCGAGATGCACACTCACCGCGCTCGTGGATTGTATAGGCGGTACGCCTTGCTCCCCACCTCGTACCCCAGGAACACCATTGGGGTGCTCCAGTCTTCCAGCTTGGTGAGGTCGGGCTTTGTCGTCTTGATGTGTCCCACACACCCGAATGTGTGCAGGAATGACACGTCCGGCTTCCGGCCTTGCTATGCTTCAAAGAGGGTCATCCCTTTCAAGCACGTCGTCGGCAAGCGGTTCAAGATGAACACTGTTGTGCTCACCGTCTCGCCCCAGAACGTCACCGACACACTTTTCGCCTTCAGCATGCTGCGTGCCATGCCGACGATCGTCTGGTTGCAATTCTCCACCACGTCGTTCTGCTGCGACGAGTAGGACACCGTGAGGTGCCTCTGCACCCTCTCCTCTGCACAATAGAGCCCGAATTCAATCGAATTGAACTCACTACCACGATCTGTGCGGAGCATCTTCACCTTCTTCCCCATCTCCATCTCCGCCTTGGCCTTGAACTACCGGATCACCACCGCCGCCTCTACCTTGCTCGACAGCAGGTGCAGCCACATGAACCGGCTGCAGTCCTCGACCAACAGGAGGAAGAAGCGCCACTCGCCGTGAGTGGCCAGCGTGATCGGTCCGCACAAGTCACCGTGGACGAGTTTCAGCAGCTCGGCGCGGTACGTCGCCGTCTTTGGGAACGACTGCGGCCTTTGGTTCCCGGTGAGGCAGCTGTCACACAGCTCCCCGGCGTGCTTGATCCTGGGCAGCCCGCGCAGGTTCCTCAGTGCGTCGATGTTGAGGTGCCCGAATTGCCGTGCCAGAGGTCGTCGCCATGGGCCGCCAGGCACACGAGCTTGGTGAGCCGAAGGTCAATCTTGTACAGTCGGTTGGTGCAGCAGTTGACCTTGGTGAGGAGGTAGTGATCCTTGTCACGGATGTGGAGCACGCTGTCGTCGATGAGCACCTGACAGTCTCGCTCGTCAAGTTGCCTGATGCTAATGATGTTGCTCTGCAGCTTGGGGATGAAGTACACATCAGTGAGGGTGCGGTGCTCGACATCCTGGCACTTGAGGATGATGGTGTCGCGCCTGCAGATCTCCTTGAGCGAACCGTCGTTGAACTTCACCGTGTCGACGATGCCCGTGTCGAGCTCGGAGAAGGCCTCGCATTCCACATTCATGCTGTTGCTGGCATCGGAGTCTAGGTACCACATCTTCCTCTTCTTGCCGTCGTCGTCACCGATGCCGTTCTCCTCTCCGAAGTGGACCTGCGCTCGCCTTTAGTCGAGCACCACAGGGGCACGTGGCGTGACATCTTCCTCGGTGTCGTGGAGGGCACATAGTTGCACCATCAGGAGCGCATGCTCGTCGTCGTAGTCCTCCTGGGTCAGGTGCGCGCGCTGCCGGCGTGGCTTCTTGTAGTCGCGCGACCAATACCCGGACTCGTTGTAGTTCAGGCACTGGTCCTTGGCGACGCACCTGCTCCCACTCCGGCCACCGCCGCCACGACCTCGCTTGCTAGAGCGCGCGCGACACCTGCTGCGTCTGCCACTGCTTTCGTCGTGTAGAGTAGAGGATCCTTAACCTGCTTCACATCCGCACGCGTGTGCCGCTCGCTCATCCTGGGCACTGCGTCTTCCTCCCAACAAGCTCTCCCAACGCTGTCAGTTTGATCACCATGCCGGTGAGCCATAGTGTGTAGTCCTCGACGGCCTTGCCATAGTGGAACTCGAACATCTCATACTCACGGCCTACGCCTTCGCCTTTCGCGCTCGCTCGCCCCTGAAGCAGCATGGTCTTCAGGGCATCCCACGGCTCCTTCGCCGTATCCTTGGAGCTGAGCGCGATGCGGTACTCCGACAGCACGACCGTCAGGTTGGCCTCCATGGCCAATTGATCTTCTTCTTCATCCTCTGTTCCTTCGCACATGGACTTCCAAAGGTCGTGTGCCTTCATCATCACCTTCATGACGATCTCCCACTCGGCGTAGTTCGTCCGGGTGAGGATGGGGAACTGGTCACCTCTGATGTCCCGGATGGTCTTCTTCACCACGTATATCGCCCTGCAACGTGGTGAGAGTGATTGCTGGTCTGCTCCCGGCGGCTGGTGGAGTGGTGGCCGCGCCCTCGGTCACGACCTAGCCCAACGACCCGCCCCCTCTTCTGATCCGCCATCACCACCCAGCCGACTACTCAACCACGGCTCTGATGCCACTTGTTGGCAATGGCAACTGCCCAGCAGCCACCCAGGTAAGCTCTCAGGTCACCAATGCACAGCCAGAGGTAGGAAAAAGGGGAGAGGAGAGAGCACAACACACACACGCCTACTCCTGTGCACAAATGCTTTTGGTGCTGCTGAACTACTGAGCATGCAGCTGCTCTTCTACTTTATAGAATGCAAAGTCAAACCCAGTACATACTATGATGAGGACAAATACCAGCTACAAGTACTACTAGTACTACCATGTACAAGACACTACAGGGGCATGCTTGCCCTTCTACAATGAGTGCCCTGCAGACCTATATGGCCAGACAGTAGACACGGAGTTCTAACAACTCCATTGACTTTGCTGAAAGGAGATTATAGGAGGAGCTTAAGCAATTACTCAACAGCTATCTTCTTGAAATGATCAAGATGATTTTCTCCTGCAGTTGTATCGAATGGGGAAAACTGTAGTGTTGGACAGAGGCAGTTGTTTTGCCTTGGAAGGGTTCTCCTAAAGAGGAGCAATGTTCTCATCCTCGACCAAGCAACTGCTTCAGTTGACTCCGCCACTGATGCGATTATACAGGAAACAATATGCAAGGAGTTCGGGGATTGCACGGTGCTGACAGTAGCAAACAGGATTCACACTGTCATCTACAACGAGCTCATTCTTGTTTTCAGCGATTGTAAGCTACACATCCTTGATGGATGCAGAGACGTTCTACTGAATACAGGTTACTAGGTAGACCCTGCTTTCATTTTTACTAAAATGCATAATTTTTTCCTGACACGCAGCAAGGGTAATAGAATACGACACACCATCGAGACTGCTGGAGAACAAGAACTCTGAATTCTCCAGACTCATCGAGGAGTACTCACGGCAATCCAAGAGCTTCAATATCAAAGTGTGAAACTGAATAATGGCGACAATATAGGACTGCCATGTAACATCACCACTCACTGAAGAATAACCACCGAAAACTAGAAGGCTATTCAACAATACATAATGTAATACTCTAATCTACCATAAGAATGTGAGATCCACAGTCCGCCTGGGTGGGTGACTCCTAGATTCGTCTGAGCAAAAAAAAGTTGGCAGACAACAAAAGGAGAAGTAGGGTCAAATTGTAACTGATATTTGCGGAGGAAACTCCTGCGCGGGATGCGTCGGCCCTCGGGTTAGGCATTTTGTCGAGCAGGTGCCGCACGCCCGGGCGATGCGGGAAAGGCAAACCAATATGAGCCGAAAGAATTGTAGTAAGAAGCGTATGGAGATGGTAGTAGTGATGCTTATCAGCTCCTGGAGTCGTGCTATCGGCTGGGCTATCGTGATATCTGTGGGGAGTCGTCGCTCGCTGTGCGCATAGTTGTTTTAGTTCGCTCGGTTTGGTTCACGATTTGGAGGTTGGGTGCATGTGAAGGCAAGTGATAATGGTGAAGCTGGTGATCATGGGGTTTTCAATGGACTATAGTTTAAATATACAATCCTGATTGGATCAAAATGCCCAACTTCACTTCTGACAATATGTTGTCGCAACATAGGAGACAGGAGAGAAATTTATAATTGTATCATCGTGAGAGTTTCGCTCTTATGCCATCCCACAAAATAGCTTCGCTAAATTGTCATTCTCAAACGCGGACGAACTGCTAGAATGCCTTTTGTGACCATAATGCCCTCACCACTTCTCCTTCCTCAAGCTCTGACCATCCCTCCCTCCCCAGCACCTTTGTCTCGATCTCCGCCGCTTCCCCTCCCGGGTTCTGCTGCCCCTCCGTTCTGCGCCGGCAAGCGAATCGATGACGGCGCGGCGACGACGGTAGCTAGGAGCGCGCGACGGAGCTCGCAGCCGGCCAGTGGTGCGGCACGCGGTGAGCCCCGCGGCCGACCAATGCCGCGTGCGGGCAAGCCCCATGGCCGCCCTGGAGGCGGCGCCAGTGCGACGGTGAGCTTCACAGCCCAAGATGCGGGTGGTGGGCGGTAGGCGGTGTGCTCCGCCTCGGGTCCCTGCTCTCCTTCTTCCTCCCCATGGTCGGCGCATCCGCCACATCCATGGCCGACGGGTGCAGGCACGGTGGAGCTGGCCAACTGCGGCAGCGGGCCGACATGGCCTGGTCCCTCCTTGGTCCCTCCGCGCGGCGCTTCCTGCTCCATGTTGTCCTAAGGCTTGCTGGTCGACCTAGGGCATGCCGGCGACGTACACGCCCTGATGGGGTCCCTCCCGGGCGAGAGCATCAACGACCTTTGCTAGTTTGCTTGTAAACTAGTCGTTCTTCACCACGTAAGTGCGTCAGTTATCCTTTGTTGGTTTGCTCGTAAACCTAGCCGTCCGCCATCACCTAAGTGTGGTATTTATCTTCGCGAATGACCATCTTGAGCCAGGGCGGTCTAACCTCATTGCCAGGGCGGTCTAACCTCCCTTGGCAGCATCTTTGCTTTTTCGGTTCGTTCGTGACCCGCACGCTCTAGTGCTCTCGTGTGTTGGCTCTAAAAGGTGTCAACAAATTGACGACTCCACTGGGGAGAAAGATCTAGTTGCTCAAACCGTTCTATCGATCCCTAGCCTTTTACTAAATTGATCTATTATTTGATTCGCCAACTATAGTTGAATCTAGTCTTTTGAGACTGATTGCATCTACACTTGTGACTTTGCATTAGGCTACTCAAGACGTTTGCATTGTGTCTTGCATTCTATTGCATATTGAAGATTAAAAGTGACTCAAGGTTTCGGTTATTGATTGCTTGGATCTGAATTTATCTATATTTCAAGATCTGAAGCATCAAGGCTTATTATGGCGGGCTATTCATATACTTCACATCAGTCCTACTACTTGTGGGACATGGGTACCCCTGGGTCCCCACCGACCAGTCTCACGGCCGTCCCCGACAAGTAGGTCCGGCCCACCAGAAGACTTACCAACCTGGTAGTGGGCCCAACAGACCTGATCTGTGGCCCACACGACCTCCTGAAGACCTTATCCGGAATGGTGACAAAACTTGGAGCATACGACAAGATGGCGGCGAGATCCGACACGTAGTCCGAGAATTGCAGGGAACAGTTCTAATCAACTAGAGTTAGGTCTCCTAGTCGTAACCGACCAGGACTCTGGGCGACCAACCTTGTCCACTGGCCAATATAAGGCGAGCAGGGCATCCCCCAATGTATGCACCAATCAATCCTCAAGCAATCGACACCAACAAATGGACGTAGGGTTTACTCTCCGGAGGCCCGAAACAGTATAAACTTGCCGTGATCCGTGTGCTTTCACATAACCATCAAGTCCTTAGCTCTAGATCGCCCCCAACCGAACCTAAATAAACCAACGGGGTTAAACCCCCCGTGGGCTGTGTAGATCTAAACCTTTGATAGTTGGTGCGCCAGGTAGGGGCAGATCCAGAGTTCTCCGTGCGACTTCGATGGCTCCGATCAATGGCGTCGTCTTCCCCGCCAGCATGGCGGACTACCTCGCCAACCCTGTCGACATCAGCTTCGGCTCCATGCCGTCAGGTTCCACCACTCCAGCTGTCGACCTAGTCGTCCTCGACAACACTGCGGCCACCCCCGTTCAGCAAGTTGAATCCGACTCACCGACAGAAACCCACCCACCCACACCTCACGATCTCGTCGCGGGGTTCGACCTTGTCGAGCGCTCTTTCAACGTCGGTGACCTGGTCCTTCGAAGGATTTAGAAGACCGACGGGATGCACAAGCTTTGTGCCGCATGGGAGGGCCCCTTCATCGTCATAGAAGTCATCAGCCCATCGACCTATCGCCTCCAGTGGGGCGATGGTCAAGGAGTTCCAAACCCTTGGAATGTGGAGCACCTACGACGATTCTATCCGTAGAATATGTATATTACTAAGATATGTACCTTTTACTTTTGTTAATTCAGTTGAATAAAGATTAGTTTTCAGACAGTTTTCCTGTTGACCTTTGAAATTGTTGTCCCTTTCTCTGTGTTGTGTTGTTTCCCTCCCCCTCGATATGCTCAGGGGCTTAGCCTTGCCAACTACTTGGTCGTTAGACCTGAGGGTGATGTGTTTTTCTCCCCCTTGACATGCTCGGGGGCTTGGCCTTGCCAACTAAAGGGTCGTTCGACCTAAGGACCATTTTCTACTGTTAATTGCACGTTTCTTGCTTGTTCGAACTTGGCTGTGGGGTTGCTAAACCTGAGTCCTTGACTCCTCTTGCGCGTCGATCATGTGTAATTCTCCCTATTGAGCCATATGGTCGATAAGCCGTCCTCTTTGTGAGTAGTGGTTAGCGAGTAGAATACACAAGTGCTTCCGAGCTGTCAAGTTCGAATAAGTAAGAAACTTTGCATGATAAAGATGGATTTTTTTACATCGTTTATACACAGCACAGAGATTGTTGTGCTCCGACCAACAAGGGCACCAAAAGCTAACCTATTACAAACAAGCTTATTCTTCATCATCTTCTAAAGCAAGGCTCTCAACGACATTGTTCGCGGCGTCTTGTACATCAACCTCTATGGGATAAAGGTCAGCTTCAGCATTGGGACCCTCAACAATTTTCTTGACTTCCACCTGAGGGAAGTGGGACTTCACTCGTACAAGGATCTCCATGGACGCTACTCTGCTCGCTGCCTTCAGCAACACATTGACCCGATCTGGGGCCGTCATGAGCCGTTCTAGCAGGGGCATTGGCTCTCCTTCAGCGTGCTACGGGACGACCTTGTCCATAATGAAACCCGCAGCGTTCCGAAGGTTGGCCATCTCCAGATCCCTCCTGATTTCCTTTTCATGAGCTAGTTTTTGACAAACAGTGTACTCACTATCGTTCAGCGCCTTGTTCTCCTGCTTGAGGGTATCAATGGCCTTCTCGGCCTCCTTGAGGTCCTCATTCAGCCTCCGCTCGTTGCGACGAGCATCTATTGCATCAACAGTTGTCAGCATGTGTTTATTGCAAGATAAACAAACTCTATGACCTGGGCGGAATGTGGTCTTACCATCGTTGACTTTCTTCAAGAGATCGTCAGTGTTGGCGGCCTGGCACTTCTGCTCCTCCAGCTCGTCCATGAGCTTCTTCTTCTCGTCCCCGAGTTTCTGCTTCTCGCTGGCGGCCTCTTCTTTAACCTTTTGAAGCTCTTGCTCCAACTGTCATGTCTCCAGCGTCACAGCTGCGGCATTCTTGCACAAATTGCCCCGAGCTTTGGCTCGATCAGCCATAATTTGCACAAAATAGCAGTGTTAGCCCACTAACAATTGGCAAACGACCTATGTTCTCTCCTACAATAGCAACCTCTCACCTGGAAGGCTTGCCTGAGGGTGACGAGGGAACTCCGGATCACCACGGTATCTTCATGATCGTCGAGGATATCATCCTCGAACGGCGTGTCATTCTAGTCTATCTCCCTGGCCTTGTATGTGTAACATCCCTGATGTTTTTATGCCTAATCATGTGGTTAAGTTGCTAATCATGTTCCACTAATAAAGCTAAACCCTAATCACTTTGGTCAAACCTAGTCAAAGTGGTCAAAACCCTATGATCATATGACCTCTCTTTGATGTCTCAGCTAGATCTCAAAATTTTTCTTAAATGCTGAAAATTCTGCCAATATAAAAGTTGCTCAGAATTTCCAGGGACACATTTCATCTAATTATGGGCATTTCTAATTTTGAGTGGAAAAGCCTCAAAAACTTGGTTGAAGTCCAGAGTACCCTATTCACAGCACCGAGAAAATCCCAAAGTTCAAGCCAACCTACTACTCAATCCTTTGATCTTTTCATAGGTCAACCTTTGCAAAAGTTGTAGGGCTATATCTCATCTATAACTTTTGTATTGGTCGAATTTGAACTTGTATTAAAGTTTGAATTTTTTCTGAACCGGTCAAACTCCCTAAACCGAATTGCTTTTCGGGTGAGAGCGCCAGAGCGCGCGCTCTCGCGCCTGCGTCGCGCCGTGCGCCGCGCCCCGACGTTTGTGCCGCCATGTGCGCGCCCGCTGGTACGCCGGTGCCGGTGGGTCCCACCTGTCCACATCACCTCACAAATCCGACGTGGCTTACCTGGACAGCAGGCAGGCCGCCGTGTCGCCCGCAGCGTCATCTCCCTACAATTCCCAATGACACGCAACGCCGCAAACGCCGCCGCGCAGCCACGCCGTCCCGTGAAGCCGGCTCGCCAAAGTAGGTCGCCGTGTGCTTGTCCAGTTGCTGCTGTCGCTGAACCTCCGCTTGCCCAGGCACTCGAGCGCCCTACGCCGGCTAGCTGCCCACGCGCCGCTCCGCCGTGTCGCCATGGCACCGCGCCCGTGAAGCTGCCGGCCAGCTGTGCGCGAGGTGGCACCTCTGCATGCTCAGCACCTCATACCCCCTCCTCTGCCTCCACTTGTGTATAAAAGGAAAGTCCTGGCGCGCTCGCGCGAGACCCCTACTCCGTCGTCCCCCATTGCCACCCTCACGGCGAGCTCCCCCTTCCGCTCCTCCCCGTCGACCACCTGTGACCCCCACGTGCTCCCAGTGACCTAGTGCAGCTTCCTGAGGACCCACATTGGCCGGAGAAGCCGCGAGTTCGTCGGCATTGGACCCGCGGCGGCTGCTCGGCATCTGCCTCGCCGCCGGCCATCGTCGGAGCTCTCCCCGACCGAGCTGTCGCCGTCAATCGACCGAGGGTGAGCCCAAACCCCTGCCAAGCCACTCACCCACCCAACTCCGGCAGCCCCTCGCTGTCGACGATCTCCCCTGCGCCGCCGAGGGTATTCCTGTGAAGATCCAGTTCTTTCTAGGGTCCATAGTATAAAAGCCCAGGGGGCTAAGTGTAAATAGATTCTTCAGTTTTAGTTTAAAAATCCAGTGTCTTGGAAAATTGATATTAAATCGAATAAAAATCAGAAAAATACAAGCTCAACTGATCTGTAATCCTTATGAACAGGAGCAACTTTTCTAGAAAGGAAGTTTGTAAATTTGGTCCTAGATTTTGAATTATTTTGAAATGATCAGTTTAGCTAGATTTGTAATAATTTGAAATCTATAGCTGATCTACATGTGAATTTTGGATATTTTGCTAGTATGGCCATTCTTGTTCCTGTGTAGAAAAATAGCACATAGCTCTATTATAGTTTTGTAGATATGATTTTGTTTTGGTATAAGGCAGCATTTATGTTTCTGTTTAGTGTTAAATTTCTGTTTCAGCAAGTAGGGTTGATCTTTTTGTAGTAACCTGAGTATGACTAGATGCAACTATGATAAATAGATGAATAACTTTTGACATCTTTTGATAGCTCAAATTAATTTATGGTGTATATATGAGTTATTTTCATCAAGCATGCTATGGTATGTTTCTAGCCTTGGTAATTTTTGAGTAGATCAGACATGTCATGTTGGTGCTCTGTGTGATTTCTTGATCCTAGATCATGTATAGATCTCTCTATAGAAAATGATTAATTTTATGCTAGCTAGTGCTTACTAGATTTTTCATGTGCAATATGTAGATTAATTTAAGGTCAATTTTGGTCAGTAGCCTAGTTGATATGTCATCTGCTTGTATAAATTTTATCTCTGTTTGTTGGTGTGTAGAACATCCAGAAATTTAGATGTGCACACAATCACCATCAAATAAGAATAATAACTCTCACCTACATACCCACTTTTCTGGTGTAAAGAAAAGTTTAATAAAATCTTATCCAGGTGAATGTGGCCAACAATACACCCCATGTTTGCCTCTGAATTTTCAGAAACACTTCACTCCCTAAACTTGAATAATTAAAGTCATGCATATGCATATCGTGTAGAACTTCCAGACGAGAACTACGAGCTGGTGTTAGATGCTGAAGGAGAACCAGCTAAGGGAGAAGTGAACACCGTGGAAGTGCAGTAAGACCCGAACCAAGCTTCGGAGGACTTTCCCACTGTCTGTGCTAGTGAAGGCAAGCCCCGGAGCATAACCTATGTTTTCAACTGTTGCAACTATCTTTGTATGTTTGTGCATTTAAGTTTCAGGAGTTGAATTGGAACCCTAGATGCATGATCCTAGGTTCCTATGCTCAATTACTAGTATGTTAGGTCGCTAGTGGCCATGCTGTAAGGACCCGGTAGAAGTCGAGTGATGTTCGTCACTCGCGAGCTATAGGTTTCTTATGTTGGAATCATAAGATTGTTAAACCTACCTGCTCATGTGGTAAGAGCATGGGACCGGCTCCGGCTAGTAGGTCTGTGGTTAAGTGTTTGAACGTACTAAGAATTTGCCGGGAATGGGACCGGTAAGCCTAGTACCTTTTGATTCGGTAAGGGAACACTCTACCACTAATCTCGGGAGCAGTCCCAGAATCTAGACAGTGGTGCATGTGTGGATCTGGGCGGCATGTGAGTTCGTGACCGGATAACCTTGTACCAGGGACTGTGGACATTGATACTGAACTGAGGATGATTGAGAACCACCTAGTTGGTGCGTACCCCACCCTTTTGGGGCTTTAGTTGTTATGATGGGGTATACATTCTCCCGTGTGTTTAGGTCCACCTTGCAAGGTTATTAATCGATCGATCGTCGGTCTCTCACCGTTACCTGAGAGTGCTTAACCATACACTCTATGTCCCTTAATGGTGGAATTGAGAAGTAATACTGTTGTATGCTTAATTGTTTTCACAACTTATGCTTGCATAGCTGCTTACCTAGTAATGGATAATCAACTAGAACTTTGAGCTAAAACTTGCAAGTAAGGACCTACTCTTTGTTGCTTTTCAGCAAAAGAAACCCACTAGCCATAAAGCTTTGCATGTCTAGAGAGTTGGTGATTTTCCCATCACCCGACGGTTAAGTCTTGCTGAGTATTAGTTTACTCAGCCTTGCTTTGTTGATGTTTTCAGGTAATGATGTGAATGATGATGGGTTTCTGTGGCCTGGTTCTCTCCCACCCTGTTGGGAAGTTGAGTGGGAGGATGACAGTGCTTAGTGGCATCACTAATGGCCTCTAGTGATGTTGCTTACCTCGTTAGTAGTTTATTTCCGGTGTGTTTTGAACTCTGAACCGTTTACTTTATCCAAAATGACTTGGTTTGTAATAATGAACCTATGATGGTCATGATGTAATAAATGGAGACTTGTTTATCTCTAGACTCGCCGTCGTGTGAGATTTGATGTACAATATTTCGATCCTTTGTCATAAGTGATTTACTAGGCTTGACCCGGCAGATATCGACAAGTTAACTCCTCTTTAACGCATAGTGACCAAATGGATGGTTTATGTGTTAAATGGGAATTAATTTGGACGGTTCTGTCACAGCTGGCATCAGAGCTCGATTGTACACCAGAGATCTTAATACACAATTAATAATATGTTTTTGGAATAAAACTTGCAAGATTAAGGTGTGTTTACAAAATGTGTTAGGAACGCTAAGGATGAACTAGTCCGAGAGGCCCTAGAGGGATTCTTGGGTTCTTTCAGGTGGCTAGTAAATTATTGTTTATCTAAACTAACTACCAGCACATCTTAAGTCACGTGTTTCATACGTGTGCTATGCCGTATCACGAGTATGCGAGGGTCGATAGGGCAATCTATTCAACAGATCCTATCTTCTCGGTTGGATGCCCGCATGTTTTATATGTGCGCTTTCCGTATGTAAATCATGCGAAGGATGATATGTTCTATTCCACATGAACGTATCATGGGTTGTGATGTCGCCACGTTTTGTCATACGTGTGCATGATTCCGCATTACGAACATGCGAAGGGGGACACCCTCCTTTCAAAAGGGGCGTGTCTCAGGTTGAACGCTGTCCATGCAGCACTAAACGCATGGGTGCCATTTCTTATAGTGAACGGTAATATATGGGGACGCTTCCGTGATGTGCTGGCACGGAAGGTTCATTTTCTGCAGGTACACTAACCACGATTCGTAAGAGCGAGAATCGAATAGATATTCGACAAGCTATTATAGGGAGAGTCGTGTATTGTGTCATACCACCGGCATTAACATCGATTTTTAGGCATGGATTTGCCTTGTGAGAACAGTTAGGGTGCTTTTGCATCATGCTAAGGCTTTTAAAAGAAGAATAAATCATTCCTAAAATCCATGTTAAAAACCACCTCACCAAAAGTAAATCCAAACCTTCCCTATCTTGGTGTCTTCTCTGTTCTAAGTTGGGTTACTCTGCTGGTCCGAATTTTTGGACCCCCTAAACAGATCTTTCTGGAGAAAAGTTAGATAGGAAAGTTGTGCCAAACTTTGTCAAGATCCTGGTGTAAAAATTTCAGAATTTTGGAGCAAGAAAATCTGAAGTTATGCTAAGTTTGGTGCCGATCTGTTTGCTGTTTTCCCTGGGTGACAGCGAACTGAACTTCGGTCTTTTTGAGCATCTTCCTTTGATTTTTAGCTCAGCTCTTGAATACCAATCTTGTGCTAAATAATGTAACTAAGTAGCTGGTAAAATTTGAGCATTTTTGTCCTATCAGAATGTGAGTTACATGCATTTTTATGCACTGGACAGAATCTATCATCTCCTCAACTCACGCTAATTGGTGGGAGTTTTGTTGATGTAGATGGCTGGACAGGTGTTCTGGGAGGTACGCTCGGATGGTACGGTCCGCACTGATGGACTGCACATAGAGAGGTTTGCCCGCGTTTTGTGGGACACTCTTCGCTCGTCGGGCTACACCACTCCTCCGACATACGAGGCTTTGGAGACCACGCAACTTGGAGTGCCTCGTTGTTGTGTTCGTGTTACCGTGCAGCTTCACCCCGCTCACCTTGAGTGGAAGGACCTGAGCACGGACGTGCGGAGTATCCAGATGATGGAAACTCTTGAGGTTGCCGCCTTGAGTGTGTTGAGGTGTCGTCGACCCCAGTGGGACTACTTCCGACTGTGGACCCTGAGGACCCCGCGTGGAGGGGCCGTATGGGGAACATGGCCGCACTCCTGACGGAGAGGACCCCACTTGACATACTACAGGGGATGGCTCGGTGCATGCAGGCACTGTACCGTCTTCAGGCTCTTCGCAGTACAGCTACCGCAATCGTGTCTACCGTTGCTCTTGACACTGCTGGAGTGTTGGGAGTACGCACTCACCACCTTCGCTCTATCTCCATTAGCAACATGGGGCTAGAGCGAGACTTTGCAGAGGCACGACTGAGGATCACTAGACTGGAGGAAAGAGTGGCTCACTGGGTGAACCGTGAGTTAGAAAGGGTGGATTAGCTTGCCGCTCTTGTTCAGACCATTGTTGGACTTCAGGAGCAGCGAGAGCAGATGCGAGTTGAGATGGATCAGATGAGAGATGAGCGCCTACAGCACATACAGGCACTGGCCCAGATGCAGGAGCAGCTGGAGCTGATGGACAACGACATAGAGGCTGCTAATGGCCTGATCATCATGTTGCAGCAGCCACCACAGCTGCCACAGCCACCGGTTCCGGGAGCTATGGAGGGCAACCCGGACGACGCTCAGTCTATGGTGGACTGTGAGGGGGAGTCTCTGCAGCCAGCACCTATGGAGATTGGTTCGCCCGCTGTGAGCGTCTCCTTAGTGGGTAACCTAGATGACTTCTAGCTGCTAGTAGTCAGTGTAGCGTGCATACTCTTACGGGTGGCCTAATTTTGGCTGACGTAGACAGAGTATTCTTTTGTGTAGCATGTGCTACATGTTAACCACTATGTATGTGAACCAAGTGAAGGACCGAATAGGCGACCAGAGAGGGGGAGAGTGAATGGGAGCCGATAAAAATTCTTCCCGAAGGTCGAACTCAGCCTATACCCCGATTGCCACTCCGAGTACTCGCACACACTAAAGAAGCTCTAGACAAGTCACAAACAAGCCCTCAAGAACAAGAGACAAGCCTAGAAGTAAAGAGCGGAAGCACAAAAGCAAGAACCAAAAGACTTAGCCAAATCTGCGAAGTCCAGGCCGGACAGTCCGGATGAGTACGGCGGACAGTCCGCAAGCTTGGCGGACAGTCCGCGGACCCTCGGCAGACAGTCCGAAATAGGACCTCGAACAACCAGTGCTGCACCGGGAAAAATCGGACAGCCCGGGCAAGCACCGCGGACAGTCCGGCACCGCGCGGACAGTCCGGCCACACCAGGCGGACAGTCCGGCGAAACTCGCTGGACACCCCAGACAAACTTCGAGCCACCCCAGACAAAAATCAACGCCACGCGGACAGTCCGGCTAGCACACGCAGACAGTCCGCAAACCTCTTGCAACAAAACCTTGGCGACAGAACGAATCGAAATGCGAACGCGCACAAACACGGATTAACACGCGACGAACTTCAGTCGCGCGGACAGTCCGCACGCGACCCGCGGACAGTCCGCCAGGTGCGGACAGAGCAGAAAAAGCCCGACCCCACGAAGTCAACTCTCCAAATCCATCACCAGATCTCCCAAACGGCTAAAGCTCTTGAGACAAGATTTGGGGGAGATGATAAGCAACACAAGAGGAAAGCTATGCCACAAAAATCTCGACCTCTAAGCCACTAAATCGCCGGGAATCGCAGATCACACGAACCACCACCAAGAACTTGAACTCCGGCCAAAAACTCACAAATTGAAGGCTTTTCCCGATGTTTGACGGGTCAAGATCGCACACAAAGATGCGCAAGGCATCCACCCATGATCCCCTCAAAGAAATCTGAAGGAAAACGGCCTCAAATCCCCGAATTGAGCGAAGAACGAAACTCCCCAAAAATAGCCCCGAAAATGACACGAAAATCACAGAGGACTAGGAGATCACTGCAGCGCCGAATGTTTCCATACATCCAGAGGTCAGAGTCTATACAAGAATCTAGCCTAAGGAAAGCAGGGGAAAAAGAAGCAGTCCAGAGCAATCTACCGGGGGAGGAAAACCTAGAGTCCAAGAGAGATAGATGCCATCCACCTCTCCGCTATTTATACGAAGTCCATCGGAGGGAGGTAAATGACCACACTACCCCTACAACTTGAAATAAAGATACAACCCCTCAGGGGCATTTTTGGTCAAGTCTTCATCGAGCGGACACGCTTCCACCGCGGCCTTGCTTAGCATCGACGCAAGCCCTACGATCACGCCACGTGCCCCCCGCCTTGAAGCTTCCCGAAGCTCCCGGATCACCGTCTCCGTCGCCTCGGGCCTCCGGACTTGGTTTTGAGGCCCAAACCAAGAAACCATCCACCGATGGTTTTGTGGGCAAACCAACAAACCCCGCGTGCAAGCTTCAGGCTCGATCCGCTACCTTGCACCGGCCCATGTTCACGACTTCAGCTCGCCAGTCTTGCACCGCACGACACTTGACCCCATCGGCCACCGGGTCCATCGAACCAAGCCTACTTGCCTCTCCATCACCTGGAGGCCGCCACGGCTAAGGCCTTTCACACTTGTTCTTCACCTACACCAACACGAGTCAAGTCGCAACCTGTACCTGCACACTTAGCCAAGCATTAGTCCACACAATGTAGTCAATCACTCGTCACTAAGGAGCGACCCTCCACTGGTCCTCGGACACACCTGGTCCTCACCAAGACCTTGGTATGTGATGTAACCTTGTGTTGTAAAAATGTGGTGTGACCTAAATGTTGCAAGACTTTCTGCAGCAGCTTATGTAATGTGTAATTTGAGCCTCCTTATGGTCAAATCTGGGTTATACAATACATATCAAAGTTGTTGGGAATTTCATGTTGTACATGCTCGTAAAATTTCAGCCTCTTTTCCCTTATGAACAGAGAGTTATGAATATTTTTGTGACCCTCGGTTTTCTGAAAATCAGACTGGACAGAGAGTCAAGAAATGAATTTTTCGGATGTGTTAACTTTAAATTTTGTATTTCAGTTGGATACCAAAGTTGTAGTGCACGAAATTATGCTCCTTCTAACCAAGTTTGAGCATCATCCGTTGATCGAGCCAAGAGCTATGAATTTTATACTTCAGCGTGTTGTTGTTGACCCCTCTGAAAAATTCTGCTGTTGAATGGAATTACTTCACATGTTCTTCTTGTTTATGCTTGTATCAACAAGATTATGAGTATGTGACTAATATTTGTTCCAACAATTTTTCAGATGGCAGGTCCAACTCGCAATACTCCCCACGGGTTTGGTGATGCCAGTGGCAGCAACCCACCACCACCACCACCATCCATGACGCCTATGGAGGCATATCTCCTATCTCAAGCTGATATGATGCAATAGATCCTGCACAATCAGCAGCAACAACGCGACCATCCGCGTCATGACCAGCCACAGGAGGCCAGGAATGAGCACTTCACGGCTTTGAATCCACCAATTTTTACTAAAGCCGAAGAACCCCTGGAGGTCGATGCCTGGATTCGTGCTATTGATGCTAGGTTTGAAGCCCTCACTCTGCCATGCACGGCACAACGCAAGGCCAGCTTTGCAGCCCTACAACTCCGTGGCCCTGCTCTGATCTAGTGGGAACATTTCAAGATGGCACAACTGGCTGGACATGCCATTACTTGGGATGAGTTCAAGACAGCCTTCAAGACCCATCACATTCCACAGGGAATGGTGGATCGAAAGGTCAGTGAGTTACTGTCTTTAAAGCAAGGTTCTGACTCTGTGTATTAGTATGCACAGAAGTTCAACAATCTTTGTCAGTATGGAGGATATGAAGAAGATGGATCGTTTCCGACGTGGTCTTGATCCCAAGCTTTATGAAAGGCTGAATCCCATCAAGACGGACACTTATCATGACCTTGTGAACTTGGCTATTTCTCAAGAAGACGCAATGAAGATGACTCAGAATGCAAAGAAGAGGAAGGCTGCGTTCAACTCTAACAACGCACCTAATCGGAAGTATCACGTTGTGAAGAAGGTTTCCCAGAGTTCCAATAGGAACCAGCAGTCGGGACGTTGGGTGATTAGGCCTCCCCAGAATCAGCAGCAGGGAGACTATCGTTCTTCTGCTTCCCAGCAGCAGAACTACAATCCCAATGCTTCCCAGCCAAACCTCAACACTAGGGATGGCAAATGCTACAACTTTGGAGATATGGGACACTATGCTAGTGAGTGCCCCCGCCCTAAGAAGCAAAACCAACCCAACCAGCAGAATCAGGGACATGGATCAAATCAGAACAAGGACAAGGGAAAGAAGCCGACCGTGCAAGTCAAGCAGGGTCGCCTCAACTTCACCAGCATCATGGAAATTCCTGAGGGAGCAGCAGTTATGACGGGTACATTTTCTATCCAAGGCAAACCTATTAAGATATTGTTTGATTCTGGTGCTACACATAGTTTTATGAACAAGCAAACACAAATTATGTCAGGTTTAAAGGTGTTACAGATTAAGAGCGACTATCAAATTGCAACACCAGGGGGGAAAATCCTTACCAATACCATAGTTCGTGGGGTACCACTGAAACTGGGTAGCAAGGTGTTTTAGACAAACCTTATAACCTTGGGTCTAGACGGTATAGATGTCATTTTAGCAATGGACTGGATGACCCAACATAAGGTGACCATGGATATTGCCGAGAGGCGAATAGAAATCAACTCACCAGCCGTAGGAGCTTCAACACTCGACTTGCCCCACGGAGAGTCTGTGAATCCTTGTGCTTTTGTGGCCATAACCTTACAAGTAGAAGAAATTCCAGTGGTCTGCGAGTATCCGGACGTGTTTCATGATGAACTGCCTGGTATGCCACCAGACCGCGATGTTGAATTCGTTATCGAACTTCAACCTGGTACGACACCTATTTCCAAAAGAGCCTACCGGATGCCAGCAAAGGAACTGGCTGAGTTAAAGACACAGCTTCAGGAATTATTGGATAAGGGTTTTATTCGCCCGAGTTCGTCTCCTTGGGGATGCCCTGCTCTCTTCGTTAAGAAGAAAGACGGCAGTTTGAGGCTATGTGTGGACTACAGACCTCTCAATGCGGTGACCATCAAAACTAAATACCCCCTTCCCCGCATTGATGTGTTGTTTGATCAGCTATCAGGAGCAAAGGTCTTTTCCAAGATTGATCTTAGATCTGGTTATCATCAGATAAAGATTCGGCCTTGTGATATTCCTAAAACTGCCTTTTTCACACGATATGGGCTATATGTGTACTTAGTCATGTCCTACGGGTTGACTAATGCACCTGCCTACTTCATGTATCTCATGAATTCCGTATTCATGAATGAGCTAGACAAGTTCATGGTGGTCTTCATTGATGACATCTTAATTTATTCCAAGAATGACGAGGAACATGCTAAACATCTTCGCATTATTATGCAACGTTTGAGAGACCACAAGCTTTATGCTAAATTCTCCAAATGTGAATTCTGGTTTGATAGTGTGAAATTCTTGGGTCACACTATTTCTAGTGATGGTATTTCAGTAGATCCGAGCAAAGTAGAAGAAGTGATGGATAGGAAACCACCTAAGTTCGTTCATCAAAATCGAAGCTTTCTTGGGTTAGCTGGCTACTATCGTCGCTTCGTTCCGAATTTTTCCAGAATTGTCAAACCTATGACCGAACTTTTGAAGAAAGGGGTAAAGTTTGTGTGGGATGAGAAATGTGAGAAAGCCTTCCACACCCTGAAGCAGCATTTGACTTCAGCACCTGTGTTGGCTCAACCAAACAACTATAAGCCATATGAGGTTTATTGTGATGCCTCAGGTACAGGTCTTGGTTGTGTGCTCATGCAAGAAAATAGAGTCATTGCATATGCTTCCCGAGCACTTCGACCCCATGAAAAGAATTATCCCACTCATGATCTTGAGTTAGCAGCGGTGGTTCATGCTCTCAAAATCTGGAGGCATTACTTAATGGGAACCCGTTGCAATATATTCACTGATCATAAAAGTCTCAAGTATATATTCACCCAAGCTGATTTGAATATGCGCCAGCAGAGATGGTTGGAGCTTATTAAAGATTATGATTTAGAGGTACATTATCACCCCGGCAAGGCAAATGTTGTTGCAGACGCTGTTAGCCGAAAGGTTCACTACAATTGCTTGTTCGTGGAACTGTATAGTGATACCTTATGCAGCGATCTGAGTAAACTTCACTTGGAGATTGTTCCCCAAGGCATGATAAATTCTATATCCATTGAATCCACCTTGTGGGATAGAATCATCACGGCTCAATCTAGTGATGAGGGAATCAAAACAATTAAGCAAAAATTGTCAGAAAATAATCCCAAATTCAGTTGCTTTCGCCAAGACCCTGATGGAACAATCTGGTTTGAACAACGTCTTGTTGTTCCAGAGGATACCAATCTTCGCAAAGAGATTTTGGATGAGGCACACCTCTCCAAATTCTCCATTCATCCTGGAAGTAGTAACATGTACAGAGACTTAAAGAAAAATTTTTGGTGGTCCAATATGAAGGTGGACATAGCCAAATATGTCTCAGAATGTGATACATGTGTGAGAATCAAAGTGAGTCATTTGAAAACAGTGGGTACTCTTCAACCTTTGTCCATACCTTCCTGGAAATGGGATGATATAAGTATGGATTTCATCGTGGGCTTACCCCTTACCTCTAAGCACCATGACTCAGTGTGGGTTATTGTGGATAGACTCACAAAGACCGCACATTTTATTCCAGTGCACACTTCGTATTCGGCCAAACAATATGCGGAGATTTATTTTGAAAGCATCGTGAGATTACACGGAGTCCCTAGGACTATCATTTCTGATAGGGGTGCTCAATTCATGGCATGTTTTTGGCGACACCTACATGACTCAATGGGAACTAAATTAATTCACAGTTCTGCTTACCATCCTCAAACGGATGGTCAAACTGAGAGAGTTAATCAAGTCCTAGAGGATATGTTGAGGGCTTGCATTATCCATTTCGATAAGAATTGGGATTCTTGTCTAGCCTTGGCCGAATTCTCTTATAATAACAGCTACCAAGCTAGTTTGAAAATGGCACCATTCGAACTCTTTATGGACGGAGATGTTGCACCCCATTGAATTGGTCCCAGACGGGAGAACGGAAATTCTTTGGCCCGGCCTTAGTTAAGGAAGCCGAAGAAAAAGTGGAGGTGATACGTGAAAACTTGAAAGCCGCACAAATGATGCAAAAGAGTTATCATGATGAAGGGAAAGCACTTAGAAAATACCAAGTTGGTGAAAAAGTATATTTGAAGGTTTCACCAACCAAAGGAGTGCAGAGATTTGGTGTAAAGGGAAAACTGGCTCTGCGGTACATAGGACCCTATGAGATCATTGAAACATGTGGACTGGTTGCTTATCGCATTCGTCTTACGGTTCGACTTGCTGCTGTTCACAATGTGTTTCATGTGTCTCAATTAAGAAGATGTGTCCATGAGCCAGAGAAAAGGGTTATAAATGAAGCAAATGCATGGATAGAACCTGGTCTTTCCGTTGTGGAACACCCCATGCGAATTCTTGATAAAAAGGAGAGAAAAACAAGGAGAAAGTCAGTGACAATGTACAAGATACAATGGAGTCACCACTCTAAGGAGGAAGCTACATGGGAAATGAACACTACCTAAATACCAATTACCCTGGTTTTCTACAAGCTCGAAATCATGAGACCTTTACCCTATCTTTGTCTTTAATTTCCGAATCTCGGGACGAGATTCTGTTTAAGGGGGTAGTTTGTAACATCCCTGATGTTTTTATACCTAATCATATGGTTAAGTTGCTAATCATGTTCAACTAATAAAGCTAAACCCTAATCACTTTGGTCAAACCTAATCAAAGTGGTCAAAACCCTATGATCATATGACCTCTCTTTGATGTCTCAGCTAGATCTCAAAATTTTTCTTAAATACTAAAAATTCTACCAATATAAAAGTTGCTCAGAATTTCTAGGGACACATTTCATCTAATTATGGGCATTTCTAATTTTGAGTGGAAAAGCCTCAAAAACTTGGTTGAAGTCCAGAGTACCCTGTTCACAGCACCGAGAAAATCCCAAAGTTCAAGCCAACCTACTGCTCAATCCTTTGATCTTTCCATAGGTCAACCTTTGCAAAAGTTGTAGGGCTATATCTCATCTATAACTTTTGTATTGGTCGAATTTGAACTTGTATTCAAGTTTGAATTTTTCTGAACTGGTCAAACTCCCTAAACCGAATTGCTTTTCAGGCCAGAGCACCAGAGCGCGCGCTCTCGCGCCTACGTCGCGCCGTGCACCGCGCCTCGGCATCCGCGCCGTCAAGTGCGCGCCCGCCTGTACGCCGGCGCCAGTGGGTCCCACCTATCCACATCACCTCACTAATCCGACGTGGCTCACCTGAACAGCTGGCAGGCCACCGTGTCGCCCACGCTGTCGTCTCCCCGTAATTCCCGTCGACACGCACCGCCGCGCAGCCATGCCGTCCCGTGAAGCCGGCCAGCCAAAGCACATCGCCGCGCGCTTGTCCACTTGCTACTGTCATCGAACCTCCGCTTGCCCAGGCACTCGAGCGCCCTACGCCGGCTAGCTGCCCATGCGCCGCTCCGCCGTGTCGCCATGATGCCGCGCCCGTGAAGCCGCCGACCAGCTGTGTGCGAGGTGGCACCTCTGCATGCTCAGCAGCTCATACCCCCTCCTCTGCCTCTGCCTGTGTATAAAAGGAAAGTCCTGGCACGCTCGCGCGTAACCCCTGCTCCGCCGTCCACCATTACCGCCCTCACGGCGAGCTCCCCCTTCCGCTCCTCCCCGTCGACCACCTGTGACCCCCACGTGCACCCAGTGACCTAGTGCAGCTTCTCGAGGACCCACATTGGCCAGAGAAGCTGCGAGTTCGCCGTCATTGGAGCCGCGGCGGCTGCTCTGCATCTGCCTTGCCGCCGGCCATCGCCGGAGCTCTCCCCGACCGAGCCGTCGCCGTCAATCGACCGAGGGTGAGCCCAAACCCCTGCCAAGCCACTCACCCGCCCAACTCCGGCACCCCTCACCGCCGGCGATCTCCCCTGTGCCGCCGAGGGTATTCCTATGAAGATCCAGTTCTTTCTAGGGTCCTTAGTGTAAAAGCCCAGGGGGCTAAGTGTAAATAGATTCTTCAGTTTTAGTTTAAACATCCAGTGTCTTGGAAAATTGATATTATCAAATAAAAATCAAAAAAATACAAACTCAACTGATCTGTAATCCTTGTGAACAGAAGCAACTTTTCTAGAAAGGAAGTTTGTAAATTTCTTCCTAGATTTTGAATTATTTTGAAATGATCAGTTTGGCTAGATTTGCAATAATTTGAAATCTACAGCTGATCTGCATGTTAATTTTGGATATGTTGCTAGTATGGCCATTCTTGTTCCTGTGTAGAACAATGGCACATAGATCTGTTATAGTTTTGTAGATATGATTTTGTTTTGATATAAGGCAGCATTTATGTTTCTGTTTGGTGTTAAATTTCTGTTTCAGCAATTAGGGTTGATCTTTTTGCAGTAGCCTGAGTATGACTAGATGCAACCATGATAAATAGATGAATAACTTTTGACATGTTTAGATAGCTCAAATTAATTTATGGTCTATATATGAGTTGTTTTAATCAAGCATGCTATGGTATGTTTCTGGCCTTGGTAATTTTTGAGTAGATCAGACATGTCATGTTGGTGCTCTGTGTGATTTCTTGATCCTAGATCATGTATAGATCTCTCTGTAGAAAATGATTAATTTTATGCTAGCTAGTGCTTACTAGATTTTTCATGTGCAATATGTAGATTAATTTAAGGTCAATTTTGGTCAGTAGCCTAGTTGATATGTCATGTGCTTGTATAAATTTTATCTCTGTTTGTTGGTGTGTAGAACATCCAGAAATAATTTCCGAAGTAATTCAAGCTTAATAAGTGAAATAAAAAGATTAACCAATATCACCTATTGTGTAACTTAAATTCAAATAACAAAGCTTCACCAAAATACACCCTACAGAGCACCCTTACTTTGGTGAAGTAAAGTAAATTAAATAATTTAGATGTGCACACAATCACCATCAAATAAGAATAATAACTCTCACCAACATACCCACTTTTCTGGTGTAAAGAAAAGTTTAATAAAATCTTATCCATGTGAATGTGGCCAACAATACACCCCATGTTTGCCTCTGAATTTTCAGAAACACTTCACTCCCTATACTCGAATAATTAAAGTCATGCATATGCATATCGTGTAGAACTTCCAGACGGGAACTACGAGCTGGTGTTGGATGCTGAAGGAGAACCAGCTGAGGGAGAATTGAACACTGTGGAAGTGCAGCAAGACCCGAACCAAGCTTCGGAGGACTTTCCCACTGACTGTGCTAGTGAAGGCAAGCCCCGGAGCATAACCTATGTTTTCAACTATTGCAACTATCTTTGTATGTTTGTGCATTTAAGTTTCAGGAGTTGAATTGAAACCCTAGATGCATGATCCTAGGTTCCTATGCTCAATTACTAGTATGTTAGGTCACTAGTGGCCATGCTCTAAGGACCCGGTAGAAGTCGAGTGATGTTCGTCACTCGCGAGCTATAGGTTTCTTATGTTGGAATCATAAGATTGTTAAACCTACCTGCTCATGTGGTAAGAGCATGGGACCGACTCCGGCCAGTAGCTCTGTGGTTAAGCGTTTGAACGTACTAAGCATTTGTCGGGAATGGGACTGGTAAACCTAGTACCTTTTTGATTCGGTAAGGGAACTCTCTACCACTAATCTCGGGAGTAGTCCCCAGAATCTAGACAGTGGTGCATGTGTGGATGTGGGCGGCATGTAAGTCCATGACCGGATAACCTTGTACCAGGGACTGTGGACATTGATCCTGAACCGAGGATGATTGGGAACCGCCTGGTTGGTGCGTACCCCGCCCTTTTGGGGCTTTAGTTGTTATGATGGGGTATACATTCTCCTGTGTGTTTAGGTCCACCTTGCAAGGTTATTAATCGATCGATCGTCGGCCTCTCACCGTTACCCGAGAGTGCTTAACCATACACTCTATGTCCCTTAATGATGGAATTGAGAAGTAATACTGTTGTATGCTTAATTGTTTGCACAACTTATGCTTGCATAGCTGCTTACCTAGTAATGGATAATCAACTAGAACTTTGAGCTAAAACTTGAAAGTAAGGACCTACTCTTTGTTGCTTTTCAGCAAAAGAAACCCACTAGCCATAAAGCTTTGCATGTCTAGAGAGTTGGTGATTTTCCCATCACCTGACGGTTAAGTCTTGCTGAGTATTAGTATACTCAGCCTTGCTTTGTTGATGTTTTCAGGTAATGATGTGAATGATGATGGGTTTCTGTGGCCTGGTTCTCTCCCACCCGGTTGGGAAGTTGAGTGGGAGGACGACAGTGCTTAGTGGCATCACTAATGGCCTCTAGTGATGTTGCTTACCTCATTAGTAGTTTATTTCTGGTGTGTTTCGAACTCTGAACTGTTTACTTTATGCAAAAAGACTTGGTTTGTAATAATGAACCTATGATGGTCATGATGTAATAAATGGAGACTTGTTTATCTCTGGACTCGCCGTCATGTGAGTTTTGATGTACAACCTTTCGATCCTTTGTCATAAGTGATTTACCGGGCTTGACCCGGCAGATATCGACAAGTTAACTCCTCTTTAACGCATAGTGACCAAATGGATGGTTTATGTGTTAAATGGGAATTAATTTGGACGGTTCTGTCATATTATGGCTGACTCCCAGCACCTAGCGTGGTCGAACCCTGTCCTCTCTTCGCGGCTGTTTCTTGACTTGGCGCCGGCAGGTCGATCTGTGGCTGGTCCGCGTCAACGTCGTGAGCTACTTGGGACGGCAACACATTGACGGGCTTGGGGTCCAGCACGGCCTCTGTGGTCGTCGCTGGTGGAATGGAGCTTTGGGCTCTGACCTCGACGTCTGGCGTCGACTCCTTGGAGAGCGACGTGCTTGGAGAAGACGCTTTCGACCTACACAGATCATTCTGTTAGTGTCAGAAATTTCCAAGTGAAGTACAAAGATGAAAGCAGATCATTAGACAAACTTACTTGGCAAGCGACTTTCGCCGTGGAACCAGAGGCTTGGGGGGCAACCTTGGGGGTACCTCCTGCTGAACTCCGGATTCAGCATGGTACTTCTCCTTGATGCGATGAAGGTCGTCCTGTGTGACCTTCATCACCTCCTCCTTGCGCCGCTTGGTCTCGGGACTGATATCCAGAATCTCAATCTCTTTATCGACCTCATCGGACTCCTCATCCGCGGTGACCTCTTCGTCCTTCTTCTTCTGCTCCGGTGGTGGGGTGGAGCTCTTCCTCCTCTTGCGCTTCTTCTTCGCGCTCTCAAGCTTGGTAGTCTTGGCTGCCCCGGCCTTCGACTGAGTGACCTTCCGACAGTGTGCTGTGTCTGGCAGGCCTGGCTGCTGGCACTCTCCGCGACCTCCTGCACATTGTCCCTGTCTACCTCAACTGATGAGTCAGACAGGTAGTCTTCGACCAGCTAGGCTGGTGGCTTTCGACCAGCTAGGCTGGTGGCTGCTGGATATCTTCCAACGACCTTATTTTCCTATGCGGCTCTTGGCCGTCAGGCAACGGTGCAGGGCACCAATAGTCCATTGTGCGGGCCTGCGCAAAGGAAACAGCAAAACAAGTATTAGTGAGGTCAACCTCCTAATAAAGATGACAAGAATGGAAATAGTAAGATCAGTGACCTACCAAATCAGCTGTGCGCTTCAACGAGTATGCCTTTGGGCACATCTTGTTGCGGATCCGTCCGCAGAATTTCTCCTTGACGCGAGCCACTATCTCCTCCTTAGAGACCTTCCTGATGGCCTCATGAGTTCGTCTAACCCCAATACTCGTATGCCGGATGCACCCGGTCCTTGATCGGCTTGATCAGGTGACGACTAAAGCTAATCGCCATGGCCCTCCCTGTCAGGCCTGCTTCCTTGAGCTGGTTTAGGATGACAAGGAGTGGCTTGATCTCTTCTTCGTCGCGGGAGGTCAGCGCAAGATCCCATTCCGGGATCTTGGTTGGACCAAACCCCGTTCGCTTCGGGAGCTCCGGCTTCTGGTTCGTGATGTAGAACCACTCTGACCTCCACCCAGTATTGCTGCCTAGCAGCTCCATATCTATGTATTATGCCTTAAGGCCCGACCTAAGGTAGAAACCTACACTACCTATGACCGGTGCCTTGCCCAGCCTCTTCACTTGGAAGAAATGCCGCCACAGATGGAAATGTGGCGGAATGCCTAAATATGCTTCACACATGTGAATGAATGAAGAAACTATAGTATTGGAGTTCGGGACGAGGTGTACTAGCTCCAGGTGGTAATAGTGGAGTAATCCAAAGAAGAAGTCCCCTGTGGGGATGTTGAAGCCGCGCTCGAAGTAGGAGGCGAAGATGACCTGCTCGGTGACGTCCTCCGAGGGGAGCACCTCGCTGGTGGGCGCCTTCCACTCCACGTCCACCTTGGGCCTCAGCAGCTCGCGCTCCACCAGCGTCTCGATCTTGGCCTCCGTCATCACCGACGTGACCCACTAGTCCTCCGGCGCAGGGATCTAGCATGACGCCATCTCTTCTTCTTCTGCGAACCCTTGGATCTAGATCTAAAGACACAAAGGGTCTTCACATGCATGCGATGGCGTGTGCGCGGAGTCGCTCACGGCGGCGGCAGTGGTGGTGGTGCGGCACATGATGGTGGGCTCTGGCTCTAACTGCGGCGGCACAGAGGAATCGGGCGGCGGCGGAATGAGGAAACCTATCGACGCAGATGGGAGAGATTGCGAGTGGGGTCTGCCCCCGTGCGCAACGACGTTTATATGGTCTCCCGCAGTCCATCTGACCATTTCTGGGTCGACGAGCCCAACAGCTCTATGACAATGGGTCATAACCCCAATGGCTCTCTTCCAATGGATTGAAGCGCCAACAGTCCAGCGCTAACTGGTCGTAGTGTTTCGCAATTTCTTGGGACTTCTACACCTATAGGTCTCATGGACTTATTGGTGACCTACTAGGTCGTAACAATCTCCTTGAGGTCGATGGAATGCTACTTGCTATAAGGTCATTCTAATAGCGTCTCTAACCTTCTCGAGGTCGGTAAACTACTTGGAGACATCACAAATAGGTCGTAAGGAATCTAATTCCTCTACGCAAGCCAATGCACATGATTTGACAGAAGAGTGTGAACATTACATACATGACTCCATGGCTACATGGTCGTCATAAACCCCATCTGGTCCTTGACCAGTTACAAGATACAAACTATTTCATCCCCACGATGGGCATGATTGAAGATCTGACCTACCTAGAGCGAATCTTGCCATGCTTTCTGCTATAGCAGAGCACATCGCAAGTTTTCTTCTGGTTTCTAGACCTCTGTGAAGACCTCTCGGGGATCAGTTGCCCGGCGCTGCTCCTAGTAAGTCGTTTAGGGCCCCTGACTTTTGCATGCAGATATGTTCTTCACCCCGAGTGTGTACTAGATTTTGGGACCTAGCACACTCGCCACCGGATCTCCAAACCACTAGGCCTTGATGCATATCTATTACACCAAGAACCTAAAGTATCACACCGGTTTCCTTCTGGATTCCTCGATGGACGCAGGCGTAGAGATCGGTGGATTACTCCATTCGCAAGTATTATTCTTGCTTCAAGCTTATATAATTTCTTTTTTCTACGCTCTGGTGGACGAATACATGCCCATGGCATGATATTTTGGCTACAATGGAATTCCATGGTCTTCTTCGAATGTTTGCTTCATCTCTGGGCTCCTGCCCTATTTATAGCTGAGTTCAACGCTCAGTAGACCTCCACACTATTGGCATGTGACCCTGGTCACTGTACACATGTGAGGCCCCCTTTGGTGTTTCTCTCTGTCGCACGACGACAGAGCTGGGTGTCCTGCTCCTTGTAACGAACTGGGTTTTCGGAAGGGAAAATCCGTCATCCTGTACCTTGCGATAGTCCCTGGATTAGACGCTATCATGTACAGATTTCCATCATAGACAAGTAACACAACCATACAGCGGAAATAAGCATTAAAAGTATTAATTTTTATTACATGTCCATAAAAGGAGTACATCATTACACGCCTCTTGGCAGAATAACATGAATAAGAGCCAACGCAACGGTAGCTAGCTTCCAGAAGATATCTCCAGCATTATTCTCCTCTCCCACAGGCATCCTTGAGCGAAGCGATGCGCCCTTTAGTCGTACCATCCATCGGCGTTGTTGTCGAAGTCTCACTCGTACCCTGCAAGCTCAGGGGCTATCCCCAAGGATCGGGATAGGTCCACATCACCAACCGTATGCAAGCTTTAAGTGGCCTACTTCTAATAGTATATAAAGGAACAAGGTAGAGGCTGGGTTTTCCTAAGCAGCAGCAGCAACAACATAAATAGAATAATATCTCCAAATTCCCACTAATTCCCAAGTCACTCATCCACATTCGGTTACATCTGGACTTCCAGATCACCATTACCAGATCCTGTCTCCATCTACGGTCGGTGCGAGAACTCCCACTCCTTGCACCTCAATGATTGCACCCAGATCTGCGAGGCAGAGGGAGCAACTCTCCTCTCCAACGAATGCAACCACGGCTCACCACACACTCGAATCCTATAAGGGGAGGTAGAAATCCCAAAACATGAGAACATAGCTAACACGGGCATGTCCGTGACCGAGGACGCGGCTATACGTATAGATCTAAACTCTGCAGAGTGTGTACACCAGTACCCAACTCGGAATGGCACCCGGACGGTGTACGGCCGACCGAGCCCATCCTACTGGACGAACACCTAGGAGTTACGATTCCACCCTGCATCCGGGTATCGATGCGATCCCCCGCAAGAGACCACCCCGGAACTGTGAACATGCCCCCGTGTGGCCACGCGGGGAGCGCCGCAAAGGGAAGGGGCCTTCACCCGCTTTCCTTTCACTGATACCCTCTATCCTACTAGAAGGTATGGTATCGCACTTGCCAGGGTCGACCCAGCCCTACCCCCACTCTCGGCGAGGTGGTGTGTGCGTAAGTCCCGTGAAGAAGGTTTGCCCACTCGTTTTCAGACCGGGGTGAGCTCCTATCCTCCAAGCATCACAAAACCCCAACTCCTATGCTCTGAAAACATTGTACCCGCCATAGGTACGAAACGGGGTAACACCCGAGAAGACGTACCCCCGGCCCCCAATCCCGGATCGGGTTGTCTTGAGCTCACCCCCGCCAAGTCTCCCAAAATCACCTTCTCCTGCCAATTTTTCCCCACACATGCCAAGAATCTAACCACATATCCCAAACACATGCACAGCGAAGCTCAGCGTATATACACACATGAATATAGTAGTAGTAGTAGGGCAATCAAGGACAAGGTAAATAAAGGGGCAGTGCACGGTTCATCATATCTATCATCATGCATAAAGTAAAGCGCTAGCAGTTCTAATAGCAATGCCTAATGGGCATTCAAAGTAGGTCAGGCGTGAACCTGCGAGCGGGTAGTCGTCATAGATGGGGTCGTCATTGAATTCCTGGGTCATCTCTCCGGCTCTGGCAGCTCCTAAATCCGTAATAACATAAATAAACACGGCTGCTAAAGCAATAACTCCAAACGAAAAATAATTTAGACCCAAAAAGGAGGCAAACTCTAGTCTAGCGTGGAGTTTGAGATTCTAGAAGGCTTTAGGAAAAGGTTTTATATTTTTCGGAGTTAAAACGGATTTATTATAAATTTTATACAGGAAAATACATTTCTGAAAATAAAATACGCATATGCAATATCACTGACTTTAGGCTAGCTACAGGCCAGCTCTAGCTATCTCTAACTTAGCTCTAGGTTGTCTGCAAGCTGGCTCCAGCGGCTGATGCAGCAGCCACGTGCTCAGCTTTAAGCCAGCGGCTGCACGCGTTGCCGCTGACGGGGCAGCGCGCGTGGCGGGGCGCTCGGGATCCCGCCCGGCTTGGCTGCGGCACGGCGCGGTGTGGGCCGGCGTGTGGCTTGGTCGTGGGTGGCTGGCCGCATGCAATCCGGTCGGATCCTCTGCAGCGCGACGTGTGTGTGTGCTATCGTGTGCAACAAAACCCCAGGGTTTTTGGCCGGCCGCCTGGTGTTCGATGACGTTTCTGACTAGAGAGACCCTAGAGATCACATTTGGACCAAGAAAGGTAGGACCATTTGCTAGAGCATGGCTCGACGGCGGTGGCGGGAAAACGAGCCCGGCAGAGCTGGGCTTTTGGTCGCCGGCGCGGGCGCGTGGGCGCGCAAGTGCACAGGGCATGCACGCGTGTGTGTTTGTGAAGAGAAAAGACCCCAAAAAAAACTAGGGCTTTGCCCCCCTGTCCGTGCGCACAGGGTCGGTCGTGGCCAAGGCGGCGCCTTCCCCGGCGGGCACGGCGGCTGGACGCGGGGTTCCAGGGTTGGTTCGCCGGCGAGCGCGCATGGGTGCACACGTGCATGGCCGGAAGAGGAGCACGGCGCACCTAAAGGCATCGCCTTTACCTCCCTGCGCGTGCGTGCACCGAGTTGCAAGCCGGCGGCTTGTCCGCGTCGGCGCAACGAGCAGGGCGGCACGGTGCGACGGCGATTGAGCTAAGGGGAAACAGGGCCAAGCGAGGTATGCACGCGCGTTGACGAAGGCAGCGGCACCTGCAGGCGTAAGGCACGACGCGATGGCCGGCAACTCAGGCGATGGCAGTCTGCGGCGGCGGCGCGGTGCGAGTAGAGGCTGAGGACCAGGTGTGTCCGAGGACCAGTGGAGGGTCGCTCCTTAGTGATGAGTGATTGACAATGTTGTGTGGACTGATGCTTGGCTAAGTGTGCAGGTACAGGTTGTGGCTTGACTCGTGTCGGTGCAGGTGAAGAACAAGCGCGAAAGGCCTTAGCCGTGGCGGCCTCTAGGTGATGGAGAGGCAAGTAGGCTTGGTTTGATAGATCCGGTGGCTGATGGGGTCAAGTGCGAGCCGTGCGGTGTAAGACTGGCGGGCTGAAGTCGTGAACATGGGCTGGTGCAAGGTAGCGGATCAAGCCCGAAGCTTGCACGCGGGGTTTGGTGCTTTGCCCACAAAACCATCGGTGGACGGTTTCTTGGTTTGGGCCGCAACACCAAGTCGGAGGCCCGATGCGACGGAGATAGTGATCCGGGATCGTCGGGAAGCTTCAAGACGGGGGGGCACGTGGCGTGATCGCGGGGTTTGCGTCGATGCTAAGCAAGACCACGGTGAAAGCGTGTCCGCTCGATGAAGACTGGACCAAATTGCCCCTGAGGGGTGTGTATCTTCTTTTAAGTTGTAGGGGTAGCGTGGTCATTTGCCTCCTCTGGTGGACTTCGTATAAATAGCAGAGAGGTGGATGGCATCTCTCTCTTCAGCTCTAGCTCTCTCTCCCCCGGATGATTTGCTTCCATTTTCTTCGATCCATAGGTTAGACAATTTCTTGTATAGAATCTGACCTATGGATGTATGGAAGAATTCGGCGTTGTGATGATTTCCCTCTCCTACCTCCTATTTCGTCGCTCGATTCGTCGATTTGAGGCCGTTTCTCTCCGGATTTCCTTGAGGGGATCATGGGTGAGTGCCTTGTGCCTCTTTGTGGATGATCTTGACCCCTCAAACGCCGGATTTGGGCTTCCATTCGTTGATTTTGGGATGAACCCTAGTTCATAGTGTTCTTGGCCAAGATTCATGATTTTGGGAGTTGTAGGATGTTTGAGGCCGAGATTTTTGGGGCATAGCATCTTCTTAGGGTGTTCATCATCTCCCCAAAATTTCGTCTCAAGACTCCAAGTGGTTTGGGAGATCCATCGATCGAAAGTTTGAGGTGATTTCGCGGGCTGTTTTCTGGGTTGTCCCGGGTGATCCGACCCATGATCCGGAGGGGTCGGATGATCCGACCACTTGTGACCGAATGACCCGGAGCGGCTCTGGAGGCTACAGGGTGATCCGGCCCATGTGACAGGATGATCCGGTAGGACTCAGCCTTTTGCTTTATTGCTCGAGCTCTTTCGTGTTTGCTTCCGCTTTACTTCCTAGCCTTCCATGCTTTGTTCCTAAGGTTCGAGACAGGTTTGTTTGTGCTCCCGCTTGATCGTGTGTGATCCTCATAGTTGCGATTGGGACATAGGCCGAGTTCTTAGAAAGAATTTTTTATCGGCACCCATTCACTCCCCCCCTCTCTGGTCGCCAGTCCTTCAATTGGTATCAGAGCCGGTTACAGATCTTCGTGATTCTAACCAGTCTAAGATCCAAAGATGGGTGACAATGGAAAGGGGTTGGGTCCTCCGCACTTTGATGGCGAGAATTACCCGATGTGGGAGAGGCGCATGGGCGCGTTTTTGCGAGGGAAGGGAACTCTGATCTGGGAGGTCACTCGGAATCCTCATTATGTCATCCCAGACAGTTTTCTGCTTCTAGGATGGCGGGACATGTGTGAGGCCAACAGTAAGGCCATTGATTACTTGTTCCGTGCTCTCTGTGCCTCGAAGTTCGAGCGAGTGTACAGAGAGAATGTGGCCGGAAAGATTTGGCTTAAGTTGAGAAATGCTCATGTTGGCAATGCCCAAGTGCAAGCCTGTTTATTTTCCACTTACCAGAGAGAGTACGAGAACTTCACTCATCTCCCTGGTGAGTCGACCGATGCTATGTTTCAGTGCTTCACTAGCATAGTCAACAACATGAGGGCCAATGTGACAGTGCTCCCATACATGGATCATGATCAAGCTATCAAGCTTTTGCATGCCCTGGATAGGTCTGTGTGGAGTGCCAAGGTCGAGGCCATTGAAGAGTCAAGCGTGTATGATACGCTAACGCTTGATGAGCTGTTCTCCAAGCTCAGGTCTTCAGAGGTTGATCGTGGCTTGAGAGCCAAGAGCGAGAGCCCCACTGATCCACATAGTTTGGCTCTTGTCTTAGGATCAAGGTCTAACGCTAACTGTAGTGGTTTCTCTTTGTCTTGTCTTGTGTCTTTGCTAGATGAGGACTTTGAGGTGCTGAGCGAGGACGATCTCGCTTTGTTGAGCATGAGGTTTGGGCGGATGTACGAGAACCGCAAGAATGCAAGGCGGAGCTTGGGGATGTGCTATTGGTGCGGGAAGCACGGGCACTTCATCGCTGAATGCCCTGAAGCCATGGAGATCAACAACGACTACAAGGGCAAGCCCAAGCACGACTACAACAAGCATCGCTCCCGGAACGACTACAAGGACAAGCACAAGGACAAGGGCGAGATAAGGCACAAGAAGAATAGAGGGTACAAGAAGAAGACGGCTCGAGCGATGGTGGCCGGAGCGAGCGACATTGACTCGACATCAAGTGATGCGTCTTCCGACTCAAGCAGCGAGGAAGAGCAAGAAAGGCGCAAGGACAAGCAGCACACGGGCAAGAACTTCACCGGTTTGAGCTTCGTCGCACAAGGTGGATTTTGCGGCATGGCGCACTCCAAGAAGGGTCGGAAGCATAGCTCGGATTCGAACTCCGACTCCGAGGAAGAGGTACGACATGATCCCAACTTCTTGCTAGAGGAGAATGCTAGGCTCAATGAGTTGCTTGATAACCGTGATGATGTGCTTAGAAAGACCAATAAGGAGAAGAGGGAATTTAGGTCTTTGTTGGGTGATGCTAAGGACAAGATAGCTGAGCTTGAATCCTTGCTTGTGGATACTAGAAATGAGATAGGCTCTTTGAAATCTGCTCCTGTTGTGTCGGATGAGATTGACTGTGGTGATTGCTTTGTTTTTCTTGCTGATTTGACTGCTCTCAAGGAGAAGCATGCCTCTACTCTTGAGGAACTAGATGTGATTAGGATTGAGTGTGGTGAATTGAAATCTAGGCCAGCTTTGTTAGGTGCTTGCACTTCCTGTCCTGTGTTGCATGCTAGGCTAGATGAATCTCACACTAGAATAGTTTCCCTTGAGGCTGCTTTGAAAGCTCCCATTCCTACATCATGTTCTACCTTTGAAATGCATGCTTTGATAAACATGGAACTTGCACACTATGTTGACCATTTGCAGGATGAAAATGATGAGCTTAGGAAATTGATGAGTTGATTGTCTGGGCATGAGCCACAGTTGAGTTTGATGTTGGCTGAGTTCAAGCGGTTTGATGGTCAGGCGTTGGGGGCTGGCAAGAGTGGTGAGAAGAGTGGCGAGGGAGGAGAGAAAGTTGGAGAGATTCCTACTCCACCACACACCATACCCATGAACAAATATGCACCTAAGCCAAACCACCTCAGAAACAAGCTTGATACAACTCCAGACCCACCAGTGTTCCCCCACAAAACAGAAAATTACCAGAAACCCATCAAGTTTATGCGCACCCAGGGGAATGTCTTTGAGGGGAAGTCAGGAGAGAAAGCTGTTGAGAAGTCCACAGAAAAGCCACCGCCTAAGCCACAGCCGATCCGCTTCCATTGTGAGTATTGTGGGAGGGATGGGCATAACGATGAGTTCTGTTTTAGGAGGAAGAGGGATGAGAGGTTTGCTAGGGAGATGGCAAACAAGGACAGGTACCACCTTTCTCGTGGTGTGCCTCAGCCTCGTAGAGGGCCTCTACCTAGCGGTGAGGTGTATGTGCGTACCATTCCCACTCGTGGAGGTGGAGATGTGTTTCCTCAGAGAGATAGGCGTGTTGGGTTTGGATGTGGTGAGTTGGCTCGACGTGCTCCTTCTCGTGACCATTACGATTTTGGGAGGCACGATCGGAGCTTTGGGTCTCAGATGGACTACGGGCCACGTTTTTCCCCTCGTGGTGCGTGTACTTGTTTTTGATTGCAGGTGGGAGGCTTGGAGGACTTTTGGTTGATCGACTCCGGTTGCTCATGACACATGACCGGAGATCGTGGGTGGTTCTCCAGCCTCACCCCGGTGAGTATGAGGGAGTACATCACTTTCAGGGACAATGGGAGAGGACGAGTGCTTGCTGAAGGTATGGTGAAGGTGAGTAGCAAGGTGACCTTAAGAAGTGTGGCTCTGGTCAAGTCACTTGGTTTTAACCTGTTGTCAGTATCTCAGTTACTTGATGAAGGTTTTGAGGTTCGTTTTAAGTCGGGTGCTTCTCGTGTGCTTGATTCTCGAGGCGATCTTGTCTGTGCGATCGTCCCCGAAGGTCAAATTTTCCATGCCGATCTTTCCCGGTCTGTTGGTCCTCCTCGATGCTTTGTTGCTGGTGTTTCGGCCGAGCTTTGGAAATGGCATAGGAGGTTGGGACACTTGAGCTTTGAGTTGCTTTCCCGCTTGAGTGGTCTTGATCTGGTCCGAGGATTGCCTAAGTTGAAATTCGAGAAGGATTTAGTTTGTGCTTCTTGTCGGTATGGAAAGATGGTTGCTGCTTCTCACGCCCCTCTGACTGTGGTCATGACCGAGCGACCTTGTGAGCTGTTGCAAATGGATTTGGTTGGGCCAGCTCGTGTTCACTCTGCGGGTGGGAAGTGGTATGTTCTTGTTGTGGTTGATGATTTTTCGAGGTACTCTTGGGTTTTCTTTTTGGAGGATAAGAGCGAGACATTTGGCTTTGTTCGAGACTTGATCTTGAGGTTGAAGAATGAGAGACATGGTGACGCCATTCGAGCTATACGCAGTGATAATGGCACAGAATTCAAGAACTCTCATTTTGATGCCTTTTGCAGTGATCTTCGTCTCGATCATCAGTACTCTTCTCCATACGTCGCTTGCCAGAATGGCATAGTGGAGAGGAAGAACCAGACCCTTTGTGAGATGGCCAGGATGATGCTCGATGAGCATAGGACTCATAGGTGTTTCTGGGCTGAGGCGGTCAATACCGCTTTCTATGTCTCAAATTGCATCTTCCTTCGTGCCTTTAAGAAGAAGACCTCTTATGAGCTGATACATGGGCGACAACCCAAGGTGAGTCACTTTAGAGCTTTTGGTTGCAAGTGTTTCATTCTGAAGAAGGGCAAGTTGGATAAGTTTGAGGCTAGATGTTCGGATGGTATTTTCCTTGGTTATGCGATTCATTCTAGAGCATATCGAGTGCTCAATCTTAACACTAACCGAATCATGGAGACTTGCGAGGTAACCTTCAACGAGACACAGCCATGTAGCTCTTCTGCTTTTGAGTATGCAGGTGACGAGGAGATTGGAGCGAGGATCTTTGAGGATGAGCTGGACGGAGATGGAGATGAAGACTATGATGGAGGTGATGCTCCCGTGGCTGATCGTGTACGTGCTACTTCCACTACTACGACGACGATCGAAGATGGTCCATCCCCTACACCCACTACGACTAAGGCTGTTCGAGTGGAGGCTGCTGCTGAGGGGGAGATTGTGTCCAGGCGAGAGGCTCCCCGGTGTGTACAGGTGGATCACCCACCATCTACGAACATTGGTTACCTTCATGAATGCACTACACAGTCGAGGTCAAGGAATACTTCTCATTTCGCTCACTCTGCTTTTGTTGCGTCGTTTGAGCCCAAGGATATTCGACACGCTTTGTCTGACGAGAATTGGGTGAATTCCATGCATGAGGAGTTGGAAAACTTTGAGAGAAACCAAGTCTGGTTGTTAGTCGATCCACCACCAAATTGTCGTCCCATAGGTACTAAGTGGGTGTGGAAGAACAAAGTGGGTGAAAATGGGATGGTTGTGAGAAACAAGTCGAGGTTGGTGGCTCAGGGGTTCAACCAGAAAGAGGGCATAGACTATGAGGAGACATTTGCTCCTGTGGCTCATTTGGAGGCAATTAGGATCCTTCTAGCCTTTGCCGTGGCTAAATGGTTCAAGTTGTACCAAATAGACGTGAAGAGTGCTTTCTTGAATGGGGTGATAGAGGAAGAAGTATATGTGAGGCAACCCTCGGGGTTTGAGAGTGAAAAATACCCACACCGTGTATACAAACTCCAGAGAGCGCTCTATGGGTTGAAACAGGCACCTAGAGCTTGGTATGGCAGGTTGAGAGGCTTTTTGCTGAGTAAGGGGTTTGTGATGGGCACAGTTGATAAGACCCTGTTTCTCCTTAAGCATGGAAATGACCTTTTGATTGTTCAGATATACGTGGATAACATAATCTTTGGTGGCTCTTCTCATGATCTTGTTGCCAGATTTGCAGATGACATGAGCAGGGAATTTGAGATGTCCATGATGGGCGAGCTACAGTTTTTCTTAGGACTCCAGATCAAGCAGTGCAAGGACGAGACGTTTGTACATCAGGCGAAGTACACCAGGGACATGGTGAAGAAGTTTGGCATGAACGACTCCAAGCTGCTGACTACACCGATGAGTACCACTACGGCTTTGGATGCGGACGAGGATGGCGAACCCGTGGACCAGAAGGAGTACCGGAGCATGATCGGCTCCCTCCTCTACTTGACAGCGACGAGGCCGGACATACAATTCCGTGTGTGTCTGTGCGCTCATTTTCAGGCTTCACCGAGGGCTTCACATCAGCTGGCTGTCAAGCAGATTTTCAGGTACTTGAACTACACTCCGTAGTTTGGTCTTTGGTATTTTGCCTCCTCGACACTCAGACTTCACGGGTACTCCAATGCTGATTTTGCTGGGTGTCGATTGGACTGCAAGTCTACCTCTGGGTGTTGTCAGTTCCTTGGTTCTTCTTTGGTCTCTTGGTCATCTCGCAAGCAATCCAGTGTAGCCCAGTCCACTACAGAGGCCGAGTACGTAGCTGCTGCTAGTTGTTGTTCCCAGCTTTTATGGATGACCTACACTATGAGCGATTTTGGTGATAAGTGCTCCCAGGTTCCACTCTTTTGTGATAGCACCAGTGCCATAAGTGTAGCCAAAAACCCAGTCCTTCACTCCAAAACGAAACACATAGAAGTGAGATACCACTTTCTGAGGGACAATGTTGAGAAAGGAAATATATCCTTGTCCTATGTGCCTACCCAAGATCAGCTAGCCGACATATTCACCAAACCACTTGACCAATTCACTTTCACTCGCTTGCGGGGTGAACTTGGAGTGTGCTTTCCTTTCTAGCTGGGTCTTGGAGCTTCTCATGTATATATGTGATATATGCTTCATTTTGGTTGCATTCCATGCATGCATTTTACTTTCTGTACAAAACCTGGTAGGATAGCCATCTTTGGATCACTTGTGCTAGGAAAAGCTTCTCTTATATACATTGATCACTGATGTGCTATATGTGTGATATGTGCATGTTCGGTAAATGGTGATGTGAATGCTATGCTCTTGATGGTTTTGCCATATATGTATGATGAGATAGCTTTATGTTTGTGAAAATGATAAAATGGCTTCACTCATGAGTAGATACTTGTCTATGCTCAATTTGTTCTCAAATGCCTCTATCATGTTTAGTTTGTGCTTGAGTATCATGTTCTCTTTGCTTGGGGTAAAAGACCTTTTTGTCATTGTAAATGTTTAGCCCATTTGCTTACTTGTGGAGGAGTATAAGCTTCTTTTTGCCACAAAGGCATTTCATGTACCATGTTTTAACTTGAAAATGAAATTGGTGTATGAATTGCCTTATGCTTGAAAAATGAGCTCCTAATCATATTTTTATGTTTTTGATATTCATATCTTGGGTGCTAAACCGCTGCATGTTGTCTACCTTGAGAAGTCTCATTTTAAGAAGTAGACACATGGCTCGGTGGCTTTAACATGACTTGAGTGGCTTGTGGGCATTTACCATGATCTTGTAATGAGAATTTGTGATCTTGTATAAACTTTGGATGATCCAGTGCTTTTGTGCTCAAATTGCCATGGATAGGGCCTTGCTTATGAGATGAATATTTCTTTGTGAAAATTGCTTAAAATTTCTTTTGGCCATGTCACACACTTATATGTCTTTACCTTCTTGATGGAAATGTGCTAACTACACCATGTCTACTTTGCTTGCTCTATGTCTCACTTGTAGCATTTTGTTGTGCTCTTTGTATATTTGAGAAGCTTGGTAGATTGTATATATGCTTTGACATGCATTTTTCATGAAAACAAGGGGAAGAGCTTCATATACCTTGATTCATGCATTGTCAACAAGGGGGAGAATGTGTATGCATTTTGGGAGATTTTTGTGAAAAATTGGTTTGCATTTGTGAGATATTGCATGTGAGGAGAAAAATTGAGAAGAAAGAGTTTGCATATGTGCAGGGGGAGCTCCTTTGGTTTGCCTGAGTTTTTGTGCTTTGTGGTGTGCTCTTTGTACTGTGTTGACCCGTTGCCCTTGCCTTAGGGGGCCGAGACTTGGATTGGTGAGTGATCGTGTTTTCGCTTGTTCTTTGGTTTTGGATCACTTGCTTGGAGGTTTTTGTTCGTGGTTGTTTTCTTTTCTTTTTCTCTATGATGGTTGCTATGGGTGTTATCAATGCACTCATCAAGGGGGAGATTGAGGACCAGGTGTGTCTGAGGACCAGTGGAGGGTCGCTCCTTAGTGATGAGTGATTGACAACGATGTGTGGACTGATGCTTGGCTAAGTGTGCAGGTACAGGTTGTGGCTCGACTCGTGTCGGTGCAGGTGCAGAACAAGCGCGAAAGGCCTTAGCCGTGGCGACCTCTAGGTGATGGAGAGGCAAGTAGGCTTGGTTCGATGGACCCGATGGCCGATGGGGTCAAGTGCGAGCCCTGCGGTGCAAGAGTGGCGGGCTAAAGTCGTGAACATGGGCCGGTGCAAGGTAGTGGATCAAGCCCGAAGTTTGCACACGGGGTTTGTTGGTTTGCCCACAAAACCATCGGTGGACGGTTTCTTGGTTTGGGCCGCAAAACCAAGTCGGAGGCCCGATGCGACAGAGACGGTGAACCGGGAGCGTCGGGAAGCTTCGAGGCGGGGGGCACATGGCGTGATCGCGGGGTTTGCGTCGATGCTAAGCAAGACCGCGGTGGAAGCGTGTCCGCTTGATGAAGACTGTACCAAATTGCCCCTGAGGGGTGTGTATCTTCTTTTAAGTTGTAGGGGTAGCGTGGTCATTTGCCTCCTCCGGTGGACTTCGTATAAATAGCGGAGAGGTGGATGGCATCTCTCTCTCCCTTCAGCTCTTGCTCTCTCTCCCCCAGATGATTTGCTTCCATTTTCTTCGATCCATAGGTTAGACAATTTCTTGTATAGAATCTGACCTCTGGATGTATGGAAGAATTCGGCGTTGTGATGATTTCCCTCTCCTAGCTCTTTGTGATTTTCGTGTCATTTTCGGAGCTATTTTTGGGTGTTTTTGTTTGTCGCTGGATTCGTCGATTTGAGGCCGTTTCTCTCCGGATTTCTTTGAGGGGATCATGGGTGAGTGCCTTGTGCCTCTTTATGGATGATCTTGACCCCTCAAACGCCGGATTTGGGCTTCGATTCGTTGATTTTCGGATGAACCCTAGTTCATAGTGTTCTTGGCCAAGATTCGTGATTTCGGGAGTTGTAGGATGTTTGAGGCTGATGTTTTTGGGGCATAGCATCTTCTTAGGGTGTTCAACATCTCCCCAAAATTTCGTCTCAAGACTCCAAGTGGTTTGGGAGATCCATCGATCGAAAGTTTGAGGCGATTTCGCGGGCTGTTTTCTGGGTTGTCCCGGGTGATCCGGCCCAAGTGACAGGATGATCCGAAGGGGTCGGATAATCTGCCCACTTGTGACCGGATGACCCGGAGCGGCTCTGGAGGCTACAGGGTGATCTGGCCCAAGTGACAGGATGATCCGGTAGGACTCAGCCTTTTGCTTTATTGCTCGAGCTCTTTCGTGTTTGCTTCGGCTTTACTTCCTAGCCTTCCATGCTTTGTCCCAAGGTTTGAGAGAGGTTTGTTAGTGCTCCCGCTTGATCGTGTGTGATCCTCAGAGTTGAGATTGGGATATAGGCCGAGTTCTTAGAAAGAATTTTTTATCAGCTGCCATTCACTCCCCTCCCCCCTCTGGTCGCCTAATCGGTCCTTCAGAGGCAGACACAGAGCAAACACGGCGAGTTCATCCTCCCGACGACGTGAAGGCCAGGCTTCACCTTAGAGAGATGGACGGCAGCGCTCACCTGGTGACCCTGGTCGAAGTGGCGAACAGCGGTGCAGCAGGCGGAGCAGAGACGGCAGCGCGGCTCAGAGCAGAGGAAACAGAGTGGCCGCGGCTTCAACAGGCACAGCTCCGGCTTCGCGGTGAATAGGTGCTCCCGCGGACGGCCTCCAACTTCGCGGTGAACTCCCTCAGACGGCCTCCCCGCCTCCTTCTCCTCCTCCCCTTCTTCTTCACAGGCGGCGGCGGAATTTGGGAGAAAACCCCAGATGAGGCTAGGGTTGGGGAAGGCAGCGGCGGTGCCTCTTTTAGGCGAGAGAGAGAGAGAGACGCGGACGGCCGGATGGGCGCGGGCTGAGGTGTCGCCCATCCACGGCGTCGACCACGAGCGGTACGGGGAGCTCTGGCCGAGCTGGCGGACCCCGGATGGATGCAGCGGCGTAAAAGGGGGTAAAGCAGAGAGGGGGAAGACGACGTCAACGTGTCGTCTGACGCGTTGGCCCCACTCGTCGGCGACCCGAAGAAGAGGAACAGCTGGCGGGCTTAGGTGGGTTGAGCTTCGACGGGCCAGCGGGTGCTTAAGGTGGACCAACGAAACAAAGGGAGAGCTGAGGGGCCTCCAAAGGACTTCGCCGGTGAGGAAACGGCCCACAACTGGGTTAGGTGGTCTTCCCTATTTTCCTAATTTCTTTACTCCTATTTAAATAGATTCAAATTTGAATTTAGAATTCAAATTTGATTCCCACACAAATAAAACCCAAATAAAAGCCAAAGAACTCCAAGGTTATCAGACTAGCATTTTATATTTCCTAGAATTTTTATTTGGCTCAAAAATAAATCTAGGAATATTGGGGAAGAATAGAAGGCATCCTTATTCAAATTAATCAAGCACTTCAATTATTCAACAAAAATTTTAAATTCCTCATTTTCATAAACTAAACATCTCGTAAAAATTACGGGATGTTACAGACTCCCCCCCTCACAAGAATCTCGTCCCCGAGATTAAGAACTTACCTCCGGCTCAAAGAGGTGAGGGTACTTCTCCCTCTTGACCGATTCTTTTTCCCACGTCGCTTCACGCTCGGTGTGATTGCTCCAAAGCACCTTGCAGAAATGAGTGGTGGTGCTCCTTGTAGACTTCTCGGCCCAATCCAGTATCTTTACCAGATACTCCAAGTATTCCTGATTGTCTTGCAAGTCAATAGCGTCGGTGGGGACATGCTTGTCTAGCTTTGGGTCTAGGCACCCTCGGAGTTGCGATATGTGAAACACAAAATGAACTCCGGCAAGTTCGGGCGGTAACTCCAGCTTGTAGGCAAGCTTCCCCACCCTTGCCACAATCAGGTAGGGTCCAACAAACCTTGGGGCTAGCTTCCCCTTCACATGGAACCTCTTTGTGCCTCTAAGCAGTGACACCCTTAAAAGGACGTAGTCACCCACTTCAAAGGAGAAATCCCTTCGTTTTGGATCAGTGTAGCTCTTCTGCCTGCTTTGAGCTATCTTCAGGATTTCTCTCACTTTTGCAACATTTTCCTCGGCTTCCACAATGGAGGCAGGACCAAAGAAAGTCGTCTCGACCACCTCAGACCACATCAACGAAGTTCTACATCTTCTGCCATAAAGAGCTTCAAAGGGTGCCATTTGCAGACTTGCTTGAAAGCTGTTGTTGTAAGAGAATTCAGCGTAGGGTAAACTTTTCTCCCAATCAGAGCTGTAGGTCAACACACAAGCTCTCAAAAGATCTTCGAGAACCTGATTCACCCGTTCAGTCTGTCCATCGGTCTGAGGATGAAAAGTTGTACTATAGTCCAAGTGTGTGCCCATAGAAGCATGCAAGCTCTTCCAGAACTGGGCAGTGAACTGAGGTCCTCGGTCGGACAGGATACTCCGTGGGGCTCTGTGCAGTCTTAAGATATGCTCCACATAGAGGTCTGCTAACCTGGGTACTCGGTCAGTCTCGTGATTCGGTATGAAGTGAGCGACCTTAGTCAGTCGGTCGACAATGACCCAAATGGCATCGTGACCTTTCTGCGTGCACGGCAAGCCCACCACGAAATCCATGTTGATATCATCCCATTTCCATTCTGGTATCTCAAGCGGCTGTAGCAATCCAGTGGGTCTTTGATGTTCCGCCTTCACCCTCTGGCAGGTGTCGCATCGAGCAACATACTCAGCGATATCTTTCCTCATATTCTCCCACCAGAATCGACTCTTCAAGTCTTGGTACATCTTGGTGCACCCAAGGTGAATAGAGTACTGAGAGTCGTGAGCTTCCTTCAGAATCACTTTTCGGATCTCCTCAACACTAGGCACACATATGCGATCTTTCAACCACAACGTGCCTTGCTCGTCAATGCGGTAGTTAGGCCTTACCTCTTGTCAGAAGATCTTTTACTTCTTTAATCTCTGGGCACCCCTTCTGGGCTTGCCGGATTTGGTCTTCTAAGCCGTACTTCACCCTCATCTCATTGAGTTGACCCTTCTCAACTATGTTGAGCTTCAATCTTTCCATCTCTTTGTATAACTCAGGTTGTTCCTCCTGCACCATCAGGTTGTTGCAATAACTTCTTCGTCTCAAAGCATCGGCCACAACATTTCCTTTGCCTCGGTGATAGTGAATGTTGAGGTCATAGTCCTTTATCAACTCTAGCCATCTTCACTGCCTCAAGTTCAACTCTGACTGAGTGAAGATACACTTCAGACTCTTGTGATCCATGTAGATATCACATTTGTTGCCCATCAAGTAATGTCTCCATATCTTCAGAGCATGAACAACAGCTGCCAGTTTGTGGTCATGTGTCGGATAGTTCTCTTCGTGCTTCCGAAGCTGTCTTGAAGCATAAGCGATTACCTTACCCTCTTGCATCAGCACGCAACCAAGACCCTGCCTTGAAGCATCACAGTACACCACAAAGTCCTTCTTGTCATCAGGAAGTGTCAACACAGGAGTTGTGGAGAGTCAGGTCTTGAGCTCTTGAAAGCTTGCTTCACATTTTTCTGACCACACGAATGGTGTGTTGTTCTTAAGCAACTTGGTCATCAGCTTCGCAAAATTCTCGATAAACTGACGGTAGTACCCTACCATACCGAGAAAACTTCTGATTTCTATCACTGGCTTGGGTGACTGCCACTTTGACACAGCTTCGATCTTCGATGGATCAACAGCCACTCCTTCACCTCACAACACATGCCCAAGGAATGCGACTTCTTCTAGCCAGAATTCGCACTTGCTGAATCTGGCATACAACTGATTTTGCCTCTGTTTTTCCAACACAATCCTCAGATGCTCTTCATGCTCTTTAGCAGTTTCTGAGAAGACCAAGATGTTGTCAATGAAGACCACGACAAACTTGTCTAGCTCATCCATGAACACCTTGTTCATCATATTCATGAAGTAGGCTGGGGCGTTCGTAAGACCAAACGATACGATAGTGAATTCATACTGCCCGTACCGGGTCACAAACGTTGTCTTGTATGTGTCCTCTGGGCGGATCTTCATTTGATGGTAGCCTGATCGAAGGTCAATCTTGCTGAAATACTTCGCCTTCCTCAACTGATCGAGCAGGTCATCAATGCATGGCAACGGGTACTTGTTCTTGATGGTTACCGCATTAAGGGCACGGTAATCAACACACAGCCATTGTGTTCCATTCTTCGTCAGTACAAACATCACCAGTGAAGCCCAAGGTGAGGCACTTGGTCGAATGTACCCTTTCTGGCAGAGCGCTTCCAATTCTTCCTTCAGTGTTGCTAGTTCTAGCTTGCCCATTCTGTAAGGACTTTGTGCCACGGGTGCTGTACCAGGCACAAGGTTGATCACGAACTCCACGTCGCGGTCTGGTGGTAACCCCGGTAGGTCATCTAGAAAGACATCAGGGTACTCACAAACCACTGGAACATTGGCCACTGTCTTCGTAGTGAGGTTGTACACTGCTGGTATGTCTCGCGACTTTATTGGCTCAAACGTGATCTTTGTCCCCTTGGGGTGTATCAGGGTCACTTGTCGTGGTGCAGTTGAGATAACTCCCTTGTGAGCGGTGATCCAATTCATGCCCAGAATAATATCAATTCCGTGGGACTTCAGCACGGTCAGATCTCCGAGGAACTTGTGACCCTTGATGAACATTTCCACACCTTTGCATTGCAAGGTGCACCTGATATCTCCGAGCGGTGAGCTCATAACAATTGGTTTTGGTCGGGGAGTCATGGGGAGAGACATTTTGTTTACAAAGTTAGAGGACACATAAGAACCAGTTACACCAGTATCGAAAAGAATTAAAGCTTTTGTACCACAAACTAAAAACTTACCAATCAGGACGTCAGGAGCGTCGGCAGCCTCTTCCTCAGTCAGGAGGTTGAGCCTCCCACGGTCAGCGGTCTGCTGGGGAGTAGCCAGAGGAGGCCTCCCTCTTGGAGCTGGTGTCTTTGCAGGTGTAGCAGAGTTCTTCTTGTTGGGGCACTCGAACGACTTGTGGCCTTGCTTGCCACAGGCGTAGCACGTAGGTGTGAAACCTCAAGTGCTGGGTCTTGACGCGAACTGTTGGGGGCGGTTGTAACCACCACCCTGCTGCTGGTAGTTGGAGTTCCTTCCCCCTGGGTACGGTGCACGGCTTCCTCCGAAGCCATGTCCGGGCTGGTTGTTCCCCGGGCGGAAGCTTCCTCTCAGCAAGTTGCTTTGCCCACTCCTAGGTCTCTGGAAAGATAGGTCGCCATGGTCCCGATCTCTCATCCTCTTCTTGCCCTTCATGCGTTCTTCGTGACCCCTCCTTTCTTCTTCGAGCGCGATCGCCCTATTCACCAGGTGGCGAAGGGACTTGTGTTCACTTGCCTTCAAACCCTGGCGGAGACCATGATGAAGGCCTCGCAGAAACCAGAATTGTTTCTTGTCATCGGTGTTGGTTTCATCCGGGGCATAGCGCATCATCTTCATGAAGTGCCTCTTGTACTCCTCCACCCTCATCGCACCCTGAGTCATGGTGCGGAACTCCTGGGCCTTCTGAGTCATGAGCTCCTTCGGTAGGTACTGCTCGCGGAACACCTCGCAGAACTCCAGCCAGGTGATGAATGCTGGGTTCGGGTGGCTGTCCGAGTAGTTGTCCCACCAAGACTTGGCTAGGCCCTCGAGCGGGTGGACGGAGAGAGCCACACACTCTTCACCAGTCATCAGCGTCAAGAGGGTCATCCGAGTAACTAAAGGTAGGGGCCTTCAGGCGGAGGAACCTCTCGATCTTCTTGGCGAAGTCCTCCTCCGGTGGAACGTTGCGGTTCCCATCGTTGACTCGGTGCTCGACAGCTTCAGCCATCCTCTGCAGCAACTGAGTCTGAGCGGCCATCACCTCAGCCAGGTTATGTGGTGGGGGTGGCGGTGCTTCTCCACGGCCACGACCATGACCACGCCCCTGGGGAGCTGGTGCGGGCTCAGGTTCAGGCTCACCCTCGGCTTCTTCCTCATCTTCTGCAGCATCGCCTTGACTTATAGGAGGAGGCGGTGGCGGTGGTGCCTCAGCGCCTCAGCCTCGGCCTCGACCCACTCCCCGGACAGGTGCATGTCCGCGACCACGAGTGGGAGCACATCCACGCCCACGTGCGGGAGCTCGGCCACGTCCACGGCCACAGCCTGGCAGGACTTCTTCTTCTTCGGCTTCTGCCTCCTCGAGGCGTGCCAACAGACGTCCAGACCTCCTGATAGACATCTAACTAAAAACATGACCAGGGACAAAAGAAACTTTAGGTACGTCACTCACCAACAAATTGAGTCTGATACACAAGCATGAAAATATTACTACAAATATATTCCAACAATCAATGAGAAAAAGCAATAAGAACGATTAACTCCATTAAAAACCAGACAATCGGCATCCATTAAGAGTACATAAGTTTCCTCGAGACTGACTCAGGCCTTGGAGGTCACAACACAGCAGCGATCTAATATAGCGTTACATGATCTCAAAAGGGTGTGGCATCTAAGGTGTGACAAGACTCATAACTCCTCATGCACCGGAACAGGCTCTCGGCTGCATGGAACAACTCATGGAAACTACCTATCATACAACTCTACACTTATTCGTTAACATGATCTCGCTCCAGCACCATACTTGGTGCGAGCCCTCTTGTACGACACCGGGTGACGGTCCTTGGCGGGGTAGTCTCTCGGAAACATCCTGGTCAGCATGGCGTGAGCGGCTCTCACCTCCTCGGTCTCAACCGGGGTAGGCATGTCTGCCATGGGACACAGGTGTAGCTTGAGAGCGGACGGGTGTAACTTGAAGGTCTCTGAGCGGATCTCCCGCTGATCCTCTGGCGGCAGTTGACTGTTGAGCTCGTGAAGCTCGTCCGCACGCAGGGAGTCGGTGTCCTCCCACGTCTTCAGTATCCGCTTGCACTTGTCCAGAAGGTACACAGAGGTCCTGGTAAGTGCTGCAAGGTTGGTGATGTTGGCGTCCTTGTCCTTCGAGAGCTCGGCAACCTTGATCTTCTCACGACCAAAAAGGTGCCCCTGTGTGGTGAGCAGAGCATCCTTCCGATCCAGCTTGTCGCAAAGGCAGCTGAACTTGGCCTCTTGCTTGCGCATGTCTTACTTGGCGTAGAGCATCTCCTCTCAGGCTGTGACTCTCTTTGCCTCTGCCTATATCACCAAAGCGTTGGAGTGGCGTAGCCACGCTCAAGCTGCTGGACTCCCTGGCGTAGGGCACGATTCTCCACGTCCAACCTCTGGCAGCGGGGTAGAAGCTGACGGACACCTGTCTAGCCTGCTCAAGTCATCCGCAGAGGGCGTTCGTCTGCTCCCCCAGTCTGCGGGTGTGCTCGTCTAGGTCCACGAGGTAGCTGCCGATCTTGACGAGCGCCTCGTCAGACTCGCGTAGGGGTCCCTGGCAAACCTCCTCCTCGAAGAGTGCCGAAGGGTCGGGCAATCCTCCCACGATCGGAGTCACTCTGTAGTAGTCCTGGGGGATCAGCTGCAAGTCTCCTATCTTGAACACGTCACGGTACTTAGCCAACAGGTGGCTCACTACGTGACTGCAAGCAGTGTTGACAGCGTTCCTCACGTTCAGCCCAGTGTTGTGCTCCACCATCCCTGAGAAGTCTGGACACGCCGGGTGGGGTAGGATGGCCACCGTGCAAAGCACCAGTGGGCCTATTGGTGTAGGTACGTCCTCGGCGCGGTAGGTCACGTGGGTAGGGGGAATCCCCAACCTGAGGACGACCCTGTCCACCCAACGAGCAAGATCCTCCATGTGCATCGGGAGGATCTTCGTCTCCTGACGACTCATTTCCTATGGCACGAAAGAAAGTTCTAGTTAGCGCAGGTGAGATAGAACTTTCCAAAGAAGGATAAGGTTTTGCAACATATGCCAAGAATTTGTATCTAACAAAAGAGATCGTTTAGAGTCCTAATTTCTATCGACCATTTCTAAGGGCACGTGCTACGGTCAAGTATGGCTCTGGTACCTCTGTAATGACCTGGGTTTTCAGAAGGGAAAACCCGTCATCCTGTACCTTGCGATAGTCCCCGGATCAGACGCTATCACATACAGATTTCCATCACAGACAAGTAACACAACCATACAGCAGAAATAAGCATTAGACGTATTAATTTTTATTACATGTCCATAAAAGGAGTACATCATTACACGCCTCTTGGCGGAATAACATGAATAAGAGCCAACACAACGGTAGCTAGCTTCCAGAAGATATCTCCAGCATTATTCTCCTCTCCCACAGGCATCCTTGAGCGAAGCGATGCGCCCTTCAGTCGTACTATCCATCGGTGTTGTTGTCGAAGTCTGACTCGTACCGTGCAAGCTCAGGGGCTATCCCCAAGGATCGGGATAGGTCCACATCACCAACCGTATGCAAGCTTTAAGTGGCCTACTTCTAATAGTATATAAAGGAACAAGGTAGAGGCTGGGTTTTCCTAAGCAGCAGTAGCAACAACATAAATAGAATAATATCTCCAAATTCCAACTAATTCCCAAGTCACTCATCCACATTCGGTTACATCTGGACTTCCAGATCACCATCACCAGATCCTATCCCCATCTAGGGTCGGTGCGAGAACTCCCACTCCTCGCACCTCAATGATTGCACCCAGATCCGCGAGGTAGAGGGAGCAACTCTCCTCTCCAAAGAATGCAACCACGGCTCACCACACACTCGAATCCTATAAGGGGAGGTAGAAATCCCAAAACATGATAACATAGCTAACACGGGCATGTCCGTGACCGAGGATGCAGCTATACATATAGATCTAAACTCTGCAGAGTGTGTACACCAGTACCCAACTCGGAATGGCACCCGAACGGTGTACGGCCGACCGAGCCCATCCTACCGGACGAACACCTAGGAGTTACGATTCCACCCTGCATCCGGGTATCGATGCGATCCCCCGCAAGAGACCACCCCGGAACTATGAACATGCCCCCGTGTGGCCACACGGGGAGCGCCGCAAAGGGAAGGGGCCTTCACCCGCTTTCCTTTCACTGATACCCTCTATCCTACTAGCAGGTATGGTATCGCACTTGCCAGGGTCGACCCGGCCCTACCCCCATTCTCGGCGAGGTGGTGTGTACGTAAGTCCCGTGAAGAAGGTCTGCCCACTCGTTTTCAGACCGGGGCGAGCTCCTATCCTCCAAGCATCACAAAACCCAAACTCCTATGCTCTGAAAACATTGTACCCGCCATAGGTACGAAACGAGGTAACACCCGAGAAGACGTACCCCCGGCCCCCGATCTCGGATCGGGTTGTCTTGAGCTCACCCCCGCCAAGTCTCCCAAAATCACCTTCTCCTGCCAGTTTTTCCACACACACGCCAAGAATCTAACCACATATCCCAAACACATGCACAGCGAAGCTCAGTGTATATACACGCATGAATATAGTAGTAGTAGTAGTAGTAGTAGGGCAGTCAAGGACAAGGTAAATAAAGGGGCAGTGCACGGTTCATCATATCTATCATCATGCATGAAGTAAAGCACTAGCAGTTCTAATAGCAATGCCTAATGGGTGTTCAAAGTAGGTCGGGTGTGAACCTGCGAGCGGGTAGTCGTCGAAGTCCTGGGTCAGCTCTCCGGCTCCGGCAGCTCCTAAATCCGTATTAACATAAATAAGCACGGCTGCTAAAGCAATAACTCCAGACGAAAAATAATTTAGACCCAAAACGGAGGCAAACTCTAGTCTAGCGCGGAGTTTCAGATTCTAGAAGACTTTAGGAAAAGGTTTTATATTTTTTGGAGTTAAAACGGATTTATTATGAATTTTCTAAAGGAAAATACATTTCTGAAAATAAAATATGCATATACAATATCACTAACTTTAGGCTAGCTACAGGCCAGCTCTAGCTATCTCTAACTTAGCTCTAGGTTGTCTGCAAGCTAGCTCCAGCGGCTGACGCGGCAGCCTCGTGCTCGGCTTTAAGCCAGCGGCTGCACGCATGGCTGCTGACGGGGCAGCACACGTGGCGGGGCGCTCGGGATCCCGCCCGGCTTGGCTGCGGCACGACGCGGTGTGGGCCGGCGTGTGGCCTGGCCGTCGGTGGCTGGCCGCACGGGATCTGACCGGATCATCTACAGCGCGACGTGTGTGTGTGTGTGCTATCGTGTGCAACAAAACCCTAGGGGTTTTTGGCCAGCCGCCTGGTGTTCGATGAAATTCCCCAAAGGGGTTTCCGGCGCGGCAAAGCTCGTCGGCGGCTCGACAACAAGAGACACGGTGTGACTAGAGAGACCCTAGAGATCACATTTGGACCAAGAAAGGTAGGACCTTTTGCTGGAGCATGGCTCGACGGCGACGGCGGGAAAACGAGCATGGCGGAGCTAAGCTTTTAGTCGCTGGCGCAGGCGTGTGGGCGCGCAAGTGCGCCGGGCGTGCACGCGTGCGTGTTTGTGAAGAGAAAAGACCCCAAAAAACTGGGGCTTTGCCCCCTATCTGTGCGCACAGGGCCGGTCCTGGCCAAGGCGGCGCCTTGCCCGGCGGGCGCGACAGCTGGACGCGGGGTTCCAGGGTTGGTTCGCTGGCGAGCGCGCATGGGTGCGCACGTGCGCGGCCGGAAGAGGAGCACGGCGCATCTAAAGGCATCGTGTTTACCTCCCTGCGCGTGCGTGCACCGAGGTGCAAGCCGGTGGCTTGGTCGCATCGGCGCAACGAGCAGGGCGGCACGGTGCGAGGGCGATCGATCAAAGGGGAAACAGGGCCAAGCGAGGTATGTGCACGCATTGACGAAGGCAGTGGCACCTGCAGGCGTAGGGCACAGCGCGATGGCCGGCAACTCAGGTGACGACAGTCTACGGCGGTGGCGCAGTGCGAGCAGAGGCAGACACAGAGTAAACACGGCGAGTTCATCCTCCCCACAGCGCGAAGGCCGGGCTTCACAGCAGAGAGAAGGACGACGGCGCTCACCTGGTGACCCTGGTCGAAGTGGCGAACGGCGGTGCAGTGGGCGGAGCAGAGACGGCGGCGCGGCTCGGAGCAAAGGAAACAGAGTGGGCGCGACTTCAACAGGGATAGCTCCGGCTTCGCGGTGAACAGGTGCTCCTGTGGACGGCCTCCGGCTTCGCGACGAACTCCCTCGGACGGCCTCCCCGCCTTCTTCTCCTCCTCCCCTTCTTCTTCACAGGCGGCGGTGGAATTTGGGGGAAAAACCCCAGATGAGGCTAGGTTGGGGAAGGCAGCGGCGGTGCCTCTTATAGGCGAGAGAGAGAGATGCGGACGGCTGGATGGGCGTGGGTTGAGGTGTCGCCCATCCATGGCGTCGGCCACGAGCGGTACGGGGAGCTCTGGCCGAGCTAGCGTAAAAGGGGGTAAAGCAGAGAGGGGGAAGACGACGTTGATGTGTCGTCTGACGCGTTGGCCCCACTCATCGGCAACCTGGAGAAGAGGAACAGCTGGCGGGCTTAGGTGGGCTGAGTTTAAATGGGCCGGCGGGTGCTTAAGGTGGACCGGCGAAACAAAGGGAGAGCTGAGGGGCCTCCAAAGGACTTCGCCGGTGAGGAAACAGCCCAGAACTGGGTTAGGTGGTCTTCCCTATTTTCCTAATTTCTTTACTCCTATTTAAATAGATTCAAATTTGAATTTAGAATTCAAATTTGATTCCCACACAAATAAAACCCAAATAAAAGCCAAAGAAGTCCAAGGTTATCACACTAGCATTTTATATTTCCTAGAATTTTTATTTTGCTCAAAAATAAATGTAGGAATATTGGGGAAGAATAGAAGGCATCCTTATTCAAATTAATCAAGCACTTCAATTACTCACCAAAAATTTTAAATTCCTCATTTTCATAAACTAAACATCTCGTAAAATTACAGGATGTTACACTCCTGATCTGCAAAGTACACTGTTTGCATGTGATTACTTGTCTTCTTGCCACACGTGACCTACACAGTATGTGCTTCTGCCAGACCTTGTCTGTTGCGCCCTATCAGACTTTTTGTCTGTTGCGCTTTGTCATGTTGTGATGAGTAAGTTGGCTAGTGATCTCATGCTGCTTTGCACTATTGCCTCATGACTCTACAGTTCACTTCTCCAACTAGCCAAACTCCGTGTCAGACGGCCCACCTACTATATGGTCTTGTACTTGCTAGTTTTACGACTTCTTCAGTTCTACAACCTGCTACGACTTCATTCGACGAGATCCGCACCCGCTACGACTCTGCGTCTTATTTGCACCCACTATGGCTCTGCAGCGTAAACGGACCTTATACCGATCAGCCTATACTTCTGCTTCCTGAGCAGAATAGTCATAGGTTCGATTGAAGACCTTCTTGAGATAGGCATACCTCGCTGCTATGCTAGATCCGTCTGGGCGCCTGGAGTCCAGATCAATCAAGTCTATGATTTCGATGGGCCTCCTGAAGGTCGATGTGCCTGCTACCCCGGTCTACAATACCACAGTACCCCAGCTCTCCTGGATAACTGGCAGCTATGCTGGTCGTCTGGAAACCAAAATGGCCTTCCTGAGTTCGGCATACCTTAGTAGCTTGGTCTTTCAATACCCCGATACTGTTCAGGCCCTGCCAACCTAGTTGGGTGCCCCGGATGCATGACATTCTTGAGGTCGGTGTGCATTTCTAGCCATGCCAGCATGCTCTGGGCACCACTAGAATAACTACTTTGAGGAATGAAGGCCTCTCTATGGGGTGCGTGCCCAGCTGGCCCTGCCAGACATCTCCTAGTGCTTGGGTGCTATTAGCGTGTGAAGGACCGAATAGGGCGACCAGAGAGGGGGGGCGTGAATGGGAGCCGATAAAAATTCTCCCCTTAGGTCGAACTCGGCCTATACCCCGATTGCCACTCCAAACGCTCACGCACACAAAGGAAGCTCCAAACAAGGCACACACAAGCCTAGAAGACCAAGAGACAAGCCTACGAGCAAAGAGCGGAAGCAACTGGACAAGAATCAAAGCACTTGGCACAATCTGGAAATGCCAGGTGCGGACTGTCCATGCAGTACGGGCGGACTGTCCGCGTGTGTACAGCGGACTATCCGGATCTACCCCGCGGACCGTCCGAAATAAACACCAGAGCCACCAGAGCCGCACCCCGAAAATACAGACTGTCTGAGGACGACACGCAGACTGTCCGCCAAAAACTTGGCAACGCGGACTGTCCGTGAAACCCTCGTGGACAGTCCGCCAAACCCCTTGCAACCAAAAACTAGGGCTGAAACGGATCGAAACGAAGACGCGCAAGAACACGAAGAACACGCTACGAACAGCAGGAAGCGCGGACTGTCCGCGGCTATGGTGCGGACTGTCCGCGATCCACGAACAGAACCAAAAACGCCCGACTCGCGGGGTCAACTCCAAGAACTCATCACAGGATCTCCCAAACGGTAGAAGCCCTTGAGACAAGACTTTGGGGAGATTATATGCGTCACACAAGGATGCTATGCCCCAAAAATCTTGACTTCTAACTCCCTAAATCACCAGGAATCGCGGATCACACAAGCACCACCATGAACTCGGGCTCCAACCAAAAACGCACGAATCGAAGGCTCTCCACAGCGTTTGAGGGGTCAAGATCACACACAAACATGCGTAAGGCATCCACCCATGATCCCCTCAAAGAAATCCGTGAAGAAACACCCTCAAAATCATGAATCGAGCGAAGAACGAAACTCCCCAAAAATAGTCCCAAAAATGACACGAAAATCACAGAGGACTAGGAGATCATCGGGACGCCGAATGCTTCCATACATCCAGAGGTCAGATTCTGTACAAGAGTCTAGCCTAAGGAATCCAGAGGGAAAAGAAGCAGTTCAGAGAAATCTACCGGGGGAGAAAGCCCTAGAGTCCAAGAGAGAGAGATGTCATCCACCTCTCCGCTATTTATACGAAGTCCATCGGAGGCAGATAAATGACCACGCTACCACTACTGCTTGAAATTAAGATACAACCCCTCAGGGGCATTTTGGTCAAGTCTTCATCGAGCGGACATGCTTCCACCGCGGCCTTGCTTAGCATCGACGCGAGCCCCGCGATCACGCCACGTGCCCCCCGCCTCGAAGCTTCCCGAAGCTCCCGGATCACCGTCTCCGTCGCCTCGGGCCTCTATGCTTGGTTTAGAGGCCCAAACCAAGAAACCGTCCACCGATGATTTTGTGGGCAAACCAACAAACCCCGCGTGCAAGCTTCGGGCTTCAACCGCTACCTTGCACCGGCCCATGTTCTCGACTTCAGCCCGCCAGTCTTGCACCGCACGGCTCGCACTCGACCCCATCGGCCACCGGGTCCATCGAACCAAGCCTACTTGCCACTCCATCACCCGGAGGCCGCCACGGCTAAGGCCTTTTGCGCTTGTTCTTCACCTGCACCGACACGAGTCAGGCCACAACCTGTACCTACACACTTAGCCAAGCATCAGTCCACACAACGTTGTCAATCACTCATCACTAAGGAGCGACCCTCCACTGGTCCTCGGACACACCTGGTCCTCAATCTCCCCCTTGATGAGTGCATTGACAACACCCATAGTAACCATGATAGAGAAAAAGAAAAGAAAACAGCCACGAACACAAACCTCCCAAGCAAGTGATCCAAAGCCAAAGAACAAGCGAAAACTCAATCACTCGCCAACCCAAGTCTCGGCCCCCTAAGACAAGGGCAACGGCTCGACACAGTCGAGACAAAGCTAAGCTCACAAAGAGCACACTACAAAGCACAAAACTCAGGAAAATCAAAGGAGCTCCCCCTCCACATAAGCAAACTCCCCCTAAGCAAATTCAACCTCCTCTTCTCAATTTTTTCTCCTCACGTGCAACATCTCACAAATGCATACCAATTTTGCATAAGAGCTCCCAATGCATGAAAATTCTTCTCCACAATATCATACAAAACTCTCCCCCTTGTTGACAATGCATGAATCAAGGTATATGAAACTCTTCCCCTTGTTTTCATGAAAAATGCATGTCAAAGCATATATACAGTCTACCAAGCTTCTCAAATATACAAAGAGCACAACAAAATGCTACACATGAGACATAGAGCAAGCAAAGTAGACGTGGTGTAGTTAGCACATTGCCATCAAGAAGGTAGACACATATAAGCATGTGACATGGCTAAAAGCAATTTTAAGCAATATTTTCACAAATAAGCATTCATCTCATGAGCAAGAGCCTATCCATGGCAATTTGAACACAAATGCACTAGATCATTCACAATTTATACAAGATCACAAATTCTCATCACAAGATCATTATAAACGCCCATAAGCTACTCAAGTCATGTTAAAGCCACCGAGCCATGTGTCTACTTCTCAAGATATGAATATCCAGACATAAAAACATGATTAGGAGGTCATTTTTCAAGCAAAAGGCAATTCATACACCAATTTCATTTTCAAGATTAAACATGGTACATGAAGTGCCTTTGCGGCAAAAAGAAGCTTATGCTCCTCCCTAAGCAAGCAAAAGGGCTAAACATTTACAATGACAAAGGATCTTTGACCCCAAGCAAAGAGAATATGATCCTCAAGCACAAACTGAGCATGATATAAGCATTTGAGCACAAATTTTGCAAAGGCAAGCATCTACTCATGAGAGAAGCCATTTTATCATTTTCACAAACAAAATGCTATCTCATCATACATATATGGCAAAACCATCAAGAGCATAGTATTCACATCCACCAATTACCACACATGCACAAGTCTCACAAATAGCACATCAGTGATCCATGTATATAAGAGAAGCTCATTTCTAGCAAAAGTGATCCAAAGATGGCTATCCTACCAGGTTTGGTACAGAAAGTAAAATGCATGAAGAAAATGCAACAAAATGAACATATTACACATATATACATGAGAAGCTCCAAGACCCAAGCTAGAAAGGAAAGCACACCCCAAGCTCACCCCGCAAGCGAGTGAAAGTGGCTTGATCAAGCGGTTTGGTGAAAATGTCAGCTAGGTGGTCTTGGGTAGGAACATAGGACAAAGATTTGTTTCCCTTTTCCACATTGCCTCTCAGGAAGTGGTACCTCACTTCTATGTGTTTCGTTTTGGAGTGGAGGACAGGATTTTTGGCTACGCTTATGGCACTGGTGCTGTCACAGAAAAGTGGAACCTAGGAGCACTCCTCTCCAAAATCACTCATGGTATAGGTCATCCAAAGCAGCTGGGAACAACAACTAGCAGCAGCCACATACTCAGCCTCGGTGGTGGACTGGGCTACACTCGATTGCTTGCGAGATGACCAAGAGACCAAAGAAGAACTAAGGAACTGACAACACCCAGAAGTGGACTTGCGATCCAATCGACACCTAGCGAAATCCGCATCAGAAAAACCATGAAGCCTGAGTGTCGAGGAGGCAGAGTACCAAAGACCAAACTCAGGAGTGTAGTTCAAGTACCTGAAGATTCGCTTGACGGCCTGCCGATGTGAAGTTCTCGGTGAAGCCTGAAAACGAGCGCATAGACACACGCTGAAATGTATGTCTGGCCTCGTCGCCGTCAAGTAGAGGAGGGAGCCAATCATGCTCTGGTACTCCTTCTGGTCCACGGGTTCGCCGTCCTCGTCCGCATCCAAAGCCGTAGTCGTGCTCATCGGTGTAGTCAGCGGCTTGGAGTCGTTCATGCCAAACTTCTTCACCATGTCCCTGGTGTACTTCGCCTGATGTACAAAGGTCCCGTCCTTGCACTGCTTGATCTGGAGACCCAAGAAAAACTGCAGCTCACCCATCATGGACATCTCAAATTCCCTGCTCATGTCATCTGCAAATCTGGCAACAAGATCATGAGAAGAGCCACCAAAGATTATGTCATCCACGTATATCTGAACAATCAAAAGGTCATTCCCATGCTTAAGGAGAAACAGGGTCTTATCAACTGTGCCCATCACAAACCCCTTACTCAGCAAAAAGCCTCTCAACCTGCCATACCAAGCTCTAGGTGCCTGTTTCAACCCATAGAGCGCTCTCTGGAGTTTGTATACACGCTGTGGGTATTTTTCACTCTCAAACCCCGGGGGTTGCCTCACATACACTTCTTCCTCTATCACCCCATTCAAGAAAGCACTCTTGACATCCATTTGGTACAACTTGAACCCTTTAGCCACGACAAAGGCTAGAAGGATCCTAATTGCCTCCAAACGGGCCACAGGAGCAAATGTCTCTTCATAGTCTATCTCCTCCTTCTGGTTGAAACCCTGCGCCACCAACCTCAACTTGTTTCTCACAACCATCCCATTCTCACCCTCTTTGTTCTTCCACACCCACTTGGTACCTATGGGACGGCAATTTGGCGGTGGATCGACTAACACCCAGACTTGGTTTCTCTCAAAGTTTTCCAACTCCTCATGCATGGAATTCACCCAATTCTCTTCAGACAAAGCGTGTCAAATATCTTTGGGCTCGAAAGAAGCAAGAAAAGCAGAGTGAGCGAAATGAGAAGTATTCCTTGACCTCGACCGTGTAGTGCATTCATGAAGGTCACCAATGATGGTCGTCGGTGGGTGATCCACTTGTACTCGCCGGGGAGCCTCTCGCCTGGACACAACCTCCCCCTCAGCAGCAGCCTCCACTCGAACAGCCTCAGTCGTAGTGGGCGTAGGGGATGGTCCGTCCTCGATCGTCGTCGTAGTAGTGGAAGCAGTACATACACGATCAGCCGCTGGAGCATCACCACCATCATCGTCGTCGTCTCCATCTCCGTCCTTCTCATCCTCAAAGATCCTCGCCCCAATCTCCTCGTCCCCTGCACACTCAAAAGTAGAAGAGCTACATGGCTGTGTCTCGTCGAAGGTAACCTCGCAAGTCTCCATGATTCGGTTAGTGTCAATGTTGAGCACACGATATGCTCTAGAATGAATCGCATAACCAAGGAAAATCCCATCCAAACATCGAGACTCAAACTTATCCAACTTGCCCTTCTTCAGAATGAAACACTTGCAACCAAAGGCTCTAAAGTGACTCACCTTGGGTTGTCGGCCATGCATCAGCTCATAAGAGGTCTTCTTCTTAAAGGCACGAAGGAAGATGCGATTTGAGACATAGCAAGCGGTATTGACCGCCTCGGCCCAGAAACGCCTAGGAGTCCTATGCTCATCGAGCATCGTCCTGGCCATCTCACAAAGGGTCCGGTTCTTCCTCTCCACTACGCCATTCTGGCAAGCGACGTATGGAGAAGAGTACCGATGATCGAGACCAAGATCACTGCAAAAGGCATCAAAATGAGAGTTCTTGAACTCTGTGCCATTGTCACTGCGTATCGCTCGAATGGCATCACCATGTCTCTCATTCTTCAACCTCAAGATCAAGTCTCCAACAAAGCCAAATGTCTCACTCTTATCCTCCAAAAAGAAAACCCAAGAGTACCTCGAAAAATCATCAATAACCACAAGAACATACCACTTCCCACCAGCAGAGCGAACACGAGCTGGCCCAACCAAATCCATGTGCAACAGCTCACAAGGTCATTCGGTCATGACTGAAGTCAGAGGGGCGTGAGAAGCGGCAACCATTTTTCCATGCCGACAAGAAGCACAAACCAAATCCTTCTCGAACTTCAACTTAGGCAATCCTCGGACAAGATCAAGACCACTCAAGCGGGAAAGCAACTCAAAACTCAAGTGTCCCAACCTCCTATGCCATTTCCAAAGCTCAGCCGAAAAACCAGCAACAAAGCATCATGGAGGACCAATAGACTGGGAAAAGTCAGCATGAAAGATTTGACCCTCGGGGACGATCGTACAGACAAGATCGCCTCGAGAATCAAGCACACGAGAAGCACCCGACTTAAAACGAACCTCAAAACCTTCGTCAAGTAATTGAGATACTGACAGCAGGTTAAAACCAAGTGACTTGACCAGGGCCACACTTCTTAAGGTCACCTTACTACTCACCTTCACCATACCTTCAGCAAGCACTCGTCCTCTCCCGTTATCCCCGAAAGTGATGTACTCCCTCGTACTCACCGGGGTGAGGCTGGAGAACCACCCACGATCTCCGGTCATGTGTCGTGAGCAATCGGAGTCGATCAACCAAAAGTTCTCCAAGCCTCCCACCTGCAATAAAAAACGAGGACGAGAATGAGCAAGCGACTCAACACTAGGGTTAGTACCAAAAGAGTCAAACCAGTGCTGAGCCATTTGGTCAAAAGAAGGGTTAGCAAAATCCATCCTCCCAAAACCTCAAGGCGGAGCCCTCTCACGCCTACCACCAAAGAACCTGTCACGTCTCACTGGAGGAGTACGCGCACCACGAGGGGGAAAACGTGGCTCGTAGTCCATTTAAGACCCAAAGCTCCGATCGTGCCTCCCAAACTCGTAACGGTCACGAGAAGGAGCACGTCGAGCCAACTCACCACGCCCAAACCCAACACACTTGTCTCTCTGAGGGAACACACCTCCACCTCCACGAGTGGGAACTGTACGCACATACACCTCACCCCTAGGTAGAGGCCCTCTACGAGGCTCAGGCACACCATGAGAAAGGTGGTACCTGTCCTTGTTTGCCATCTCCCTAGCAAACCGCTCATCCCTCTTCCTCCGGAAACAGAACTCATCCTTGTGTCCATCCCTCCCACAATACTCACAATGGAAGCGAATAGGCACTGGCTTAGGCGGTGGCTTCTCTGTGGGCTTCTCAACACTTTTCTCTCCTGACTTCCCCTCAAAGACATTACCCAGGTTGCTCACAAACTTGATGGGTTTCTAGTAATTTTCTGTTTTCTGGGGGAACACTGGTGGGTCTGGAGTTGTATCAAGCTTGTTTCGGAGGTGGTTTGGCTTGGGTGCATATTTGTTCATGGGTATGGTGTGTGGTTGAGTAGGGATCTCTTCAACTTTCTCTTCTCCCTCACCACTCTTCTCACCACACTTCTCAGCCCCCAACGCCTGACCATCAAACCTCTTGAACTGAGCCAACATCAAACTCAATTGTGGCTCATGCCCAGACAACCAACTCATCAATTTCCTAAGCTCATCATTTTCATCCTGCAGACGATCAACATAATGTGCAAGTTCCATGTTCTTCAAAGCATGCATTTCACAAGTTGAACATGATGTAGGAAGAGGAGCTTTCAATGCCGCCTCAAGAGAAACAATTCTAGTGTGAGACTCATCTAGCCTAGCATGCAAAACAGGGCATGAGGTACAAGCACCTAGTAAAGCTGGCCTAGACTTCAATTCATCACACTCAATCCTAACAATATCTAGTTCCTCCAAAGTAGAGGCATGCTTCTCCTTGAGAGCAGTCAAATCAGCAAGAAAAACTGAGCAGTCACCACAATCAATCTCATCAGACACCACAGGAGCAGATTTCAAAGCAGCTATCTCATCCACAAGCAAGGATTCATGTTCAGCTACCTTGTCCTTAGCATCACCCAACAAAGACCTAAATTCCCTCTTCTTCTTATTAGTTTTCTAAGCACATCATCACGGTTGTCAAGCAACTCATTCAGCCTAGCATTCTCCTCTAGCAAGAAGTTGGGATCTTGTGGTACCTCTTCATCGGAGTCGTAGTTCGAATCCGAGCTGTGCTTCCCACCCTTCTTCGAGTGCGCCATGCCGCAAAAGCCTCCTTGCGCGATGAAGCTCAGGCCGGTGAAGTTCTTACCCGTGTGCCGCTTGTCCTTGCGCTTCTCTTGTTCATCCTCGCTGCTCGAGTCGGAGGAAGCATCGCTTGATGTCGAGTCGATGTCGCTCGCTCCGGCCACCATTGCTAGAGCGGTCTTCTTCTTGTGGCCCCACTCTTCTTGTGCCTTCTCTCGCCCTTGTCCTTGTGCTTGTCCTTGTAGTCGTTCTGGGAGCGGTGCTTGTTGTAGTCGTGCTTGGGCTTGCCCTTGTAGTCGTTCTTGATCTCCATGGCTTCAGGAATTCGGCGATGAAGTGCCCGTGCTTCCCGCACCGATAGCACATCCCCGAGCTCCGCCTTGCATTCTTGCGGTTCTCGTACATCTGCCCAAACCTCTTGCTCAACAAGGCGAGATCATCCTCGCTCAGCACCTCAAAGTCCTCATCTGGCAAGGACACAAGACAAGACAAAGAGAAGCCAACAGAGTTAGCGTTAGTCCTCAATCCTGAGATGAGAGCCAAACTATGGGAATCAGTGGGGCTCTCGCTCTTGGCTCTCAAGCCACGATCAACCTCTGAAGACCTGAGCTTGGAGAACAGCTCATCCAGCGACAGCGTGTCATACGCGCTCGACTCCTCAATGGCCTTGATCTTGGCTTCCCACACAGACCTATCCAGGGCATGCAAAAGCTTGATAGCTTGATCATGATTCGTGTATGGAAGCACTGTCACATTGGCCCTCATGTTGTTGACTATGCAAGTGAAGCGCTGGAACATAGCATCGGTCGACTCACCGGGGAGATGAGTGAAGTTCTCGTACTCTCTCCGGTAAGTGGTAAACATACGGGCTTGCACTTGGGTATTGCCAACATGACATTCTTCAGCTTGAGCCAAATCTTTCCGGCCACATCCTCTCCGTACACTCGATCAAACTCCGAGGCACAGAGAGCACGGAACAAGTAATCAACGGCCTTGCTGTTGGACTCAAACATGTCCCGCGATCTTGGAAGCAGAAAACTATCTGGGATGACATAATGAGGATTCTGAGTGACCTCCCAGATCAGAGTTCCCTTCCCACGCAAAAACGCGCCCATGCGCCTCTCCCACATCGGGTAATTCTTGCCATCAAAGTGCGGAGGACCCGACCCCTTGCCGTAATCGCCCATCTTTTGATATCAAGAAGATCCGTAACCGGCTCTGATACCAATTGAAGGACCGAATAGGGCGACCAGAGAGGGGGCGAGTGAATGGGAGCTGATAAAAATTCTCCCCTTAGGTCGAACTCGGCCTATACCCCGATTGCCACTCCAAATGCTCGCGCACACAAAGGAAGGTCCAAACAAGGCACACACAAGCCTAGAAGACCAAGAGACAAGCCTAGGAGCAAAGAGCGGAAGCAACTAGACAAGAATCAAAGCACTTGGCACAATCTGGAAATGCCAGGTGCGAACTGTCTGTGCAGTACGGGCGGACTGTCCGCGTGTGTACAGCGGACTATCCGGACCTACCCCGCGGACAGTCCGAAATAAACACCAGAGCCACCAGAGCTGCACCCCGAAAATACGGACTGTCCGAGGACGACACGTAGACTGTCCGCCAAAATCTCAGCCACGCGGACTGTCTGTGAAACCCTCGCGGACTGTCCGCCAAACCCCTTGCAACCAAAACCTACAGCCGAAACGGATCGAAACGAAGATGTGCAAGAACACGAAGAATATGCTACGAACAGCAAGAGGTGCGGACTGTTCGTGGCTATGGTGCGGACTGTCCGCGATCCACGAACAGAACCAAAAACGCCCGACCCGCGGGGTCAACTCCAAGAACTCATCACCAGATCTCCCAAACGGTAGAAGCCCTTGAGACAAGACTTTGGGGAGATGATATGCGTCACACAAGGATGCTATACCCCAAAAATCTCGACTTCTAACTCCCTAAATCACCGGGAATCGCGGATCACAGAAGCACCACCATGAACTCGAGCTCCAACCAAAAACACACGAATCGAAGGCTATCCACAGCGTTTGAGGGGTCAAGATCACACACAAACATGCGCAAGGCATCCACCCATGATCCCCTCAAAGAAATCAGTGAAGAAACGCCCCCAAAATCACGAATCGAGCGAAGAACGAAACTCCCCAAAAATAGTCCCAAAAATGACACGAAAATCACAGAGGACTAGGAGATCACCGGGACGCCGAATGCTTCCATACATCCAGAGGTTAGATTCTGTACAAGAGTCTAGCCTAAGGAATCCAGAGGGAAAAGAAGCAGTTCAGAGAAATCTACCGGGGGAGAAAGCCCTAGAGTCAAGAGAGAGACGCCATCCACCTCTCCGCTATTTATACGAAGTCCATCGGAGGGAGGTAAATGACCACGCTACCCCTACTGCTTGAAATGAAGATACAACCCCTCAGGGGCATTTTGGTCAAGTCTTCATCGAGCGGACATGCTTCCACCGCGGCCTTGCTTAGCATCGATGCAAGCCCCGCGATCACACCACGTGCCCCCTGCCTCGAAGCTTCCCGAAGCTCCCGGATCACCGTCTCCGTCACCTCGGGCCTCCGGGCTTGGTTTTGAGGCCCAAACCAAGAAACCGTCCACCAATGGTTTTGTGGGCAAACCAACAAACCCCGCGTGCAAGCTTCGGGCTTCAACCGCTACCTTGCACCGGCCCATGTTCTCAACTTCAGCCCGCCAGTCTTGCACCGCACGGCTCGCACTTGACCCCATCGGCCACCGGGTCCATCGAACCAAGCCTACTTGCCACTCCATCACCCGGAGGCCGCCACGGCTAAGGCCTTTCGCGCTTGTTCTTCACCTGCACCGACACGAGTCAGGCCGCAACCTGTACCTGCACACTTAGCCAAGCATCAGTCCACACAACGTTGTCAATCACTCATCACTAAGGAGCGACCCTCCACTGGTCCTCGTACACACCTGGTCCTCAGTGTGAGACATTCTTGAGGTCGGCATGCCTCGAGTGGCTCTGCCAGACTCTTTGTAGCTATGTAGGATATCTGGGTGTCTCTACAACTGATTATTCATTACCATTATCAGGATTTCTTCTTCTTCTTTCTTGGACCATCAAACCAGCCATGTTGGCCGCTTCAATGCTCGAGGACTACTCTATGAGAGCGTTTTTCAAATGCCCTCTTGTTTTCCTCGTCATTTCGACCTACTGTGAAACCTTGTGTCTCATCAAGTTGGCCCTCGACCTGATTTCTTCTTCTCATTTTTTTGGATCATCGAAGCAGTCTTGCTACCCACGTCAATGCTCGGGGACTACTCTACGAGAGCATTTTCAAACACCCTCTATTTTTTTCTTTGTCGCTTCAACCTATTGGAAGTCTACTTCCTATAGGTTGACACTTGACCTTGCCACTCTCGGGATTCTACAAATTGGTCGGTTGTTAAGCTGGCTACTGATACTTATTCTTTTTGGACCGACATGCACACTATTCGACCTATTGATGGCTCCACGACTTCATCTTGATTCCATCAAGCTCGCTGCGCCTACACATCGCTTGGGGGCTTGTCACACATGGGTACCCCTGGGTCCCCACTGACCAGTCTCACGACCGTCCCCGACAAGTGGGTCCGGCCCACCAGAAGACTTATCGACCTGGTAGTGGGTCCAACAGACCTGATATGTGGCCCACACGACCTCCTGAAGACCTTATCCGGAACGGCGACAAGACTTGGAGCAAACGACAAGATGGCAGCAGGATCCGATAGGCAGTCCGGGAATTGCGGGGAACAGTTGTAATCAACTAGACTTAGGTCTCCTTGTCGTAACCGACCAAGACTCTGGGCGACCGACCTTGTCCGCTGGCCAGTATAAGGTGGGTAGGGCATCCCCCAATGTACGCACCAATCAATCCTCAAGCAATTGACACCAACAACTGGACGTAGGGTTTTACTCTCCGGAGGTCCGAACCAGTATAAACTCGTCGTGTTCTGTGTGCTTTCGCATAACCATCAAGTCCTTTGCTCTAGATTGCCCCCAACCGAACCTAAATAAACCACCGGGGTTAACCCCTCTTTGGCTGTGTGTTGGTGTTTCTTAACGTCACCACTGGGCGCCGTGGCAGCGTGAGCGTGTAAGAAACTCTCGGGTACACTGACGAGTGCGAACGAATCCGCAAGCGCCCGGATACACTGTTGTAGCACTTCTCCCTAGGAGAATGAGTAATCCCGTCGGGTTTCATTCCCTAAGGACGGTGTGTAACCAGAGAGGGTCTATCCAAGGACACCAACTTTCGCTGGGATAGGTCGGGATACAAGAAGCACTTCCTTAAGGGACTTAGCTCTCAAGATGTATTCTGTCAGGTCTCAGTCATCCCCGCGGGGCGACAACACTCCAAGGTGCTGGCAAGCGAGCCCAACTCGGTACGTGACGTAGAGGGTTGACAAAGGGTCCAACAGGCTGTCACCACTGCGGCCTACCTCTACGCTACGATCGTACGTGGTCTTCGCAGGAAAATCAGGGCCCAGACACCACGTATGTACCCCAAATAAAATACTATAGTGCGGTTACGTCTGTCGACCCGCTAACTACACTATAGCAACTGTATAGATACGGTCCCACGAACAAGGGGAAGATCGGAATCAGATCTAGTCATTGAGCTACGGAGCAGAAAGGAAGCTATGGATGCAGATAAACGAGATACAGCGGACTTACTTAGCTAAACAGGATCAGAGCATGCAAACAAGTAAATGAACTACTGCTCTGGCTCTAAAGGATCGAAGCCTTTTGTCATGAAGAACACAAGCCTCTAACTTATGAACGAGCCACAAACACAAGAACAAAACAATCATGCATGATATCCACTATAGTCTAAATAAGAAATGCTGAAATACTCACTTTGGTCTAAATGAAGAACAAGCATCCACGAGGACATCAACTCACTCCTCACCCCTACTCTACCTCTCAACTAATCCTAGTCTAGATCTCTCCTCATCACCATTCTACCACAAAGAGGTGAGAATCACCTCTCATGGGCAGAATTAGAGAGTGGGAGAGAGAGCTACACAAGAGAGAAGTGAAACTTGAGAGCTTGGTGGTGTGTGAGAAATGGAGCCCCTCCCCTCCTATTTATAGACGAGGAGGCTTGCTCCGTGCATCAAAGTGCTCCTTAACACCCGGGAATGCAACCAAGGACCAATAGGGAGCAAACACGTGGAGGGCCAGGATCAACCGACCCTAGGTCGGTTCGGCCGATCCTAGGGTCGGCCGAAACCCCTGGCCGGCCTTCTGGCTTGTGCTTCGTCTGGCTCGCTTCCATGTGGGCCCTAATGCCTCTCCTCCGTGCATGGCACGTTTCCTGGCGGTTTAGTTGGCAAAGTGGGCCCATGGATCCATGTGATGCTGACATGGCAGCGTATGATTCGTCGAGAGTCCCTCACACGGATTGGTGACATCATGGATCCAGGAGAATCCATGTGGCAGCCCCTGATTGGCCAGCATTTGAGTGCCTTGGATTGGAGTGGAGTGAAAGTGCATTGATTCCTCCCATTTCTTAAGCTAAATACCTGCATTCGAATAGACATCGACACTGGTGGAAAGTATGAGTTTAAGCACCTATTCTAGTGTGGATGTGCAATTCATGCTCAAATTTGCAGGAGTTGACGATCATAAAAATGGCAAATATCGACCGTCAACACTGTGCAGATCTAAACCTCTGACACTACTACGAGCCCAAGGTACAATTTGCAAATAGATTACCTATGTCTAATGTTAATAGTTATTTTGCAAGTACCGCACATCCTTATGTTGATGTTGCTAGATTTGATACTACTAGGCATATTACATCAGCTAGTACTTGTTGAAATGGTTTCTATTATTCAAACTATAATTCTGAATTTAATATGCAAAAGCCATTGTCAAATAGTATGCATACTTTGAATTTTAATTCCACTAGCAACATACAACATTACCCTCACACACCAGCTGTGCAACCAGTTCAAGAGTCGGTAAACATATATCAAGGCCAAACTAACATGGTGAGTTCGGCCAATTTTTATGGAACACCACATACTATTAAATCTACTAATATTCAGCAAGGTGTTTCATCTATGCATTCATCGGCTGGAAATTCACAATATGTGATTATGCCACAAAACTTGCCGGTGAATGAGAAAGTTAGCTATGCTAATTCTAGTTATTCGGCCAGCTGTTCTCAAACATCATGTGCCATAAATCTCTATAATATTCAGCAAGGTAGAGATGAATCTGTTTTTAAATACTTAACCGATTCAAAGAAACAAAAAATCTATGTTTAATTTATCTATATCTAATTCAGATTTAGCTAACCTTGCTTTCAGAGGCTTAAAATCATCGCTTAGAGAAAGGCTGCAAGGCATAGAGTTTCATTCACTTGCTAGTGTGCTTGTAAGGGATATGGCACATGAATTAAGAATGAAAGAAGAAAATGAAAACAATTCAAATTTGATCAATATACATTCTGAATTTGTTACGTCACAAGAGTCAAGTGTTGCTGCACAAGAGCATGTTAAGCATAACAAATAGCAATACTTGAATTTTCTAAATCCGAAGGTGTCGTGCACCTTTATGGTGATTATCATGCTATTGAACAACAAGTTCAGGCTGAAAAAAGTTCAGAACATCAAAATGTTGAAAACCATGACAAAGGAGGCGAGAAGGAAACATTAGCATGTCAACACGAGGTGATTTCCAGCAAACCTGGAAGACCCGGTCTAACCGGCCCTATGACCCGGTCTGACCGACCTGAACAGAGTGTGAGTGTTGGCTGCCATCATGAGGAGAACTATGACATTATCCACATGAAGGTTCCTCACCTCTCCAATTTATTTGAAAAGGTATGCTTTCCAAGTACTTCCCAATTAGATCCTACATTTTCAATAAATTCATATTTGAGTGATTCTATCATAAATAATTCTAAGAGATCGATTGAGGATGGTGATTTACTTACTAGCAGTAGTATACCTTCAGTTTCTCTCAGCCAATGTATTGTGAAAATTAGAAAGGTTGATCATAGAAATACTTTGACTTTTAAAATTTCTCCTTCGTCATTGTTAAAGTTTTTCTCTACATGGTGTGCTTATGGTCATTTTGGATTTAAATGCAAAAGATCAAAACCGAGAGCCATTGTGAAATCCTATGATAATATAGTGATAAGATCTAAAGCATCGGGTATGAGAAGTGTAAAGAAAGGTATAGCCGAATTGGTTGATAAGAAATCTGAACCATTCGTTTGCTTAGCCTTAAAAACTTCTCCACAAAACCATCGGTTGGATAAGATAAAGTACACCTTTGATTTAACTTTGTGTAATGATTATTTGGTATCTTGCTAGAGAATAATTTTATTAAACTTTATTATCACAAAGTTAGTTCATCACCTCTTGAGTTAGGAGATAGAAAATATTGCAAGTGGCATAATTCCTTTGATCATAAAACTAGTGATTGAAATACTTTTCGCCAATTTATATAATCGGCCATTAATGCTGGATGATTGAGATTTTCTCAAACACAAGAGGATGACCAGTTGGTTCCAGTTGGTCTTGATAACAAAAAGTTACTAAATTGGCCAGCACCAGCCAGTTCATGTACCAATGAAAATATTTCCAAAGATGAAGATTCAAAGCTCCCAAGTGACGAGAAGGACATCGTTCATAACTTCCAAGATCAAGCAATTATTGAGGACGATGAGCCTATCAAGTTCCCAGAAGTTACTGGGTGGCAAACAGATTTTTCTACATCAAAGCAAGAACATGTTATTCCTGTTGTGCTGGGACAGGAGGTTAGACCAAGTAGGCAAGGAGGTCTAACCGGGTTGGGGCAACAAGTCAAACCGGTTGGTTCAGGTCTGAAAAATCCAAAAATCTTGAGACCTGAGTGTCCTATAGCTAATGGAGGTAGAGATCATGTCAAGCACCATGGTAAAAAGCTGAAGCTCACTTTTGATGAACTTCTGGCTAAGTATCAAAAGGAGAATGAGGCCAAGCATGCTAATCAGTCAAATGGTGTTAAGTCATCGAAATTGCCTCCTAAACATAATTATGGGAACTGGAATCGGCAAAGAAAGGGTTTTCAATCAGCAGCGTCATATTCTCCTTTTGAGCCATCAATGTCGGTTTCATATGCTCCATATCCCACTAATGTTCATCCTTTCTCATAGTGGGGGTGGAGTGATTCATGGGCACATACTCCTTCATATTTCAGACCATATCATGTTGAGTATGCAGCTCCAAGACGACCATCATGTGCAAGGCAGCCATATTTCAAAAATGATTGTTTTGAGCATAAAGATCGGTCTAGAGTTCAAAATAAGAAAAAGGTTGTCAAGCAAGTTTACCGAGTAAAAACAGGTGGTCGCAAAGATAATGGAAAGCCGATCAATGTATCAAGCACTTCGGTTACTAATGGCAAAGGAAAAGAAAACTCAATCGTCGATCTTTCAAGTGCCAAATCTGAACAAAAGAAGTTGAAGAGGTCGAAAAACAAGAAAAGAGCACCGCTGTCCAAAACCAGAGCGAAGTCAAGTCCTACACTTGATTTATCAAATTGGCAGAAAAAGGAGCTACAAAGGTTTAGTGCTCAAGAGTTGAAAAGGAGAGGCATGGCATGGGTTCCTAAAGGAAGCATTCAAGACACGGGTGATGATCAAGCAAAAGGTGCAACACAGTTGAAGCAGAATAAAAGGTATGAGAAACGGTCTTCAAAACTAAGGTTTGCACCAAATCATCAAAATTATCGGTCGTTACCTAAATCATTTTCTTCACAAATGCCACATATGCCTATGTTTTGTAATTCATCCTTAGGTGTGCTTGATTATCCCTCATACTCTTATTTTGTTCCTTGGGTTCCACATGGATCATCTTCATATCATAGAGGGTCATCACCATATTTCTATGCATATTAATCAATAATAATAGCCTAAATATTTAGTTCTTAGAGATAATTTTCATTTGTGAATTTACATATCTCTACCCTTCTATTTCGGTTGTGCATATTCTTATGGATGGATTCATTATGGATTATATTCAATTATCGTCCTTGACTGGCTGATGAATCTCTTTAGTCATCGTCCTAAAGTGATAGCTTCCCAATGAGAGGTTTCTTATGACTTTTTTGGTGTCTTAAGTGCTCGGGGGGCAAGGTATTAATAAAAGAGTAATTTGCTAACATGGAGTTTCTATTTACTAGATCGGTTTGCAAAATTTCTCACGACATTGGTGTTGTTTTTATTTCACCAACTGATGGTGTTTTGAGATTTTTAGTCGGTTGGAGTATTAAGTCTCAATAAGCAAGCCAGGTATGAAAGTTTTTTATTCAAGCTAAAATTTTGTGATCCATGGTTGCAAAATGATACAAAAACATTTAGGTGATTCATTGCTGAAGGTGCATCGAGTATTTATCTTTGAATAAGTCACTATGTGTATTCTTGATAGCTGTTTAGGTGATCATCTCAACTTTATTATGCATCATCTCTCTAAGCATCAAAATTCATGATTGTCACTCTGAAATAGTAAGCATCAGGTCATGGTGTCCAAAAGACATTCTCATGAGAAAAGGCTGATGTTTAGCAATTCGGAGGGTGCACCCTGGACAGGCCGGTTTGACTGCCATTAGGGGCCAGTCTAACCACCACTAGGGGCCTATCTGACCGGTATGACTGTTATGTTGGCTATTGAAGTTTCAGAACTTGGTGAAGCCAAATTGGCAGCTGATGGGAAAAGCTTGTTACTAGATATTTGCATAATTCAAGATGCATTGAAAGACAAGGTAAAAACAAGCTAAGGTGTTCAAGAGTAATCTGGCCATTGTGTTGACGGTTCAAAACTGTGTTGAAGTTCACCGCAAGCACACGGGTGACTTGGTGCCTTTTCACCAAGGGGGGTGATCCCCAAGGTTCTTGTCAATCCGCGGAGCAAGGGATATACTAGCATTTAATCTAGCACTAATCTAGTTGATTGGAAAGCCTTTGAAAGAGATATTAATCTAAAAAACAATCTAACCTATGTTGATCTAAGGCTAAACTAGATGGCAAAGGTTGGTACAAGAGAGAGATTAAAGTAGATAAGTGTTCCCTCCCTAGGGTCTAGGATCACAAAGACATGCATCTAGTATATGAAAGAGGTGCTGCCTTCTCTAACTTCATGGTGGTTATGCAGTCGCTAGGCCTTTTCCCTTATCTCGTACATGTCACTACGCGAAGGTAATCGACCACTTCGCTAACACATCTATATCTAAGCATCCATAGAGTTAAACTAATCACCACGATTACCACAAACCCTACTAAGATCACATGTTGTGCACACATATGTAAATCAAGCATTTGCAAAGACATAGACCGTGAAGCATCGATAGGCATAGGGTTCATGTAGAGATTTACATATCAAAGATCCATAAAACCCTAGGGGTGAACGGAGGCATTACCCCATCATCTTGCAAATATTGAAGCACATAGGGGCGATGGAGACTCCAGAGAACGTCGTCGATGAAGATGGTAGCAAGGAGACTTAGGAACACCCCTAGGCCGACGGCTTGGAGTCCTCCTCTTGCTTCCTTCCCTCCGCCGGCGTTGATCTTTGTGACGAACTCATCTAACTCTATCCCTCATCTTGCGGCAGCAGCTATCTGGTGAATGGGCATTGAAGGAATGATTGGATGCGGCAGTCGTCGGAGAAAGGGGATATAAATACACCGAGGAGCACCTAAGTCAAAAGGGACCACGAACCAAGGCAAAAAGGGCCTGGGCCGGTCAGCATGGGCCGGCCGGCTTGGGCCTTTTCTGGCCCGGTTCGGGCCCATCTTCATTGGCGTGGCGTTTCTTGCTATTTTGACTTTTTGCCCCTTCATTTGTGTCATTTTGGTGTCATCATCCCCGCGATCAAGATAGGGGGTCTTCTCGCATGAAGTCCGATCTTTACGTCTTAGTCCTCGGGGATGATCCGTCGTAGCACCTTGATCCTTGCCACCTTTGGAAGTGATTTTGCCTTGCACTTGAACACGAACGGAACTCCTCATTTGCTCCTTTGAACTCGTTGTAACTCCGTCTCTTTTGTCCATGTTTTCCTGCAAAAACACAACACTTCCAAATGCACATACAGAGTTGAACTTGTTATATCATTAGTGTGCCTAGTGGCGGGTTAGGTCCATAATCAAGCTCAAACCAAAGTGTAATGAATGCTCTAAGTTGATGGAAATCGACCGCCAACACATTACCAATTAAGTATGGTAAAGACCAATTGACATTATAGGAATTTGGTTGTTTTATGCATTCACAATGGCCAACAAGTGTGAGAGTGACTTCAAGTTAATATTTCAATGAATTCACAGCCGAGGTAGTATGTACTCAGGTTTGTTTCACTCTCATAAGATGTATAAATGACAGCAACAAGTTGAATTCTCTATATTTGACAGATTCAAGTAATACGGCTGATAGATTCTAGCATCCTTAAAAAGTGAAACTTGTTTGCTATTCTTGTGTTCAACATTGTTCCTGTGCAGTTTTGGTTCTGATAAGTATTTCTTAGTACGCAAGCTTTACTAAGAAACAGGAGGGCATATGTTGACACTCAAATTTGACAATTCTGGAAGACCCGGTCAGACCTCTTCCCCAACCCTGTCAGACCGGCCTGATCGAGTTGCTCAAAAGGTTGTTTGGGCTTCACCATTGGATAGTTCTCGTCGAGTAGATCAAGATGTATATGTACAACATCCAAATCGGAGTCCGGATGAGGTAGATATGGCTTCTGGAAGACCTACACCCCGGCAGACCGGTCGGACCGGGATACAGGGGCGGTTAGACCGGGTTTTCCAATGAAATCCGAGTTTGAAGTTGTATTTTGACACAGGATTTGTATAGGCTTCGACTCTTACTGGGGTAAGACCTCTCCACCCTATATTTATGAAGGGCCACGGCCGATTGAGGGGATCACAATCGAGTCAATCTACTACTTTTACTTTTTTACCTCTCAACACCTTTTCCAACCTCCATGTTGTTCCTCTACTGATCTCCATGGTCATAGATGTTGGTTGACCTAGGGCACGCCGGCGACGTACACGCCCTGACGGGGCCCCTCCCGGGCGAGAGTTTCGACGACCTTTGCTAGTTTGCTTGTAAACTAGTCATTGTTCGCCACGTAAGTGCGTCGATTATCTTTTGCTGGTTTGCTCGTAAACCTAAGCGTCCTCCATCACATAAGTGTTGTATTTATCTCCTCGAACGACCATCTTGAGCCATGACGGTCTAACCTCGTTGCCAGGGCAGTCTAACCTCCTTTGGCAGCATCTTTGCCTTTTGGGTTCGTTCGTGACCGGCACGCTCTAGTGCTCTCGTGGGTTGGCTCTAAAAGGTGTCAACAGACACAAAGCAGTAACGAAATGGCAGCGCATAAACAGAGTGTTTCTAGGATCAGTAACCGCATACTGCTTTCGCTCTACCTTATCACGGCTTGCCTGCAGACCGTAACAACCCAGCCTGAAGCTATAGAATGGGTGCAAGGCAGCCACATACTTCTCTAGGTTACTCTGGCCATCGGATATCTGCTGGCAATGGCCTTAGATTTCCCCAACGATGCAGACACCAAGGTCGCAGTGGCAAAGCTGAGCGTATTCTCAACTCAGCTGGGCTTTCCGTTGTTCTGGTGACGATGGTAGGACTCAGCTCCACACCTCCATAGGAGTTCAATGTTCAGGCAAGTCATTTGGTTCAGGCATCTTCAAATGGATTGGCTAGAAGTCGATTTGTATTACTATAAACTGGTTTGGGTTTGTTTTGCAATAAGTATAAAATGTATTGCTGTCTAGGCTCAGTGTGTATAAAGTTGTGAAGTTTGCTGGAGTAATAGACATTTTGTCATTTGTTTCCTCAGAAATAAAACTGATAAGAATCAGAAATATGCTATTGGCGTAAAGCTTTGGTAGCATTATACATATCTAACTGCACACTTACCAATAGAGGAAACTAACACAATTTCCATATCTCACTTCCCAATAGAGGAAACTAACACGGTTTCCATAACATAAGAAATCATCTATATTCAAGTAATAATTATTTTCTCTTTCTCTCTCAATTTCACCAATGGGGAGTGTTGCAGTAACTCCATAGAAACTAGTAATTTCTTCCCAATGGCAAATTTATGTTTCTTGTGCATTAGGTCAAGAGTAGACATAATTTCTCCATGAGAAAACCATTTTAATGATTTTTGTTCTTTTTCTCATTAATTAGACTACCACATCACCATTTTGCTTAGTTGGCAAGCTATTTAATAGAGATAGAAACTATTATTAATACTTCATTGGGAGTGCCCTTAAAGCTTTGATGCGGTCCCATGATACCATCATAAAACTTAATGCGTGAACAAAACATAAAGAACTGACAAAACAAACTGAAGAGGCAAACATCAGACTGTCATATTAAGAAAGCTTACATGGGTAGTGTTTGAATCCCATGGCTATTTTTTACTCTCCTCTTTTTAGTCCAAATAGCTCAAAAGAAACCAAACATATGAGCTATTTTGGAGCTATTTATAACTAACTCACTTTAAAAAATTATTCTCCAAAAGGTGCTAATTGGAGCTATTTGGAGTGGAACCCAAATAGCTTTTTGACTAGTTCTCCAAACACCCTCATTTATTGGCTGTGTCCATGTCATATTATTGTCATGTTGCATTTTAATATTAAGGAACGTGAATTTTCTTACAATAAACTGACCAGTAAAATTGATCTCAAGCACACAAGGTGGCATACTGATAATCCTCCATCATCTGTCTTTTACCTCTATAATTTAGGTATGAAGATAGCTGCCCAAGAGCTCTTAATCTTGTGAGCACTAGTACAGGCTACAAAAGGTAAAACCAACTAAAAATAATTCCATTCTCAACACAAGATGTACTAATACTAGAGATGTTGCCACCTCCATCCTGCCATCTTGTGACGAGGGTAAAGTTCCAGGCTATTTGACTGCCGGGAAGTTTGAAGACAGTTAGTTGAGAAGCCTTACACATAAGGTGTCGAACCACACTACCAGTTAGATAAAATACTCTTCCAAAACTTGATCAGATAATGAGGGCACTGTACATTTCCAAGGGACAGATCATTGAGCCAAGTCCTAAGGAATACCATCTCCTACTCGTATTCTTACAGGTAAGGGCCTCGCAATCAGACCATCCATCACCCAGCCACCGACAGAACCATCATGTTTGACATGGCTGAATTCTCTCTGAGCATAATCCAGGGATACTTCAAGCCTTCCACCTGGTCTACACTCTGATGCAAAATTTCTTGGTTTGAAACCCATATATCTTTCCAACCAATACAGATAGCTAACATGGAACAAAGATTTGAGCATGTCTTCAGGAGAAGATCCCTCTTTAAGTACAATCTGTAAGCAGGTAAATATTATTAGCTTAACGCATAACAACAGAACTAACATTTAGAAAAATACTACCTTGAAGATGCACTTACACAAAACTTCCCCTTGCAATTTGTAAGCAGGTATTGCTCATCTTTGTAGAGATCAAGCAATGCACATGCATCTTCTTTGCTCTCAATTATTTCACTTAGTTTAGAACCCATTTGTAACCGCTGACAAATTTGATCTGCAGCATCTTTTGCTTCTGCTGACAAAATCTTGCAGTCCTGTTGCAAAAATCATACCACAGAAAATGAGAATATGAAATAAAACAAAGAAGGACCATGTTCCAAAATTGAATATGTACAATGATGTTAGTCTTTTTTTTTGTGGAAAGTACAATGATGTTACTCGAGCATTCCTCACCAGAAGCTAGTAGGACCTAACAGGGCACAATCACGATCTGGACATTACCAAACACATCTAGATGTGCCACATGCTCAATCAATAGTGGAAAGGAGAGCTTTAAAGGCTTAACAGTTTGACTTACTAAAAGTAACCTTGACTTACTTTACCAGAAGCACCAAGTGATAGATTAAAGAAGAGAGGTTCCTCATCATTAACCTCTTTGACTGATGAAACTTGCCCACTCAATAGGTATTCACTAAACACCAAGCCTACACAAAAAGGACAAGAATAAAAATGTTGCAGCACATCCTGTAACATTACCATTCTAGAGAATAAATGATAAATGTCAAAGAACAGAACACTGATATAAGGATAGGAAATAACTGAAATTATAAGTTTGTACCACATGGGATCCCGTACAGCAAAAATATGAAATTTGGGAGTAAGAGATAGGAGTATTTGAGCCAAATACCACAACCATACTAAATATATGCTTCAATTGAGCCATTATATTCTATAATCTCATCAGTAATTGTGTTATTGGTTGAATAAAGCAGACACATTCTACAGTGAACAAATACATTGAATGTACCTTCCATGTTCACCATCACATTCAACCATTTATCAGAAATGAACTGTCAGTTTTTACTCTCTAAACATTTTAGATTCCATATCTAGTTTAGTAAAGACAATAAGCTGACAAATTAGCCTCATTTCTCGAACAGACAAAGTAGCCTCATTGGTTACATAGTATCATTCATAAAGAAGTTGTAGCCAGATGGGGATAGTAAAAATCAAGGAAAGAATGGAGATAATGACAGTGAAGAAATCAAATTACTTGCACGGTACGGATTCAGTGTTCTCAGCTGAATTGATTGATAAGACTTGAGGTTGCAATACATGTGGACAGCAGTAACTCCGGCAAACGAAATAAGAGCTAATGGTACAGATGAGCCAATGTGATTAACCAACACAATGCCAAGCCCTATGCCAACAAATTTGCTAACCATTCCTTGCGCTTCACCCTTTGCAATAATCTGAATATTCATTTCATTTCAGTAACAGAGAGAAAATGTAATGGAAAAGGCCTATAATGCATTTACTGAATTTAACATCTTAAGTGATCATGTGATAGGACGATACTTGAGTACCCAGTATGAATAAAAATGGAAGGGATTTAGACTAGTGGTTATAGGCAATGCTATGACATGTATTAAATTATTAATGCACTGGTTAGGTGCAGACAGTCTACAGAACTCTTGTATCGGAACATGCCAAAATACTTGTGGGAGGCCAATGTTTCCCTAATATATAAGCTGTCAGGATGTCAAGATCAGCAAGATCTATGGGTGGTAAGTTTCACCTCTAAGGTGGATATATGATCTTGAAGTACAATTTCACATTAATTAAAAGGACAAATGAACATACATACTTCAATTTGATTTGACTGATACACAGTGAAAAGAAAAGGAATTAGGGTCAGGGTCGTATTCCCATATGAGGTCACCTCAGCAAAGTTCCTTTGGACTGCAAATCCAGCATAGAAACAACTTCTGGTAGCAGCCTGCAGACAAGAAAAAATCCTGTATTAAAACCATTGCATCAACCTATTCACATAAGATACAGCAGCAGCATGATAGACAATCTGTCAAAGTTGAAAGATGTCAAAGCAAGTCTAACCTGTATCAAAGCAGCTGCCGAGCGACCAGCTCCAGCAGCCGCCCCAATCGGAACAAACAGGTGAGGGAACACTGGAGTCAGAATTTCCAGCCCATAGGCCGTGTTCTCCAGAAGATCAGCAAACAGCCGCCACCCTTGGGGTTAACATCAAAATGCCGGCCAAATTTGGACAACAAGATCTTGCTCAAGTATCCGAGCCCATCTTTCAGCACCCAATTCATCGCAGCTGCAGTGGGTATCGCTCCTTTCCCTAAGCCAACCGCATAGAGAAGAGCCTGAACAACACAATTACAAAATTATTATGAGATTGTGGGCGGAATGGCAAAACTGCGAAGCCCACATGATTGCAGTCCCATGTTTGCAATTTCTCAGGAATAAAAACGCTAAACGTTAGCTATCAGCTTGAGAGAATTGCAACAGATGCTCGAACGAGCACGAATACCTGAGTGGAAAGCACCCCGCTGATCTGGCTGGCCACGCCCTGCACGGCGCGCCAGAGCGAGTAGTTGAGGTAGTCGCTGCTGACGCTGTGCGGGTACCCGTCGGGGAGCAGCAGCTGGGCAGCAACATCGGCGCACCGTCGCCACGACCGCTCCAGCTGCCTCCGCAGCGCAGCCACGTCCACACGGGAGTCTCCGCCCTTGCCATCCCCTTCCTCCCGCTTCGACCCGTCGTCCCCCGCGATGAAATAGGAGGTCCAGGTCGGGTCCGGCACGAGCCGCGTGCGCGCGCCGCCCCTCACCTCCCATACGCCCCCCGCGCCATCCCCGGTGGCGCCGAGGGCATCGGCGAGTGCGGACGCAGCACTGGACTGGAGCAGCAGGAACAGGAGGAGGAACTCCGGGTGGAGGGCCTGGAGCCACCGCCGCCACCACCCGTCGCCGGGGTGTGGAGGGTCAGTTCCTCCCCTGCCGTCACCTCCGCCTCCCCCATCGCTTCCGCCGGTGTCACCACTGCCGCGGAAGCCGCCGGGTGGAGGGGGCGATGCGGCGAGGACCGGGGGGGAAAGCTTGGCGGCGAGGCGGGGGAATCGGAGGGCGGTGAGGGAAGGGGAGGAGAACGGGCGCGGGGCGACGCGGGCGAGGGGAGGTGGGAGTGGTAGGCAGGAGGGGATCAGCAGGAGGAGGGATTGCGGCGATGACATCTCGGAGGAGGGATGGGATGCCGCCGCCCGGCGGCGACGGCGGCTCTGGAATTTTCAAGCTCGAAGACGGAGGAGGAGGTGCGGTGGTGGGTGGGGTGGGGTTGGCGATTGGGCCAGATGGGCTATGCCTCATGTGGGCTTTTTTTCTTTTTTTTTCTTTGGCACCGTCTCGCGTTCCTAAGATATTTTATTACTCCAAAAAAATGAAATGAGATTTTTTCAACGATTGGTTTTTATGAAAAATTAAAAAAATTCAACCGAGGGGCAAGCCGCTCCCCCATTGTCATTACATGTAAGAAGAAGACTTTGTCACGCAGATCAAGAAAATTTTCGAACCTCGACTCAATCCTAACCCTGTAAAACATAACCTGTGAGCCTCCTGCCTCGACCACACATGGTCCTAAGGCCGACCTAAGCGTCTCTTGACACGTGCTTTGGCATACGGGACCAGCGATGGATTTTTTATTTTTTCACAAATTGTGCAACACCCAGGGATTGAACGCTAGGTGGGAGCTCCTCCAGCCAATGGCTTTTGCCACAGCACTGTGAGCCCTTTTGCTTATGAAAAATTAAGAAAATAGAATATGAGTGTTGAATTTTATAGCTTCAAATTTAATAGAAAATATTAAATTTTTAAGGTATGTTTTTGTAGTTTGAAATGTACACCTTGCAAACAATGATTCATTTGTTAGTGGCTATTATGAATGTTGCGATGTGTTCTTGCTTGGAGAATGAAGAGTACAATTATTGTAAGAATAAATGGACTTTAGGCCATATATTTTAATAATTGAAGAATTAAAGTCTATTGTTTTAATGTTTGGGAGAATAAAATTGAATAATACCGTATGAGTATTTGAAGATGCTTTTATTTGACTTAAGTGGTATACCGAATGTATACCACTTTGTGAAGTTGAATAAGGAGATTAGCGAGTCACACGCACGCGCACACTCGCTCGTTTCGCCGGGCCGGGCCGTGGGCGAGTCGAGCGGTGCAGACGTGATGTGTTGCGGGGCGGGAGCACCCTTTGCCGTTGAAGAGAATAATCCTCGAAATATTCCCAACAGTGATTTTCTTACCTTACCCGTGACCGTCCAGGTTTCAGGAGATCTCTCCCTTCTCCCTCCATGTACGACTACCTCGACCGCTACCGAAGATCCTGCTCGGGATAAGCGGGGGATAAGGTTTTTGAGAGTGTTTGACGTGACTGCTCGCTTCCTATACGACTACATCGACTAGTTCCAGGAGACCGTTCGAGGGACTGCACTACGTACCTCTGCCTGCACCGAATTCGTACGACTACCTCGACAGCTACCCAAGATACTGCTCGGGATAGGCGGGGGATAAGGTTTTTTGGAGCGTTTGACGTGACTGCTCGCTCCCTGTACGACTACATCGACTAGTTCCAGGAGACCGTTCGAGGGACTGCACTGCGTACCTCTACCTACACCGAATTCGTACGACTCCATCGACTAGGTCATTTGTAATGATGAATGATAACAGCGAAGCGAATGCCTCTGGTACTCGTCCAGCTTTTGGGTACAATCTAAACCTCCTGTGCTTATTTTTTTATATTTAATAGTTGTTTAAACATGAACACTTGCACATACTTTGTTTCACTCACGATAATACTTTATCTTGAAATACCTATTTAATTGTGGAATTAAAATATGTCGAATAATCACCTATTATCTATCAATTATTTGCAAAATTATTCAAAAACGTGTCAAAATGTTGCAATCAGATATATTTTCTATTTCTGGTATCAGATTGCTTTACAACGATTTGCATGAATACTGAATTAAACATGTAGAAATGATTAGGTCGTATGCTTTTTCCTTGTTCTGGGAACATACATGATACATATATGGCAAACAGGGCCTAGTCATCTTAGGACAATCTACACTTTTTGCACACCAACGGTGCCGATTTATTTATACTAGCAACTGTGCCCGTGTGTTGCAACGGGAAAAAACAGTACTCATCTTGTTGTTGTCCGCCACAGCCCCACCGTCTCTACCATCACCTCGTCGCCCTGCCACTTCCTAACCCTGCCATCATCCCTATCATGCATGTGCCACTCTAACCTCGCCCGCCATCATCCCCGCCTCGTGAACCCCATCGTCATCATCGCTCACAGCCTCGACATCGCCTTTCCTAGTTGCGTCGTTGTTCCCACGCGCACGTGCCACTCCGATCTCACTCACTGTCATTGACACCTCCTAGCCTTGATGTAATCCACCCCGGTCGCGTCGTCATTCCCGCCTCTTTGACTTCACCATCATGCCCACGCCACCTCGACTTTGCATGCCGTCATTTGCCCCGACTGCGCCGTCACCCTGTTGCCCCGACCTAGCCGTTATCCTCATCGTGTCTACACCACCCTAATCTTGCCTGTCGTTGTCCAACCTCCCGAACCTCATCGTCGTCTGCATGATCTCGTCTTTCTTGATCACTGTGGGACATGGGTACCCTTGGGTCCCGACCAACCAGTCTCACGACCGTCCCTGACAAGTGGGTCCGGCCCACCAGAAGACCTACCGCCCTGGTAGTGGGCCCGACAGACCTGATCTGTGGTCCACGCAACTTCCTGAAGACCTTATCCGGAACGACAACAAGACTTGGAGTATACGTCAAGATGGCGGCGGAATCCGATAGGCAGTCCGAGAATTGCGGGGAACAGTTGTAATCAACTAGAGTTAGATCTCCTGGTCGTAACCGACCAGGACTATGGGCGACTGACCTTGACCACTGGCCAATATAAGACGGGCAGGGCGTCCCCCAATGTACACATCAATCAATCCTCAAGCAATCGACACCAACAACTGGACATAGGGTTTTACTATCCGGAGGCCCGAACCAGTATAAACTCACAGTGTTCCGTGTGCTTTCGCATAACCATCATGTCCTTAGCTCTAGATCGCCCGCAACTGAACCTAAATAAACCACCGGGGTTAATCCCCTTGTGGGCTGTGCAGATCTAAACCTCTGACATTTGGCGTGCCAGGTAGGGGCAGATCCAGAGTTCTCCGTGCGACTTCGATGGCTCCGATCAACGACGTCGTCTTCCCCGCCAGCATGGCGGACTTCCTCACCAACCCCGTCGACATCAGCTTCGGCTCCATGCCACCGGATTCCGCTGCTCCAGCCACCAGCCTAGTCGTCCTCGACAACGCCGCGGCCACCTCCATTCAGCAAGTCGAATCCGACTCACCGACGGAAACCCACCCACCCACACCTTGCGATCTAGTCGCTGGGTTCGACCGTGTCACAACCATGATTGCGGACTCAATCAAGATTTGTGAAAGCGTCAAGCGCTCTAGCAAACTGAAAGCAACTCAAATCCGCATGCCCTTCGGCCTGCGGAACACAGTCCCTGTGGTCTCCGACCACGCGAGGAAGCAGATCTAGATCCAATCTGGGTCGGACTCGACCAACCCACAAGTTCTGGCCTATGGACATCGTTGGGACCTCCCATACGGTCCTTGCCCCATCTACAAAAAAGCCAAGCACACTGACCGTCAGTGCCGTGCTTTGAAGAAACTTCGACGACCTACGCCTCCTGCAGTGACTCATGGTCGCCCGATCTAGCCTCCTGCGTAGTCTCCGGACTGTGGCGAGTTCCAGGTCGCCCGAATCATTCTCACACCCAACACATACGGCAATGAAGTCTGGGCACGTCGTGGCTTCCCCAATCGTGAAACCCTTGTGGTCTCCGTGGATGTACCAGCCCCGACTGGTGAAACTGACGCTCAACGCGTACAACGCGAAGCTTACAACACTAGTCAAGCTCAATGCCACTAGGCGGAAATCGATCAGGCCAACGCGGCGGCTCAGGCCCGCCTCAGGACAACGCCCAGATGAACAACAATAGACCACTCCCTAGGGGTCAGGTCAGAGCTTAGCAACAACGCCAAGACAATCCACCACCACGACATCGCATGTGCACACGTGACCTCCGGAGGGGCTTTGAAGATGCTGGCCACGAGCTCTTCAACTCTCCCCAAGTGTCGACCGGGCATCCCTGGGCCCACAAACACATTGTGGGTCATACCCGGGAGATGAGTTCCTACACACTTGGACTACTCGACTAGTGGGCCACGGTGCTGGACCGTGGACCACAAGGCAAGACAAGACGGACAAGGACTTGTACTAAGACCAGGGTAGCTTTCCATTCCATGTATAGGCTACTCTGGGTCCTACTCGAATAGTACCCTTGTACCAATCCGACTTGTAACCCTGCCTCCCGTGGCATATAAGGCGAGGCAGGGACCCCTCTCAAAATATACGCAACCAATACAAAGCCACGCAGCATACAGGACGTAGGGTATTACGCACATTGCGGCCCGAACCTGTCTAATTGTGTGCCCCGTGTCTCACCATCGTGTTCCTGATCTCGGCGAGCCCCACCGCACAATCTACTACTTCGGGTACCCCGTCGTAGGCTCGGTGTCTAAAACACTGACAGCTGGCGCACCAGGTAGGGGATCTCGTCGTTGATCCACTGGCGAACTCGATGGCTCTCATCATCATCAAGCCGACCGTCGCTTTCCAGCAAGGCGACACCTTCGTTTTCGGCTCTTTGGTTTGCGTTACTGACGGGGCCGAATCGTTCCTGCGTTTCTTAGCACTAACTCCGGAGTCAAAGCTCAAGTCCTCGACGTTTACGCAAGCTTCGGTGGAGGATTTCGTCGAAAATTTTGGTGAAATTTCGATCTCTGACCCGCTCAGAGAACTCGAGTCGGAGTCTGAGTACAACTCGACTTCGTCTCCTATCCAGCCTGAGTTGCTTTCTTCAGCCTTCCAGCTTGCGCTCAGCCTGGATAACATTCCAGCACCACCTCTCTTCGGTCATCGCCATGTCAGTGCTGTTTACCAAGCCGCATTGAAGCGCTTCATGTGCCCTGGCCCGAAGATCATGCTCGAGTACTCTTCGGATTCGGACGCCAACCTCGATTACTATTCGGATTCATCTGAGCTTGAGTTCGACTACGGTTCGGATTCTGCTGAAGTACAACAACTGTCTGGCCCTGCTCAAGGACTGGTGATCACATCGACACCTGAGGGTAGATTCGTCTACTGGCCTGAGCATGTGCCTGCTGATCTTACACTGGATGATCAGGAGCGCTTTATCGCTTGTCTCGACAACTTGCCCTTCTAGGAAGGTGATAAGCTTGTTGATTATGACACTGATACTGAGCTCATTCAGAGTACGGGTACTTATTCATCGCACCGAGAAGTGTTTGTTGTTGATGCAACTACTCTGCAAGGGCATCGTGCCAATTATCGCTATCCAGATGATGTATCTGATGATGAACTCTCTGCCAATGCTCCTGCTGATGAAACCGCGGAGGCCAAGACTGCGCGTCGCCAACGTAATGCTGATCGTGCAACCCTTCGTCGGGAACTCGCGGAAGCTCTACCTACCCGTAATCTTCAAGAGGCTCTGGAGGCGGTTACTACTCGTGAATATCGCACTCCAGAGGAAGCTATCAACGCGATCAATCTACTCGGTCGCTCTATGCCTCGTGACAGGGCGGCTGCTGAAGTCGCAAAGCTGGCTAAACTAGCCTACACTATGCTACGTCAGAATACCAGTGCTCCTAGTCACCATGGCAGCAGTGGGGGTGCTCATCGTACTACTCCCACTCCTAATCGCACTCGTCCGGAAGCTAGCAACAGGGGCAAAGGCGATGATGGCAGTGTCAACAGCAAGTCGGGAGACTCTCGCTACGACGCTCGTACAACTATCAACGCCAGACGCGCTGAGCGTGAGAAGCAAAAGGATGCTGACTCTGATTCTTTTCCTGCTTTCTCTGCTCGACTTCAAGCTTTGTTCCTTCCGGAGAAATTCAAGCCTTACGGCATCTCTAAGTATGATGGCAAGCAAGATCCTAGGCAGTGGTTGCGCTGTTATGCTCTGTCCATATCCAATGCCGGAGGCAATGATGATACCAAGTGTATCTATTTCCCTTTTGTCCTAGAGCAAGAGCCCCTCACATGGTTTGAGTCTCTCAAACGTGGCTCCATCGACAACTGGGGACAACTCAAGCATCGCTTCACCAGCAACTTCGCGGGTTCTTTGGGCCGTCATGGTACCAGGATGGATCTTGCCTTGATCAAGCAAAAACAAGGCGAGACTCTTCGCGAGTACATGCGCCACTTCTTTGAGAAAAGGGCCACTGTTGTTGACGTTACCGAGAAAGAAGTCACTGATACCTTCCAGGATGGTTTCTATGACGATAGGCTTTTCCAAGACTTCGGTCGCGCTCGCCCAGCCAACATCACCAAGCTCAAGGAGATGATCACTCACTGGGCGGACGAGGAAGACAAGGCTCGGAATCGGTTCAAGCATCTTCGCAACAACCAGAACAACAACAATGCTGGAGGGAGCAACAGTGGCAAGCAACAGCAGGGCAACCGCCAGGGTAATAACTACTCAAGTAATCCTAATCGCAAGCGCAAGCCCGACAATACTGTTGCAGCCATGGAAACTACTGCCAAGACTGAAGATGATTCTCACTGGGCAACATTGACCAAGCAGAAATGCCCATGGCACCCAGAGGGTGATCATACTACAGAGTAGTGTTACCAACTTCATCGTGCGCTGAAGAATACACCTGAGCCAACAGATCCAAACCTAAGGTTTCGTAAACACAAGGGGAAGAAGGCTAATACCGACAAAGACACTGGGTTTCAACACCCGTCCAACACTGTCAATGTCATATTTGGTGGGATTCCAACCAAACGCATGCAGAAGCTAGCACTCAGGGAGATTATGTCCATCCAACCAGCAGCTCTCACTTTTCTCAAGTGGTCTGAAACCCCCATTACCTTTTCAAGGGCGGATCAATGGACTAGTTTCTCTGAGCCAGGACGATATCCTCTCGTTCTGGATCCAGTGGTGGCAGGCTCCAGGCTTAGCAAGGTTCTCATTGATGGTGGCAGCGGTCTCAATGTCCTATTTGCCAAAACTCTGAAAAAGATGGGCCTGGATATCATCGATATGCTTACCAAGACCAACTCACCGTTCTATGGTATCATCCCGGGCAACGCAGCTGTTCCTTTGGGTTCAGTTGTACTACCCGTTACCTTTGGGACTAAGGATCACTATCGCACCGAGTACATCAAGTTTGAGGTTGCTGACTTCGAGACTTCTTACCATGCCATCCTCGGCAGGCCTGGTCTCGCTAAGTTCATTGCTATTCCACACTATGTGTACTTGGTTCTCAAGATGCTGAGCCCCAAAGGAGTTCTTTCATTGCAAGGGGATCTGAAGCGTTCTTACGACTGCGATACAGAAGCCGTAGAACTTGCCTCGACTACTCAAGTACCCAATGCGATGATGGAAGTCTTCACTGCCGCTAAAAAGCTTGCTCCGAGCCAGCTGGAGGTTCCTGAGAAGACTGACAACAACAACAAGTCTGCACCATCTGGTGATGTCCTGCTCAAAGCCATTGACCTCGGTACTGGTGACAGCAACAAGACGACTATGATCAGTGCACAGCTTGATCCTAAATAGGAAGACGCGCTCGTCAACTTCCTTCGGGCTAACCGTGATATCTTTGCGTGGAAGCCATCTGAAATGCCAGGTGTGCCCAGGAGGTTGATCGAGCATTCACTCAATGTTGATCCTAACGCTACCCCCAAGAGACAACACCTTCGTCGCTTTGCTGATGATCGCATGGCTGCTATCAAGAAAGAGCTTGCCAAACTACTCGCGGCTGGCTTCATCAGAGAAGTTTTTCACCCGCAATGGCTTGCTAACCCTGTGCTCGTTAGGAAAAAGAACTCTAACGATTGGAGGATGTGTGTCGACTACACTGATCTCAACAAGCATTGCCCCAAGGATCCTTTTGGGTTGCCGCGGATCGATCAAGTCATTGACTCTACGGCGGGTTGTGCTCTACTCTGTTTCCTGGATTGCTACTCCGGCTATCATCAAATCGCAATCAAGGAATCTGATCAAGAGAAGACTGCATTTATTACCCCGTTTGGTGCTTATTGTTACACAATAATGTCCTTCGGGTTGAAAAATGCTGGTGCTACATATCAAAGGGCTATCCAAGCGTGCTTCAAGAAGCAGCTTCACAAGAACGTGGAAGCATACGTGGATGATGTCGTTGTCAAGACTAGGGATCCAGACATGCTTATCACGGATCTTGAGGAAACTTTCGCTTCACTACGCGAGTACTAATGGAAGCTCAACCCAAACAAATGCGTCTTTGGCGTATTGTCCGGAAAACTACTCGGGTTCATCATCAGCCATCGTGGCATCGAAGCAAATCCCGAGAAGATTACTACCATCTCCAATATGCAAGCTCCGACTACTATCAAAGATGTCCCGAAGCTTACTAGTTGTATAGCGTCACTCAATCGCTTCATTTCACGACTTGGAGAACGAGATCTACCTTTCTTCAAACTACTCAAGCGGCAAGAGAAGTTTATGTGGACAACTGAAGCTGATCAAGCTCTTTCTCAGCTCAAGGAGTTATTATCCAAGCCTCCAGTCCTTACAGCTCCTCTGCCTAATGAAGAGCTCTTGCTCTACATTGCTGCGACTACTAATGTCGTCAGTACTGCTATTGTCATTGAGCGGCAGGAAGAAGGCCATGGCTACCCTGTCCAGAGGCCTGTCTATTTCGTTAGTGAAGTACTCTCAGAATCCAAGGCTCGATACCCTCCGGTACAGAAGCTACTCTATGCGGTCCTGATTACTTCACGAAAGCTCCACCACTACTTCGACGAGTACACAATTTCTGTGGTCACTAGCTACCCGCTTGGCGAGATATTGCACAACCGGGACTCCACAGGAAGGATTTCTAAATGGGTCGTAGAGCTTGGTGCTCTATCGCTCGAGTTCAAGCCTCGCACTACTATCAAGTCTCAGGCCTTGGTTGATTTCATGGCTGAGTGGCGAGAAAATCAAGTCCCAACTCCAATTGAGCGTCCAGAACACTGGGTCATGTACTTTGACGGTTCCCTCAAGTTGGAAGGCGCAGGTGCCGGGGTACTTCTGATTTCTCCCAAGGGCGAACAACTCAAATATGTTTTGCAGATCTTCTGGAAGGTCTCAAACAACGAAGATGAATATGAAGCTCTACTGCATGGTCTTCGCCTCGCAGTCTCTCTTGGCATTACACGACTACTTGTTTATGGTGATTCTTTGGTGGTCATCAATCAAGTCAACGATTCTTGGGATCGTAATGCTGAGAATATGGATGCGTACTATCAGGAGGTACGCAAACTCGAGAACAAATTCCATGGTCTCGAGTTCCATCATGTGATCCGTGATAACAATGTTGCTGCGGATGTCTTGTCGAAACTGGGATCTACACGAGCTCAAGTGCCAGCTGAAATCTTCATCCATGAACTCCACAAACCATCAATTCCGGAGCAATCATCTGCACCCACGACTACTTCAGTTCAACCTAATCGAGAAGTGCTTATGATTGATGTGGACTGGAGAACCCCTTTCATCGATTACATTAAACATCAGTTGATTCCTGAAGACAAGTCAGAAGCCAAGCGCATCTTACGCCGCATCAAGGCTTATGCTCTAGTCGGAGATCAACTCTACAAGCGAGGCGCAAGTTCTGTTGTACTCATGAAGTGCGTTTCTCGCGAAGAAGCCAAGGAAATCTTGGAGGAGACACACAAAGGAATCTGTGGTAATCACGCTTCTTCCCGCACCTTGGTGGGAAAAGTGTTTAGACGTGCTTTCTACTGGCCTACAGCTCTTGCTGATGCAGAGGAACTAGTCAAGAAGTGCTAAGGATGCCAATTCTTCGCCAAGCAACAACACGTTCCTGCCTACAAGCTCATCACGATACCACCAACTTGGCCTTTCGCTTGCTGGGGGCTGGATATGATTGGTCCTCTCCCAAATGCGCCAGGGGGATTCAACAGAGTTTTAGTGGCTATCGACAAGTTTACCAAGTGTATTGAGGTCAAGCCTGTTACCTGCCCCAAGGCTGATAGAGTCCTCGACTTCTTGGATGAAATCATACATCGCTATGGGTTCCCTAATCGCATCATCACAGACCTGGGTTCGAATTTCAACAATCACCAGTTCTGGGAGTACTGCAAGAACAGTGGAATTAACGTCCGATATGTCTCTGTTGCTCACCCACGTGCCAACGGCCAAGTGGAACATGCCAATGGGATGATACTCGATGCTCTCAAGAAGCGACTGTATGATGCAGCAAATACCAAGGGCGGCAAGTGGATCAAGGAACTACCCAATCCACTCTGGGGGCTACGTACTCAGCCTACTACCCCCACAGGGCAGTCACCTTACTTCCTGGTCTATGGCTCTGAAGCCGTTTTGCCTGCTGATGTCATGTGGCGTTCTCCGACGGTTGACTAGTACGAAGAAGGCGTAGCTGAAGAAATAAGACAGATAGATGTCGACAGTCTTGAGGAAGCTCGCTGCAACGCACTTGTTCAATCCGCTCGATAGCTTGAGAAGATTCGCAACGTTAAGGAACGTTCCTTCAACGTTGGTGATTTAGTCCTTCGTCGCATCCAGAATACGACAGGGCTACACAAACTCAACTCGCCATGGGAAGGTCCTTTCTCTGTTGCAAAGGTTACTGGCCCAGGCTCATATCGTCTTCAAACTCTAGAAGGCGAGGAAGTCGACAACTCTAGGAACATCGACCAGCTTTGTCGCTTCTACCCGTAGGGGGTCTTAACAACTCCCTCCAAACGGATTCGGTTGTAAACAACTCGTATTGGGTTTCATCAACCCTTTCCAGGCAGCTTCGGTTGCAACCACTCAACAGACAGCTACGGTTGTCACCACTCGTAGGGATCAAGATAATCCTCTCTAGACAGTTTCAGCTGTATCTTCTCGTGGCTTTCAGCTGCGAGCACCCACAGGGGGCATCATCAACCCTCTCCAGGCAGTCTCATTATGCGACCTCGTAGGGAGTCATGATAACTCTCTCCAGACGATCATGTATCATATAGGGCAATAAGTGGCACATGCTGTCCATGTTCCTATTTTTTTAATAAGAGGCTTCGGCCTAGAGTAACACCCTTCTAGTAGGGTCTCAGTGGAACTCTCATACAAGTTGCTGCTACATCAAGGATGAGTTCATCACACTGTCCCCTACGGTCTTACTCGTTCTTCGGAACATCCTTGCGAGTACTCTCTCACTAGGCTCATAGCCTCAGAGGTACTTAAGACATTGTAAACACTGTATAGTGTATTCAGTAATAAAGTTGCTACTCTATACCGACTTGTTACTGTCCTTTACTTGTTCATAACAAAGCCTTATTTCACGCTGCTACAGCTAAGGTGTTCAACTCATTATGAATAAGTTCTTTTCGAGTACTCTCTCACTAGGCTAGATAGCCTCAGAGGTACTTAAGACATTGTAAACTCTGTATAATGTGTTTAGTTCAAGTCGCTACTCTACACTGACTTGTTACTACTCTTGGCTTATTTCATGACAAAGCCTTCTTTTACGCTCCTACAACTAAGGTGTTCAACTCGTCATGATTAAGCTAACATTCTTCGGAACATGTATACACTTGAGTACTTCTACTCGTGTATCGTATCTCTTTTTGCAGCCACACACTCAATACCAACTCGAGTACATGGCCAACACATAAGCATACAAGGGATCCAAATAATTGACTTACTCAAGTTTTCAATTATATTACATAAACACTTGTTCAGGATTACACTTGTTTTTCCCTAGTGTTTCTACTCTACAGGTACATCTAATGGAGATCGATGAACTTGGAGACTTCTTCCGCGATTGGAGAAGTCTGTTGCATCAACTCGTTGAGCCGGTCGTCGGTACAATCTCCAGATCTACCGTTCGTGATGACTGTGAGGTCTGCCTCGGCATAGAAGGACTTGATGAAGCTCAGGACTTGATTCAGGATTGTGCAAGCCAGCCTTTGAGCATACTCTAGGATCTTCTTCGGCGTATCTTTCTGTCTCTCCACAAGTTCACGAGGCTGGACTCCAGCAACCCTGGGCTCGAAGAGATTGGCTACTGGCTCGGCTACTTTAGTCAAGGCCTTCAACTCTGTGCGCAGGCCTTCGGCTTCCTCAATCGTAGTCTTGAGCGACTCATACATGTCAACAAGTCATTCCAGCTTGCTAGGCAAATCTCCATTTCATGCTCAAGTTCGAAGCATCGCACCTTATAATCTGCCTCAAGATCCATACGAGCTTATTCTTCGCGGTTAAAGGCCAGCTGCCAGTCCAGCACCTTGTTCTTGAACTTGTCAACCTCTTCAGTCAGCTCTGCGGCAGATCACGACTACTTATCAGATGCAGTGCTCAACAAAAAAGTACTCAATGATGAATTCAGAAAGGGAGATTACCTTTATTCTTCTGGCGCAGAGACTTGTTCTTACCAACAATGTCATCTTTTTGGGCCGTTAGCTTCTGGATCTCGTTGTGGTACTCGGCGGCGTTTCCATCAAGTTTTTCTTGCAGCTTCAGAGACAAGGCTTTCTGCTGTTTGAGTTCTTCTCTGAGCCGCGTGACTTCCTCGATGTCCGCTGCGTGTTGCTCAAGCAGACGAGTCTTGCGTTTTGACTGCTTGACTACTTCCTGCAACAAGCAAAGCAATTCAAGAGTCAGAGACAAGTTATCTTTGGCTAAAAAGTACTCTACAAGAGACTACACACTTACCGCGAAGAGCTTCTCAACGCTGCGGAACATCTCGCTGTGAGCTTGCAAGTTATCCTCATCCAGGCACGAGTCGTCGTACGGCATCAAATCTTCTACCATGGATTGAGTACTTGTGCTTGCTGCGGAGTATTGCACGGCGCTACGCAAAGGAGTCGGGTCTTCAATGAGTGGCTCATGCGGCACTATGCGGCCCTCCGGGTTGTCTTCAAGCGCCAGTTGTGCATCTATTTGGCGCACGGGGGCTACAGCAACTGGGACTTCTTTGTGGCGCAGCACGGCCTCTGGATCAACCTCCAGGCCCTCGTTCACCATGGCTTCAATATCTTCAAGTTCTTGAGCCTTGGGTTTGGAAGCTGCTTCCACTGCCGCCTTGACGACGTCGCTCCACAAGATGCGCAATGCCTCTGCAGCTTCAGCTTCTGTGGGTACTTCTTGGCGCTCTGGAAGTACATCTTCTTGTTGCTCTTGAGGAGTTTGGTCTCCTCCAGCAGCACCACTTCCAGAGGCGCCCCACTTCACATCAGTGGATTTTCTGCATCAATAAGTTGGTCAGTAAATTCAGACTACATAATATAAATAAGTACTCGAGTACTTGGGTACTTACAGAGCAGCTCGAGGCACCGAAACTTTCGGCCCCAGCATGTCGAAGAAAGAAGGCGCTACCAGCACCTCTGGCACACTCTCCACCGGTGACACACTCCTTGGTATTGCAGTTTTTTGTTGCTCATGCGCCACCGTCTCAACAGTTGACGCTGGAACCACCTCGGGTTCTGTTATTCTTGGGGGGCTACTCGAGGGTACATTGGCTGCACTCTCGATAACCTGCGCAAGTCAAAATTTAACACATTATATCAGAGAACAAGTATTCAATACGACATCGACTACTTAAAGGTTCTCCAACACTTACTGTAATGGAGGGGAGGCCTGTCATCTTCTTTACGACCCGCTTCCCCACCGTGGTCCTCTTCTTCCGCGGCGGCAGTGTCACATCATCTGCGAGAGATGACGCTGGCCTCTTCGATGCTCCTGTGGCAAGGCCACTGGGGATGGGCACCCCAGAGTAACCGTAGCGGCTCTTCAATTCAAAACGTTGTTGAAGTGGTTGGCCGTCATCATCGCTTGAGGAGGCGTCCTCCACCAAGACTTCTTCTTCTTCCCCTTGAGCAGATCGACTACTCTCGGGGGCTTGAGCCTCTACTCCTGTTGGCTCTCCCTCTGGCGCTTGTAGTGGATCCTCGGGACGAGGAGGAGGGTCGGATACAAACTTCAAGACATTCTCTTGTGAAGACAAGACAAATATTAGCTACACGACTACTTATAATAAGTACTCGGGGGCTAGTTCTTCGAAACTCACCATACGTGGAGGATTGTCGGCATTATATTCTGGGACGGCTGCAGGAATGCCGTGAAGATTCTTGAAGATCTTCTGCAGCCTCTCTATCACAAGATCATCACTGATCTCTTCTGAAGACAGCCTTGAGCCATCATCTACTCCAGTGTCCTCGAACCCAAGATGCTCACGCTGCATCAAGGGTTGTACCCGTCGCTTCATGAAGCTGAAGGCTACCCTTTCAACTGTCAAGCCTTGCGCCTTCTTCTGCGCAATCTTCGCCAACAGTTCTGGGATCTGAATGCACTCTTGCATCATTGGTTCATCCTTCCAGAGTCTGTCATACACAAGAGCGAACATGCTGGGCTTCGGCAGCTGAGGCGGGGCGTTCTTGATATAGAACCACTTGTTCTTCCAGTCTTGATTTGAATCAATCAAGTCGTACTTAAAGTACAACTCTTGCGCCTTCTGGCGCATCTGGACACCGGCTCCACCGACTACAACTGGGAAGTTAGCATTGGGCTGCGGCTTCAAGCGGAAGATCTTCCTGAACAGAGCCTAATGTGGGCGGATTCCAAGAAAAGCTTCGCAGAAGTGCACGTACACTGCAATCTGGAAGATGCTGTTGGGGTTGAGGTGCACGTGCTCCAGCTTGAAGAAGTCGAGGAAGCCACGGAAGAAATCTGACGACGGCAGCATCAACCCATGCTTGATGAAGTGCCCGAACATTGGGATTTCATCCGGGCTCTTCTCCATCGGCCACGCATCTCCGGCGGTAGAGCTCCAACCGGCAATCGCCTTCTCACACAGCAACCCGCCGGCTTCGAGGGTCTTGATATCTTCTTCCCTCATCTTGGACTTCTTCCAAGAGATGGCCTGGCTCGGGGGCTTCGTGATGACCATTGTCTTCTACTTTGGCTCCGGCAAATAATTTTTGCCGCGGCCGGACTTCCTCTTCTGACCTTTGGATGGCGCTGGCTTCATCCTATCAGTAATGAGAGTCTTCTTTCGCATCGACTCAAGGGCTGCGAGGGGGTGGAGGCGCAAACTCTTGGCAATGTGGACGCTCGAACTCTGCGACGGCTACGGATGCTAAGGCTTTCTAGATCTAAGGGCGAATGGAAGCAATGAAACCCTAAGGGATACCCCTTCGGGTATTTATAAAACCAAAACCCTAACGGTTCGGCCTGGTGACCCTTCGAATTCAACAGATTGGTTTCACACAGGCGAAATTTTTGGCTAAGTCAGATGATTAAAATCCAAGACCTGCTCGGCTCTATCTCGGGGGCTCGACTACTCGATGGAATTGGATTCACTCAGCTACAGTTCACTGAATTCAGGCCACTATTCTACAGTCAGATTGGATCCTTCAATTCGAGAAAGTACTCGACTCAGTGCACGGGGGCTCCGTGCCACGTGTCCTTCAGTTTTCTCAGGATTTTAAAGGATTATTTAACGAAGACTACTGATCGACCCTCAGCTTGAATTGCCAATTCGAACTAAGGCTCGGGGGCTACATCCATATAGGATGCGATTTTTTGCAAATCACATTCCTATATTATTTCTTCGGATTATCTATGAATTTTTTCGGAGCAAGATCAAAGAGTAGAAGATTGACCCTCAGCTTGAATCCTGGATTCGACCTAAGGCTCGGGGGCTACATTCCATATGGAATGCGATTTCAGTAATCGCATTTCCATATGGATCTTTGATGCAAAAATTTCAAGAACGAAGCGGGTATTGTTGAAGATCTTCAAGGGAAGAACTCGGGGACGCTTGGGAACAACTCGAGAAGACTTCAAGACTACTCGTGGAGTTAGCTGGAGTACCTTCCAGCCTCGTGATGATTCAAGTACTATTGAAGATTGAAGCTTGTAGAACTCAGGGACGCTTGGGAACTACTCGTGGAGACCTTCAAGACTACTTGGAGCATCGCACTCGACTACAAAGTACTCGGGGGCTTGTCGACCGAGCATCCCTGGGCCTACCAACACATTGTGGGCCATACCCGAGAGATGAGTTCCTACACACTTGGACTACTCGACTAGTGGGCCACGGTGCTGGTACCGTGGACCACAGGGCATGACAAGACGGACAAGGACTTGTACTAAGACCAGGGTAGCTTTCCATACCATGTATAGGCTACTCCGGGTCCGACTCGAATAGTACCCTTGTACCAATCCGACTTGTAACCCTGCCTGCCGTGGCATATAAGGCAAGGCAGGGACCCCTCTCAAAATATACGCAATCAATATAAAGCCACGCAGCATACAGGACGTAGGGTATTACGCACATTGCAGCCTGAACCTGTCTAATTGTGTGCCCATGTCTCACCATCGTATTCCTGATCTCGGCGAGCCCCACCGCACAATCTACTACTTCGGGTACCCCGTCGTAGGCTTAGTGTCTAAAACACTGACACCAAGTCAACTTGGGGACTACCCTGGTAGAAATCGGTCTATTGCCCGATACCCCAGAAGGACGACGAGCTATCGCTAAAATCCGTGTCGCCACGGCCCAAGTGGAGGAACGGAGCCAAGGCTACAGCAGGTCAGCACGAAGCCAGCACTCTAGGAGCAGGTCGGTACGACCTCGTACCAACAACAACGGTGGTCAACCTCCTCTCCAGCCCGTGGCTGAGGAAGGGGGTGGTGAGAACGAGGTGGTGAGAACGAGGTGGTGCAACAGCCAAATACCGGCGCAAGACCTCAAGCTGCAGCTAATGTGCCACCCCCGGCTGCATAGGCTCCTGTAGCCACTCAACATCAACCACGACAAGACGAGCATGAGATCCAGCATCGTGCCAACTACGATCGCATTAATGGTCCCCGGATCCTCTTAATGCCAACAACTCGATCCAAGCAACCGACCTCCGGGCGATGCACGATGATGAGCTACGACGTCACGGCAACTACAACCAAGCTAATGGCGCGCCTGAAGACTTGTATATGTCACCCCCGAGGGACCTCTTACTGACCTGGACGACCAGTCAGGCGCCAGCACTATCAACAACTTTGTGGCCTTCTCGCGACGTCTCAGGACCATGCGCTACCCCAAGGACTTCAAGCCTACCATCGAAAAATATGACGGTCGCTCCGACCCAAATATTTGGCGCAAGATGTACTCCATAGCCGCTCGGGCAACCAGTGGAAATGAAGATCACATGGCGGGCTACTCCCCCTTGGAGATGGGCAGAGCGCCACTACTATGGCTCGATAATTTGCTTGCAGAGTCCATCTCCTCGTGGGCAAGTTTGTCACGGTTGTTCACTACGAACTACCGGGCGACCTACAACCGTCCTGGCAACACGCATCACCTCGCAAGGGTGGCCATGAAGGCTGGTGAAACCCTCCGAGACTACACCAACCGGTTCTTTGAGTACCGCAATGAGCTCACTGGTGTTAAAGACGACGACGTCATCAACCACTACAAGAAAGGCATCACCAACATCAAGCACTTTGAGAAGATCCATGAGGCCGGAGCAAAGACTATCGCTGACCTCATGGCGTACGTCGACAAGCTCGTGGATACTCAAGATGCCGTCATCCATGACTTCAAGGGCAATAAAACTAACAACGTATCCGCAACTTTGGCCTCTGATGCTACTGCTAAGACGCGCAAGCGCTCCAACGAGGTCTAAATGTCTAACAATTCGTGAGGATCCACCTTCCTCCGTCAAGAGTTCCAAGACACCCTCGACGACATCTGCTAGTTCCATGATGGAGCAAAGCACTCTATGCGTAATTGCATGGAGCTGAAGTGCGCGCTTGGCATGCCAGAAGAGCCCAAGTCGGCGAAGAAGACCAACAACGGTGATGACCGCTACGACAACCGCTACAACAACAACCGACGCTACAATGACCGGTACCGTCGACCTGATTGGCGTGATGACCGCGACCGGTGACCTTATCGCCATGATGATCGCCGCGACAAAAAAGATCGCCGCGATGACCACCATGACGACCGCCGCGATGATCACCGCGATGATCACCGGAACGATCACAGAGATGACTGCACCAAGGATCGACGTGACGACCGTCGCAAGGAAAGGACTCCTCCTCCACCACCTCTGGGTGGCAACCCTAATGGTGCCTTCCAGACAGCCAATAGGGAGATCAACTTCATCATCGGAGGTCGTAGGGCTGCTCAAAGCCACAGACAGCAGCGCGCCGGAGCACGGGAGATTGGCCTCGTCAACACAGAAACTCCACAACCCCTGAGGTGATCAGAGTTCTCCATAACCTTCTCCAAGGAAGATCATTGGGTCCATATACCAGACCCCGGGACCTACCCACTGGTCGGTAACCCCACGGTGGATGGAGCCGTGCTACCCAAGACGCTCATCGACGGAGGCAACAACCTCAACATCATATTCACCGAGACCCTGAAAAAGATGAAGTTCAACTTCAGCAAGATGACAGCCTGTGATGAGCCCATCTACAGGGTCGTGCCCGGTAAGGTAGCATACCGCTTGGGGTATGTTTGCCTCCCGGTCACCTTCGGCACTGAAGCTAACTACCGCACAGAGTGGCTGACGTTCGAGGTCGCGGACTTTCGCTCCTCCTACCATGCCATCCTAGGTCGTCTGATGCTGGCTCGGTTCATGGCCATCCCGCATCATACGTACCTCATCATGAAGATGCCGGCGCCCAATGGAATCCTTTCCGTCCACGGGGACATCATGGTCTCCTACAGATGTGAGGACGAGACTCTCGACCTCACCTCGACGTTTGCCTACGCCGCCGCTGCTTCCATCATGGTCGCTGAAGCCGCCAAGGTCGACGTCACCATGCCCACAGTGCCCGAGCAAAAGCGCTCTGCAACTGCCTTGGATGCTAGTCCTGCAGGGAAGAAGGTCTGCCTTGGCCTACCCGACGCAGCGAAGGAAGTCACCATCGGGGCCGACCTGGACCCAAAATAGGAATACACGCTCACCAGTTTCCTCCGGGACAATGCAACGATATTTGCATGGAGTCCATCTAATATGCCTGGTGTCCCAAGGAATCTGGCTGAGCACTCCCTGGATGTAAGCAAGACGGCAAGACCTATCAAGCAGAAGCTTCGTCGCTTTGTGAAGGATCGAAGGAAGGCCATAGGGGTAGAAGTGTGCAAGCTCTTAGCTGCAGGATTCATCTGTGAATGTAAACACCCGGTTTGGCTCGCCAATCTGGTGCTTGTACCTAAGAAGACTGGCGGATTAAGAATGTGTATCAATTACACCGACCTCAACAAGCACTGCCCCAAGGATCCTTTCCCTCTTCCGTGCATCGACCAAGTCGTGGACTCCATGGCTGACAGCACCCTGTTGTGCTTTCTTAACTGCAACTCAGGGTATCACCAGATACCTCTGAATCCTGACGATCAGGACAATACGACATTCATAACGCCCAATGGCATCTACTGCTACAAGGTCATGACCTTGCCTGAAAAATGCTGGTGCCACATACCAGAAGGCGATCTAAAAGTGCTTGGAGTCTCAGCTCCATCACAACGTGGAAGCCTACGTCGACGATGTGGTCGTCAAGACCGAAAAAGTGGAGAACTTCATCGCCGACCTCAATGAGAACTTCACCAACCTTCGTGCCTACCAATGGAAGCTCAAACCGACCAAGTGTGTCTTTAGTGTCCCTTCTGGGTTGCTCCTGGGCTTCACGATCGGGCACCGAGGAATTGAAGCCAACCCTATCAAGATCGACGCTATACGCAACATGGCCAGACCATCTTGCAAGAAGGACATCATGAAGCTCACCGGTATGATGGCGGCCCTAGGTCATTTCATCAGCAAGCTCGGGGAAAAAGGTCTGCCTTTCTTCAAGCTATTGAAGAAGGCAGATAAGTTTGTGTGGGACGACGAAGCTCAGCAAGCCTTTGACAAGCTCAAGGAGTCTCTCACCTCTCCGTCGATCATGACGCCTCCCAGGGCGAAGGAAACACTCCTCCTCTACATCTCGGCAACCACTAACGTGGTCAGCACCATCCTTGTCGCAGAATGGGAAGAAGAAAGGCATGCCTATCCTCTCCAGCGACCTGTGTACTACATGACCGAGGTCCTGGCTGATGCTAAAACACAGTATGCATAGCCTCAGAAGTTGCTCTATGCACTTTTGATCACGTCGCGGAAGCTCTGACACTACTTTCAAGATCACTCCATCAAGGTGCCTTTGTCCTTCCCGCTAGGGGAGATTCTTCGCAACCGAGACGCCAATGGCCGCATCGTCAAGTGGTCTATTGAGCTCGGCGAGTTCGACCTTGAATTCTACTCTAGGCAGTCTATCAAGTCTCAGATCCTTGCTGACTTTGTGTCAGAGTGGACTGTAATTCAGATGCTTCCGTCTAGGGAACAACCTGAACATTGGATCATGTACTTCGACGATACACTCAACCTTGAGGGCGCTGGAGCAGGCATATTGCTTATCTCTCCTGAAGGAGACCAGCTCAAGTATGTGCTTCAAACCCACTACAAGGCCTCCAACAACAGAGCAGAGTACGAAGCTCTCATCCATGGGCTCCGTATCACGGAGTCTCTAGGCATCAAGCGACTGCTTGCCTATGGCGACTCCAAGGTCATCATCGAGCAAGTCAACAAGAACTCGAATTGTGTCAAAGACACAATGGATGCTTACTGTGCCGAGATTCGAAAACTCGAAGGCCGCTTCGAGGGAGTCGAATTCCACCATGTTCCTCGCGATAATAATGTTGCCGCTGACGTCCTCTCTAAGTTGGGCTCCAAGCGAGCACTGGTTCCGGCTGGTGTGTTCGTTCAAGACCTGCGCAAGCTATCAATCAAGATCCTGGACCCAGACAACCCAGCTCCAGAGCAATCAGACCCAGCACCTGCACCTCCCCGTGACGTGCTCATGGCAGAAGTAGAAGATGTTGGCACCAGCCTTTCGTAGACAACCTGGTCCACCAGTTGGTTCCAGATGACAAGTCAGAACGTGAGAAGATCACACGGCGTAGTGCCAACTACGTCATCATTGGAGAAGAGCTATACTGCAAAGCAGCCTCTACTGGCGTGCTGATGAAGTGCATCTTGCGATTAGAGGGTATTCAGCTCCTAGCTAAAATCCATGGTGGTGAGTGTGGCTGTCATGCAGCCTCTGCCAATCTGGTCGGCAAGGTGTACCGATCTGGCTTCTACTGGCCTACGGCCATGAGCGATGCCAAAGACCTCATCAAGAGCTGCAAAGGGTGCTAATTCTTTGCCAAATAGCAGCACCTGCCTGCTCATGTCTTGCACACAATTCCCCCGTCATAGCCCTTTGCCATGTGGGGTTTAGACTCTATAGGTCTGTTCAAAGTTGCCCATGGTGGCTACAAGCACATCATTGTCGCTTTGGACAAATTCACCAAGTGGATTGAGTTACGACCTGTTGCCAAGGTCACATCAGAGGAGGCGGCCAAATTCATTAAGGAAATTACATACCGCTTCAGTGTGCCCAACAAGATCATCACCGATCTTGGTTCAGCCTTTACTGCCTCTACGTTCTGGGATTTTTGCGAGGATAGCATGATTGATGTCTACTACTCGTCGGTCGCCCACCCTTGGTGCAACAGCCAGGTTGAGCGTGCCAACGGTAGGGTTCTGCAAGCTTTGAAAGATCGCATCTTCGATGATGCCTCCGACTACGCTACCCGGTGGCTTGCCAAAGTTCCACATGTGATCTAGGGTCTCCGAACTCAGGTCAGCTTGGTCACGGGCTTCTCGCCCTTCTTCTTGGTCTATGGTTCGGAGGCCATCTTCCCCACCGATGTGGTCTTTGGTGCACCTCGCATCTAACACTACAACGAAGGAGAAGCAGAGCAGACATGTCGAGTCAACCTCGACAGCCTTGAAGAAAATAGAGTGGCGGTCGTAATGCGGTAGGCACGCCACGACCAGCAACTACGTCGCTATCATGACCGCAACGTCAAGGAGTGCTCCTTCAACATTGGCGACCTGGTCCTGCGAAGGATCTAGAAGACCGACGGGATGCACAAGCTTTCCGCCCCATGGGAGGGCCCTTTCATCGTCATTGAAGTCATCAGCCCATCGACCTATCGCCTTCAGTGGGGCAACGACCAAGGGGTTCCAAACCCTTGGAATGTGGAGCACCTACAACGATTCTATCTGTACAATATGTATATTACTAAGATATGTACTCTTTACTTTTGTTAATTTAGTTCAATAAAGATTTGTTTTTAGACAGACTTTTGTCGACCTTTGAAGTTGTTGTCCCTTTCTCTGTGTTGTGTTGTTCCCCTCCCCCTCGATATGCTCGGGGCTTGGCCTTGGCAACTACTAGGTCGTTAGACCTGAGAGTGATGTGTTTTCCTCCCCCTCGACATGTTCGGGGGCTTGGCCTTGCCAACTGAAGGATCGCTCGACTTGAGGATCCTTTTCTACTTTTGATGGCTCGTTTCTTGCTTGTTTAAACTTGGCTGTGAGGTTGCTAAACCTGAGTCCTTGACTCCTCTCGCACGTCGATCATGTGTAAGTCTCCTTGCTGAGCTATATGGTCGATAAGCCGTGCTCTTCATGAGTAGTGGTTACCGAGTAGAATACACAAGTGCTTCCGAGCAGTCAAGTTCGAATAAGTAAGAGACTTTGCATGATAAAGATGGATCTTTTCATATCGTTTATACACAGCACAGAGATTGTTGTGCTCCAGCCAACAAGGGCACCAAAAGCTAACCTATTACAAACAGGCCTACTATTCATCATCTTCGAAAGCAAGGCTCTCAACGACCTTGTTCGCAGCGTCTTCTACTTCAACCTCTATGGGATGAAGGTTGGCTTTAGCTTTGGGGCCCTCGGCAGTCTTCTTGACTTCCACCTGAGGGAAGTGGGACTTTACTCGTACAAGGGTCTCCATGGCCGCCGCTCTACTTGCAGCCTTCAGCATCTCGTCGACCCGGTCTGGGGCTGCCATGAGCCGTTCCAGCAGGGTCAGTGGGTCTCCTTCAGCGGGTTGTGGGACGACCTTGTCCATAATGAAACCCATGGTGTTTCGAAGGTTGGCCATATCCACCTCATGACCTGCAATGATCACTTGATCATTATATAGCGACTGCATTGCAACCATGAGGTCGATCTCCAGATCCCTCCTGATTTGCTTTTCATGAGCTAGTTTTTGACAAACAGTGTACTCACTGTCGTTCAGCGTCTTGTTCTCCTGCTTGAGGGTGTCAATGGCCTTCTCGGCCTCATTGAGGTCGTCCGTCAGCCTCTTCTTGTCTCGAATGGCTGCTGTTGCATCAACAAGTTGTTAGCATGAGTTTATTGCAAAATAAACAAACTCTACAACCTAGGTGGATCTTAGTCTTACCATCGCTGACACCCTTTAGTAGGGTGTCAGTATTTACAGCCATACATTTCTACTCCTTCAGCTCATCAGTGAGCTTTTTCTTCTCGTCCTCGAGTTTCTTCTTCTCGAGGGTGGCCTCTTCCTGTACCCGTTGGAGCTCCTGCTCCAACTGTCGTGCCTCGAGCATTACAGTTGTGGCATTCTCGCACAAGTCGGCCCGAGCTTTGGCTGGATCGGCCATATTCTGCAAAAGACACAAACTGTTAGCCTGCTAACAAGTGACATACGACCTATATACTCTACTACATCGAACGACCTCTCACCTGGAAGGTCTACCCAAGGGTGACGAGGGAACTCCGGATCACCGCGGTATCTTTGTGATCATCGAGGATATCATCCTCGAACGACCTGCCGTTCCGGTCTATCTCCCTGGCCTTGTACGGCTAACCTCCAGCCCCCAGCGTGGTCGGACCCTATCCTCCCTTTGTGGCTGTTTCTTGACCTGGCGCCGGCAGGCCGATCTACGGCTAGTCCGCGTCAACGTCGTGAGCTGCTTGGGACGGCAGCATGTTGACGGGCTTGGGGTCTAGCATAGCCTCCGTGGTCGTCGATGGTGGAATGGAGCTCTGGGCTCCGACCTCGACCTCTGGCATCGACTCCTTAGAGAGCGACGTGCTCGGAGAAGATGTTCCCGACCTACACAGATCATTCTGTTGGTGTGTTAGAAATTTCCAAGTAAAGAACAAAGATCAAAACAGGTCATCAGATCAACTTACTTGGCAAGCAACTTGTGGTGTGGCACAAGAGGCTTGGGGGGTAATCTTGAAGGCAGCTGCTGCCGAACTCCGGATTCAGCATGGTACTTCTCCTTGATGCAGTGAAGGTCATCCTGTGTGACCTTCATCACCTCCTCCTTGCGCCGCTTGGTCTCAGGACTGATATCTGGAATCTCAATCTCTTCATCGACCTCATCGGACTCCTCATCCGCAGTGACCTCTTCTTCCTTTTTCTTATGCTCTAGTGGGGGAGTGGAGCACTTGCTCCTCTTGCGCTTCTTCTTTGCGCTCTCTAGCTTGGCAGTCTTAGCGGCTTCCGACTTCGACTGTGTGACATTCCCGACGGTGTGCGCATCCGGCAGGTCTGCATGCTGGTGCTCTGCGCGACCTCCTGCACATCGTCCCCGTCCGCCTCAACTAATGAGTCGGACAGGTAGTCTTCGACCAGCTAGGCTTGTGGCTGCTGGATATCTTCCAGCGACCTTATTTTCCTTTGCGGCTCTTGGTCGTCAGGCAACGGTGTGGGACACCAATAGTCCATTGTGCGGGCGTGTAGACAAGGAAGCAACAAAACAAGTATCAGTGAGGTCGACCTCCTAATAAAAATGACAAGGGACAACAGTAAGATCGACGACTTACTAGATCAGCCGCGCGCTTCAACGAGTACGCCTTCAGGCACCCGGGCGACCATCTCCTCCTTGGAGACCTTCCTGATGGCCTCACGAGTTGGGTCCGTCTGACCACAATACTGGTATGACGGATGCACCCGGTCCTTGATTGGCTGGATCAGGCAGCGACTAAAACTAATTGCCACACCCCCTGTCAGACCTGCTTCCTTGAGCTCATTCAACATGGCAAGGAGCGGCTCGATCTCTTCCTCTTCACGGGAGGTCAGCGCAAGATCCTACTCCGGGATCTTGGTTGGACCAAATCCAGTTCGCTTCGGGAGCTCCGACTTCTGGTTCGTGATGTAGAACCACTCCGACCTCCACCCCGCATTGCTGTCTGGCAGCTCCATATCTATGTATTCCACCTTAAGGCCTGACCTAAGGTAGAAACCTACACTACCTATGACCGGTGCCTTGCCCGAGCTCTTCACTTGGAAGAAATGCCACCACAGATGGAAATGTGGCAGAATGCCTAAATACGCTTCACACATGTGAATGAATGATGAAACTACAATAATGGAGTTCGGGACGAGGCGTACCAGCTCCAGGTGGTAATAGTGGAGTAATCCACGGAAGAAATCCCCCCGTGGGGATGTTGAAGCTGCGCTCGAAGTAGGAGGTGATGACGACCTGCTCGGTGACGTCCTCCGAGGGGAATGCCTCGCCAGTGGGTGCCTTCCACTCCACCTCCGCCTTGGGCCTCAGCAGCCCGCACTCCACCAGCGCCTTGATCTTGGCCTCGGTCATCTCCGACACAACCCATTGGTCCTCCGGCATGGGGATCTGGCATGGTGCCATTTCTTCTTCCTCGGCCAACCCTTGCGATCTGGATCTAAAGACGCAGAGGGTCTTCACACGCATGCGGCGACGCGTGCGCGGAGTCGCTCACGGGGGCAGCGGTGGTGGGATTTGGCTCTAGCTGTGGCGGCGCAAGGGCTCTCTGCGGCAGCGCAGATGAATTGAGCGGCATCGGAATGGGGAACCCTAGCGGCGCGGATGAAGACAGATCACGAGTGGGGTCTGCCCTCGTACACAATGACGTATATATGGGCTCCCGCAGTGCATCTGACCGTTCCTAGGTCGACGAGCCCAACGACTCTATGCCAACGAGTCGTAACCCCAACAACTCTTTTCCAACGGATTGCAGTGCCAACAATCCAGTGCTAACTGGTCGTAGTGTTTAGCAAATTTTTCAGAATTCTACTCCTGTAGGTCTCATGGACTTATTGGTGACCTAGTAGGTCGTAACGATCTCTTTGAGGTCGGTGGGATACTACTTGCTATCAGGTTGTACTGATAGCGTCTCTGACCTTCTTGAGGTCGGTAGACTACTTGGAGACGTCACAAACAGGTCATAAGGAATCTAATTCATCTACGCAACCCATTGCATATGATTCGACAAAAGAGTGTAAACATTACATACATGACTTCATGGCTACATGGTCATCATAAGCCCCATCTGGTCCTTGACTAGTTACAAGATACAAACTATTTCATTCCCACGGGGGGCATGATTGAAGATCTAACCTACCTAGAACGAATTTTTTCCATGCTTTCTGCTATAGCAGAGCACATCGCAAGTTTTCTTCTGGCTTCCAGACCTCCGTGAAGACCTCCCGGGGATCATTTGCCCGACGCTACTCCCAGCAAGTCGTTTAGGGCCCCTGACTTTTGCATGCAGATACGTTCTTCACCTCGGGTGTGTACTAGACTCTGGAGCCTAGGACACTCACCACCAAATCTCCTCACCACTAGGCCTTGATGCGTATCTATTACACACCAAGAACCTAGAGTATCACACCGATTTCCTTCTGGATTCCTCGGTGGACGCGGGCGCAGAGATCGGTGGATTATTCCACACTTCGCAAGTATTCTTCTAGCTTCAAGCTTCTACAATTTCTTTCTTCTATGCTCTGGTGGACGAATATATGACCATGGCATGATATTTTGGCTACAATGGAACTTCATGTTCTTTTTCGAGTGTTTGCTTCGCCTTCGGGCTCCTGCCCTATTTATAGCTGAGTTCAATGCTCAGTCGACCTCTGCACTGTTGGCATGTGACCCTGGTCACTGTATGGATGTGAGGCCCCTTTGGCATTTCTCTCTGCCGCACGATGACAGAGCTAGGTGTCCTGCACCTGATCTGCAAAGTACACTGTCTGCATGTGATTACTTGTCTTCTTGCCACCCGTGACCTGCACAGTGTGTGCTTTTGCCAGACCTTGTCTGTTGCGTCCCGTCAGACTTTTGTCTGTTGCGTTTTGTCACTTTTTTCTTATGCGGCTTTGCGCTATTGCCCCATGACTCTACAGTTCGCTTCTCGAACTAGCCTCACTCCGTGTCAGATGGCCCAGCTGCTATATGGTCTTGTACCTGCTAGTTCTACGACCTCTTCAGTTCTATAACCTGTACGACTTCACTCGACGATATTCCCCCCCGCTATGGCTCTGCATCTTATTTGCACCCACTATGGCTCTACGTCCTGGTGCACCCACTATGGCTCTGCAACACAAATTGACCTTATACGAATCAGCCTATATTTCTGTTTCCTGAGCAGAATGGTCGTAGGTTCGATTGAAGACCTTCCTGAGGTAGGTGCGCCTCGCTGCTAATCAAGTCTACGATTTCGACGAGCCTCCTGAAGGTCGGTGTGCCTGCTACCTCAGTCTACAATACCACGGTACCCTAGCTCTGCTGGATAACTGGTAGCTATGCTGGTCATCTGGGCACTAAAATGGCCTTCCTGAGGTCGGTGTGCCTCAGTACCTTGGTCTTTCAATACTCCGGTACTATTTAGGCCCTGCCAACCTACTTGGGCGCCTTGGATGCGTGAGACGTTCTTGAGGTCGATGTGCATTTCTAGCCATGCCAGCACGCTCTGGGCACCAGTGGAAGGTTTGCTTCAAGGAATGAAGGCCTCTCTATGGGGTGCGCGCCAAGCTGGCCCTGCCAGGCATCTCCGGGTGCTTGGGCGCTATTAGCGTGAGACCTTCTTGACGTCGGCATGCTTCGAGTGGCTCTGCCAGACTCTTTGTAGCTATGCAAGATATCTGGGTGTCTCTAATACTGATTATTCACGACCACGACTAGGATTTCTTCTTATCTTTTTTGGACCATCAGACCGGCCATGTTGCCCGCTTCAATGCTCGGGGACTACTCTACGAGAGCGTTTTTCAAACGCCCTCAAGTTTTCCTTGTCGTTTCGACCTACTAGGAAACTTTGTTTCTCATCAAGTCGGCCCTTGACCTGATTTCTTCTTCTCCTTTTTTGGATCATCGAAGCAGTCTTGCTGCCTACTTCAATGCTCGATGATTACTCTACGAGAGCATTTTTTCAAACACCCTCTTGTTTTCCTTGTCGTTTCGACCTACTGGGAAACCTTGTTTCTCATCAAGTCGGCCCCCGACCTGATTTCTTCTTCTCCTTTTTTGGATCATCGAAGCAGTCTTACTGCCTACTTCAATGCTCGGGGACTACTATATGAGAGCATTTTTCAAACGCCCTCTATTTTTCTTCGTCGCATCAACCTATTGGAACTCTACTTCCTATAGGTCGGCACTTGACCTTGCTACTCTCGGGATACTACAAACTGGCCGGCTGTTAAGCTGGCTACTGATACTCGTTCTTTTCGGACTGATGTGCACGCTATTCGACCTGTTGATGGCTCCACGACTTCGTCATGATTCCATCAAGCTCGCTGCGCCTACACATTGCTCGGGGGCTTGTGGGACATGGGTACCCCTGGGTACCCACCGACTAGTCTCACAGCCGTCTGCGACAAGTGGGTCCGGCCCACTAGAAGACCTACCGCCCTGGTAGTGGGTCCAACAGACTTGATCTATGGCTCACGCGACTTCCTGAAGACCTTATCTGAAACGACAACAAGACTTGGAGTATACATTAAGATGGTGGCGGAATACGACAGGCAGTCCGAGAATTGCGGGGAACAATTGTAATCAACTAGAGTTAGGTCTCCTGGTCGTAGCCGAACAGGACTCTAGGCGACCGACCTTGACTGCTGGCCAATATAAGGCAGGCCGGGCGTCCCCCAATGTATGCACCAATCAATCCTCAAGCAATCGACACCAACAACTAGACGTAGGGTTTTAATCTCTGGAGACCCGAACCAGTATAAACTCGTCGTGTTCCGTGTGCTTTCGCACCATCAAGTCCTTAGCTCTAGATGGCCCCCAACCGAACCTAAATAAACCACTGAGGTTAACCCCCTTGTGGGCTGTGCAGATCTAAACCTCTGACAATCACACCATCGTTTTAAGCATGCACACACACCACTTTAACCTAGCCCGACGTTGTTCATGCCTTCTAGTCTCATCGTCTTATCCTCACCTCACGACCTTGTCACGCCCGCACCACACCAACACCGCCCGCCTCAACCTCACCTTCCTCAACCTTGTCATCATCCTTACTACCCACACACCTCCTAGCATTAACAGACCAAGATAAGTCTACTTATTAATGGCATATATATATGACACATCAAATGTTAATGTACTATTGATTGAGGGTCCCCCTGTCAGTGATACCAGGGTTGCTTATTGTTGGGCATCCAGGGAGGGCCCCCACCCACTTTTTCCCTAAGGACCGCCCTCAGACACAGAGGAGACGTCGTGGCTGTGGGCCCACCACAGAGGGCAACCAGAATGGGCGCGCGCATCGTCACCAAAGCAAGGAGACCCTCCGGAGAAGACGCCTCGGAAGCCCTTCTGTTAACGTAAGAATCGGACGTGACCCCTGCGCAACAACACACGTGACTCCCCGGTCGGTGCGAGGTGTGCTAGTCAATCTGGCCTGTTGATTGACAAGGAAGACAAGGAAAAATAGTTAAATTTGATTAGATCGGCCAGAGAACCGATGTGTCTTCAATATGTGTAACTGCCAGATCAGCTGATATAATGCAGAGCAGGATCGGCGGGCTCGAGAGAAGCCGAAGTGCAAGTATGTTGAAATCAACCGTGTCAGCCGATTTTGGATGACGTAAGAAGATCGTAAGCTATGAAAGCAACCTACTCAAAGCTACGCGACAACGTTCCAAACCAATCTAGATCGGCTATTCCAGGTAGGAGCTGACAGAGCCTGATTTCGAACTGGATAGATTGATAAAAGCTAAAACTACAAGAATTGGTACGAAAACTTGTAGATCTAACTTATATCAACGGGGTTTGAATAAAAGAACTAGACGAAAACAACAGCAATGCGCCCAGAGGTTTGAAGCCTAGGATTTACTCGGTAAAACAGTACTTACAAGCTAGCTGGAGGTCGATTGATGCAGCCCGACGAGCTCGAAGAACGACGCTTGAAAAAAGAAAATTGCAAATGACGAAGCCGCTGAATTTAAATCGCGTAATGTGAAGCAGAAATTGTAAAGGGGTGCCCGGGGCCGAAGGTTTTGTTGATTATGGTGTGCACAAACTATTTTTGACCGCGCAGGGTTGCTATTTATGTCCTGAGGACGACTCTTGACTCCCAGTTAATTACGACAATGCTTGCTTGTGTCTAACGAAAACAAAACTACTATATTTAAAATGATTCATGCAAGAATCAGACTCCCTAAACTGACGTTGACCTGTTGCCAACGAATCGTTGACCCGCGTCCACTGCACCGCTCCTTGGCGTATTCTTTACTTGCCGCTTTCCTTCCTTGATCGGCCGATTCACCTCTCTAACCATCGGCAGGCCCCCTTTGACTAGTCATCATCGGCTGGCTCCTGAATCGGACGATCGATCTTCCTTCCGCCGTATATCGACTCTCTTTGGTTCCTTTTCACCTTATCTTTGACGCATACCAAAAAATGGTGTAAACACCTTCCGGAGGAGACGCCCCAGAAGACCTCCTCACCATGGAAGAATCCCGAGGAGACAAGGAGCGGAAGACCCTTAGAGGGCAGGGGAGCAGTGGGGATGACCGCAGGACAAGACAAGTGACCCCACTTGAGCAGAATGCCCTTTCTGTGGGCTGGGGATTGTCCCGAGTATGTACTGGAGCCGTACCGAGGGCAAAATGGACATTGTACCAGAAAGGGTCCTTGAGGCCTATAAAAGGGGAGCCATCCCCCTTGTACCAGTTCAATTGATATACCTTCAATACACTATTCGGCTCAAGAGCCCGACCCTTACTGTTTGGGCTTCGTAACCACCAATAGTTGGCACCGTTTGTGGGGGCATGTGTGTCTGAGAGAACCCAAGATGGCACCAGCCAAAAAGAAGGGGAAGGCCGCTTCGGGGGCTCCCTGGGACAGGTAGGATCTGACAGGGGAAGTCACGACCGGAGCACCTCCCCCGAGCTCCATGGAGGAGCCCAGGCATGTTGAGAGAGTAGAGCTGGAGGATCACCACGAGGACAACAAGGAAGACCCAGAAGACGGTGATGGAGATCCTCCGGAAACCGACGATAGCCTCTGCCCAACCTAGGGCGGCGACAGCGCGACCCCGAAGGAAAGAGAGGCGCTGCTGGGGGAACGTGAAGTGTAGGGGCTCCAAGACCAAGTCCAGCAGGCACGCAAGGAGGCCGAGCAACAAGACTCCACAGCCCGGGAGGGCATCGACTGGGAGGCTAAGAGGAGGGAGGAGGAGTACCTGAGGCGGAGGGCGAATGCTAACTGAAGGGCTCGGGAACTGAAGATGTTGCTGGAAGAACTGGAGGCCGACAAGATGATGCGAGAGGGTTCTGGCAAGAGCAGTTGTGAACCACACCGCACCCCTGAGCGAGAGCGGTCCGGGGCACCTCCCAACCGCAACAACCTTGAAGGACCGATTAGGCGACCAGAGGGGTAGTGAATGTGAGCTGATAAAAATTCTACGGTGAGAACTTCGGCCTATGCCCCGATTTCACTTCCGAAATGATCTTGCACACAACTTGCTAAGATCACATTGTCACTGAGAGTACAACTGATCCTAGGAGCAAGTTCTCCTCCACAAACAACCACTCAACACCACAGCTGAAAATCTGCACGACTTGCTGCTTGGGCTACACCGGTCAGACCGATGGTGCACACCGGTCAAACTGATGGCACCGGTTAAGCCGGTCACCTGCACCGGTCAGGCCGGTGTCTCATGCAGCCGCACAGAACCGTTCTAGAAAGCTTCAACAATGTCTCTTGGCCCTAGAACAAAACCAACTCAAAACAAAAGAAGCGACGAGCACAAGATGCTTCATCAACCGAGGCAAACCAACATTATTCGTGCCAAGAACTGACACTGGGAAAACTCACAGCAATTCCCCACTAAACCAACTGTTCACCCGTGGGAAAGACCCACAAAAGCTTGCACTGGTCTGACCGGTGTGCAGCACCGGTCTGACCGGTCATGCCTGGGTTGCTCGGGATGAACTCCACGCACGGGTAAACTCCAAGAATCCAACTGCCCGATCTCCCGATTCGCTCCATAGATTCAAGAGAAACTTTGGTGTAGGTAGGAACACCTCATGGGTCTCTAGCTTGAATCTCAAATCCCAAAACTCTTTAGAAAAGGAGGAATCATAAATCTCGTGCCTCTACCTCAAGAACACGACGAACTTCGAAAACCCCAAAATTGAAGGACTTTCCACAGGATTTGAGGGTGGAGATCACCAAGAAAAGAGGCACAACAACCTCATGTGTGATTCCCACTACAAATCCCTCAAAGAAACGCCTGCAACAACTCCCTATGATTTTCCCACAAAAAAGCTCTAAAAATTCACAAAAAGAAAAGCCACGGGAAACACAAACAAATCACAAGGGACAAAGAGGATGAACTCCAAACCTTCCATACATCATGAGGACAAAATATTTACAAAGAGGCTAGCAACCTCCCTTTATCCTACCCACTTGAGATTTGCAATCTAGCTTTAGCTAGCCTATGAAAACTAAGAGAAGGGGAAAACCAAGGGGTCCAAATGATTAGGGTTCCAAGAGTTGGCTGCCATCCACCACTCCAAAGACTATATATGGGTGGAGGCAAAAGACTAAACTACCCCTAGTGCATAATAGTAAGATACACGCTCATCGAGGGCAATTTGGGTAATCATGTCGAATCTCCATCGGACGGATGTGCATCGACCGCAAGCCCGCTTCACCTCCACACAAGCCTTGCGATCATGCCGCGTGTCCTCCGCTTCGAAGCTTCCGAACGTCCACGGCTCAAACCGGTCAGACCAGTGCACCCTGAAGAACCTGATTGGCGACCAGAGAGGGGGGGAGTGAATGGGAGCTGATCGTACAGACAAGATTGCCTCGAGAATCAAGCACACGAGAAGCACCCGACTTAAAACGAACCTCAAAACCTTCGTCAAGCAATTGAGATATTGACAACAGGTTAAAATTAAGTGACTTGACCAGGGCCACACTTCTTAAGGTCACCTTGCTACTCACCTTCACCATACCTTCAGCAAGCACTCGTCCTCTCCCATTGTCCCCGAAAGTGATGTACTCCCTCGTACTCACCGGGGTGAGGCTGGAGAACCACCCACGATCTCCGGTCATGTGTCGTGAGCAACCGGAGTCGATCAACCAAAAGTTCTCCAAGCCTCCCACCTACAATCAAAAATGAGGACGAGAATGAGCAAGCGACTCAACACTGGGGTTAGTACCAAAAGAGTTAAACCAGTGCTGAGCCATTTGCTCAAAAGAAGGGTTAGCAAAATCCATCCTCCCAAAACCTCTAGGCGGAGCCCTCTCACGCCTACCACCAAAGGACCTGTCACATCTCACTGGAGGAGTACGCGCACCACGAGGGGGAAAACGTGGCCCGTAGTCCATCTAAGACCGAAAGCTCCGATCGTGCCTCCCAAACTCGTAACGGTCACGCGAAGGAGCACGTCGAGCCAACTCACCACGCCCAAACCCAACACGCCTGTCTCTCTGAGGGAACACACCTCCACCTCCATGAGTGGGAACTGTACGCACATACACCTCACCCCTAGGTAGAGGCCCTCTACAAGGCTCAGGCACACCACGAGAAGGGTGGTACCTGTCCTTGTTTGCCATCTCCCTAGCAAACCGCTCATCCCTCTTCCTCCGGAAATAGAACTCATCCTTATGCCCATCCCTCCCACAATACTCACAATGGAAGCGGATTGGCACTGGCTTAGGCGGTGGCTTCTCTGTGGGCTTCTCAACACCTCTCTCTCCTGACTTCCCTTCAAAGACATTACCCAGGTTGCTCACAAACTTGATGGGTTTCTGGTAATTCTCTATTTTCTGGGGGAACACTGGTGGGTCTGGAGTTGTGTCAAGCATGTTCCTCAAGTGGTTTGGCTTGGGTGCATATTTGTTCATGGGTATGGTGTGGTTGAGTAGGGATCTCTCCAATTTTCTCTTCTCCCTCACCACTCTTCTCACCACACTTCTCAGCCCCCAACGCCTGACCATCAAACCTCTTGAACTGAGCCAACATCAAACTCAATTGTGGCTCATGCCCAGACAACCAACTCATCAATTTCTTAAGCTCATCATTTTCATCCTGTAGACGATCAACATAGTGTGCAAGTTCCATGTTCTTCAAAGCATGCATTTCACAGGTTGAACATGATGTAGGAAGAGGAGCTTTCAATGCCGCCTCAAGAGAAACAATCCTAGTGTGAGATTCATCTAGCCTAGCATGCAAAATAGGACATGATGTACACGCTCCTAACAAAGCTGGCCTAGACTTCAATTCATCACACTCAATCCTAACCACATCTAGTTCCTCCAAAGTAGAGGCATGCTTCTCCTTGAGAGCAGTCAAATCAGCAAGAAAAACTGAGCAGTCACCACAATCAATCTCATCAGACACCACAGGAGCAGATTTCAAAGTAGCTATCTCATTTATAGCATCCACAAGCAAGGATTCAAGTTCAACTACCTTGTCCTTAGCATCACCCAACAAAGACTTGAATTCCCTCTTCTCCTTGTTGGTCTTTCTATGCACATCATCACGGTTATCAAGCAACTCATTGAGCCTAGCATTCTCCTCTAGCAAGAAGTTGGGATCTTGTCGTACCTCTTCATCGGAGTCGGAGTTCGAGTCTGAGCTGTGCTTCCCACCCTTCTTGGAGTGCGCCATGCCGCAAAAGCCTCCCTGCGCGACGAAGCTTAGGCCGGTGAAGTTCTTGCCCGTGTGCCGCTTGTCCTTGCGTTTCTCTTGCTCTTCCTCGCTGCTCGAGTCGGAAGAAGCATCACTTGATGTGGAGTCGATGTCGCTCGCTCCGGCCACCATTGCTCGAGCGGTCTTCTTCTTGTGGCCGCCAATCTTCTTGTGCCTTCTCTCGCCCTTGTCCTTGTGCTTGTCCTTGTAGTCGTTCCAGGAGCGGTGCTTGTTGTAGTCGTGCTTGGGCTTGCCCTTGTAGTCGTTCTTGATCTCCATGGCTTCAGGACATTCGGCGATGAAGTGCCCGTGCTTCCCGCACCGATAGCACATCCCCGAGCTCCGCCTTGCATTCTTGCTGTTCTCGTACATCCGCCCAAACCTCTTGCTCAACAAGGCGAGATCATCCTCGCTCAGCACCTCAAAGTCCTCATCTGGCAAGGACACAAGACAAGACAAAGAAAAGCCAACAGAGTTAGCGTTAGTCCTCGATCCTGAGACGAGAGCCAAACTATGAGGATCAGTGGGGCTCTCGCTCTTGGCTCTCAAGCCACGATCGACCTCTGAAGACCTGAGCTTGGAGAACAGCTCATTTGGCAACAGCGTGTCATACGTGCTCGACTCCTCAATGGCCTCGATCTTGGCTTCCCACACAGACCTATCCAGGGCATGCAAAAGCTTGATAGCTTGATCATGATCCGTGTATGGGAGCACTGTCACATTGGCCCTCATGTTGTTGACTATTCAAGTGAAGCACTGAAACATAGCATCGGTCGACTCACCGGGGAGATGAGTGAAGTTCTCGTACTCTCTCCGGTAAGTGGTAAACATACGGGCTTGCACTTGAGCATTGCCAACATGAGCATTCTTCAACTTGAGCCAAATCTTTCCGGCCACATCCTCTCCGTACACTCGATCAAACTCCGAGGCACAGAGAGCACGGAACAAGTAATCAACGGCCTTGCTGTTGGCCTCAAACATGTCCCGCGATCCTGGAAGTAGAAAACTGTCTGGGATGACATAATGAGGATTTTGAGTGACCTCCCATATCAGAGTTCCCTTCCCTCGCAAAAACGCGCCCATGCGCCTCTCCCACATCGGGTAGTTCTTGCCATCAAAGTGCGGAGGACCCGACCCCTTGCCGTAATCGCCCATCTTTGGATCTTAGACTGGTTAGAATCAAGAAGATCCGTAACCGGCTCCGATACCAATTGAAGGACCGAATCGGGCGACCAGAGAGGGAGGGAGTGAATGGGAGCCGATAAAAATTCTTCCCTTAGGTCGAACTCAGCCTATACCCTGATTGCCACTCCAAACGCTCACGCACACAAAGGAAGCTCCAAACAAGGCACACGCAAGCCTAGAAGATCAACCAACAAGCCTAGGAGCAAAGAGCGGAAGCAACTAGACAAGAATCAAAGCACTTGGCACAATCTGGAAACGCCAGTCGCGGACTGTCCGCAGGTGCTGCGCGGACTGTCCGAAATGAACACCAGAGCTACCAGAGACAAACCCGGAAATACAGACTGTCCGGCTAGGCCTTGCGGACCGTCCGCCAGTGTTGTGGACTGTCCGTGAGGGCAGCGCGGACCGTCCGCCCAGCTCGCTGGAAACCCCAGACAACAACCCCAGACAAAACTTCCCACGCGGACCGTCCGTGATCAACACGCGGACTGTTCGCAAACCTCTTGCAACGAAACCCTAGGGCTAAAAAGGATCGAAACAAAGATACGCAAGAACACGAAGAACACGCGACGAACTCCTGGATGCGCGGACTATCCGCGGGCTCCTCGCGGACTGTCCGCCAGCCCCGGACAGAGCTGCTCGAGCTCGTGCTCGCGAAGTCAACTCTCCCAATCCATCACCGGATCTCCCAAACACTAAAAGCTCTTGAGACAAGATTTGGGGGAGATGATAAGAAACACAAGAGGAAGCTATGCCCCAAAAATCTCGTCCTCTAAGCCACCAAATCACCGGGAATCGTGGATCACGTGAACTCCACCAAGAACACGAACTCCGACCAAAAACTCACGAATCGAAGGCTTTCCACGGCGTTTGAGGGGTCAAGATCACACACAAACATACGCAAGGCATCCACCCATGATCCCCTCAAAGAAATTCGTGAAGAAACACCCCCAAAATCAGGAATCGAGCAAAGAACGAAACTCCCCAAAAATAGTCCCAAAAATGACACGAAAATCACAGAGGACTAGGCGACCACTGGGACGCCGAATGCTTCCATACATCCAGAGGTCAGATTCTGTACAAGAGTCTAGCCTAAGGAATCCAGAGGGAAAAGAAGCAGTTCAGAGAAATCTACCGAGGGAGAAAGCCCTAGAGTCCAAGAGAGAGAGAGATGCCATCCACCTCTCCGCTATTTATACGAAGTCCATCGGAGGGAGGTAAATGACCACGCTACCCCTACTGCTTAAATGAAGATACAACCCCTCAGGGGCATTTTGGTCAAGTCTTCATCGAGCGGACACGCTTCCACCGCGGCCTTGCTTAGCATCGACGCAAGCCCCGCGATCACGCCACGTGCCCCCTGCCTCGAAGCTTCCCGAAGCTCCCGGATCACCGTCTCCATCGCCTCGGGCCTCCGGGCTTGATTTTGCGGCCCAAACCAAGAAACCGTCCACCTGATGGTTTTGTGGGCAAACCACCAAACCCCGCGTGCAAGTTTTGGGCTTCAACCGCTACCTTGCACCGACCCATGTTCACGACTTCAGCCCGCCAGTCTTGCACCGCACGGCTCGGACTTGACCCCATCGGCCACCGGGTCCATCGAACCAAGCCTACTTGCCACTCCATCACCCAGAGGCCGCCACGGCTAAGGCCTTTCGCGCTTGTTCTTCACCTGCACCGACACGAGTCAAGTCGCAACCTGTACCTGCACATTTAGCCAAGCATCAGTCCACACAACGTTGTCAATCACTCATCACTAAGGAGCGACCCTCCACTGGTCTTTGGACACACCTGGTCCTTAGAAGTGGAAAAGAAAGAGGCTCAAGACCTAAAGGCTGCCGAAGCAAGATCCACATGTGAAGAGTGCGGGGAGTACGACCATGTCCAAAAAGATTGTCCAGAGGAAGCAAGGATGCTCGACTACAAGAGGAAGGGTGATTTGCTGAATTATCTCTACGGTCAAGGTAGATCTCAATTTAATGCAAGTTCATCTCTTCAAAATGTGGTGCCTCTTTGTATACAATTGAAGGATTTCATGGACGAGCAAGCTAAGATCAACAAGGACACCGTCACTAAGTTCAAGGCTATGGACAAGATATTGGAGAATATTGATGGCAAGGTGACGGAGGTCGGAAGTTCCAACCAACAAGTGCTTAATATGATGAAGATGTTGGAGTCACATGTGGGACAACTTGCTGGGTGCCTTCCGGCCAATGAAGGAAAGATACCGGGGCAGCCCCAAGGGTCCGAGTCGGCAAAAGATATTCAAACTCACTCGGGAAAGGAGACCATGGATCCTGAAAATTCAGCCGGAGCAAGGAAGCCTAAGCAAACCGCCGAGACGGAAGGAAACATTAAGGAAAAAGTTGCTACTACTCCGGAGATAGTCACCGAAGAGCCGGAGTTTGAAATGCCAAGTGATGACACGAAGATACCGCCGCTAAAGCCATGCTACTTCCGAGGTAAAATTGATAATCACTTTGAAAAATTTGTGGAAGTAGTGCGCAGATTAAGCATCAACATGCCGCTATTGGACGCTCTTCAAGTTCCAACATACTCTCGCTACTTCAAAGACATACTTGCGAACAAGTATGAGATGGCGGTACTCGGGGGAGATCACATCAAGATGTCCGAGCAATGCAGCACCGCTATTGCAAATCAAGGGCCGGCGAAGCAAAGAGACCCCGGATGTCCGACCATCCCATGTTCCATCGGCTCATTCAATTTCGAGAAGGCATTGTGCGATCTTGGGGCAAGTGTGAGCGTCATGCCAAAGGACGTGTTCGAGAAGCTACACCTACCGGAGCTAGAGCCCACGGCTATGAGTTTGGAGTTGGGTGACAATTCTATTCGCTACCCCCATGGGGATCGCCGTGGATGTACCCGTGAAGGTTGGGGACTACATCATCCTCGTCGACTTCGTCATGCTCGAGATGGGAGAAAGGGCGAAGCCACCTCTCATCCTTGGGAGGCCATTCCTCAAGACCGTCGGGGCAACCATCGACGTCGGCAAGGGGGAGATTGAGTTCGACATTAATGGCGAACGGAGTATCTACAAGTTTCGTCCACGCTCTGAGGTATACAATATGATTAACGTCAAATATGTTCCGCCTCATCGTCGCATTGTCAAGGAAGAGCGAAAGGAGAAGGAAGCGAAGAAAAGCAATGAAGTCAAGATTGTCGCGTCCGTCAAGACAAAGGAACAAAGCCCGCCTGTGAAGACCAAAAAGATGACAAGGCCAACTAATAAACCTGCGCCGAAGAAGATGGTGCAGAAGTGGGTGCCCAAGATTGTAACACCCGCAAAGAGCGTTGATCCGAAGTGAAGGAGTAAAGAAGTCTAGCTATGGAATCTAAATAAAGATCTTGGTGGGAGGCAACCCGTTCGTTGAGTCAAGAATAAAGCTACCGGGAGGACAACCCGCTCAAGAATAAAGGCTACCGGGAGGGCAACCCGGAAGATTTTCAAGTTTCAAGTAAGTTGGTCATAGAATTTGCTACGCAAGACTTGGTATAAACTCTTAAGTGGTTGATCATTTGTTAGAGACCTTACTTGCTCGGTTATTTTGTTTTGGATTTTTCTATCATAAACCAATGACATGAGCCATCCCATGATTTATTTGCCTCTTTTCGAGAAACTAGCACAAAAAATTCCAGCACCTATTAAAACTTCCCATTCTCCCCATGGTGATAAGTTTGACTTGTTTTTCATGCTAAAAACACACGAGTAGAGCCCCGCGTTATTCTTTAATAATTTTAAATTTTTGACGCATGGTAGGACTCGCGTGAACATAGGAAAATCGATTTTTGGTTTAACTTTGCATAACATCTACCGGTTTCTCTAGAGTTAGATTTTTCCAAAGCCTCTTTTGATTTTATTCATTCAAAATCTCTCTCTCTTGTTTAGCCAAAATTAGAAACTTGAACCCATCACCCTACGGTCAAGCTGGAGGAGCTCGCTATCAATTAATGAGAGTGAGCGATCCCGGTGAACCAAAATCAATGTAGTCGGAAAATTTTTGACTTACAAATGTTTTTGATGCTTAAAAACTCCTCTAATAATATATTTGGACTCATGTTAGTTCTGAATTAAATTTGAATTTTCGAAATTAGAGGAGTGATTAACTGTCTAAACATGATCATGTGGGGTATTTGAGGTTAATTAACACTTAAGGACCTAGGATGCTTCATGGGGAGGCATAAATCATTAAAGCATCCTAGGGACTTGTCATGACAAGCATGGGGGGCAGCAAGCATCATGTTTTTGCAGGAATCAATGGAGGCACATGAAGCAAGGAGACATGGGAGACAAGAGTTGACACAAAGAAAAGGAGAAAGGAGATTAAGCTCATCATTCAAGGGAAAGGAGTGGAGGAGAACATTTGGGCGGTGGTCTAACGTGGAGCATGAGGCTAGGAGGTCCCAATGCACTAAAGAGCATCCCAGGAAAAAAGGAGAGCAATTGGGGGAAGAGAGGCCCTAGGCCGATCGGACTAGGCCGGTCGGCTTGGCTCCCTTTTTAAGCCCCTGGTGCTCCCCTTCGGATGGTAAGTCCTTCACCCCGTTGCAAGTTCATAGCCCCAAGTTCATAGTCCAGGAAGCTCCCAAACTCTCCAGAAAAATTCGTCCTCCAATCCTTGATCCAAAAATCCTGAAAAATTCACCACAATTCTTGTTCTTCCATATACTTTCTTTGTGCAATTTTTCTTCCGGCAAGAAACCCTGGGAGAGTTGTTTGAGTGTTCTTGCAGCAAGGAACCATGAGGGAGGCCGTCAACTTCGTTCTTGGGAAGCAACGATCATCATCATCATCGAAGGCGCTGTCGTCGGGCTCTTCGCGGAGGCACTCGGTCTCCGAGTCTCCGCGAAGCATGGAAGAAGATGTCGTGGCACCAAGGGGTGACATGCTACTTCTTGGTGGCATGAGGGATACACGAAGCTCGTCCATGCAGTTCACCAAACCGCGTGGGCATACCGAGGAGCCGCCACGATGATCGACGCACTCAACCATCCCTCCACCCTACAAGAGCAAGCACTAGAAATATGGCTTCACCATTATGTCGAAGGAAGAAGAAGAGAGGCTTGGTTTTCTTGAAGGAAGGATTGTGGCGAATGTTGATTTTGATGATGATGCTCTACTCAAGTTTGGATTCCATTCAGATATTTAACAACTCTTAGATCACCTTGGGTGGACGCAATTTTCCAATGGAGTTACGGTACATGTGCACAAGGAACTTGCTCTTGAAATACTTGTGACAATGAAGCCGGAGATCACGGAGGAAGGCGTGGCATGCCTTTCATTCCGTCTTGAAGATGTAGAGCAAGTGATCCCCTATGATTATATTAGAGAGTTGCTCGGTTTCAAGAAGAATGCACCGGAATTAGTTGAAGTCCAGGTGGGCCAAATTGAAGAATTTTGGGGGATGATTTCGGAGAAGGAGAATCGACAAAGAAATAGCATCAAGAATATTATTATCCAAGTCTTCCACTCATGGATGAGCAAGCGTATCATGGGAAGGATGAGAGAGACAAAGATCATCGACACGGAGTTGAATTGGCTATATGCGGGATTGGTGGCAAGACAAGAAATCAACCCGACATACATCATGATAAATCGATGGGCTTGTGAAGCGGTCTCGGGAAGAGGAAGTATTGGTTCGGGTTGCTATTTGACAATGTTGGCTATTGCATTAAAGCCAACAATCCGAAGAAACCCACAACTTTTGCTTATCGGGACTTCATTGGGCATAGATTATTTGAGGCAAGGAAAGTATATAAGTGGAGATGAGAAGAAAGGATTTAGGGTGGCAGTGGTAAATATCCCTCTCCCGGATATGAAATTGAAATTATTTGTCGAAGGGAGAGAAGATTGGTTGGGAGATGAACCGCATGTGGCAGCCAAGAAGAGCAAGAGAGGAGTCATAATTGAAGAAGGGTCATCATCGGCAGCCCAAGGAGGACAAGGAACCACATTCCAAGGAGCACCAAGTGGTAGTGTACCTACCGGGTGGACCGGAGCACCATATGGCGGAGTTCCAATGCCACATTATGGAGGGATTCCATCACCACAAGTTAGAGTCCCAATGCAGCCATGTGGGGGTGTTCCAATGCAAGCATGGGGGAGTGGAATGCCTATGGGGCCTCCACCTCCAATGTATGGTCAACCGGGAGGCGCGCCGTACATAGTACCAAATGTGGTGTTTGTTCAACTTTATTCACATTTAGTCTAACCACAACAAGGTGCAGCCATCATTGGAGCTTATGTAGAGAGGAATATGCAAGACGCCGAGATCGTGCACTCGCACGTGAACAACATGCAAGAGGGAACGGCAAACATCACCTACCAACTTGGGCGCTTACATCTAATGCCACCGGAGGAGTTTCATGGAGGACCGATGCAACATTATTATGAGCAAGGATACAACGAGCAACCACCACAAGACTAAAGATGAAGGAAGGAAGACGCATGCAAGTTTGGTTTGATTTTTATTTTTCCCTTTCTTTTATTTATTTTCAGTTTGTGTGCAAGAATGTGTGTGCGTAGCATCTTCTATTTTATTTGATTTCAGCATGTGTGTGGTAGTAGTTTTCGTTTCCCATCGCCATGAATAAAGTTCACCATCGTTTTATAATTTTTAATATGGATGGAAAGTTGTACCACGTGGTATGTGATGATCGTTGCCGCTTTGATCATGCCTAAACTTGTTTTATATATGATTAAGCTAGTGCTCTTTTTTAAAAACAAATCTGAAAATCAACTTAAATACTAGCTTAATCTTGTGTGGAGGTAACGATAATTTAAGTCCCATGGTGTTTTTCATGCTCTCATTTTTGGTTAAATCAAGGATGATTTCTTTTTATGCTTAAAATGATGCTAGCCTTATCATAATGACCACTTGCATTTTGCTCTACCCATCCAAAGCCATATTATGATTGAGTGAAAAACCTTAGTGTTTCAAAATTAATTTTTGGGTGCTTCAATTCAGATTTAGTTCTTAATGGTTCGAGTCTAAGAAGCTGGTCATTCCGTATTTTTGTGTATCGATCTTTTTGCTAGCCTTTCTATCCGTGCATTGTGAGTTTCCACATTGGGAATTTCGCAAACCTCGCCGGATATCCACCCACAAACCCATATCATCTCTTTTTGTGTTCACCTCCTTGATCAAACCCAAACTTGAGTATGGATGAATATTTTGAGGAAGACTACAAGAAGAAGGCGCCATCAAGTGGAGATAACTTCGAGAGATTCCAAAAAGACCCGTAGAAGATTTCGAGTATCTTTCTCCATAGAAGATTCCAAAAATTTCAGTACCACCTTGGCATTTTCCTTACACCTCTTTTGCTCGAGGACGAGCAACGTCTAAGCATGGGGGGTTGCCAAGGAAGTACTAGTGTAGTCTAGAGTTCAAGGGGAGTTAAAAAAATGAAAAATGAATGAAAAAGGAAAAAATGATGGAGAAAAGAAAAAGTATGATGAAAGAAAAAAATAAAGGAAAAAGTATGAGGAGAAAAATAAAGGAGAAAAAAATATAAAGCTCCCTAGTTCACACTTGAAAGGTTCAAAGAGCTTCAAGATCAAGACCCATACTCTTTTCCAACCATGTGCAATCCGATAACGAGGACTTTGCTTGTGCCTCGGGATCACTTCATTCCATTTGCACATGTCCACCTATCTAAAAGTGTGTGTATTTTTCTCTCCCCCCTCCTTGAAACATTATTTTCCAATGACCTTTTTGATTAGGCTCGGTAATTCCATGAGGAACTTGTCTTGTTTTGTTTGCATTCCATTTATAAAATCTTGATAGGACTAAACTTTCCCATAGCTCCATATAAAGCTTTCCACCAAATACTTGAGAGAGGAAAGGAGTAGTTCTAGTAGGCTTGAGAGATAAGATGAGTTGAGAGTACATGAGCAAGATGTAAGGAGGTTTGTTATTGATATTGGTAAAGCAATTTTTCTATCTCGTTCTTAATTTTAAAAATATCTAAGATTTATTTCAATTTTGGGAGCATGATTAATTACTTGTGGAAAGAGCTTTATTGATATCTACCCTCCATGAAGAAGAAAGCTAGTTACACTATGAAACTTTAACTTATATAACTTTAGATAGCATTATGTCTTTTTCATATATGATCAAGTGCAGGTTATGAACATTGAAGGGCAACACTGATATCCATTGAAGGCTTACTCGAGGACGAGCAAGGTTTAAGCATGGGGGGATGTTGGCGGTCGATTTCTGTCAACCTAGCCATGAGTTTACCTTCAATGTTGGTATTAATTTAATATCCATACTAACGATCCTAACCCCCTTGATATATAAAGTTCGTGTATGCATGTCGTTTTTGGAGTTTATTGTTTACATAGGAATTAAGTACTTAAAAGGATGATTTCGGATATCGTTCATCAAGCACTTTGCAAGAGGATCGTGAAGCCCGGAACAAGTCAAGACACGACGTGAACATGACTCCAAATGACCCGAGGACCGAAGGACAAGAAGGCAATTCTCCGGGGACTTGAGCAGAAAATGCGGGAGCTTGCGCGACAAGTACCCTTATCTATTGCGTGGAGAAGATGATGTCAAGGGCCCACATGCAACTCGACAGGAACTCCAAATATCACGAGAAGCATCCAGAAGAAAGCGGGGGGCGAACCGGGCCGAAACGGGCCCAGGCCGATCGGAATGGGCCGATCGGCCTGGCCCATTTCCTCACCCATTCGTCGCCCCCTTTGACCTAGATCCCCCTCGGGCTATTTATAGGTGCCACGCCAAAAGCCACGTATCAATTCATTCGTCATTCGCCGCTGAGGAGCAGAGAAGCTAGAGGGACACCATCTCGGAGAGGAGAGTCGAGCTAGTTGTCTAGGGCTACCCTAGCCGACGTGGAAACCTTGCAAGGAAGACCATGTCGGAGTTCCGGAGCTAGAATCAAGATCAAGGTAGGATCCCGGTTGGTGATCTTGTTCATGTATCATTAATGGTGAAGTTATTATATGAATCCGATTTCTAGCGATCAAGTGTCTCTTCTACGAATTCGTTCTTCTTGGGTTTGCTTCTTTTCAATCTATTCTCGAGATAGATTGCTCGGGGTGTTCTTGTAGCCGCGGTGGCTAGAGGTGCATACCGGATCTACCAAGGATTGCGACATGCTCCTTGTGAGCGTGCTTGTAGGTTAACCGCTGAAAAACCAGGACGTCGTGACAGGACGCCTGGATCAGGTGTAAGGCGGCACCACAGGGGATGGAACGGAGACCACGGTTTAAAGAGGCTTTTAATGAGATTCATTTTCTATCTTCATCTCTTGTTCGGAACTACAACAAAGGCACGATCTACCTTTCTAGATCGGTTATCTCTATGCTTTCTCTTGCTACCTCTTGAGTTTTATAGATTAGATGCATTTGATTTTCTCTCAAAGATTCGAAGAGTTCTTTTCGCTTTAGTAGATTGATTCTTGTTTTACACACTGTTCCACGGATTCGATACCTTGGGTTCACACTTAAGGGAAGAAGGGTCCCATGGCTCGTTCGCTTGCGGGTCGAAGTTTACAACGAGATTCAACCGTCAACAGATAACAAAAGGTAAAACAGATCTGAAGCTAAAGGAAGGTTCTCTAGGTTATGAATTGAAGATCTACTCACTAGATTACTTGTAGAGCATAAGGAACAAGTAGATCAAGTCAAACCCTAGATAACTAGAAGCATACAAGCAAGAACTATCAATAACACAATGTAAGCAAGGTAAAGCACGAGTGACACTGATTTATCCCATGGTTCAGCTCGCAACAAAGGCTGGCCTACATCCACGTTGTTGAGGTAAGCCACAAAGGCTTTGGGATATCTTTCAATCTACTCCTCTCTCACACATATCACCAAGGTAATAGATGGAGGGCTCCACTAAGCTCAAAGGGGTAATACAAACTTCTTGGAGCTTCCACACGAAGATTGGAGAGCTTCCAAGCACCTCTAGCCATCTAGGAGCAAGGCTCCAACAGTAATAGATCCACCAAGAGGCTAAAGCTTCACCAAGTGCACATGAACACAAGAGGAGGGATTTCTTTTCTCTTTTCTCACAAGGAATCACTCAAGACTTGAATGCAAGGGTTGGATTTGGATACAAGTTGGTGCGAGTCAATGCTTGGGTGAGAGAAGAGCTTGTTGACACATTTTATCTATAAATATTTCCCCTCACATTTACTGGAAAAAGGACTAAAATATAATTAGATCACCTTATTAGGGTTTACACTGACAATTTCCACGAGTTTTGGTGAATTTATAAAATTACAGGGACTATCCAGAAAAACAAGAAAAGAAACAAGTCTAGAAGGCTCCAGAACACTCCCGAACTCAACGTGACTTGGCTTGCAAGAAAGAAGCATTTGGAAGGGGCAAGGACCTTCCTGGCCAAGGCAGACCCCGAGGGGGACCCACACCAGGGCGATCGGCCTGGTGGTGGGGCCGACCGGCCCCCTTGGCGCCACATCAGCTCCCCTTCTGGAATGTTCTTCCACCGCCTATGAGAAGCAATCTAAACCGTATGTTAGGTCGGTTTGATCCTACGGCGGCAAGGCACCTCCTCAGGACTATATAAACAGGCCCCCTGACCCCAGGGTGAACACCAACCAATTCATTCTATCAGATCATCAATGCCTACCTGAGATAGAAGCTTTAGATTAGAATTAGAGTTGGAGAGTTAGTATCGAGTTGAGAGATTAGAGCCACGATCTATTCAGATCTAGCTAATCTTGTTCGAGAGAATTAGAGCGCGGTAGAGGCAGAGTTGAAGGCAGGCCCGGACCTGTCGGTGTCTCCTCTTCATCTTCTTCCTCTGGGATCGACTCCATTGTAGCCTGATGTTGAGACCTTGTGGCGAGATCAACTTCTTATTCAAGTGAGTAACATTGTTATTATTGTTCTTACAGTTCATAACTCTTTTATGAGTACTTTAATTCCTGTCGCTCTTGAGTTAAAGTTGCATGTTTAGTGTAAGTGTGGTGCTTAGACTAGCTAGCTTGTGAATACCTTCTATATTCCGGATCGTGTGGTAGAAGCGGGAAGTGACCTCGTTCCCGTCTGTCCTTTGCAGTCCACCTCCCGTCTATAGAAACCGTAGGACTCCCCCCATAGATTGTCGGGAGATTCCCTTTCCTAAGTGTGTCTTCAGACAATCCCCCATAAGAACAATATAAACATAGCTTGTGCGAGTAAGAACTAGACATCCTTAAGTTTTCCTTATCTCTCTTTCTATCAAGTCCTTGATAACTGCTCAGGGATTAGTTATATATCTCAGACCACTCTCTCTACCTTTCTCCCTGTGGATTCGATATTTAAAACCCTCTTCCCGGGTGAAGTGCTCACCGGTATCCGTGCGCTTGCAGATTATCCATCATAATATTTCTGTAGGCTTAACAAATACCAACAAGCATTTCTGGCGCCGTTGCCGGGGAGAATGGTTAAGAGAGAACTCGTGAGTATAACTATATCTTGTACGTATACTTTTATCTTTTCCTTTTTAGTTTTAGATTTTATCTTTTCTACTATCCTTATGGATACTACCCTCATTAAAGACTTTTCGGCACCCTCAGAGCTCAGCCTTAGGCCCATACCATCATCGAAGCCAATCCTATCTGATGCCTATGAGCTGCGCCCACGGTTAATAGAGATGGTCCAAACCAACACTTTCTTAGGAATAGAAGACGAAGACCCTTATCATCATCTTGAACAGTTCGAACAAACTTGTGACTGCCTTCATATAGAGGGTATGTCTGATGAGACTATCCGTTGGAAGCTTTTTCCATTCACATTGAAAGGAAAAGCTCGCCAATGGTATGAGAGAACCAAAGAGAAGAAGAAAGGCGATTGGGGAACTCTCTGTGCGGATTTCTGCATGGATTTCTACCCTTTATCCAGAGTAGTCAACCTCAGAACCAAGATCATTTCCTGCAAACAGGGGGATAGTGAGTCTATGAGTTCATCCTAGGAACGTTCTGAACTCCTTTACAAATCCGGACCAGATCTAGGCCTTCAGGACCATATTCTCCTTCAACATTTCTATATTGGTCTTAATAAGGAATCTAGAGCCTACTTAAATACCTCCTCGCATGGATCTTTTATACACCTTACATCCAGTGAAGCTAGAACTATCCTAGATAACATTCTAGCCAGCACCAATGATGATCTGTTAGAAGAGAAAACTTTAGAAGAAGAAATTCCAGAGATAGCTACACCAGAACCTATGCCAGAATCATCTCAACCTATAGCTATCCAACCAATAGAATCACCGCAGGAAGAAATTCCTCTACCTGATTTTATTAATGATATCGAGGATGATTTATTTTCCGATTATGGAAGCACCTCGAATTATCATAAAGAGAAGAGGCCTCAAAAGTACAAATCATCTTCACATGAAGAGATAGACCCTTTTGAGCAAACCTTCTCAAGAGAACACACTGTGGAGCTTGCATCCATCATGAGTGGGGAATGGTTAGAAGAGTTAGAGCTTTCCTCTGACGTGGTTCGTTTGGATTCACCTTCTACACCAATTCAATGCATAATCAATGGAACCCCCTTTGATGCCCTTTATAATCCAGTTGTGGGAATCAACATAATGGCCTTATCCTTTTTTCTATCAGTTTATTAAAAACACGCCATTATCTCCCACAACGAAATTATTAAAGTGCTCCTCAGGACAAATTATTCAAAGTTCAGGAATTCTTTATGTCATACCCGTTTCGGTAAATGACATGCCAATTCACCTGAGCTTCCACATTTTTGATATTAAGGAGTTTGACCTTTTAATAGGCCATCCTATGGAAATACTCCTGAAAGAAGGACACACAGGGAAACTTGATATTTGCCTAGGCAAAACTATTAAAGTTCCCTTACACTTCGCACATTCAATCCATACTAAGACCGAACCCAGTCCAGAACCAGACCCAATGGAATAGGTGAATGAAGCATCTCTAGAACATTTCGTATAATCCAATCAAGAAGATGTCACTGAATTCTTCATCGAGGAGGAAGAAGAAAATCCTACAAAATCTGAACACCTCGATGAATTCGAGGAAACCTCGAAACCTCCCATTGAACTTAAACCATTACCACCTGGTCTTAGATATGCCTTTTTGCACAAGGATCCTGAGTCTCCTGTGATCATTAATGACAAACTCACTCAGGAAGAGACTCATAGGCTGATAACTATCTTAGAACAACATCGCTCAGCCTTTGGCTACTCACTCCAAGACCTTAAGGGTATCAGTCCCGCCCTTTGCACACATCGCATTCCTACAGACCCTGATGCTCTACCATCTAGAGAACCCCAACGAAGACTCAACAATGCGATGAGAGAGGTTGTGAAGAAAGAAGTTCTGAAACTTTTACATGCCGGGATTATATATCCTGTGCCACATAGTGAGTGGGTGAGCCATGTGCAAGTCGTGCCTAAAAAGGAAGGCATGACAGTTGTGAAAAATGAGAGGAACGAATTAATTCCTCAGAGAACTGTCACTGGTTGGCGTATGTGCATAGATTATAGGAAACTCAATAAAGCCACAAGGAAAGATCAGTTTCCACTGCCCTTCTGTTGACGATCGATATTTGCCATTTTTATGACCGTCAACTCCTGCAAATTGGAACATGAATTGCACATTCACACTAGAATAGGAGCTTAAACTCATACTTTCCACCAGTGTCGATGTCTATTCGAATGTAGGTATTTAGCATAAGAAATGGGAGGAATCCATGCACTTTCACTCCACTCCAATCCAAGGCACTCAAATGCTGGCCAATCAGGGGCTGCCACATGGATTCTCCTGGATCCATGATGTCACCAATCCATGTGAGGGACTCTCAACGAATCATACGCTACCACGTCAGCATCACATGGATCCATGGGCTCACTTTGCCCACTAAACCGCCAGGAAATGTGCCATGCATGGAGGAGAGGCACTAGGGCCCACATGGAAGCGAGCCAGAGGAAGCACAGGCCAGATGGCCGACCAGGGGTTTCGGCCGACCCTAGGATCGGACGAACCGACCTAGGGTCGGTTGATCCTCCCCCTCCATGTGTTGCTCGCTCATTGGTCCTTGGCTACATTCTCGGGTGTTTAGGGGCACTTTGAGCCCCGGAGCAAGCCTCCTCCTTGTCTATAAATAGGAGGGGAGGGGCTCCATTTCACACACACCACCAAGCTCTCAAGTTCCACTTCTCTCTTGTGTAGCTCTCTCTCCCTCTCTCCAATTCTGCCCATGAGAGGTGATTCTCACCTCTATGTGGTAGAATGGTGATGAGGAGAGATCTAGATTAGGATTAGTTGAGAGGTAGAGTAGGGGTAAGGAGTGAGTTGATGTCCTCGTGGATGCTTGTTCTTCATTTAGACCAAAGTGACTATTTCAGCATTTCTTATTTAGACTATAGTGGACATAATGCATGATTGATTTGTTCTTGTGTTCGTGGCTCGTTCATAAGTTAGAGGCTTGTGTTCTTCATGACACAAGGCTTCGATCCTTTAGAGCCAGAGCCGTAGGTCATTTACATGTTTGCATGCTCTGATCCTGTTTAGTTAAGTAAGTTCGCTGTATCTCGTTTAGCTGCATCCATAGCTTCCTTTCTGCTCCCAGCTCAATGAATAGATCTGATTCCGATCTTTCCCTTGTTCGTGGGACCGTTTCTATACGGTTGCTATAGTGTAGTTTGTGGGTCGACAGACGTAACCGCACTATAGTGTTTATCTGGGGTACAGATGTGGTGTCTGGGCCCTGGTTTTCCTGCGAAGACCACGTACGATCGTAGCATAGAGGTAGGCCGCAGTGGTGATAGCCTGTTGGACCCTTTGTCAACCCTCTACGTCGCGTACCGAGTTGGGCTCGCTTGCCAGCACCTTGGAGTGTTGTCGCCCCGCGGGGATGACTGAGACCTGACAGAATACATCTTGAGAGCTAAGTCCCTTAAGGTAGTGCTTCTTGTATCCCACCTATCCCAGCGAAAGCTGGTGTCCTTGGATAGACCCTCTCTGGTTATTCACCGTCCTAGGAACAAAACCCAACGGGAATACTCATTCTCCTAGGGAGAGGTGCTACAACGGTGTATCCGTGCGCTTGCGGATTCGTTCGCACTCGTCAGTGTACCCGGAAGTTTCTTATACGATCACGCTAGTGCGCCAGTGGTGGTGATGTTAAGAAATGCCAACAAGCATTTCTGGCGCCGTTGCCGGGGACGGCTGTTGTTAACCTTCAAGCCCGTCTATCCTCATATTTATCTTTTTCCTTTTTCTTCTACCTTCACCCCCGTTACCCTTTTTGAGATATCCCCTTTTGTTTTCTTTACTTCTACCTCTACCCCCACTACCCATGGAAGGTTATCCTTGTAAATACCTTTCGCCTTCAAGGAGTGAACCCTCAGAGCCATCATCGTCAAGATCCACTCTTACATCTGGCTGTAGGCTTCACCCCTCTCTCATGAAGCTAATTCAGGACCTATCCTTCTCGGGGTTAAGTCATGAGAACCCCTTTGATCATGTGAGAGACTACGAGCATCTGATTGAAACTCAGGGGAAAACCGGAGAATCACCGGATGCTCGAAAAAGAGAGTGTTTCCCGCTATCCCTCTTCGGGGAAGCACGGGATTGGCACCGTTGTTTTCGTAGAGACTGCCTTACTTGGGAGAGGTTGAGGGCAGCTTTTTGCTCCCACTTCTTCCCAATACGACGTGTCATCTCGTTAAGGGCAAAGATTCTCTGTTTCAAGCAATGTGAGGAGGAATCACTAGGAATGGCATGGAATCATTTCGCCTCCGCGGTGGAAGATTGCCCAGTCCTCTACATTCCCGATTGGATGTTGGTTCAGCACTTCTGGTTTGGATTGCGAAAGGATGATGCCATGAGGTTTAATGCTCTCTCTGGAGGATCCTTTGTGCTCCTAGATGCTATTGAGGGAAAAGAGACCCTGGATAATCTCCGAGACTTCAGCTCCCCTTGCATCCCGGTCAATGAGGCACCCACTAGAGGAAATGTTAAGCCACCTAGATCCATCATCAGCCGAGTCCGAGGTTTCATATCCATTCTTTCTGAGCTCTGGCTGAAGTTGTCATTCCTGAATGGCAGGAGTCTAAGGGAAGGATTTCGTGGCACGAGATCTACCCTTGGGCTCCCCTCTCATGCATCTTCTTAGACCTTCTCCCCGAGATTTTGTCTCGTGGGAGGACGGAGAAAGTAGTTAGGAAAGAACGACCATTCCTGGCCAGGATGACTTGTTCGATCCTCACTACTATCTCTTAAGGAGGGTATGAGAGGCCTAGCGTGTTTCTACGTCGAGGTTTGAGCTGAAGTGCTTTGCACTAAAGTTTCGTATAAACCAAGACATCGGTCTCTGCTTTATAATCCATTGGATTCATCCATCAAGACCGAAGGAGCACGATCATCTACCGATCGAATGGAGTGCATTCACTTTTTATCTCGAGCACATCAATCGATGCCGATCAATCAGGAGAAGCTTACACTTCATATCTTATGCCTGATCTGATCGATGCCCAATGAGAGGTGCACTTTCCAGCTTATCCATAACCCCCCATTAGAACCTTAGGCTAGGCTTTGGAATGTTTCCATCGCCCTTATGAGAACATCGAACCCTCTGCCTAAGGTTAGAGCGAGTTAAATCTTGCTCTTCGTCCGAACTCTGGTTCCTGATCGTACACCGGCCTCTGGAAGTCCATGCTCTATCCTTTTTGAAGGCCGAGTGTCTTTCCGAGCTTGAGTTCACTCGGAGATCGGTGCCTATTGGTGAAGCACTAGCCTCAGTGCTCGATCTTTTCGTCTCCGAGTTCCGCGACCCCAGTGCTATAGTCCTCAAGTCCCATGACCACCTCAGGGATGCCTCAGCCTCTCTAGGATGATCATGCTTGCCCTCAGCCCCGATATACCTTTTTGGGCTCGAGTTCGTATATGCACTACCCTTGCAGATCAGAGCTTGTCATCATATCAACATTGTCTGCAAGGAGATGGTCATAAGTTGAGACAGGAGATCACAAGACACCCGCATCCTGAGTACTCCTGGGACTCATCTCATTTCCCCAGGAAGAATTACCCCTCAGGTATCTTGTGGACCGTGGTCATACAGGAGAAAGAAATTGCCAAGATAAAGAGAAGTAGGCAAAGGACTACAGGAAGGCAGCACCATTGTGGCGACACGAACGCTTCGTGACTACCGTCGGAAGTGCCTACATTTTTGACGAACCGAGTATGTCGCCAGGGTGACTTCCCCCAGATTCTCTATGGATATATCATGGTTTGGCCAAGGTTGGTATATAGTGGAGGATGAATTTTCAACCTCAACCTTATCTTAGCCTTAAGCCCAAGCCAATCTTACCATCTCGGGGAATCCACCTGGGCCGTTGATCCTGAGACTTGCTGGAGCCCATACAAGAAAGGGGAGGACCAGAGGGGCCCACAGGGGGCTGGCCGAACCCAGGTTCGACCGAAACCCTAGTGCCACCTCTCCCCTTCTTCTTTCGCGTGTGCGTCTCATTCTCCTCCAGAAACCTTGTCCCTGCCGCCCGACAAGTTTTCGCATCGCGAAATCCATCTCCTCCACCTCACCATCCTCAGCTCATCACCGCATCTATGGCCGGAAGGAGTGTTGTCCCCTTCGACGGCTCCACCTCGTCCACCGGCCCCGGGGCAGGAGGCAACCCCTCCATCATTGCTGCCCCCACTGTGGACCTTGCAATGGTGGCCGGTGTCCTGGATGTTCCTCCACTTGCCACCATCCCGCCGGACGGGAGGATTCCAGGCACGCCACCATCAAGACGCTCCGCCTCGCCTAGGAAGAGACACATGAGACGGGCGGCCAGCCCCCTATGGCAGGCCGACCACGGCTCAGCTTCACCCCAGGGGGTTGCCGCTCGCTCCACCTAGCACACCTGGATCATCGCTAGCTGGAGGGTAGATGAGCTCAGCGCAGTCCACTCCTTCACCGCAGCCGCCGATGACCATAAAGCCGGCACTGCCCAAGGAGAAGGCTCCTGAGGCATGCCCAGCTCTAGTTCTGCCAGAAGAGGAGGAAGACTTTGGCCTGGACGACGGGTTGCCACCGGCGCCCTACACTAGGAGGTCTAGGGAGAGGACTCGGGCAACCGAGCAACTCCCTAGGCTCTCCTCAGTGGCCAAGCTAACTCCGCTGATGAAGGAATTGGAGGCCAGCAACGAGAAGCTCAGGACTGCTTACTCAGAGCAGAAGTTGGACCTGCCTGAGCTGAGAGACGACATTCGTGACTTTCGCCGTGGCCTTTGTGTGAAGATGAGGAGACTGTTCTCGGCTACGGGGCATGCAGCTCTTTATGATGCCAAGTAGTGGGGATTAGCCCCAACTTTAGTTCATTAGGCGCTAGTGTAGGTCTAGGTTTGATTTCCCTTTATTTCCCTATTTCATTTATTTCTTTTGCACGTGTGTAAGCGCCTAATCAGTTCGTTTGAAACATTTGGATTTGAATAAAGTGGCTCACCGGTCATGTAACCCGGTTAAGCCACCCATTGTGTCATTCCTTTGGTCTCTTTGATTTAGAGGACATCTAGGCTCGAGACAGTGTGGGGGAAGACCCACGACTCTCCCAATGCAGGCACGACGTTTCCCATACGTACCCACTGCGAGCACTCCGCGCTAGCCAATCGATTACTTGCAGAGAACCTGAACGAGACCCGCACGAGTTCACTCCTGTGGAGAGCCTCTCATGGTTCATCTCCCATGCATAGCGCCGGTTTGCATCTCGACAACTCACTCTCTTTTATTCCTGAGTTTTATAAGCTATATCTGTCTATCTCTAAACTAAAACTCGAATGATGATGCTAAAGATCACCCAGCTCGCCTGTACCTGAGTAGACTTACATATGTTTTATTCCTTGTTATCTACCTGATGCTTATGAACCATAACCTTCTTAAGGACAAGCATGTTCACCTAAGTAATCAACAAGTATGATATGGCTGGATGATATGATTTGTTGCTCTGATGACTAACTCTCTTGGGGAATTTATTTTTTTGAAAACTCAAAACCTCTTAGAAAGGCTCCTCTTTGATATGCCTCCGTCCCATTAGAGCCATATGATCTTTGTAGGTAAAAGCCTTCGATTCATATGTTGCTTGTTATTACTTTGAGCTTTGTCAAATTCTGTGACCCTTGTGAGAATTCTTCTCATTACTTTCATGATCAAGATTTATGTGCACCCCACCTATTTCCCCTTGCTATGCTTCTACACTGGAAGTTAGCATTGTATCATTTATCCATTCCTCAAAAATAAAAGCTCCATATGTGGTATGACCGCTCTCTCTAAAAGTATCCTTCAAGGAAGAGATATGGGCTATGAAAAAAAAAAATACACATGCCCAAAGCATGTTTTGAAAAAAAAAGAGAGAAAGGATAGCTCATATCCAAAATAAAGAAGGAGAAAAAAAGAGAGGGATGCTCATGCAAAAAAGAGTTCCATACCATAGATGGTAATAGCTAGTGTCCACTCTGGGGCTAGTGTCCACCTTACCATCAACCCACAGTTCTTACCATATATATATGTATGGTAATATCTAGCACCCATTCCGGGCCTAGTATCCACCTTGCCATACACACCATAGCCATACCAGTGCACATCTTGATCTGATGGTATGATTTGATTTTCTCTGTGGATCCAGTCTTTGACTTTGCAAAATATGTGATGCAAGTATGCTTTCTCTTTATCCTATCCTGAGCTCCACATATAGCCATCATTAAAAGTAGGATGAAGAAAGGCAAATGCCTTAGTGAGGACATATACACATTGAGCGATCTGAGAGAATCAAATGAGGAAGCCACCAAGAATCTTGTTTATGATAAACTTGCAAAACCCCAAGGTGTTTATCATCAGGTGCATGATTCACAGCCGTTCTACTCTTCAATCACCCAAGGGAACATGATAGCCACTACACAGAGGTTCACAAGAGCAAGGTATGACTTGGAATATCTCTTATGTTTGTCTTAGTCTTGGGTATTCAGGACCCACTTGGCTTTGTTTCCCCTTCACTCGGGACGAGCAAAGGTCAAGTGTGGGGGTGTTATCGACGGTCAATATTTGCCATTTTTATGACCGTCAACTCTTGCAAATTGGAACATGAATTGCACATTCACACTAGAATAGGAGCTTAAACTCATACTTTCCACCAGTGTCGATGTCTATTCGAATGCAGGTATTTAGCATAAGAAATGGGAGGAATCCATGCACTTTCACTCCACTCCAATCCAAGGCACTCAAATGCTGGCCAATCAGGGGCTGCCACATGGATTCTCCTGGATCCATGATGTCACCAATCCATGTGAGGGACTCTCGATGAATCATACGCTGCCACGTCAGCATCACATGGATCCATGGGCCCACTTTGCCTACTAAACCGCCAGGAAACGTGCCATGCACGGAGGAGAGGAACTAGGGCCCACATGGAAGCGAGCCAGAGGAAGCACAGGCCAGATGGCCGGCCAGGGGTTTCGGCCGACCCTAGGATCGGCCGAACCAACCTAGGGTCGGTTGATCCTCCACCTCCACGTGTTGCTCGCTCATTGGTCCTTGGCTGCATTCCCGGGTGTTTAGGGGCACTTTGAGCCCTGGAGCAAGCCTCCTCCTTTTTCTATAAATAGGAGGGGAGGGGCTCCATTTCACACACACCACCAAGCTCTCAAGTTCCACTTCTCTCTTGTGTAGCTCTCTCTCCCTCTCTCCAATTCTACCCATGAGAGGTGATTCTCACCTCTATGTGGTAGAATGGTGATGAGGAGAGATCTAGATTAGGATTAGTTGAGAGGTAGAGTAGGGGTAAGGAGTGAGTTGATGTCCTCGTGGATGCTTGTTCTTCATTTAGACCAAAGTGACTATTTCAGCATTTCTTATTTAGACTATAGTGGACATCATGCATGATTGATTTGTTCTTGTGTTCGTGGCTCGTTCATAAGTTAGACGCTTGTGTTCTTCATGACACAAGGCTTCGATCCTTTAGAGCCAGAGCTGTAGTTCATTTACATGTTTGCATGCTCTGATCCTGTTTAGTTAAGTAAGTTCGCTGTATCTCGTTTAGCTGCATCCATAGCTTCCTTTTTGCTCCCAGCTCAATGAATAGATCTGATTCCGATCTTTCCCTTGTTCGTGGGACCGTTTCTATATGGTTGCTATAGTGTAGTTTGTGGGTCGACAGACGTAACCACACTATAGTGTTTATCTGGGGTACAGATGTGGTGTCTGGGCCCTGGTTTTCCTGCGAAGACCACGTACGATTGTAGCGTAGAGGTAGGCCGCAGTGGTGACAGCATGTTGGACCCTTTGTCAACCCTCTACGTCGCGTACCGAGTTGGGCTCGCTTGCCAGCACCTTGGAGTGTTGTCGCCATGCGGGGACGATTGAGACCTGACAGAATACATCTTGAGAGCTAAGTCCCTTAAGGAAGTGCTTCTTGTATCCCACCTATCCCAGCGAAAGCTGGTGTCCTTGGATAGACCATCTCTGGTTACTCACCGTCCTAGGAACAAAACCCGACGGGAATACTCATTCTCCTAGGGAGAAGTGCTACAACGGTGTATCCGTGCGCTTGCGGATTCATTCGCACTTGTCAGTGTACCCGGGAGTTTCTTATACGATCACGCTAGTGCACCAGTGGTGGTGACGTTAAGAAACGCCAACACCTTCATTGATGAAATGTTAGAGCGGTTGGCAAATCACTCTTTCTTTTGCTTTCTTGATGGATATTCTGGGTATCACCAAATCCCGATCCATCCCAGTGACCAGAGCAAAACCACTTTTACATGTCCTTATGGAACTTATGCTTATCGTAGAATGTCTTTTGGACTATGTAATGCTCCAGCTTCTTTTCAAAGATGCATGATGTCTATATTCTCTGATATGATTGACGAGATCATGGAAGTTTTCATGGATGCTTTTTCTGTATATGGAAAAACTTTTGATGATTGTCTAGAAAACTTAGATAAGGTTTTGCAAACATGTGAAGAAAAGCACTTAGTCCTTAATTGGGAAAAATGTCATTTCATGGTTAGAGAAGGAATAGTGCTAGGCCATCTAGTTTCTGAAAGAGGAATTGAAGTAGATAAAGCTAAGATAGAAGTAATTGAACAACTACCTCCACCTGTTAATGTCAAAGGAATCAGAAGTTTTCTTGGCCATGCTGGTTGTTATAGAAGGTTTATAAAGAATTTTTCTCATATTGCTAGACCTCTTACAAACCTGCTTGCCAAGGATGTTCCCTTTGACTTTCATGATTCTTGTCTTAAATCTTTTGAAACTCTGAAAAATGCTCTTATTTCTGCACCCATTATTCAACCCCCTGATTGGTCTTTACCTTTTGAAATTATGTGCGATGCAAGTGATTATGCTGTGGGGGCTGTTTTGGGGCAAACAAAAGACAAGAAACATCATACCATTGCTTATGCTAGTAAAACTTTGACGGGACCTCAACTTAATTATGCCACAACTAAAAAAGAACTGCTAGCTGTTGTTTATGCCATTGACAAGTTTAGATCTTACTTAGTAGGAGCAAAAGTTATTGTTTACACTGATCATGCTGCTTTAAAATATTTGCTCACTAAGAAAGATGCTAAACCTAGATTAATAAGATGGATTTTGCTGCTCCAAGAGTGACTTAGAAATAAAAGATAAGGAGGGAGTAGAAAATTCCGTTGCCGATCATTTGTCTAGAATGTATTTTGAGAAACCGCAGGAAGTAGCAACCCTTGCAGAAACTTGCATGGAGATCCATCGCGTAAATAGCTCCCTCACCAAAACCGTCCTCCATCTGCTAAAAACAAAGAAGCGTAGGGACAAAGAGGGAGACGCTAGCCGCAACCCGAAGAAGGGCAAGGGCCCTTTGTAAGCACCATAGTTAGAGAGCACATTAGTCTTAGTTAGTCCGATTTAGTTATTTTGCTTTAATAGTAGGAGTCGTGTAATAAAGTGCTCTCTCTCTTATCAATGAAGTGATCCACAAGTTGAGTCATATTTTCTATCTATATTTTCTGGATATGTTTTTGTCTCCACCATGCTGTGTATGCAAGATAACAGAAAACAAGTGTGGGGGAGAAAAATCGACGACCAAACGGCATCTTTCACGACCAAAATCAAGAAAAAACGGAAAAAGAGCGGAACCATCGACTCGCACGACGAAACGCACCCCGAACCACGGCAGGGGGAGGCCGATCGGCCTCCTCCCTGGGCCGGTTAGCCTGCTATGGGGCCCACTTCGGCCACGTTTCGTCCACCACTCGGCTTGCTTCCAGAACTTTTTAAATTTTTGCAAATTGCTTTCCGTTTCGAATTAAAACAAAGATGCCCTGTTATGATATGCTTTCCAAAAGATGTCTTGTTAACCTAAAGGATAAAGTTTTGCATATTTATTCTCCTAGAAATATTTGTTGCTTTTGGGTTGCTTAGAATAAGGTTAGAATAATGAGAACCATCTTTCTTTTATCTTGTCTCTGAAGAGTTCTTTATTTCAAATGATTAAAATCATTAGCTATGCTTCTCCTTTGTGATCAACAATATGTCCCAGTAGAGCCTTAGCAATCATTGAAAATAAATTTAATTTAATTGCTGCTTACTTGTATTGAGCTTTGTCAAATCTACGACCCATGTTGAAGTTTTGTCTAAGTCTAAGATCAAGATCACGTACACTGCTTTCACTAAAGTATCCATGCTCTAAATTTTTCATCTCTATCTCCCATAAATTTTATCGTGAAAATGCTACAGCTATAAAAAAGCCAAAGATCGAAAAAAAAATTCAGAGTGGAGAGAAAAGTGAGAGAGGAGAAAATGGACAAGTGTTCTACGGGTCAGAAGAACCCCCTCTCTGAAATAGAAAAAGGCATAAATAAGAGAAGAAAAATGGACATGTGTCCGAGGGTGAGTAGGGCCCACTTCTCTAATAAAAGTGAGAGAGTAATAATGGACGCGTGTCCGAGGGTGAGTAGAACCCACCTCTCCACAAAATAGCTGAATACCTTGTCATAAAAAAATGGGAAAAGATAGAGGATTCTAAAACGTCAGAGCAGTGGTTTTAAAGTTGACACACGCACATATCTTGATCTATGACTGATGACATGCCTCTCCATGGATCCGGTTTTGACTCGGCAATATATGCAAGGTAAGTTTGCTACATCTTTACATTCTAAAAACTCCACATATACTTCGAAATAAATGCTCTGGTGAGGATGTGATATATTTTGAGAGATTTGAGAGTATCACAAAGGAGTAAGTAAGGCTATATTTTCTTTTCAAAACTTATTCAAAAGCTCTCCATTGACTTGATTTGAGAAATAAAGGTAATATGTTTCTAACTGTTTCATGCTCAGATATTCCATAAGTGCAGGTATGACTAAGGAATATGATTATGTTTGTCTCTACGGTTGTTAGACCATCCTTTTATCGAGGGCGAGTAAAAGCCTAAGTGTGGGGGAGTTTGTTGACACATTTTATCTATAAATATTTCCCCTCACATTTACTAGAAAAGGACTAAAATATAATTAGATCACCTTATTAGGGTTTACACTGATAATTTCCATGAGTTTTGGTGAATTTATAAAATTACAGGGACTATCCAGAAAAACAAGAAAAGAAACAAGTCTAGAAGGCTCCAGAACACTCCCGAACTCAACGTGACTTGGCTTGCAAGAAAGAAGCATCTGGAAGGGGCAAGGACCTTCCTGGCCAAGGTAGACCCCGAGGGGGACCCACAATAGGCCGATCGACCTGGTGGTGGGGCCGACCGCCCCCCCCTGGCGCCACATCAGCTCCCCTTCTGGAATGTTCTTCCACCGCCTATGAGAAGCAATCTAAACCGTATATTAGGTCGGTTTGATCCTACGGCGGCAAGGCACCTCCTCAGGACTATATAAACAGGCCCCCTGACCCCAGGGTGAACACCAACCAATTCATTCTATCAGATCATCAATGCCTACCTGAGATAGAAGCACTAGATTAGAATTAGGGCATGTTTGGCACAACTCCACGTAGCTTCAGATCTGAAAAACCAACTCCGCTCCAAGTTTTTTCAGCCAAACACGTTCAGCTTCAGCAGCTCCACCGCGTATCTGCTCCAAAAAAAAGGTGGAGCAGGCCTCAAATACATGGATTTGGTGGAGTACCTCAAGGGGTGCTCCACAATACCAGATTTGGTGGAGTTGGGAGAAATTACACACCACTGCATCTGATTGGTGAGAAAAAAATGATTCGTTTCTTTTGTTTCTGGCCGCTCCGCCCTCCTCTCCCACGCAGCGACCCCGCCGCCGCCCACCATGGGCCACCGGCCCTCTACCCCACGCTGCCGCATCTCGACGCCGGCGGAGGCACGGCCTCCCAGCTCAACGCCGGCGGGGCGCGCAGCGGCGGGGGAGCGGACTCCGCGCGCCGCCCGAACTCCCCATCCCGGCACCACAGCGGAGCTCGCAGTCAGAGCCACACCAGTCGCGGGTCCCCTTGCTGTCAGAGCCGCACCAGCTGTGGGGGCACCGTCGACCGCGGGCGCACCGCTACTGCGAAACCAAGGCGCAACGTCGGCCGTGGGCGCACCGCTGCTTTGAATCCAAGGCACACCGCCGGCCACGGGAGCGTCGCAGATGCTAGCAAGGCCAAGCCGCGCCACCGCCGACAAGGCTGGAGGAGGAACTGAGCAGCGAAAATGAATCGAATCCCGTGACGGCAGCGTATTGCTCCTCCATGGCTCGTGTATTGCTCCAAATTTGAGAAACTAATCTCGAGCATCCACCGGATTAGACAAATCCCAGCCTCGAAATCCATGTCGCCGCTCGTCTTGCGTCGTGGGGGCACTACACCGTGCTGCAGGAGTAGGCCACCCATGTGAGGCTGCGCCTGCCCGCCAGATGCGAGGCCGCTGGCCGCACGCTTGCCCAGGCCCGCCGGCGAGGCCTTGCCGGCCATAACGACGAGGTCGTGTGCTCGCTACGAAGAGCTCTGCGCTTGATCCACGCGCCACCGCCGGCCTCCCGATGCCTCCTCTGCGCACGTGGCCGCCAGAGTGAAGCTCACTGACGAGGCTGCGGCGGAGCTCGCCTGCTTCACGACGGACATCGCTGGCTCCCGCGCCGGACCGCGCCTGGGTGCGGTAGGGAAGGAGCAGTACTGGATGTTGACACCGTATTTTTTTATTTTCTATTCTGCTGACATGTGGGCCCTAGATGTCATAGAGATGGTGAAAAATCTGGAGCTATACCAAACACTTGTCAGGATCTCAGATCCACGATGGAGCTACGTGGATCTGCAGCACTAGAGCTATTTTTTCAGAGTTGGAGCTGTACCCAACACACCCTTAGAGTTGGAGAGTTAGTATCAAGTTGAGAGATTAGAGCCATGATCTATTCAGATCTAGCTAATCTTGTTCGAGAGAATTAGAGCGCGGTAGAGGCAGAGTTGAAGGAAGGCCCGGACCTGTCGGTGTCTCCTCTTCATCTTCTTCCTCTGGGATCGACTCCATTGGAGCCTGATCTTGAGACCTTGTGGAGAGATCAACTTCTTATTCAAGTGAGTAACATTGTTATTATTGTTCTTACGGTTCATAACTCTTTTATGAGTACTTTAATTCCTGTCGCTCTTGAGTTAAAGTTGCATGTTTAGTGTAAGCGTGGTGCTTAGACTAGCTAGCTTGTGAATACCTTCTATATTCCGGATCGTGTGGTAGAAGCGGGAAGTGACCTCGTTCTCGTCTGTCCTTTGCAGTCCACCTCCCGTCTATAGAAACCGTAGGACTCCCCCCATAGATTGTCGGGGGATTCCCTTTCCTAAGTGTGTCTTCAGACAATCCCCCATAAGAACAATATAAACATAGTTTGTGCGAGTAAGAACTAGACATCCTTAAGTTTTCCTTATCTCTCTTTCTATCAAGTCCTTGATAACTGCTCAAGAATTAGTTATATATCTCAGACCACTCTCTCTACCTTTCTCCCTGTGGATTCAATATTTAAAACCCTCTTCCCGGGTGAAGTGCTCACCGGTATCCGTGCGCTTGCGGATTATCCATCATAATATTTCTGTAGGCCTAACAAATACCAACAGAGCTCAGGTTGGTGTCTGAACCGACGGAAGAGCCAAAATGGATGTTGGGACGAAGGAGGGTATAAATACCCTAGATCTAAAACTGCAACGATCATATTTGAAAACTCAAAACTTCTGGGAAAAACTCCAGAACTTCTACGAACTTGGAGATTTAGCAGGCTGACAGAGTGCAGCCCGGAACCTCCGGGGATAAACTCGGAACTTTCGGGAACTGAAAAAAGTGAACCAAAACACCAGGATGAATCAACTTTTTGTGGATGGGTAGATGTTTGAGATAGGTGTTTTTCATGCACTTCGTTTCAGCCATGCCACTATTAGTACCCCTCTTGATAGTACGACTTGTCCTATACTAAAGTTCAAAAATGAAAATGAATTAAACCTTGTCTGAGCCATGGAAACCCTTTCTTTTTAAATGAGGGGTCTCCTCTTTCTCTCATGCACCCATGATGGATTGATCACCTGTCACACATGCCTAAAAGCTCATTAGTTCTTTAATTGTGTGGTCAACATCACCAAAACCCACTTAGGGGCATGATTACACTTACACGTGTCCCCCGCCTCGAAGCTTCCCGGCACGCCCGGATCCCCATCTCCGTCTCGTTGGGCCTTCGGGCTCGGTTTTGCGGCCCAAACTGAGAAACTGTCCTTTAATAGTTTTGTGGGCAAACCACCAAACCCCGCGTGCAAGCTTCGGTCGCTAGCTACTACCTTGCACCGGCTCTATGTCCACGACTTCCTCTTGCTCTTCTTGCACCATGAGGCTCGCACTTGACCCTATCGGCCACCGGGTCCATCGAACCAAGCCTACTTGTCTCTCCATCACCCGGAGGCCACCTCAGCATAGACCTTTCGTGCTTGTTCTTTACCTGCACCAACATGAGTCGAGCCACAACCTGCACCTACAATACTAGGCCAAGAGTCAGTCCACACAACGTTGTCAATCACTCATCACTGAGGAGCGACCCTCCACTAGTCTTCGGACACTCCTAGTCCTCAATCTTTCCCTTGATGAGTGCATTGACAACACCCATAGTAACTAATTCAGGAAAGACAGAAATAGAAAAGAAAATGAAAAACAAACCTCCAACAAGTGATCCAAAGCCAAAGAACAAGTGAAAACAAGATCACTTGAAAGAGAAAGTATCAGTCCCCTAAGGAAAGGGCGACGACTCAACACAACCGAGACAACAAGCTCACCACAAAGGAGCAAAGCATAAAGCACAAAACCCAGGCAACACAAAGGAACTCGCCCTGCACATATGCAAACTCCCCGTGAACAAGTGCATTTAAATCTGAATTGGATGCAATTTTTCCGCAATTTCTTCCCAACATGCAAAACATGCAATTTCTTAACAAATTTCTCCCCCTTGTTGACAATGCATGAATCAAGCTACCATGAAAGTGCACAGATGCATGTCAAAGCATATAAGCTACCAATCTTGTCAAATATACAAAGAGCACAACAAAATGCTACAAATGAGGTAAAGAGCAAGCAAGGTAGGCATGGTGTAGTTAGAGCATTGTCATCAAGAAAGTAGAGACATAACTACATGTGACAAAGCCAAAGTCATTTTAAGAAATTTTCATAAAATTAATTCATCTCATGAGCAAAGTCCTATCCATGACCAATTTGAGCAAAAATGAGCTAGATCACACAAAACTCATACAAGATCACAAGCTCTCATCACAAGAACATAGCAACCACCCACAAGCTACTTCATGTCATGTCAAAGCCACCGAGCCATGCGTCTACTTCAAATTGAGACTTCTCATGGTAGACAACATGCAACGGTTTAGCACCCAAGATATATACATGAAAGCATAAAGACATGATTAAGAACACATTTTTCAAGCATAGACATTTCATAGATACCAAATTCATTTTCAAATTTAAGCATGGTACATGAAATGCCTTTGTGGCAAAAAGAAGCTTATGCTCCTCCACAAGATAACAGAAGGGCTGAACATTCACAATGATAGATGGGTCTTTGACCCAAAGTGAAAAGAGCACGATTCTCAAGCATAAACTAGGCATGATATAGACATTTGAGCACAAAGAGAGCATGAAAAGTCATGTACTAATGAGCAATGTTATCGTAAACGGTAAACGGTAAACAGCCGGTCACCCTCTGTTTAGCGTTTAGATGGTTTAGACGGTGATTAAACGGAATTAAACAGCCTAAACGGTTTCATATATTACCACCAAAAAATACATAGTTATGCATATAAAAATAAAAAACCCAAGTATTCTAGCAAACATACATGTCAGAATGAAGTATTCTAGAAACTAGTAGAAAAAACAACAGTTCTCAGTTTCTCGCATGTCCATTATCCACATTTACAACAAAATCAATAGTGCCCAGTTTCAAGCATTCACGTCACTAAATCATTAGTCATGCTCATAGTTCTTCAGACTTTGTTTGTGGTGGACGAAAATCCTGCAGTGCAAATGAGCAATTTACAGGGAGCATTAGCATATTAAATTGAATAGAGCAGGCACATCTTGAAACGAATCAAACATGAGGAGTACTGGAGATTGGACTGGACGAGCACTTCTGGAGGGAAGGCGCACGGCTTCATGGGGTGCAGCCTCGATGGTGCGAGGTTGTCGCATGGCAGAGCCACGAGTTGCTGAGACGCCAGATGGCCAGAACGAGTAGCGGCGGGACGTGCAAGAGGGAGAATGGAGACGGAGGAACCCTAAACAAAACAAGTTGGGCCTCAGTGTATATGTGCACGCGAATTGGGCCCATATTGGGGCGAAATATTTGGGCCTGTATCGCCTAAACGGCCCGTTTTGCACGCCCAGAACTGTGTAAATCCGATCCGTGTCGCCTGTTTCCACCGTTTTTTAACGTTTTGACCGTTTAAACGGGGCTGCCATTTAATTGCCCGTGTAGGCCCTAAACAAGACGGTGACCAACCGTTTCCATTCTTAAACCGTTTAGATGGCTGTTCAGGTCGTTTAGGCGAACATTGCTAATGAGTGAAGGCAATTTTAGCATTTTCACAAAAAGAAGGTATCTCAGCTTGAATATATGGCAATACCATCGAGATCATATCATTCACATCACCATTCACCCAACATACACATATCTCACATATAGTAAATCATGGTGATCAAAGTATTTAAGAGAAGCTCATCCTAACAAATATGATACAAAGATGGCTATCCTACCATGTTTTGGTACACAAATGAAAATGCATGCATGAGATGGTACAAATGGTACAAATATCACATATATACATGAGAAGGTCCAAGATCCAGCTTATAAAGGAAAACACACTCCAAGTTCACCTCATAAGCATGTGAAGGTAACTTGGTCAAGTGGTTTAGTGAAGATATCTGCTAGGTAGTCTTGTGTAGGCACATAGGACAAAAGAATGTTCCCTTTCTCAACATTGTCCCTCAGAAAGTGGCATCTCACTTTGATGTGTTTGGTTTTGGAGTGAAGAACTGGGGTTTTGGCTACACTTATGGCACTGGTGCTGTCACAGAAAAGTGGAACCTGGGTACACTCCTCACCGAAGTCGCTCATAGTGTGGGTCATCCATAGGAGCTGGGAACAACAACTGACTGTAGAAACATATTCGACTTCTGTGGTAGATTGGGATACACTGGATTGCTTGCAAGACGGCCTAGAGACCAAAGACGGACCAAGAAACTGGCAACAACCCAAGGTACACTTGCGATTCAAATGACACCCAGCAAAATCAGCATCGAAATATCTGTGAAGTGTGAGTGTTGAGGAGGTAGAATACCAAAGACCAAACTGAGGAGTGTACTTCAAGTACATGAAGATCCTCTCGATGACCTGCCGATGTGAAGTTTTCAGAGAAGCCTAAAAACGAGCGCACATACACACACTGAACTGTATGTCTGGCCTCCTCGCCATCAAGTAGAGGAGGGAGCTGATGATGCTCCTATACTCCTTCTGGTCCATGGGCTCACCATCTTCATCAGCATCCAAAGCTGTAGTTGTACTCATCGGTGTAGTCAGCGGCTTGGAGTCATTCATGCCAAACTTCTTGACGATGTCCTTGGTGTACTTCGCTTGATGCACACTTGTCCCATCCTTGCATTGCTTGATCTGAAGCCTAAGGAAGAATTGCAACTCGCCCATCATCAACATCTCGAACTCCCTGCTCATATCATATGCACACCATGCAACCAAAGAGTGAGACAAGCCGCCAAAGATAATATCATCCACATACACATGTACGATCAAGATGTCATCGCCGTGCCTGAGGAGAAAGAGAGTTTGATCGACCTTCCCCATCTGTTGACGGCTGTTAAGTACTACTTTTAGCCCTCAATATTCTCACACAAATGGAGGCATATGCATTATTTACTTGCATTTTGGTTTGAATAATGTAGTTCCACTTGTCCTTGGAGATTATTTGTATGTAGGTGAAATATCCCTTAAAAGAGATGGAAACCCACCTTTTATGGAGAAACCATGCCAACTCAGCTGAGGAGGTGGCTGCGACCAAGGAAACACATGGCATTCCACGTCATTGATCCAAGGGAGGCACTCACCGATGAATCAGAGAGCACCACATGGACTTCACATGGATCAAGGGGCCCACCTCGGGTACCAAATCAAGCCATGCACCAAGGGAGGTTCAAAGGGCCCACAGGGTAGCCACCCAGAGGAAGCACGGCCGAGATGGCTGCCCTAGGGGTTCGGCCGAACCGACCTAGGGTCGGTTCATCCTGGCCTTGCACGTGTTTGCTCCTCACTGGTCCATTGCCTCACTCCCGGGTGTTTTGGTGGAGTTTGAGCCCCGAAGCTAGCCTCCTCCTTGCCTATAAATAGAAGGGGAGGGGCTCCCATTTCTCACACACCACTCTCTTATTCTCCTCTCACTTTTAGTTTCTAAGACAAGGGGGTAGGCTAGAGTAGCTCTTCTTCAGGTTCCAAGTCTTCTTTGGAGTCTAGGTATGAGTTCTCTTTTATCTTCATTTCATTGTATGACTTTGATCTACTTCAGTTATTCAACTATTTCATATAAAGTCATGGTAGATCATATGCTTGATATGTTCTTGAGTTCATCCTTTGTTCATCATTTAGAGGCTTGTGTTCTTCATGAACACTACCTTGTGATCCACTTGAAGGGTGATAAACTCATTCCTTATGTGTTTGTTCATAAGTTAGAGGCTCGTGTTCTTCACGACCCTTTGATCTTATTGACTAGACATAAGAGAGTTCGTATTCGTTCTTATGTCTAGCCTTAGTTGATCTTGTTAGATGACATGAGAGTGTTGCATGAGGTTTGTGTTCAAGCTACGGTACGCGGTCTAAGTTGACCAGTCTTCTGGTGGCTCTCACCCTGGGTCACAATAGCCCGGGCTGGGTGAAGTCTAGCAGCAACGCAGGCATGGTGCCTAGGTTGTTTGGCTACGTTAGTTATGAGCATACCCCCCATAACGATAGAGGTAGGCCGTAGTGGTGACAATTGTTGGACCCTTTGGAACCCTCCGCACTGGGGTACTTGCTGTAGGAGTCTAAAGTCTAGTTTCACAGAGTGCTAGTCGTCGCGAGCTAGCTCCCCGTTTGTACCTGGGTGCTGAACCTTACCCTCTCATGCAATGCTCATGCCTATCTCATGTATCTTCTAGCTTTCTATGTTTAGTACATTAGAACCTAGAGCTAACTCGTATGTTCACCCTAAGCTGTAGTGTGCTAGAGTAGAGGTAGATCTGAGTGTGTGTGTGTGTCACACTACCCTTTCATATCTTTATCTTACCCCTGCCTTTGAGTTTATTGTTTCCTATATCTATCTCTTAGTTTCCATTCATTGCAAAAGCATAAGTCTATTATATCCGCCATTGCCTTCCATAGATACGATACCCTTGGAATATTCTCCTTCCTTGGGGAAATGCTAAAATGGTTTATCTGTGCGCTTGCCGATTCGTTCATGATCGTTTAGATTTACCTTTGGCAAGTCTTGATGTTCACGCTAACTCGACGTCGTTAGTTGTGATGTTAAGAACTGCCATCATGCATTTCTTGGTGCTGTCACTGAGGATGGATTCCAATCTATTCTTAAAGTGACAGCGCTAAGAAATGTCAACAAGCATTTCTGGTGCCATTGCCGGGGAAGGCACAGGATTATCATGACTATGCTTTGCATTTGTTTATAAACTATGAGTAGGTTAGGACAACTCTCAATGCAGGCTAACCTTGATTGTCTTCTTTTATCTTTGGATGATGAAGACAGGTAGTGTATGACTGGTTTTGACTTACAGGAGAATTTCACTAAAGATCCCGAGTCACTTGTGAGGAAAGCTCGAATTCATTTCGACTCACCTCGTCATACTCGTCCGGAAGGCGAACCAGCTTCCTTTGTACCATCCACATCAAACGCTATGGCCCAGAAGACACTTTGTGAGTACTCAACTCCTTCTGCTGACCAGGTGCTGCAAGGCCCTGAGGTGGCAATGGGGACTGAAAATTTTAAGATCAAGACGGGTCTAATTACGATGGTACAGGCTAGCCCATTCTGTGGCAAGCCAAATGAGGATGCCAATGCCATTTGCAGCAATTCCTAGAGCTATGCAGCACTTTCATCATCAGGGGTGCAAATATGGATGCTGTTCGTCTCTGACTATTTCCATTCTCTCTCCTGGGGAAAGCCAAGCAATGGTTCTACGCGAATCGTGATGCTATTAACACTTGGGATAAGTGTTCAGAGGCATTCCTCAAGAAGTTATTCTCATTGGGTAAAACCAATGCTCTCTGTGGAAGAATTTTTAGTTTTCAGCAAGCAGCAAGTGAATCTATTCCAGAGGCTTGGGAAATGCTTTAGTAGTATGTCCTGGCCTGTCCTCACCATGGGATGGAGGATTGGCTTATTCTTCAAAGCTTTTATAATGGGTTGACTCTGACAGCCCGAGGCCATATTGATGCTGCTGCTCAGGGAGCATTCTTCTCACTCACGGTTGATAATGCTAAATTACTCATTGAGAAGATGGTTTCCAACCAAGGGTGGAGTGATGAACGACTCCAACCACGACCGAGGGGTATTCATACTGTCAAGGAAGCAGACATGATTACTGCCAAGTTGGATCTTCTTATGAAGAGATTGGATGACTACACCAGCGAGAAGGCTGCCATGGCCACCACTACTCTGCCTATGGATTCTCATATGACTTGTGAAGTCTGTGGCAACACTAGGCACTCAGGAAATTATTGTCCAGAGACTCAGGAGGAAGTGATGTACATGAATGGCAACAACAATGGGTATCGCCCACCTCAACAAGGAGGCCAATCGTGGAACCAACAACGCCCTTACTATCAAGGAAGTAACCAAGGTAATTCTTACAATCCCAACCAACCTTCCTTGAGAGATCTCGTTTTTGGGCAAGCTAAGATTAATGAAGGTGTTAACAAAAAGCTAGCTGCCCTTGATAAAACCCTAGAAAGTCTCAACGTTAAGCTTGATAGTTTTTCTTCTGCTCAGAAGAGCCAGCTGAGTTTCAACAAAATGTTAGAAACCTAGTTGGCTCAGCTAGCTGCTTTGGTACCATCTGCTGATAACGGGAGGATCCCGGGCCAACCCGTATCCTCATGTGAAAATGTTAGTATAGTGTCTACTAGGTGGGGTAAGCCACCTAGGAAGACACGTGCTTCTAACTATGCAGGGAAGCCCATACAACAAATTCTAGATCCATGGGAGGAATCAACAGTTATGCACAAGAAAGACCCAGGCTATCCAACTATCACTTGCACAATCTATTACAAGATGATCAAGCATGCCCTTTGTGACCTTGGTGCAACTGTTAATCTCATGTCCAAGGCCATGTTCGAGCAACTGGGATATCTAGCTCTCTCTCCAACAGCATGGACTATCCAACTCGCTGATTCAACGATACGATATCCAGAAGGGATTGTTGAGAGCCTATTGGTCAAGGTCAAGAACTCTTATGTCTTCGTGGATTTCGTGGTCCTTGATATGGATGGCGAGGGAGGAATGCCGCTCATCCTTGGGCGACCATTTCTCAGTGATATCCGGGCTAGAATCAATGTGGGATCCGGAATAATACGTTTCCGCATTGGGAAGAGGAACTTGAAGTTCAAGTTTCAGGACAAAGAAGAGCAATGCTATTTGGTGCAAGATAGTGTTGAGCAGCTTGGGGGAAGGACAGAGCCTTTACCCCCAAAGAAGAAATCTCCGTCAAAGAAGCAAAAGAAAATTGATAAAGAATGGAAGAAGACTGAGAAGGCACCAACCTCTACTTCTCAGGAGTGGGGTGCCGAGTGGAATTAACCGCTGAGAAGAGTCCAACTCGTCGGACTACAAATGATGGGTCCTTTCTACCAAAAAGGTTAAAGCTGGTACTTATCTCATATTTCCCTTTCCAAATTTTATTTCCAAAATTGCATATTTGATTTTCCAAAACCTTGCATCTGCATGCTAGAATTATCTAGCCCTTTTCCCTTTTTAAAATAAAATTTTGGAAAATAATTTCAGAGTTTGAAAACCTTAGAAAAATCATTTGGACAATTTCTGGAGCAAACTTTGGCCGAGGCACCCAGGCATAACCTCATATAGCCGTTGGCAGGCTGCTGGCCAAAGGGGGTTGCCAGGTGGGCCCACCAGGGTTCGGCCGACCCCTGGTTCGGCCGACCTAGGAGCAACGGCTCTCGAGTCCCACCGGCGCCAACGGCTAGTAGCCGTTGCCTCTGGTCAGAATCTGGCTGTTGTGCCCCATTGCTCTATAAATTGGACCCGAGAGGGGGTGTTCTTCACCCATTCAACTCATTTCATTCACACTCCCCTCTCTACTCCTTGCTCTCTTGGTTTTCTTGGATTTCTTGCTCGAGATTGGATCATCAAGTATTCTCTCTGTTGTGTTGCTGAAAGTATTGCTATTGGTGGAGCAAGCTCGGTAAGAATTTCATTCGATTTCACTAATCCATCACCGAGTTGCTCTTGTTGTCCCATGTTGTTGTGCTAGCATGAATTGGGCGGCAAACACTCTCCGGAGGGTGACACGCTCCCGTTCGCGGGCAAGCACGAGTTCATCCATCCCCGCCGAGCCGACGCCAAGCCCATCGATGATGGACTATGAAGAAGAGCAAGAAGAGCAATCCGAGCCACAAGCCGCGGAGGAGGTCGTCGACGACACCCCCTACCTCAGCTTGCGGGGCGCTCGAGAGAAGCAAGCCTACGCTCTCCTGAAGGACCGAGTCTTCGCCCACACCCGGGACTTCGACTCGGCCCTCATGGAGAAAACATGTATGAATCTCGAGTTCGCTTCTATTTGGCATGCTCTTGGTTGGGAGGATTTTGCGCCGGTTACAGAGCTTGGCTCTCGGCCCCTCACCATCCAGTTTCTTTGCTCTCTTACCGAGATTCTGGATGGCATTGAGTTTCGTCTTTTTGGGACCGATTATCGTGTTTCTTGGAAGGAACTTAGTCGTCTTCTTGGTTTTAGTCCTCGTTGTGCTATTTCTTTGAAGATGGCTTGTGAGGGTTTTGTTCGAGACTCTTTCTAGGCAGACATCTCTGGTCTTGTTTACAGTGGCAAGTTTGTTCCTCGGTGCAATGATATTGTGCATCCCACTCTCCGTTTGTGGCACACGTGGCTCACCATTACTCTCTTTCCACGAGAGGATGTTCGGCCCGTGCGCAGCGATGAGATGATGCTATTATATGCTGTTGTTAACTAGATCGAGGTCTCACCCGTTAAAGCTATGATTCGGCAGTGGTTGATGAATTTCAAGATGATAAGTCCTATGGAGTGTACGTCTTTAGTGACTCGTATTTCTCTCAGACTCGGGGTTCTTAGCGGGAATCCCGTACCCTTCATCGGGACGCCCCGAGTTCTTATTGATGAGGCATACTTGATCCAAGGGCATATACACAAGAGAGGCCCAGATGATTCTTTGACTTTCTTCTTTCCGAGTTATGCAAATCAAATCCCGTTACCTAACTCGGGGTTTCGATTTCATAGCTCGGAGTCACTAACCATTCCCCTTGTTTCACAAGAGGAAAGCCGTCGTGCTAGTGTTTCAGGCAGGTCCACCAGAAGCGCAGGAAAGGGAGCACACATGCAGCAGCAACAGCAGTCATAGCCACCACCACAGCCACAGCCACAGCCTGCTACACCACCGGTGGCAGGAGGGGCCCCTGCGGGGTACATGTTCGGGGTTACACCTAGATATGCACCTGGTTGGGATCATCCCACCTACCAGCCGAGTGCGGGTGGCACAGCTTGGGTGAGAGCGAGCGGTGCACGGTGGGCTACACCCACTAGTTCCAGCTCCAGTGGTCCACCTTAGTCTTCGTCCTTCCGGTGACACTCCTCAGCCTCTGCACGCGATGCTCAGCTCGCGCAGCAGATGGGAGAGCTCACTGTCCAGGTCACGGGACTGGAGGAGACGCTGAACACCCACGTCGATTCTACCTCAGTGTGGCAGCATCAGGGCGGTGAAAGGATTGCAGCCATGCAGCAGGCTCAGCAGCGACACATGGAGTAGCAGAGGGCCCACTACGTGAGTCAGGGTTTCATCTACCCTCCTCCGCAGTGAGCCTGAAGCTAGCTTGGGGGAGGACCCCCATCCTGAGGTAACTTGTATCTTCCTTTGCTTTCAGAATATCTTATAATGAAAACCCAAAAAAATCTGCAAAAAAATAAAAAGACCAAAAATATTTATTTGCTTCATCATCATCGTTTGCTTAGTTTGCTTTGATATGCATAGTAAGAAAGCTTTGCCTCTATGGTTGAAATGATGAATAGTTGCTCTGTTTATTCTTCTCGTATGTCTTGCTTACAACTTTGTATCCTACCTAAGTTTTGAGTTTGTTGGCTTGCATGTTCAAACCTTAGCTTGAAAACTGTGGGTAGCAAAAAGCATGATCCTTGCCTAAGTTGTTGTGAGACATGATATGGTATAATAGAGTGCTATGATCTTATGCTTAGTGATGCTTGACATCCGGAGTTTTCCTTTTTGGAAAATCAAAACATGATGAGTTCCTCAATGATGAGAATTTCCTATCCAAGGCCATATGTAGATTCTAGCTCTTAGCCTCCACATATGCAGCTTGTTCTCTCATTGAGCTTTGTCAAATTGTTGTGACCCTTGTTAGAACTCATACTCCCCTGATCAAGATCACGTACACGTTCATGCTAAAACTTCTACACTGGATTATGCACATGCTATATAACCATTCTGTCTCTCAACCGCCTAAGGTAGGTGAAGGTATATGCCTCATGTCGTCAGGTGAAAGGAAAGAACATTGCCAACTTGTTCAACTCTTGGTAGAGTACTTTGCTGTATGTTTGCCATAAGTTTAGAATACAACATCGTAGTAACTCCTGATCAACCAACCTAAGTCCCTAATGTCTTGCTTCAAGACGAGCAAGAGGTTAGCTTAGGGGAGTTTGTTGACGGCTGTTAAGTACTACTTTCAGCCCTCAATATTCTCACATAAATGGAGGCATATGCATTATTTACTTGCATTTTGGTTTGAATAATGTAGTTCCACTTGTCCTTGGAGATTATTTATATGTAGGTGAAATACCCCTTAAAAGAGATGGAAACCCACCTTCTATGGAGAAACCATGCCAACTCAGCTGAGGTGGTGGCTGCCACCAAGGAAACACATGGCATTCTACGTCATTGATCCAAGGAGGCACTCACCGACGAATCAGAGAGCGCCACATGGACTTCACATGGATCAAGGGGCCCACCTCGGATACCAAATCAAGCCATGCACTAGGGGAGGATCAAAGGGCCCACAGGGCAGCCACCCAGAGGAAGCACGGCCGAGATGGCCGCCCTAGGGGTTCGGCCGACCTTAGGATCGGCCGAACCGACCTAGGGTCGGTTCATCCCGGCATTGCACGTGTTTGCTCCTCATTGGTCCATTGCCTCACTCCCGGGTGTTTTAGTGGAGTTTGAGCCCCGAAGCCAGCCTCCTCCTTGCCTATAAATAGAAGGGGAGGGGCTCCCATTTCTCACACACCACTCTCTCATTCTCCTCTCACTTTTAGTTTCCAAGGCTAGGGGGTAGGCTAGAGTAGCTCTTCTTTAGGTTCCAAGTCTTCTTTGGAGTCCAGGTATGAGTTCTCTTTTATTTTTATTTCATTGTATGACTTTGATCTACTTCAGTTATTCAGCTATTTCATATAAAGTCATGGTAGATCATATGCTTGATATGTTCTTGAGTTCATCCTTTGTTCATCATTTAGAGGCTTGTGTTCTTCATGAACACTACCTTTTGATCCACTTGAAGGGTGATAAACTCATTCCTTATGTGTTTGTTCATAAGTTAGAGGCTCGTGTTCTTCACGAACACGACCCTTTGATCTTATTGTCTAGACATAAGAGAGTTCGTATCCGTTCATATGTCTAGCCTTAGTTGATCTTTTCTAGATGGCATGAGAGTGTTGCATGAGGTTTGTGTTCAAGCTACGGTACTTGGTCTAAGTTGACCAGTCTTCTGGTGGCTCTCACCCTGGGTCACAATAGCCCGGGTCGGGTGAAGTCTAGCAGCAACGCAGGCATGGTGCCTGGGTTGTGTGGCTACGTTATTTATGAGCATACCCCCCGTAAAGATAGAGGGAGGCTGCAGTGGTGATAGCTGTTGGACCCTTTGGAACCCTTCGCGCTGGGGTACTTGCTGTAGGAGTCTAAAGTCTAGTTTCGCAGAGTGCTGGTCGTCGCGGGCTAGCTCCCCGTTTGTACCTGGGTGCTGAACCTTACCCTCTCATGCAATGCTCATGCCTATCTCCTGTATCTTCTAGCTTTGTATGTTTAGTACATTAGAACCTAGAGCTAACTTGTATGTTCCCCGTAAGCCATAGTGTGCTACAGTAGAGGTAGATCTGAGTGTGTGTGTCACACTACCCTTTCATATCTTTATCTTACCCCTGCCTTTGAGTTTGTTGTTTCCTATATCTATCTCTTAGTTTACATTCAGTGCAAAAGCATAAGTCTATGATATCCGCCATTGCCTTCCACGGATACGATACCCTTGGAATATTCTCCTTCCTTGGGGAAATGCTACAACGGTTTATCTGTGTGCTTGCGGATTCGTTCATGATCGTTTAGATTTACCTTTGGCAAGTCTTGATGTTCACGCTAACTCAATGTCGTTGGTTGTGATGTTAAGAAGTGCCAACAGGCATTTCTTGGTGTTGTCACTGAGGACTGATTCCAATCTGTTCTTAAAGTGATGGCGCTAAGAAATGTCAACACCATCACAAACCCCTTGCTAAACAGAAAGCCCCTCAACCTGCCATACCACTCCCTGGGTGCTTGTTTTAGGCCATAGAGAGCTTTTCTAAGTTTGTGCACTCGATGGGGATATGTGAAACTCTCAAAACCCAGGGGTTGCCTCACATACACTTCTTCCTCTAGAAACCCATTCAAGAAGGCACTCTTCACATCCATCTGAAACAACTTGAATCTTTTAGCAATAGCAAATGCTAGAAGAATTCAAATTGCTTCCAACTGAGAAACTGAAGCAAAGGTTTCCTCATAGTCTATCCCTTCTTTTTGGCTAAACCCTTGAGCAACAAGTTGTAACATCCCAAAATTTTAAATGATTTCCCATGGGTAAATTTTCGCTAAAATTTAAAACTTTTTGGTTGAACATGTGTGCTACTGTTGACGGTTAAAAACCGTGTTGAAGTTCACCGCAAGCGTACGGGTGACTTGGTGCCTTTTTCACCAAGGAGGGTCCCCAAGGTTTGTAAATCCAAGGATCGGAAGCAAACCGCTAAGGTTCTCTACCTTGTCTAGCCAAACTAACCTAACATGAAGCATTGATTGCATACAAAGGATAGCCTTGATATATATGAGAGATAGCACAAGGTTGATCGCATCCATGAACAACGGCTAAGGTAAAGATCCACCGAAGGGGTAGCTAGGCCTAGCGCCTTCTAGTTGAAGCTCCGGCAAACAAGCAACGAATCGAGCATCTCATCTACTAGCATCCTTAAACTCCTACCTCCGGCCTACCTCCCGAAGACATCCGCTCTTTCGGGGGAAATCACCCTGTCACGATGCTCCCTTAATGAAGCGGGGGATCTAGGGGGAACGTCCCAACATGAACGTGTCTACAAACCATGAAGGGTCGATATGCTAAACCTAATCGCCATGATTACATAGAGCATGCTATATAGTCTAAACATGTATTAGACTAAGGATCAAATCACATTCACGATAGGTAAAAGGTATAAACGGAGACATGGAATCGCTAATAGATCGGATGACAAGATTATCATTACTCACATGAAAGTATATGTTACACCATCACCACCGAGATCATACCTGAGATGATGAACACGCAGCTCCAGAACTCCGCCATGGCACAACCACGTAGGGCGGCCATGGCGGCTAGGGTTGGCCTAGGCCATCCCCTAGACAACTTGAAGGACACCACCGCCGTCGTCTCGCTCCGGTGCTCACTTGTAGGTTTTGCCGAGTTCTGGTGATTGGATGTGGCGGCCGTCGGAGACAGGGGATATAAATAAGCCGAAGAGCTTCTAGGTCAAAGGGGGCACGAACCGACACAGAAAAGGGGTGGGCCGGCCGGCCTGGGCCCTTTTCGACCCGGTTCGGCCCCGGTTCACTCCCTGACGCTTCTCGTGTATTCATGAATATTTGTCGAACTTCATGTGGGTCCTTGACGTCGTTTTTCCTGTGGTTTGGATGAGGGTACTTGGCGTATGAACTCCCACATCTTCTGTTTAGGTCCTTGGACTTTCACAGCTTCAAGCTTCGGTCCTCGAGTCATTTGGAGTCATGTTCACTTCGTGTCTTGACTTGTGCCGGGCTTCGTGATCTTCTCATAAAGTGCCCGATGAACTCTACCCGGATGTCCTCATTTAGGCGCTTAAATCCTGCGTAAACAACATACTCCAAACACCACATGCAAGTGTGAACTTGTTACATCATTAGTATGCCTAGTGGCGGGTTAGTTATAAATCTAAGCTCAAACCAAAGTGTAACAAGTGCTCTTGGTTGATGGAAATCGACCGTCAACATATCCCCATGCTTAAACCTTGCTCGTCCTCGAGTAAGCCTTTAATGGATGTTAGTATTGTCCTTCAATGTTCAAACCCTGCACTTGTTCATACATGAGAAAACATAATGCCCTCCAAGTTTATATTTGTTATAGTTTCATAATGTAGCTAGCTTTCATCTCTATGGAGGGTAGATATTATTTAAGCTCTTTCTACAAGTAATTAATCATGCTCTCAAATTTCAATCAAATCCCAGAAATTTTGAAAATAAAGAGCGGGATGAAGAAAACTTTGCTTTACCAAGATCAATAATAAACCTCCTTGCATCTTGCTCATGAACTCTCATCTCATCTTGTCTCTCAAGCCTACTTGTCCTACTCCTTTCCACTCTCAAATATATGGTGGAAGGCTTTATATGGAGCTATGGGAAAGTTTAGTCCTACCAAGATATTATAGTCGAGATATTATTAAAACAAGACAAGCTTCTCATGGACTTACCGAGACTCGTCAAAAAGGTCATTGGAAAAATAATGTTACAAGGAGGGGGTAGAGAAAAATACACACACTTTGAGATAGGTGGACATGTGCAAATGGCAAAGAGTGATCCTGAGGCACAAACGAAGTCCTCGTTATCGGATTGCACATGGTTGGAAAGATGAGTATGGGTCTTGATCTTGAAATCCTTTTTGAAAACTCAAAAAGCACTAAACATAGCTAGAGAACCGGGGTGCTTTATTATTTTTTTCTCTTTCTTTCTTCTTTCTTTCTTTTTCTCATCATACTTTTTCTTCATTATCATTTTTTCATTCATTCATTTTTTTTCTTTCATCAGACTTTTTCTCTTTCTTTTTTAATTGCTCCCCTCGAATTGTAGACTATACTAGCACTTCCTTGGCCACCCCCCATGCGTAGACGTCTGCTCGTCATCGGGCAAAAGAGGTGATAAATGTGCCAAGGTGGGAATTGAAGCTCTCATATTTTCTTAGAGAGAGATACTCGAAAAATCTTCTAGGGATCCTTTTGGAAGTCTCCCTTACTCACTTGAAGCACCTTCCTTGTAATCTTCCTCGAAATATCCATCCATACTCATATATTAGGTTGTGGTCAAGGAGGTGAACACAAAAAAGATGTATTTGGGTTTGTGGGTGGATATCCGGCGAGGTTTGCAAAATTCCTAATGTGGAAACTCACAATGCACGGATAGAAAAGGCTAGCATAAAGATAGATATGCAAAAATGGAATGACCAGCTTCTTAGTCTCGAGCCAGAGAAATCAAGCCTTGAATCAATGCACCCAAAAATAAATCTTGTAAACTAAGGTTTTGCACTCAATTGAACATAAGGCTTTGGATAGGTTGAGCAAAATGCAAGTGGTATCAAAGACAAGGTTAGCATATCTTTTAAGAACAAAATTAAATGATCCTTGACTCATTCTAAATTGAGAGCAATGAAAAACAACTATGGGACTTAAGTCATCATAACCTCCACAAAAGATTAGGCTAGCATTGATTAAATTTTCAGTTCATGTTTAAGAGAGCACTAGCTTAATCATATAAAAACCAAGCACAAGAATGATCAAAGAGGCAATGATCATCATATATCCATAAGTAAGAGCATACGAGATATCATCATGTTGAGCACAAGGTAACGGTGATTGAAAACAAAACAATCCTAGGTTGTACTCCGAGTAGCCATGTTATTCTATAGAGAGATATACAAAGGTTGCATCTAAGGTTGTTTCATAAACATATGGACAAGCATACAAAAAGATGAGGACAAAAAAAAAGGGTTGAGGATTTGTTACCGTCCTTTGATTCTTGAAGTGTAGCGCAACCTCCCCCATGCTTAAGCATTGTGCTTAACATGGAAGAAGAACTGTGATCCTTGCTCCATGCGGTCTTCTCTTGTCCACCAATTCCTCCCCCATGCTTAGCATGTTGCTAGGCATGGAAGATGATGAACCATCTTGAAGTCCTACCGCCATGTGTGGATCTTCATACTCTTCACTTTGTCTTGATTGTCCTCCAACGTCCACCCTTTGTCACAAGCCTCTGTCCCAATTATTTCCATCTTCACCACCTTCCATGTTGTCCCTCATTGCTGGTTCAACTTCCACGAATTTTTCTTATACTTCCAGAACAGAACATGTACTGAACCATCGCTCTATTGCAAAGTGCTTAAAATTATCTTTCCAACGAGTGGTCATTCAACCTAATCGGACTTCGGACAAAGGAGTTATGCCCTTTTTACTCTGTGAGTGCAAGCTGTCCCGGGCTGATTTCAGGACGTGTGACACCCAAAGATTTGGTTGTAACTCCTTGCATGGGTCTTTTAAAATGTTGAATCTTGATGCATTGGAAAGAAGACTTAATGGAGCTCCTGAACATCCAATTTTCCTCTTTTGTACACTTCAGAATGTGTGCTTAATCTTGATGAAAACAGTAGTGCTTCTTTTGAGATTTTGGAGGTGTTGTTGATCTTGATTTCAGCTTTTTATCACGAACTTATGGGAGTGATTCATAATGCCTGCAAAATGATTCTAAAGCATAAAGTACCCCCGAGGTGACGGTTGGGAATACTCACTCTATCCTGACAAACCAAAGACATCCCCTAAGATCTTAACTTGTGGCATTGTTAATCTAGCGAAAGAAAAGTTAAGAACCTAAAGGGTGTACGTGTGTGCAAGGGTGCATGCAAATGAAAGGATGGTATAAAAACAAAATATTGTTTACACCAAATTCTAAGCTCATGCTTACAAAGTGGTTGCCAAACTTTTCCCTTGCCATAAAGATTTATTAACCAAGGTCAAAACACCATGCTTATCCTAAGATTAATAATTCCTTATAGTGTAAGATAAGTAGGGCGCATTGCAAAATTTTCAAACCAACCAATGCAAAATGAAAGCAAGGTATATAAAATTGAATGATGGTGGTCCATTCATCACAAAGTTTCACAAAGACCTAGCTCTCATAAAGATGATGAAAATTAGGTGGATGCAAAATGCGAATGCAAATAGTTAGCGCAAACAAATGTTAGCAAGGGTTGAAAAGATTAAACAACCAAACTAACAAGGTTTTAAGGGTAGGTTATGGGTATCCCATATTTTTGGCTCAAACAAGAATTTTGAAGAGAGGGAGTCTAGCATAGAAATTCTATCTAAGGTGGTGTCGAAAGTCTTTTTATGGAAAACAAACCTATGGTTTTTAGGAAGGCTAAAGGTGTGGAAAATTTTCTTGTAGGGGGGCTAGTTAAAGTTAGAGCTAGGGATAGAGGTGGGCTTGGCCACAAGTCAATCAACACAAGTCAACCCTACCCTTGTTGGCTAAGGGTTTTTGGTGGGGCTATAGGTAGGCTTCGGTTGGTTGGACAAAAAGTTAGATCAACACAAAACATGCAATGCAATATGACATGGATGAACAAAATGACATGATATGGTGGTTGTCTAAAACAAATACAAGAGTTAGCCTAAATTAACTAGCCACAAGGTTGGAATTAAAGGATGGTGCCAATTTCAAAGCTCTCTCTAAAAAGACACAAAGAAAAAGAACCTAAGCACTAATAGGCACACAAAAAAGTCTACAAGTTTTCCAAGGTCAAGAACAAAGTGCTCTCTCAATAGCAATTAAATCAAACAACATGGTATTGTGGTATTTATTAGAGCAATGGTACAATGTTACTTGATGTTTCAGTTTAAGATCACAATGTAGACGGTCATATTATTTATATATACAAACAAAAGAAAACGGCTTGTCTCCCGTAAAGCGCTTCATTTAAAGTCATAGAGCTCGGCCCTTTTCGGCCCGGTTCGGCCCCGGTTCGCTCCCCGACACTTCTCGTGTCTTCATGAATATTTGCCGAACTTCATGTGGGTCCTTGACGTCGTTTTCCCGGCGGTTTGGATAAAGGTACTTGGCGTACGAACTCCCGCATCTTCTGTTTAGGTCCTTGGACTTTCACAGCTTCAAGCTTCGGTCCTCGAGTCATTTGGAGTCATGTTCACTTCGTGTCTTGACTTGTGCCGGGCTTCGTGATCTTCTCATAAAGTGCCCGATGAACTCTACCCGAAAGTCCTCATTTAGGCGCTTAAATCATGCGTAAACAACATACTCCAAACACCACATGCAAGTGTTAACTTGTTACATCATTAGTATGCCTAGTGGCGGGTTAGTTATAAATCAACGCTCAAACCAAAGTGTAACAAGTGCTCTTGGTTGACGGAAACCGACCGTCAACAACTACCAAATTTTGATCCCAATTTGCTAGCTCTCATCCCAAATTCCATGTAAAACAAAACCATATAAAAATTATTTTCAAATTAAGGTATAAATGTGATTTGAATTTTCTTGGATTTTATTTGGTGTTCAATTGTGTGGAGTTTGAATTTGAACTGTATTCAAATTCAAACTATAACTTAAACTATTTCAAATGTAATTTCAAAAGCTGACTGCTAACTTGGGCTCTATCCCTTTAACCGAAGTCTGCTCGAGACAATCCATCTCCTTAGCTCTAGACCAAGGAACACCCTGAGCGTCTAACCCAACCCACCTAGCTAATCGGGCCAGACCATCTTTTCCCCTGCACGCATGCCCAACAAGGCCCGACAGCTAGCCTAGCTAAGCCCACCGGCCACTGTTCCCTTCTCTCGCTGACCATCTGGACCCGTGCGTCAGCCTCCCAACTCCTTCCTGTTTCTCTTCCTCCTTTGCTTAGCCAGGCACCGCGGCCGCTCCTCTGTCTCTGTTGCGCCGCGCCGCTCTCCTCCGTTCCGTCGCACGGGACAGCCTCCGCAACCGCGCGTAGTCCGCACGCCACCACCCAAACAACCCTGGCCCACCAGGAGGCCACCTCCTCTCATGTTCACACCCGCGCTGGACCCCGCTCGTGACAGTGACAGGACATCGTATCCCAGCCGCCTGCGCATGGAAGCATCTCGACGTCTGTGTACGGCCGCACATCCATCCATCCGTCGAGTCCCTACCGAACCCTAAGCCTTGTAGTATAAGGACCCGAGAGCCACAGCCCTTGCAGTTTCTTCCTGCTGCACCGCCACCGAATTCGCCAAGGGAAAACCCCAAGTTCCCGGCCTGTGCCACCGTTTATGTTGGTGAAGGGGTCAGGAAGGAGTGGAGAGGAAGGATTGCGCCAGCAGGAGACAGAGCTGGCTGAATCTACTGCTACCATTCGTGAGGAGAAGGAGCCGAGGGCGTCAATGACCATGGGGTCGAGGAGCCGAAGCACTGCCTCCAGAAGCTAAGATGACGCCAAGATGGAGCACCCATGCCGCCAATCCGCTGCGATGACAAGTACCAAGACGCGACCATGGGAGATGTCGCGGACGGCATCCTCGAAGATGAATCGGGAGCTAAACCACGACGACGAGCCTGCCAGCATCGCCTCGCCACGGCCTCGACACCTCCCTGCCCCGCCTTACCGTCAATCAAGCCCGCTGGTGAGCATCATGAACCCTATCGGTCTCCTATCTTCCCCTGGTGTACCTGCCTGTGATGCCGGCCTTCGAGCCGTGCCGGACCTCGTATTCCTCGGAACACCGAAGCATTGGATGGCATGCCGATGGTGCAGCTTCGGCATGCCCATGACCTGCTCGACACTATGCACCTGAACCTTAAGACCTACCCCTTCTGCACCACTGCCGCAAATCGGTCCTCGTGTAGTGCTTCCCTGCAGGAGTTGTACCGCCGCTCTCGCCGTCATTCTGCTGCGTCGTCTTCATGCCGCGCTGCACTGCTCTGCCGCTCTGGTTTGCGCTACACCGCTCTGGATCCCTGCGCCGCGCCTTCGTTGCCGCTGTGCTGCGCGATTCCTCCCTGTCGCGTCGCAACCTCGCCACACCCCGTGCTGTTCTGCTGGCTCGCGTCGTCTCCACCGTACAACCGCCTCAGCCACGTTGCACTGCTGTTCAGCATCACCGCTGTGGTCCAGCGTTCTGCCTCGAGCCGCACCGCTTTGCCTCGCGCCTCACCGCTCTGGGTTGCCGGCCTTCGTGCCTTTTCTTTGCAGGAATGAGGGTGCCGCTGCCGTAGCCACGTGCACCCCAGCGCTTGGCCGGCCTCGCACCGCGTCGCCGCTGCGACCGGCGACGATAAGCCTGCACCAGGTGCGCCAAGCAACCTTGGCCATCGAGGCAGAGGCCTGGACCGAACCTCTAAACCTCACCTTGTCACCGTAGCCCTAAACCGCCGCTCGTCGTGTGGCGCGGCTCGCCGAGCACCGCCACTCGTCGAAGCTCTACTTCACCGTGCCGATGGCGCACTATCGCGTCAAGGTGCACCCGTGAACCCTAGCAAAGTCCAGGGGGCAGGACCGGACTTCAGCGAGTGAAATCCCAAGCAGGCTTAGCTGAACTCCGGCCCATCGAAGCCCATCTGAACATAATGGTTAACCAGGCCAGGCTGAGGGAAAGAGAGAGAGAGTTGAGGGAGGTTAACTGGACTTCGGGTGCCTTGGGCCGAACTGGGCCGGCCCAATGGACCACTAACACTTTGGGCCCACTAACCTGCTGACCGCTGACATCATGCTGACGTCAGCAGTATTTTTAATAATAAAATTAATTTCTGTTGTTATAAATGATTTAATAAATATTTATAAATCCTTCTTCCATTAAAAATTCATAACTAATTATCCAAAGCTCCGAAAATTATGAAACTAGTTGCATTGGTTTCATAATTCTGAGGCGCTCGCTACTACCCTATCCTTGTCCGCTCTTGCCCTTGAAACGAGCCCCTTTTTCCTCGTGTTCTTGGTGTAGAATTCGTGGCTGCTGCCCGTCACTTCGCTATTGTGGGTCTGGGATGCCGGAGCCCCGCAACTAGCCACTAGCGTGCCGCAGACAGGAATAACTTCCCCAAGTTGTGTTCACACCGCTTTCCTTGCTTGCACTGCTTCCACCGCTTTGTGCCGCAACCCGCATACCCGCTCTCGCTCTGCTTTGCCTCGTGCCGTGTAGCACACATCGTACCAAGTGTTAGTATCTGGAATGCCGCGCGTGATGGACGGCCGTGCCGTGAGCAGAGGCCTCTGCTTCAAGCACGGCAACCCCGCATTGCAACCTAGCTACTACACCGTGGTTATCGTCGCATCGCTAGCACTTGCATGCTTTCGAGATCGTCCTATCGCTTCACCACCCTTTTATCGACCACAAGCCAAACCTTTCCTCCTCTTTGTGCTGCTGCTGCACACCTTGGCCTGGTAATGCCTTGCCTAGCTCGCTTCGCCTTGCTTTTCTCTCATCAACCTTTGAACCTCCATTCTGTTGCAACCGTCAGTCGCGCTAATGCCTTGCCAGCGTGATCACCAAACCTTTAGCCTTTGATCGGCAACCCAACCTTGAACTAACCCTTCTCCCTAACTTGTTTTGTAGTATATAAAGCTAATTGCTTAAAACTATTTTATTATAAAAATAATTGCTTTAATCCCCTTTAATTAAATTAGAGCTCCTTGTAGCTAGTTCGGACTTATTTGGTTCTTAGAAATTGATATTATGTGGAATTATTGCCTAGATGATTGCCTTTGTTTATTTTCGCGTCGCATCTCGTGTAGGCTTGTAATCATGTTTAAAGACCCGAGCTGCGACGATGACCCGAGCTATGACGATTGAGAAGACCTTCGACCCGAAGGAAGGCACCAACCTCTACTACTCTACGACGACTACCGTGCAGGTGTCATGTCACTCCTGATCATATAGATCCCATGCATGCTTTTAGTTGCTAGTGCTTAGTTAATATTTATGGATGCTTTTGAAGTGCATAGACAATCTTTTAGCCACACCTTGATTTGTATTATCCTGTACCTTGAACTTCCTACCTTTGGAACTAGCTACATACCCCTAGCTAGTTCCCGATAGTTACTATCCATATATTTTACCCTTTGATATAGGTGGATCTCTGGTTTGGACTAAGATTGGGATATCTTGGTATTCTGGCATGTGTTTTGGGTGTGTGTGTGTGTATCCTTGATGTGTTACCGCGGGAGCGAGCCGTTTTGGCTACTTGTGAACGCCTGTCTAGGGGAGATGCGACCTGGCCTCCCGCCCTAGCGGCGTGTCATTCGGATTGAGTTGGTGAGTGCTCGCTCTTCGCAATTAAGGACTGATTGACAATGTAACCATGTTTCTTTGGGCTATTTTCATACAAACCGTTCGCCTTGTTATGGGCGTGGTTCGGTCCAAGAACTAGTTGGTGGATAGCATCCAGCCTGTAGGCGGATCGGTGTGATCATGTGAGGGGGACGAGTTATACCCCCCGACTAGACGTCATCCCGGCTCCTTCGTGGATGGTTTCACAGCTTCGAGGCCCTACTGGCAAGTTTCGCACCCCAGTTCAGGACGTGTCAGGCTCGGAGAGGCAGGAGAGTGCTATCCACTGCTAGGTCTCCGGTCGTTAGGTAGGGATGTGGAACGGAGGCATCTGTTTCTGCCCTATCCGGCGGGTCCAGTTGTACAACCTCTGCAGAGTGTTAAACCTATAGCTATAGTCCATGTCCACTGGTATGGACAGCCCTTTGATCTGTTACTCTAGCTAGACTTTTCTTGTGCTGCTTCTCTCCCCCGAGTGCGTGAGCCCGGCTTGATGTCGTTGAGATGTGGGGTAGGAGTTGGTGACCTCACATCGCAAATGAGAGTGGGATGCTGAGTCTTGGTTGAGATTCGGTGCTTTGGAGTACTTTCCTTGGTTGGGGTGTTGACCCCGGAGGTGTTGGCCTCGAAGGTGTGGATCTCCTCGGAGATGGTGACCTCTCTGCATTTCTGCTTACCTTAATGTTGCTACCGCTGCATGCATAACCTTCCACAGCCATATATAGGCTTATCCATGCATACTAGAATTCATCCACCGCTTTTGCTCTTTGTTGGGAAGCTGACATGACCTACCCGCTTATCGGGTAGATGGTGGACTTTCAAACTCGGAGTCCGACTATGACCTCGACGGCAAAGGATGGGAAGACTAGAGCGGGTCCTACACTCAAGTTTGCCTGTGGAGCTGGAGACGCTTCGCTTCGATAGATCCGCTGCGTAGATGTTTTACCTTTCTTGTTTAGTCCAGCTGGACTTGTAGTCGACATGTGCCGAAGAAATGTACTCTGATGTTATAATAAAAATTATGTAATGTTCCCTTCATTCCTGTGTTGTATGGATTTCTACCACTTGAGACAGGTATTGCACGTGATTGGCACATCCTGGGACTATCACAGAGGTGTAGAGGATCGGGTTTCCAGTTTCGGAAATCCAGTTCATTTCAGGTGGTATCAGAGTCGTACTTGACCGTAGGACGAGCCCTAGCAATGGCCGATAGTTTAGGACAGCCTAAACATCCTTGATTGAGTATATTATCCTTGACTTCTATATGAACCGCTTGAATTCTACTAATACATCCTTGACTTCTTACTAACTAACTTACTAACAACCCTTCTACGTGTTTGCTGACCTATGGAGAACAACGGATGATGCTTGATCAAGACCAAGTAATACTTCAGAAGAGTGTCGGATACAAGATAAATGCAACTACTACAAAGACAGCTATGGAGATTGGGTATAGGGAAGAGATGAGGATGACTCTACAGGACTTACTTGGATTATCCCCTGTTGAATCCTCAATACAAGTTTTCACCATCACAGTTGCCCTACTTTAGAACTCAGACTATCGAAGATGGAACCGACTGCCACCATGAGATCACATGAAGTCTGCGTATCAGAGAAGCAATAAGAACCATATGCACCCTTCCATCCCTGCTCAGGACGAAGCTTGGACAACACTACTTTGAAGATAATGATGAGTTAAGATTCTAATTCCATGTGCGCCTGCATAAGAAACTAGTTACCTACTATATGGATGTGGCACATGTAAGCTTGGATGCAGGAGTCGGAACCCCCTGAGAAGCTGTAGCTTAGCATTCAGATAAGACCCCTCGACTTGGAGTACACAAATAGTCGATCCGCAAAGGACTAAGATATTAGAACAAGCTGCTGCTACAAGAGGCAAAGAATGGATTGAACAGTTAAGTCCAAAGAAAGCATCACAAATGTGGAGTGAAGAGTTGCTAATTCACCATATGGAATCCCCTAAACAAGAAGTGTGAAATTCGGATGCTTGGATTTGAATCTCTCTAACCGACCAGAATTGACGCTGGATTAGAATGAACAAATGAGAAACACAGGGCAAGAATGTAATGATAAACATAGAGTACCCCTTTTTGGAAGGATAAAGCCACGAGAACCATGGACGAGGAAGAGTAGTCCAACCAAGATGGAGTATCTAAATTGGAAGAAAGTGACAAGAAGCATTGGACTAAGATAAAGAAGATTTTAGCTCCTCCCACAGGACTCCATGCTCCTCATAGGCTACGTGTGGAACCTCCTTAGTCAGAAAGATAACTTCGGTAATTGGACCCTAACCCGGAGGATCATGAAGGAAGAAATAGCTACAGGATACCACATCAGTATGGTACGAGTCAAATGGATAACAATAAGACTTGAGACTCGAATGGGAATATGGAACACAATTTACCGGTTCTCAATCAAGCCAGCACGGAGAAGAAATTCACCAACCTATTTCAAAAAGATCAGCGCCGAGATGTCAGGTGGAATGTATCTCTTCCAGTGGCGTAACCCTAACACTAGAGAAATCCCTCAAGTGCTCGTGATATACTAGTATGCTTTTACCTGGTGTATTCTCGAAGGTCTTAGGAGTCAACCTCAAGATACACATTTGTTTGGTGCATTGCTTGAGTGATTGGATCTTAAAGGTCTTATGGTTGTTATGCCTCTTCATGTTTGTGTGAAGATGTATTGAGTGCTTATGATTGCTAGATGATTAGATGACTCCTCTAGAAGCCTTAGATTCCCATACAACAAGGCCAAGAGCGTGAAGAATGAAGACCGATGAATCAAGATTATTAACAAGACCAAACCTTAGAAGAAGCGAAGAATTTCGTGCAACCTTGACAAATCAGACCAAGACTTCAGATGAGTTACCCGATGATCATTGGAATCGAGTTCGCAAACCAGAAAATTAGTATCCGAGAATTTGAAACCTCAAAAGCTAAGAAGTGCATGTACTTCTATGGAAGCATATATTGGTTAAGAGCAGTTCAGTACCCTAAGAGGTCAGCAACACATTCTAGATAAGTTCAGTCGATCCCACTTTTGGAATAAGCAAATAATGAAGAAGCTCTACTGGACACCGAATATTGAACTAGTGGGAAGAAGAACTACTTCGGCAACTACTAGACACAGGTTAACTATTCGACCTCGTAGTAGGAACCTACCACACCATTGGAAAATGACTTAGAAGAGTTTGCTAAGCATACAAGAGTAAGGTAGATGTGAGTTCTGCATGAAGATCCATCCCAAGAAAATTTGGAACCAAATTGACTAGTGTGAGATTTCGGATGGGAAGGGTCACTCACATAGTCGAGGGAGTTGCAGATGATCCCTCTTAACATGGACTATCATGAAGGGGAAGTAACCATTCATAGTGTTTACGACCAGGATCTAATCGGACATGTCGTATGATGCTAACACTCTGATGAGAATCGTCGGAGACGAGTTAAACCAACAAATGGATCACCGCAAGAGTAGCAAAGAAGTTGGTAAGGATTATTGTACACTCAAAGAATTTCTGGAAGTTGAGAAAGCACCCTGGAATTGGAGGAACTTTGATTAACCGCACCAGACCCTATTACAGAATACAAGTATTACAGTAGGGTAAACTATTTGGATGTGCCTCTGCCTGAAGCAGAGAGATTCCCTAAGCCATAAGATGGCTGATGAAGAAAAAAGGGAGGTTATGTTCACTCAAGAGCCGCTAGTTACTGAGAGTGCATGCCATAAGAGGTGCGCCTGCACTAATGTTTTGGAGAAACCAGGATATCTACTTATGGAACCACAGATAATAATTTATATCTTCAACATATCTCAGATGGATATGGCTTCAAGAAGATTTCTTGGATAAACTAGGGAAACCTAGAATATATATGAAAACATGGATGAAGAAAGGATATTTATGGGACTCAACTTCTGCTTAACGTACTTCTTTTGGTTAGGCAGTCGAATTTGGACAGAAAGGATAATACACTTATGGGTACACTAAGGAATACAAGAGCTTCGGTATATGGCAACCAATTGGATAAGAGCTTGCTATATGCATACCAACTATTTACTCATTGGAAGATAGGCTCAGAGATATCGCCGGAATTGCAGACCTTTGCTAGGCATAAAGTATACGACTCCCTCATAAGGAAAGAAGTGGGAGAATCGTGCCTAATTGAATTTAAAAGTATAAATAATAGATGCCATGAGAAAGAGGCCAAGTACATAAGCAATACATTTGGAATGAGTTAAAAAGTCAGCAAGGGCTATGCCGACTGCTAAGAAGGATGTGACCTCGAGCGAGGGGATTGGAATAAGATGAGACTATAAAGCTTCAAACTGCTATAAGACTATCGAGCTTGTGTGACACGGCTAGAAGAGATGGATTAAGACAAAGGAAACTCTAGCCTACAACTGGAATTTCTCACGGACTTGGACAAGAGTAAAGTTCTTGGAGATATATGGACTAAGCTATACAAAGTGCTTATGGATGCCAAGAGGACACACGATAGCACTTAGAAAGACTCACATGGAGACAATATAAGATGAGATTAAAACAAGAGTGGAACCATATGGAAGAGAGAGACATTTTTCAACAAAGCTCTACAACGTCAAGGACACCAATATCTTGAAGACTTACCGAAGAGGAGACCCTCACCACTCCCGGTACAGGCTTAATCTCGAGGACGAGATTCTAGTGAGGGGGAAGGAATGTAACATCCCAGAATTTTGAATGATTTCCCATGTGTAACCTTTTGCTAAAATTTAAAACTTTTTGGTTGAACATGTGTGCTACCAAATTTTGAAACCAATTTGCTAGCTCTCATCTCAAATTCCATGTAAAACAAAACCATATAAAAATTATTTTCAAATTAAGGTATAAATGTGATTTGAATTTTCTTGGATTTTATTTGGTGTTCAATTGTGTGGAGTTTGAATTTGAACTGTATTCAAATACAAAGTATAACTTAAACTATTTCAAATCTAATTTCAAAAGCTGACTGCTAACTTGGGCCCTATCCCTTTAACCGAAGTCTGCTCGAGACCCTCCATCTCCTTAGCTCTGGACCAAGGAAGACCTTGAGCTTCTAACCCAACCCACCTAGCTAACCGGGCCGGACCATCTTTTCCCCTGCACGCAAGCCCAACAAGGCCCGACAGCTAGCCCAGCTAAGCCAAACGGCCACTGTTTCCTTCTCTCACTGACCATCCTGGACCGGCGCATCAGCCTCCCAACTCCTTCCTGTTTCTCTTCCTCCTCTGCTCAGCCAGGCACCGCGGCCACTCCTCTGTCTCCATTGTGCCACACCGTTCTCCTCCGTTCCATCACACGGGACAGCCTCCGTAACCGCGCGTAGTACGCACGCCACCACCCGGACAACCCTGGACCACCAGGAGGCCACCTCCTCTGATGTTCACACCCGTGCTGGACCCCGCTCGCGACAGCGATAGGATGTCGTATCCCAGCCGCCTGAGCACGGAAGCATCTCGACGTCCATGTACGGCCGCACATCCATCCATCCGCCGAGTCCCTACCGAACCCTAAGCCTTGTGCTATAAGGACCCTAGAGCCGCAGCCCTTGCAGTTTCTCCCTGCTGCGCCGCCACCAAATTCGCCCAGGGAAACCCCAAGTTCCCAGCCTGTGCCACCATTTGTGTTGGAGAAGGGGTGAGGAAAGAGTGGAGAGGAAGGATTGCGCCAGCAGGAGACGGAGCTGCTTGAATCTGCTGCTACCGTTCATGAAGAGATGGAGCCGAGGGCGTCAACAACCATGGGACGAGGAGCTGAAGCACTACCACCAGAAGCTAAGATGACGCCAAGATGGAGCACCGACGCCGCCACTCCCTGCGATGACAAGTACCACAACACGACCGAGGGAGATGTCGCGGACGGCATCCTCGAAGACGAACCGGGAGCTGAACTGCGACGACAAGCCGACCAGCATCGCCTCTCCATGGCCTCGACACCTCCCTGCCCTGCCTTACCCTCAATCAAGCCCGCTGGTGAGCATCACGAACCCTATCGGTCTCCTATCTACCCCTGGTGTACCTGCCTGTGATGCCGGCCTTCGAGCCGTGCCGGACCTCATATTCCTCGGAATGCCGAAGCATTGGATGGCATGCCGACGGTGCGGCTTCGGCATGCCCATGACCTAATCGATGCTATGCACCAGAACCTTAAGACCTACCCCTTCTGCACCGCTGCCGCATATCGGTCCTCGTGTAGCGCTTTCCTGCAGGAGCTGCACTGTCGCTCTCGCCGTTGCGCTGCTGCGTCGTCTTCACGACACATCGTGCTGCTCTGCCGCTCTACTTTGCACCATACCGCTCTGGATCCCTGCGCCGTGCCTTCATTGCTGCCGTGCTGCGCGATTCCGCCCTGCCGTGTCGCCGCCTCACCACACCCCACGCTATTCTACTGGCTCGCGCCGTCTCCACCGCACAGCCGCCTTAGCCGCGTTGCTTTGCTGTTCAGCGTCACCGCTGCGGTCCGGCATTGTACCTCGAGCCGCACCGCTTGACCTCGCGCCTCGCCGCTCTGGGTTGCCGGCCTTCCTGCCTTTTCTTTGGAGGAACGAGGGTGCCGCTGCCGTAGCCACACGCACCCTAGTGCTCGGCCGGCCTAGCACCGCGTCGCCGCTGCGACCGGCGCCGACAAGCCTGCTCCAGGTGCACTAAGCCTCTGAACCTCACCTTGTCACCGTAGCCCTAAACCACCGCTAGCTATGCGCCGCCGCTCGACGTGTGCCGCCACTGGCCGAAGCTTTGCTTCACCACGCAGACGGTACACTATCGCGTCAAGGTGCGCCCGTGAACCCCAGCAAAGTCCAAGGGGCAGGACCGGACTTGAGCGAGTGAAATCCCAAGCAGGCTTAGCTGAACTCTGGCCCATCGAAGCCCATCTAAACATAATGGTTCACCAGGCCGGTCCGAGGAAAAGAGAGAGAGAGTTGAGCGAGGTTAACTGGACTTCGGGTGCATTGGGCCGAACTGGGCCGGCCCAATGGGCCACTAACACTTTGGGCCCACTAACCTGCTGACCGCTGACGTCATGCTGACGTCGGCAGTATTTTTAATAATAAAATTAATTTCTGTTGTTATAAATGATTTAGTAAGTATTTATAAATCCTTTTTCATTTAAAAATTCATAACTAATTATCCGGAGCTCCGAAAATTACGAAACTAGTTGCATTGGTTTCATAATTCCGAGGCGCTCACTGCTACCCTATCGTTGTCCGCTCTTGCCCTTGAACCGAGCCCCTTTTGCCCCACGTTCTTGGTGTAGAATTCGTGGCTGCTGCCCGCCACTACGCTATTGTGGGTCTGGGACGCCGGAGCCCTGCAACTAGCCACTAGCGTTCTGCGGACAGGAATAACTTCCCCAAGTTGTGTTCACACCGCTTTCCTTGCTTGCACCGCTTCCACCGCTTTGTGCCGCAACCCGCATACCCGCTCTCGCTCTGCTTTACCTCGTGCCGTGTAGCACGCGTTGTACCAGGTGTTAGTATCCGGAATGCCGCACGTGATGGATGACCGTGCCGTGAGCAAAGGCCTCTGCTTCAAGCATAGCAACCTCGTGTTGCAACCAAGCTACTACGCCGTGGTTATCGTCGCATCGCTAGCACTTGCTCCACCGCACTTCCGAGCACGCCCTACCACTTCACCACCCTTTTATCGAGCACAAGCCGAACCTTTCCTCCTCTTTGTGCTGCTGCTGCACACCTTGGCCTGGTAATGCCTTGCCTAGTTTGCTTCGCCTTGCTTTTCTCTCATCATCCTTTGAACCTCCGTTCTGTTGCAACCGTCAGTCGCGCTAATGCTTTGCTAGCGCGATCACCAAACCTTTAGCCTTTGATTGGCAACCCAACCTTAAACTAACCCTTCTCCCTAACTTGTTTTCTAGTATATAAAGCTAATTGCTTCAAACTATTTTATTATAAAACTAATTACTTTAATCCCCTTTAATTAAATTAGTGTTGCTTGTAGCTAGTTCGGACTTATTTAGTTCTTCTAAATTGATGTTATTTGGAGTTATTGCCTAGATGATTGCTGTTGTTTATTTCCACGTCGCATCTCATGTAGGTTTGTAATCATGTTTGAAGACCCGAGCTGCGATGACGATCCGAGCTGTGATGATTGGGAAGACCTTCGACCCGAAGGAAGGCCTCAACTTCTACTACTCTACGACGACTACCGCGTAGGTGTCATGTCACTCCCGATCATATAGATCCCATGCTTGCTTTTAGTTGCTAGTGCTTAATTAATATTTATGGATGCTTTTGAAGTGCATAGACAATCTTTTAGCCATACCTTGATTTGTATTATCCTTACATTGAACTTCCTACCTTTGGAACTAGCTACAGACCCCTAGCTAGTTCCCGATATTTACTATCCACATATTTTACCCTTTGATATGGATGGATATCTGGTTTGGACTGAGATTGGGATATCTCTGTATTCTGGCGTGTGTTTTGGGTGTGTGTGTATCCTTTACATGTTACCACAGGAGCGAGCCACTTCGTCTACTTGTGAACGCCTGTCTAGGGGAGATGCGAATTGGCCTCCCGCCCTAGCGGCGTGTCGTTCAGATGGAGTTGGTGAGTGCTCACTCTTCGGAATTAAGGACCAATTGCTAGTGTAACCATGTTTCTTTAGGCTATTTTCGAACAAACCGTTCGCCTTGTTATGGGCGGGATTCAGTCGGAGAACTAGTTGGTGGATAGCATCCAGCCTGTAGGCGGATCGTTGTGATCGTGTGAGAGGGACAGGTTATACCCTCGAGTAGACATCACCCTGGCTCCTCCGGGGATGGTTTCACAGTTTCGAGGCCCTGCTGGCAAGATTCACGCCCCAGTTCAGGACGAGTCAGGCTCGGAGAGGCAGGAGAGTGCTATCCACTACTAGGTCTCAGGTCATTAGGTAGGGATGTGGAACGGAGGCATCCATTTCTGCCCTATCCAGTGGGTCCAGTTGTACAACCTCTGCAGAGTGTTAAACCTATAGCTATAGTCCGTGTCCACTGGTATGGATAGCCCTTTGATCTGTTACTCTGGCTAGACTTTTCTTGTGCTTCTTCTCTCCCCCGAGTGCGTGAGCCCGGCTTGATGCCGTTGAGATGTGGGGTAGGAGTTGGTGACCTCACATCGCAAATGAGAGTGGGATGCTGATTCTTGGTTGAGATTCGGTGCTTTGGAGTACTTTCCATGGTTGGGGTGTTGACCCCAGAGGCGTTGGCCTTGGAGGTGTGCATCTCCTCGAAGATGGTGACCTCTCTGCATTTCTGCTTACCTTGATGTTGCTATCGCTGCATGCATAACCTTCCACAGCCATATATAGGCTTATCCATGCATACTAGAATTCATCCACCACTTTTGCTCTTTTTTGGAAGCTGACATGACCAACCCGCTCATCAGGTAGATGGTGGACTTTTAGACTCAGAGTCCGACTACGACCTCGACGGCAAAGGATGGGAAGACTAGAGATGGTCCTACACTCAGGTTTGCCTGTGGAGCTGGAGACGCTTCGCTTCGATAGATCTGCTGCGTAGATGTTTTACCTTTCTTATTTAGTCTAGTTGGACTTGTACCAGGCATGTGCCAAAGAAATGTACTATGATGTTATAATAAAAATTTTGTAATGTTCCCTTCATTCCTGTGTTGTATGGATTTGTACCACTTGAGACAGGGATTGCACGTGATAGCCACATCCTGGGACTATCACAGAGGTGTAGAGGATCAGGTTTCCAGTTTCGGAAATCCGGTTCATTTCACAAGTCTTGCCTTGTTCCTCACCACGTCTCCATTTTCACCCCTCTTTGTTTTTCCACACCCATTTGGTACCTATCGGTTTGCAATTTGGAGGTGGATCCACTAACTCCCACACCTGGTTTCTGTAAAACCCCTGGTGTTTACTTCAATTAATCAATGGGTTCAGCCCTGATTAAGGAGTTAAACCCTAAAAGCGCATGAAATCTCTCCATTGGCATGGCTATATTTCAAATTTTTATTTAGCAACTCAAAAATCGGCTAGTAAGAAAGTTGTTGAAAATTTCCGGGAACACGACTTTCATAATTGGCAGCATTTCAAATTTTGATTGCGAGACCTTCAAACTCTTGGTCAAAGTCAGAGTCAGCAGTTGTGGCAGGCTGAGAAAATCTGCATCTTTGTCACAATTTTTCTGGCCAAACTTTTGCTCGAACTCCATGTCGCCCTCTGTAAAAGTTGTAGGCTGTACTTCCAATCTACAACTTTGATTTTTTGAGTTTTTGTCTCGCAGTTCAAAATTTCGTAGAAATTCTTAGTCAAACTGGCGATGACCGACATACCCCGGTGCTCTGTCGCTCTAGTGCACGGCATCGCCACCTGCGCGGGGCCAACTGCTACGCGTCGTGCATCGCTGCTTTCTTGCAGCGGACGTCGAGGCCGGCGTACAGCCGACCAAAGGACCCCACCACAACACCTACTCCAATCCCCTTGCGCCCCCTACTTCCTGTCCTTTGCCGCCTGACCACCCTGTCGCCAGCATGCATTGGTTGCCGCCACGTACCACGCCCCAAGTGCGCACCACCACCTCCTCCTATGCGACCAACACCACACGGCCAACCACCATACGGGCGAGCAGACCGGCCAACGACCAGAGCTTCCTTTGTCCCGACCCTGTCTCCCCCTCGCCCTACCTCTGCCGCCCTTAACAAGCAAGCTCCCGGGGCCTCTAGCGCACACGCCCGACCGTCCACCGTGGCCGCCATTGCTACCCACACACTGAACTCCCACTTCCGAACCCTCTCCTGCCCGTCGAAGGACACCACCACCAGCACAAGCTCCCACTGCAACTTCCCCGGCCACCAGCCCACCTCCACTGCCAGCTAGTTCGCCAGAACCGAGGTCTATGCAGCCTTAGATCCACCGAGTCGCCGAGTACCATCACCGGCGCTGTCCATGACCCGTCCAAGCATCAAAATCAGACCCTAGGTGAGCCTGCACCACTCCCCTACCCTTTCCCCGGCTAATCTCGCCAGATTTTGGACGTCACCGCTGGTCGGTGCGCCCAGAGACTGCATTGCAGGACGAGTTCATGTTAAGGACCTATCTGTAAACTATAGGGACCTGTTTGTGAAAACTGATCTTCATATCTTGTTTCAAAACGCAGAAACTTGTAAAATACGTGACAAATCATAAAAAATCGACAAGTGCAAACTCAAATGTTTTGAATTCCTTGTGAAGAGACCTATCTTTTCTAGAAAGGCTATATGGTGGTTTGGTGCTTAGTTTTTGAACTAGATTTAAATTTTGATTTATGGTGAGTTTGCCATAGTTTGAAATCTAGAACAGCTCTGTAGCTGTATTTTGGATATGTTGCTCCTGATGTCTTGAGTAGGCTTGGGTAGAAAGTTTGCATGAAGTTACTAAGTGAATCTGCAGTTATGATTTTATTTGAATTATTTCTTGAGCTGCTTATATGAATTGTTTAGATTTATTTGTGAAGCAGTTGTTGCTCAACTTTTTGTAGTAGTTCCAAAATGACTAGTTCCACCTCTATTAAATAGATGGACATTTTTTGACATGTTTAACCTGATCAATTGAATGATGGTTGCTAAAATAATTAGAAATTGTTCAGTATGATATACTGCTTTGCGTAAGCCAACTCATGGCATGTGAAATAGAGATACATCCGTCATGTGAAATACGAGGTGGAGAACCGTTTGAGGCAGGAGGGAACGTCGTTGGAGCACAACAAGACCCAAACCAAAGTTTGGAAGGGCCCAAGGCCTAGTTAGAACTAACATCCGCTTGAAAGGCAAGTACCGGAGCATAACCTAACTTTTCTAAATTATGCAACTATCTATGTAATGTTTGTGCATTTACGTTGTCAGGAGTTGAATTGAAACCATGGATGCATGATCCCTAGATACCTATGCTCTTTTACTAGTATGCTAGGTCGATAGTTGCCATGCTCCAAGGACACGATACAAGTCGAGTGATGTTCGTCATAAACTGGTATGCTCATGTGGTAAGAGCATGGGATTTTGGGCTCCGGTCCAGTGGCTTTCGTGGGTTAAGCGTTTGAACGTACTAAGCAGTTGTCGGGAATGGGACCGGTAAGCCTAGTACCTACATGAGCTGGTGCGGGAACTTTGCATTACTAATCTTGGGATGCGTCTGTAACGCCTCGCCTATCTGAGGCCTGGCCCACCTACGCCTGGCAGCTCTCTAGGACCTCAAGAATATCCTCACATACCAATACATGTCTTTTTTACGTACTTTGTCCTCACTCATGTACACCCGGGAAACACTACCCGGTCGGTCACCCATCGCTCCAATCCAAGCACGCTTAACTTTGGAGTTTTTTCACGATGAGCTTCCGGAAAAGAAGTTACAACTTGTTGGTAGGAGTATTCTATCAATCGTATTAAGCCTTGGGCCAGGATGTCACATACTCACCCCCTTAGAAGATCGACGTCCTCGTCGATCAACCCCAAGCCAGGAACGTTCTCTCTTAGCCATGTCCGTGTGTCCAGTGCTAGCGTATGTGCCATGCTGTGTGCTACTCTGGGCCCACACCAGCCATGCGCAACTCCGCCCCACACACACCCCATGGAACTGCGAGAGTCGGCTCTGATACCACTTGTAACGTCCCGCCTATCCGAGGCCGGGCCCACCTACGCCTGACAGCTCTCTAGGACCTCAAGAATATCCTCACATACCAACACATATCTTTTCTGCGCACTTTGTCCTCACTCATGCGCACCCGGGAAAGACTTCCCGGTCGGTCACCCATCGCTCCAAGCCAAGCACACTTAACTTTGGAGTGCTTTCAAGATGGGCTTCCGGAAAAGAAGTTGCAACTTGTCGGTATGAGTATTCAATCAATCCTATTAAGCCTTGGGCCAGGATGTCACAGCGTCCCCGGGCTTGCAACCCGTGGTAGATATGTGAGACTGGACATGTCGTAATTTGGCATACCAGATAAGTCTTGTACCTAGGACTGTGGCATCTGATCCTAATCCGAGGAATGATGGGAACCGCCTGGTTGGTGCTCTTTTGTGTATGTCATTCTTCTCTGTGTTTAGGTCCACCTTGCAAGGTTATTAATCGATCGATCGTCAGCCTCTGAGCGTTATCCGAGACTGCTTAACCAACTGGCTATGATGATCCCTTTATGATGGAATTGATGATAATATTGATGATTGGTTAATTGTTTGCACAACTTCTATTTGCAGTAGTTGCTTACTTAGAATGGTTAAGAAACTAGAATATTTGAGCAAAAATATTAAAAGTAAGGATCAACTCTTAGTTGCTTTTTGGCAAAACAAACCCACCAGCCAAACGCCTTGCATGTCTAGAGGTTGGTGATGTAGTTATCACCCGATGGGTAAGTCTTGCTGAGTATTAGTATACTCAGCCTTGCTATATTTGTTGATTTCAGGTGATGATGTGTGGCCAGGAGAGATTCCTCCTAGTTGGGAGCTGGAATGGGTGGACGATGATGAATGATGAATTATGAATGGCCTCCCATAATTTTATCCCGCAATTTAGTTAATTTCTGTTGTTTTAAACTCTGAACCATTTACTTATCATGCTTTGAACAATGGTTTTGTAATAAAGAATTCCTGTGCGATGACTTGTATTAATTTCGATGATGTACTCTGGACTCACCTCCGTGTTGGCGTTTCTTAACCTCACCACTAGGCGTCGTTGGGTAGCGTAAGCGTGTAAGAGACACCCGGGTACACTGATGAGTGCGAACGAATCCGCAAGCGCACAGATACAATGTTGTAGCACTTCTCCCTTGGAGAATAAGTATTCCCAGCGGGTTTTGTTCCTAGGAACGGTGTACACTATCTTCTATTCTAATATAGATGGTCCAAGGACACCAAACTCCAGCTGGGATAGATATGGGTGGAGAAGTACTTTCTTGAGGAGCTTAACTGTCAAGATGGATCTGACCGCTATTAGTCCTCCCCGTGGGGCGCCAGCCCGTCGTAACTTTTTAGAGAGAGGCCAACGTTCAGGCAACAGGGCCCAACTCGGTACCCAGGCGCAGAGGGTTCCAAAGGGTCCAACAGGCTATCACCACTGCGGCCTACCTCTATCGTTACGCGAATGCACGTGGTCTTCGTAGGATAACCAGAGCCCAGACACCACGTCTACACTACCGATTACTACTATAGCACGGTTACGTTTGCTAGCCCGCTAACAACACTACGGCAACCTGTATAAATACGGGACTACGAACTAGAGAGAGAACGGTTCAGATCAATCTAGTCATCAAGTTACGGAGCAACAAGAAAGCTTTTGGATGCAAATGAGATACAACAATCTTACTCAGCTAGACAGGATCTAAACATGCAAACAGATACTTTAACTAATGCAACTGCTCTAAAGGATCGAAGCCTTGTGTCACGAAGAACACAAGCCTCTAAACTATGAACGAGCCAAGAACACAAGAACATATCATTCATGCATGAAGTCCACTTTAGTCTAATAGGAAATGCTGAAATACTCACTTTGCTCTAATTGAAGAACAAGCATCCACGAGGACATCAACTCACTCCTTACCCTATGCTACCAAGCACTCTAATCACACACACAACTCATAGGAGAGGTGAGAACTCACCTCTCGAAGAGAGGATAAGAGGAGAGGGAGAAGGAATGTGTGGAAAAGGGAGCCCCTCCCCTCCTATTTATAGAGGAGGAGGTGGCTTGACAAGAGGGGTGAGTGCCTCCACTTTGTGCAGCTGCCTTGGGCGCCTCCAATGATGTTGTGACACATGGCAGTCGACAACCGGGCCAGAACCGGATATTCTGTGGAAGAACCGGAGATTCCAGGGTGATCTGCGCTGAGAACCGCTCCTAAAGAGGGCTAAACCGGGCGAACAAGGGATAAACTGGCGGCAGACCACGTCAATCGTGCCACCGACTCACGCTCGGCCAGCCCCCGCGCGACGCGTGGCGCAGCTGCAGCGTCCTGCGCACGGAACCGCACGCTGATCCGCGGCCAGCCGCTCCGGCATTGACGCGTGGCAGGCGGTGGGAAATCCCGCGCGCACGCCTGTGCCCTGCTGGCGATCCGTGATGCCGTCGGTTGGCCACTCAGCGCTCACCACGTGGACGTCCTTGTTTACTTTTACGCGGACGCATGCATGGTACTGTAGCGTGGGCCCTCGGGTGATGTCAGCACTGCGTCACATTTTGTCCTTTGCATATCTTGCGCATACGAACTCCGATGTAGACATATAATATGTCCATTTCGATCGTCTCGACGAGCCCGTCACAATGGTGCAGTCCAATTTGGCATTTGTGGTTGTTTATGATGATGTCCTTTAATAGCCATTGGATCACTTGCTCTCAACTATACCATTTAGCACGTAAACCGGTGCATCGTGCAACAGAAGCTAGAAACACCAACACTTGTGGAAATCATCAGTATCAAGCCCTATTCTAGTGTTGATAATCCTTTTACATTTACTTTATGCAGGTATTGACGGTGTAAAAGTAGCACTTAACAGCCGTCAACAATACCCCACACTTGACCTTTGCTTGTCCCGAGTAAAGGGAGTCAGATCAAGGTGAGACATGATATCCAAAGGCATGAAGTGAGAATAAGAGATATTCCAAACCATACCTTGTACTTGTGAACTTGTGAAGTGTCTATCATGCTATCTTGGGTAGTTGAAGGATGGAACGGTCATGAATCAAATCACTCCTGCTCATCATGTCAAGTAACTTGGGGTTTTGCAATAAATTTTCAAAACAAACCTTGCTTAGCTCCTCATTTGATTCTCTCAGATCGCTCAATGTGTATATGTCCTCACCAAGGCATTAGATTGCCTTTCTTCACCCTACTTCTAATGATGGCTATATGTGGAGCTCAGGGTAGGATAAAGGATAAGGCACACTTGCATCACATATATCGCAAAGTCAAAGACTGGATCCAAAGACAAAATCAAATCGCACAATGAGATCAAGATGTGCACATGTATGGATATGGTGAGTATGGTAAGGTGGATACTAGGCCCGGAATGGGTGCTAGATATTACCATACATATATGATGAATATTGGTTGATGGTTGTTGACACCGTTTTTTGACACATATCGGATAATAGCCGAAGAGACATCGGGAATACCTCAAAGCCGATGAAGAAAGGAGAGAAGCGACCAGCCGACCTAGGATCAGCCGATTTATGGAGGAGAAACGTGGCAGAAAAAGAATACGCCAAAAGGAAAGAAGACGGAGGCGGGTCAACGATCAAGTTGGCATCAGGTCAAAGTCAGTTTAAAGAGTCCGATTCCTATAGGAATCGTTAAGTTTTTGTTAGTTTTATTTCTTTAAGTCCAAGTAAGCTTTGTCGTCATCGACTAGGAGTCAAGTTGTCCTCAGGACATAAATAGCAACCCTACGTGGTCAGAGAAAGTTTGTACACACCAATATCAACAAAACCTTTACTTATTCAAGTCGGTGACTTCGCCACCCCTTTTTTACTTCTTCTTATTTTCTTGTTTCTTCAAACGCTGTTCTTCTAGCTCGTCAGGCTGCATCGATAGACCTCCAGCAAGCTTGTAAGTACCGTTTTATTGAATAACAACTGAGCTTTATCCTCCGGGCGCATCGCTGTGGTTCCGTATAAGTTTTATTCACAACTTATCGATATCAGCTAGGTTTGCAAGACTTTTCTTGTTTATTTAGCTTTTATCACCAATTTATCCAGCTCATAATCATATCATATCGGCTATCGTCGCTCCTGCATCGTTTCACTACGATCTAGCTGAGTCAGATCGGATTCGAGTGTTGTCTCGTAGCGCTTAGTTTGCTCTGCTTTTGCTTGCGCTTTGCCTACGTCATCAAATCGGCTGATCGAGCTGTTTTGGTTATACTTGCACTTCGGCTGCTCCAGCTAGCCGATTCGCTCTACAGGTGTATCGGCCGATCAGGCTGTTACTTGTTGAAGACCCATATCGGTTCTCTAGCCGATCTAACCCGCATCTAACGTTTCCTATCTTTCCGTGCCGATCAACAGGTCAGGTCAGCTGGCACGCCTTGTAACATCCCGAGGATCCGTTATGTGTTGCCGTTGAAGAACATGATTCTGTTTTTTGTGTCAACACATCTTGGCACGCCTGGTGGGACCCGAAGAATCAATCAACAATGTCAGGACCAAAACTTCCTAAAGAAGCTGGTGCAGACAAGACCCAGGCTATCACGTTAGATCAACTTCATGAAGAAGACAAAGCTGAGTTCGATGAGCGCATGGTGGAATATGGTCAGCTTTTGATGGGCAGTTTCGGCTTAACTAAGCAAGGGGCTATCAAGAAAATTCCTCTTCCAAGACCTCATGAGTTGATAATACAAGCTGACCCTGTGAAGCTGCAAGATATGATGACAAAAGCTATTGCATGGATCTCTGATTGATCAATCATCTGTCTTCAACAGCACAGTACAGAATTTTGTGAGAGAAGTGCTCAGAGATGAACTCGCAAGTGGATACAAAGGACCAGTATATTATCAACCTAGTACAACAATTCCAACTATTGCTGCGATGAGATTTAGTCATGAGAAATTGGCTTTTCAGCCGGGACAGTCTACTTCAGATAACGCTTCTCATACATCACCAATTCTGTCAGCAACCACAACTAGAATTGTTGATCCTTGAGGTTCTCCAAGTCATGCACCTATTATCCCTGATGCACCGATGTCTCCTTCAGAAAAAGACACAAATGGTAAAGGTGTTGCAACAGAAACAACTCAAAAAGTAGAAGAAACTCCTACTGGTCCATATGCTGCAAGGTTTGGATATTTAATTGGAAATACGGTGCAGCATGACAAAGGAATCACATTCGCTTTCATTGAACCAAAGCCTCTCAAAGCGCAGCATTATGATATTCAGCCGTTACATATGCACATGGTCAAGCCTATTCAATCGGCTCAAGAAAATTCTAGCATGAAGGAAATTCCAACACAAGTAGCTACTAATGGGGCAGCGGCTGGTCAACCTATCATAAATCATCCATTGACACCAGACCAGATGGGCCCAACTGATCAAGCTTATGCTGTTAGAACCTATGCTGCGAATTTGCAAGAGCAATACAATAACGCCATGTATCAGGCAGCATTGTGGGATCAAATGGCTCAACCTGGGAATTCGTAATATCAGTTGCTAGAACAGCATATACAAGGTACTCCGAATAGGCAATATACACAGCAAGGAACTCAGCACAGAAGACCTCATTCAGGTGGGATTCCTCAATATACGGCCTTTCAGACACCTCTGGCTTCGCAGCTAATTATATATGAACAGCCAGGAGCAATTGGAGTTATGCAGAATCGGCCAAGTCCTTCGGCAGGTAATCAGCCGATTGACCAGAATAAGAAGTTTATGGCTGAGATTACAGATTTGATACAAAATCAGTTTGGGTTGAAGCCAAAGCAGCAAACCAACATGTATCAGACACCATATCCTGCTTATTTTGATCAGATTCCATTCCCTCAGAGATATAAAGTGTCAGACTTAACCAAATTTACTGGTCAAGATGACACCTCCACTATCGAGCTTATCAGCCGATTTATTATTCAATGTGGAGATGCGGGATCAAAAGAAGCGTTAAGGGTTCGATTATTCTCGTCCTTGTTATCGGGGCCAGCCTTTGCCTTGTTTACATCACCACCGGCTGATTCTTTTCAAAGTTGGGAAGATCTTGAGAAGAAGTTCCATGGTTATTTCTTCTCCGGGATACATGAAATGAGGATTACTGATCTGACTAGCTTGAAGCAGAGGAATGATGAGTCGGTAGTAAATTTCATTCAAAGATTCAGAGAGATGAGGAGCAAGTGCTTCAGCTTATCTTTGACCGATAAACAACTGGCAGAATTGGCTTTTCAAGGACTCTTGCCTTCAATCAAAGAGAAGTATGCTTCATAGGAGTTTGAGAATATAAGCCAGTTGGTGCACCGATTGAGCCATGAAAGTTCCTTTCGGCCTTATGAACCTCGAAGGAGTTATCAGAAGAAGATCTCTTATGTGGAGAATTCTGATTCAGAAGAAGAGGGCGAGGTCAATCTAGCTGAATGGGTGTCAAACAGGAAGCTGATCGCTTGTCCCTTCGGCAAGAAAGAACCTGAGAAATTCGGTTTCGATATAACTAAAGCCGATAAGATATTTGATCTCCTTCTTCAGCAGGGTCAGATTAAACTCTCTCAGAATCACTCTATCCCAAGTGCTGAAGAGCTCAAGAAGATCAAGTACTGCAAGTGGCATAATACCACGTCCCACAACACTGATGAATGCAAGGTGTTTCATCAACAGATTCAAAACACAATAGATCAAGGGAAGCTTAAATTCGAGACACCTGCCAAGGCAAGAAAGCCGATGAAGATTAATCAACATCCTTTCCCTACTAATGTAGTGGAATCAACTTCACAAACAAAGGTGTTGGCATCTGAATCGCCTTAGAATAAAAAGGTCATTGATCCCAAGGTTCAGATAACAACAGAAGAAGCGAAAGGCAAAGGACTGCTTGAAGAAAATAATCCAAAAGCACCAAGCAGAGTTGCTCAATCCCAGTTTCTTCTGAACAAATATCAACGCCATCAACAAAGGATCAGAGAAGGAGAAGAATGGGTAAGGCGCAATTCAAATCACTAGAGGTGCCCATTCTTCACATATTGTTGGGAAGAAGGGATTAAACTCCCAACAATGGATAATTGTCCAGAGTGCAATGGTTTTTATTCTAAAGGACAATCTTCCAAAAGGGCCTGCTTCGATGACAGAGGAAATAGGCCAGCAATGCACAATAGCCGAGAATTTCGTGACCAACGGATCCCAGTGCATGATCGGCTGGGGGGCAGGATCAGCGTGTATGATCGGCTAGGAGGTAAAATCGGAGAAAATCGGACGGATTCCGATTGGCTAGAAGAGATGGCTAACAGCAGGGTCCCTGATGAAGACGTATTGGCAAGGAATGCAGAAAGGCGTAATGCCACATACGAGGACAGAAGCCAACACACAGTTCATCAACCTAAATGGTGCCCAGAAGGTTTAACCAAGTCTCAGAAAAGGAGGATCCAGTGCTTGCGACAATTGCAACAGCAAGAAGAAATTGAGAGGCAAGCACTTGACACGAAGAAGGTCTGATCCCAAATATGGTGACTTAAACCCAAATTTGATAACAAGGGAGAAGATCAACCAGTAGCAGATATTAACATGGTCTTCATGCTACCCGAGGAGTTTATGACTCTTGAAGACAACTCAGATGAAGATTCAGATGAGGAGTTAGGATCGGCTCAGTTAACCTTGGATCCAATGCTGGCCAGTTTTGAGAGACCAGATGAGAAAAAGCGTCAACATATGAAAGCTTTGTTTCTCAAAGGACTTGTCAATGGAAAGCTAGTCACAAGACTCATGGTAGATGGTGGTGCATTGGTCAATCTTATGCCTTACTCAATGCTTCAAAGATTTGGGAAAAGTGAACAAGACTTAACCAAGACCGACATCATGCTACTCGATTTCGAGGGAAACTCATCATCTGCAATGGGTGCTATATGTGTGGATCTGACAATCGGTAGTAAGACCCTTCCAACTACCTTTTTCGTTATCAAGGGGAAGGGATCATACAATTTACTACTTGGAAGAGATTGGATTCACGCCAACTGTTGCATTCCGTCTACCATGCATCAATGCGTGATCCAATGGATTGGAGACTCAGTGGAAGTAGTCAATGCCGATTCTTCCTTCCATATTACAGCGGCCGATACACATTGGAATTTTGATAAAGTTATCTGCATATCAGGGAAAGTGTGGGAGACAGATTTCCTCAAGATGTCTGACTTCAAGCTTCAGCCGATCCAGACGATCGGTTCTCAAATATAAAAGGAATAAAAAGCTACATCGGCCGATTGAGAGAACTGGACCTCAACAAGACTAGGCCGATGCTAGTCAAGATCAAGACAAGGTTTTAAAGTTGGATCAATTACTTAGCCGATTACTACTTCTGGCTCCTTGGCCGATTTAGATTTTGGAGATAGCCGGTACTGAGTTATCAACTTTAGTGGAAAAAATAAAAGGAGTGTTCAAAACACTTATAGCCGATCTATGATTCGGATAATGGCCGATGTAACAATCGCCCTTAGAACAAAAATATGAGCATATATATATTTCTTTCTCTCATATTTCAGTACATCGTGTTTACATCTTCATGGAAGAGAAATTGAGTACAAGGTTTAGAAGATAATTATCCTATCTCTCATATGATGAGGATATTGAATCGATGAACACCAGAGAGAGATGGGGTACTGCGAAGAGGAAATAGAAGACTAAGATCTTCGCCTGATTCTGTGATCTTCCGCCAAGAGCTCCACAAGTTGATGACCAAGGTGGTTGTCCCCTCGACGCGCTCTTCATCTGATACAGGTGCAGCAGGACATTCTACCTTGCTCCTTCCATTCAGCCGTTGAACCCAAGCTTTTCACAAGGATTCTTCTAGCTGTTGTACCTCCTGGCTTAGCAAGAGGAGTCGGAGAAGGCGAGGTGACGCTACACTACTTCACAAGAATTCTTCTAGCTATGGTGAGAAAAGAGGAGAAAGGAAAGATCAAAGAGCAAAATCCTACACCCTATCAGATCTAGTCTATGCGCCATATTGGAAAAATATGAAGAGCCGATGTACATACGGATGCTATTTATAGCCCAAACCAGAGGGTATGGAGGTTGAAGAAGATAAGAAGGAATCGAAAAGATTCCAGATCCAGTCAAAATGGAAGCAGTTTTTCCGTGAATGGCTCAGTTTACAGGGGTTGACATTGATCTCAGTGACACGTTTCCGCAAAAAAGGGAGGGGCACTCAGAAGCTGTTGAAGGAAAAAACACTAAGCTCTAGAAGAGGAAAAGACAAAAAGGAGTATCCTTCAATGTTGCTGGAAACATCAACAAGCTTACTGGCAGTGACATGAAGTAAAACTATTTCAAGAGGATGTCTATTGCAGTAAACAAAGCTCTAAGTATTCCTGTAAACACTCCAAGAGGAAGGTGCCTCCCATCCCTAAAGACAACAGGTCGATCGAGAGACTTTCGACTTAAAGAAGAAAGGAGTCTATAAAGAGCAAGCCGGTGAAGAACCATTGGGTTATAAGCCGAGTTTTATAGGAAAGATACATGGAAAAGATAGTTCAGAGTCACATGCTGACATTAAAAGATTGGTGGCATTCAAGGATAAGTGGGAAGCATTCATCTGCCACGACTCAGAAAAGTCACAAGATGGACAGTAAATATTGTCAGAAGAAAGATGGTTACCTAGGTATCTGAATGCAATGAAGTAAAAGCTAATTACATCGGCTAAGTAGGCCGATCACATTGCATCAAAATTTCTCCGGATTTTGACTTTGAACTTCGCTTCTGCCTCAATGTTGGAGTTCATTGATAGCACCATGAGCGTTGATGATCGTCAGAATCCTTTCTACATCCTCGTGATTGAAAGACTAGGGAAAGTAATCAGAAGCAAAGACTGATTCACAAGAAAGGAGAGACAGATGCCTGATTGATAATTTGGCTTCTGAAAAGCCAACATTGACTCAGAGATGTGGCTAGCACCAACAAATTTAGGTTGAGAATTCTATACGTCGACAAACTACAGAGCATATACCAAGGATGATTGCCCTTCAACAGCATTGAAAGCAACTGCAACCTTCATAGCATCATCTAGATGTCGAGCTCTAATTAACAGAAGTTCATCAAAGGACAGTTGAAGGACCGAATAGGCGACCAGAGAGGGGGGGAGTGAATGGGAGCCAATAAAAATTCTTCCCGAAGGACGAACTCAGCCTATACCCCGATTGCCACTCGGAGAACTTGCACACACCAGATAAGCTCTAGACTAGGCACACACAAGCCTACAAATCCTAGAGACAAGCCTTGAATCAAAGCGCGGAAGCACAAGACAAGAATCAAAAGACTTAGCCAAATATGCGAAGCCCTAGGCGGACAGTCCGGACGAGTATGGCGGACAGTCCGCGAGCTTGGCGGACAGTCCGTGAACCCTCGGCGGACAGTCCAAAATAGGACCCCGAACCTCCAGTGCTGTACCGAGGAAATTCAGACAGTTCGGGCAAGCACCGCGGACGGTCCGGCACCTCACGGACGGTCCGGCCCCACCTGGCGGACGGTCCGGCTGAACTCGCTGGAAACCCCAGACAAACCACGAGCCAACCCCAGACTAAATCCGAGCCACGCGGACGGTCTGCACACCCCTCGCGGACAGTCCGAAAACCCCCTACAACAAAACCCTAGCGGCGAAACAGATCGAAACACGAACGCGAACGAACACGCGACGAACTCCGAAGAGCACACGCCACGCGAACAGTCCGCGACCCACGAGCGGACAGTCCGCGACACGTGGACAGAGCAGAAATAGCACGACTCCGCGAGGTCAACTCTCCAAATCCATCACCGGATCTCCCAAACGGCTAGAGCTCTTGAGACAAGACTTTGGGGAGATGAGAAGCGTCACTAGATGAAGCTATGCCCCAAAAATCTCGACCTCTACCTCCCTAAATCACCGGGAACGGCGGATCACATGAACCACCCTCAAGGACTCGGGCTCCGACCAAAAACTCACGAATCGAAGGGGTCTCCCGGTGTTTGAGGGGTCAAGATCACACACAAAGATGCACAAGGCATCCACCCATGATCCACTCAAAGAAATCCGAGAAGAAACACCCTCAAATCCCCGATTCGAGCGAAGAAAGAAATTCCCAAAAATAGCCCTGAAAATGACACGAAAATCACAAAGAGCTAGGAGATCACCGCAACGCCGAATGCTTCCATACATCCAGAGGTCAGAGTCTATACAAGAATCTAGGCTAAGGAAAGCAGAGGAAAAGAAGCAGTCCAGAGCGATCTACCGGAGGAGGAAAACCTAGAGTCCAAGAGAGAGAGATGCCATCCACTTCTCTGCTATTTATACGAGGTCCACCGGAGGAGGCAAATGATCATGCTACCCCTACAACTCAAATAGAAGATACACACCCCTCAGGGGCAATATGGTCAAGTCTTCATCGAGCGGACATGCTTCCACCGCGGACTTGCTTAGCCTCGACGCAGGCCCCGTGACCACGCCACGTGCCAACCGCCTCGAAGCTTCCCGACGTTCCCAGATCACCGTCTTCGTCGCATCGGGCCTCCGACTTCGTTTTGCGGCCCAAATCAAGAAACCGTCCACTAATGGTTTTGTGGGCAAACTACCAAACCCCGCGTGCAAGCTTCGGGCTCGATCTGCTACCTTGAACCGGCCCATGTTCACGACTTCAACTGGCTAGTCTTGCACCGCACGGCTCGCACTTGACCCCATCGGCCACCGGGTCCATCGAACCAAGCCTACTTGCCTCTCCATCACCCGGAGGCCATCACTGCTAAGGCCTTTCGCGCTTGTTCTTCACCTACACCAACACGAGTCATGCCGCAACCTGTACCTGCACACTGAGCCAAGCATCAGTCCACACAACATTGTCAACCACTCAGCACTAAGGAGTGACCCTCCACTGGTCTTCGGACACACCTGGTCCTCAATCTCCCCCTTGATGAGTGCATTGACAACACCCATAGTAACCATCATAGAGAAAAAGAAAAGAAAACATCCACGAACACAAACCTCCAAGCAAGTGGTCCAAAGCCAAAGAACAAGCGAAAACACGATCACTCAACAAACCAAGTCTCGGCCCCCTAAGTCAAGGGCAACGGCTCAACACAGCCGAAACAAAACGAAGCTCACAAAGAGCACACCACAAAGCACAAAACTCAGGCAAACCAAAGGAGCTCCCCCTGCACATATGCAAACTCCCCCGGAGAAAATGCAACCTCTTCTTCTCAATTTTTCTCCTCATATGCAACATCTCACAAATGCATACCAATTTTCCACAAAATCTCCCCTTATCATACATATATCCCAAAATTCTCCCCTTGTTGACAATGTACAAATCAAGGTATATGAAACTCTCCCCTTTGTTTTCATGAAAAATGCATGTCAAAGCATATATACAATCTACTAAGCTTCTCAAATATACAAAGAGCACAACAAAATGCTACAAATGAGACATAGAGCAAGCAAAGTAGACATGGTGCCGTTAGCACATTGCCATCAAGAAGGTAGAGACATATAAGCATGTGACATGGCCAAAAGCAATTTTAAGCAATTTTTTACAAAGAAACATTCATCTCATGAGCAAAACCCTACCCATGGCAGTTTGAACACAAATACACTAGATCATCCAAAGTTTATACAACATCACAAATTCTCATCACAAGATCATTGTAAACGCCCACAAGCTACTCAAGTCATGTTAAAGCCACTGAACCATGTGTCTACTTCTTAAAATGAGACTTCTCATGGTAGACAACATGCAGCAGCTTAGCACCCAAGATATGAATATCAAAACATAAGAACATGATTAAGAGCTCATTTTTCAAGCATAAGGCAATTCATACACCAATTTCATTTTCAAGTTTAAACATGGTACATGAAATGCCTTTGCGGCAAAAAGAAGCTTAGGTTCCTCCACAAGTAAACAAATGGGCTAAACATTTACAATGACAAAAAGGTCTTTGACCCCAAGCAAAGAGAACATGATACTCAAGCACAAACTAAACATGATAGAGGCATTTGAGCACAAATTGAGCATAGATAAGTATTTACTCATGAGTGAGACAATTTGATCATTTTCACAAACATAAAGCCATCTCATCATACATATATGGCAAAACCATCAAGAGCATAGCATTCACATCACCATTTACCAAATATGCACATTTCTCACATATAGCACATCAGTGATCAAAGTATATAAGAGAAGCTTTTTCTAGCACAAGTGATCCAAAGATGGCTATCCTACCAGGTTTTGTACAGAAATTAAAATGCATGCATGGAATGCAACAAAATGAATCATATATCACATATATACATGAGAAGCTCCAATACCTAGCTAGAAAGGAAAGCACACGCCAAGTTCACCTCGCAAGCGTGTGAAAGTGACTTGGTCAAGTGGTTTGGTGAATATGTCGCTAGCTGATCTTGGGTAGGTACATAGGATAAGGATATGTTTCCCTTCTCAACATTGTCCCTCAGAAAGTGGTATGTCACTTCTATGTGTTTCATTTTGGAGTGAAGGACTGGGTTTTTGGCTACACCTATGGCACTGGTGCTGTCACAAAAGAGTGGAACCTGGGAGCACTCCTCACCAAAATCGCTCATAGTGTAGGTCATCCATAAAAGCTGGGAACAACAACTGGCAGCAACTACATACTCGGCCTCTGTAGTGGACTGGGCTACACTGGATTGCTTGCGAGATGACCAAGAGACCAAAGCAGAACCAAAAAACTGAAAACACCCAGAGGTAGACTTGCGATCCAATCGACACCCAGCAAAATCAGCATCAGAGTACCCGTGAAGTCTGAGTGTCGAGGTGGCAGAATACCAAAGAACTAACTCAGGAGTGTAGTTCAAGTACCTGAAAATCCGCTTGACGGCCTGCCGATGTGAAGTCCTCGGTGAAGCCTGAAAACGAGCGCATAGACACACACTAAACTGTATGTCCGGCCTCGTCGCCGTCAAGTAGAGGAGGGAGCCGATCATGCTCCGATACTCCTTCTGGTCCACGGGTTCACCATCCTCATCCGCATCCAAAACCGTAGTGGTACCCATCGGTGTAGTCAGCGGCTTGGAGTCGTTCATCCCAAACTTCTTCACCATGTCCCTGGTATACTTAGCCTGATGTGCAAACGTCCCGTCCTTGCACTGGTTGATCTGAAGTCCAAAGAAAAACTGCAGCTCGCCCATCATGGACATCTCAAATTCCCTGCTCATGTCATCTGCAAATCTGGCAACAAGATCATGAGAAGAGCCAACTAAAACATACCACTTCCCACCCGCAGAGCGAACACGAGCTGGCCCAACCAAATCCATGTGCAACAGCTCACAAGGTCGCTCGGTCATGACCGCAGTCAGAGGGGCGTGAGAAGCAGCAACCACCTTTCCATGCCGACAAGAAGCACAAACCAAATCCTTCTCGAATTTCAACTTAGGCAACCCTCGGACAAGATCAAGACCACTCAAGCGGGAAAGCAACTCAAAGCTCAAGTGTCCCAACCTCCTATGCCATTTCCAAAGCTCAGCCGAAACGCCAGCAACAAAGCATTGAGGAGGACCAACAGACTGGGAAAAGTCGGCACGAAAAATTTGACCCTCGGGGACGATCGTACAGACAAGATCACCTCGAGAATTAAGCACACAAGAAGCGTCCGACTTAAAACAAACCTCAAAACCTTCGTCAAGCAACTGGGATACTGACAACAGGTTAAAACCAAGTGACTTGACCAAAGCCACACTCTTCAGGGTCACCTTGCTACTCACCTTCACCATACCTTCAGCAAGCACTCGTCCTCTCCCATTGTCCCCGAAAGTGATGTACTCCCTCGTACTCACCGGGGTGAGGCTAGAGAACCACCCACGATCTCCGGTCATGTGACGTGAACAGCCGGAGTCGATCAGCCAGAAGTCCTCCAAGCCTCCCACCTGCAATAAAAAACGAGGACGAGAATGAGCAAGCGACTCAACACTGGGGTTAGTACCAAAAGATTCAAACCAGTGTCGAGCCATTCGCTCAAAAGAAGGGTTAGCAAAATCCATCCTACCGAAACCTCTAGGCGGAGCCCTCTCAAGCCTACCACCGAAGAACCTATCACGTCTCACTGGAAGAGTACGCGCACCATGAGGAGGAAAACGTGGCCCGTAGTCCATCTGAGACCTAAAGCTCTGATCGTGTCTCCCAAACTCGTAACGGTCACGAGAAGGAGCATGTCGAGCCAACTCACCACACCCAAACCCAACACGCCTGTCTCTCGGAGGAAAACCACCTCCACGTCCACGAGTGGGAACTGTACGCACAAACACCTCACCCCTAGGTAGAGGCCCTCTACAAGGCTCAGGCACACCATGAGAAAGATGGTACCTGTCCTTGTTTGCCATCTCCCTAGCAAACATCTCATTTCTCTTCCTCCTAAAACAGAACTCATCCTTATGCCCATCCCTCCCACAATACTCACAATGGAAGCGGATCGGATGTGGCTTAGGCGGTGGCTTTTCTGTGGGCTTCTCAACAGCTTTCTCTCCTGACTTCCGTTCAAAGACATTCCCATGGGTGCTCATAAACTTGATGAGTTTCTGGTAGTTTTCTGTTTTGTGGGGGAACACTGGTGGGTCTGGAGTTGTATCAAGCTTGTTTCTGAGGTGGTTTGGCTTGGGTGCATATATGTTCATGGGTATGGTGTGTGGTGGAGTAGGGATCTCTCCAACTTTCTCTTCTCCCTCACCACTCTTCTCACCACTCTTGCCAGCCCCCAATGCCTGACCATCAAACCTCTTGAACTCAGCCAACATCAAACTCAACTGTGGCTCATGCCCAGACAACCAACTCATCAATTTCCTAAGCTCATAATTTTCATCCTGCAAACGGTCAACATAGTGTGCAAGTTCTATGTTTTTCAAAGTATGCATTTCACAGGTAGAACATGATGTAGGAATGGGAGCTTTCAAAGCAGCCTCAAGAGAAACTATCCTGGTGTGAGACTCATCTAGCCTAGCATGCAACACAGGACATGAAGTGCAAGCACCTAACAAAGCTGGCCTAGATTTCAATTCATCACACTCAACCCTAATCACATCTAGTTCCTCAAGAGTAGAGGCATGCTTCTCCTTGAGAGCAGTCAAATCAGCAAGAAAAATAGTACAATCACTACAATCAATCTCATCAGACACAACAGGAGCAGATTTCAAAGAGCCTATCTCATTTCTAGCATCAACAAGTAAGGAATCGAGCTCAACTATCTTGTCCTTATCATCACCCAACAGACACCTAAATTCCCTGTTCTCCTTGTTGGTCTTCCTAAGCACATCATCACGGTTATCAAGCAACTCATTGAGCCAAGCATTCTCCTCTAGCAAGAAGTTGGGATCGTGTCGTACCTCTTCCTCGGAGTCGGAGTTCGAATCCGAGCTGTGCTTCCCACCCTTCTTGGAGTGCACCATGCCGCAAAATCCACCTTGTGCGATGAAGCTCAGGCTGGTAAAGTTCTTGCCCATGTGACGCTTGTCCTTGTGCCGTTCTTGCTCTTCCTCGCTGTTCGAGTCAGAAGAATCATCGCTTGATGTGGAGTCGATGTCGCTCGCTCCGGCCACCATCGCTCGAGCCATCTTCTTCTTGTACCCGCTACTCTTCTTGGGCCTTCTCTCGCCCTTGTCCTTGCGCTTGTCCTTGTAGTCGTTCCGGGAGCGGTGCATGTTGTAGTCGTGCTTGGGCTTGCCCTTGTAGTCATTCTTGATCTCCATGGCTTCAGGGCATTCGGCGATCAAGTGCCCATGCTTCCCGCACCAATAGCACATCCCTGAGCTCCACCTTGCATTCGTGCGATTCTCATACATTCGCCCGAACCTCTTGCTCAACAAGACGAGATCATCCTCGCTTAGCACCTCAAAGTCCTCATCTGGCAAGGACACAAGACAAGACAAAGAGAAACCAACAGAATTAGCATTAGTCCTCGATCCTGAGACAAGAGCCAAACTATGAGGATCAGTGGGGTGCTCGCTCTTGGCTCTCAAGCCACGATCAACTTCTGAAGACCTGAGCATGGAAAACAGCTCGTCAAGCGACAACGTGTCATACACGCTCGTCTCCTCAATGGCCTCGACCTTGGCACTCAACACAGACCTATCCAGGGTAAGCAAAAGCTTGATAGCTTGATCGTGATCCGTGTATGGGAGCACTGTCACATTGGCCCTCATGTTGTTGACTATGCTGGTGAAGAGCTGAAACATAGCATCGGTCGACTCACTGGGGAGATGAGTGAAGTTCTCGTACTCTCTCTGGTAAGTGGAAAACAAATGGGCTTGCACCTGGGCATTGCCAACATGAGCATTTCTCAACTTAAGCCAAAATTTTTTGGCCACATTCTCTCCGTACACTCGCTCAAACTCCGAGGCACAAAGAGCACGGAACAAGTAATCAACGGCCTTGCTGTTGGCCTCACACATGTCCCGCGAACCTGGAAGCAGAAAACTATATGGGATGACATAATGAGGATTCTGAATGACCTCCCAGATTAGAGTTCCCTTCCCACACAAAAATGCGCCCATGCACCTCTCCCACATAGGGTTGAAAACAGACGGTTTGTATCCCGTCCCGTTCCGACTGTTTTTCTACATTATGATTTTGTTCCCGTTTTTACCGAATTATGAAAAGTTGTCATATTCAATTAATTTTAATGTCATTCTTCATTATTTTGTAGTAGTTTACTTTCATAAATGTAGAAAAATCCCATTCCGTTCCGATCGTTTTTCTACATTTATGATTTCGTGTTCAACCTTTTTCGACCGTTTTCATCCCTACTCCCACATCGGGTAATTCTTGCCATCAAAGTGCGCAGGACCCGACCCCTTGCCATAATTGCCCATCTTTGGATCTCAGACTGGTTAGAATCAAGAAGATTTGAAATCGGCTCTGATACCAATTGAAGGACCGAATAGGCGACCAGAGAGGAGGGGAGTGAATGGGAGCCAGTAAAAATTCTTCCTGAAGGACGAACTCGGCCTATACCCCGATTGCCACTCCGAGAACTCGCACACACCAGAGAAGCTCTAGACTAGGCACACACAAGCCTACAAATCCTAGAGACAAGCCTTGAATCAAAGCGCGGAAGCACAAGACAGGAATCAAAGACTTAGCCAAATCTGCGAAGCCCTGGGCGGACAGTCCGCGAGCTTGGCGGACAGTCTGTGAACCCTTGGCGGACAGTCCGAAATAGGACCCCGAACCTCCAGTGCTGCACCGAGGAAATTCGGACAGTCCGGGCTAGCACCGTGGACGGTCCGGCACCTCACGGACGGTCCGGCCCCACCTGGCGGACGGTCCGGCTGAACTCGCTGAAAACAACAGACAAACCACGAGCCAACCCCAGACAAAATCCGAGCCACACGGACGGTCCGCACACCCCTCACGGACAGTCCGAAACCCCCCTGCAACAAAACCCTAGCGGCGAAACAGATCGAAACACGAACGCAAACGAACACGCGATGAACTCCGAAGAACACACGCCACGCGGACAGTCCGCGACCCACGAGCGGACAGTCCGTGACACGCGGACAGAGCAGAAACAGCACAACACCACGAGGTCAATTCTCCAAATCCATCACCGGATCTCCCAAACGGCTAGAGCTCTTGAGACAAGACTTTGGGGAGGTGAGAAGCGTCACTAGATGAAGCTATGCCCCAAAAATCTCGACCTCTAACTCCCTAAATCACCGGGAATCGCGGATCACATGAACCACCCTCAAGAACTCGGGCTATGACCAGAAACTCACGAATCGAAGGGGTTTCCCGGCGTTTTAGGGGTCAAGATCACACACAAAGATGCGCAAGGCATCCACCCATGATCCCCTCAAAAAAATCTGAGAAGAAACACCCTCAAATCCCCGAATCGGCGAAGAACGAAACTCCCCAAAAATAGCCCCGAAAATGACACGAAAATCACATAGAGCTAGGAGATCACCGCAACGCCGAATGCTGGCATACATCCAAAGGTTAGAGTCTATACAAGAATCTAGCCTAAGGAAATCAGAAGAAAAGAAGCAGTCCAGAGCGATCTACCGGGGGAGGAAAACCTAAAGTCCAAGAGAGAGAGAGAGAGAGATGCCATCCACCTCTCCGCTATTTATATGAGGTCCACCGGAGAAGGCAAATGACCATGCTACCCCTACAACTCAAATAGAAGATACACACCCCTCAGGGGCAATATGGTCAAGTCTTCATCGAGCGGACACGCCACCACCGCGGACTTGCTTAGCCTCGACGCAAGCCCCGCGATCACGCCATGTGCCCCCCGCCTCGAAGCTTCCCGACGCTCCCGGATCACCTTCTCCGTCGCATCGGGCAACCGACTTGGTTTTGCGACCCAAACTAAGAAACCGTCCACCGATGGCTTTGTGGGCAAACCACCAAACCCCACGTGCAAGCTTCGAGCTCGATCCGCTACCTTGCACCGGCCCATGTTCACGACTTCAACTTGCTAGTCTTGCACTGCATGGCTCGCACTTGACCCCATCGGCCACCGGGTCCATCGAACCAAGCCTACTTGCCTCTCCATCACCCGGAGGCCGCCACGGCTAAGGCCTTTCGCGCTTGTTCTTCACCTGCACCAACACGAGTCAAGCCGCAACCTGTACCTGCACACTGAGCTAAGCATTAGTCCACACAATGTTGTCAATCACTCATCACTAAGGAGCGACCCACCACTGGTCATCAGACAAACCTGGTCATGAATAGTAATGGGTACTGCTTCCTAAAAATGTTTCCAAGAAGAGATGCCTCCCATGACTAATGAGAATTGATATGTTCGCTGGATGCATTGAGGTTAGCACTGAGAAATGCTCATGAGAAAGTCTACGGACGAAAGGGCGAGTTTACAAAGGAAGAAGCAATACAGAATCACATGATCAAATCAGGCATCAATAAAGCAAGAGCCAAATATTCAAAGCAGGAGCAGGAAGACAGTAAAGAATTTCTGGTAATCCCCATGTGCAAGAAGAAAAATCAAAGGAGAGAATTTCAGAGCAAAAGAAATTTACTCTGAAACTGGGGGGCATGTATTGACACCATTTTTTGACACATATCAGAGAATAGCCGAAGAGACATCAGGAAGACCTCAAAGCTGATGAAGAAAAGGAGAGAAGCGACCAGCCGATCTAGGATCAGCCGATTTATGGAGGAGAAACGTGGTAGAAAAAGAATACGCCAAAAGGAAAGAAGACGGAGGCGGGTCAACGATCAAGTTGACATCGGGACAAAATCAGTTCAAAGAGTCTGATTCCTATAGGAATCGTTAAGTTTTTGGTAGTTTTATTTCTTTAAGTCCAAGTAAGCTTTGTCGTCATCGACTAGGAGTCAAGTTGTCCTCAGGACATAAATAGCGACCTTGCGTGGTCAGAGAAAGTTTGTACACACCAATATAAAAAAAACCTTTACTTATTCAAGTCGGCGACTTCGCCACCCCCTTTTTACTTCTTATTTTCTTGTTTCTTCAAACGTCGTTCTTCTAGCTCGTCGGGCTTCATCGATCGACCTCCAGCAAGCTTGTAAGTACCGTTTTATTGAATAACAACTAGGCTTTAACCTCCGGGGCGCATCGCTGTGGTTCCGTCTAAGTTTTATTCACAACTTATCGATATCAGCTAGGTTTGCAAGTCTTTTCTTGTTTATTTAGCTTTTACCACCAATTTATCCAGCTCGTAATCATATCGTATCGGCTATCGTCACTCCTGCATCGTTTCACTATGATCTAGCCGATTCAGATCGGATTCGAGTGTTGTCTCGTAGCACTTAGTTTGCTCTGCTTTTGCTTGCGCTTTGCCTACGTCATCAAATCGGCTGATCTAGCCGTTTTGGTTATACTTGCACTTCGGCTGCTCTAGCTAGCCGATTCGCTCTACAGGTGTATCGGTCGATCGGGCTGTTACTTGTTGAAGACCCACATCGGTTCTCTAGCCGATCTAACCCGCATCTAACGTTTCCTATCTTTTCGTGCTGATCAATAGGTCAGGTCGGCTGGCACGCCTTATTACATCCCGGGGATCCGTTACGTGTTGCCGTTGAAGAACTTGATTCCATTTTTTGCGTCAACAATGGTAAGGTGGACACTAGCCCCAGAATGGACACTAGTTATTACCATCTATATATGAGACTCCTTTTTGCATGATCCCATCTCTCTCCTATTTCTCCTCTATTTTGGACATGGGCTATTCTTTCTTCCCTCTTTTTTTTCATCATGCTTTTGAGCATGTGTCTCTCTTTTCTTTTCTTCTTTTTCTTTTTTTTTCATAGCCCATGTCTCTTTTTGAAGAACACTTTTGGAGAGAGATGTCACACCACATAAGGAGCTCTATTTTCACAGAATGGATGAATGGTACAATGCTAACTTCCAGTGTAGAAGCATAGCAAGGGGAATATGGTGGTGTGCACATGAATCTTGATCATGAAAGTAGTGAAAAGAATTCTCACAAGGGTCACAGAATTTGACAAAGTTCAATGCAATAACAAGCAGCTATGAGTATAAGGTTTTCAACTATGAACATCATATGGCTTTGGTAGGACGGTGGCATATCAAAGAGGAGCTTTGCAAAAGGTTTTCATGATTTTCAAATAAAATTCCCAAGCACTCAGACATTCAGAGCGAAGATCATATCATCAAACCATATCACAAACGCCAACTACTTAGATAAGCATGAGTTCCCTAATGATATTTGTTCACAAGCATCAAGATGATGAGTAAGGAATAAAACATATGCAAGCCAACCACAGGAATCATGTAGAGCAAGCATAGCACCAACCACTGAGTTTGGTTTCAAAGAATAGGAATTGAAGTTCAAACAAACTCATGGATAAGGTAGAGTGAGATAGAGGGTGCACATACCATCACTTCTGAAGGATAAGAGATCAAGGAAAACCAGTGGTGATTCGGTTGACCATAAGGCGGCCGGCTCACTCTAGTTTACCTTGCTCTTGTCACGAAGGTGTAGTTGATGTTGTGCAGTGCCTATGTGGGGGTTCTCTAGTGGAAATGTCGATGATGAGCTTGAGGGAACTCCCCCACAGTAGTGGTTGACCCTGGTGTTGTTCTTCAAATGACAAATGAAAACAAAGGAGGGACTCTACTGGTTCGAGAACCATAGAGCCTTTATTAAAATTCAAATATTTTTGTTGTTTTTATTTTATTTTATTGTCACCATGTCATTTGCTCAGAAGGGTTAGACCAAGATTACACTTCATACGCGAAGGGGAATATACTTACCTTGGACCTTTGAGAGGTCATATGTACCACCTTTTGCATGTTGTGCAACATGAATCTGACACCTCAGCTTACCTTCCCATTTGAATATAGCTCAGTGACTTACCCATTCAAATTTGACAATATTCTGCAGGGGTTATTCAGCATATATGCAGCCAAGATCTATGAAAATATAACACTAAGGTTCATCAATCAAAACCCGACACCATGTCTTGTTTTAACTAAAGAAGACAGTTTTAACCTAAGCACCATGCTTAATCTAAAACAACCCATTAATGTAGTTGCACATGAACATTCAAACCAGAGCATAAGAACAAAGATATAGGAAGCCTGAAAGCATGATCAAGCTATTCATCAAAAGGGACATAAGCATGAGCATAAGACGGTGAACCTTAGGCAACCTCCCGGAAGGGCTTTGTTTAATGTCAAAAGCAGGACTTGCCTAGCTAGTGGGCAAGATGCAAGAGCTGGCATCATCACCACACCAGGATAAGATTTGGTAGAGGAGGAACTTTACTCAGGATGCTCACATACCTCCCCCACACTTGAAGTTTGCATTCCTAGGCAACAAAACTCATGTGTGTGGTGATCAAGCTTCCTTTTGTAAATGTTCCCTCACCAAAGCTTATCTAGGTGTTGCAGCTGATGTGGCTCACATGTTCGTAGGCATCATCTGTCCGTCTTTCTTTTCAATCTCCACCTGAAAGGTTAGTGACCAAAAATACCCGAAGGACAACTTATCCTGCAAACATGTTCTTGCTTTTCTTCAAAAAAGGGAAATAAAACCTATGCTAATCCAGGCTATCTCCTAGTAGTGTTTTGTTTATTTAAGGTCATAAGCTCGACCATGGGAACTTCATCTTGCAGCTATCGTTGGTGGTGTCATTCCCGTCTCACCACCAATCCTTGATGTATCAGTGAAGCTTCAGCTACAAGGTTAGTGCCACAGTGCACACACGAAATCTGATATGCTTATGATATACATATACATCTACAACCAACCTTCTGAACTTTCTACAAAGGAGGACCATAAGGTGATTGCAGCCCTCATGCGTGCTCAGCACACTAAGTATGTCTGACTCTAGCGGGACATAATGCGAGCATGGTCTGTATGGTGAATCAAGAATGAAGCTACCATGCTTGTGTGTGAAATCCTTTCCTCCGAACTCCAGAGTCAGTGCCTCGAAATGTTCCATGGCCCATGAATTCTCCATCTCAAGAGAGTCATCATGGAAGCTCGATGTTGACTCTCGACCATGATCGAAAGCAACATGATACGGGCCAGCGGGAAGAGGCTGAAATTCGGTCGAGAGTAGTGACGATCGTTCTCCTTCACAAAGGTGAAGAGAGTCTCCCGAGTCATCCTCATGAGGGGTAGAACCTTCTACAACCTCAATGAGAACAGACTTGGACAACGCGGACGGTGATTTATGTGTCATCTTCTCAAGCGGGTTTTGCTGGGGAAGAGGCTTTGCCATAGGATGTCCCGGACAAGGGGTAACAGTGGCAGAAGCGATTCCCCTAAGCTTACCATCTAGGCTCCCTAAAGATGTATCGAAGAGCTGCTCTAAAGGGGAGCCTAGGAGAAGATCGAGATCAAGGACATCGAAGATGTGAAAGTCTACGCTAGCCTCGATCCCATCTATGATAAGCGGCACGGCACTTGCAATCCCTCGACATTCAAGAACACGTCCAAATGGACAAGTCTTGAGGAGCATGTCGGATGATGCTAGCAGGACTCCGCCCAAAAGAGTTTCCGCTAAGTGCTAGGGCAAAATGTTAACCTCCATGATGGGATACAATGGGCCTCTACGACAGTGCCTCTAATAGAGCAAGGGACAATCAGAGAAGGTGAACTATTCCAAATTGCTTCGGAAAATTGTGTCACTCCCTCTGACTGTTCCTCCCTCATGGCCTACTCAGGATAAGCTTCGTCAGGAGGATCAGGAGGTAGAGGTGGCACCGCAGGCCTAAGGGAAGGTTCTGTCGAAAGATTTCTAGAATGATCAGTGTGGACAGAATAAGGTTCCTCCCCTAATTGGGCATCAAAAGAATTCGAGGTGCCTGAAAGATTTCTAGATGGGTCATCCTCGAATTTGCAAGTGGACACCGAAGGTTGAATTTCTTCTTCCTTTGGTGTTCAGGGTTCAGGAGAGGGCTCAACAGACAAGTCTTGGGATTCGAAAGATGAAGACTCAGACTTGGATGTTGAGGGACTCTCATGGCTCGACTCGGATTCCTCTCGGTAGGATCCGTGATCGACTTCAAAGTAGGAGTTCATGAATTCCCTACCTTCAGCCGGTTCCCTTTCAAGAAATGGTTTTCCGGAGTCGAGACGACAGACAGACCTTTTGTCGAGACCATCATAAAAATTGCGAAGCAACTGAGAATCAGGCATCGACAAGGGAGGTCCAGAATACACTAAGCGTATAAATCTAGACCAGGCCATGTCTATCGTTTCCTTCTCTTTCTGTTGAAAACAATGGATATCTTCCCGTAGAGCAGCAACACGAGATGGAGGGAAGAACTAAAGACAAAACTTGTCTCTAAGCTCTCCCCAACTATCGTTCACGCTACCTACGGTGTATGTTTACCATTGCTCCGTCTTCCCTACAAGAGAGTACGGAAACAACTTCCACTTGAAGGTATCCAAAGTCATACCCATAGTGTAGATAAGAGAACACAAGTTCTCGAAGTCACATAGATGGTAATATGGGTTTTCGCTCGATAAACCAGAGAAGATAGTGTATCGAACGACATCGATAGTCACAGGGAGAGGCTCACAGCCGGATGTGAGGAAAAGGCGCACAGAAGGCGGTGGCTCTGGGAGTTCATCCCTGGGGGTAGTGATGCTTTTACAAGAAAGCTTCACCATGGGTAACGGGGGTAAAGGTAGAACAAAAGAAAATGAAGAAGATATCTCGAAGGGTAACAGGGGTGAAGGTAGAAGAAAACGAAAAAGATAAATACGAGGACCACAAGGTTCGAAGATAGATACAGCAACCGTTCCCCGACAACGGCTCCAGAAATGCTTGTTGGCGTTTCTTAACCTCACCACTAGGTGTCGTTGGGTAGCGTCAGCATGTAAGAGACACCTGGGTACACTGACGAGTGCGAACGAATCCGCAAGCGCACCGATACACTGTTGTAGCACTTCTCCCTCGGAGAATGAGTATTCCCATCGGGTTTCGTTCCTAGGAACGGTGTGCACTATCTTCTATTCTAATATAGATGGTCCAAGGACACCAAACTCCAGCTAGGATAGATATGGGTGGAGAAGTACTTTCTTGAGGAGCTTAACTCTCAAGATGGATCTGACCGCTATTAGTCCTCCCCGTGGGGCGCCAGCCCGTCCTAACTTTTTAGGGAGAGGCCAACGTTCTGGTAACGAGGCCCAACTCGGTACACAGGTGCGGAGGGTTCCAAAGGGTCCAACAGACTATCACCACAGCGGCCTACCTCTATCCTTACGCGAATGCACGTGGTCTTCGTAGGATAACCAGAGCCCAGATACCACATCTGCACTACGATTACTACTATAGCACAGTTACGTCTGCTAGCCCGCTAACAACACTATAGCAACCCATATAAATACGGGAGTACGAACTAGAGAGAGAACGATTCAGATCAATCTAATCATCAAGTTACAGAGCAATAAGAAAGCTTTTGGATGCAAATGAGATACAACAATCTTACTCAGCTAGACAGGATCTAAACATGCAAATAGATACTTGAACTAATGCAACTGCTCTAAAGGATCAAAGCCTTGTGTCATGAAGAACACAAGCCTCTAAACTATGAATGAGCCAAGAACACAAGAACATATCATTCATGCATGAAGTGCACTTTAGTCTAAATACGAAATGCTGAAATACTCACTTTGCTCTAATTGAAGAACAAGTATCCACGAGGACATCAACTCACTCCTCACCCTATGCTACCTAGCACTCTAATCACACACACAACTCATAGGAGAGGTGAGAACTCACCTCTCCAAGAGAGGATGAGAGGAGAGGGAGAAGGAATGTGTCGAAAAGGGAGCCCCTCCCCTCCTATTTATAGAGGATGGGGTGGCTTGACAAGAGGGGTGAGTGCCTCCACTTTGTGCAGCTGCCTTGGGCGCCTCCAATGATGTTGTGACACGTGGCAGTAAAAAACCGGGCCAGAACCAGATATTCTGTGGAAGAATCAGAGATTCCTGGGTGATCTGCGCTGAGAACCGCTCCTAAAGAGGGCTAAACCGGGCGAACAGGGGACGAACCGGCGGCGGACCGCGTTAACTGTGCCACCGACTCGCGCTCGGCCAGCCCCCGCGCGACGCGTGGCGCAGTTGCAGCGTCCCGCGCACGGAACCGCACGCACGCGCGCACTGATCCGCGGCCAGCCGCTCCGGCACCGACGCGTGGCAGGCGGGGGAAAATCCTGTGCGCGCGCCTGTGCTCTGCTGGCGATCTGTGACACCGGCGGTTGGCCACTCAGCGCTCGCCACGTGGACGTCCTTGTTGACTTTTACGCGGACGCATGCATGGTACTGTAGCGTGGGCCCTCGGGTGACGTCAGCACTGCGTCACATTTTGTCCTTTGCATATCTTGCGCATACGAACTCCGATGTAGGCATATAATATGTCCATTTCGATCGTCTCGACGAGCCCGTCGCAATGGTGCAGTCCAATTTGGCATTTGAGGTTGTTTATGATGATGTCCTTTAATAGCCATTGGATCACTTGCTCTCAACTGTACCATTTAGCACATATTCCGGTGCATCCTGCAACAAAAGCTAGAAACACCAACACTTGTGGAAATCATCAGTATCAAGTCCTATTCTAGTGTTGATGATCCTTTTTTATTTATTTTATGCAGGTATTGACGGTGCAAAAGTAGCACTTAACAGCCGTCAACACTCCGCGTGAGTTTTAATGCATTCTTGTTCGATCCTTTGTTGTTACACGTGATTTCACCACGCTTGACCCGGCAGATACGACAAAATACTTCTGTGTTATCGCTTAAGGGCCTAATGGATGGGTTTAGGCAATAATACAGAATTATTTTGAGTGATTCTATCACAGCCGGCATGAGAGCGATTAGTATGCACCAGAGTTTAATTAACAACCTAATCACTTGTTTTTGAATAAAACTTGCCAACTTTGCTTGTATTTGCAAAATGCATTGTACCTTTTAGGATGAAAGTGGTCTGAGAGGCCCTAGATGGATTTTGGGTACTTTCAGGTGGTTAAGTAATTTATGATTTATTTACACTAACTTTCAATACTTCTTGGCCACATGTTTTATACGTGTGTTGTGCCGCATCACGAGTATGCGAGGGTCGATAGGGCAATCCATTCCACAGATCCTATCTTCCCGGTTGGATGCCCACGTGTTTTATATGTGCGCTTTCCGTATGTGAAGCATACGAAGGATGGCATGTTCTATTCAAGATATGAACATGTCATGGGTTGTCATGTCGCCATGTTTTGCCATACGTGTGCATATTTGCGCATTATGAACATGCGAAGGGGGATACCCTCCATTCAAAAGGGGTGTGTCTCAGGTTGGACGCTGTCTATGCAGCGCTAAACACATGGGTGCCATTTCTATAATGAATGGTAATGTTTAGAGACGCTTTCATGACGTGCTGGAATGGAAGGTTATTTTCTTGCAGGTACACTAACCACGTTTTGATAGTTAAGAAGTTGCCTTGCCACCGGCACTAACTCCGATTTTTTGGCTTAATTGCCTTGTGAGGACGAATAGGCCGTTCTTGCATCATGCTAAAAGCTACTGAACATTAAAAATGGCATTAATTCATCTTTTGTGTGCTCTCTAGTTAAGCTATCTTCCTTAAGGATGCTTTAACTAGATTGGTATCATGTTGTTTTCATGTCTAATTTCTGTGTCCTTGCTGTTCGACTTTTTTTTCTGGGCTGTTCTAGATAGTTTTTGGCTATCTGTTCTATACAAAAAATGCTCCATATCTAGTCTAATTTCTTCCGTAAAAATTTCATGATTATAGGTTTTATAAATCAGGAGTTTTGGTCTTTTTAGTGAACTGCTGTTCTGCTGAATTCCTGGATTGCACCAGTCTGAACTTTGATCGATTTGACCTTGTTCCCATCAGTTTTAGCTTGACCTTTGCAAACCAAAGTTGCTAGATATCTTCCTTTTTGTGTTCTTGTAAAATTTCAGCACCATAGCATTTTTGTACTGAGAGTTATGGACTTTTTCGTGACGCTCGACCTGCTGAAAAACAGCCGGAACAGAACTACGGTACCTGAATTTTAGGGCATGATCACCTCAGCTTTTGTCTCCGGGTTGAATAACAAACTTGTGCCTACAAACCTCAGTAAGAATCTGGTGAAAGTTGGAAATCTCTGGTTTTATAGTTTTCCCTATATGATTCTTTTTCTATCGCTGTTAGAATCTGTCTATGGACACCTAAATCTATCCTGGTTCTCATACCTATCTTTCTCCACATGGCCAACCCTGAATTTTCGGTCGTTGATGCGGAGGGATGGACTCACGTTGATTGCCTCCCGGAGGGTGGTTTTCCAAAGCTTTTGTGGAACACCTTGAAGGAATTTGGATATGATACCCACCCACATTACCTGGGCCGTGAGTACATGACAGCCGGAAAATCCCTTGCTGTGAAGTGAAGGTAAAAATTCCTGTTTGCTCGGCTAATCCAAGTTGGGAAGCATGGGAAATTAAGGCACAAGGTCTAGGGTTAACTGATACCTTGCAAAAGGCCACCCTTGAAGCGCTCACAACTTTTTGTGGGAAGCATTCCACCTTTATAGCTCGCACTACAGCCAAGGTAATTCCCTTGCATGAGCAACACCATGGGCAATGGGCTGAACATGAGGCTTTCCTCTCTGTTCATGACAACTCTCATTACAGCCCGGATCTTATCACCTCAGCTCGCTTTTCCAAGGCTATGTATGATACATACCAACTGATGTTCGGAGAAAATGCAATCTATAGACATCAAGTTAGGGAAATGGAAAGTACCACACATGAGTTGGAGGAAGCCCGAGCCATGATAGCAGCTCTTAAGAAAGGAAGACGCAAGGATAAAGCAAAAATACAAGAACTGCGTCAAGATATCCATGACAAGGATTACATGCTACAAGAGGCTGACCTACACATGCTAGGCATGGAAAATCAACTGGAAACTTTAGCAGCCCCACCGCCGGGACTTGTCGTTCCTAGACCAGAAGATGAAGAGGATCCTGATGAGGCCCAAGGAGAATCTGGATTAGAGTCTTGGCCTGGATCGGCATGAGCTAATCACCTATCATAGAGGAAGAATAACTTGACATAAAGTTGACTATTACATCCATTTTCAAAATGGTTATCAATGTAGGCTAGCTGGTTTGGGGTATGCTTCACATAACGTGTACTGCATTGTCACCATGTGGTGATGGGGGCATAGCCCCAAAGATTTGGTACTAGATGTAATCACTTGATAGCTGTAAACTACTGCAGCAAAATCATAATAAAAATTTTAATCTATTTTCTAATGCGGACACCACGAGTACATCTACACCAGCAGCACCTTCTCCTACTCCAGCGCCAGTAGCACCTTCTTCAGCGCCATCTTCTGGGCCAATCACCCGGGCCCGTGCGAGGGAATTGAACTACATCTTGTTATTGAAGAACGAAGGCCTAGAAGACTAGCAGCTGGCCCATCAGGAGGCCCAGGAGGGACGCCTAGGGTTGGAGGCGCCCACGCGCGGCCTCCCCCCTTGGCATGCGAGAGCCCACCCCCCTGGCCGCACCGACCCTAGGGGTTGCGCCCCCTTTTGTTTTTCCTTTTATTAGTTGGAGTCCTGATTCATTTAGAACTTGAGTTTTGTTTTACATCTAGCTTTAGCTACACCAGACCACGCACAAATATGTGATGTCCTCTGTGATTCAGAACTCCACCTTCGAGTGATATTAAGATTGCTCACCTCAGATTCTTGTTCGTTCTTCGATTGCGTACAGGAATCGATCTTCGTGATCAGGTTGATCTTGCGCCGGCAAGGTTGGTAACCATCAGGAGTTGGTTCAGTGATTGCATGGATGCTTCAAGTCTCGCTCATCGTAGTCGGATCGTGAGGGTTGCCTTCCACTAGATCGAAGTTATCTCCACTCACCAAAACATCGGGCACTCCGCCTCTATCAAGTGGTATCAGCTTTCCTGGTTGATCGGTGAGTTTTATCGAGTGTTTTTCCTTTCCAACAGTCCACAAAAACCAAACAAAAAATTTACTTTCAGGTTAGATCCTTGTCCCAGCAACCGATTAGCCTTGCACATTCTTTCAATAAGTATCTTTGTTGAATTTGTGTGCTTACTCGTTCAATTGTTGCTGGTTACTTTGTGTTCTACCTTTTGTTTTCTTTTTCTCTCTAACCCTAGCCGCCATCACCATCTTCTTGCCGCCGCCACGCGAAAACCCTAGCCGCGCGCTTCCCCCCGTGATCGCCTCTCCTTGGTTGGTTGGAAAGTTAAAAAAAACGAAAGAAACAAAAGGAAAGAAACAAAAAGGAAAGAAACAAAAAAAACAGAAGTCCAACCAGGAGAATGCTTCGGTTCGGTGGAAACCCACCGTGCGTCGGCCTCCCCCTGCCGCCTCGCTCTTACACCTGGCTCGCGATCCCTAGGGCACACTACGCCCTACCCTCTCCTGGCTGTTGACAGCTCGAAAGCACGTCAAGTTTCGATCCACAAGCGCACGGGTCGGTTGTAGCTCTTCCCTTAGAGTATTCCCCCAAGGTTTATCAATGCGTGGATCGACATTGAACTACCTAAGGTCTTCTATCTAGCTAAAGGACCTAATCCCAACATTAGGCATAGATTGCATAAGAGGGTGAACATAAGTGTGTAAGATGAATGATCGCATTCAGTAGCCATAAGGTAACACGACCAAAGGTAACCCTAGCCTACCGTCTTCTAGTTGCAACTCCGGCCAAGATGGAGATCAATCTAATCTCATACTATGATAAAGAGTTATCTCTAAGAACTTTCCCATGGGCGCCCTTGCAAGGTGCGTGTTGACGCCTAAGGTTCCCCAAAACTTTACCTCAAATGCCCACCAAGTGCTCTTACTCGTAGCTCCTCCTCTTGGTGGCTGCGCAACGGCTCCCATGGTACTCGCCATCGATCCTACTCAACATTACACGTTCGTTCAACCTTTTCCCTCCCGCAAGCTGTCAGCACACGAGGGTAATCATCCACCGACTTCTCATGCACTACTACGATGAATCCGCAAGACAAAGACTAATCACCAAGATTAGATCCAATCCTACTAAAGACATATGGTAGCTACACATATGAATAAGCATAACTCGTAGTAGATCAAAGAAAGGACAAGATTTATATCACCATCGAATGTTGAATGTACAAATGCCTTGATGAATTCAAGGCATGGCTCCAGAACTCCGCCATGGCTTCACCATGCGGGGCCAACCATGGCGGCTAGGGCATGGTCTAGGCCATCTCCCAAGCAACTCGAGGACTCACGGCGCCCGTCGGCTCCCGTCGGCGTGTCTCCTTCGATTTGGCGGCTCTCAGATGAATGGATTGATCCAACACCCCCCTGGGCGCCTAGGGGGTTGTATTTATGTCCTTGGGGAGCCTTAGGGCGTGCTCCATCTTGCCTTGCATGAGATCTTGCTTGGGAGAGAGGCAAACTTGGTTTCCATAAAATTAGCCTCGTCCAGATTTTCCTAATTCGCAGCCCTTCGTTCCCAATGTCATAGCTCCCACGTCTGGACTCCAAATAATGCAAATTCGGTGTCTACATTGTATGGCATGAAATTATCTACAACTTTGCTATTCATTGACTTCCTTGGAAACGAAGATAAGATCCCCAAATCGGTCTCGCAAGATAATGTGTCTGATTTCGTACTTGTCTGCGCAGCTGGCATTTCGGGAGCCATATCTCCTATCTCCTTGATCGGAATTGGGCTTTCTATATGTTTAAATTGAAGCTCTCGACAAGGCCCACAACTTTGGTATTCAACGTTTTGCCATTAGAGTCCGTTTGGGTCGCCGAATCTGCATTGGAAGATCATGCTGTTCTGGGCTGTGCGAATATCTCCCAAGTTGAGTTGATCTTGTTGGTAAATCTCCAAATCTCATGATGACCTTTAGAGCATTTGGAGTCATGTTCACTTTGAGTCTTGACTTGTGCCGAACTTCATTATCTTCTCATAAAGTGTTTCATGAACTTTGCCCGGAAGTGTCCTTTAAGCGCTAAAATCCTGCGTAAACAACATACTCCAAAAACACATGCTCGTGTTGAACTTGTTACATCAAGGGGGTTAGTACAGTTAGTTAGGATATCAAATATGTGCAAATGTTGATGGTAAACTCATAGCTAGGTGTACCAAAATCGACCGTCAACATACCCCCATGCTTAAACCTTGCTCGTCCTCGAGCAAGTCCAAGATCTTTTCTTAACTTGGAAATCAGCATTTCCCTTCAATGTCTTCCCTGCACTTAGTTATACACAACAAGACATATTGCTCTGTCAAGTATTTAGCATTTAAGGTTCAAGTTTTGACCGGCTAATTCATCATGGAAGATAGACTATCATTAAAGCACATGCCACAATAAAACAAATATAGTGCGCTCAAACTTAAGCAAACTTCAACCCTTTACCTTGTTACATCGTGAAGAGTTTTCAAAAAGTTGCACATCTAACATAAGTGAGGTTCTCTTGCAAAAGCTCATGGAAACACTCATCTCGTCAAGTCACTCAAGCCTACACTAGATTATTCTCAACTTATTCTACTCATATATGAAAGTGGAAAGCTTATGTCGAGCTTGGTAGGTAAAAACAATCCTAGCAAAACATTATACTTGAAATATTGTCAAACTAAGAGAGAGATCTATTGGAATTACCAAGACTAGTCAAAAAGGCCATGGAAAATAAATGTTGGAAAGAGAGAGATGGAACACACGCATTTAGAAAGGTGGGCATGTGCAAGTGGCAAATGGGTGATCCCGAGACACGAATGAAGTTCTCGTTATCGGATTGCACATGGTTGGACAAGATTGAGTATTGACTTGTCTTCAAAGATCTCTATGATTTAAATGAAAGCTAAAAAGAACTGAGGAGCATTTTTATTTTTCTCTCTTTTGTTTTCTTTTTTTCTTTCCTATTTTTTTCTTTCTCCTCTCTTCTTTTTTTCATTCTGTAGCGAACATGGCCTCATATGCCATTTGTTCAAGTTTGATTTTGGTGATTAATGACAACATGATCAATGGGACTAACCATATTGTCTAGCATATTTTTATAGACACTTCTAGGTCCCAAGGATGCAAAAATACCATATGCCAAAATGAGAAGAATCAAAACCGTGGAAGAAAAAGAAAGAAAAGAGTAGCGTCAGATGAACCGACGGTACACTAGAAGACAACATCGGTGTAACGGCCAGAGGAAGTAGTACACTACGTGAAGACTTGAGTCAACTTTATGATCACCGGATCAACCGACGCCCCCATTTCTAGTTGCGCCGGATGAATCAAGAGACCAAGCCTGCAGAAATCAGTTGCACCGGATGAACCGATGGGTGAGCAGTGGTTCATCCGATGGCGTCAAATCAGCTAACAGAGAGGTCCGGGAGCGAAGCTCTTCAGCACTAGATGAACCGATGGACATAAGGGTTTTCAGCAGTGGTTCATCCGACGATCGCGTATTTGCTAACAGAGAGGTTTTAGACGCGAACCCTTCAGCACCAGATGAACCGACGGTTAAGTGAGGAGACTATCGGTGCAAGCGTCGGAGGATATGTGTCAGTGGGGATGCAACGGCTAGGTGACGTGGAGGGCACCGGATGAACCGATGCCTATGAAAAAGTGACCATCGGTTCATCCGATGGTACGTTTTTCTGTGGCCGTTAGCCAACGGCTCTTTGGACGCCTTGGGCTATTTATACCCCCTCCACTCACCAATTTGGTGTTGCGGGAGTATGTGGAAGTGCAGAGAAGTTCAAGACTCATAGAAGATCATATCCAAGCATCCAAGTGCTAAATTGCTCATCCATAGACTTGCACATGCTTTGTGTGTGTGCTTAGTGTTAGGTTTAGCTTAGAGCTAAGTGAGTGCAAGGTGTGCCTACCTTGTGAGGTGATTCTCAAGTGGATCAAGTTGTACGAGGTGCCGAAAGCCTTGGAGCCTAGGTGGCTCTCTGGAAAAACATCTTCAACCCTCCGGCTTGGTGTGGAGTGGCGAGGACACTTTGTGCAGGGGATGTGAAGACCCCCTTCCCTTGGTGGAGAAGCTCCTAAGTGGAGGCGGCATCAAGGTGACCAAGGGAGCTTGACGAGTGCCTTCGTGGTGAGCCTTTGTGGCAAGTCAAGTGGTGCTCTTGGGAGAGACTTGGTGACCGAGAAGCAATACTCTTGTGTAGAGTGCTTCAACAACGTGGACTAGGGGTGGCTTGGTGCCTACCGATACCACGGGATAAATCGCGTGTCAAGAGTTTGCTTCCTCTCATCCCCCTTTATGTTTCCGCATTACATTCTTGCAATCCTTGTTTGCCTTTACTTTCCTAGAGTAGTATCTTCCTAGGATTGGATATAGGTTGCAAAACTTGTTTTGGGATGGGAGTTTGACACTAGAACAACCTTAGTTGCACATCTAGATAACATGTTCTAGTTTATGTTTGATGCAAATAGTGTTCAGCCATAGGCTAAGTTTTTAAGTTGCCTAATTCACCCCCTCCCCCTCTTATGCTACGAGCATCCGATTCCTTACAAGTGGTATCAAAGCCGGGACTCACTTCCTTCACAAGGATACGCCAATTCGATTGGCAATTTGTGAAAACTGGCTCATTGGATCGGTTAGGCTTCACCGCCTAGTGAGTTGCTCTTTAGAGAATGAAAGGGGTGGATACCTTAGGTTTGGCTCCACATTATGATGGCACGGGTTACTCTCGTTGGAAGGTCCTCATGGAAGCTTATTTACAAGCTAAGGATCTTGATGTTTGGAGGGTCACCGATGAGGGTGTTAGAAATGGTACTAGGAAGGAGAAACAATTTGATGTTATTGCAAAAAGTATCATTTTATCCTCTCTAGATGTAGGTGTTTTCAATAGAGTTTTTACTAGTGAAAATGCTGATGTGCTATGGAATACCATCAAGGAACGAAATGAGGGTTCAAAAGAAGTAGCTAATGAACGCTACGGTTGTCTCCTTAAGGAATTCAATAGCTTTAAGCAACTTGAGAATGAAAATGCCGAATCTATGTACTCACGCCTAAATGTTCTTGTCAATGAGATTAATGCTTTAGGTGTGAAGGACATCACGGACGTGAACATGAACCGCAAGATCCTTCAAAGTCTCTGAAAGCCCGATTATGACTTGGTGAAAGCTATCATCTATGAGAAGAAGCTTGAGGAGTTGAAGCCTTCTCAAATCTTGAGCAAGATCATGGCACATGAATTTCAAGTCATGCCCAAGTCCAAGAAAGCTTCCAAGGATGACCTCAACACAAAGGAAGAACCAAAAGTTGAGCTCAAGGCAACACCCCAAGAACCATCTTCTCCAACCGCAAGCCATGCTCTCTCAAGCCAACAAGAGAAGAAGTTGAGAAGGAAGATGATTCATGGAAGCTCAAGTGAAGACGATGATGGTAATGACGATGAAGGATCCTCAAGTGATGAAGAGGTTGAGTCGATGGTTGCCATGTACGTGAAGAAGATCTTCAAGTATGTGAAGAAAGTCAACATGTACGGCTACAACATCCACCTGAGAGAAGGGTGTCATCATCAACATATCAAGTTCACCAAGATCAAGCGCAAGCCCAAGAAGAAGGTGGTCAAGGAGAGGAAGCCGAAGCAAGAAGCACTCACCGCCATCTGTGAGTTGATAAGTGGTGGAGAATCAAGTTCTTGTAGCTCAAGTGATGAATCAAGCAAGAACTTCACCACCCGCTTCATGCAAGGTCCCCTATCATCATCACACATGTGCCTTATGGCCCAAGGTATGGAAAGCAATGTGAGTGATGATGAATCTGATGCCACTTCAATTGATGATCTTGTTGAGCTAGTAAATGAGCAAAAAGGGTTGCTAGAAAAACAAGCTAAAGAAATTAAAGAACTTAATGCTCTCAATGATCTTAGTGCCACCCTTGCTACAAATTATGAACATTTGTTGTGCAAATTCAAATTGCTTAGCAAGGAGTGTGATGAGCTAAAATCTAAGCTTGAGAACATTGAAATTAAAACTAGTGATTCCTTTGAGCTCAATGAATCATCTATCCCTTGTGCAATTCCTATATCCAAGATAGATGCTTCAACTTCTTGCATTGATTTAATTGATGAATCTTGCTCACCATCTTGCAATGAGAATGTTAAGATTATAAGGATGAAGAATGATGAGCTCAAGCAAGAAGTAAAATGGCTCCGAGAGAAGTTGGTTAGCTTGATGGGCAAGGGCAAGAACAATGAGGAAAAAGAAGAAGCCTCTCAAGACATGAAGAGCAATGTCCAACCTTCTCAAGATAACCGTGATGACATGGTGAAGAAGCTTGAGAAGGGATCCACCGTGACTTGCTACAAGTGTCATGAAGAAGGGCACAAGTTCTACAAATGCCCTCAATTTGTCAAGAAGATGGACAAGGATGAGAAGAAGAAGATGAACACCACCATCAAAAGCTCTCTCATCTACACCAAGCCCAACCGCAAGAACAAGACTAAGAGCAACTCCTATGTCACCAAGAAGAAGGCTAATGGCAAGGTGGTTGCACACAAGGTTGGGAAGTTGAAGGAGTGGGGGTGGAACCAACCCATTTGGGTGCCCAAGGAAGTCATCACTAACATGAAGGGGCCTCAAATGGTTTGGGTTCCTAAGGCCACGTGAAGGCCATGAGTACGGGGACTTGGGAGGCTTGGCACAAAGAAGAAGTGAAGATTCAAGTTTAGAAGCCAAGCTTGCAAGATTGGACATGTGTTGCCCAAGCTCCCCGGTCAAGGTAATGGAAACTCGAACTCACCTCATGTATCATTGTAGCTCCATTGCCTTGTTTAGGTTGCATTTGTTGCTATGCCTAGTTGTTTACATATGGTAGGTTGCTTGTGTCATGTGCTAACCCATGAGCAACCTACATGGTTTGATTAGTGTGTAGTAAAGTTACACTTGTTTCTTTCATGATGCATGTTTTCATATATATCTCCTTGCATCATGAGCAAGCTATAGGGTTAGCTTCCCTTTTGTTGTCATAAACAATGTGCATACATTTGATTGGTGATTCAAACACTAAATGCACACATTTAGGGGGAGCTTATCCTATAGTTTGTTTATGGGACTAACATTATTTCAAGCTTTTCTTGTGTAGTCCCTTGGTGACGCGTTCTGGTGCAGTATTTCATTCTAAGAGAATGCTATTTCACTCTAAATGTGATCTAACATCTCTAAGAGAGTGAATATAGCAATATGAGCTTCATGCTATTGAGTCATGTCCTTGTGAGCTTATGTCTCTATATAAGTTCAAAGGAAATGAACTCATACATTCCTAATCCTTGTGGTACCCCAAGTGTCTTCTTTGCAAGCTTCTTTCAAAGTTGTGTCATCTTCAAGTGATATCATTTTCATGTGGCTTATCTCAATGTGGTGCCAACAAGGTAGACAGGAACAATCCCCGGAAGTATGCAATGCTCAAAATCTACAAATGGCTTATCTCTTGTCTTTTAAGCTACCTTCTTGCATGATATGCTCTAAGCTTCCTTATCTTACAAATGTTTGTAGTTGTGCAGTTGATTTTCACACTATCAATTGGTGCACACACTTAGGGGGAGCTTAGTTTGTATCATGCTAGTCTCATGAGCTTGTGATCCACCTTAGTTATTCACGCATGTGGTATCTTCATTGATATCATACATATGGATCATGGTTCATGCAGCTTTCTCCCTTGTATTTAACATTTCTCCTTGAGCTATGATTGCTAGGACTTGCTAAGTTTCCTTTGGAGACTCTTTTGTTTTGGACACTTTTTGGAGATTTTATTCCAAAGGGGGAGAATTTGGAGCCAAAGCAAGCCAATGTTTCCAAAGAGGAAGTAGCAAGCTATATGTGAAGAGAAGATCATGAAAGAGGGAGAACACATCTAGGGGGAGTTGGATGATGGTAAGCATCCAAGCAAGTGTAAGTGGTTCAATTTTGTCAATTTTTGCAAATTTATGCTTGCTTTGATTGTGTTGTCATAAATCACCAAAAAGGGGGAGATTGTAGCGAACATGGCCTCATATGCCATTTGTTCAAGTTTGATTTTGGTGATTAATGACAACATGATCAATGGGACTAACCATATTGTCTAGCATGTGTTTATAGACACTTCTAGGTCCCAAGGATGCAAAAATACCATATGCCAAAATGAGAAGATAGTGTATTTTTCAAGGATCAAAACCGTGGAAGAAAAAGAAAGAAAAGAGTAGCGTCGGATGAACCGACGGTACACAAGAAGACAGCGTCGGTGTAACGGCCGGATGAAGTAGTACACTGCGTGAAGACTCGAGTCAACTTTATGATCACCAGATCAACCGATGCCCCCATTTCTAGTTGCGCCGGATGAATCAAGAGACCAAGCCTGCAGAAATCAATTGCACTAGATGAACCGATGGGTGAGCAGCGGTTCATCCGACGGCGTCAAATCAGCTAACAGAGAGGTCCGGGAGCGAAGCTCTTCAGCACCGGATGAACCAATGGACATAAGGGTTTTCAGCAGCGGTTCATCCGACGACCGCGTATTTGCTAACAGAGAGATTTTGGACGCGAACCCATCAGCACCGGATGAACCGACGGTTAAGTGAGGAGACCGTCGGTGCAAGCGTCGAAGGATATGTGTCAGTGGGGATGCAACGGCTAGGTGACGTGGAGGGCACCGGATGAACCGATGCCTATGAAAAAGTGACCATCGGTTCATCCGATGGTATGTTTTCTGTGGCCGTTAGCCAACGGCTCTTTGGACGCCTTGGGCTATTTATACCCCCTCCACTCACCCATTTGGTGTTGCGGGAGTATGTGGAAGTGCAGAGAAGTTCAAGACTCATAGAAGATCATATCCAAGCCATCCAAGTGCTAAATTGCTCATCCATAGACTTGCACATGCTTTGTGTGTGTGCTTAGTGTTAGGTTTAGTTTAGAGCTAAGTGAGTGCAAGGTGTGCCTACCTTGTGAGGTGATTCTCGAGTGGATCAAGTTGTACGAGGTGCGCCGGAAGCCTTGGAGCCTAGGTGGCTCTCCGGCAAAACGTCTTCGACCCTCTGGCTTGGTGTGGAGCGGCGAGGACACTTTGTGCGGGGGATGTGGAGACCCCCTTCCCTTGGTGGAGAAGCTCCTTAGTGGAGGCGGCATCAAGGTGACCAATGGAGCTTGGTGAGTGCCTTCGTGGCGAGCCTTTGTGGCAAGTCAAGTGGTGCTCTTGGGAGAGACTTGGTGACCGGGAAGCAATACTCTTGTATAGAGTGCTTCAACAACGTGGACTAGGGGTGGCTTAGTGCCTACTGATACCACGGGATAAATCGCATGTCAAGAGTTTGCTTCCTCTCATCCCCCTTTACGTTTCCGCATTACGTTCTTGCAATCCTTATTTGCCTTTACTTTGCTATAGTTGTATCTTCCTAGGATTGGATATAGGTTGCAAAACTTGTTTTGGGATGGGAGTTTCACACTAGAACAACCTTAGTTGCACATCTAGATAGCATGTTCTAGTTTATGTTTGATGCAAATAGTGTTAAGCTATAGGCTAAGTTTTTAAGTTGCCTAATTCACCCCCTCCCCCTCTTAGGCTACGAGCATCCGATTCCTTAGACATTCATCATTCATTTTTTTTCCTCATTTTTTCTTTTTTATGCTCCTCCAAACTTTTAAGCAACATAGTACTTGCTATAGTAGTCCTCCCCCATGCTTAAATGATTGCTCGTCCTCAAGCATAGAAGTGAGGGGACCTATGGCTTCTAGAGAAGTACGAAATCCTTGTGTTCCTCTATAAATTTTTTGAAATCTTCAGGGGCATCCTCCATGTCGAAACTCTGCATTTGATGAGTCCCTCCATATGTTATATATCTTGAAATCTTCGCCAGAAAATCTTCAGAAAATTCATCGAAAGATCATCCATACTCAATTTGGGTTGTGGTCAAGGAGGTAATCACAAAAAGATGTTTTGGGTTTAGGGTGGATGCCCAGTGAAGTTTGTGAAATTTCCAGTGTAGAAACTCACAATGCATGGACAAGGATGGCTAGCATGATAAGACACGCAAAGGAATGACCAGCTTCTTAGTCTCGTACCACAGAAATCAGTCCTAATCCAACTCATCAAGATATAAGTTTGCAAACTAAAGGTTATAACATGAAAGTACTTGTATGTGTATAGGCTTTGGTAGGTAGAGCCTTGCAAGAGATTCACAAATGTATATATCACAATGATTTTAAATAAAACAAGTACAAGGCATAGGTCATCGGTAAACTTAAATCAAAGAGCTAGATACAATATGTGGATCTAAAAATTAGTCATTTAACCTCCACAAATGAAAGAGCCGGTATTTAATCAATTTAAGTTCATTTTGATAGAGAGCAAAAAGTCAAGTCATATACAACATCATGCAAGGAAAGCAAAGTGGCAACTTTCATCACTTTTCCATAAGCAAAGCATACAAATGATATCATCGTGGTAAGCTCAAAAGTGATGGTGATTTATTTATTGAAGAATAAAACTAACCAAACTAGGTTGTCCTCCTAGTAGCCATGTTATTGGTCGAGAGATAAATACAAAGGTTGTTTATGGTTGAAGGCATATATGTACAAGCATTTAGAAAGAGAGGAACTAAGATAAAGTTGAGGAAGAGTTACCGTCCCTTTTTGATGCTCGCAATGAAGTATAGCGTACCCTCCCCCATGCTTAAGCACTGTGCTAGCATGGAAAAAGAATGATGAGCATCTTGTGGCGAAGGTGATCCTTGTACTCCACGTGGCCTTATCCTTTTCGTCTCACAAATCCTCCCCCATGCTTAGCATGTTGCTAAGCGTGGAAGAAGTTGAATGCTCATAATTCTATTGACACGTGTTTGAAAAATCATCTTCACTCTTCTTTGCCTTTGTTGCCTCAATTATCCTCCAACTTGTTCTTATTATCACCAATCCATGGTTCCAATCCTTTCTCATACCATCATCACCAACTTCCTTGTCGCTCTTGTTGCTCCCTTATCTTCCATAGATTTTTCTTCTATTTCAGAATAGAAAATGTACTGAAACACCACTCCAAATTAAAGTTCATGAAATTAACTTTCCAACGAGCCATCATTCGCATGAAACGGGTTCCGAACAAGAGAGTTGTGCCTATTTTACGCCGGCGATGCAATCTGTCCAAAGCTGATTTCAGACCGCGCAACGCTCAATGTTTCTGCCATATCTCCTTGTACGAGTCTTCAAAATTGATGATCCTTGATGCGTTGGAAAGAGGGTTTGAAGGAGCTTCTGAATATTAACTTTTCTTTCATTGTACATCTCTGAACACATGCTCAAACTTAATGGAAACAGCAACTTCCCTCTCAAGCCTTGTAGATGACTAACGATCTTGATTGCAATTGGTCAAGAACTCATGGGAACACTTCGTCATGCCTGCAATACAAATCAAATGCACATTCTACCCCCGGGATGATAGTCGGGAGTAGAAACAATTGCCAACAAACCAAATACATCCCTAAGATCTTAACTTGTGGCATAGCTTACCTAGTAAAAAGAAAGAACCTAATGAGTGTACGTGCGTGTAGGTAAAAAATGCAAATGAAAGGAAGAGATAAAAACAATGACAATGTTTGCACCAAGTTCTAAACACCATGTTTACAACTAGATTGCTTTATTTCTATATAACCATAAAGATTTAACCAAGGTCAAAACACTATGTTCATTTCAGGGTTAATAATTCTTCATGCCGCAAGAAAATTAAAGCGCATTGCAAAGTTTATAAACCAACCTAATGCAATATAAAACAACAAGGCTTATAAAACTCAAATGATTATTGTCTGCAATGAAGTTTAAACACCATGTTTACACAAGATTACAAAAGAAAATGCCTTGCGCTAGGCACTATCACGGAAATAAAGCATTCATCAAAAAGTTTTATGAAAAAGCCAAGCTAACCTATGCATAATGGAATGAAGGTGTTGATGTGAAATGCAAATGCAATGCAAGGTGGAGAACAAAGTGGTATGAAGTGCAACATGAGGTGAATGAACAAAATGATATGACATGATATGGTGATCTAAACAAAAATGAAAGTTATTCTAGGTTTGCTAGCCACAAGTTTAGAAACAAAGGGGGTGTGTCGTCCTTCGTATTTCTCTCTAAAAAGACAAAAAGAAAAAGACTTTAAACACTAATAAGCACACAAAAAGGGTTTATAGGTTTTCCGAGATCAAGCTACAAAGTGCTCCCGCAATATCTTTTAAAGCATACAACATGTGGTTGTGATATTTATTAGAGCAAAGGTACAATGTTACTTGAAGTTTTCAAATAAAGAGCACAATATAGACCGTCATCTTAATAATATAGAAAGATCGGGTTGCCTCCCGCAAAGCGCTTCATTTAAAGTCATAGAGCTCGACTTTCTCACGTAGCTTTTTATTGCCATGAAGCCATGGGTCTTCGTGCGGGAATTCGAATTGTCCATGCAGCTTGTATTGATGTCGCCCTTCGTAATCCATCGTGGTTCGCTCTTGACATCTTCATGTGTTGAATGTTGTCACTCATGCCTTAATTTGCCAATGTCCTAGAGGCCTTATTTTGTCCTAAGCTTCTGAAATTCAATCATGTACACTTGATGAAACCACAGCCCAAGCTCCTCTCCATTGTTGTCGTCCTTATCTCCTTCACCTTATCCTCGTCATGTTGTTTTTGCATCTTTCTTCATGGATTTCCCCTGTGTCCAGAATGGAACCTATACAAAAATATTGTTCTATTGAAAAGTTTATGAAATTACCTCTCCAACGAGTGGTCATTCGTCTTAAACCGAGCTCGGAGAAAGAAATTATGCCCGTTTTACTTTAGCGCTGCGTGCTATCCAGTGAATTTCAGAACGCACGACCTTCGGTGTTTTGGCCATAACCGCTTGTAGGAATCTCTGGTTGACTTGGTCTTTGATTCGTTGGAACCGGAGTTTCATGGGCATCTTAATATCCAAAGATATTTTATTTCTTTCTCTAGAGGCCTTCCAGAATTTAGATGCAATCGGTACCCTTCTTATGAATTGATCCGGAGATGTTGATGACCTTGATCTTGTTGTCTTCGAGCATCGTGTTGTGCATCTCTAGGCTTCAACTTCATCACACTGATCCACCAGCGAGAATCATGGCTCCAATGATGTATCTCCTTCATTGCTCTTGCATTACCCGGGGTGTCGGGGTCATAGGAGGCTCAAGGCTGTCTAATCTCCTCCTACTTCGTCATCGCCTTCTCTATTGTTTGCTGCTGCATCTTCTTCATTGAAATTCTCTTTATCCTGTGAAGAACATGTACCAAGCTTCTACTCCATTGATTTTTGCATCAAATTCCCTTTCCAACGAGTGCTCACTCACTCCAAACGGACTCCGGATGAAAGAGCTATGCTCATATTACTCCAGCACTACAATCTGTCCTGACGAATTTCAGAATGTGTAGCATTGAAAGATTTTACCTGAACTCTTTGTACCGATGTCCGAAATTGACGATTTTTGATGTGTTGGAAAGAAGACTTGATGGAGCTTGATAATATTCAATTTTCCTCCATGGTACCTCTCTGATTATGGGTGAAAAACTTGGTCATAACAGCAATTCTCTAGAGGTGTTGACGATCGGACGTCACGACTTGTTCGGGGCTTGATTCATCATCTATATCTTGGATAAAGAAATCTCCAAGGGACATTAGCCAAAATCAATTGACATGGTGAAATATCTTTTTTATCTTTACTTGTTTTGAGTGTGGGCTCGATAGCGGATGTCGGGCCACTAACAAAAGTTAGCACCTACCACTAAAGAGTAAATCTTCATGTAGCCATCAACTTGGTTGAGTGAGGTTGGACTTGTCGAAGTCCGAATGTTGAGAACTTCTTGATCGCTTTGTGTCTAGGGTTTTACCTGCATTCATAGACAAACAAGAAACACAGGATATATGCAATAATAAAATTAGGGTTAGTCCAATAAGATAGATAAATCACCTTAGGGTTTGAGTTGCCGATCCCCGGCAACGGGGCCAGAAAAGCTTGTTGACGGCTCAAAAGTGCGTCAAGTTTCGATCCGCAAGCGCACGGGTCGGTTCTAGCTCTTCCCTTAGAGTATTCCCCCAAGGTTTATCAATCCGTGGATCGACATTGAACTACCTAAGGTCTTCTATCTAGCTAAAGGACCTAATCCCAACATTAGGCATAGATTGCATAAGAGGGTGAACATAAGTGTGTAAGATGAATGATCGCATTCGGTAGCCATAAGGTAACACGACCAAAGGTAACCCTAGCCTACCGTCTTCTAGTTGCAACTCCGGCCAAGTTGGAGATCAATCTAATCTCATACTATGATAAAGAGTTATCTCTAAGAACTTTCCCATGGGCGCCCTTGCAAGGTGCGTGTTGACGCCTAAGGTTCCCCAAAAGTTTACCTCAAACGCCCGCCAAGTACTCTTACTCGTAGCTCCTCCTCTTGGTGGCCGCGCAACGGCTCCCATGGTACTCGCCATCGATCCTACTCAACATTACACGTTTGTTCAGCCTTTTCCCTCCCGCATGCTGTCACCACATGAGGGTAATCACCCACCGACTTCTCGTGCACTACTACGATGAATCCGCAAGACAAAGACTAATCACCAAGATTAGATCCAATCCTACTAAAGACATATGGTAGCTACACATATGAATAAGCATAACTCGTAGTAGATCAAAGTAAGGACAAGATTTATATCACCATCGAATGTTGAATGTACAAATGCCTTGATGAATTCAAGGCATGGCTCCAGAACTCCGCCATGTCTTCACCATGCAAGGCCAACCATGGCGGCTAGGGCATGGGCTAGGCCATCTCCCAGGCAACTCGAGGACTCGCGGCGGCCGTCGGCTCCATTCGGCGTGTCTCTTTCGATTTGGCGGCTCTCTGATGGATGGATTCATCCAACACCCCCCCTTGGGTGCCTAGGGGGTTGTATTTATGTCCTTGGGGAGCCTTGGGGCGTGCTCCACCTTACCTTGCACGAGATTTTGCTTGGGAGAGAGGCAAACTTGGTTTCCATAAAATCAGCCTCGTCCAGGTTTTCCTGATTCGTAGCCCTTCCTTCCCGATGCCATATCTCCCATGTCCGGACTCCAAATAATGCAAATTCGGTGTCTAAATTATATGGCATGAAATTATCTACAATTTTGGTATTCATTGGAAACGAAGATAAGATCCCCAAATCGGTCTCGGAATCTAATCTGTCTGATTTCGGACTTGTCTGCGCAGCTGACATTTCGGGGGCCATATCTCCTAGCTCCTTGATCTGAATTGGGCTTTCCATATGTTTAAATCGAAGCTCTTGACAAGGCCCGCAACTTTAGTATTCAACGTTTTGCCATTAGAGTCTGTTTGGGTCGCCGAATCTGCAATGGAAGATCATGTTGTTCTGGGCTGCGCGAATGTTGGGGCTCTAGAAAACCTCACCTATGGGCACCGGGGGTTTGCCAAAGGTAACTAAATTGTTGGGCTTCAGATTCTTTTTGGGCAAAATAAAGGCCATGGGCTTCGCAAAGACTTTCCTTGAAGTAGGAGGTTGTCTCACGCCCAAAGACACAAAGAGCCAACAGAAGAAGGAAGTTGGGCTCCGAACATTTTCCTCGTCGACAAAGATACCGGGGCGGTTGTCTTACTCCACGAACATATGATTTTAATGGTTTCTCTTTCAGGAACAGCTAGGGAGTCTGGGCTCCGGCATCTTCATCATGTATCAGGTAAATGCGAGATTTAACACTATTACGAGATGTGTCATTATAGGAAACAGTCCAGAGCTTCCGTGAGGACTAGGTGTGTCCGAGGACCAGTGGAGGGTCGCTCCTTAGTGATGAGTGATTGACAACGTTGTGTGGACTGATGCTTGGCTAAGTGTGCAGGTACAGGTTGCGGTTTGACTCGTGTTGGTGCAGGTGAAGAACAAGCGCGAAAGGCCTTAGCCGTGGAGGCCTCCGGGTGATGGAGTGGCAAGTAGGCTTGGTTCGATGGACCCGGTGGCCAATGGGGTCAAGTGTGAGCCGTGCGGTGCAAGACTAGCGGGCTGAAGTCGTAAACATGGGCCGGTGCAAGGTAGCGGATGGAGCCCGAAGCTTGCACGCGGGGTTTGTTGGTTTGCCCACAAAACCTTCGGTGGGTAGTTTCTTGGTTTGGGCCTCAAAACCAAGCCCGGAGGCCCGAGGCGACGGAGATGGTGATCCAGGAGCTTCGGGAAGCTTCGAGGCGAAGGGCACGTGGCGTGATCGCGGAGTTTGCGTCGAGGTGAAGCGAAGCCGCGGTGGAAGCATGTCCATCCGATGAAGACTTGATCAAAATGCCCCTAAGGGGTTGTATCTTCATTTCAAGCAGTAGGGGTAGCGTGGTCATTTACCTCCATCCGATGGACTTCGTATAAATAGTGGAGAGGTGGATGGCATCTCTCTCTCTTGGACTCTAGGGCTCTCCCCCGGTAGATTTCTCTGAACTGCTTCTTTTCCCTCTGGATTCCTTACGCTAGACTCTTGTACAGACTCTGACCTCTGGATGTATGGAAGCATTCGGCGTTGCGGTGATCTCCTAGTCCTCTGTGATTTTCGTGTCATTTTCAGGGCTATTTTTGGGGAGTTTCGTTCTTTGCTCGGTTCGGGGATTTGTGGGCGTTCTCCTTCGGATTTCTTTGAGGAGATCATAGGTGGATGTCTTGCGCATCTTTGTGTGTGATCTTGACTCCTCAAACGCCGTGGAGAGGCTTCGATTCGTGAGTTTTTGGCCGGAGTTCAAGTTCTTGGTTGTTGCTTGTGTGATCCACGATTCCCGGTGATTTAGGGAGTTAGAGGTCGAGATTTTAGGGGCATAGCATCCTTGTGTGACGCTTTTCATCTCCCCAAAATCTTGTCTCAAGAGCTTCAATCGTTTTGGAGATCCGGTGATGAGTTCTTGGAGTTGACCCCGTGGGTCGGGCGTTTTTCTACTCTGTCCGCACCTGGCGGACAGTCCACGGCCTCCGTGCGGACGGTCCGTGAGGTGCCTGACAGGCCGGCTGTTCTTCGTGTTCTTCGCGTGTTCTTGAGCATCTTTCGTTCGATCCGTTGAGCCGATTGGTTTTTGGTGTGCGAAGTTCGCGGACGGTCCGTACTCATGTGTCGGACGGTCCGTGACGAGGCGGACGGTCCGCGGGTCCATCACGGATGGTCCGTTTTTCTCGGTGCGCCCCTGGAGGTTCGGGTTGCTTTTACGGACAGTCCGTCGTGACCTCTCGGACGGTCCGCGCCCTCCACACGGACGGTCCGCCCGGTCACTCCGGACAGTCCGCCAGGGACTTCGCAGCAGTGCCTAAGTCCTTTGGTTCTTGCTTTGGTGCTTCCGCTCTTTGCTCTTAGGCTTGTCGGTTGATCTTCTAGGCTTGTGTATGCCTTGTTTGGAGCTTCCTTTGTGTGCGTGAGAATTTGGAGTGGCAATCGGGGTATAGGCCGAGTTCGACCTTTGGGAAGAATTTTTATCAGCTCCCATTCACTCCCCCCTCTCTGGTCACCCTATTCGGTCCTTCATTCCGATCGAGAGCGGTAAAAGGCGAAGGTCCCGGCTTCGCCTTAGGGCCGAGCCAGTTCGTTACTCACCACTTGGAAGGCTTCGAAGCTCTGAGCTACAGCAAGAATGAAGCGCCGCGAGGAGCAAGTTGGTGAAGCCCGGGGCTTCTCAAAGATTCAAGCGTGAGGACTCGGTCAAAAGCTGCTCCGACACGGAACCGTCTCCGGTCTCCGCGGTGCGTTTTCCACTCCGCTTTCTCCGGCGTGATCTGCGCTCCGCAAACTATGGCGTTAAATCCGTAACATGTGTAAAAAACCAAGTTTGCCCCCGAATATTCTTGTTAGATGTTAGGGTTTCGGGGCATACTTGGAATGTAAATTCAGTCTTTTGGCACTGTAAAAGGAGGCCCCCTCCTCATTGTAAAGGGGTCGCCAATTTGGAAAGTTGAGGGTGTAATGTACTGAGGAAGGTTAAAAATATCATTTAACTGATTCTGTGCGTATTAATTGTGAATTGTTCATCGCGCTCTCTCATTCCTGTTTGGTATTTTCGTGTACCCAACAAAGGCGCCCACCGTGTTCTTAGCCATCAAGGAACCCACAATGGCACCCCCAAAGAAAAAGACAGTTGACCAAGAAGAGCCCAGGGTGGCTGCCAAGGAAAAAAGAATCATAGTCGCTCCGGAGCCCAGGCCGAAGGACGAGGATTTCGCACGAACTCGCAGTGAAAAAAGAAAGGTGGCAGGAAAGGCCACGCAAGATTCAGACCCAGAAACCAGCCTCACAAACGATAAAGAGGGCACAACAGAGAAGGAGCTGGACTCAGTGTTAAGGCAAATCGAAGCCATGAAAAAAGAAAAGGAGAGGGTAGCCATGGAACTCGAAGCTCAGAAACAAGCTGATGAAAAAATAAAAAAAATAAAGGCTGCGAAGCTGCAGTAGGCTCGAATGCAGTAAGAACTGGATGAGTTGCAATCCCACCGGCACACACCGCCAAGTCCCACCCCAAACTACGAGGAAGCCCCACCTCCACAAAATGAAAACATTGTGTTCAACTTCCCAACCCACAGCACCGCAGGGATGTTCATGACTGTCGATGCAACCTCGCCTTTATCCATTGGTCTGCAAACAGCGCCATGGCCTTTCTCCTACAAAACAATCTCCTTGCCAAAATACAATGGATTAACAAATCCAAGGCAGTTCATAATGAGTTACGAAGCCGCTGTAACTTCGGCCGGAGGTGACGAAGTTGTTCTGGCCAAATCGTTCATCATTGCATGCGAAGGTGCAGCGTTGAATTGGTATTCGCTACTGCCACCGCATTCAGTATACAGCTGGGTTGACCTGAAGACAAAACTCATCTAAAACTTCCAAGGCTTTCAAGCCGCAACCACAGATGAAGGGGACTTGTTCTATTGCATCCAAAAAGACAAGGAACCTTTGGCGAACTATGTGAGAAGATTTCTCCAGCTAAAATCCCAAACTCCAGACGTCTCAGAGAAGGTTGCCATAGCCGCCTGCATCAAAGGGCTAAATCCAGGGCAAATAGCATCACACATCTCAAGGAAAAAGCCAAAAACAATGCAAGCACTCCTGGCGGAGCTCGAAGAGTATTGTAGATCAGATGAGGATCACAGGAGACGAGTGGCCGAGAGAAATCGCTTAAGACAAGCTCAAAGAGAGCAAGAATGGGTTCCTTCTCACCAAAGTATACAGAATAATAGAGCTCCGTACCCACCAAACCAAGTACTCCCAATCGAGGCTGCGCCACATACTCAAAACCGAAATCCAAACCCACCACAAAACCAGCCTCCGCAGCAGGCTCCGCAAGCTCCGAACCGAGGAGGTCATAACCAAAGAGGAAGAGGAAGGGGCAACGGACCGTCCCCTCAAAACCAAAACTCTCGCCCACACCTGTTTTACTGCTCGTTCCATGGAAAACAACCTCACCATTCCACAGACAACTGTCCCGAAATGAAAAGAACTTTAGAAAGAATGGCCGAAGAAAAGAGGGCCGCCCAAACCCAGCACCAACCTCCACCACCTAAACCTGTCAATCACACCTGGCCTCAGCAACCTTTCCAACAAAACCAATATCCCACCACACCTCCGCTCCATCCTATAATCAAGGAAACCCAGGCTATGTCCAAACCAGCGTATATAGCCAACCATAGCCAGCATGGCAAGCACCAACACCACAACAATACCAGCCGCAAAACCAACAAAACAATCAGCCAATGCAGCAAATCCCACCTCCGCCACCCAGCATGCCAAATGTAATTCCAAAGGCGGAGCCACCAAACCCAAGAAACGATCCCAAAGCCTTACCAACCTTCGGCTCTATCATGGCCATTTCGCAAACCGAAGCTCAAAACCAGGAAAACTCCTATCACCATGTGTTCCCAATTGTGCGGGGGGGGGGGGTCATCCCTCGAATTCGAAAACAAAAGGATGAGAAGGAATTATTTCAGAGAGGTGCACACTATAGTCCAAGACAGACCTCCGGTCAAGCCACCTTGGGCGCATGTACACATCACCTTCACAGAGGAAGACTTCAAACTGAAAACAGTTGCACACAACGACGCCATGGTCATCAAGACAATTATCGCAGGCTAGGAAATTGGGGAAGTCTTGATAGACAACGGCAGCTCCGCGGACATTCTTTTCGCCAAAACTTTCAGAGAAATGAAGATAGACCCACACTTGCTACAAGAAGCAGATGTTCCGCTTCTGGGCTTCGGGGGGAAGCCCGTCAGAGCATTGGGAAAGATCACATTGCCTGTCTCCTTCGGGAATCTTGACAACCCAAGAACGGAGTTGATCACATTCGATGTAGTGGAAATGCATTATCCTTACCTGGCCATCCTAGGTAGGGGCTTCATCAACAAGTTCGATGCAGCGGTCCGACAACTGTTTTTATGTATGAAAATCCCAAAGCTCAAAGGAGTCATCACTGTATTTGGGGATCAGCAGACAGCGAGAGACATTGAAAAAGGCATATCACCAAGCCAAAGAAGCATCCACCATCTCACCCAAGCCGAAGCTGACGAAGCTAAAGAAACAGATAGGAAGAAAAAGTTCGTGGAGCCCAAAACAGACAAGGAAAAAGTAAACATCAGCGCCGACGGCGAAACAAAAAGGATTCCGCTGGACGCGCACGTCCCTGATAGGGCTGTAACAATCGGAGCCGAGTTAAGCATAGAGGAAGAATGGGAATTGCTAACATTTCTGGCCAAAAATCAAGATGTGTTCGCATGGTCAGCCCAAGACTTAAAATGAATTGACCGAGATATCATCGAACACAGGCTGGAGATGGACAAGAACGTCAGACCCAAAAAGCAAAAGCTTCACAAAATGTCTGAGGGAAAGGCTGAAGCCGTGAAAGCCGAGGTGCAAAGGCTGTTGGACGCCAACGTAATCCGCGAAGCCAAATATTCAACCTGGCTCGCAAACACAGTTCCTGTAAAGAAGAAAAATGGAAAGTGGAGAATGTGTATAGACTTCACAAAGTTGAACAAAGCTTGCCTAAAACACGATTACCCGCTAGAAAGAGTAGACAAAATAGTGGATGATGCGGCAAACAGTGAGATGTTATCATTGCTTGACATGTTTTTGGGCTACCATCAAGTCAGAATCAGAAAAAAGGATGAGGACAAAACCAGCTTCATTACCCCCTTCGACATCTTTTGTTTCTTGTGAATGCCCGAGGGGCTCAAGAACGCAGGACCAACTTTCACCAGAATGACAGCTTCGGTATTTCCTGACCAGTTGCGCAGGAATCTACTAGCATACGTCGACGACATTGTCGTCAAAAGCAACAAACGCGACGATCACATCTTTGACCTCGCGAAAACTTTGGCGAACATGAGAGCCGTAAACCTGTGGTTGAACCCTGAGAAGTGCATGTTCGGAGTTCACCGAGGAAAAGTACTTGGATGCCTGGTAGAAACAAAGGGAATACAAGCTAAGCCTGACAAAATTCAGGCAATAATAAAGATGGAGGAGCCCAAGTCTCTAAAAGATGTGCAGAAACTCACCAGGAGAATCGCAGTGTTGAACAGATTCGTGTCCAAGGCTGCGGAGTGAAGCCTCCATTTCTTCCAAGTACTCAGAAACAACAAGAAATTTGAATGGGGACCCGATCAGAGCAAAGCATTTGCGGAGCTCAAAGTCTATCTCACCAAGTTAACCAAGTTGTGCCCCCCGGAGCTTGGTTCTCCCTTGTTACTTTACATCTCGGCTTCGCGAACCGCCGTCTGCGCAGCATTGATACAAGAAAAGGAAATAGAAGGGAAGCCAACTCAAGTCCCAGTTTATTTTGTCTCCGAAACACTCACGGGGTCAAAGGTGTTTTATTCAGAACTTGAAAAAATTGCGTATGCAGTCGTTATGGCAGCGCGGAAACTCAGGCATTATTTTGAGTCCCACAGAATCATAGTCGTGACAGATCAACCTCTACATGAGCTTTTCAACAACAGAGAAGCTTCGGGGAGAATCCCTAAATGGGCTCTTGAGTTGTCAGACCATGTAGTTGACTCCGAAAGAAGAAGCGCCATCAAATCTCAAGTGCTAGCAGATTTTGTTGTGGATTGGACTTCACCAGCTAGTTCGAGCTCCACAGACACTGTACAGCCATGGATCGCATACTGCGACGGGGCCTATTGCCATAAAGGAGCCGGGGCTTCGGCAATCATAACCTCTCCAACTGGGATCAAAATGCGATTCGCAGTTAGATTGGACTTCCCAGAAAACGAAAGAGCAACCAACAACACAACTGAATACGAAGCTTTGTTCCTTACTCTAAGAAAAATGAAAGCACTAGGCCAGCAAAGTTTTATTGTGAGATCAGACTCCAAAGTCATATAGGGCCATATAGAAAAAGATAGCGAAGCCAGAGAGCCAGAACTAGTCAAATATCTCGCCGCGGTAAGATCCATGGAAAAACATTTTAAAGGATTCACAGTTGAGCACATCCCAAGGAACTCAAACAATGAGGCAGACGCACTAGCAAAAGCCGCTGCGCAAAATCAAGCCTTACCTCCGGATGTTTTCTATGAGGTTCTCACCACGCCTGCGGTGAAAGAGCCCAACGCCAAAAAAATCAATGTCATAGAGAAATATGACAGGAGGGCACCAATCTTGGCTTTCCTGAGGGGTCACTATGAACCTATCGAGGAAGTTTCCTTGAACCGCATGAGACAAAGAGCCTGAGGCTATGAGATAATTGATGGGGAATTGTACAAATCTGGCATATCAGCTGCCACCTTGAGATGCATCGGCTTCGATGCAGGAAAAGAACTATTAAAAGAAATTCATTCAGGATTTTGCGGTGCTCACATAGGCTCTAGAGCTTTGGCGCAAAAAGCACTAAGGCAAGGTTTCTATTGGCCATCCATTATTGATGATGCCCACCACTTGGTAAAAATATGCGAAGCTTGCCAAAAGAATTCAAACAATCAAAGAAGCCCGTCGATGCCTACACAACTAATACCACCTTCCTGGTCATTGCAAAGATGGGGAATGGATTTAGTTGGACCTCTCCCAGTAGCCCAAGGAAACTGCAGATTTGCAGCTGTCGCCGTAGACTATTTCACCAAATGGGTCGAAGCTAAGCCGCTGGCTAGCATCACATCTTGCAACATCCAAAAGTTCTTTTGACAAAGCATAATCTACAGATTCAGGGTTCCTAGGGAATTAACTGTGGACAATGGAAAGCAATTTGATTGTAATGATTTTAGGGAATTCTGCCTCACCATGGGAACCAAGTTAAAATTCGCTTCAGTATATCACCCACAATCAAACTGGGCAGTGGAAAGAGCAAATGGCCAAATATTCTCCAGCATAAAGAAATGCTTGTTCAACCAGAGAAAAGGAAAATGGGTAGACGAGCTGCCGAAGGTAACTTGGTCTCACAACACTAGTGTCTCAAGAACTACAGGTTTCTCACCTTTCAAGTTGCTATTTGGCTCCGAAGCCATGACGCTAGAAGAGATCAAGAACCAAAGTTTATGAGTCCTGAAAGTGCAAGACTTGGGCTTCGAGGAAGCAGAAAAAGATTTGATCGAGGTAGACAGACTTCAAGCTGCGGAGAACTTGGAAAAATATCAACAAGAAACCAAGAAATGGAGGGACAAGAAAGTTGTAAGAAAAGAGATACAGGTAAGAAAAGTTTTGACAACCCAGGTTAGTTACAAGAACCTTGGGAAGGCCCACTCATCGTAACAAAAAGCATTAGGCCAGGATCCTTTTACTTGGCAGACCAGTTAGGCAACGCGTTGCCGCACACTTGGAACGTAGACAGCCTCCTCAAGTACTACCCATAGAAACAAAACAATGTAAAGCTCTAGCTTCATAAACTTATAAACGGAGATGGAGCTTAGTTATCTTACGTTTTTTCTTCTTTCTTTACATTTCTTAGCACTTTACATTTTTGAGATCCGTACTCTTTTCCTTGCAAAAAGGGGACTCCAAATCAGGATGCAAGGTTTTTAATGAGGCGGGTCTATGTATTAAATTTCAATCTTAATGAAATTACATTCCCCTTAAAGTCCTGTGTTATTTACTTTTAGCAACTTATTTTCGGTCATTTACTTATCGCAAAGGGGGTTTCTGCCCAAAGAGCAACGAAAAGCAACAAGCTTATATACGTTGTCTCATTAAAATCTTAGCATTCATGCCTAAGTACCAAAAAATCCCACAGCAACAGACTAAGTTGCGGGATCAGTTATTTTCTCCAAACAAAAGAGTACTAAAGACTCGAATGCAATCCTGCGATCAAAAAAGAAACAAGATTGTTGTTATTCGAGAAGGTCTGCGAAGCTTGGAATAAGCTTCGCCAGACTTTGACCTTTTCAGAAAGCCTATCATTCCCATACAGCCACAAGAAAAGTTGCGGGATCAGCTGTTTCTTTTCCGAGATCATTTTGAGAATATGAAAGCAAAAAATCTCAGTCGAAAAGCAACAAGATTGCTAATATTCGACCATCGGAAGGAAAGTCTGTGAAGCTTGGAACAAGCTTCGCTAGACTTTGAGCTCTTTTAGAAAGCACACCCTTCCTACGAAAAAGTTGAAAGCTTTATGAGTGTCTCTCCAGCTAGGAACCTCGGGAAAAAAGACCAAAAAGGGGGGGTGACGTTTTCTTCAAAAACAAAGATAGTTTTTCGCTCTTTTTCCGAAGCTAAAATGTCGAAATCGACCTTTGAAAACCGTTGACAAAAAGGAGGTGACGTTTTCTTGAAACAGGGCCAACGAAAAATCAAAAGCCTAAGAACGAGAAAGAGAATGGCAACGAAGCCAATAGCATTTTACAGTTATCATACTTAACCATAAGTTTTTCTACCCCAATGTTTACTCACCACGCAGGGCGTTACAAAAAGACAAACAGTTCAGAAAAGCTCTCAGGCTTCGGCATCTTTATCTTCAGCATCATCATCCACCGCATCTTTCGGTACACCAGAGCTCGAGCCACCAGGGACCACGCTCGCAGGTGATCCATCGCCCTCACTATCACCTTCAGTCAAGTCTGATCCCAATGCGTCCTTTTCCTTAGCTAGCAAAGCAGAAAAATAAGTAACCCCAGATAGAAGAGAAGGGAAACTTAAGTAAAAAATTGTCGATCTAGTTATTTACCTCTGCCAAAAGATGACGAGCCACGGCCTTAGCATGTTCTTGCCCGGACGCCTCCCAGAACAAGGTCAAGAAAATCTTCTTAATAACTTGAACATTCTTCGAAGCCGCTTCACACTCAAGTTCTTCCGCCGTCGGAAACTTGTAGTTCCTGGCTCCAAAGGCCAAAAAGTCTGAACATCCAGTTTTCTCGAGCAGCCCAAGCAAGGTCTCTACGCACATCGCAGCTGCGTAGTCACTAGCACTAGTCATCACGCCAAGGAGATGATCAAACTCTTGTTCCATCCATTCAAATATAGCCATAGCATCTTCATCACCGGGGAAGGGTAGGGGCTCCGCACCGAATTCGCCTAGCTGCCCACGTTGCGCCCCTGCTCGTTGTGGTGGAGCCTTGGCCGTCGCAAGGAGGGTCGCGCGGGGAGAGCAGAGGAGTTCTACGCCAAGGGAGTAGAGGAACTACATCTCTAGCTGCGCAGATCGATGCTCCTCCGGTCGGCCGGCTGCTACCGCTACTTCACGCCGGCTCCTCTCCTTCCCTCCCGTTGTTGTTGCGAGGGCAGATCCGACTCCTGGAGAGGTGCCGTGGTGGGAGAAGGCGGAGGAGCACCACGCCGTCATGCCCCGCCTCGCCTACCCGCCGGCGGCACGAGAGAGAGGGGAGGGAGGGAGGGCCGTGTTGGTGGAATTCGGGTCCAAAGGTGGACCCCGAAACAACAAACTCCTTTCTCTCTCCTCCGAAGGGTTCAATCGAGGCTTTCCCCTTCGGAGTCCATCCCCCTTCCACTGTTCTCTCACTTTACACGCAAAGTTAATTCTACCATCGCGCGTTACTAACGATCGAGCAGACACACCACTCACACGCGGTCCAGCCATGTGCGATGGTCCCACACGCATTGATATCTACCTATCCCAGCGCGGAATGCCGTTCCCAACAGCCATTTTGACCTGAGCGCGCGACCGGGGGAGCGGGCCCCGCTGGTAGGGTAGTTACTGACTTTTGTTTCTATTTTTTCAATACAATTTATGCAAATTAAATCCTATTATTCTTATAAATTATATGCATAAGTTGCTAAAAATTATCAGATAAATTGATTTTCTTAAAAATTATGTGTACAAGTCATTCTTCAAAAGATTATGCATACAAGTTTTACGCATAAGTTTCACACGTCATCAAACATATGTTTAAAAATTATCTTAGAAAAATTTATAGTTCCGAAAATGAAAATTTGTTTGTCACATAAGTTGATGCTCGAAGAAAAGTTGTGTATAAGTTATAGTTACAAAAATTGTGCATACAAGTTGTACACATAAGTTATGCACACCATCAAATTTATGTCTAATAATTATCTGATAAAAATTTATAATTCAAAGTTAGGTGTATAAGTTATCCCTCCCGAGTCCCGATGGTCTTATAAGTTGTGCACAAAAATTGTTGTGCCATAAGTTTTGCACACGGTTTACGTGTAGAAATTTTGTCATAGTTTATTTTTTATCGCTGATGCAAAAAAAATGTGTAAAAAATGGTGATGTCAGTCCTGTACATGATGAATAGATGATGAGTGGACTATGGACTAGAGCACGAACATAATGCAACGCAACCGAGCTGTCGCTGTCGGAGACTCAGGTGGTCTACCTTTGGTCCTGGCGCGCCCTGTACTCCTGTCAGTGGAGCAGGACCGCAACCACCGGTCCAAAACCGGTCGCTTGGAACGCGTGCTCGTTAAATAGACATCCCCCACTTTACACTATCCCTACTTCTACTGTTACTACCACTACTACTGCTACTACTACTCCTACTAGAAAATAATAAACGAAAAATAGCGAAGTAAACAAAGCTAATTGCTTCAGAGCTCTCTAATCATTCAATTCAAGTCTTGTCAATTACAGTGAACACTCCTATTTATAGGGGGTATGGCGAGCACTTTCTTACACAATACACTTTTTTCGTATCAACAGCTAATTCTCGACACCTTTTAGAGGGCATTACAGGGAATACAGCCTTCGTACGGACGCTGCCATCTCACCCTTGCACGGACACAACCTTTCCACGTCCGCCCTTCCGCCGTGGCTTCGTACGGACGCTGTCACCTCTGCCCATGTACGAGCGCAACCTTTCCACGTTAGAACTTCTCTTTGTGCCCGAGCAGCATCGCGCCATTTCGCGGATCAGCTTCGCTCTGAAGCAGCTTTGTCCCAAAGACTTCGACTAGAACCTACAACCACACCCTTATCACAACCATCACAAAATCGACATCAGCCAGATGGTTAGAATATCAATCATTCACCCTAAGCAGCTTCAGCCCCAAGGTTGTACGCTCCGAAGCAGTTCCTGTTCGATGGTTATGGTTCTGAAGCTCATGTTCCCCAACAGTAGACCCTCGTCAGTGAGGGTCGTCCACACTTTTCCAAGGGCCGAACTTACGACTCCATTCCCTTGGGCGATAATGGGCTTCGGAACTCGCGTAGGATGGCCCGTACTGTGAAAATACGTTCTGGTCCCCATCCCTATATCGGTTACCTTAATTGACCATGGGTAGAAAAGTCTTTTGTTCCCTCGTAACTGCCCTTGTCCTGTCACCCCTATATAAAGCCCCCTGCGGTATCTTGTTTTCTACCGTGCCCTAATCACGGTGCGAGAGGTCCGAAGCATTTAGCCTTGCTACCCTACGTAAGTTCCCTCTCGCTTTTTATTTTGTGTTTCGTAGATTCCTATAGTAGCAATGCCGCCTAAATGCAAGCGCGACTCCACCGCCACTGGGCGTCTGCCCAAGACCCTCACTTTCGGTCGCAGTCTGATCATGCCACTGGATATCACCGAGCTGAAAGCCAATATCATGATTGTGGATGGCGAAGCCCCGGGCGAAGAGGAGACCCCGAAACCGAAGGAGAACCAAGCGGTCATATTTCGAGACTTGCTCTACGCTGGCCTTCGCTTCCCCCAGCACCCAGCAGTGGTCGATATCCTTCGGTACTTCAAGGTGTACCTACACCAACTCACCCCGAACGCCATTGTGCGGCTTTCGGTGTACTTGAAGGTGCACCTCAAGGTGGCAGACTTCAAGGTACACCACCAGACAAGGACTTCAAGGTGCCAGACTACAAAGATCAAACCCTCGGCCGAGGGTTTCTCCACAGCGCACAAGGTACACCACCAGATGTGGACTATGGTGGAAGAAACGGACACTAGCACTGAGGAAAGGAACTGCCAATTTGGGTGCCTCAACTTCGTCTACAAGACAGGTGTTGTGAGCCCTGTGATTCCTTACCGCAACAAGTGGCCTTCGGACTGGCAACAGTGCTGGCTATATCACAAGTTGGAGCCCCTTGCCGAAGGAGAAACACACCCTCTGGCCCCTTGATGAGGACACCACGAGTACATCTACACCAGCAGCACCTTCTCCTACTCCAGCGCCGGCAGCACCTTCTTCAGCGCCACCTTCTGGGTCAATTACTCGTGCCCGTGCAAGAGAGTTCAACTTTGTCATGATGCTGAAGAATGAAGGCCCAGAAGACTGAAGGCTGGGGCAACAGGAGGCCTTGTGCATGGGTGCCTAGGACTAGCCCAAGAGGGCGCCTAGGGTTGCACCCCTGCAACCATGACGCTAGGGGCGGCGCCCCCTTTGCTGGCCATCCCCCCTAGGGGCTGCGCCCCCTTTATTAGTCAGAGTACTGTATCTTTTACAACTCGAGTTTTGTTTTACATCTAGCATTAGCTACACCAGAACACGCACAAATACGTGCTGTCCTCTGTGATTCAGAACTCCACCTTCGAGTGATATTAAGATTGCTCGCCTCAGATTCTTGTTCGTTCTTCGATTGCGTACAGGAATCGATCTTCGTGATCAGGCTGATCTTGTGCCAGCAAGGTTGGTAACCATCGGGAGTTGGTTCAGCGATTGCATTGGCGCTTCGAGTCTCGCTCGTCGTAGTCGGATCGTGAGGGTCAACAACCACCAGATCAAAGTTATCTCCACTCACCGAAAGATCGGGCACTCCGCCTCTATCAAGTGGTATCAGACAGAATCCACACGGGAGAAGGAAGAGGACTCGTTTCGGTGTTCCTGTGCGCACCGTGCCCCCCTGGATCACGTGAACCCCGCGGCTCCACCGTGTACACCATGCACGCTCTTTCCCCCCTCTTCCTCCACGCCTTACCAGCTTCTCTTCCTCTCTTTCTAGGTGCCATATTCTGAGTTTGGCCTTACTCTATAGAGCGAGAGAGAGAGAGAGAGTATCTTTTTTTACCGGAATACCCCTGTACTTTCGAAAAAAGTGTGTGTCGCAACTTGCTGTTTGAGATCCTCTGTGTTCATATTTTAGGTTTTGAGGACTCTGCAAAAAAAACAGAAGCAAAAAAAACAGCAATTTGTTGCGCCCTCTCCACCTTCCTTGCTGTCCTTTTGATTTCACTTGTTGCCAGCAGCGTTTGATCGTGTTTAGCACTCTTATTCAACTTTGCATTATTGTTTGATTGTGCTAATCCTTCTTTTGAGTGCAGTCTTCCCAGAACTCCACATATTTCTACGACGAGCAGTTTTTGTTTCTCCAGGCAATCGCTGCTCCAATTTTCACGAGTTCCACCGGTTGGTTGCAGGTCGCCCCTGCGTGCGTGGTAAGAACGGATAAGAATTTGATAATAGCACTAGTGTGAGTGCCTTTGTGAGCTGTCCCACCCTGTTTTTGTCATCGTTTTGTTTTTTTGTTTGCGCTAACCATGGCAGATGAAGGCGGCGCGGCTGATCCATTGCAAGACTTGCGAGCACAAGTTGAAGGACTAGCCACAGACATTCGGATGGTACATGAACGGCTGGACGAAACGATCACTACGTCGACCGACCGTTTTGATCAGCTCGACCTCGCCCAGACGGCCACCATGACCACACTCGACGCTCTCGTGGCCCGACTCGATGCTATGCACACCACAATCACAGAGTTGCAGAAGGACTATGGTGGTGATTCGGAGCAACACGCCGGAGACAGTCGCGGTCGTGCCCGCCGTGTGCCATGCCGCCCCGGTAATGATTCTTTTTCTAAGATTAAATTTAAAATCCCACCTTTTAATGGCAAATATGATCCTGCTGCATATCTTGATTGGGAGTTAGAGGTTGAACAAAAATTTTCATGCCATGATATTGCTGCAAATTCTCAAGTTAATGCTGCTATTAGTGAATTTACTAATTTTGCTTTAATTTGGTGGCGTGAGTATAAAATTAAACATCCCACTGCCATTCCGACCACGTGGGATCAATTGAAAACTGCTATGCGCCATAGATTTGTGCCTTCATATTATGCTCGTGATTTGCTTAATAAGATGCAGCATTTCTAGCAAGGTTCTCAATCTGTTGAGGACTATTACCAAGAGTTACAAAAAGGTATGATTCGTTGTGGGATATTGGAGACCAATGATACTGCTATGGCACGTTTTCGTGGTGGCTTAAACCGTGAAATCCAGGACATACTTGATTATAAGGAATATCATGATATGACTCAATTATTTGAATATGCTTGCAAAGCTGAACGTGAAGTGCAGGGACGCCGCTCGAAGACTTTTTCTAACCCTTTTGCAGGTCGTACCTCGACATCCAGCCCCACAGCCGTTTCTCCTGCACCATCTGCGGCCACGCCTACATCCCTTGATAGGGCGGCCAAACCTGCAGGCGCTGCTCCATCCACAGGCGCGACCCCCACCACAGGCCATACGCGGGATATCACGTGTTTTCGTTGCAGCGGACGTGGCCACGTGGCTCGGGACTGCCCAAACACGCGCACTTTGCTCATTCGTGACGATGGTGAGTACTCTTCCGATAGTGATTCTGAGGATATTCAACATACCATGCTGGCCACTAACCATGCAGCAAAGACGGATGTACATGTGAACCCGGATGACGCCGATAGGTATGAAACTCTTGTTGTGCAGCGTGTTCTCAGTACACAGGTCGCCCCACCGGAGCAGAATTAGCGACACACCCTTTTCCACACAAAGGGCGTTGTGAAGGAACGGTCAATTCGCATCATCATCGACAGCGGTAGCTGCAACAATTTGGCGAGTACCGCGCTGGATGAGAAACTATCCTTACCCACTCGTAAGCATCCGCATCCATATCTCATTCAATGGCTTAATGATGGTGGGAAAATTAGAATAACACAAACAGTGCGTGTTCATTTCTCCATGGGTGCTTATTCTGATTTTGCTGATTGTGATGTTGTTCCCATGGAAGCATGTTCCTTGTTACTTGGTCGACCTTGGCAATATGATACTGATAGCTTGCATCATGGTCGTTCGAATCATTATTCTTTCATGTTTATGGGACAAAAAATAATTATACATCCTATGACACCTGAACAAATTGTTAAAGATGATGTTGCTAGAGCTGCTAAAATTGCTAAGAAACTTGAACCATCACCGTCGGTTAATTCTGAAATCAAGTTGCATGCTCCTGTTCTACTTGCTACACGTGCTGATTTTGATGATTTATGTGATGCTCAATTGCCTTGCTACGCACTAGTTTGCTCTAGTCTGCTCGTTTCACTTGATGATGCACCGTCTTTGGATGTTCCCCCTATGGTTGCTAACCTTTTGCAGGAGTACGATGATGTCTTTCCCAAAGACTTGCCACCGGGTCTCCCACCACTCCGTGGCATTGAGCACCAGATCGACCTCATTCCAGGCGCACAGCTTCCAAATCGCGCCCCGTATTGTACAAATCCGGATGAGACAAAGGAGATCCAGCACCAGGTACAGGCATTGCTTGACAAGGGTTACATTCGTGAGTCTCTCAGCCCTTGCTCAGTTCCTGTGTTACTTGTTCCAAAGAAGGATGGATGCTGGCGTATGTGTGTAGATTGTCGTGCTATTAATAACATCACCATTCATTATCGATATCCCATACCACGACTTGATGATATGCTAGATGAGCTTAGTGGTGCCATTATTTTCACAAAGATTGCTTTGCGTAGTGGTTACCATCAGATTAGAATGAAACTAGGTGATGAATGGAAAACGGCTTTTAAAACGAAATTTGGCTTATATGAATGGTTGGTTATGCCATTTGGATTGACTAATGCTCCCAGCACTTTTATGCGACTCATGAATGAAGTTCTGCGACCTTTCATAGGATTGTTTGTGGTTGTCTATTTTGATGATATCCTTATTTACAGCAAATCTATGGAAGACCATTTGAAACATTTGAGTGCTGTTTTTGATGCGTTGCGTGCTGCCCAATTATTTGCTAACATGGATAAATGCATCTTTTGCACACAACGTGTCTCGTTTCTTGGTTATGTTGTTACTCCACATGGCATTGAGGTCGATAGCAGCAAAATTGCTGCCATTCAGGAGTGGCCTACACCGACGACGGTCACACAGATTTGGAGCTTTCTTGGAATTGCAGGTTTCTACTGCAGGTTTGTTTGTGATTTTAGCTCCATTGCAGCGCCTTTGCATGAGCTTACAAAGAAAGATGTGCCATTCGCTTGGAGTGATTCACTGGAGGTAGCATTCCGCACTTTGAAAGATAAGTTAACCCATGCTCCCCTTTTGCAATTGCCTGATTTTAATAAAGTGTTTGAGCTTGAATGCGATGCTAGCGGTATTGGGCTAGGTGCTATTTTGTTACAAGAAGGAAAACCAGTTGCTTATTTTAGTGAGATATTAAGCGGTGCTAGTCTGAAATATTCTACTTATGATAAGGAGCTTTACGCTTTAGTGCGCACTTTGCATACTTGGCAGCACTATCTTTGGCATCGCGAGTTCATAATTCATTCTAATCATGAGGCTTTGAAACATATTCGTACCCAAACAAATCTGAACCGTCGTCACGCTAAATGGGTAGAATTCATTGAGTCTTTTCCTTACATAATTAAACACAAGAACGGGAAGGATAATGTTATTGCTGATGCTTTGACTCGTCGCTATACCATGTTGTCACAGTTAGATTTTAAAATCTTTGGCTTGCAAACTGTGAAAGATCAATATGTCGATGATGCTGATTTTAAAGATGCTTTTGCCCATTGTATTAATGGCAAACCATGGGGCAAATTTCACATACAGGACGGGTTACTGTTTCACGCTAACAAGCTGTGTATTCTAGCTAGCTCGTTTCATCTTTTGCTTTTACAGGAAGCACATGGAGGCGGTCTCATGGGACACTTTGGCGTCTACAAGACGCATGAGGTGTTGACTGCCCACTTCTTTTGGACCCGGATGCGTGCTGATGTTGAGCGCCTAGTTGCACACTGCACTACTTGTCAGAAAGCTAAGTCATGGTTGAACAACCATGGTTTGTATATGCCTTTGCCTATTCCTACTTCCCCTTGGCTTGATATTTCTATGGACTTTGTTTTGGGATTGCCTAGAACTAAGAAGGGGAGGGATAGCATTTTTGTGGTTGTTGATCGATTCTCCAAAATGGCTCATTTCATACCTTGTCATAAGACTGATGATGCTAGCAATATTGCTGAATTGTTCTTTAGAGAGATTATTCGTTTGCATGGTATCCCAAATACAATAGTCTCTGATCGTGATGTTAAGTTTCTCAATCATTTTTGGAGATCTCTGTGGAATAAATTAGGAACTAAATTGCTATTTAGCACAACTTGTCACCCTCAGACTGATGGGCAGACTGAGGTGGTTAATAGAACTTTGTCCACCATGCTTAGGGCTATTTTAGATCAAAATTTGAGACGTTGGGAGGATTGCTTGACCCATGTTGAGTTTGCTTATAATCATGCAACGCATTCCTCTACAAAGATGTGCCCTTTTCAGATTGTGTATGGTTACATCCCTCGGGCTCCTATTGATTTGTTTTCATTTGATACTGAAGACGCCCCACACTTAGATGCTGTTGCACATGTTGAACAAATGGTTAACCTGCATGAAAAAACTCACCAAAACATTGCTGCTGCTAATGCTAAATATCAGGTTGCTGGTAGTAAAGGTAGAAAACATGTTACCTTTGAACCTGGTGATATGGTTTGGTTGCATTTAAGAAAGGATCGTTTTCCTACTTTGTGCCGTTCTAAATTAATGCCTCGTGCTGCTAGTCCTTTTAAAGTGCTAACCAAGATTAATGATAATGCTTATATCCTTGACCTGCCTGCGGAGTTTGGTGTTTCCACTAGTTTTAATGTTGCAGATTTGAAGCCATATCTGGGTGAGGATGAGGAGTTGCCATCGAGGACGACTTCAGTTCAAGAAGGGGAGGCTGATGAGGACACCACGAGTACATCTACACCAGCAGCACCTTCTCCTACTCCAGCGCCGGCAGCACCTTCTTCAGCGCCACCTTCTGGCCAATTACTCGGGCCCGTGCAAGAGAGTTCAACTTCGTCATGATACTGAAGAATGAAGGCCCAGAAGACTGAAGGCTGGCCCAACAGGAGGCCTTGTGCATGGGCGCCTAGGACTGGCCCAAGAGGGCGCCTAGGGTTGCACCCCCGCACCCACGACGCTAGGGGCGGCGCCCCCTTTGCTGGCCGTCCCCACTAGGGGCTGCGCCCCCTTTATTAGTCAGAGTCTTGTATCTTTTACAACTCGAGTTTTGTTTTACATCTAGCGTTAGCTACACCAGAACACGCACAAATACGTGCTGTCCTCTGTGATTTAGAACTCCACCTTCGAGTGATATTAAGATTGCTCGCGTCAGATTCTTGTTCGTTCTTCGATTGCATAGAGGAATCGATCTTCGTGATCAGGCTGATCTTGCGCCAGCAAGGTTGGTAACCATCGGGAGTTGGTTCAGCGATTGCATTGGCGCTTCGAGTCTCACTCGTCGTAGTCGGATCGTGAGGGTCAACAACCACCAGATCGAAGTTATCTCCACTCACCGAAAGATCGGGCACTCCGCCTCTATCACCCCTTCGGAGCTTGCACCCCTTGACTTCGAGGCCAAAAGGGACCCTACTTGCGAAGAGGGTGACACCTTTATCAACATGTTCCGGCTGTTTGCCCGGAATTACAGCACTCACGACATCATTGAAGAGTACGGCACGCTTTGGTTGTGCCCCCTTCAAGATGGTTGGGCCATTCCTGACGATGCTTGGGCGTAGCCCATAGGGTCTATCCCTTGCCCCTACTGGGAGAAAGCTTTCAACTTTACCGTCGAAAGTGAGTAATCTTCTTTTGTCACGCTTTTGTGTGCTCTTCGTAACTGTGTTATGTGGTTACGCTCTGCTTTTACTCATGAGGATGCTTCGCTTTGTGAATAGTTCTGAAGAAGCGCAAGGTGGAAAAGCACGATGACTTCATATTGGGTGTTGTGTCTACTTCAGAGTACAAGGAGTTGTGCTCGCAGCTGAAAGGCTCCCGCACAAATCGTGTGTTTGAGTTTTTCAAGGTCATCCCTCCTGAGCGTGAAGGCTTTGCGAAGCATCACGTGGCGGCCGAAAGGAGAGCGGCTGAAGTCGCCTCGACTAGGGATCAGACTACCACCTCTCCTCCTCTGGATGCCACACGCTCAAAAAACGCTGCAGGCCGGTGATCGTCCCTGAAACAACTGCCACAAGACGCCTCAAGCAGAGGAAGAAGAGGGTGAATACTGCTCCTGCCCAACTGTGATGCCCCAGGTTTTTAATTAGTGTTAATTAACGCTAATGACCTTGTTAACAAAGTCAAACACCTTGTCCTTGGTTAAACTCTTGGTCAACCTTGGTCATCACCTCAAAAACCCTAGCCAACATGTACTTTAGTCCCTAAATCACACAAGTGAAACCTTGGACAAACCCTAGAACCTTGGTCAAACCCCTAGAACCTTGGTCAACACACTTGAACTCCCTACCCCTTCTGGAACTTTTTCCATGTTCTCCCAATTTCACTTAAACAATTCAAAATCGGCCAATATAAAAGTTGTGCATCTTTTCATGGGACACAATTTTCATAATTGGTAGCATTTCAAATTTTGAGTGGAAAGTGGTCAAAAACATGGTCAACGACAGACACTGCATTTTGCCAGCGCCGAGAAAATCTCCAACTTTGCCTGCAATTTATGCAAGATCAGTTGAGCAAAACATCTATGAGCCTTTCTAAAATTTGTAGAGGGTGGACAGATCTAAAACTTTGATATAAACTCTTTGGTGCACTTTAGTTGCAAAATTTTGAGTTAAACACAGTCAAACAGGGCATGGCTGAGCAATTTCAGTGCATCGACGCTCTAGCGCGCGCTCCCGCGCGACGCCGCGCCGACATCACCAACCGCGCCCCAGCGCCGTGGCTGGGCTCGGATGCCGAGGGGCACGCTCCCCCATGTGCATGCAGTGGGGCCGCCCTGTACCTTTCCACCGACCACAAACGGCTTGCCGCCACGTGCCAAGCGCCCACGGGCCGAGCCGCACCGACCAGCGCCGCCTAACGAACCCCGTCACCGCCGTACTCCACCGCACGTCGCCGTGACCACCTCCCCTACGTTGACGTGACCGTGGACTCGAAGTCGTCGTGCACAACACCTATAAAAGGCCCTGCCGACCTCACACGAACACAACACCACCGCCGCTAGCTCTGCACGCCACCATCATCCGCCATTGCCACCGCCGTAGCCGAGCTCACCCCTCTGCTCGCTCTCGGTGCCGCCCGAGACACCTAGCACCTCCCCTAGGCCTCACTAGAGCTTCCACCGCTGCTCGTTGCCCTACTTTGCCCCGCCCTCCACCGGAATCTGAGCTGTGGCAGCCGCACCGCCGCTGCCTCGTCGCCGGAGCTCACTGGAGCCGCCATCACCACGACCACACCTCCCTATCCTCCGTAGGTGAGCCCCAATGCACCCCTAGGCCACTCCCCGGCCAAGTCCAGCGACCCTCGTCGCCGCGAGCCGTCCCTGCTCTGCCGAGGGCATGGATGCGAAGATTGAAATCTTCATAGGGTCTTTTGTGTAAGCCAAGTGTTAGTGTTTTAGACACCAAGCCTACCACGGGGTACCCGAGGTAGTAGATTGTGCGGTGGGGCTCGCCGAGATCAGGAACATAATGGTGAAACACGGGGCACACAATTAGACAGGTTCGGGCTGCAGTGTGCGTAATACCCTACGTAGGGATGAAAGTGGTACGGATATTATCCGTCCGACCGACCAACCGAAAGGGTCAGACACTCAAATGGTAAGACCGTAATCGAATCCGGACATTTAATATCCGTAACTATCCGTACCGTATTAGTATCCGGAAATTCAAAGTTGAATTTCTATGATCCAAATATGATGAATATCACTATTCGACAAAAAATATACTGTCCGTATCCGTATTCGATCCGAGAATTCAGTCCGAGAAAGAAAAATTATCTGTATCTGTATCCGCAGTATCCGTCCATATCCGATCCGGTTTCATCCCTAACCCTACATCTTGTATGTTGCATGGCTCTTGATTGATTGCGTATTTTCTTGAGGGGGGTCCCTGCCTCGCCTTATATTACATGGGAGGCAGGGTTACAAGTCGGTTTAGGTACAAGAGTACTAGTCAAGTTCGCCTAGGAGTAGCCTATATCGGTTAATGAGAAGCTATCCTAATCTAGTACAAGTCCTTGTCCGTCTTGTCTTGCCTTGTGGCCCACAGTAGTCTTGTACCGCGGCCCACTAGTCGAATAGTCTAGATTATCATGCCTTATCTCCCGGTCATGGCCCTCCTGCACAGTGGGCCCAGGGATGTTCGGTCGACAAGCCCCCGAGTACTTTGTAGTCGAGTACGTTGTGTCCAAGTAGTCTTGAAGGCCTCTGCAAGTAGTTCCCAAGCGCCCCTGAGTTCTGCAAGCTTCAATCTTCAATCTTCAATTATACTTGAATCATCACGAGGCTAGAAGGTACTCCAGCTAACTCCACGAGTAGTTTTGAAGTCTTCTCAAGTTGTTCCCAAGCGTCCCCGAGTACTTGCCTTTAAGGTCTTCAATAATACCTGCTTCGTTCTTGAAATCTTTGCGTCAAAGATCCATATGGAAATGTGATTACTAAAATCGCATTCCATATGGAATGTAGCCCCGAGCCTTAGGTCGAATCAAGGATTCAAGCCGAGGGTCAATCTTCTAGCACTTGTAATCTTGCTCCGAAAAATCTGTATAAATCCCGAAGAAAACATATGGGAATGCGATTACTAAAATCGCATCCCATATGGATGTAGCCCCCGAGCCTTAGTTCGAATTATAAATTCAAGCTAAGGGTCAATCTGAAGTTTTCGCAAATTAATCCCACAAATTCTAGATAAAAAATCGAAGGACACGTGGCACGGAGCCCCCGAGCCTTGAGTTGAGTACTTCTCGAATTGAAGGATCCAATTTGACTGTAGAAGGTGGCCTGAGTTCAGTGCGCTGTAGCTGAGTGAAATCCAATCCCATCGAGTAGTCAAGCCCCCGTGATGGAGCTGTGTAGGTCTCGAAAATTGAAAAGGCCCACTGACTTAGCCAAAAAAATTTCCTGAAGCGAATCCAATCTGTTGAATGCGAAGAGTCGTCAGGCTGAACCAGTAGGGTTTTAGGTTATAAATACCAAGGGGTATCCCCTAGGGTTTCCACTACTTCCATTCGCCCTTTAGATCCAGAAACAGCTTTTGCCGCTATAGGCGCCACTGAGATAAGCGCCTACGACGTCAATCGCTACCACCTCCACCACATCACAGCCCTCGAGCAAATGCGATCGAAGACACTCATGACTGGAAGGATGAAGAGCGGGCAGTCCAAGGGATAGATGGAGAAGAAGAGAAGATCTGACCGCGCGGCAAATCTCAATTGCCATAGCCGAAGTACAAGACGGTGGTGATTGATAAGCCACCCAATCAAGCCAGCTCCTGGAAGAAGTCCAAGATGAAGGAGGAGGACATCAAAGCTCTTTAAGATGCTGGCTTGTTGTGTGAGAAAGCAGTTGCTGGATGGAATTCCACCACCGGGGATGCATGGCCCATGGAGAAAAATCCAGATGAGATTTAGATGTTCGGCCACTTCGTCGAGCGTGGATTGATGTTGCCGGCTTCGGATTTATTCATAAGCTTCCTCGACTTCTTCAAGTTGGAGCACGTGCATCTAAACCCGAACAACATTTTCCAGATCGTAGTGTATGTGCACTTCTGCGAGGCTTTTCTTGGCATCCGCCCCCATTGGGCTTTGTTTAGGAAAATCTTTCGATTGAAGCCACAGCCCAATGCCAACTTCGCAGTAGTAGTCGGAGGAGCAGGAATCCAGATGCGCCAGAAGGCACAGGATCTGTACTTCAAGTATGACTTGATAGATTCCAACCAGGACTAGAAAGTAAGGTGGTTTTATATTGAAAATGCTCTGCCCCAACTGCCCAAGCCCAGCATGTACGCGCCAGTGTATAAGAAGATCTGGAAGGACGAGTGTCAGGGGGTGAGACCTGGACAGATCCTCTAGGGGGTTACCCTAGAGGTTTGCAGGTTAATGGAGGATCGGGACCAAAGAGCGTAGGTGGTAGTCCACGTGGTGAACTCGGAACTAGGCGAGTATGGCGATGAACACGGGGAGACAAGAGAGTTTAGACTCGTTCAGGCCTTCAGAGAGTAAAACCCTACGTCCAGTGGTGTCGCGTGATCCCCAGGGAGATAGCGATGCGTAGCCCATGGATGAGGGCTTCGTACTCGGCGCTGTTGTTGGACACCTTGTAGTGGATCTGCAGGACGTACTTGAGGTAGTCACCCTGAGGGGAGATGAACAGTACGCATGTGCCGGCCCCTTCGAGGTTCAGGGAACCATCAAAGTACATCTTCCAATGTTCAGGGTGGAGGCTGCTGGATCTCTATCCACTCTGAAATGAAGTCCGCGATGACCTGGGATTTAATGGCCTGCCTGGGGCAGAACTCTAGGTCGAACTCTCCTAGCTTGATGGACCACTTGATGATGCGTCCAGTGGTGTCGCGGCTACGCAGGATCTCGCTGAGAGGGAAGGCCGAGGCGACCTTGATCTTGTGCGACTGGAAGTAGTGCCGGAGCTTGCGGGAGGTGACGAGTAGGGCGTAGAGCATCTTCTCAGGCTGGCTGTACCTGGTCTTGCTGTCTGACAGGACCTCGCTAACGTAATAGATAGGTCGCTGGACAGGGTAGGGTCTACCCTCTTCAGGTCGCTCAGCCACCAGAACCGAGCTGACCACCAGGGTGGTCGCGGAGATGTAGAGCAGTAGAGTTTCCTTGGGTGCCGGGGGCACCATCACGGGGGGTGACGTAAGGAAGGCCTTGAGTTGCTCTAGGGCTTGGTCTGCCTCGTCGGTCCAGACGAACTTGTCTACCTTCTTTAGCAGCTTGAAGAAGGGTAGGCCTTTTTCTCCAAGTTTGCTAATGAATCGACCTAGGGCCGCCATCATGCCGGTGAGCTTCATGATGTCCTTCTTGCCAGTAGGTCGCTTCATCCTGCAGATGGCATCCACCTTGGTGGGGTTCGCCTCGATGCCCCGGTTGCTGACCATGAAGCCTAGGAGATTGCCAGAGGGGACACCGAAGATGCACTTCTCTGGGTTATGTTTCCAGCGATAGTGCCGGAGGTTGGCGAAGGTTTCTATGAGGTCAGCTATGAGCTTATCCTCGTCGGTGGTCTTGACGATCGCGTCGTCGACATAGGCTTCTACGTTTTTGTCGATATGGGACCCGAGACACTTCTGGATGGCCTTCTGATAGGTCGCTCCAGCGTTCTTGAGGCCAAAGGTCATGGTTGTGTAGCAGTAGATGACGTGCAGTGTTATGAACGTCATTTTATCTTGGTCAGAGACCTTCAGGGCTATCTGGTGATACCCTGAGTAGCAGTCGAGAAAGCATAGGAGGACGCTTCTGGCCGTGGAGTCCACGACCTGGTCGATGCGCGGAAGAGGGAAGGGGTCTTTAGGGTAGTGCCTGTTGAGGTCGGTGTAGTCGATACACATTCTCCATTGACCGGTTTTCTTGGGTACAAGCACCGGGTTGGCGAGCCAAACCGGATTTTTACACTCTCGGATAAATCCGGCAGCTAGGAGCTTTATTATCTCTACCCTAATGACGTCCTTGCGATCTTTCGCAAAGTGGCGAAGCTTCTGCTTGACAGGCTTGGCCGTCTTGCTCACATCCAAGGAGTGCTCAGCCAGCTCCCTGGGGACACCCGGCATATCCGATGGGCTCCATGCGAATATATCTGTGTTATCCCGAAGGAAACTGGTGGGCGCGAGTTCCTATTTTGGGTCGAGGCCGTCACCGATCACCACCATCTTCTCTGCGTCGGCAAGGCCGAGGCAGACCTTCTTCGTGGAGGGCACGGTGTCCAGGGTGGTGTCGGTGCGCTTCTGCTCCGGGATAGCTAGGTCGCTCGGGTCGACCTTCTTGGCTTCAGCGACCAAGACTGCGGAGGCATCGACGGCGGCGAAGGTCGCGGCGAGGTCGAGGGCCTCCGAGTTGCACTTGAAGGAGATAATGAGGTCCCCCAGGACGGAGAGGACCCCATTTGGAGCAGGCATCTTCAACACCAAGTAGGTGTAGTGCGGGATGGCCATAAATCTGGCCAGCATCAGGCGACCTAGGATCGCATGGTAGGAGGACTTGAAGTTGGTGACCTCAAAGCTGAGGTACTCCGTGCGGAAGTTGGCCTTCGTACCGAAGGTGACGGGGAGGGAGACCCGACCCAGGGGGTAGGCCGCCTTCCCTGGGACGATGCCGTAGAAGGGCTCGTCGCACTCCGTGAGCTTGTCGAAGTCGAAGTTCATCTTCTTGAGGGTCTCAACGAAGATGATGTTGAGCCCGCTCCCCCCATAGATCAAGGTTTGGGAGAGCAAGGCCTCATCCACCGTGGGCTCGACGACAAGTGGGTAGGACCCAGGATCTGGGATATGGACCTAGTGATCAGCTCTGGAACGTGATCGCCTGCTCAGACCAACGCAGAGGCGCGGTTGGCTGAGTGTGGATGAGGTGGACCTCGCGCTTGTCCTTGTGATAGCGCCTCTTGCTGACGCTGGACTTGAGGCCCCCAACGATCATGTTGATCGTGCGGGTCGCAGCTTGAAAAGGCCCGTTGGGGTTGCCTGTCGGAGGTGGAGACGGCAGGTTGGCCTCGTCATGAGGAGGCGCTGGAGGTGGGTTGCTACGAGAGTTGTCGCGGTGATCCTCACATCGGTTGTCGCGGGGATCCTGGTTGTCGCGGTCATCACGCTGGTCCCGCGGCGGTAGTTGTTGCTGTAGCGGCAGTTGTCGCGGCGACCGCCGTCGTTCCTAGGTCGCTTCGGGTCCACGGGGGTGCTGAAGGCCCTCTTGAACTGGGAGCACTCGCGGAGAGTATGGGTGGCTCCCTCATGGAACCCGTAGAGGCTGTCGAGCGCTGCGTTGAACTTCTCCTGGTTGAAGGTTGAAGCCCTTCAGCCGCTAGGACCTCGGAAGGTCGCTTGCGGAGCTTGGACGCGGTGTCTGTCGCAGCGCCAGATGTGCCAGGGGCATCGGGGTCGAACTGGTTCTGCAACGCCTCTTCTATGTCCATCAGCTTATTGATGATGTTCATCAGCTCCTTGATGGTGGTGGAACCAGATTCATTGATCTTCTCAAAGAGCTTACGATCTTTGATGCCTTTCTTGTAGCTCTCGACAATCTGGTCGTCCCTGACACCAACGCACTCGTTGCGGTTCTCGAAGAACTGGTTGTTGTAGTCACGGAGTCGCTCCTTGGGCTTCATGACGACCCTCCCGAGGTTGAAGGCGTTTCCAGGATGATCGTAGGTCGCCTGGAAGTTGGAGGTGAAGGCCTGGGACAAATCAGCCTAGGTCTTGATGCTGCCCGGCTCGAGGCTGTTGAGCCATAGCGAGGGGGCCTTGCCCATGACCAGCGGGAAGTAGGCCGCCATGTGGTCGAAGCTCCCACCAGCCGCCTTGACGGCGACGTAGTAGGTCGACAGCCAGATGTTGGGGTCCGAGCACCCATCATACTCCTTGATGTTGGGTTTGAAGTTCTCGGGATAGACCACCATCCAGAGACGGGGGGCCAGCGCCGGGAAGGCGGTGATAGCTAGGTCGTCACCGGTTGTTCTGGCCGGAGCAGCTTCTCTGGGCGTAGAGTGGATGCTGCGCTCCGGGATGACGACCTGGGAGCGCGGCCGATCCCTATTGCCCTGGAGAAGCCCTGGGTCGCCAGGCTCGACGTCGTAGAGAGCACGCCGCTTGTTCTCGATGTCATGGCGGTCGCGCAGCTCGCGCTCCATGATGCGGTGGACGGCACCAGGTTGGCCGTATTCGCGATCGTACTCTGCGTGATGGCGAAGTTCATGCTCTCGCATTCACGGTGGCGCCGGTCGACGTAGTCGCGCACGTCACAAGCGCACCTGTTGGCGTCAAGGTTGACACAGAGGTCGCCGGTAGCAGCAGGCTGCTGGGCGGGTTGCTCGGGGTTATGCTGGGCGACCTCTTCCCGAACGGGGGAGAGGTGGGAGCGCTGAGGTCGATGAGATCGACTGCGTGAGTGGCGCATCGATGAAGACGTGACGGCCTTAGAGGCCGCGCTCTTTTCCTCCACCAAGGCGTTGGCGACCTGGAGGTACGCGATGGCCTGCTCAGCTTCAGGCGTCAGCGGAGCTTGCTGGAGTCGTCTGATGGCCGCACCTAGGTTGGCCTGGGGGCTGTTGAATGTCGGGATCCCAGCTTCCTCGAACTCCATGCGTAGGTCTCGTGCGCAGGGACGGGCCGCGCGACGCTGTTCGTCCGCACGTCGCTGGCACGCAGGGTGTTGCCTTGAATGCGGGCTGCTTCCTCGGAGTTGGTCACGCCCACACGGGGTGGCTCGTTCTTGGAGACCACAAGCACTTGGCGGAAGATGATGTCCGAGTCATTGGGGGAGACTCGAACACGGACCTTCTGGAACTCCCCGCACTCCGGGGACTGGGTAGGTCGTGTGGCGCAGCGGGGGAGCTCTTGGTCGATCTTCTTCCGCCAGCGGCACCCACGAAGGGTGTGCTTCGCACCCTTGTGATAGGTGCAAGGCACGTCGAGAGGGTCGCGCCGGGCGCGAGGTGCAGGCCTTAGGTCGCCAGATGACCTCCAACCAGATTGGATCTAGGAGGGTGTGGAGAGTTGACTGAGTCGGAGGCCTAGTGCAGACTTCAAGTCGAAGGGGAACGTATCGTGCCGGAGCACCGTCTGCGCTGAGCAATGAGCTCGTTTGCAGATCTCCAAGGTTTCCTTCATCGTGCCGATGACATTCTCCATACCCAGAACAAGGTCATAGGGTCTTGGCGGGTGGGTCTCTGATACTAGATCGGAAACCGGGGTGGCGACGGATGCCGTCACGACCTGCTCCGTGGTCGCTGGAGAAGCTGCGGCTACCGGAGCAGGAGAGATCGTCGTGAAAGATCCAAAGCAGATTTCCATGGGGTTGGCGAGGATGGCCGCCATGCTCGCTGGAAAGACGACACCAGATCGGGCCACCATGCTGCACAGCGAGTTCCCGATCGCCCCTACCTTGCACGCCAACTGTCAGGGGGTGAGACCTGGACAGATCCGCTAGGGGGTTACCCTAGAGGTTTGCAGGTTAATGGAGGATCAGGACCCAAGAGCGTAGGTGGTGTCCATGTGGTGAACTCAGAACTAGGCGAGTATGGCGATGAACACGGGGAGACAAGAGAGTTTAGACTGGTTCAGGCCTCCGGAGAGTAAAACCCTACGTCCAGTTGTGGTGGATTATGCGAGAGGATGAAGATGATCTTGAATGGAGCCCTAGGCCGCCTTATATGGGGGGACGAGCTAGGGTTTCCATCCAAGGTCGGTGGACCTGTGTCCAGGTCGGTTACAATCTAGGAAGATATGCTTCCGTATTACAAGGAGTATCCCGCGATACTCGGGCCTACAGGCGGTGCGCCGTACCCTATGTCTTGACTTGCACGCCAAGTGTCGCGGATCTTCTGGGATCTTGATAAGGTCGCCCGGAGTCGTCGGAGTTGTGGATAAGGTCGCTGGGCCCACTTTGCAGGTCGGCGGGCTTCTAGAAGGTCAGGTCCACTTCTCAGGGGCCTCTGGGACCATGGCCGGTGGGGACCCATGGGTACCCATGTCTCTCAACGAGCCAATGATGCAAGAGTGCATCCAGATCCCTGAACTGCTAGCAAAGATTGCCGAGAAGAAGGCGCAAGGCTTGACAGCTGAAAGGGTAGCTTTCAGCTTCATGAAACGCTGTGTACAACCCTTGATGCAATGAGAGCATCTTGGATACGAGTACACATGTCTGAATGATGGATCGAGGATTTCTGCAACAGAGATCTGTGATGACTTGATCATGGAGAGGCTGCAGAAAATCTTCAAGAATCTTGATGGGAAACCAGCAGCTGTTCAAGAGTATAGCGCCGATAATCCTCCACGCTTGGTGACTAATCACAAACCAGCCCCGGAGTACTTATTTGTAAGTAGTCGTAGACTAATAAATTTGCCTTGTCTTTGCAGGAGGATGTTCTGAAATTTGTCTCCACACCACCTCCTCGTCCTCGCGAGCCAGAGCAAGTGCAGGAAGAGGGATCTTCACAAGTTGAGTCCCCAGCACCCGAGGGTAGTCGTCCAACCCTTGAAGATGATGAAGTGTTGGTGGAAGACGCATCCACTAGTGATGACGATGAGCAGACACTGTCGCAACACTTCGAAGTGAAGTCACGTTATGGGTACTCTGGAGTACCCGTCCCGAGTGGTGTCTCCGTGGGATCTTTGAAGAGGCCAGCTTCATCACTTGTTGAAGATGTGATGCAACCGTCGCGAAAGAAGAGAACCACTATTGGGAAGCGTGCTGTGAAGAAAATCACAGGCACAACATTGCCAACTATTGAGGTTAGTTGCTTGAACCAAGTAGTCAATATCTTGTTGAATACTTAGAATCTTGTGTGTTGACTTGTAATTTTGTCAATGCAGGGTTCAACGAGTACCGCTCAAGATTTTGGGTCTTCCTCTCCTTCGGAAGTACCCGTGAGTAGCCCTGCAAGACGAGTTGAACCCAAGACGGTTCAACCATCACCCATGGAGCCGGTGATGACAGAGCAACAAGAAGCTGAGGTGCCAAGGGCTACACCATCGATCGAAAATGTCCCAACGATGCTCGTGATGCCCACACTCTTCGATCTCCTGGGACCAAAAACTGTGGTAGCTCGTGCTAATCTGTAAGTACTTGAGTACTCGAATACTTCTTGTTTTTTGAAAATATAAAATGCTGATCAACTTTTTGATGCAGAAAATGCACGGATGTGAAGTGGGGAGCTCCAGGGACTAGTTCCGTTGAGGAGAATCAGAACCCACCTATCGGGCAAGAAGATAGCCCCCAGGAACTTCAAGATAAATCCACGAAGGACACGGTGGCAGCAGAAGTCGATGCTGCACAATCCTTGCATTTGCTATGGAGTGAAGTAGTCAAGTCAGTGGTGGCTACAGCCCCGAGCCAAAAGCACAACAACCGGAAGACATAGAGGCAGTGGTTAGTGAAGGCTTAGAGGTAGATCTAGAGGTCGGACTGCACCAAGAAGATGTCCTGGTTGTGCAAGCCCCCCATGCATCATATAGATGTTCGGCTACTTTTGGAAGAGAGTCCGGAAGGCTGTGTAGTGCCATATGATCCAGAAATTGAAGACCCAACTCCATTGCGTAGCGCTGCAATGAGTTCTGAGGCGGGAACAAGTACTCGATCCAGGGTGGAAGAGCTGATGCCATATGATGACTCATGCCTGGATGAGGACAACTTGCTTGCTCACTCAAAGATGTTCCGCATGTTGAAAAACTATTCGTGGTAAATTGATAACATAGTCTCTGTAGAGTAGTTGTAGTCGAAGATAATATGTATCTGACCCTTGAGTTGTTGTGTTTCTAAAAAGTTGTCAAGCTGTCGAAGCGAAAGACCCTCTTGCTTGAACAATATGCCGCGGACATTGAAGAAGTTGCGCAGCTCAGAGAAGAGCTAAAATACCAGAAGTTGTTGGCTCTGAAGCTGCAAGAACATCTTGATGGGAATGCCGCTGAGTACCACAACGCGACTCAGAAGTTGACAGCGCAGAAAGATGATGTCGTCAGAAAAAACAAGTCACTGTGCTAGAAGAATAAAGGTAATCCTCATTTCCGAATGTGCTGTCACGTAGTTATTTTTTGTGAACTACACCTTGATAAGTTGTCATGGTCTTGTGCAGAGCTGACTGAGGAGGTTGAAAGGCACAAACAGAGGTCTCTCGACTGGCAGTTAGGTTTCAACCGTGAAGAATCAGCCTGCCTTGATCTTGAGGCCGATTATAAGGTGCGTTGCATGGCACTTGAACGTGAGATGCAGATACGCCTTGACGGATCATATGACCTGCTGACTTGTATGCAGTCGTTGAAGATCAAGATTGAAGAATCCGAAGGTCTACGTCAAGAGTTGAAGGCTTTGACAGAGGCAGCCGAGCCAATGGCGAATCTCTTCGAACCCAGAGAAGCAGGGGTACAACCACGACCACTTGTGGAGAGGTTGAAGGATACACCCATGAAGATTCTGGAGTATGCACGCCGGCTGGCCTGCACTATCCCAAATCAAGTGCTCAGCTTCATCAAGTCGTTCTACCTGGATGCAGATCTCACAGTCATCATGGGCGGAAGATCTGGGGATTGCACCGACGATAGGCTCAACGAGTTGATGCAGCAAACATCGCCTATCGCGGAAGCCGTCTCCCAGTATATTGACTTGCGTTGAATTGTACCTGTAGGAAAAGCACTATGGAAGACAAGTGTAATTCCAAACAAGTTATTATGTAATATATAATTGAAAAACTTGTGTAAGTCAATTATCTGGATCCCTTGATTGCTTGTCTGGATGCCATGTACTCGAGATCAGGATTGCGGAGAATCCAATGAGTGTTGGCTGCAAAAAAGACATACGATACTCGAGTAGAAGTACTCAAGTCTAGATGTGTTTCAAAGAAAGTTAACTTTATCACAACAAAAAAGAAACCTTAGCTATAGCAGCGTAAAAATAAGGCTTTTGTTGCAAAGTAAGAAAAAAATACAGTAACAAGTCGATATGCAGGATAATCACTTTATTACTGTCTGGATAAGTGTGTACATTGTGTCGAGTACAATGTCTGGATACACTATTGAGTAATAGTGTCTTAAGTACTACTGAGGCATGGAGCCTAAGAGATAGTACTCGCAAGAATGTTCTGAAAAATGAGTAAGACCGTAGGAGACAGTGTGATGAACTCATCTTGCTGTAGAAGCAACTTGTGTTAGAGTTCCACCGAGACCCTACTATGAAAGGTGTTTCTCTAGGCCGCAGCCTCTTAACTAAATAGAGCAAGGACAACATGTGCCACTTATTGCTCTATTCGACACGAAGTCATGTGGAAAGGGTTATCGTGACCCCCGGTCTAAGACTGTCAAGAAGTAGTCGTGAAGACTTGAAACGCAGCCGAAGCCGCCTGGAAAGGGTTATCATGAGCCCCAGAGTAGTCGCAATCGAAGCCACATGGAGAGGGTTGTCGTGACCCCCAGAGTAGTCGCAAGGACTACGGGTAGAACCGACAAAGTTGGTCGATGTTCCAAGAGTTGTCGATTGCTTCGCCTTCAAGTATTTGTAGATGATATGAGCCAGGGCGGGTGACCTTTGCAACAGAGAAAGAGCCTTCCCATGTCGAGTTGAGTTTATGAAGTCCTGCCGTGTTCTGGATATGATAGAGGACCAAGTCACCAACGTTGAAGGAGCATTCCTTAACGTTGCGGTCATGATAGCGGTGAATCTTCTCAAGGTATCTGGCTGATTGAACGAGTGCGTTGCAGCGAGCTTCTTCGAGACTGTCTATAACATCCCTGATGTTTAAGCAATAGTGATCACCCACATTAACAAGGCTAAGCATGGTGATTAACTTGTTTGACTTGTCAAACTTCCAACCCTAGGTCAAACCTCTCAAAGCTAAAGTCAAAACCCTAGATCTCTATATATATCCTTCATAATCTAGCGCGTTCTCCACTTTTCATATAACAACTTCAAAATCGGCCAATATGAAAGTTGTTCATTTTTGCACAGGACACATTTCATTCAATTGGCGGCATTTCAAATTCGAAGTGGAAAAGCCTCTAAAACTTGGTCAAAGCTCAGGGACACCTTTTGACTGAGCTGAGAAAAACATGGACTTCAAGCCTGTTTATGCCAAAACCGGGGAAAATTTCATAGGACGGCTTTTACAAAAGTTGCAGAGGGTTATGTGCTCTACAATTTTTGTATTGGCGGATTTTCAAGTTGTATTCAACTTTCAATTGTTTGAGCAGGTCAAACATGCTTAGGCTGCAACGTGTGTCGCACCGGGAACGCCGGGCGTGAGAGCGCGTGCCGAGCTGCGCTAGTGCCACGTCTCGACGTCCATGCCATGTGCACCGTTTCCCTGTGGGCCCCACCTACGTCGCCAGTACCCCCTCGACCGGTTACACACTCCCCAGGGCGCCGCCGGCCCTATGGCCGCGCTAGGTGGTCGCGCGTGTGTCGCGCCGCGCTTCGGCGCCGCGCCCACGCGCCTTGCTTCCCGCTTGTGCACGCGCGCTGGAGCGCCTTGCCCTCCTGCGCAGCTTCCCGCGTGCTGCCGCCTATATAAAGGGGCAAAGCCCCGCAGCGCCGCGCCGTCGCCCCTGCTCCGCCCGCCCGCCATTGGCGCCGTCGTGGAGCCCGACCCTCCGAGCCACCTCGCGCCCGTCCGAGCCCCCGAGCAGCACCACACACCACCACTGAAGCTCCCCCGGACGCGCATTGCCCAGCCCTGAGCCCCAGCTCGCCAGAGACAGAGCCGCCGCGGCCGCTTTGCCCCTGCGCCGCCGCCGGCGATCGCCGGAGCCCCCTCCGAGCCGGCCAACCCGCGGAATCAACTCTAGGTGAGCACGTGGCCCTCCCCCACCACTCGCCCAGCCAACTCCGACCCCACCTCGCCGCCGGCGATCTCCCAGCGCTGCCGAGGGCATAACTGTGAACATCGAAATCTTCCTAGGGACCTCTGTGCAAAAGCCGATGGTCTTTCTGTAAAAAGATTCTTACTTTTCAATCTCTTTTTGCTGAATGTTGTGAAATCGATATTAAATCACAGAAAAATCATAAAAATGCAAACTCAATTGTGTTGTGCTCCTTGCAGCTAGACCAAACATTTCTACAAAGGAAGTTTTCAAATTTCTATGTAGATTTTAAATAATTTTGAATTTACCTTTTTGGATAGATCTGAAATAGTTCAAATTCTATGCATGATTTGAAGCTCAATTTTGGATATGTTGTTTGCCATGCCATGATGGTCTTCTGGTACAAATTTGGCACAAAGTTATAAAGTAGATCTTTAGTTATGAATTAAAGTTTATTTTCAGAAATGTTCCTCTTCATGATTTTTATTAAACTAATCTGTTGATCTTTTGGATCCAATCTTTTTGCTATGATCCTGTTTTATGGTTTTGTATCCATGATAAATAGTAGAGATGTTTTTACCATGTTTTATAGGGTCAAGTAAGTTTTGCACAAGTTTAACCTTCTTTCATAAATTTAAAGTAATTTAAATTCTCTTTGCTGAGTAAGTGCATATCTCTCCATGAATAGATGTTTTGAACCTCTACATGAATCTCTAGCTCAAGATGTGGTATATTTATTTTTGTATGATTTATTCTTGTTTTTAATAGATGAATCTAGTTGTATTTTTCATGCTAGATCTATGGCTTGGATTGATCTAAATTTTTGGCAGTAGCTCATGTGTAGTATGTTGTGCCTCTCTGCAAAGTTTCATGGTCATCTTGTTTGTATTTCTTCCAGATTGAATTTTCGAAATAAATCAAGCTTAATCTATGAATTAAAAGAAAAATAGAAATCACCTTTGTTTTCTTTTCAAATCTTCAGTTTAAGCTTCACCAATTCAACTCATGAACATCACCCCATAATTTGGTGAAGAAAAATTAATTAATTAATATAGATGTGCACACAATCACCATCAAATAAGGTGATAAACCATGCACACATACCCCTTTCTTTGATTGGAAGAGTATGCTGGATATATCTTTATCCAGGTGAATGTGGTCACCCATACACCCCCATGTTTACCCTTCAATGGTAAACTATGTTCTCACTCCTCAGTTATAAATACATGAAGTTAATGCATATGCATGTCGTGTAGAACTTCCGGACGGAAACTACGAGTTGGTGCTGGAATCCGAGGGAGATCTTGCGGAAGGAGAAGTGAACGTGGTGGAAGTGCAGCAAGACCCGAACCAAAGTTCGGAGGATTTCTCCACTGACTTTGCTAGTGAAGGCAAGCCCCAGAGCATAACCCAGTTTTCTAACTTTTACAATTATTCTTGTCTATGTTTGTGCATTTACATTTCAGGAGTTGAATTGAAACCCTAGATGCATGATCCTGGGTTCCTATGCTCAAATACTATCATGATAGGTCGCTAGTTGCCATGCTCTAAGGACACGGTAACAGTCGAGTGATGTTCGTCACTCGCGAGCTATAGGTTTCTTATGTTGGAATCATAAGATTTTGTTATGCTCATGTGGTAAGAGCATGGGACTAGCTCCGGCTAGTAGGTCTGTGGTTAAGCGTTTGAACGTACTAAACATTTGTCGGGAATGGGACCGGTAAGCCTAGTACCCGATTGGCACGACAAGGGAACTTTAGTGTTACTACTCCTGGGTTCGTCCCCTGCTGTAGCTTAATTGTGGTGCATGTGTGGGGTTGGGGAGGCGAGGCCGAACGAACCACCTTGTACCAAGGACTGTAGCCCCTGTTCCCAAACTGCGGATTGACGGGAACCGCCTGGGTGGTGCATACTCCACCCCCTTTGGTTTCTAGTTGTTGTTTTTGGGGTGTGCATTCTCCCGTGTGTTTAGGTCAGATTGCTTAACCATACACTCTATGTCCCTTAATGATGGAATTGAGAAGTAATTTGGATATATGCTTAATTGTTTGCACAACTTATGCTTGCAATAGTTGCTTACTCAGTAATGGATAATCAACCAGAATTTTGAGCTAAAACTTGAAAGTAAGGACCTACTCTTTGTTGCTTTTCAGCAAAACAACCCACTAGCCAAAGAGCCCTGCATGTCTAGAGAGTTGGTGATTTTACATCACCCGCCGGTTAAGTCTTGCTGAGTATTAGTATACTCAGCCTTGCTTTTGATGTTGTTTTTAGGTGATGTGAATGATGATGGGTTCCCGTGGCCTGGTTCTCTCCCACCCCGTTGGGATGTGGAGTGGGAGGATGACAGTGCTTATTGATGTCATGGATGGCCTCCTATGACGTTAAGTGTTTTATTTCTGTTGTATTTCGAACTCTGAACTTTTTACATTATGCAAAAGACTTGGTTTGTAATATTAAAACCTTATGGAGCTTGATGTAATAAATTGTGAAATGCTCGTCTCTGGACTCGCCGCCGTGTGAGTTTTAATGTACAAGTCTTTGATCCTGGTTAAAGTGATTTACCGGGCTTGACCCGGTAGAGGTGACAAGTTACTTCTGTATTATTGCTTAATGACCAAAAGTGGTTTAGGCAATAATATGGAATTAATTTGGGCAGTTCTGTCACACTGTCGACATCTGTCTGTCTTGTTTCTTCAGCTATACCTTCTTCGTACTGATCAACCGCCGGAGATCGGCACATGACATCAGCAGGCAAGATGGCTTCAGAGCCATTGACCAAGAAATAAGGTTATTGCCCTGTGGGAGTGGTAGGTTGAGTGCGCAGCCCCCAGAGTGCATTAGGTAGTTCCTTGATCAACTTGCCGCCCTTGGTGTTTGTAGCATCGTACAGTCACTTTTTGAGGGCGTCGAGTACCATCCCATTGGCGCGTTCCACTTGGCCGTTAGCACGTGGATGGGCAACAGAGACGTACCGGACATCAATCCCACTATTCTCGCAGTACTCCCAGAACGGATGATTGTTGAAATTCGAACACAGGTCTGTAATGATGCGGTTGGGGAACCCATAGTGGTGCACGATTTCATCCAAGAAGTCGAGGACTCTATCAGCCTTCGGGCAGGTAACAGGCTTAACCTCAATCCACTTGGTAAACTTGTCGATAGCCACCAGAACTCTGTTGAATCCTCCTAGCATATTTGGTAGAGGCCCAATCATGTCGAGCCCCAGCAGGCGAAAGGCCAGGTTGGTGGTATCGTGATGAGCTTGTAGGATAGAACGTGTTGTTGCTTGGCGAAGAATTGACATCCATGGCACTTTCAGACTAGTTCTTCTGCATCAGCAAGAGCTGTAGGCCAGTAAAAAGCATGTCTGAAAGCTTTTCCCACCAAGGTGCGGGAAGAAGCATGGTTGCCACAGATCCCTTTGTGTATCTCTTCTAAGATTTCCTTGCCTTCTTTACGAGAAACACACTTCATGAGTACGTCAGAGCTTGCGCCTCGCTTGTACAGTTGATCCCTGACTAGTGCATAAGCCTTGACACGGCGAGAGATGCGTTCAGCTTCTGACTTGTCTTCAGGAATCAGCTGATTTTTGATGTAGTCGATGAAAGGAATTCTCCAGTGCACATCAATCATAAGCACTTCGCGATCAGGCCGGGCTGGACCAGGATTAGTAGTCGCGGGTGCAGATGATAGCTCCAGAATTTATGGCTTGTGGAGCTTGTGAACAAAGATTCTTGCTGGTACTTGAGCACGTGTAGATCCCAGCTTCGACAAGACATCCGCAACAACATTGTTGTCACGGATGACTGTTGATGGCTGTTAAGTACCACTTTTAGCCATCAATATTCTCACATAAATAGAGGCATATGCATTATTTACTTGCATTTTGGTTTGAATAATGTAGTTCCACTTGTCCTTGGAGATTATTTGTATGTAGGTGAAATAAGCATAAACAGAGATGGAAACCCACCTTCTATGGAATGATCCATGCCAACTCAACTGAGGAGATGGCTGCCACCTAGGAAACATGTGGCAATCCACGTCACTGATCCAAGGGAGGCACTCACCGATGAATCAGAGAGCGACACATGGACTTCACAAGGATCCATGGGCCCACCAGAGCTCCAACTTATCAAGAAACTTGGCATGCACGGGGGAGTGATCAAAGGGCTCACAGGTCAGCCACCCACAGGAAACACAAGCCAGGAGGCGACCCGAGGGGGCCGGCTGACCCTAGGATCAGCCGAACTGACCTAGGGTTGGTTGATCCTGGTCCTCCAGGTGGTTGCCCCTCATTGGTCACTTGCTGCATCCCCGGGTGTTTTGAGGCCATAGAAGGGAAGGGGCTCCATTTCTCACACACCACTCTCTCCATTCTCCTCTCACTTTTAGTCAACAAGGCTAGGGGGTAGGCTAGAGTAGCTCTTATTCAGGTTCCAAGTCTACTTGCGAGTCTAGGTATGAGTTCTCTTGTATCTTTATTTCTATGTATGACTTTGATCTACTTCATTTATTCAGCTTTTTCATATAAAGTTGTGGTAGATCATATGATTGACATGTTCTTGAGTTCATCCATTGTTCATCATTTAGAGGCTTGTGTTCTTCATGAACACTACCTTTTGATATAGTTGAAGGATGATTTACACATTCCTTATGTGTTTTTTCATAAGTTAGAGGCTCGTGTTCTTCACGAACACGACCCTTTGATCTTGTTGACTAGACATAAGAGAGTTCGTATCCGTCCATATGACTAGCCCTAGTTTGATCTTGTTTGATAGCATGGTTGTGTTGCATGAAGTTTGTGTTTATGCTACCGTACTCGGTCTAAGTTGACCAGTCTTCTGGTGGCTCTCACCCTTGGTCAGAATAGCCCTGGCCGGGTGAAGTCTAGCAGCAACGCAGGCATGGTGCCTGGGTTGTGTGGCTACTATGACAGAACCGTCCAAATTAATTCCCATTTAACACATAACCCATCCACTTGGTCACTATGCATTAAAGAGGAGTTAACTTGTCGATGTCTGCCGGGTCATGCCCGTTATATCACTTATAACAAAGGATTGAAGATTGTACAATAAGAATCACGCGACGACAAGTCCAGAGATACTCGATACACCCTCAATACATCATATTCATCAACTATTCATTATTACAAACCAAGTTTCATACTAGAAAGTTAAACTGTTCAGAGTTTGAAAACACAGCGGAAATAAAATACTAAATGTCATAAGCAACATCACGGGAGGCCATCCATGATATCACTAAGCACTGTCATCCTCCCACTCACTTCCCAAAGCGGTGGGAGAGAACCAGTCCACGAATACCATTAAACACGCCAACACATGCAAAAGGTAACAACAAAGCAAGGCTGAGTATACTAATACTCAGCAAGACTTAACCGACGGGTGATGGGAAAAATCACCAACTCTCTAGACATGCAAGCTTTATGGCTAGTGGGCTTCTTTTGCTGAAAAGCAACAAAAAGTAGGTCCTTACTTTCAAGTTTTAGCTCAAAATTCTAGTTGATTAACCATTACTAAGTAAGCAACTATTGCAAGCATAAGTTGTGCAAACAATTAAGCATACAACAGTATTACTTCTCAATTCCATCATTAAGGGACATCGAGTGTATGGATAAGCAATCTCGGATAACGGTGAGAGGCCGAGGATCGATCGATTAGTAACCTTGCAAGGTGGACCTAAACACACGGGAGAATGCATACCCCAAGAATCGTAACTAAAACCAAAGGGGCGGGGTACACACCAACCAGGCGGTTCCCAGTCATCCTCAGTTCGGGATCAAAGGCCACAGTCTTAAGTACAAGGTGACCCGGTAACAGACTATTTCACCGATCGGCCTCCCCCTTGCACCACACATTTGGCTGCAGCCGTGGGGAGACACACTCCCAAGATTAGAGAATTCCCTTACTGAGTCAAAAAGGTACTAGGCTTACCGGTCCCATTGCCGGCAAATGCTTAGTACGTTGAAACGCTTAACCACAGACCTACTGGCCGGAGCCGGTCCCATGCTCTTACCACATGAGCAGGTAGGTTCAACAATCTTATGATTCCAACATAAGACACCTATAGCTCGCGACTGACGAACTTCACTCGACTTCTACCGGGTCCTTATAGCATGGCAACTAGCGACTTATCATACTAGTACTTGAGCAAAGGAACCTAAGATCATGCATCTAAGGTTTCAATTCAACTCCTGAAACTTAAATGCACAAACATAACAAAGATAAGTGCATAAGTTGAAAACATAGGTTATGCTCCGGGGCTTGCCTTCACTAGCAAAGTTAGTTTGGAGATCCTTCGAACCTGGTTCGGGTTTTGTTGCAAAACCAACACGTTCACCTTCTCCTTCAACTAGTTCTCCTTCAACTTCCGGCACCAACTCGTAGCTCTGGTTCGGAAGTTCTACACGACATGCATATGCATAAGCTTTAAGTGTTCGTTTTTAAGAAGGAAGAACTTAGTTCATATTTAAAGGATAAACATGAGGTGTATTGTTGGGCACATTCACCTGGATAAGATTATATCCAGCATACTCTTCCTTTATCAAGGAATTATATGTGTGTTATTTATCTTTCTTATTTGATGGTGATTGAGTGTATATCTAAACTAATTAATTTATTTTACTTCACCAAAATAAAAGGTGCTGTTCATAATGTACTTTGGCGAAGCTTTGTGATTTAAATTTGCATCACATTAAAGGTGATTTTGGTTTTCTTTTATTCCACTTATTAAGCTTGAATTACTTCGAAAATTAATTCTGGATATTCCACACACAAACAAACAAAGAGAAAATTTATACAAGCACATATCATGGTAACAAGGCTACTGCCCAAAATTCAGATCAAACTAAGATATAAACTGCACATGAAAAATCTAGAAAGAACTAGTTGACTTAAACATGATTTAATTCTACAGCAAGATCTATACATGATCCAGCATTAAGAAATTACACAGAGCATAAACATGGCATTACTGACCTACTCACAAAATTTCAGATTAAACCAAACTATAGATCTAGCATGAAAAATCCAACACTAAAACACTGCTGAAAAGATAAATAAATCACACTGCAAGATATAAGCATGCATTGGGGCTACAACTTTTGCCACAGCCATATCAAGGTAAAACAAGACTACTCAAAAATTATCATGGCCAGAAACTAATTACAACATACTTTATTAAACAGGCTCACATTTAAGGCCTAAATTATTTAGAGCTAAATGAACATGTCAAAAGCTACTCACAAATTAACCATAGCTTCATCTAGGCATATATAGGCTACTGCAAAAAGATCAACTTTATTTGCTTAACCAATTATTTTAAACTAAACAGGAACTCATATGCTGCCATATATCAAAATTAAATCATAACTAAAGATACATAACAGATCTATGTGCAATTTTTCTACACAAGAACAATCATATCCAGACTAGCAACATATTAAAATTTCACAGGTAGATCAGCTCTAGATTTCAAATAATTGCAAATCTATTCAAACTGATCAATTAAAAATTATTTAAATTCTAGAAAGAAATTTACAAAATTCCTTTCTAGAAAAGTTGCATATGTTCATGTGGAGCATAGAACAATTGAGTTTATATTTTTCCGATTTTTCTTTAATTTATTATGAATTTTAGAAGGTCTCAGTGATTTAAAACTAGAGTTTAAGAATCTACTTTCATCCGGGTCCTTGACCACAAAACTTGTTCACAACTATGCCCTCGATCTTACACAGAGGTCCTCGCATTTACAAAACGAACCCCAGAAGGATCTGAGGCTTCACAAATCTGCCCTTGACATGGCCGTCGGCACGGCTGGCCGGAATTCGGCTCACCGGCGGCGAGCTAGGGAGGGGAAACGGGTGGAGGAGTGCCAGGGCATCACCTTAGGCCAGTTCCGGCGCTCGGACGGGGAGGAGAGGTGGCCGGCAGTGAGGATCGGTGGCAGCCTAGATCTTCAGCCGTGGCAGGGCTAATGTCCGCGAACAGGGCGGCGGGGCTCGACAACGCGTGGCACGGGGACGTTCAGCTGGGGCATGTGGTGTCAGTGTTTTAGACACCGAGCCTACGACGGGGTACCCGAAGTAGTAGATTGTGCAGTGGGGCTCGCCGAGATCAGAAACATGATAGTGAGACATGGGGCACACAATTAGACAGGTTCGGGCCGCAATGTGCGTAATACCCTACGTCCTGTATGCTGCGTGGCTCTATATTGATTACCTATGTTTTGAGAGGGGTCCCTGCCTCGCCTTATATGCCACGGGAGGCAGGGTTACAAGTCGGATTGGTACAATAGTACTATTCGAGTAGGACTCGGAGTAGCCTATACATGGTATGGAGAGCTATCCTAGTCTTAGTACAAGTCCTTGTCCGTCTTGTCTTGCCTTGTGGTCCACGGTACCAGCACCGTGGCCCACTAGTCGAGTAGTCCAGGTGTACAGGAAACTCATCTCCCGGGTATGGCCCACAATGTGTTGGTGGGCCCAGGGATGCCCGGTCGACAAGCCCCCGAGTACTTTGTAGTCGAGTGCAATGCTCCAAGTAGTCTTGAAGGTCTCCACAAGTAGTTCCCAAGCGTCCGTGAGTTCTACAAGCTTCAATCTTCAATAGTACTTGAATCATCACGAGGCTGGAAGGTACTCCAGCTAACTCCACGAGTAGTCTTGAAGTCTTCTCGAGTTGTTCCCAAGCGTCCCCGAGTACTTCCCTTGAAGGTCTTCAACAATACTCACTTCGTTCTTGAAATCTTTGCATCAAAGATCCATATGGAAATGCGATTACTGAAATCGCATTCCATATGGAATGTAGCCCCCGAGCCTTAGTTCGAATCCAAGATTCAAGCTGAGGGTCAATCATTTATTCTTTGATCTTGCTCCGAAAAATCCTCAGAAAATCTGAAGAAACAATATAAGAATGCGATTTGCAAAAAATCACATCCTATATGGATGTAGCCCCCGAGCCTTAGTTCGAATTGACAATTCAAGCTGAGGGTCAATCTGTAGTCTTCGTCAAATAATCCCGTAAAATCCTGAGAAAAACTGAAGGACACGTGGCACGGAGCCCCCGAGCCTTGAGTCGAGTACTTTCTCGAATTGAAGGATCCAATCTGACTGTAGAATAGTGGCCTGAATTCAGTGAACTGTAGCTGAATGAAATCCAATTCCATCGAGTAGTCGAGCCCCCGAGATGGAGCTGGCAGGTCTTGGATTTTAGTCCTCTGACTTAGCCAAAATTTCGCCTGAGTGAAACCAATCTATTGAATTCAAAGGGTCACCAGGTCAAAACGTTTTAGGCTTTTGGTTTTATAAATACCCGAAGGGATATCTCTTAGGGTTTCATTGCTTCCATTCGCCCTTAGATCCAGAAAGCTTTAGCATCCGTAGCTGCCGCAGAGTTCGGGCGCCCACTTTGCCAAGAGTTTGCACCTCCACCCCCTCGCAGCCCTCAAGTCGATGTGAAAGAAGACTCTCGTGACTGACAGGATGAAGCCAGTGCTGTCCAAGGGTCAAAAGAGGAAGTCCGGCCGCGGCAAAAATCAATTGCCAGAGCCGAAGTATAAGACAGTGGTCATCACGAAGCCCCCGAGCCAGGCCGTCTCTTGGAAGAAATCCAAGATGAGGGAAGAAGATATCGAGGCCCTCGAAGCCAGTGGGTTGCTGTGTGAGAAGGCGATTGCCGGTTGGAGCTCTGCCGCCGGAGATGCGTGGCCAATGGAGAAGAGCCCGGATGAGATCCCGATGTTCGACCACTTCATCGAGCGTGGGTTGACGCTGCCGTCATCAGATTTCTTCCGCGGCTTCCTTGACTTCTTCAAGCTGGAGCATGTACACCTCAACCCCAACAGCATCTTCCAGATTGCAGTGTACGTGCACTTTTGCGAAGCCTTTCTTGGAATCTGCCCACATTGGGCTCTGTTCAGGAAAATCTACCGCTTGAAGCCGCAGCCCAACGTGAACTTCCCAGTTGTAGTCGGTAGAGCCGGTGTGCAGATGCGCCAGAAGGCGCAGGAGTTGTACTTCAAGTACGACTTGATTGACTCCGATCAAGACTGGAAGAACAAGTGGTTCTACATCGAGAACGCCCCGCCTCAACTGCCGAAGCCAAGCATGTTCGCGCCAGTATACGACAGGGTCTGGAAGGACGAACCAATGATGTAGGACTGTATCCAGATCCCCGAGCTGCTGGCGAAAATTGCGCAAAAAAAGGCGCAGGCTTGACAGCTGAACAGGTAGCCTTCAGGTTCATGAAGCGACGGGTACAGCCCTTGATGCAGCGGGAGTATCTCGGGTTCGAGTACACTGGAGCGGATGATGGCTCCAGGTTATCTGCTGAAGAGATCAGTGATGATCTCGTGATGGAAAGGCTGCAGAAGATCTTCAAGAATCTTCATGGAATTTCTACAGCCGTCCGTGAATATAGTGCCGACAATCCTCCGCGTATGGTAAGTTTCCGAGAACTAGCCCCCGAGTACTTATTGTAAGTAGTCGTGTAGCTAACAATTGCCTTGTTTCGCAGGAGGATGTCGCGAAATTTGTGTCCATTCCCCCTCCTCGTCCCCAGGACCTACTACAAGCGTCGGAAGGAGAGCCAACAGGAGTGGAGGCTCAAGCCCCCAAGAGTAGTCAATCTGCTCAGGGAGAAGAAGAAGTCTTGGTGGAGAACACCTCCTCAAGCAATGAAGATGGCCAAACACTTCAATAGCGTTTTGAAGTGAAGAGCCGCTATGGATACTCTGGGGCATCCATCCCCAGTGGCCTCACCGCAGGATCGTCAAAGAGACTGGCATCATCTCTTGCAGATGATGTGACTCTGCCACCGCGGAAGAAGAGGACCACGGTGGGGAAACGGGCCGTCAAGAAGATCTCAGGCCTCCCTGCATTACAGTAAGTGTTGGAGAACTCTTAAGTAGTCGATGTCGTATTGAGAACTTGTTCTCTGCTGTAATGTCTTGATTTTTCACTTGTGCAGGTTATCGAGAGTACATCCAATGTACCCTCGAGTAGCCCCCCAAGAATAACAGAACCTGAGGTGGTTCCAGCGTCAGCCGTGGATACGGTGGCGCATGAGCAACAAGAAGCCACGGTACCAGGAAGTGTGCCGCCGGTGGATAGTGTGCCAGAGGTGCCGGCAGCGCCTTCTTTCTTTGACATGCTGGGGCCGAAAGTTTCGGTGCCTCGAGCTGCTCTATAAGTACCCAAGTACATGAGTACTTATTTATATTATGTAGTCTGTATTTACCGACCAACTTGTTGATGTAGAAAAATCCACTGATGTGAAGTGGGGTGCCTCTGGAAGTAGCGCTGCTGGAGGAGACCAAACTCCCCAAGAACAACAAGAAGATGCACTTCCAGATCGCCAAGAAGTACCCACAGAAGCTGAAGCTGCCCAAGCATTGCGTACCCCTTGGAGCGATGTGGTCAAGGCAGCAGTGGAGGCAACTTCCAGGCCCAGGGCTCAACAACTCGAAGATATTGAAGCCGTGGTAAATGAGGGCCTGGTGGTTGATCCAGAAGCCGTGCTACGCCATGAAGAAGTCCCAGCTGCAGAAGCCCCTGTGCATCGTGTTGATGCACAATTGGCGCTGGAGAACAACCCAGAGAACCACAAAGTGTCGCATGAGCCACTCATTGAATACCCGGCTCCTCTGCGTAGCACTGCGAAGTACTCTACAGCAAGTACAAGTACTCAGTCCATAGCCGAAGACTTGATGCCGTACGACGACTCGTGCCTGGATGAGGATAACTTGCACGCGCATGCTGAGATGTTCCGCGGCGTAGAGAAACTCCTCGCGGTAAGTTGTGTAGTTTCTTGAAGAGTACTTTTCAATGAAAGATATCCTGCCTCTGACTCTTGAGTTGTTGTTGTCTTTGCAGGAAGTAGTCAAGCAGTCGAAACGCAAGGCTCGGCTGCTTGAACAACATGCGGCGGACATCGAAGAGGTCACACGGCTCAGAGAAGAACTTAAACAATAGAAAGCTTTGTCTCTGAAGCTGCAAGAAAAGCTTGATGCCAACGCCACCGAGTACCATAATGAGATCCAGAAGCTGATGGCGAAGAAGGATGACGTTGTTGGGAAGAACAAGTCTCTGCGCCAGAAGAATAAAGGTAATCTCCCTTTCTGAATTCATCGTTGAGTACTTTTGTTCTTTCACACCGCTTTTGATAAGTAGCCTTGATCCTTTGCAGAGCTGACGGAAGAGGTCGACAAGTTCAAGAACAAGGCGCTGGACTGGCAGCTGGCCTTTAACCGCGAAGAGTCAGCTCATATGGATCTGAAGGAGGACTATAAGGTGTGGTGCTTCGAACTTGAGTGTGAAATGGAGATCCGCCAAGCAGGCTGGAATGACTTCTTGACTTGCATGCAGTCGTTGAAGTTCAAGATTGAAGAAGCCGAAGGCCTGCATTCAGAGTTGAAGGCTTTGACAGAAGCAGCCGAGCCAGTGGCGAATCTTTTTGTGCCAAGAGTCGCTGGAGTTCAGCCTCGACCACTTGTGGAGAGGTTGAAGGACACGCCGAAGAAGATCCTGGAGTACGCCAAGAAGCTGGCGTGCACAATTCCAAACCAAGTCTTGAGCTTTATCAAGTCATTCTATGCTGAGGCAGATCTCACGGTCATCATGAACGGCAGATCTGGAGATTGCACCGATGATCGGCTCAACGAGTTGATGCAACAGACTTCTCCAATCGTGGAAGCAGTCTCCAAGTTCATCGATCTCCGTTAGATGTACCTGTAGAGTAGAAACACTAGGGAAATACAAGTGTAATCCCGAACAAGTGTTTATGTAATATAATTGAAAACTTTGAGTAAATCAATTATCTAGATCCCTTGTATGCTTATGTGTTGGCCAAGTACTCGAGTTGGTATTGAGTGTGAGGCTACAAAAAGAGATACGATACACGAGTAGGAGTACTCAAGTGTATAAATGTTCCGAAGAATGTTAGCTTAAATCATGACGAGTTGAACACCTTAGCTGTAGCAGCGTAAAAGAAGGTTTTGTCATGAAAAAAGCAAACAGTAGTAACAAGTCGGTGTAGAGTAGCGACTTGAATTAAACACATTATACAGAGTTTATAATGTCTTAAGTACCTCTGAGGCTATGAGCCTAGTGAGAGAGTACTTGAAAAGAACTTATTCATAACGAGTTGAACACCTTAGCTGTAGCAGCGTAAAGAAGGCTTTGTTATGAACAAGTAAAGGACAGTAACAAGTCGGTATAGAGTAGCAACTTTATTACTGAATACATTGTACAGTGTTTACAATGTCTTAAGTACCTCTGAGGCTATGAGCCTAGTGAGAGAGTAGTCGCAAGGATGTTCCGAAGAATGAGTAAGACCGTAGGGGACAGTGTGATGAACTCATCCTTGCTGTAGCAGCAACTTGTATGAGAGTTCCACTGAGACCCTACCAGAAGGGTGTTACTCTAGGCCAAAGCCTCGTATTGAAAAGTAGAGACATGGACAGCATGTGCCACTTATTGTTCTACACGATACAGGATCGTCTGGAGAGAGTTATCATGACTCCCTACGAGGTCGCAGAATGAGACTGCCTGGAGAGGGTTGATAAAGCCCCCTGCGGGTGCTCGCAACTGAAAGCCACGAGAAGATACAGCCGAAACTGTCTGGAGAGGATTATCTTGATCCCCTACGAGTGGTGACAACCGTAGCTGTCTGTTGAGTGGTTGCAACCGAAGCTGCCTGGAAGGGGTTGACGAAACCCAATATGAGTTGTTTACAACCGAAGCCGTCTGGAGAGGGTTGTTGAGACCCCCAATGGGTAGAAGCGACAAAGCTGGTCGATGTTCCAAGAGTTGTCGACTTCCTCACCTTCTAGAGTTTGAAGACGATATGAGCCTGGGCCAGTAACCTTTGCAACAGAGAAAGGACCTTCCCATGGCGAGTTGAGTTTGTGGAGTCCTGCCGTATTCTAGATGCGACGGAGGACTAAGTCACCAACGTTGAAGGAGCGTTCCTTAACATTGCGGTCATGATAGCAGCGAATCCTCTCAAGGTATCGAGCGGATTGAACGAGTGCATTGCAGCAAGCATCCTCGAGACTGTCGACATCTGTTTTTCTTGTTTCTTCAGCTATGCATTCTTCATACTGATCAACCGTCGGAGAACGCCACATGACATGAGCAGGCAAAACGGCTTCAGAGCCGTAGACCAGGAAGTAAGGTGACTGCCCTGTGGGAGTAGTAGGCTGAGTGCGTAGCCCCCAGAGTGCATTGGGTAGTTCCTTGATCCATTTGCCGCCCTTGGTATTTGCTGCATCATACAGTCGCTTTTTGAGAGCATTGAGTATCATCCCATTGGTGCGTTCCACTTGGCCATTGGCACGTGGATGAGCGACGGAAACATACTGGACATCAATTCCACTATTCTCGCAGTACTCCCAGAACTGGTGATTGTTGAAATTCGAACCCAGGTCTGTGATGATGCGGTTAGGGAACCCAAAGCGATGTACGATTTCATCCAAGAAGTCGAGGACACGATCAGCCTTGGGACAGGTGATAGGCTTGACCTCAATCCACTTGGTAAACTTGTCGATAGCCACCAGAACTCTGTTGAATCCCCCTGGCACATTTGGGAGAGGACCAATCATATCCAGCCCCCAGCAAGCGAAAGGCCAAGTTGGTGGAATCGTGATAAGCTTCTAGGCAGGAATGTGTTGTTGCTTGGCAAAGAATTGGCATCCCTGGCATTTTTTGACTAGTTCCTCTGCATTAGCAAGAGCTGTAGGCTAGTAGAAAGCACGTCTGAACACTTTTCCCACCAAGGTGCGGGAAGAAGCGTGATTGCCATAGATTTCTTTGTGTGTCTCCTCCAAGATTTCCTTGCCTTCTTCGCGAGAAACACACTTCATGAGTACATCAGAGCTTGCGCCTCGCTTGTAGAGTTGATCTTTGACTAGAGCATAAGCCTTGACACGGCATGAGATGCACTCGGCTTTTGACTTGTCTTCAGGAATCAACTGATGTTTAATGTAGTTGATGAAAGGGGTTCTCCAGTCCACATCAATCATAAGCACTTCTCGATCAGGTTGAACTGAAGTAGTCGTGGGTGCAGATGATTGCTCCGGAATTGATGGTTTGTGGAGTTCATGGACGAAGATTCCAGCTAGCACTTGAGCTCGTGTAGATCCCAGCTTCGACAAGACATCCGCAGCAACATTGTTATCATGGATCACATGATGGAACTCGAGACCGTGGAATTTGTTCTCGAGTTTGCGTACCTCCTGACAGTACGCATCCACATTCTCAGCATTATGATCCCAAGAATCGTTGACTTGATTGATGACCACCAAAGAATTACCATAAACAAGTAGTCGTGTAATGCCAAGAGAGACTGCAAGGTGGAGACCATGCAGTAGAGCTTCATATTCAGCTTTGTTGTTTGAGACCTTCCAGAAGATCTGCAAAACATATTTGAGTTGCTCGCCCTTGGGGGAAATCAAAAGTACCCCGGCACCAGCACCTTCCAACTTGAGGGAACCGTCAAAGTACATGACCTAATGTTCTGGACACTCAATTGGAGTTGGGACTTGATTTTCCCGCCACTCAGCCATGAAATCAACCAAGGCTTGAGACTTGATAGCAGTGTGAGACTTGAACTCGAGCGATAGAGCACCAAGCTCTACAACCCATTTAGAAATCCTTCCTATGGAATCCCGGTTGTGCAATATCTCGCCAAGCGGGTAGCTAGTGACCACAGAAATCTTGTACTCATCAAAGTAGTGGTGGAGCTTTCGTGAAGTAATCAGAACCGCATAGAGTAGCTTCTATACCAGAGGGTAGCGGGCCTTGGATTCTGAAAGTACTTCACTAACGAAATAGACAGGCCTCTGAAAAGGGTAGCCATGGCCTTCTTCCTGTCGCTCAATGACAATAGTAGTACTGATGACATTAGTAGTTGCCGCAATATAGAGCAAGAGCTTTTCATTGGGCAGAGGAGCTATGAGGACTGGAGGCTTGGATAAGAACTCCTTGAGCTGAGAAAGAGCTTGATCAGCTTCAGTTGTCCATGTAAACTTCTCTTGCCGCTTGACTAGCTTGAAGAAAGGTAAACCCCTTTCTCCAAGTCGTGAGATGAAGCGATTGAGTGACGCCATACAACCAGTAAGCTTCTGGACATCTTTAACAGTAGTCGGAGCTTGCATATTGGAGATGGCGGTTATCTTCTCGGGGTTTGCTTCGATGCCGCGATGGCTGATGATGAACCCGAGTAGTTTTCCGGATGATACGCCAAAGACACATTTGTTGGGATTGAGCTTCCATTGGTACTCGCGTAGCGAAGCGAAAGTTTCCTCAAGATCAGTGATAAGCATGTCTGGATACCTAGTCTTTACAACGACGTCATCCACGTATGCTTTCACATTCTTGTGAAGCTGCTTCTTGAAGCACACTTGGATAGCCCTTTGATATGTAGCACCAGCATTTTTCAACCCGAAGGACATTGTTGTGTAACAATAAGCACCAAACGGGGTGATGAATGCGGTCTTCTCTTGATCAGATTTCTTGATTGCAATTTGATGATATCCAGAGTAGCAATCCAGGAAATAGAGTAGAGCACAGCCCGCCATGGAGTCAATGGCTTGATCAATCCGAGGCAACCCAAAAGGATCCTTAGGGCAATGCTTGTTGAGATCAGTGTAGTTGACGCACACCCTCCAATCGTTAGAGTTCTTCTTCCTAACGAGCACAGGGTTAGCAAGCCATTACGGGTGAAAGACTTCCCGGATGAAGCCGGCCACGAGTAGTTTGGCAAGCTCTTTCTTGATAGCAGCCCTGCGATCATCAGCAAAGCGACGAAGGTGTTGTCTCTTGCGGGTAGCGTTAGGATCGACATTGAGTGAGTGCTCGATCAACCTCCTGGGCACACCTGGCATGTCAGATGGTTTCCACACAAAGATATCACGGTTAGCCCGAAGGAAGTTGACGAGCGCGTCTTCCTATTTAGGATCAAGCTGTGCACTGATCATGGTCGTCTTGCTAGTGTCACCAGTACCGAGGTCAATGGCTTTGAGCAGGACGTCGCCAGATGGTGCAGGCTTGTTGTTATTGTCAGTCTTCTCAGGAACCTCCAGCTCGCTCGGAGCAAGCTTCTTAGCAGCAGTGAAGACTTCCATCATTGCATTGGGTACTTGAGTAGTCGAGGCAAGTTCTACGGCTTCTGTATTGCAGTCGTAGGAACGCTTCAAATCCCCTTGCAATGAAAGAACTCCTTTGGGGCTCGACATCTTGAGAACCAAGTACACATAGTGCGGGATAGCCATGAACTTAGCGAGACCAGGCCTGCCGAGAATAGCATGGTAAGAAGTCTCGAAGTCAGCTACCTCAAACTTGATGTACTCAGTGCGGTAGTGATCCTTGGTCCCAAAGGTTACGGGTAGTACAACTGAACCCAAAGGAACAGCTGCATTGCCCGGGATGATACCATAGAATGACGAGTTGGTCTTGGTAAGCATATTGGTGATATCCAGGCCCATCTTCTTCAAGGTCTTGGCAAACAGGACATTGAGACCGCTGCCACCATCAATAAGAACCTTAGTGAGTCTGGAGCCTGCCACCACTGGATCCAGAACGAGAGGATATCGTCCTGGCTCAGAGAAACTAGTCCATTGATCCGCCCTTGAGAAAGTAATGGGGGTTTCAGACCACTTAAGAAAAGTGGGAGCTGCTGGTTGGATGGACATGATCTCCCTGAGTGCTAGCTTCTGCATGCGCTTGGTTGGAATCCCACCAAATATGACATTGACAGTGTTGGAGGGGTGTTGAAACCTAGTGTCTTTGTCAGTATTAGCCTTCTTCCCCTTATGTTTACGAAACCTTGGGTTTGGATGTGTTGGCTCAGGTGTATTCTTCAACGTACGACGAAGTTGATAACATTGCTCTGTAGTATGATCACCCTCTCGGTGCCACGGGCATTTCTGCTTGGTCAATGTTGCCCAGTGAGGATCATCTTCAGGCTTAGTGTTAGATTCCATGGCAGTAACAGTCTTGTCGGGCTTGCGCTTGCGATTAGGATTACTCGAGTAGTTATTATCCTGGCGGTTGCCCTGCTGTTGCTTGCCACTGCTGCTTCCTCCAGCATTGTTATTGTTGTTGTTGTTCTGGTTGTTGCGAAGATGCTTGAACTGATTCCGAGCCTTGTCTTCCTCGTTCGCCCAATGAGTGATCATCTCCCTGAGTTTGGTGATGTTAGGACGGAGGAGTGCCAGGGCATCACCTTGGGCCAGGGCATCACCTTGGGCCAGTTCCGGCGCTCGGGCGGGGAGGAGAGGTGGCCGACGGTGAGGATCGGCGGCGGCCTGGATCTTCAGCCGCGGCGGGGCTGATGCCGGCGAACAGGGTGGCGGGGCTCGACAACGCGTGGCACGAGGACGTTCAGCTGGGGCATGTGGTGCTGCAAGGAGGCTTGGACGGGGCGGAGGAACTGCCGGCAGCGAAGTTCGGCGGCGGGGTGGATCTCCGGCCGCGGGGATGGCCGCTTCGGTGAGCTGAGTTGCCGAGCACGTCAACGTGCGGCCTTGGGAGTTTCCGCTGGGACGTGTGGTCCTGCTAGCGGGCTTAGACGGTGACGGAGTGGCTCGGGCGCAATGGCTCCACGGCGGCGCTCCGACGGCGAGCTGCGGCAGCCTGGCGGCGCGACGAGCTTGGGCTTCAGCCCCTTTTATAGGAGGCCGGGAGGAGCTGCTACACTGCCACGGTGCGACCTGCCTGTTGGCCAGCTCGATGCAGTGGGGTGGCGGCATGGTGCGGCACAGCGGCATGCATGGCGGCAGGACAGTGACGGCGCGTGTCGTGGGCCAGCAGTTGTGCGCGACAAGTGGACCCCCAAGTGTCACGGGCATCCTCGGGCAAGTGATGGCGGGCCCACCTCGGCGGTTGTGCCAGGTGGCAAGGCGGGACGGCGCGCGGGCGCGTGCGGAGCACGGGCGCCGGGACGGTGTTCTCGGCGCGACGTCGCAGCCCGGGGCGCGCGCTCTGGCTACAGAGGCAGAAAAACTATTCGGCTTAGGGTCCTTTGACCGAGCAGAAAAATTCAAATCCAAGTGGAAGTCAACTTTTGGCAAAAACAAAGTTGTAGATGAGACATTACTCTACCAAATTCACAAAGGTTGACTAGTGAAAATCTCAACAGATTGAGCACAAATTTGTCTTGAAAATGCAGATTTTCTCGGTGCGGTAAAAACAGTGCTCAGGGCGTTGACCACGTTTTTGAGGCATTTCCACTCAAAATTTGAAAAATTGCCAATTAGATGAAATGTGTCCCATGAAATTCTGCACAACTTTTGTATTGGCTGAATTTTCAGTGTTTTGGGAAATTTTGAAGATTTGACCAAAGTTCTAGAGATGAGTATATGAACTTAGGGGTTTGACCAAAGTAAAAGGGTTTGACTTCAAGATTTGAGGGCTTTTCACTCAAGATCTTCACTTCCACCTAAAAGATGATTTGCCAATCTTGAGAAAACCAACAACTTTCATATTGGTCGATTTAGGAGTTTCTATACAAAATATCGAGATCCTGGCCAAGCCATCAAATGAACTCATAAGGGTTTTCAGGAGATTGGTCAAGTGAGATAGGGCTTCATTCTTTCTTCCATCCCTAATTCCCAAAAGTCACAACTGCAGGGTTATGTTCGTGCATCATGGTGACAACTTTCACCTTGGCACAAGTTTAAGCTCTGAGTGAAAATTGATCTCAGGTCCAAAACAAAACTTTTCTCCTAATGGTGTTTTCACAAAACTTGCTTTACTTTTCCTTTAACACCATGAGCTTAGGTTAACATCCTTGATTAAAAAGAGATAAACACCTGGGGTGTTACAACCTACCCCCCTTAAACAGAATCTCATCTCGAGATTCGACAACAAGATTGATAAACCTTTCAGGGAAGGTATAGATTACATAGAGAGACTAACAGAGCAAGGCTAAGCTCTCTAAGATCTTGAACTCAAAGACGATGAAAGATACATGGGTTTCATCACAAACTTCCACGTAACTCATGAGGAAGCGGGCGCTGAATGTGCACATGAAAAGCTACAAATAAGCATAGCAGAGGTGCAAAATAAATCAGCACCATCAATGCGTCCCAACAATCTGAATCACATATCACGAGAGAACGATCCATAGCTGGCGACGTGGGATTGGCTTCTTCTTGTGACCTTCTTCTTGAGCTTCTTCTTCTTGATGTAGGCACCAATCCTTCAGTTGAGGAGCTTCGAAGAAAGGCTTGCACTGACTTCAATTGCTGAAGAGGCTTGAGGCTTCTTCTCCTTGTTGAGGAAGATGGAGGAAATGCTGGAAACGATGATGATGGCGGGTGTGTGCTCAAAGAAAAAGAGCTGGAGAGAAGGGAGGGCGACGGGTGGTGATGGCTCAAGTGGATGCAAAGGAGGGGGTAGTGGAAACCAGTGGAAGGTGGTCCATTTATGGATGCTCACCATGGTGTAGTGGCGGTGGTGCTCGCGCCACTTGTGTAGGGGCCGGGGTATGGAGGTGTGGAGGTGCGGTGGTGGTGGCATGTGGCACGGTGGTGGCCGGCATGGGATGCCACAGTGACAAGACGGCTGTCGTAGGGCGTGTGCGTAGGCGGTGATCAGCTGCTGTGGTAGAAAGGTGGCAGAGCAATGGCACAGCACAGAGCAGACAGAGCACAGATACGAAGGGGTCAAATTGATTCTTGAGAGAAATTGACTATGAATTTGGGAAACACGAGAAGATCCTGGGTATCCACAATTCAAACTAAAACTTATTTTTGTCTGGGAAAACTATCAAAGGCTATTGTCCATTCTTTCTTTTCAAATATACCGAGTCTGTAGATTTGGTCGAAGCTGAAAAGGATCACAGATCATTGATCAGTATGAAACTCCTCATATCTTGACTTTTAGAGAACCTTGATTGCTCATGCTCCTTCAAATTAACTTGGTTGATTTTGATACTAGATAACCTTTGAGATTGAGGTGGGAGGAGACCAAATTGAATGGTTCCATAGAGACTTTATGAAGAAAGGGAAGGCTAGTAAACAAATATCTGTTAAATCTGTTTACTGAAATTTCTGAAGTTGTACTAGGAAAACAACAAGATGTCTACTTAGGGTATGTCCTTTGAAGTATCAACTTCAGTTGACAAAAGACAAAACTTCTGGAAAGGATGAGGGTCATCATGTATACCAAAAAGATTCGGCCACTTGTAACATTGTTCTCATTTACTCAAATTGGGTGAGCAGGGTTAAGAAAGATAGAATGTAAATTTTGAGAGATCAAAAAGTGATCAACTCAAGGATATCAACATCACTGAAAAGTTGAGTGCTTCAGAATACAAACACACATGGTGACAATGAAATAGGTCGATTGAGATATCAGGTTTGCATTGCCAGGAGTAATTTACAGACTAAGAGTAAACTCTGAAGATCAAGTCATTAGCATAGTACTATTATGGTTCACACATAGCACTTATACATCTCCTCATTTTATTACAGTCGTGACAACATCCAAACTAGATCCACTAGCCAGTCCTGGGTTAACCTTTTATTTTCCTCAAGTTGAAAACAAAGGGCTCAGGGTGATGTAGATTCAGACTCTACTCCAGATTCTCCTTGAATCTCATTGTGATTCTCACCATCTTCAGGTGGAGGAATAACAGGTCCTGGTGGTGGAGTTGCTACTGCTTCTAATTGATTCTCCATGTCTAGCAAGTGTAGGTCGGCCTGATGTAGCATATAGTCCTGGTCCTGAATTTCTTGACGCAGTTCTAGTATTTTTGCTTTATCCTTGCGTCTTCCTTTCTTAAGAGCTTTTATCATGGCTTGAGCTTCCTTCAACTCATGTGTGGTATTTTCCATTTCCCTAACTCGATGTCTATAGATTGCATTTTCTCTGACCATCAGTTGGTATGTATCATACATTGCTTTGGAAAAACGAACTGAGGTGATCAAATCAGGATTATAGTGAGAGTTTTCTTGGACAGAGATGAGAGACTCCTGCTCAGTCCATTGTCCATGGTAATGCTCATGCAGGGGAATTACCCTGGCTGTAGTGTGAGCTACCAATGCAGAATGCTTCCCACAAAAAGCTGTCAGTGCTTCAAGAGCAGCCTTTTGCAAGGTGTCATCCCACTCTAAGCCTTGTGCTTTACTTTCTCATGCTTCCCAGCTTGGATTAGCGGGACAAGCTGAAATCTTCACTTTTACTTCGCAACTAGGGATTTGTCCTTCGTTCATGTACTCACGGTACATATACTGTGGTTGGGTAGTATATCCAAAGTCCTTCAAAGTGGTCCCCAAAATCAGGAGAAAACCACTCTCCTGGAGGCAATCAACGTGAGTCCATCCTTCTTCATCAACAATTTCAGATCCAGAATTGGCCATCTAAAGAGAGTAACGTACGTAAGAAACCAGATGGATGCAGGTGCATAAAAGAGATTTTTAGCAGCCATACAAAATGATCACATTTGGAAAACCATAAAACTAGAGGTTCCTGACTTCCACCAGATCCTCATTGAGGTAGAAGCAAGCTTTGCATTTTCCAGTTGGGCAAAAACTAAGGGTAATATGCTCGAAAAATGTTTAGATACCGATGCTCTATCTTGGCTGATGGACAGCAGGCAGAGGGTTACTAAAAAGTTCATAACTCTCAGCATAAGAATGCAACGATACTCAGCTTTTACGGGCACACCAAACTTGAAGTTCCAAACCACTTTGGTATTCCAAGGTTGGGCTACGACTGATGGGAAAAGAGGTGATTGGTCCAAGCTTCAGTTTGCGGTTGTTCAGAAATTTTCAGCAGACAGGCAGTTACTCAAATTAGCGTAACTGAAATTCTGCTTAGCCAAGAATTCTGAAGTTTTACCAGGTACTTGGTAAGGTTGTGGAATACAAAATTGGTATGCAAAGGTAGAGCGAAAAACTAGAACAAGATAGCCAAAAGAATTAAAACTCCAGTGGCTGTCTCTCAGGAAAACCAGCAAACAGAGCTGCACCATTTTGGTCATAACTCAAAATTCCTTCAACCAAAATTTCTGAAACTTTTACAGCAGATGCTTGACAAGATTTGGAACAACTTTCCTATCTAACTTTTCTTCAGAAAACACTGTCTTGGGGGTCGAAACATTTCAGAATAGATAGGTTCACAGATTGACAGCTAGACCATTCCTTAAGAAAAAGATCATATCTTGAGTTCAGCTGATCCAAAGCTTATGAAAATTTTACAACATCTTTGTTGCAAAATTGGAGAAAACTTTGGAGAAAAAAAAGGTCTCTAGAGTAAACTCCTTTTTCTAGCCCGAAAAACTCCAGACCAGTGGATCATTCAGACAACACTAGAAAGACCTTAAGCTAACTTGACAAAAACTTGGATGAAAGTGATTTCAAGGTGTACTCATTATCTTTGATGTTCAGTTTTAAAGATTTTAACATGATGCATGCAAAAACCTAATCATCCTCACAGACAATTCCTTAGATCGAAGTTAGTGCCGGTGGCATGGCACAACATACGACTCTCCCTATAATAGCTAATCGAATTTCTACTCGATCTTAGCTCTGACAAAACGAGGTTAGTGTACCTGCAGAAAATCACAGAACATCTCGAACCTTTCGTGCCAGCACTCACAAAAGAGTCCACAAACATTACCGTTCACTATAGAAACGACACCCATGCGTTTAACGCTGCATGGACAGCGTCCAACATGAGACATGCTCCTTTTGAATGGAGGGCATCCCCCTTCACATGTTCGTAATGCGGAATCATGCACATGTATGGCAAAACATGGCGAGCCACAGACGCGACAGTGGGTTCCCTTTGGAATAGGTCCCATCCATCCGTCACATGACTTTTATGTGGCACGAGCACATATGGCAAAATGTGCTGAACTAGTGTGGTTGTGCGAGAAAATAAGTTTTGACAGATAATAAAATGTGTTGGGAGTTAGTTTTGATAAACCATAGAGTACTAGCCACCTGAAAGAACCCAAAATCCCTCTAGGGTCTCTTGGACTAGTTAATCCTTAGCGTTCCTAACACATTTTGCAAACATACCTTAATCTTGCAAGATTTATTGCAAAAACCTATTATTAAGGTTGTACGAAGATCTCTGATGTACAATCAAGCTCTGATACCAACTGTGACAGAACCGTCCAAATTAATTCCCATTTAATACATAACCCATCCACTTGGTCACTATGCGTTAAAGAGGAGTTAACTTGTCGATGTCTGCCGGGTCATGCCTGGTAAATCACTTATAACAAAGGATCGAAGATTGTACAATAAGACTCACACAACGGCGAGTCCAGAGATACTCGATACACCCTTAATACAGCATATTCATCAACTATTCATTATTACAAACCAAGTTTCATACCAGAAAGTTAAACTATTCAGAGTTTGAAAACACAGCGGAAATAAAATACTAAACGTCATAAGCAACATCATGGGAGGCCATCAATGATATCACTAAGCACTGTCATCCTCCCACTCACTTCCCAAAGGGGTGGGAGAGAACCAGTCTACGAATACCATTAAACACGCCAACACTTGCAAAAGGTAACAACAAAGCAAGGCTGAGTATACTAATACTCAGCAAGACTTAACCGTCAGGTGCTGAGAAAAATCACCAACTCTCTAGACATGCAAGCTTTATGGCTAGTGGGCTTCTTTTGCTGAAAAGCAACAAAGAGTAGGTCCTTTCAAGTTTTAGCTCAAAATTCTAATTGATTAACCATTACTAAGTAAGCAACTATTGCAAGCATAAGTTGTGCAAACAATTAAGCATACAACAGTATTACTTCTCAATTCCATCATTAAGGGACATAGAGTGTATGGATAAGCAATCTCGGATAAAGGTGAGTGGCCGACGATCGATCGATTAGTAAACTTGCAATGTGGACCTAAACACATGGGAGAATGCATACCCCAAGAATCGTAACTAAAACCAAAGGGGCGGGGTACGCACCAACAAGGCGGTTCCCAATCATCCTCAGTTCGGGATCAAAGCCAACAGTCTTAAGTACAAGGTGACCCGGTAACGGACTATTTCACCGACCGGCCTCCCCCTTGCACCACATATTTGGCTGTAGCCGTGGGGAGACACGCTCCCAAGATTAGTGGTAGAGAGTTCCCTTGCTGAGTCAAAAAGGTACTAGGCTTACCGGTCCCATTCCCGGCAAATGCTTAGTACGTTCAAAGGCTTAACCACAGACCTACTAGCCGGAGCCGGTCCCATGCTCTTACCACATGAGCAAGTAGGTTCAACAATCTTATGATTCCAACATAAGACACCTATAGCTCGCGAGTGACGAACATCGCTCGACTTCTACATGGTCCTTATAGCATGGCAACTAGCGACTTATCATACTAGTACTTGAGCAAAGGAACCTAAGATCATGCATCTAAGGTTTCAATTCAACTCCTGAAACTTAAATGCACAGACATAACAAAGATAAGTGCATAAGTTGAAACATAGGTTATGCTCCGGGGCTTGCCTTCACTAGCAAAGTTAGTTTGGAGATCCTCCGAACTTGGTTCGGGTTTTGTTGCAAAGCCAACACGTTCACCTTCTCCTTCAACTAGTTCTCCTTCAGCTTCCGGCACCAACTCGTAGCTCTCGTTCGGAAGTTCTACATGACATGCATATGCATAAGCTTTAAGTGTTCGTTTTTAAGAAGGAAGAACTTAGTTCATATTTAAAGGATAAATATGGGGTGTATTGTTGGGCACATTCACCTGGATAAGATTATATCCAGCATACTCTTCCTTTATGAAGGAATTATATGTGTGTTATTTATCTTTCTTATTTGATGGTGATTGTGTGTATATCTAAACTAATTAATTTATTTTACTTCACCAAAATAAAAGGTGTTGTTCAGAATGTACTTTGGCGAAGCTTTGTGATTTAAATTTGCATCACATTAAAGGTCATTTTGGTTTTCTTTTATTCCACTTATTAAGCTCGAATTAATTTGAAAATTAATTTTGGATATTCCACACACAAACAAACAGAGAGAAAATTTATACAAGCACATATCATGGCAACAAGGCTACTGCCAAAAATTCAGATCAAACTAAGCTATAAACTGCACATGAAAAATTTAGAAAGAACTAGCTGACTTAAACATGATTTAATTCTACAGAAAGATCTATACATGATCCAGCATTAAGAAATTACACAGCGCATAAACATGGCATTACTGAGCTGCTCACAAAATTTCAAATTAAACCAAGCTATAGATCTAGCATGAAAAATCCAACACTAAAACACTGCTGAAAAGATAAATAAATCACACTGCAAGATATAAGCATGGATTGGGGCTACAACTTTTTCCACAGCCATATCAAGGTAAAACAAGACTACTCAAAAAATATCATGGCCAGAAACTAATTACAACATGCTTTATTAAACAGGCTCACATTTAAGTCCTAAATTATTTAGAGCTAAATGAACAAGTCAAAAGCTACTCACAAATTAACTATAGCTTCATCTAGGCATATATAGGCTACTGCAAAAAGATCAACTTTATTTGCTTTACCAATTATTTTAAACTAAACAGGAACTCATATGCTGCCATATATCAAAATTAAATCATAACTAAAGATACATAACAGATCTATGTGCAATTGTTCTACACAAGAACAATCATATCTAGACTAGCAACATATTAAAATTTCACAGGCAGATCAGCTCTAGATTTCAAATAATTGCAAATCTATTCAAACTAATCAATTCAAAATAATTTAAATTCTAGAAACAAATTTACAAAATTCCTTTCTAGAAAAGTTGTATCTATTCATGTGGAGCACAGAACAATTGAGTTTATATTTTTCCAATTTTTCTTTGATTTATTATGAATTTTAGAAGGTCTGAGTGATTTAAAACTAGAGTTTAAGAATATACTTTCATCCGGGTCCTTGACCACAAAACTTGTTCACAACTATGCCCTCGATCTTACATAGAGGTCCTCGCATTTACAAAATGAACCCCGGAAGGATCTGAGGCTTCACAAATCTGCCCTTGCCATGGCCGTCAGCACGGCTGGTCGGAATTCGGCTCACCGGCGGCGAGCTAGGGAGGGGAAACGGGCGGAGGAGTGCCAGGGCATCACCTTGGGCCAGTTCCGGCGCTCGGACGAGGAGGAGAGGTGGCCGACGGTGAGGATCAGCGGCGCCATGGATCTTCAGCCGTGGCGGGGCTAATGCCGGCGAACAGGGCGGCGGGGCCCGACAACGCATGGCACGGGGACGTTCAGCTGGGGCATGTGCTGCTGCCAGGAGGCTTGGACGGGGCGGAGGAACTGCCGGTGGCGAAGTTTGGCGGCGGGGTGGATCTCCGGCCGCGGGGATGGCCGCTCCGGCGAGCTATGTTGCCGAGCACGTCAACGTGCGGCCTTGGGAGTTTCCCCTGGGACGTGTGGTCCTGCTAGTGGGCTTAGACGGCGACGGAGTGGCTCGGGCGCAATGGCTCCACGGCGGCGCTCCGACGGCGAGCTGCGGCAGCCTGGCGGCGTTGTAACGGCGGCGCGACGAGCTCGGGCTTCATTCCCTTTTATAGGAGGCCGGGAGGAGCTGCTACACTACCACGGTACGACCTACCTGTTGGCCAGCTCGACGCAATGGGGTGGCGGCATGGCGTGACACAGCAGCGCGCATGGCGGCAGGATAGCGACGACGCGGCGCGTGTCGTGGGCCAGCAGCTGTGCGCGACAAGTGGACGCCCAAGTGTCACGGGCATCCTCGGGCAAGTGACGGCGGGCCCACCTCGACGGTTGTGCCAGGTGGCAAGGTGGGACGGCGCGCGGGTGCGTGCGGAGCACGGGCGCCGGGACGGCGTTCTCGGCGCGACGTCGCAGCCCGGGGCGCGCGCTCTGGCTACAGAGGCAGAAAAACTATTCGGCTTAGGGTCCTTTGACCGAGCAGAAAAATTCAAATCCAAATGGAAGTCAACTTTTGGCAAAAATAAAGTTGTAGATGAGACATTCCTCTACCAAATTCACAAAGGTTGACCAGTGAAAATCTCAACAGATTGAGCACAAATTTGTCTTGAAAATGCAGATTTTCTCGGCGCGGTAAAAACAGTGCTCAGGGCGTTGACCACGTTTTTGAGGCATTTCCACTCAAAATTTGAAAAACTGCCAATTAGATGAAATGTGTCCCATGAAATTCTGCACAACTTTTGTATTGGCCGAATTTTCAGTGTTTCGGGAAATTTTGCAGATTTGACCAAAGTTCTAGAGATGAGTATATGAACTTAGGGGTTTGACCAAAGTAAAAGGGTTTGACTTCAAGATTTGAGGGCTTTTCACTCAAGATCTTCACTTCCACCTAAAAGATGATTTGCTGTTCTTGAGAAAACCAACAACTTTCATATTGGTCGATTTAGGAGTTGCTATACAAAATATCGAGATCCTGGCCAAGCCATCAAATGAACTCATAAGGGCTTTCAGGAGATTGGTCAAGTGAGATAGGGCTTCATTCTTTCTTCCATCCCTAATTCCCAAAAGTCACAACTACAGGGTTATGTTCCTACATCATGGTGACAACTTTCACCTTGGCACAAGTTTAAGCTCTGAGTGAAAATTGATCTCAGGTCCAAAACAAAACTTTTCTCCTAATGGTGTTTTCACAAAACTTGCTTTACTTTTCCTTTAACACCATGAGCTTAGGTTAACATCCTTGATTAAAAAGAGTTAAACACTTGGGGTGTTACAGCTACGTTAGTTATGAGCTTGCCCCCGTAACGATTGAGGTAGGCCGCAATGGTGACAGCTATTGGACCCTTTGAAACCCTCTGTGCTGGGGTATTGCTGTAGGAGTCTAAAGGATAGTTTCGCAGAGTGCTGGTCGTTGGGGGCTATCTCCCCATTTGTACCTGGGTGCTGAACCTTACCTTTCATGCAATACTTTATGCTTATCTCTTGTATCATCTAACTCTTGTACCATAGAACCTAGAGCTAGCTTCGTATGTCCCCCTAAGCCGTACTGTGCTAAGTGTAGAGATAGATCAGAGTGTGTGTCACACTACCCCTATCATATCATTTATCTTACCCCTGTCTTTGAGCTGTTGTCTTCTATATCTATCTCTTGGTTTACATTCAGTGCAAAAGCATAAGTCTTGATATCCGTCATTGCCTTCCACGGATATGATACCCTTGGAACACTCACTTCCCTGGGGAAATGCTACAATAGTTTATCTGTGCGCTTGCAGATTCGTTCATGATCGTTAGATTTACCTTTAGGAAGTCTTCATGCTCACGCTAACTCGGCATCGTTAGTAGTGACGTTAAGAAACGCCAACAAGCATTTCTGGTACCGTTGCCGGGGAAGGCAACAGATTATCATGACTATGCTTTGCATCTGTTTATAAATCATGAGTAGGTTAGAGCAACTCTCAATGCAGGTTAACCTTGATTGTCTTCTTTTATCTTCGGATGATGAAGACAGGTACTGTATGACTGGTGTTGACATTTCTTAGCGCCGTCACTTTAAGAATAGATTTAGAATCCATCCTTAGTGACAACGCCAGAAATACCTGTTGGCACTTCTTAACGTCACAACTAACGACACCGAGTTAGCGTGAACTTCAAGACTTGCCAAAGGTAAATCTAAATGATCATGAACGAATCCGCAAGCGCACAAATAAACCATTATAGCATTTCCCCAAGGAAGGAGAATATTCCAAGGGTATCGTATCCGTGGAAGGCAATGGCGGATATCATAGACTTATGCTTTTGCACTGAATGTAAACTAAATGATAGATATAGGAAACAACAAACTCGAAGGCAGGGGTAAGATAATGATATAAAAGGGTAGTGTGACACACACTAAGATCTACCTCTACTCTAGCACACTACGGCTTAGGGGGAACATACGAGTTAGCTCTAGGTTCTAATGTACAAAACATACAAAGCTAGAAGATACAGGAGATAGGGATGAGCATTGCATGAGAGGGTAAGGTTCAGCACCCAGGTACAAACGGGGAGCTAGCCCGCGACGACCAGCACTCTACGAAACTAGACTTTAGACTCCTACAGCAAGTACCCCAGCGCAGAGGGTTCCAAAGGGTCCAACAGCTGTCACCACTGCGGCCTACCTCTATTGTTACGGGGGTATGCTCATAACTAACGTAGCCACACAACCCAGGCACCATTCCTACGTTGCTGCTAGACTTCACCCGGCCCGGGCTATTGTGACCCAGAGTGAGAGCCACCAGAAGACTAGTCAACTTAGACCGAGTACCATAGCTTGAACACAAACCTCATGCAACGCTCTCATGCCATCTAACAAGATCAACTAAGGCTAGACATACGAACGGATACGGACTCTCTTATGTCTAGTCAACAAGATCAAAGGGTCGTGTTCGTGAAGAACACGAGCCTCTAACTTATGAACAAACACATAAGGAATGAGTTTATCACCCTTCAAGTGGATCAAAAGGTAGTGTTCATGAAGAACACAAGCCTCTAAATGATGAACAAAGGATGAACTTAAGAACATATCAAGCATATGATCTACCATGACTTTATATGAAATAGCTGAGTAACTGAAGTAGATCAAAGTCATACAATGAAATAAAGATAAAAGAGAACTCATACCTAGACTCCAAAGAAGACTTGGAACCTAAAGAAGAGCTACTCTAGCCTACCCCCTAGCCTTGGAAACTAAAAGTGAGAGGAGAATGAGACAGTGATGTGTGAGAAATGGGAGTCCCTCCCCTTCTATTTATAGGCAAGGAGGAGGCTTACTTCGGGGCTCAAACTCCACCAAAACACCCGGGAGTGAGGTAAGTCACCAATAGGGAGGTGACACGTGCAAGGCTGAGATGAACCGACCCTAGGTCGGTTCGGCCGATCCTAGGGTCGACCGAACCCCTAGGGCGGCCATCTCGGCCGTGCTTCCTCCAGGTGGCTGACTAGTGGGCCCTTTGATCCTTCCCCGGTACATGGCTTGATTTGGTATCCGAGGTGGGCCCCTTGATCCATGTGAAGTCCATGTGGCGCTCTCTGATTCGTCGGTGAGTGCCTCCCTTGGATCAATGACGTGGAATGCCATGTGTTTCCTTGGTGGCAGCCACCTCCTCAGCTGAGTTGGCAAGGTTTCTCCATAGAAGGTGGGTTTCCATCTCTTTTAATGGGTATTTCACCTACATACAAATAATCTCCAAGGACAAGTGGAACTACATTATTCAAACCAAAATGGAAGTAAATAATGCATATGCCTCTATTTATGTGAGAATATTGAGGGCTGAAAGTAGTACTTAACAGCCGTCAACAAACTTCCCCAAGCTAACCTCTTGCTCGTCTCGAAGCAAGACATTAGGGACTTAGGTTGGTTGATCAGGAGTTGCTACGATGTTGTATTCCCAACTTATGGTAAACATACAACAAAGTATTCTACCAAGAGTTGAACAAGTTAGCAATGTTCTTACCTTTCACGTGACGACGTGGGGCATATAGCTTCACCTGCCTTAGGCAGTTGAGAGACAGAATGGTTATATAGCATGTGCATAATCACTCATACCTTGATCAGCTATCAATCCGGAGGTTTTGCAAATTTTTTCAAATGAAAATTAGAGTTCCTCAAATGATACTCTCGGATCGCTCAAAGTGTATGATTCCTCACAAAGGCATTAATGCTGCCTTTCTTCACATCCTACTCCTAATAGGCTTACGTGGAGCTGTAGGTAGGGAATAAATATGGCATACTTGTCTCTCATGTTTTGCTAAGTCAAAAACCAGATCCTTGGAAGAAACAAACATACATCCTGTCAATGTGTGATGGATACCAGCATGGCAAGGTGGATACTAGGCCCGGAAATGGGTGCTAGATATTACCATGCTTTATATGAGAAAATGAGGGATTGATGGTAAGGTGGACACTAGCCCCGGAGTAGGTACTAGTTATTACCATCTGTATGGTGGAACTCTTTCTCTTGCACATATCAATCCCTTTTTCTCCTTTTGAAATTTTTCGAGACTTGGGCTAGCTCTCTTTATTTTATTTTTGCCATGCTTTTGAGCATGCTTTTCTTTTTTTTCTCTCCTTTTTTTAGCTAGCCCCTTTGTCTCTATTGGCGATATTTGGAGAGGGATGAATGATACAAAGATACATAGAGTTTTATTTTGTGGAAGAATGCATAAGCAAAATGGAGCAAATGATGAATGCTAACTTCCAGTGTAGAAGTTTAGCATGAATGTGTACGTGATCTTGATCAAGGGAGTATGAGTTCTAACAAGGGTCACAACAATTTGACAAAGCTCAATGAGAGAACAAGCTACATATGTGGAGGCTAAGAGCTAGAATCTACATATGGCCTTGGATAGGAAATTCTCATCATTGAGGAACTCATCATGTTTTGATTTTTCAAAAAGAGAAACTCCAGATGTCAAGCATCAATAAGCACAAGATCATATCACTCTATTCTACCATATCATGTCTCACAACAACTTAGGCAAGGATCATGCTTTTTGCTACCCATAGTTTTCAAGCTAAGGTTTGAACATACAAGCCAACAAACTCAAAACTTAGGTAGGATACAAAGTGGTAAGCAAGACATACGAGAAAAATAAACAGAGCAACTATTCATCATTTCAACCATAGAGGCAAAGCATTCTTACTACGCATATCAAAGCAAACTAAGCAAACGACGATGAAAGCAAATAAATATTTTTGGTCTTTTTATTTTTGCAGATTTTTTTAAGGTTTTCATTTATAAGATATTCTAAAAACAAAGGAAGATACAAGTTACCTCAGGATGGGGGTCCTCCCCCAAGCTAGCTTCAGGCTCACTACGGAGGAGGGTAGAAGAAACCCTGACTCGCGTAGTAAGCCCTCTGCTCCTCCATGTGTCGCTGCTGAGCCTGCTGCATGGCTGCAATCCTTTCACCAGCCTGACGCTGCCACGCTGAGGCAGACTCGACATGGGTGTTCAGCGTCTCCTCCAGTCCCGTAACCTGGATGGTGAGCTCTCCCATCTGCTGCGCGAGCTGAGCATCGCGTGCAGAGGCTGAGGAGTGCCGCCAGAAGGATGAAGACGGAGGTGGACCACCGGAGCTAGAACTAGCAGGTGTAGCCCACTGAGCACCGCTCGCACTCGCCCAAGCTGCGCCACTCGCACTCGACTCGTAGGTGGGCTGATCCCAACTAGGTGCATATCTAGGGGTAACCCTGAACATGTGCCTCGCAGGGGCCCCTCCTACCACCGGTGGTGTAGCAGGCTGTGGCTGTGGCTGTGACTGCTGCCGCTGCATGTGTGCTCTCTTCGCTGCGCTTCTGGTGGACCTGCCTGAAACACTAGCACGACGGCTTTCCTCTTGTGTAACAAGGGGAATGGTTAGTGACTCCGAGCTATACAATCGAAACCCCGGGTTAGGTAACGGGATTTAATTTGCATAACCCGGAAAGAAGAAAGTCAAAGAATCATTTGGGCCTCTCTTGAGTATATGCCCTTGGATCAAGTATGCCTCATCAATGAGTGAAGGACCGAATAGGCGGCCAGAGGGGGGGGGAGTGAATGAGAGCCAATAAAAATTCTTCCCGAAGGTCGAACTCGGCCTATACCCCGATTGCCACTCCGAGTACTCGCACACACTAGAGAAGCTCTAGACTAGCCACACAAAAGCCTACAAGTCCTAGAGACAAGCCTTGAAACAAAGCGCGGAAGCACAAGACAAGAATTGAAGCACCTAGTCAATTCTGGAAAAACCAGGCGCGGACTGTCCATGCAGTACGGGCGGACCATCCGTAAGGGTACGGCGGACTGTCCGCACGGCCTGCTCAGACTGTCCGAAAAATCCACCCGAACCACCAGAGACACACCCCGAAAAATCGGACTGTCCGCGAGGGACCCGCGGACTGTCCGCACCTTCACGGACTGTCCGCCACTTAAGTTCGGACCGTCCGCAAACTCTGTGCAACCAAAACCACTAGTGCCACCAGATCAAAACACGAACACAGAAGAACTCGCGAAGAACACAAGCACTATTCAGTAGCCCGTGGACTATCCACCAAGGAGCCGCGGACTGTCCACGTGTTGCGAACAAAGCAGAAACTGCTCGACCCACGAGGGTCAACACCACAAATCCATCACCGGATCTCCCAAACGGCTAGAGCTCTTGAGACAAGATTTGGGGGAGATGTGAAGCGTCACAAGATGAAGCTATGCCCCAAAAATCTTGACCTCTAACTCATTAAATCATCGGGAATCGCGGATCACACGAACCACCACCAAGAACTCGGGCTCCGAACAAAAACTCACGAATCGAAGGTGTTTCCCAGCGTTAGAGGGGTCAAGATCAGGCACAAAGATGCGCAAGGCGTCCACCCATGATCCCCTCAAAGAAATCCGAGAGAAAACACCCTCAAATCCACGAATCGAGCGAAGAACGAAACTCCCCAAAAATAGCCCCGAAAATGACACGAAAATCACAAAGAGCTAGGAGATCACCGCAACGCCGAAAGCTTCCATACATCTAGAGGTCAGAGTCTATACAAGAATCTAGCCTAACGAAAGCAGAGGAAAAAGAAGCAGTCCAGAGCGATCTACTGGAGGAGGAAACCCTAGAGTCCAAGAGAGAGAGATGCCATCCACCTCTCCGCTATTTATACGAAGTCCACCGGAGGAGGCAAATGACCACGCTACCCCTACAACTCAAATAGAAGATACACACCCCTCAGGGGCATTTTGGTCAAGTCTTCATCGAGCGGACACGCTTCCACCGCGGACTTGCTTAGCCTCGACGCAAGTCCCGCGGTCACACCACGTGCCCCCACCTCGAAGCTTCCCAACGCTCCCGGATCACCATCTCCGTCGCATCGGGCCTCCGAACTTGGTTTTGCGGCCCAAACCAAGAAACTGTCCACCGATGGTTTTGTGGGCAAACCAACAAACCCCGCGTGCAAGCTTCGGCCTCGATCCGCTACCTTGCACCAGCCATGTTCATGACTTCAGCCCGCTAGTCTTGCACCGCACGGCTCGCACTTGACCCCAGCGGCCACCGGGTCCATCGAACCAAGCCTACATGCCTCTCCATCACCCAGAGGCCACCACGGCTAAGGCCTTTCGCGCTTGTTCTTCACCTGCACCGACACGAGTCAAACCGCAACCTGTACCTGCACACTTAGCTAAGCATCAGTCCACACAACGTTCTCAATCACTCATCACTAAGGAGCGACCCTACACTGGTCTTCAGACACACCTGGTCCTCAATCTCCCACTTGATGAGTGCATTGACAACACCCATAGTAACCATGAAAGAGAAGAAAAGAAAACAACCACGAACACAAACCTCCAAGCAAGTGATACAAACCAAGAACAAGCGAAAAAAACGATCACTCGCCAAACCAAGTCTCGGCCCCCTAAGGCAAGGGCAACAGCTCAACACAGCCGAGACAAAACAAAGCTCACAAAGAGCACACCACAAAGCACAAAACTCAGGCAAAACCAAAGGAGCTCCCCCTGCACATATGCAAACTCCCCCTGAGCAAAAGCAACCTCTTCTTCTCAATTTTTCTCCTCACGTGCAACATCTCACAAATGCATATCAATTTTCCACAAAATCTCCCCTTATCATACATATGTCCCAAAAATCTCCCCCTTGTTGACAATGCATGAATCAAGGTATATGAAAATCTTCCCCTTGTTTTCATGAAAAATGCATGTCAAAGCATGTATACAAACTACCAAGCTTCTCAAATATACAAAGAGCACAACAAAATGCTACAAATGAGACATAGAGCAAGCAAAGTAGACATGGTGTAGTTCGCACATTGCCATCAAGAAGGTAGAGACATATAAGCATGTGACGTGGCCAAAAGCAATTTTAAGCAAAATTTTTACAAAGAAACATTCATCTCATGAGCATAGCCCTATCCATGGCAATTGGAACACAAATACACTAGATCATCCAAAGTTTATACAAGATCACAAATTCTCATCACAAGATCATGGTAAACGCCCACAAGCTACTCAAGTCATGTTAAAGCCACCGAGCCATGTGTCTACTTCTTAAAACGAGACTTCTCATGGTAGACAACATGCTACGGTTTAACACCCAAGATATGAATATCAAAACATAAATACATGATTAAGAGCTCATTTTTCAAGCATAAGGCAATTCATACACCAATTTCATTTTCAAGTTTAAACATGGTACATGAATTGCCTTTGTGGCAAAAAGAAGCTTATGCTCCTCCACAAGTAAACAAATGGGCTAAACATTTACAATGACAAAAGGTCTTTGACCCCAAGCAAAGAGAACATGATATTCAAGCACAAACTAAACATGATATAGGCATTTGAGCACAAACTGAGCATAGACAGGTATCTACTCATGAGTGAAGCAATTTTATCATTTTTACAAACATAAAGCTATCTCATCATACAGATATGGCAAAACCATCAAGAGCATAGCATTCACATCACCATTTACCAAACATGCACATATCTCACATATAGCACATCAGTGATCAAAGTATATAACAGAAGCTTTTCCTAGCACAAGTGATCCAAAGATGGCTATCCTACCAGGTTTTGTACAGAAAGTAAAATGCATGCATGGAATGCAACAAAATGAAACATATATCACATATCTACATGAGAAGCTCCAAGACCCAGCTAGAAAGGAAAGCACACTCCAAGTTCACCTCGCAAGCGTGTGAAAGTGACTTGGTCATGTGGTTTGGTGAATATGTCGGCTAGCTGATCTTGGGTAGGTACATAGGACAAGGATATGTTTCCTTTCTCAACATTGTCCCTCAGAAAGTGGTATCTCACTTCTATGTGTTTCGTTTTGGAGTGAAGGACTGGGTTTGTGGCTACACTTATGGCACTGGTGCTGTCACAAAAGAGTGGAACCTGGGAGCACTCCTCACCAAAATCTCTCATAGTGTAGGTCATCCATAAAAGCTGGGAACAACAACTTGCAGCTGCTACATACTCAGCCTCTGTAGTGGACTGGGCTACACTAGATTGCTTGCGAGATGACCAAGAGACCAAAAAGAACCAAGAAACTGGCAACACACAGAGGTAGACTTGCGATCCAATCGACACCCAGCAAAATCAGCATCTGAGTACCCGTGAAGTCTGAGTGTCGAGGAGGCAGAATACCAAAGATCAAACTCAGGGGTGTAGTTCAAGTACCTGAAAATCCGCTTGACGGCCTGTCGATGTGAAGTCCTCGGTGAAGCCTGAAAATGAGCGCACAAACACACACTGAACTGTATATCCGGCCTCGTCGCCGTCAAGTAGAGGAGGGAGATGATCATGCTCCGGTACTCCTTCTGGTCCACAGGTTCGCCATCCTCATCCGCATCCAAAGCCGTAGTGGTACCCATCGGTGTAGTCAGCGGCTTGGAGTCGTTCATGCCAAACTTCTTCACCATGTCCCTGGTGTACTTTGCCTGATGTACAAACGTCCCGTCCTTGCACTGCTTGATCTGGAGTCCTAAGAAAAACTGCAGCTCGCCCATCATGGACATCTCTGCTCATGTCATCTGCAAATCTGGCAACAAGATCATGAGAAGAGCCACCAAAGATTATGTCATCTACGTAAATCTGAAAAATCAAAAGGTCATTTCCATGCTTAAGGAGAAACAGGGTCTTATCAACTGTGCCCATCACAAACCCCTTACTCAGCAAAAAGCCTCTCAACCTGCCATACCAAGCTCTAAGTGCCTGTTTCAACCCATAGAGCGCTCTCTGGAGTTTGTATACACGGTGTGGGTATCTCTCACTCTCAAACCCCGGGGGTTGCCTCACATACACTTCTTCCTCTATCACCCAATTCAAGAAAGCACTCTTCACGTCCATTTGGTACAACTTGAACCCTTTAGCCACGACAAAGCCTAGAAGGATCCTAATTGCCTCCAAACGGGCCACAGGAGCAAATGTCTCCTCATAATCTATACCCTCTTTCTGGTTGAACCCCTAAGCCACCAACGTTGACTTGTTTCTCACAACCATCCCATTCTCACCCTCTTTGTTCTTCCACACCCACTTGGTACCTATGGGACGACAATTTGGTGGTGGATCGACTAACACCCAAACTTGGTTTCACTCAAAATTCTCCAACTCCTCATGCATGGAATTCACCCAATTCTCATCAGACAAAGTGTGTCGAATATCTTTGGGCTCAAACGACGCAACAAAAGTAGAGTGAGCGAAATGAGAAGTATTCCTTGACCTCGACCGTGTAGTGGGTTCATGAAGGTCACGTATGATCGTCATTATACACGCCGGGGAGCCTCTCGCCTGGACACAATCTCACCCTCAGCAGCAGCCTCCACTCGAACAGCCTCAGTCGTAGTGGGTGTAGGGGATGGACCATCCTCGATCATCGTCGTAGTAGTGGAAGTAGCATGTACACGATCAGCCGTGGGAGCATCACCACCATCATCGTCGTCGTCTCCATCTCCATCCTTCTCATCATCAAAGATCCTCTCTCCAATCTCCTCATCACCTGCACACTCAAAAGAAGAAGAGCTACATGGCTGTGTCTCGTCGAAGGTTACCTCGCAAGTCTCCATGATTCGGTTAGTGTCAAGGTTGAGCACACGATATGCTCTAGAATGAATCGCATAACCAAGGAAAATACCATCCAAACATCTAGACTCAAACTTATCCAACTTGCCCTTCTTCAGAATGAAACACTTGCAATCAAAAGCTCTAAAGTGACTCACCTTGGGTTGTCGCCCATGCATCAGCTCATAAGAGGTCTTCTTCTTAAAGGCACGAAGGAAGATGCGATTTGAGACATAGCAAGCAGTATTGACCGCCTCGGCCCAGAAACGCCTAGGAGTCATATGCTCATCGAGCATCGTCGTGGCCATCTCACAAAGGGTCCGGTTCTTCCTCTCCACTACGCCATTCTGGCAAGCGACGTATGGAGAAGAATACCGATGATCGAGACCAAGATCATTGCAAAAGGCATCAAAATGAGAGTTCTTGAATTCCGTGCCATTGTCACTGCATATAGCTCGAATGGCATCACCATGTCTCTCATTCTCTAACCTCAAGATGAAGTCCCGAACAAAGCCAAATGTCTCGCTCTTATCCTCCAAAAAGAAAACCCAAGAGTACCTCGAAAAATCATCAACCACAACAAGAACATACCACTTCCCACCCGCAGAGCGAACACGAGCTGGCCCAACCAAATCCATGTGCAACAGCTCACAAGGTCGCTCGGTCATGACCGCAGTCAGAGGGGTGTGAGAAGCAGCAACCATCTTTCCATGCCGAAAAGAAGCACAATCCAAATCCTTCTCGAATTTCAACTTAGGCAATCCTCGGACAAGATCCAGACCACTAAAGCGGGAAAGCAACTCAAAGCTCAAGTGTCCCAACCTCCTATGCCATTAACAAAGCTCGACCGAAATGCCAGCAACAAAGCATTGAGGAGGACCAACAGACTGGGAAAAATCGGCATGAAAGATTTGACCCTCGGGGACGATCGTACAAACAAGATCGCCTCGAGAATCAAGCACACGAGAAGCGCCCGACTTAAAACGAACCTCAAAACCTTCGTCAAGTAACTGAGATACTGACAACAGGTTAAAACCATGTGACTTGACCAAAGCCACACTTCTTAAGGTCATCTTGCTACTCACCTTCACCATACCTTCAGCAAGCACTCGTCCTCTCCCATTGTCCCCGAAAGTGATGTACTCCCTCGTACTCACTGTGGTGAGGCTGGAGAACCACCCACGATATCCGGTCATATGTCGTGAGCAACCGGAGTCGATCAACCAAGAGTCCTGCAAGCCTCCCACCTGCAATAAAAAACGAGGACGAGAATGAGCAAGCGACTCAACACTGGTGTTAGTACCAAAAGAGTCAAACTAGTGTCGAGCCATTTGCTCAAAAGAAGGGTTAGCAAACTCCATCTTACCAAAACCTCTAGGCGAAGCTCTATCACGCCTACCACCGAAGAACCGTCACGTCTCACTAGAGGAGTACGTGCACCACGAGGGGGAAAATGTGGCCCGTAGTCCATCTAAGACCCAAAGCTCCGATCGTGCCTCCCAAACTCGTAACGGTCATGAGAAGGAGCACGTCGAGCCAACTCACCACGCCCAAACTCAACATGCCTATCTCTCTGAAGAAAACCACCTCCACCTCCACGAGTGGGAACTGTACACACAAACACCTCACCCCTAGGTAGAGGCCCTCTACGAGGCTCAGGCACACCATGAGGAGCGTGGTACCTGTCCTTGTTTGCCATCTCTCTAGCAAACCTCTCATCCCTCTTCCTCCTGAAACAGAACTCATCCTTATGCCCATCCCTCCCACAATACTCACAATGGAAGCGGATCGGCTGTGGTTTAGGCTTAGGCTGTGGCTTTTCTGTGGGCTTCTCAACATCTTTCTCTCCTGACTTCCCCTCAAAGACATTCCCCTGGGTGCTCACAAACCTTATAGGTTTCTGGTAGTTTTCTGTTTTGTGGGGGAACACTGGTGGGTCTGGAGTTGTATCAAGCTTGTTTCTGAGGTGGTTTGGCTTAGGTGCATATTTGTTCATGGGTATGGTGTGTGGTGGAGTAGGAATCTCTCCAATTTTCTCTTCTCCCTCACCACTCTTCTCACCACTCTTGCCAGCACCCAACGCCTGACCATCAAACCTCTTAAACTCAGCCACATCAAACTCAACTGTGGCTCATGCCCAGACAACCAACTCACCAATTTCCTAAGCTCATCATTTTCATCCTGCAAACGGTCAACATAGTGTGCAAGTTTCATGTTTTTCAAAGCATGCATTTCACAGGTAGAACATGATGTAGGAATGGGAGCTTTCAAAGTAGCCTCAAGAGAAACTATCCTAGTGTGAGATTCATCTAGCCTAGCATGCAACACAGGACAAGAAGTGCAAGCACCTAACAAAGCAGGTCTAGATTTTAATTCATCACACTCAACCCTAAGCACATCTAGTTCCTTAATAGTAGAGGCATGCTTCTCCTTGAGAGCAGTCAAGTCAGCCAAAAAAACATGGCAATCACCACAATCCACCTCATCAAAAACAACAGGAGCAAATTTCAAAGAGCCTATCTCATTTCTAGTATCAACAAGCAAGGACTCAAGCTCAACTATCTTGTCCTTAGCATCACCCAACAAAGACCTAAATTCCCTCTTCTCCTTGTTGGCCTTTCTAAGCACATCATCACGGTTATCAAGCAACACATTGAGCCTAGCATTCTCCTCTAGCAAGAAGTTCTTGGAGTTCAAATCCGAGCTGTGCTTCCCACCCTTCTTGGAGTGCGCCATGCCACAAAAGCCTCCTTGTGCGACGAAGCTGAGGCCGGTGAAGTTCTTGCCCGTGTGCCGCTTGTCCTTGCACCGATCTTGCTCTTCATCGCTGCTCGAGTCGAAAGAATCATCGCTTGATGTGGAGTCGATGTCGCTCACTCTGGCAACCATCGCTCGGGCCGTCTTCTTCTTTTACCCACTACTCTTCTTCGGCCTTCTCTCGCCCTTGTCCTTGTGCTTGTCCTTGTAGTCATTCCGGGAGCGGTGCTTGTTGTAGTCATGCTTGGGCTTGCCCTTGTAGTCGTTCTTGATCTCCATGGCTTCAGGGCATTCGACGATGAAGTGTCCGTGCTTCCTGCACCGATAGCACATCCCTGAGCTCCGCCTTGCATTCTTGCATTTCTCGTACATCCGCCCAAACCTCTTGCTCAACAAGGCGAGGTCATCCTCGCTCAGCACCTCAAAGTCCTCATCTGGCAAAGACACAAGACAAGACAAAGAGAAACCAACCGAGTTAGCATTAGACCTTGATCCTGAGACAAGAGCCAAACTATGAGGATCAATGGGGCTCTCGCTCTTGGATCTCAAGCCACGATCAACCTCTGAAGACCGGAGCTTGGAAAACAGCTCATCAAGCGACAACGTGTCATACACGCTCGACTCCTCAATGGCCTCGACCTTGGCACTCCACACAGATCTATCCAGGGCATGCAAAAGCTTGATAGCTTGGTCATGAACCGTGTATGGGAGCACTATCACATTGGCCCTCATATTGTTGACTATGCTGGTGAAGCGCTGAAACATAGCATCGGTCGACTCACTAGGGAGATGAGTGAAGTTCTAGTATGTTGACACATTTTATCCATAAATATTTCCCCTCACATTTACTAGAAAAAGGACTAAAATATGATTAGATCACCTTATTAGGTTTTACACTGACAATTTCCACGAGTTTTGGTGAATTTATAAAAATATAGGGACTATCCAGAAAAACAAGAAAACAAACAAGTCTAGAAGGCTCCAGAACACTCCCGAACTCAACGTGACTTGGCTTGTAAGAAAGAAGCATCTGGAAGGGGCAAAGACCTTCCTGGCCAAGTCAGACCCCGAGGGGGGCCCATACCAGGCCGACCGGCCTGGTGGTGGGGCCGACTGCCCCCCCTGGCGCCACCTCAGCTCCCCTTCTGAAAGGTTCTTCCACCGCCTATGAGAAGCAATCTAAACCGTATATTAGGTCGGTTTGATCCTACGGCGGCAAGGCACCTCCTCAGGACTATATAAATCAGCCCCCTGACCCCAGGGTGGAGGGCAATTCATTCTACCAGATCATTAATGCCTACCTGTGATAGAAGCTCTAGGTTAGAATTAGAGTTGGAGAGTTAGTATCAAGTTGAGAGATTAGAGCCATGATCTATTCAGATCTAGCTAATCTTGTTCGAGAGAATTAGAGTGCAGTAGAGGCGGAGTTGAGGGAAGGCCCGGACCTGTCGGTGTCTCCTCTTCATCTTCTTCCTCTGGGATCGACTCCATTGGAGCCTGATCTTGAGACCTTATGGAGAGATCAACTTCTTATTCAAGTGAGTAATATTGTTATTATTGTTCTTACGGTTCATAACTCTTTATGAGTACTTTAATTCCTGTCGCTCTTGAGTTAAAGTTGCATCTTTAGTGTAAGCATAGTGCTTAGACTAGCTAGCTTGTGAATACCTTCTATATTCCGGATCGTGTGGTAGAAGCGGGAAGTGACCTTGTTCCCATCTGTCCTTTGCAGTCCACCTCCCGTCTATAGAAACCATAGGACTCCCCCCATAGATTGTCGGGAGATTCCCTTTCTTAAGTGTGTCATCAGACAATCCCCCATAAGAACAATATAAACATAGCTTGTGCGAGTAAGAACTAGACATCCTTAAGTTTTCCTTATCTCTCTTTCTATCAAGTCCTTGATAACTGCTCAGGGATTAGTTATATACCTCAGACCACTCTCCCTACCTTTCTCCCTGTGGATTCGATATTTAAAACCCTCTTCCCGGGTGAAGTGCTCACCGGTATCCGTTCGCTTGCGGATTATCCATCATAATATTTCCGTAGGTTTAACAAATACCAACAAGCATTTCTGGAGCCGTTGCCGGGGAGAACGGTTAAGAGAGAACTCGTGAGTATAACTATATCTTGTACGTATACTTTTATCTTTTCCTTTTTAGTTTTAGATTTTATCTTTTCTACTGTCCCTATGGATACTATCCTCATTAAAGACTTTTCGGCACCCTCAAAGCTCAGCCTTAGGCCCATACCATCATCGAAGCCAATCCTATCTGATGCCTATGAGCTGCGCCCACGGTTAATAGAGATGGTCCAAACCAACACTTTCTAAGGAATAGAAGACGAAGACCCTTATCATTATCTCCAACAGTTCGAACAAACTTGTGACTGCCTTCATATTGAGGGTATGTCTGACGAGACCATCCGTTGGAAGCTTTTTCCATTCACATTGAAAGGAAAAGGTCGCCAATGGTATGACAGAATCAAAGAGAAGAAGAAAGGCGATTGGGGAACTCTCCGTGCGGATTTCTGCATGGATTTCTACCCTTTATCCAGAGTAGTCAACCTTAGAACCAAGATCATATCCTTCAAACAGGGGGATAGTAAGTCTATGAGTTCATCCTGGGAACGTTTTGAACTCCTTTACAAATCCGGACCAGATCTAGGCCTTCAAGACCATATTCTCCTTCAACATTTCTATATTGGTCTTAATAAGGAATCTAGAGCCTACTTAAATACCTCCTCACATGGATCATTCATACACCTTACATCCAGTGAAGCTAGAACTATCCTAGAGAACATTCTAGCCAGCACCAATGATGATCCATTAGAAGAGAAAACTTTAGAAGAAGAGATTCCAGAGATAGCTACACCAGAACCTATGCCAGAATCATCTCAACCTATAGCTATCCAACCAATAGAGTCACCACAAGAAGAAATTCCTCTACCTAATTTTATTAATGATATCGAGGATGATTTATTTTCTGATTTTGGAAACACCTCGAATTATCATAAAGAGAAGAGGTCTCAAAAGTACAAATCATTTCACATGAAGAGATAGACCCTTTTGAGCAACCCTTCTCAACAAAGCACACTGTGGAGCTTGCATCCATCATGAGTGGGGAATGGTTAGAAGAGTCAGAGCTTTCCTCTGACATGGTCCGTTTGGATTCACCTTCTATACCAATTCAATGCATAATCAATGGAACCCCCTTTGATGCCCTTTATAATCCAGTTGTGGGAATCAATATAATGGCCTTATCCTTTTTCTATCAGTTTATTAAAAACACGCCATTATCTCCAACAACAAAATTATTAAAGTGCTCCTCAGGTCAAATTATTCAAAGTTCAGGAATTCTTTATGTCATACCCGTTTCGGTAAACGACATGCCAATTCACCTGAGCTTCTACATTTTTGATATTAAGGAGTTTGACCTTTTAATAGGCCATCCTTTGGAAAGACTCCTTAAAGAAGGACACACAGGGAAACTTGATATTTGCCTAGGCAAAACTATTAAAGTTCCCTTACACTTCGCACATTCGATCCATACTAAGATTGAACCCAGTCCAGAACCAGACCCAATGGAAGAGGTGAATGAAGCATCTCTAGAACATTTCGTAGAAGCTAAAAAAATCCTACAGAATCTGAACCCCTCGATGAATTCAAGGAAACCTCGAGACCTCCCATTGAACTTAAACCATTACCACCTGGTCTTAGATATGCCTTTTTGCACAATGATCCTGAGTATCCTGTGATCATTAATGACAAACTCACTCAGGAAGAGACTCATAGGCTGATAACTATCTTAGAACAACATTGCTCAGCCTTTGGCTACTCACTCCAAGACCTTAAGGGCATCAGTCCTGCCCTTTGCACACATCGCATTCCTACAGACCCTGATGTTCTACCATGTAGAGAACCCCAACAAAGACTCAACAATGCGATGAGAGAGGTAGTGAAGAAAGAAGTTCTGAAACTTTTACACGCTGGGATTATATATCATGTGCCAATAGTGAGTGGGTGAGCCATGTGCAAGTCGTGCCTAAAAAGGGAGGCATGAGAGTTGTGAAAAATGAGAGGAACAAATTAATTCCTCAAAGAACTGTCACTGGTTGGTGTATGTGCATAGATTATAGGAAACTCAATAAAGCCACGAGGAAAGATCACTTTCCACCGCCCTTCATTGTTGAAATGTTAGAGCGGTTGGCAAATCACTCTTTCTTTTGCTTTCTTGATGGATATTCTGGGTATCACCAAATCCCGATCCATCCCAGTGACTAGAGCAAAACCACTTTTACATGTCCTTATGGAACTTATGCTTATCGTAGAATGCCTTTTGGACTATGTAATGCTCCAGCTTCTTTTCAAAGATACATTATGTCTATATTCTCTGATATGATTGAAGAGATCATGGAAGTTTTCATGGATGATTTTTCTGTATATGGAAAAACTTTTGATGATTGTCTAGAAAACTTAGATAAGGTTTTGCAAAGATGTGAAGAAAAGCACTTAGTCCTTAATTGGGAAAAATGTCATTTCATGGTTAGAGAAGGAATAGTGCTAGGCCATCTAGTTTCTGAAAGAGGAATTGAGGTAGATAAAGCTAAGATAGAAGTAATTGAACAACTACCTCCACCTGTTAATGTCAAAGGAATCAGAAGTTTTCTTGGCCATGCTGGTTTTTATAGAAGGTTTATAAAGAATTTTTCTCATATTGCTAGACCTCTTACAAACCTGCTAGCTAAAGATGTTCCCTTTGACTTTGATGATGCTTGTCTTAAATCTTTTGAAACTCTGAAAAATGCTCTTATTTCTGCACCCATTATTCAACCCCCTGATTGGTCTTTACCTTTTGAAATTATGTGCGATGCTAGTGATTATGCTGTGGGGGCTGTTTTGGGGCAAACAAAAGACAAGAAACATCATGCCATTGCTTATGCTAGTAAAACTTTGATGGGACCTCAACTTAATTATGCCACAACTGAAAAAGAACTGCTAGCTGTTGTTTGTGCCATTGACAAGTTTAGATTTTACTTAGTAGGAGCAAAAGTTATTGTTTACACTGATCATGCTGCTTTAAAATATTTTCTCACTAAGAAAGATGCTAAACCTAGATTAATAAGATGGATTTTGCTGCTCTAAGAGTTTGACTTAGAAATAAAAGATAAGAAGGGAGTAGAGAATTCTGTTGCCGATCATTTGTCTAGAATGTATTTTGAGAAACCACAGGAACTACCCATCAATGACTCAATGAGGGACGACATGCTCTATCGGATCGCCCGGTCTGAGCCCTGGTACGCAGATATTGTTAATTTTATGGTTGCAGGGTATGTACGACCAGGGGCCGACAAGAAAAAGCTCATTACGAGAGTCGCCATCACCTGTGGGATGAACCATACCTCTTTCGAGTATGCTCTGACGGGTTACTCAGGAGGTGTTTACCGGCAGAAGAAGGAATGAAGATCATTGAGAAGTGCCACTCATCACCATATGGAGGTCATTATGGAGCTTTCCGCACACATGCAAAGATCTGGCAAAGCAGATTTTTCTAGCCAACCATGTATCAAGACACAAAAGATTTCGTACGAAGGTGCAACTCCTATCAGAGGCACGGAAACATCAATTCCAGAAATGCCATGCCACTGACGACCAACCTTCAGATCGAGCTCTTTGATGTCTGGGGAATTAACTACATGGGACCATTCCCAAAGTCCGGAAAATACGAGTACATCTTGGTGGCAGTTGAATATGTCTCCAAGTGGGTTGAAGCCCTGCCATGAAGATCTGCTGACCACAAGAGCTCAATAAGGATGTTTGAAGAGACAATATTTCCAAGATTCGGTACACCAAGGCTAGTGGTAAGTGATGGAGGATCTCATTTCATTGATAAGCGCTTCGAGAAATACCTCTCGGACCGTGGGATCCAACACAATGTTGCTACTCCTTACCACCCGCAAACAAGTGGTCAAGCAGAGACGTAAAATAAGCAGATCAAGAAAATTCTACAGAAGATGGTGGACCAAATGGGAATAAAATGGAAGGACAAGCTACCTGAAGCACTCTGGGCTTATCGGACAGCCTATAAGACTCCCATTGGAATGTCTCCCTACCAATTGGTTTACGGGAAAACATGTCACTTGCCGGTTGAACTAGAATTCAAGGCTCATTAGGCAATCAAGAGATGGAACATGGACTTTGAAGCAGCCAGAACAAAACGGAAAATGCAACTGTCCGAGTTAGAAGAATGGAGAGAGAAGGCATACCACAGTGCCAAGATCTACAAGGAAAGAACCAAAAGATGGCACGACAGGAGAATCATGAAGAAGGAATTCAACCCAGGCGATCAGGTATTACTTTATAATTCCAGGGTACGACTCTTTGGGCACGGGAAGTTACGAAGCAAGTGGGACGGGCCGTACAAGGTGGTGAGTTCATCGTCACACGGGGCCGTCACTCTTCAAGACAACGAAGGTACGTTATTCAAGGTAAATGGTCAACGCCTTAAAATATTTTTTAGAGCGCAATAAAGAGTCTCAAGATTTAGATGTGATAGAATTCTTTTATTTACCTAAGAATATTAATTTTAGTCGCTAATGGGCCAACTTAGGGTTTTTAGGGATCAGCACACGGCTAGAGCACCCCACGCCGAAGAGCGTCGTGAGGCGACACGGTGGGAGGCCGATCGGCCTCCTCACTGGGCCGATCGGCCCCTATCCACCTCCTCTCGCCGCCAGCTTTCACCCATGCTACCTCTTAGGTGTTTAGATTTTGAAAAACCACTTTCGGGGATCTTTTTCGCGATATCCCGCTGCCATTCCAGCCTAGGTCAACCCCTCGTGCAAGTTCACGACCGATATATAACCAAGGGCAGACCTCTCCTTTTTCTCATCTAAACCTCCCAAGTAGCAGCCATGGCCGACAAACAGCTTGTTCCCTACAACAAAGAAGCCAAGGCGATCACCCCCTTTGTGAAGGAAGCAAAGCTGCTTGCCGTCATACCACCTGATCGCATCCCTCTCCCGCCTGTTCCACCTAGTCGTCCACGTTCGCCGCCACCGCCTGAAGGAAGCAAGCAGGTGATGTACGCTCAGCCGTACGATCGCCGCCGCGGAGCAGCCCTGAAGGAACCGATCTGTGTTCCTAGCTACATGGACCGGCAGGAGCCCAGAGATGGTGAGCGACTCACCAAGGTGCGCATGGACATGCACGGCAAGATGAGAGTGCACAAGTACACGACAGCTCCTCTAGGCCGTGTCGTCATTGACGGAATCCGCGCTAAGGAATTGCAGATTAAAAGGATTCCTGTCATCGAGGCCAGCCAGCGGATGCCACAGAAGCAGAAGACCAGAAAGACGGTAGCTGAGCTTGCGCAGGAAGTAGCATCTCTTGCAGGGACTTGCAAAGAGATCCATCGTGTAAATAGCTCCCTCACCAAAACCGTCCTCCATCTGCTAAAAACAAAGAAGCATAGGGACGAAGAGGGAGATGCTAGCCGCGACCCGAAGAAGGGCAAGGGCCCTTTGTAAGCACCATAGTTAGAGAGCACATTAGTCTTAGCTAGTTCAATTTAGTTAGTTTGCTTAAATAGTAGGAGTTGTGTAATAAAGTGCTCTCTCTCTTATCAATGAAGTGATCCACAAGTTGAGTCATAATTCTATCTATATTTTCTGGATATGTTTTTGTCTCCACCATGCTGTGTATGCAAGATAACAGAAAACAAGTGTGAGGGAGAAAAATCGATGACCAAACGGCATCTTCCACGACCAAAATCAAGAAAAAACGGAAAAAGAACGGAACCATCGACTCACACGACGAAACGCACCCTGAACCACGGCAGGGGGAGGCTGGTCGGCCTCCTCCCTGGGCCGGTCGGCCTGCTATGGGGCCCACTTTGGCCACGTTTCGTCCACCACTCGGTTTGCTTCGTGAACTTTTTTAAATTTTTGCAAATTGCTTTCCGTTTCGAATTAAAACAAAGATGCCCTGTTATGATATGCTTTCCAAAAAATGTCTTGTTAACCTAAAGGATAAAGTTTTGCATATTTGTTCTCCTAGAAATATTTGTTGCTTTTGGGATGCTTAGAATAAGGTTAGAATAATGAGAACCATCTTTCTTTTATCTTGTCTCTGGAGAGTTCTTTATTTCAAAAAGATTAAAATCATTAGCTATGCTTCTCCTTTGTGATCAATAATATTTCCCAGCAGAGTCTTAGTAATCATTGAAAATAAATTTAATTTAATTGCTGCTTACTTGTATTGAGCTTTGTCAAATCTACGACCCATGTTGAAGTTTTGTCTAAGTCTAAGATCAAGATCACGTACACTGCTTTCACTAAAGTATCCATGCTCTAAATTTTTGATCCCTACCTCCCATAAATTTTATCGTGAAAAAGGTACAGCTATAAAAAAGCCAAAGATCAGAGAGAAAAGTGAGAGAGAGGAGAAAATGGACAAGTGTTCTATAGGTCAGAAGAACCCCCTCTCTGAAAAAGAAAAAGGCAAAAATAAGAGAAGAAAAATGGACATGTGTCCGAGGGTGAGTAGGGCCCACTTCTCTAATAAAAGTGAGAGAGTAATAATGGACGCTTGTCCGAGGGTGAGTAGAACCCACCTCTCCACAAAATAGCTAAATACCTTGTCAAAAAAAGGGAAAAAGATAGAGGATTCTAAAAAGTCAGAGCAGTGGTTTTAAAGTTGACACACTCACATATCTTGATCTATGACTCATGACATACCTCTCCATGGATCCGGTTTTGACTCGGCAATATATTTTGAGACAAATTTTGAGAGTATCACAAAGGAGTAAGTAAAGCTATACTTTGAAATAAATGCTCTGGTGAGGATATGATATATTTTGAGAGTATCACAAAGGAGTAAGTAAAGCTATACTGTCTTTTCAAAACTTATTCAAAAGCTCTCCATTGACTTGATTTAAGAAATAAAGGTAATTTGTTTCTAACTGTTTCATGCTCAAATATCCCATAAGTGCAGGTATGACTAAGGAGTATGATTATGTTGATTCTTTGTCTCTACGGTTGTTAGACCATCCTTTTATCAAGGACGAGTAAAAGCCTAAGTGTGGGGGAGTTTGTTGACACATTTTATCTATAAATATTTCCCATCACATTTACTGGAAAAAGGACTAAAATATGATTAGATCACCTTATTAGGGTTTACACTGACAATTTCCACGAGTTTTGGTGAATTTATAAAATTACAGGGACTATCCAGAAAAACAAGAAAAGAAACAAGTTTAGAAGGCTCCAGAACACTCCCGAACTCAACGTGACTTGGCTTGTAAGAAAGAAGCATCTGGAAGGGGCAAAGACCTTCCTGGCCAAGGCAGACCCCGAGGGGGGCCCACACCAGGCCGACCGGCCTGGTGGTGGGGCCGACCGCCCCCCCTGCGCCACCTCAGCTCCCCTTCTGGAAGGTTCTTCCACCGCCTATGAGAAGCAATCTAAACCGTATATTAGGTCGGTTTGATCCTACGGCGGCAAGGCACCTCCTCAAGACTATATAAACAGGCCCCCTGACCCCAGGGTGGAGGGCAATTCATTCTACCAGATCATCAATGCCTACCTGAGATAGAAGCTCTAGGTTAGGATTAGAGTTGGAGAGTTAGTATCAAGTTGAGAGATTAGAGCCATGATCTATTCAGATCTAGCTAATCTTGTTCGAGAGAATTAGAGTGCGGTAGAAGCGGAGTTGAGGGAAGGCCCGGACCTGTCGGTGTCTCCTCTTCATCTTCTTCCTCTGGGATCGACTCCATTGGAGCCTGATGTTGAGACCTTATGGAGAGATCAACTTCTTATTCAAGTGAGTAATATTGTTATTATTGTTCTTACGGTTCATAACTCTTTATGAGTACTTTAATTCCTGTCGCTCTTTGATGAGGACATCCTCCACTATTACCCGTTGGCAAAGATGCAACATAAATGGGCCATGTGGCCCAGTTGTAGTCGGGCGGCGACCGTGTGAGCCTCATTATCCCACCTTGCTTAGCTTGGGAGGAGGAAGCCACCTTAAAGGGGAGAGCCACCCTTCCCCTAACGGACTAGTCTTTTGGGGTGATTGGGCCTATCCCCGAAGGGGCACCCTTGAGTTGCGGTTCAGCGATTGCATTGGCACTTCGGGCTTGCTCGTCATAGTCGGATCGTGAGGGTCGGAACCTCAGGTGTGCGAATGCTAAACTGAGTAATCGGTGCATCGGGCTTGCCATAATCCAATCCCACCTGGACCAGACTCATCACTCTTGAGTTAAAGTTGCATGTTTAGTGTAAGCGTGGTGCTTAGACTAGCTAGCTTGTGAATACCTTCTATATTCCGGATCGTGTGGTAGAAGAGGGAAGTGACCTCGTTCCCGTCTGTCCTTTGCAGTCCACCTCCCGTAGGACTCCCCCTGAGAGACATGGGTACCCATGGGTCCCCACCGACCAGGGTCTCAGCCGTCCCCGACAGGCGGGCCCGACCTGCCAGAAGACCCGCCGACCTGTTAGTGGGCCCTGCCCGACTTGGCATGCGGGCCCAAGGACGTAAAGATACTTGGTGTACAAGACAAGACAGTCCAGCTCGGATAAGTTTTCCCTATTGTAACCGACTAGGATAGATGGAAACCAACTTGTAGCCCAAGGTCGTCGGCCAATATAAGGCGGCCTGGGGCACCCTCCTCTAGGCAGATCTCTGTGGCATAATTCCACCACCAAACTGGACGTAGGGTTTTACTCTCCGAAGGCCCGAACCAGTATTAATCGCTGTGTTCCCCGTGTCTCACCGAGATTTCCGTGTACAGCCTGTGCATAACCACCTACGCTCTTAGATCCTGATCCTCTCTATTAACCTGCAAACCTCTAGGGTAACCCCGTAGCGGATCTGTCTAGGTCTCACCCCCTGACAGTTGGCACGCCAGGTAGGGGTGATCGCGAGCTCGCTGTGCAGCATGGTGGCCGGACCCAGCGTCCTCTTCGGCGACGACACGGAAGACTCCCTCACGGCGCGCTAGAAATTTTCCGTCGATAAGCACCCACCCACCCGCACCTTCGACCTGTTCACGATTGCCGATCTCATCGATCCGGTAAGTGGCAGCTACGTCAACATCGTCGACGACATGATTCAGCAACTCAACGAGATTTTTTTTCGTTCTGTGTTGCTACCCTCGGTTGATTGGGCATGGCGGTGCAAGCCCCTGTGCTGTCGACTTTCCACGATCGTCAGCGATACGGTCTGCCGTATACGCATCTGCGTCAAGCCAGTACCCAGGACTCCATGTCCGTCCCGTATGAAAAAAAAGAAGAAGAAAAATCCATCCACAGAAGCGGTCATCAGGGAATATTTCTTTTCTCTATCCGATCTCAATTAAGTGCTTTTCCTTTGATTGGCTAGCAATTTCTATTCTAATCTATTTTCTTTCCCTAATGATGGTGCATGCATGGTTGCGTTGCTGTATCATACGACCTGCAACACAGAGTTGTTCCGTGGCTTTGGATCAGAGCTCGAAGCTCAAGCGTGGAGATAAGACGGATCACAGTTTACCCACATGCTGGCCTTGTTCGGCGCACGGCCGCCGCGGCACATCGACCTGCCCTACGGCCATCAAGCACCAGATCGAGGCAGCGCCGACTGTCGGTGTTTTAACCCGGCAACCTACCAAGGGGAGTATGCGAGGTAGACGTTTGTGGCCTCACCGAGATCGGGAACTCGAAGGAGAGACACGCGGCACACAATTTAGACAGGTTCGGGTCACTAGGTGCGTAATACCCTACGTCCTGTATGCTGCGTAGCTCTGGATTGATTGGGTGTGTTTACAAGATGATGCGGATGAAGAGATAGGGGTCCCTGCCTCGCCTTATATAGTCCGGGAGGCAGGGCTACAAGTCGGTTTGCCAGAGGAGTACTAGTCGTGTACGGCTAGGAGTACTCTACATGGATCCGGACATGTCTAGCTTCCTAACCGAGTACTAATCCTCTGTAAGCCTTGTGCTCCACGCCAGCAGGTGCCGTGTAGCCCAAGTCGGGTAGTCCCAGGGGCCCACGGAGTAGTCAGTCCCACTACCCACCCATGTAGTGGGCCCAGGGATGTCCGTACGACAAGCCCCCGAGTACTTTGTAGTCGAGCAGGATGTCTTCGAGTAATCTTGACGGCCTTGGCGAGTAGTCCTTGAGCGTCCCCAAATTCCACAAGCCGAAAGTCCTCAAGAATGCTTGAATCATCCCGAGCCTGGAAGGTACTCCAGCTAATCTTTGAGTAGTCTTGAAGTCTTCTCGAGTAGTTCCCAAGCGTCCCCGAGTGCTTCTCTCGAAGGTCTTCAATAGTACTCGTGTTGTCTTGATGAAGAACCATATGGAAAATGCGATTCGGAGAATCGCATTCCATATGGAATGTAGCCCCGAGCCTTAGGTCGAATCGCAGATTCAAGCTGAGGGTCAATCTGAAGTTCTGCCAATCGTATCCCGAAAAATCCAGAGAAAAAACCGAAGGACACATGGCACGGAGCCCCCGAGCCTTGAGTTGAGTACTTTCTCTCGAATTGAAGGATCATCTTGACTGTAGAATGTGTCCTGAGTGGGATCTGGATCTGATGTAGCCCACTGCATCCGTCGGACATAGTCGAGCCCCCGAGACTGAGAGCGTTGAGTACTGGAATGTGAAAGGTCAGGCTGCCGCCGCTGAGTCACCCGTCTGCCGCTTATCTGCCCGTCTGGAACTGAGCCGCCCGACGGCTTATAAATAGCCGGTGAAACCTTTAGGGTTTTTTTACTCCCAACGACAGCATTCCCACAGATTAGATCTGAGAGACTGCCCCCTCTGCTCCTCTGCTGCCACCGCCGCCGCAAGTGTAGATTAGATCTACTTGCGCCCGCTGCCGCAGTCCGCCCACCTCCGTAGCCCCTGAGCGAATGCGAGTGAAGACACCCATAACTTGGAGGATGAAGGCTTCCCCGGCAAAAAGCTCGAAGACCGGCGCGTCGAAGAAAAGGAGCCGCGATGAGGCCCGAGATGCCGGCCAGTCGTCGTCGTCGCCGCCTGCCTCCCCTCGCCCCAATCTGGTAAAGGAGTGGAAGAAGGCGAAGTTGAAGACCGAGGACCTCCTCGCCTTGGTCAACAGCGGATTCCTCCGTGAGAAGGAGATAGATTTTTGGCGCACCACCACTGGAGACCCGTACCTGATGGAGAAGAATCCGGACGAGATCCCGTTTTTCGCGCGGTTCGTGGAGCGTGGACTCGCGCTGCCGGCCAGCGACTTCTTCAAGGGGATGCTCAGGTACTATGGTATCGAGTACCTCAACCTCAACCCCAACGGAATCTTCCACACTTCCATCTTCGTGCATTTCTGTGAAGCTTTTTTGGGGATTAAGCCCCACTGGATCTTGTTCTGGAAATTCTTCCGGGTGAAGCCGCAACCGAGCACTGATGACCCACGAGTAGTCGGAGGCATCGGGATTCAGATGCGTGAAGACGCCACTGGCCAGTACCTGCCGTACAAGCTCATCGATTCCAACCAGGACTGGAAGGCGAGGTGGTTTTATATCACCAACCACCACCCCGAGCTGCCGAAGCCGAGCGGGCGTCAACCGAAGCATGCGCCGTGGTGGAACACGGAGCCCACCATGCAGGAGGGCATTCAACTACCCCCGCTGCTGAACAAGATCAAGGCCTTGCGGGAAGCCAGACTGAGGGCCGAACATGTGGCCTTCAGTTTCATGAAGAGGAAGGTGCAGCCACTGATGGCGCGAGACACCCTCGGGTACCAGTACACCGGCGATGAAGATACGTCCCGGATGCCCGGCGAACAAATTGACGATGATGTCATCATCGAGAGACTAGGCAAGATCTTCAAGGATATGCCCCCGTACACACCGTGCCCGGTGCCAGAGTACTCCGCGGCACGGCCGCCAAACCAGGTAAGTAGTCGTGACATAAGCCCCCGAGTACTAATTGGCTTGAAGTAGTCGTCTCATGCCTGCTTGATGTTGTAGGACGATGTGCAGAAGTACGTTTCCACCCCACCCTCCCCTCCGCGACTTGAGGGACAAGCGCAGGGGAAGGGGGAAACCAAAGCGAAGGAGCGTCGCGAAGTCGGTGAAGGCGACGATGCCGTCGTTATTGAAGACAGCTCCGATGACAAGGATGAAAAGACGCTGCAACAGCGGTTCTAGCTCCGCTCAAGGTTCAGCCAAGCTGGGATGCCAAACATCCTGGTCATCGAGAAGCCATCTAGCCTGGAGACTAGGTTGCCGGCGCCGCCTAGGAAGCCGCGCAATGTGGGGCAGAAATGCGCCGTGAAGAAATTGAAGCTGTCAGAGGCCGCCAGGCCGGAGGTGAGTAGCACGACTAGTTTAGTCGAGTACTGCCGATAAGTAGTCTGTTGCTGACAATATGAATTGTATTGCTGCAGGACATCCCCTCCTCGGATCCCGTTGATCAGGGTGATGAGGATGTCTGGGAGACAGTGGGGGCAGCAGCTGAAAGGAGCATTAGCCCGCCTCCGGCTACTGAAGATGTCGTGCCAGAGGGGGTGCAACAGCAGGCTGGCTCCGTGGAGCCGCATGCGCCAGCTGAAGAAGCCCAAGACCCACATCCGGCTGCAACTGTGGAGCAGCTAGAGGAGACCCCTGTGGCGGCCGGAGCTACAAGCGAGGCTGGCATAGTTGATATCCACGGACTTGTCGTGGGATGGTGGGGAGGCCAGCACTCCAGCCGATGGAGAAGACCGTTCGGCAGAGGTGCGCGAACCCACGCCACCACCTCAAGCTGGAGCCGCAGTAGAGCCGATGCTTAAAGAAGCTACTCTGGTTGAAGGTACACATCCAACCACCACGAGTAGTAATTTTGAAGAGTAGTCGTAGCTGTTGTCTGACTTGTTGAATTGATCCTGACAGGAGCACAAGCCGAGGGAGCTATGATCCCTGAGGTGGTAGCCATGGAGACGGCTACTGTGGAGATGGAGTCCACGGAGTCGGTTGTTGAGGCGGCGACAAAAACAGCCCCCGAGCCGGGGACTACGGTAGCCCCCGAGCTGAGCGCGGAAGAGCGGGTTGATCCGCACCCCGAGGTGAGTACTGACGTCGTCGTCCGCGAGGCGGTGATAGAAGAGGCTGCGCCGCTTCGCTCGTCGCCCATGCCAGAGATAGGATCTTCAAGCCACGGAGGTCTTGAGTTGCTAGACGATGATCTCATTGACCTCGCCTTTGTGTCGCTGGGCATGGAGTCGTGGCGCCGGACAAAGAACTGGATCAAGGTATGCTGCGAATACCTTGAGTTCACTTGCCTTTCTGAATGTTGAGTACTGACCAGCTGCTGTGTCTTGCGCAGGGCTTGTTGGAGAGATCTCGTCAGAAGACCGATCTTCTGAAGGGATATGGTGACACCGTCCTCCGCGCCGAGGCTCTGGAGAAGGAGCTAGAGAAGTCAAAGAAGCACTCCGCGTTGCTCCAGTCCAAGCTCGATGGTGCCTTCACCCAATACCATAACGAAGTGCAGGAGATGGAGGCGAAGAGGGACGACTTGATCCAGAAGAACAAGTCATTGCGCCAGAAGAACAAAGGTATGTCTTCCGCCAAAGCCACAGGGTACTTATTGTAGTACGTGTGAGTAGTCTGACCTTGCGTCGAGTTGTCTGCAGATCTTGAGGCAAAGGTTGACCAGCTGAAGGCATCTGAGACGGACCTCAAGAACGTCATGTACCGCGAAACCGACAAGAGAGAGGTACTTGAACATGAGTACGCTCAGTTGCGCCATGAGTGTATCAAGCACATGGAGCTACGTGAAGCCTCAGACCGTGACCTTGTCAATTATTATAAATCTTTGCAAAAGCTCAATGAAGACTGCGAGAAGCTTCGAGGTCAGCTGAAGGAACTCGAAGAAGCTGCGCTGCCCATCGCGAGGCTGCTGGTGCCACATCCAGGCGGACCCAAGATAGCCCCTCTAGTAGACAGGCGGAAGGAAGCCCTCGGGCGCTTGGCGACATACGTCAAACATCTGGCGAAATCTATCCCGAACTAGGTGCTGGCATACATGAAGTCGTACTTCCCAAAGGCACTGGTGGATGTGGTAGCTGGTGGTCTTGCGGCGAACTGTTCCGATGAGCAGTACAAGACTCTCCTGGAAGAGATGGCGCCCATTGCGGAGCAGGTGGCGGAGAAGCTGAATCTCTAATAGATGTACCTGTAGAGGTAGCTTAGAGTAGTTGATGTAAGACAAACAAAGTAGTCAGAGACTTGTTTGAAATATCAATGAAGTTCGCCCACTGCTTGTATTGTAATGAGTACTCGTTGCTGCCACTTGCAGCAAAGTGTGCGGAGTACCAGGCCGTGGGAGATGTGGTGAGTAGTAGTACTCGGTAGATTCTGCCTAGTTGGAAGGCACAGTAAACAAGTTGAGTAGAATCAAGCTTTATTACTGATGAAGAAGTACACCTGGATGGTCAGAGCCGTTTACAGATGAGTAGTCGCCAGGACCCGTAGGCCGCCTACGGCTAAGTGGTGCTAGGGCCCTTAAGCCGCTTACAGCTGAAGATCTGTTAGTAGCCGTATAGGCTGGATCTAGGGTACATGGTCTGTAGACCGCCGCCAGAGTCCTTCTGCTCTGAGCAGCCCAAAATTCGTTAGTAGCCGTTGACGCTGGATTTTGGAGAAGAGTAGTCCGTAGACTAGTGCTAGGACCGAGAGGCCACTTATAGCGAAGAGTCCGTGAGTAGCCGTGTAGACTTGGACCCGTAAATGAGTAGTCGAGCGACTACACGTAGAAGCGACACAGTTGGTCGACATTCCACGAGTTGTTGATGTCGTCGCCTTCAAGTGTTTGGAGGCGGTATGAGCCAGGTCCGGTCACCTTGGAGACTGAGAAGGGACCTTCCCATGGCAAGCTGAGCTTGTGTAGCCCGTCCGTGTTCTGGATACGACGGAGGACTAGATCGCCGACGTTGAAGGAGCGTTCCTTGACGTTGCGATCGTGATAGCGACGGATACCCTCTAGGTACCTTGCTGACTGGACGAGAGCAGCGCAGCGGGCTTCTTCGAGGCTGTCGATATCAACCCGTCTGCTGTCTTCTGAGATGCCTTCGTCGTATTGTTCTACTGTCGGGGATTCTCACGTCACGTCGGCGGGTAGAATAGCTTCGGAGCCATAGACCAGGAAGTAGGGCGACTGCCCTGTTGGCTTGGTAGGTTGAGTACGAAGCCCCCAGAGTACGAAGCCCCCAGAGTGCGTTGGGTAGTTCCTTGATCCACTTGCCTCCTTCGGTGTTAGCTGCGTCGTGCAATTGCTTCTTGAGGGCGTCGAGTACCATCCCGTTGGCGCGCTCGACTTATCCGTTGGCGCATTGGTGGGCGACTGAGACGTACCGGACATCGATCTCGTTGTTCTCGCAGTACTCCCAGAACTGGTGATTGTTGAAGTTGGAACCCAAGTCTGTGATGATGCGATGGGGTAGCCCGTAGCGATGCACGAGTTCATCCAAGAAGTCGAGTACTCTATCAGCCTTTGGGCGGGTGACCGTCTTGACCTCGATCCACTTAGTGAACTTGTCGATGGCCACCAAGACTCTGTTGAATCCTCCTAGCACAGTTGGCAGAGGCCCAATCATGTCGAACCCCCAGCAGGCATAGGGCCTGGTTGGTGGTATGGTAACTAGCTTGTAGGCCGGGACGTGTTGCTGCTTGGTGAAGAATTGACGTCCTTGGCACTTTCTGACGAGTTCTTCAGCGTCGGCCAGAGCTGTGGGCCAGTAGAAGGCTCGTCGGAAGGCTTTGCTCACCAGCGTGCGAGAAGACGCGTGGTTGCCGCAGACGCCCTTGTGGATCTCCTCCAAGATGTCCTTGCCTTCATCCCGAGGTATGCACTTCATGAGTACTCCAGAAGTGGCACCCCATCTGTAGAGCTTGTCTCCGACGAGTACGTAGGTCTTGGCTCGGCGGACGAGTTGTTCGGCCATGTTCTTGTCAGAGGGAACCTTCTACTCGCGGATGTAGTCGATGAAGGGTTGTCTCCAGTCCACGTCGATCATTAGGACCTCCTGACCGGGCTGCGGTGGCATAGGGTCAGTGGTCGTTGGCACCGGCTCCGGGATGGATGGCGCGTGAAGCTCGTGGACGAAGACTCCGACGGGTACTTGTGCGCGAGTAGAACCAAGCTTCGACAGGACGTCCGCTGCAACGTTGTTGTCGCGGACGACATGGTGGAACTCGAGACCACAGAACTTGTTCTCGAGCTTGCAAACTTCTAGACAGTAGGCATCCATGTTCTCCTTGTTACGATCCCAAGACTTGTTGACTTGGTTGATGACCACTGCGGAGTCGCCGTAGACTAGTAGCCGCTTGATGCCCAATGAGATTGCGAAGCGGAGCCTGTGCAGTAGGGCCTCGTACTCGGCTTCATTGTTTGAGACCTTCCAGAAGATCTGCAGGACATACTTGAGTTGTTCGCCCTTTGGAGAAATCAGGAGTACCCCTGCAACCGCGCCCTCGAGTTTGAGTGAGCCGTCAAAGTACATCACCCAATGCTCTGGTCGCTCTGTTGGAGTTGGTAGCTGATTCTCCCGCCACTCTGCCATGAAGTCGACCAGTGCCTAGGACTTGATAGCTATGCGTGGCCTAAAGTCGATGTTGAGGGCGCCAAGTTCGACCGCCCATTTAGAGATTCTTCCAGTAGCATCTTGGTTGCGAAGTATGTCACCGAGCGGGTAGTCGGTGATGACGACGATCGAGTACTCCTGGAAGTAGTGTCGTAGCTTTCGCGAGGTGATGAGTACTGCGTAGAGTAGTTTCTGGACCGGCTGGTACCGTGCCTTGGACTCTGACAGAACCTCACTGACGAAGTAGACTGGTCGCTGGACTGAGTAGGCGTGGCCTTCTTCTTGCCGCTCGACTACGATGGCAGTACTGACCACATGAGAAGTCGCAGCGAGGTAGAGCAGTAGCTGTTCCTTTTTGTGAGGAGCCGTGAGGACCGGTGGCTTCGACAAGAAGTCTTTAAGCTGCGCCAGAGCTTGATCAGCCTCCGCGGTCCACACAAACTTCTCTTGGTGCTTGAGTAGCTTGAAGAAGGGTAGTCCCCGTTCTCCAAGCTTCGAGATGAATCTGTTCAAGGCCGCCATACACCCGGTTAGCTTCTGGACATCCTTGATGCAGGTTGGAGCTTTCATATTGGTGATGGCGGAGATATTCTCAGGGTTGGCTTCGATGCCGCGATGGCCGATGATGAAGCCGAGTAGTTTCCAGATGGTACACCGAAGACGCACTTGTTGGGGTTGAGAGCTTCCACTGGTACTCTCGCAAGGATGCGAAGGTCTCTTCAAGGTCGGCGATGAGCGTGTCAGAGTTCCTGGTCTTGACGACCACGTCATCCACATAGGCTTCGACGTTCTTGTTGAGCTGCTTCTTGAAGCAGTCCTGGATAGCTCGCTGGTAGGTGGCGCCGGCGTTCTTCAACCCGAACGACATTGTCGTGTAGCAGTAGGCACCGAACGGGGTGATGAACGCGGTCTTCTCCTGGTCTTCTTCCTTGATAGCAATCTGGTGGTAGCCGGAGTAGCAGTCGAGGAAGCAGAGCAGGTCACAGCCCGCCGTGGAGTTGATGACTTGATCAATCCGCGGCAACCCGAAGGGGTCCTTGGGGCAGTGTTTGTTGAGGTCGGTGTAGTCGACGCACATCCTCCACTCGTTCGTGTTCTTCTTGCGGACGAGGACGGGATTGGCGAGCCACTCAGGATGGAAGACTTCATGAATGAAGCCGGCCGCAAGTAGTTTGGTGAGTTCCTTCTTGATGGCGTCCCGTCGATCATCAGCGAAGCGGCGGAGATGTTGTCGCTTGGGCATAGCTTTAGGGTCGACGTTGAGTGAATGCTCGATCAGCCTCCTGGGCACCCCTGGCATGTCCGCTGGCTTCCACGCAAAGATGTCTCGGTTAGCCCGAAGGAAGCTGACGAGCGCATCTTCCTATTTCGGGTCGAGCCCCGCGCCGATCATGGTAGTCTTGCTGTTGTCGCCCGTCCCGAGGTCGATGGCTTTCACCTGCACTTCCTCTGTCGGTTGAGGTTTGTTCGCGGTGTCGGTCTTCTTGGGTATCTCGAGTTCAGTTGGGGCAAGCTTCTTGGAGGCAGCGAAGATCTCCATCATTGCATTAGGTACTTGATTAGTGGCTGCGAGTTCCATGGCTTCGGTGTCGCTGTCGTAAGAGGCCTTTAAGTCCCCTTGCAGCGCGAGTACTCCAGCAGGACTTGGCATTTTGAGTACCAAGTAGGTGTAGTGAGGGACCGCCATGAACTTGGCGATCGCTGGTCAGTCGAGGATGGCATGGTAGGAGGTTTCGAAGTCCGCAACCTCGAACTTGATGTACTCGGTGTGGTAGTTCTCCCTCGTCTCCCCGAAGGTAACTGGCATGACCACTGAGCCAAGTGGAATAGCCGCGTTACCCGGGACGATGCCGTGAAAAGGCGACGCACTCTTGGTAAGCATGTTAGTGATGTCGAGCTTCATCTTCTTCAAGGTCTTGGTGAAGAGGACATTGAGTCCGCTCCTGCCGTCGATGAGTACCTTGTTGAGTTTGGAGCCCGCGACTACTGGTTTCAAGACCAGTGGGAAACATCCTGGCTCAGAGAAGCTTGTCCATTGATCCGCGCGGGAGAAGGTGATGGGTACCTCCGACCACCTTAGAGGTGTCGGTACCGCTGGTTCAATGCTCAAGACTTCCCGTAGAGTGAGCTTTTGGGACCGCTTGGTGGGTAGTACGCCGAACAGGACATTCACCATCTTGTCAGGTTCCTGGAAGTCGCCATTGCCTTCGTCGACTTTTTTCTTGCCCTTCTTATCGTGAGGAGGCCGTGGCTCAGGAATATCCTTGAGTGCTCGCCGGAGTTGGTAGCACTGATCGGTGGTGTGATTGCCATCCAGATGCCACGGGCACTTCTCTTTGAGCAAGTCTTTGAAGCCGCCGGAGGTCTTTTTGGAGTTGTCCTTCGCAAGGCGCTGTATAGCCGCGACTGTGTTGTCTGGCTTGCGCTTGCGGTTAGGACCCGAGTAGTTGTTGTTGCGACCCCCTTGGTCCTTGTTGGTGTTGTTGCCGCCCGTGTTGTTCTTGTTCTTACCGCGAATGGAGTCGTAGTTGGTGTTCGCCTTGTCCTCATCATCGGCCCATGAGGTGATCATGTCCTTGAGCTTGGTGATGGAACTCGGGCGGCGACGACCGAAGTCTTCGAAGGTGCAACGGTGGTAGAGCCCGTCTTGGAAGAGGTCGATAACTTCTTTGTCGGTGACGTCGACTACGGTCGCGCGCTTGTTGAAAAAGCGTCGCATGTACTGGCAGAGCGTCTCGCCTTGTTCCTGTTTGACCATCGCTAGATCCATGCGGGTACCCGAGCGCCCCATGGCGCCCGCGAAGTTGCTGGTGAACTGAGCCTTCAGCTGGTCCCACTAGTCGATCGAGTTCTTGTCGAGTGACTCGAGCCAAGTGAGTGGAGCCTGAACCAGACAGAAGGGGAAGTAGAGGCACTTCGTGTCGTTGTTGCCACCAGCGTTTTCAATGGACAGGGTATAGCACCTGAGCCACTGAACTGGGTCTTGCTTCCCGTCATACTTGGTGATTCCGAGAGGCTTGAATTTCTCGGGGAGAAGCAAATCACGAAGTCATGCAGAGTAGGCGGGGAAGCCGTCGTTGTCGCTGACTTCAGTAGCTTTCTTGGTGCGGCGGATCTCGTTGATCTTGTGGCAGGCGTTGTAGCCATCGTGAGTATAGCCGGTGGTGTGGCTGTTCGCGTGGCCTCGGCCTTCACGGTCACCGCCGCCACCAGCTCTTCTGTCGCCGCCATGGGAGGAACTGCCGCCACTGCTGCCCCCGCCGCCACCGCCCCCACCGCTGTGGCCACCATGCGAGGGTCCTCCCGCAGAGGCTCTAGAGCAGTTGGGTGTTGGTTGGTGTTCGCCACGGACATGGTTGCGTCTGCTATCTACTGGGGTGCGGTTGCGACTAGTGGCTTTGTGGTTTCCAGCGGGAGTAACTCTGTTGTTGAGCCTCATGAAGTAGGCGTCCTCAGCAAGCTTGGTGATGACGTCACCTGCTCGATGCCCCTGGGCCTGCCGTGCTATCGTGGTGATAGACATAAGGCATTGCTCAGGGGTAGTGTGCACCCGGTTGGCGACTTGATCCAGAGCCTCATTGAGGTTCCGGATGGGGAGAGCTTCTCGGAGGCGTCGTCGTCGATCGGCCCGCTTCCTGTTACGGTCGCGCCGAGCGTTCTTGTCTTCGGTAGTCTCATTGGGGGGTGCGTTGGCTGATTCTTCATCATCCGAAATGACGTAGAGGTACCGATCGGGTCGGCTTCCTGAGGTTCCAGTTTCCCCAGCCGCCATGAAGACTTCACGGTCAGGAGTGCAGAGGCCGGAGTCGGTAGTCGCCACCTTGGTGGGGGTGTGCTCGTCTTCGTTTGGAGCCAGCGGGATCCCCTCCTGGAAGGGGAGTGTCTCGAGGTAGAAGACGCAGCACGAGTTGTCGTCAGTCAGGTCTGCGGGCTTGCAGTCGGGCCAGGAGACGAATCTGCCGGCGGGAGTAGATGTAATAACCAAGCCAGCGGCAGGACCTGACAATGGCTCCTCGGTTGCGTTGAGCTCGGACTCGGACTCGATTGGGTCCGAGCCAAAATCGGACTCGTAGCAGGAGTCCGAGTTGTAGCCGGGTACGGTGTTGGAGTCCGAGGAGTACTCGGAGACAATCTCCTTGCCGGCCCGACGTGCGGCGAGGGCTTCCGCGTGGGCCCTGCTAGAGTTGCAGAGGCCGTACGGGAAGTGCTCGTGGAGGAGGATCGTTTCACACGATGGCTCAGGAGCCGGCTCGCATGATTCGATCCATGGCGACGTCGAGTTCGAGTTGGAGTCGGATCCAATCTCGAAGTCGGCGACTTTGTTGCAGAGTGAAAATTCGCCGAATTTTTCAACGAGTGGACCCGTGATGGCTTCGGGAAGCGTCACGAGTCCGGTCTCCGGGTCTGGGGTCATGGTGAGGTAGCGTTGGAACGATCCAGCGCCATCAGCGGTGCAGACCCAGGCGCCGAAGATGAAGGTGTCGCCATGGTTGAAAGCAGCGGTTGGCTTGATGACGATTGAAGCCGTCGAGTTCGCCATGAGATCTTCGGCGAGATCCCCTACCTGGCGCACCAGCTGTCGGTGTTTTAACCCGGCAACCTACCAAGGGGAGTACCCGAGGTAGACGTTTGTGGCCTCGCCGAGATCGGGAACTCGAAGGAGAGACACGTGGCACACAATTTAGACCGGTTCGGGCCGCTAGGTGCGTAATACCCTACGTCCTGTATGCTGCGTAGCTCTGGATTGATTGGGTGTGTTTACAAGATGATGCGGATGAAGAGATAGGGGTCCCTGCCTCGCCTTATATAGTCCGGGAGGAAGGGCTACAAGTCGGTTTGCCAGAGGAGTACTAGTCGTGTACAGCTAGGAGTACTCTACATGGATCCGGACATGTCTAGCTTCCTAACCAAGTACTAATCCTCTGTAAGCCTTGCGCTCCACGCCAGCAGGTGCCGTGTAGCCCAAGTCGGGTAGTCCCAGGGGCCCACGGAGTAGTCGGTCCCAGTACCCACCTGTGTAGTGGGCCCAGGGATGTCCGTACGACACCGACCTCGTCATCACCAAAACATCTATGGCGTCACTGGCTGTTTCGCCGACTCGACGAAATTTCTCCTGTGCAGTTGCTGGTCTCACGTCGACTCGGCGTGACACCATGGGTCTGTGCTAGCGTTCCTCGCCGACCTCCACGAGGTGCCCTGGTTGCAATATGGGATTGCAAAATGGTGTTGTCACCACATCTCTGCCTCGATCCATGCGCGAGTCACTCTGGTTGCCCTTGGCACATGTACTGCGGAGTTGCTATGATCTAATCATTGCACGTACACATGCTGCATGCATCTGCAAGGAGGGAAGTCATCATTGCTTTTTAGTTTCTTTAATTTATTTTCTCTATTCCAATCTACTATCGTCCAGAGTAGCTAACCAATATTGCTTTTTTGATATTTTTTGCTTCCAAAAATACGACTCCAAATCTACAAGGATTCAACAAGCTATCAACTCACACAAGCTTGCTTGGGCATACGACGACCTTCAACGACTCATCGCCGACCTCTTCGGAGTCTCGAGCTCGCCACGTCGACCTCCTGTCATGAGCTATAGTATACGCGTCGGCTCATATCCCAGTGATCGAGCCCGACGTCTTGCGCCGTCATATACGCATGCTCTCGATGGAGACGCGATGGCCTACATCGACCTAACGAGCGAATGAAGGTCCAGACCTGCACGTGAAGGCAACCAATCTACGGTACGCTTGCGTGTATACAGGGAGCATGTGAAATACGTCTCCCGGACGCGACGGCCAACATATCTCTTTGACATCCTGAGCCTCGACTATTCGGTACGAGTCCAGCTCGTGTCGCCGACCTCCAACGGCCCCCGCAAATTACATCGACCGCTCGGTGCTGAGTCTAGCTCGCGCTGACGCTGACGACTACTTCGACGGGTCGACCTCGTCGACTCGCCGCTTCACCGACCTCCTCCACAGCTCCTCGGCGCGTCTTGAGCTCGCACGGCTCCGTCGACCACGCTCGGTGCTGGCACCTCGACAACTCAGCGCAACTCCGTCCGCATCGGTTATCACGTTCTGACCTCGGCCACGACTCCACAAGCTAAGTGTTATTTGTAATTAAATATATTACGGCTTCAACTTCTTTCGCCGACCTGCTGTACATGCTTTTTCCTGTTTTATTTTCTCTCCCCCTTCGACATGCTCGGGGGCTTGGTATAGCCGACCTCGATACGCTCGGGGGCTTGGCTTTGCCAATCTAAGGGTAGTCAGACCTAAGGGACTTAATTAACTTCTGTGCGTTCTTCCTTTAAATGTCTTTTACTCATTATGCGCATCGACAGATATCTGCTTCAAGGTCTCCTGACCGAGTAACGACCTCCGAGTCTATCACATCGCCTCCACGAGGTCGATAAGGCCCGCTGCCTCCTAGGTCGCAACGACCCATAGTGATAAAATATCACACCAACGGCCCCGTGCTTAATGGCTCCACTGCCCGTTGGCGGCCTCCGGGCTAAGTAGCTCCTCCTTGAGGTCGCTAAGGCCCCGCTGCCTCCCAGATTGCCACAACCCATAGTGATAAAATATCACACCGACGGCTCTGTGCTTAATGGCTCCACTACCCGTTGGCGGCCTCCGGGCCAAGTAGACCCTCCCCGAGGTGGCTAAGGCCCCGCTGCCTCCTAGGTCGCAACGACCCACAGTGATAAAATATCACACCAACGGCCCCGTGCTTAATGGCTCTACTGCCTTTTGGCGGCCTCCGGGCCAAGTAGCTCCTCCTTGAGGTCGCTAAGGCCCTACTGCCTTCTAGGTCGCGTAGACCTAGATCTTTCAGGCTGACTACCTGTGTTGTGCCATCGCACAACGGCCGTGACGATCCAGGTCGCCACGGACCATTCGTCGTTTCTTGATGCCTCCTGGAGGTCGGCGTGCTAATACAGCCCAGCTGGGACCTTGGTAGCCATAACATTGCCGCCCGGGTGCCTCTACATCTACTCGGACACACCATTTGTCGTACAAATGTGTATATAAAATGCTTCAATAGCTGTAAGGACCTTGGCCTTTGGCCGTCGTCATCCTCTTCAGGTCGCCAGACCTCCCGGCGTCTCTGTCGTCGTCTACTTCAGGTCACTAGACCTCCCGGTGTCTTCGTCGTCATCCTCTTCAGGTCGCTAGACCTCCCAGCGTCTCCATCGTCGTCCTCTTCAGGTCGCCAGACCTCTCGGCATCTCTGTCATCGTCTACTTCAGGTCGCCAGACCTCCCGGCGTCTCCGTCGTTGACTACTTCAGGTCGCCAGACCTCGCTACAGCTCTGACAGTCGGCGCGTCTTTCTCCTACCTGACTACATCCTGGTGCTTTTTGTCCCTTGCGAGTGGACAACAACCTGTGCTTCGGCTGGAAGCTGGCCCATGACCATACAGCACACCCATGACTCAGGTCATGTCAGCTCTGGCGTCTGACTACTTCTGCAAGATTCCGGAATATTTGTCCTATTGGATTGGTTTCACAGAGCACAGCCCTGTTCCCTGAGCAGAAGGCTGTAGGTTTGGCTATTTATTTTTTTTCTTCTGAGCATCAAACCAGCCATTCTGGTCGCTTTACTGCTCGGGGGCTACTACACTAGTACGTCTCGTGACGCCCTATTTTCTCCAGGTCGCCTCGACCTAACGGAAGCCTGCTTCCACTAGTTCTTCGCTCAACCTACCTTCGGTAGACATGGCGACCTTTCCGAAGGTCGCAGTAGCTACTATGTTACACCTGACTCAGGTCAGGTCGGCAGTTCTTCAAGATCTACGCCTTGTCTTCACTTCGACCTTATGGTCCTTTATCCCAGAAGCCCGACGTTCAACTTCGTGCGCGCATCGGAGGGGTTTTTCTTTTTTTTGGATCCCCGTGCACCCTTCACGACCTCGACGGTGCTACGCCTTCGCTACTCTTCGACACAACCTCGCCTTGGCCGCTACGCCTACACGTCGATCGGGGGCTTGAGAGACATGGGTACCCATGGGTCCCCACCGACCAGGGTCTCAGCCGTCCCCGACATGCGGGCCGAACCTGCCAGAAGACCTGCCGACCTGTCAGTGGGCCCTGCCCGACCTGGCATGCGGGCCCAAAGACGTAAAGATACATGGTGTACAAGACAAGACAGTCCAGCTCGGATAAGCTTTCCCTGTTGTAACCGACTATGATAGATGGAAACCAACTTGTAGCCCAAGGTTGTCGGCCAATATAAGGCGCCATGGGGCACCCTCCTCTGGGCAGATCTCTCTGGCATAATTCCACAACCAAACTAGACGTAGGGTTTTACTCTTCGGAGGCCCGAACCAGTATAAATCGCTGTGTTCCCCGTGTCTCGCCGAGATTTCTGTGTGCATCCCGTGCATAACCACCTATGCTTTTAGATCCCGATCCTCTCCATTAACCTGCAAACCTCTAGGGTAACCCCCTAGCGGATTTGTCTAGGTCTCACCCCCCGGACACCCCCCATAGATTGTCGAGAGATTCCCTTTCTTAAGTGTGTGTTCAGACAATCCCCCATAAGAACAATATAAACATAGCTTGTGCGAGTAAGAACTAGACATCCTTAAGTTTTCCTTATCTCTCTTTCTATCAAGTCCTTGATAACTGCTCAGGGATTAGTTATATACCTCAGACCACTCTCTCTACCTTTCTCCCTATGGATTCGATATTTAAAACCCTCTTCTCGGGTGAAGTGCTCACCGGTATCCGTTCGCTTGCGGATTATCCATCATAATATTTCTGTAGGATTAACAAATACCAACATCGTACTCTCTCCAGTAAGTGGAAAAGAAACGGGCTTGCACCTGGGTATTGCCAACATGAGCATTTCTCAACTTGAGCCAAATCTTTCCGGCCACATTCTCTCCCTACACTCGCTCAAACTCCGAGGCACAGAGAGCACGGAACAAGTAATCAACGACCTTGCTATTGGCCTCACACATGTCCCGCGATCCTGGAAGCAGAAAACTGTCTGGGGTGACATAATGAGGATTCTGAGTGACATCCCAAATCAGAGTTCCCTTCCCACGTAAAAACGCGCCCATGCGCCTCTCCCACATCGGGTAATTCTTGTCATCGAAGTGCGGAGGACCCGACCACTTGCCATAGTCGCCCATCTTTGGATCTTATGCTGGTTAGAATCAAGAAGATCCGTAACCAGCTTTGATACCAATTGAAGGACCGAATAGGCGACCAGAGAGGGGGGGGTGGAGTGAATGGGAGCCAAAAAAAATTCTTCCCAAAGGTCGAACTCGGCCTATACCCCGATTGCCACTCCGAGTACTCGCACACACCAGAGAAGCTCTAGACTAGGCACACACAAGCCTACAAGTCCTAGAGACAAGCCTTGAAACAAAGCGCGGAAGCACAAGACAAGAATCGAAGAACCTAGTCAATTCTGGAAAAACCAGGCGCGGACTGTCCGTGCAGTACGGGCAGACCGTCCACAAGGGTACGACGGACTGTCCGCACGGCCTGCTCGGACTGTCCGAAAAATCCACCCGAACCACCAGAGACACACCCCGAAAAATCAGACTGTCCGTGAGGGACCCGCGGACTGTCCGCACCTTCACGGACTGTCCGGCACTGAACTTCGGACCGTCCGCAAACTCCGTGCAACCAAAACCACTAGTGACACCGGATCAAAACACGAACACGAAAGAACTCGCAAAGAACACGAAGAACACGAGCACTGTTCAGCAGCCTGCGGACTGTCCGCCAAGGAGCCGCGAACTGTCCGCGTGTTGCGAACAGAGCAGAAACTGCCCGACCCACGAGGGTCAACACGACAAATCCATCACCGGATCTCCCAAACGGCTAGAGCTCTTGAGACAAGATTTGGGGGAGATGTGAAGCGTCACAAGATGAAGCTATGCCCCAAAAATCTTGACCTCTAACTCACTAAATTACCGGGAATCGCAGATCACACGAACCACCAGCAAGAACTCGGGCTCCGACCAAAAACTCACGAATCGAAGGTGTTTCCCGGCGTTTGAGGGGTCAAGATCACACACAAAGATGCGCAAGGCATCCACCCATGATCCCCTCAAAGAAATCCGAGAGAAAACGCCCTCTAATCCACGAACCGAGCGAAGAACGAAACTCCCCAAAAATAGCCCTGAAAATGACACAAAAATCACAAAGAGCTAGGAGATCAACGCAACGCCGAAAGCTTCCATACATCCAGAGGTCAGAGTCTATACAAGAATCTAGCCTAAGGAAAGTAGAGGAAAAAGAAGCAGTCCAGAGCGACCTACCGGGGGAGGAAACCCTAGAGTCCAAGAGAGAGATATGCCATCCACATCTCTGCTATTTATACGAAGTCCACCGGAGGAGGCAAATGACCATGCTACCCCTACAACTCAAATAGAAGATACACAACCCTCAGGGGCATTTTGGTCAAGTCTTCATCGAGCGGACACGCTTCCACCGTGGACTTGCTTAGCCTCGACGCAACCCCTGCGGCACACCACATGCCCCCCGCCTCGAAGCTTCCCGACGCTCCTGGATCACCATGTCCATCGCATGGGGCCTCTGGACTTCGTTTTGCGGCCCAAACCGAGAAACTGTCCACCGATGGTTTTGTGGGCAAACTAACAAACCCCGCGTGCAAGCTTCGGCCTGGATCCGCTACCTTGCACCGGCCCATGTTCATGACTTCAGCCCGCTAGTCTTGCACCGCACGGCTCGTACTTGACCCCATCGGCCACCGTGTCCATCGAACAAAGCCTACTTGCCTCTCCATCACCTGGAGGCCGCTACGGCTAAGGCCTTTCACGCTTGTTCTTCACCTGCACCAACACGTGTCAAACCGCAACCTGTACCTGCACACTTAGCCAAGCATCAATCAACACAACGTTGTCAATCACTCATCACTAAGGAGCGACCCTACACTGGTCTTCGGACACACCTGGTCCTCAATGAGAACTCGGGGCGTCCCGATGAAGGGTATGGGATTCCCGCTAAGAACCCCAAGTCTGAGAGCAATACGAGTAACCAAAGACGTACACTCAATAGGACCTATCATCTTGAAATTCATCATCCACTACCGAATCATAGCTTTAACGGGAGAGACCTTGATCTGGTGAACAGCGGCGTACAATAGCATCATCTTATCGCTGCGCACGGGCCGAACATCCTCTCGTGGAAAGAGAGTAATGGCGAGCCACTTGTGCCACAAACGGAGAGTGGGATGCACAATATCATTGCACCAAGGCATAAACTTGCCACTGTAAACAAGACCAGAGATGTCCGCCCAAAAAGAGTCTCGAACAAAACCCTCACAAGCCTTCTTCAAAGAAATAGCACAACCAGGATTAAAACCAAGAAGATGACTAAGTTCCTTCCAAGAAACACGATAATCGGTCCCAAAAAGACGAAACTCAATGCCATCCGGAATTTCAATAAGAGAGCAAAGAAACTGGATGGTGAGGGGCCGACAGCCAAGCTCTGTAACCGGTGCAAAATCCTCCCAACCAAGAGCAAGCCAAATGGAAGCGAACTCAAGATTCATACCTGTTTTCTCCATGAGGGCCGGCTCGAAGTCCCGGGTGTGGGCGAAGACTCGGTCTTTTAGGAGAGCATAGGCTTGCTCCTCTCGAGCGCCCCGCAAGCTGAGGTAGGGGGTGTCGTTGACGACCTCCTCCACCGCTTGTGGCTCGTCTTGCTCTTATTGTTCTTCTTCATAATCCATTGTCGATTGGCTCGGCGTCGGCTCGGCGGGGACGGATGAACTCATGATTGCCCGCAAACGGGAGCGTGTCACCCTCCGGAGAGTGTTCGCTGCCCAATTCATGCTAGCACAACAACAAGGGACAACAAGAGCAACTCGTTGATAGATTAGTAAAATCGAATGAAATTTTTACCGAGCTTGCTCCACCAATAGCAATACTTTCAGCAACACAAAAGAGAGACTACTTGATGATCCAATCTCGAGCAAGAAATCCAAGAAAACCATAAGAGCAAGGAGTAAAGAGGGGGTGTGAATGAAATGAGTTGAATGGGTGGAGAACACTCCCTCTCGGGTCCAATTTATAGAGCAATGGGGGCACAACGGCCAGATTCTGACCACAGGCAACGGCTACTAGCCGTTGGCGCCGGTGGGACCCGAGAGCCGTTTCTCCGAGGTCGGCCGAACCAGGGGTCGGCCGAACCCTGGTGGGCCCACCTGGCAGCCCCCTTTGGCCGGCAGCCTCCCAACGGCTATATGAGGTTATGCCTGGGTGCCTCGGCCAAAGTTTGCTCCAGAAATTGCCCAAATGATTTTTCTAAGGTTTTCAAACTCAGAAATTATTTTTAGAAATTTTATTTTGAAAAGAGAAAAGGGCTAGATAAATCTAGCATGCAGATGCAAGGTTTTGAAAAATCAAATATGCAATTTTGGAAATAAAATTTCGGAAAGGGAAATATGAGATAAGTACCAGCTTTAACCTTTTTGGTAGAAAGGACCCAGCATTTTTAGTTCGACGAGTTGGACTCTCCTCAGCAGTTAATTCCACTCAGCACCCCACTCCTGAGAAGTAGAGGGTGGTGCATTCTCAATCTTCCGCCACTCTTTATGAATTTTCTTTTGCTTCTTTGACGGAGATTTCTTCTTTGGGGGTGAAGGCTCCATCCTTCCCCCAAGCTGCTCAACACTATCTTGCACCAAATAGCATTACTCTTCTTTGTCCTGAAACTTGAACTTCAAGTTCCTCTTCCCAATGCAAAAACTGATTATTCCGGATCCCACATTGATTCTAGCCCGGACATCACTGAGAAATGGTCGCCCAAGGATGAGCAGCATTCCTCCCTCGTCATCCATATCAAGGACCACAAAATCCGCAAAGACACAAGAGTTCTTGACCTTAACCAATATGCTCTCAACAACTCCTTCTGGATATCGTATCGTTGAATCAGCATGTTGGATAGTTCGTGCTGTTGGAGAGAGAGCTGGATATCCCAGTTGGTCGAACATGGCCTTGGACATGAGATTAACACTTGCACCAAGGTCACAAAGGGCATGCCTGATCGTCTTGTAATAGATTGTGCAAGTGATAGTTGGATAGCCTGGATCTTTCTTGTGCACAACCGCAGATTCCTCCCATGGATCTAGAATTTGTTGTATGGGCTTTTCTGCATAGTTAGAAGCACGTGTCTTCCTAGGTGGCTTAGAGCATCTCCAAGAGTTCCCCTAAACCTTCCCCAATACCTGTTTTAGGGAGAAAAACACAAAAATGTAGGCTCCAACAGCTCCCCTAATTCTTCCCAAAAACTCCCTCCTCCACCCGCATATTTTCGCGTCTCCAGTCTTCCCCAATCGCCCCCTTTTCCCGCGCGCGTCTCCGTTACCGCGATTTTCCTCGTGCACGTAGACAGAGAGATAGAACCACAGAAGCAGGAGACCAACTTGGTGAGGTGCGCGGTGGCGACGACTGGAGTTGTGGAGCCGAGAGGGACGGAGTAGGTGCTGCTCACCCGGAGCCACCGTCAGCGTAGCACGCGTGTGGAAGTTGTGCCCGCACCCTGGATCTCCTCGAAGCGCTTCGCCATCGTCACCAGAGCTGGTGGTGTGCATGTACTAGGGATACAGAACGTACACCGCTGTTGATGCCCGGCTTGACGCTGCTACGACGCTGCACCGGCGGTGGGTGGGTTGGGCTGTGGCTGTGGACGCGGCCACAGCGAGGAGGCGAGCGAGACGAGGACGCTCACCGCGATGGCAATTCCGTAACCGAGTCCCGCGCAGCCCTCTGTACCGGGGGAGGACAAGATGGCAGGAGCAAGCACGGGTGCAGGCTTGCTCTGGCGGGTGTCCCTGGCTGTGAAATGATAGGCGAGGCCGGAGAGGCGAATGAATGGAGCATTGAAGAGGAGAGCAGGGGCCGGGGAGGCGAGTGTAGCGGTGTGGTGGAGAGGAGGTGGCAGGATGCGGGCGGGGAGACGCGTGGTGGCGCAGGTGACGGGAGCGGCTTGGAACAGATGAGGTCGGGAGGATGGAGATGGACCTGATGCGCAGGGCCCTGCTGTCAGCGATAGAGAGGGAGGAGAGGGAGTTGGGCCTGGGGAAGAAAGATGGGCCGGCTGTGGTGGGTCAACAGGGGAGAAGCCGGTGGCCTGCATCGTGTTGTGGCCCAATTACGATGACGTGGCCTATTTTGAATATTAGGGAAAAGTTATTAGCATTCTGCTGTAGATTGACATGTTTTTGCGGGGAAAAAGATTTTAGCATTGCTCCCAATACATCTTTTTGGGGAATAATTTTTAGCAAACTCTTGGAGATGTTCTTACCCCACCTAGTTGACACTACACTAATATTTTCACAAGAGGACATGGGTTGCCCTGGGATCCTCCTGTTGTTAGCAGATGGAACCAAAGCAGCTAATTGAGCTAACTGGGTTTCTAACATTTTGTTGAAACTCAGCTAGCTCTTTTGAGTAGAAGAAAAACAATCAAGCTTAACGTTGAGGCTTTCCAAAGTTTTATCAAGGGCAGCTAGCTTTTTGTTAACACCTTCATTAATCTTAGCTTGCCCGAAAACGAGATCTCTCAAGCAAAGTTGGTTAGGATTGTAAGAATTACCTTTGTTACCTCCTTGATAATAAGGGTATTGTTGATTCCATGATTGGCCTCCTTGTTGAGGTGGACGATAACCATGGTTGTTGCCATTCATGTACATCACTTCTTCCTAAGTCTCCGGACAATAATTTCCTGAGTGCCCAGTGTTGCCACAGACTTCACAAGTCATATGAGAATCCATAGGCAGAGTAGTGGTGGCCATGGCAGCCTTCTCGCTGGTGTGGTCATCCAATCTCTTCATAAGAAGATCCAACTTGGCAGTAATCATGTCTACTTCCTTAACAGTATGAGTACCCCTTGGCCGTGGTTGGAGTTGTTCATCACTCCACCCTTGGTTGGAAACCATCTTCTCAATGAGTAATTTAGCATTATCAACAGTGAGTGAGAAGAATGCTCCTTGAGCAGCAGCATCAATATGGCATCGGGCTGTCAGAGTCAACCCATTATAAAAGCTTTGAAGAATGAGCCAATCCTCCATCCCATGGTGAGAACAGGCCAGGACTTACTCCTGAAGCCTCTCTCACGCCTCTGGAATAGATTCACTTGCTGCTTGCTGAAAACCAGAAATTCTTCCACGAAGAGTATTGGTTTTACCCAATGGGAAGAACTTGTTGAGGAATGCCTCTGTACACTTATCCCAAGTGTTAATAGCATCACGATTTGCATAGAACCATTGCCTGGCCTTCCCCAAAAGAGAGAATGGAAATAGTCAGAGACGAACAACATCCATATTTGCACCCCTGATGATGAAAGTGTTGCATAGCTCTAGGAATTGCTGCAAATGGGCATTGGCATCCTCATTTGGCTTGCCACAAAATGGGCTAGCCTGTACCATCGTGATTAGACCCGTCTTGATCTCAAAATTTTCAGTCCCCATTGCCACCTCAGGGCCTTGTAGCACATGGTCAGCAGAAGGAGCTTAGTACTCACGAAGTGTCTTCTGGGCCATAGCGTTTGACGTGGATGGTACAAAGGAAGCTGGTTCGTCTTCCGGATGAGTACGACGAGGTGAGTCGAAATGAATTCGAGCTTTCCTCACAAGTGACTCGGGATCTTCAGTGAAATTCTCTGGTAGGTCAAAACCAGTCATACACTACCTGTCTTCATCATCCAAAGATAAAAGAAGACAATCAAGGTTAGCCTGCATTGAGAGTTGTCCTAACCTACTCATAGCTTATAAACAGATGCAAAGCATAGTCATGATAATCCTGTGCCTTCTCCGGCAACAGCGCCAGAAATGCTTGTTGACATTTCTTAGCACCGTCACTTTAAGAACAGATTTAGAATCCATCCTTAGTGACAACACCAGAAATGCCTGTTGGTACTTCTTAACATCACAACTAACGACGTCGAGTTAGCGTGGACATGAAGACTTGCCAAAGGTAAATCTAAACGATCATGAACGAATCCGCAAGCGCACAGATAAACCATTGTAGCATTTCCCCAAGGAAGGAGAATATTCCAAGGGTATAGTATCCGTGGAAGGCAATGGCGGATATCATAGACTTATGCTTTTGCACTGAATGTAAACTAAGAGATAGATATAGGAAACAACAAACTCGAAGGTAGGGGTAAGATAAAGATATAAAAGGGTAGTGTGACACACACTCAGATCTACCTCTACTCTGGCACACTACGGCTTAGGGGGAACATACGAGTTAGCTCTAGGTTCTAATGTACTAAACATACAAAGCTAGAAGATACAGGAGATAGGCATGAGCATTGCATGAGAGGGTAAGGTTCAACACCCAGGTACAAACGGGGAGCAAACCCGCGACGACCAGCACTCTGCGAAACTAGACTTTAGACTCCTACAGCAAGTACCCCAGCGCAGAGGGTTCCAAAGGGTCCAACAGCTGTCACCACTGCGGCCTACCTCTATCATTACGAGGGGTATGCTCATAACCAGCGTAGCCACACAACCCAGGAACCATGCCTGCGTTGCTGCTAGACTTCACCTGGCCCAGGCTATTGTGACCCAGGGTGAGAGCCACCAGAAGACTGGTAAACTTAGACCGAGTACCGTAGCTTGAACACAAACCTCATGCAACACTCTCATACCATCTAACAAGATCAACTAAGGCTAGACATACGAACGGATGAACTCTCTTATGTCTAGTCAACAAGATCAAAGGGTCGCTCGTGAAGAACACGAGCCTCTAACTTATGAACAAACACACAAGGAATGAGTTTATCACCCTTCAAGTGGATGAAAAGGTAGTGTTCATGAAGAACACAAGCCTCTAAATGATGAACAAAGGATGAACTCAAGAACATATCAAGCATATGATCTACCATGACTTTATATGAAATAGCTGAATAACTGAAGTAGATCAAAGTCATACAATGAAATAAAGATAAAAGAGAACTAATACCTAGACTCCAAAGAAGACTTGGAACCTGAAGAAGAGCTACTCTAGCCTACCCCTTAGCCTTGGAAACTAAAAGTGAGAGGAGAATGAGAGAGTGCTGTGTGAGAAATGGGAGCCCCTCCCCTTCTATTTATAGGCAAGGAGGAGGCTTGCTTCGGGGCACAAACTCCACCAAAACACCCGGGAGTGAGGTAAGTGACCAATAGGGAGGTGACACGTGCAAGACCGAGATGAACCGACCCTAGGTCGATTCAGCTGATCCTAGGGTCGGCCGAACCCCTAGGGTGGCCATCTCGGCCGTGCTTCCTCCAGGTGGCTGACTAGTGGGCCCTTTGATCCTTCCCCGGTGCATGGTTTGATTTGGTATTCGAGGTGCGCCCCTTGATCCATGTGAAGTCCATGTGCACTCTCTGATTCGTCGATGAGTGCCTCCCTTGGATCAATGATGTGGAATGCCATGTGTTTCCTTGGTGGCAGCCACCTCCTCAGCTGAGTTGGCATGGTTTCTCCATAGAAGGTGGGTTTTTCCATCTCTTTTAGTGGGTATTTCACCTACATAGAAATAATCTCCAAGGACAAGTGGAACTACATTATTCAAACCAAAATGCAGGTAAATAATGCATATGCCTCTATTTATGTGAGAATATTGAGTGCTGAAAGTAGTACTTAACAGTCGTCAACAACTGGTTTCGACTTACTGGAGAATTTCACAGAAGATCCCAAGTCATTAGTGAGGAAAGCTCGAGTTCATTTTGACTCACCTCGTCGTACTCATCCGGAAGGCGATCCAGCTTCCTTTGTACCATCCACGTCAAACGCTATGGCCCAGAAGACGCTTCGTGAGTACTCAGCTCCTTCTGCCAACCAGGTGCTGCAAGCCCCTGAGGTGGCAATGGGGACTGAAAACTTTGAGATCAAGACGGGTTTAATCACGATGGTACAGGCTAGTCCGTTTTGTGGCAAGCCAAATGAGGATGCTAATGCCCATCTGCAGCAGTTCCTAGAGCTATGCAACACTTTCATCATCAGGGGTGCAAATATGGACGTTGTTCGTCTTCGACTGTTTCCTTTTTCTCTCCTGGGGAAAGCCAAGCAATGGTTCTATGCAAATCGTGATGCTATCAATACTTAGGACAAGTGTTCGGAAGAATTCCTCAAGAAGTTCTTTCCTTTGGGCAAAACCAATGCTCTTCATGGAAGAATTTCTAGTTTTCAGCAAGCAGCAAGTGAATCTATTCCAGAGGCTTGGGAGGGCTTCAGGAGTACGTCCTGGCTTGTCCTCACCATGGGATGGAGGATTGGCTAATTCTTCAAAGCTTCTATAATGGGCTGACTCTGACAGTCCGAGGCCATATTGATGCTGCTGCTCAGGGAGCATTCTTCTCACTCACTGTTGATAATGCCAAATCAATTATTGAGAAGATGGTATCCAACCAACAGTGGAGCGATGAAAGACTCCTGCCACGTCAGAGGGGTACTCATACTGTCAAGGAAGCAGATATAATTGCTGCTAAGCTGGACCTTCTTATGAAAGGATTGGATGACTACACCAGCGAGAAGGCTACCATGGCCACCACTACTCTGCCTATGGATTCTCATATGACTTGTGAGGTCTGTGGCAACACTGGGCATTCGGGAAATTACTGTCCTAAAACTCAGGAGGAAGTGATGTACATGAATGGCAATAACAATGGTTATCGTCACCAACAACAAGGAGGCCAAACGTGGAATCAACAACACCCTTATTATCAAGGAGGTATCCAAGGTAATACTTACAATTCTAACCAGCCCTCCTTGAGAGATCTTATCTTCGGACAGGCTAAAATTAATGTAGGTGTTAATAAAAAGTTAGCTGCCCTTGATAAATCCTTGGAAAGTTTCAATGTTAAGCTTGAAAGTTTTTCTTCTGCTCAAAAAAGCCAGCTAAGTTTTAATAAAATGTTAGAAACTCAGTTAGCTGCTTCTGTTCCTCCCGTTGAAAATTCAAATGCGGTGACTACGAGGGGAGGTAAGTCCACTCAAGGTCCACCATATCCTAATCGTTCAAGAACAGACAAGAAAAACACAATAGAGGTTGAGAACATTCCTGAAGGTTCATCCGACTCGGAAGAACTCCCCCAGGTTAGGAAGGTGCCCTCGAAAGAGAAGGCACCTGAAGGAGTGACGGCACATCTGGAATTTGTAGAAGCCAATGTGATGTCGTTCCCTCAAAGAAACAGGAAGGCGACGGCAGATAAACAGTTCAATCGCTTCGTGGACATGATTCAGAAGGTCTATATCAACGTCCTATTACTCGAGGCAATACGCGTACCCTCATACGCGTGTTATCTCAAGGACATCTTAACCAAGAAGTGAGCTCTTCCTATGACGGAAGTGGTGCGGCTCACTAAGGAGTGCAGTGCCGCTATACTCAACTGCCTTCTTGAGAAGAAGAAAGATCCAGGGTGTCCCACAATCACTTGTATGATTGGCACACAACGTTTCGACCATGCTCTCTGTGACTTAGGGGCCAGCGTCAGCGTCATGCCTAAGGTAGTCTTTGATCAACTCAATTACACGAATTTGTCTCCAACCACTTTGCAGCTGTAGCTAGCCGATTCTTAAGTCCGATACCCGGTGGGAATAGCTGAGAACATTCCAGTGAAAGTCCGAGATTGCTTTATCCCTGTTGACTTTGTGGTACTGCCGATCATACTTGGGCGACCATTTCTGAGCACAACTGATGCACAAATTTATGTGGGTGCTGGTTTGATCCGTCTCTACATCAATGGCATGGAGGAGAAGTTCGAATTCCGTCCAAGAAAGGAGCAATGCTCAATGATCTAGGATTCACCAACTCCCAACACTCTAGCACGAGAGGTCGGAACACCACGACAGGAAATGGACAGCCTCATTACATTCATGAAGAATTTTTGGAAGGAAGACCTTCAACATATGAGTGCGGAGCAGAAGCAATATTGGAAATCTCAGTCCCAGTCCAAGAAATCACCCCCTACACACCACAACCCACAGGATACTCAGAAGGTGTGGAGGAAGGTGAATAGGAAGCCGACTTCTCTTCCAAAAGAGACGGCTGCCTCACTGCTAAGGTAAGTAATTTGGAACAAGAGTCCAGCTCTAAGGACTCAAAATAGTGAGCCCTGCACCGACAAGTAAATTCGGTAAGTTATCCTTAGTTTCCATTCCAATAAAATTCTGATCTTAGAAAAACAAGCTACTTTTGCTCTATGTCTTCTGCATTCTTGCTGGGGCAGGCTCAGGGGTGTTGTCCATCCAGACACTCCTTGAGTTTGTACCATGGTACTAACCTCCCACAACACCACATCCACAGCCTACTACACCACCGGTGGCAGGAGGGGCCCCTACGGGGTACATGTTCGGGGTTACCCCTGGATATGCACCTGGTTGGGACCAGCCTGCCTACCAGCCGAGTGTGAGTGGCACGGCTTGGGCTGACGCGAGCAGAGACCGGTGGGCTACACCCACTAGTTCTAGCTCTGGTGGTCCACCTCTGTCTTTGTCCTTTAGACGACACTCTTCAGCCTCTACAGGAGAGGCTCAACTCGCGCAGCAGCTGAGAGAGCTCATCGTCCAGGTCACGGGAGTGCAGAAGACGCTGAACACACACGTTGAGGCTAACTCAGCATGGCAGCGTCAGACTGGCGAGAGGATCGACACCATGCAGCAGGCGCAGCAATGACAAATAGAGGAGCAGAGGGCTTTCTATGCGAGTCAGGGTTTCTTCTACCCTCCACCGCAGTGAGCCTGAAGCTAGCTTGGGGGAGGACCCCCATCCTAAGGTAACTTGTATCTTCCTTTGCTTTCAGAATGTCTTATAATGCAAACCCATAAAAATCAATAAAATTAAAAAGACCAAAAAGATTTATTTGCTTTCATCATCAAGTTTGCTTTAGTTTGCTTTGATATGCATAGTAAGAATGCTTTGCCTCTATGGCTGAAATGATGAATAGTTGCTCTGTTTATTCTTCTCATATGTCTTGCTTATAGCTTTGTATCCTACCTAAGTTTTCAGTTTGATGGCTTGCATGTTCAAACCTTAGCTTAAAAACTATGGGTAGCGAAAAGCATGATCCATGCCTAAGTTGTTGTGAGACATGATATGGTATAATAGAGTGCTATGATCTTGTACGTAGTGATGCTTGACATCCGGAGTTTTCCTTCCACAAAAAAATCTAAACATGATGAGCATTTCCTATCCAAGGCCATATATAGATTCTAGATCTTATTAGCCTCCACATATGCAGCTTGTTCTCTCATTGAGCTTTGTCAAATTGTTGTGACCCTTGTTAGAACTCATACTCCCCTGATCAAGATCACGTACACGTTCATGCTAAAACTTCTACACTGGAAGTTAGCATTCATCATTTGTTCCATTTGCTTGCGCAGCTTTGTATCATTCATCCCTCTCCGAATATCTCCAAAAACAGACGAAGGGCTAGTTAAAAAAAGTAAGAAAAAGAAGCATGCTCAAAGCATGGCAAAATGAAATAAAGAGAGCTAGCCCAAGTCTCGAAAAATTCCAAAAGGAGAAAAGGGAATCGATATGTGCAAGGAAAAGACTTCCACCATGTAGATGGTAATAACTAGTACCTACTCCGGGGCTAGTGTGCACCTTACCATCAACCCCTCATTTTTCATATAAAGTATGGTAATATCTAGCACCCATTTCCGGGCCTAGTATACACCTTACCATGCTCATTATCATCACACACATATGCACATCTTGATCAGGATGTAAGTTTGTTTCTTCCAAGGATCCGGTCTTTGACTTAGCAAAATATGAGAGGCAAGTATGCCACATTTCTTCCCTACCTACAGCTCCACATAAGCCTATTATGAGTAGTATGTGAAGAAAGGCAACTTAATGCCATGGTGAGGAACCATACACTTTGAGCGATCCGAGAGTATCATTTGAGGAACTCTGATTTTCTTTTGAAAAATTTGCAAAACCTCCGGATTAACAGATGATCAAGGTATGAGTGATTATGCATTTACTATATAACCATTCGATCTCTCAACCGCCCAAGGCAGGTGAAGCTACACGCCCCACATCATCAAGCGAATGGTAAGAACATTGCCAACTTGTTCAACTCTTAGTAGAGTACTTTGTTGTATGTTTGCCATAAGTTAAGGATACAACATCGTAGTAACTCCTGATCAACCAACCTAAGTCTCTAATGTCTTGCTTCGAGACGAGCAAGAGGTTAGCATGGGGGAGTTTGTTGACGGCTGTTAAGTACCACTTTCAGCCATCAATATTCTCACATAAATGGAGGCATATGCATTATTTACTTGCATTTTGGTTTCAATAATGTAGTTCCACTTGTCCTTGGAGATTATTTGTATGTAGGTGAAATAAGCATAGAAAGAGATGGAAACCCACCTTCTATGGAATGATCCATGCCAACTCAGCTGAGGAGATGGCTGCCACCTAGGAAACATGTGGCAATCCATGTCACTGATCCAAGGGAGGCACTCACCGGCGAATCAGAGAGCGACATATGGACTTCACAAGGATCCATGGGCCCACCAGAGCTCCAACTTATCAGGAAACTTGGCATGCACGGGGGAGTGATCAAAGGGCCCACAGGTCAGCCACCAAGAGGAAACACAAGCCAGGTCAGGTGGGCGGCCGACCCTAGGATTGGCCGAACCGACCTAGGGTGTTTTGAGGCCATTTGGTGCTCTGAGCAAGCCTGGTCCTTGCCTATAAATAGAAGGGGAGGGGCTCCATTTCTCACACACCACTCTCTCCATTCTCCTCTCACTTTTAGTTTCCAAGGCTAGGGGGTAGGCTAGAGTAGCTCTTATTCAGGTTCCATGTCTACTTGGGAGTCTAGGTATGAGTTCTCTTGTATCTTTATTTCTATGTATGACTTTGATCTACTTCATTTATTTAGCTATTTCATATAAAGTTGTGGTAGATCATATGATTAATATGTTCTTGAGTTCATCCATTGTTCATCATTTAGAGGCTCGTGTTCTTCATGAACACTACCTTTCGATCTAGTTGAAGGATGATTTACTCATTCCTTATGTGTTTGTTCATAAGTTAGAGGCTCATGTTCTTCACGAACACGACCCTTTGATCTTGTTGACTAGACATAAGAGAGTTCGTATCTGTTCATATGACTAGCCCTAGTTTGATCTTATTTGATAGCATGATTGTGTTGCATGAAGTTTGTGTTTAAGCTACGGTACTCGGTCTAAGTTGACCAGTCTTCTGGTGGCTCTCACCCTAGGTCACAATAGCTCGGGTCGGGTGAAGTCTAGCAGCAATGCAGGCATGGTGCCTGGGTTGTGTGGCTACGTTAGTTATGAGCTTGCCCCCCGTAACGATTGAGGTAGGCCGTAGTGGTGACAACTGTTGGACCCTTTGAAACACTCCGTGCTGGGGTATTGTTGTAGGAGTCTAAAGGATAGTTTTGCAGAGTGCTAATTGTCGTGGGCTATCTCCCCGTTTGTACCTGGTTGCTGAACCTTAACTTTCATGCAATGCTTTATGCTTATCTCTTGTATCATCTAACTCATAGAACCTAGAGCTAGCTTCGTATGTCCCCCTAAGCCGTACTGTGCTAAGTGTAGAGATAGATCAGAGTGTGTGTCACACTACCCCTATCATATCATTTATCTTACCCCTGTCTTTGAGCTATTGTCTTCTATATCTATCTCTTGGTTTACATTCAGTGCAAAAGCATAAGTCTTGATATCCGCCATTGCCTTCCACGGATACGATACCCTTGGAACACTCACTTACCTAAGGAAATGCTACAATGGTTTATCTGTGCGCTTGCGGATTCCTTCATGATCATTAGATTTACCTTTGGCAAGTCTTAATGCTCATGCTAACTCGGCGTTGTTAGTAGTGATGTTAAGAAACGCCAACAATGACATGATGGAACTCGAGACCATGAAATTTGTTCTCAAGTTTGCATACCTCTCGACAGTACGCATCCATATTCTCGGCATTGCGATCCCAAGAGTCATTGACTTGATTGATGACCACCAAGGAGTCGCCATAAACAAGTAGTCGCGTGATGCCTAGAGACACTGCAAGGCGAAGGCCATTCAGTAGAGCTTCTTATTCAGCTTCATTGTTTGAGACCTTTGTTGACGGTTCAATAATGCGTCAAGGTTCATCGCAAGCGCACGGATCGCATGTAGCCTTTTTCACCTAGGGGAGTCCCAAGGTTCTTGTCAACCCAAGGAGCAAGGGGATTACTAGAGTTTAACCTAACACTAACTTAGTTGATTAGAGACTTTATGATGTAGAGATTAATCTATAAAGTAAAGACAATCTAACCCTAGATTACGTTAAAGAGAGATGAGAGGTTCACAAGTATGAAGAACGTATGCCCATGGAGTCTAGGTACTTGAAGATGCAATCACCCAAAACACGATGAAACCTCGATCCAATCTATCTAAGCATGTGAACAAAGAACTAGACGTTTCCCTTCCCTCGTACATGTCACTACGTGAAGGTAATCGGTACTAACCCTAGTGAACATGGTATGTTGACGTGATCTACGGGAGCAACCCCGAAAGCATGGTAGCTAGCCTTAAACATTAAGCATCATCAACAAAGGTATGATAGACATAAGATCCAAACAAGATAGGTGACTACACATCAAGTTCCCTTACAACTCCATGGACAAACAATGACTTTACCCAATCAAGACGCTAGGCATGGCACCGCTGAGCATGGTGGATGCCTCTTATGGAGCTTGTTTCTCGGTGTCCTTCAACTCCAACGGTGCCGTGGCAGGGCCTCGGCGTCCTCTTTCCTCGTGGTGGCCTCCCTTGACCTCGGTGATGATTCTCTTGAATGCTCACTCCCTTGATCAACCCTCTTCCTTGTGGTCGATCTCCTGGGGCTTCTCTGTTCGTCTTTCACGAATGGCCACCTCCACCAATAATTAGGGTTGCATGTACTTATCACTGAAGAAAGGCGGCGGCGAACCTACCCTAAATGGGGGTGGGCCGGCCGGCCTGGGCCGACCGGCTTGGGCCATCCTCGACCCGGTTTGCCTCCGTCTTTTGCCACATGTCATCTTTCGCACTTTGGGGTTTTTCCTCCTTCGAATGTGGGCTTTAGACGTCGTTATCCCCGTGACCAAGTTAAGGGGTCTTTACGCATGATCTTCCTGTCTTTTCATCTTGGTCCTCGAAGATTCTTCATTGAAGCATATTGGTCCTTGCCACCTTTGGAGGCAAGTTCGCACACGGTCGGAGCTCCATGAATGACTTGCAAATCGTCCTCCAAACTAAGTGCATCTCCTCTCATTTAGCACATGAATTCCTGCATAAACACTATACTCCAAAATGCACATCCAATGGTGAACTTGTCATATCATTAGTATGCCTAGTGGCGGGTTAGTTCCAAAATGATATCCAAACTATAACATAACAAGTGTTCTTGGTTGATGGAAATCGGCCGCCAACATCCCCCCACGCTTAGATCTTGCTCGTCCTCAAGCAAATTGCTCACAAATTGTTCATCCAAAGAGTTGAAACATGCTTCGTCAATTCTTTCCTTCCAAGTTAGTCAATCATTCATCTTTAATATAATAGACATGAAATAAAGATCATAATGTAGACATGGGCGTTTAGAAATTACCAATTCAAGACTTACCCCACAACTCATACCTTTTCACTAGAGATCCTCTACTTCATCAATACTTACTTTCTTACTTCCATCAGAGGGTTTTTATACACTTTTAGAAATGATATTCCTGCACAAAGTATTAGACAAAGTCCTTCTTCAATTCCTCACATGTCACTCATTTAAGGTGGCTATCCTAGATAATTTCATAAACTCTCACCTCCCACAAGTCTCTCATTTATAATGTAAGGTGGAGCTATAGGTGTGGCTAGTGAAGCTAGCACAAATATTATTATGCTAGGAAAATCCTCTAGTGGTTGTTCACCTTCCAAGCTAATGATCATGAGAATTAAACCATAATGTAAGGGTATCAAGGATGAGAAGATTTAGAATGGTAGACGTGTGCAAAGGGAAAAAGAATAATGACTTCAAGGCACTAATGATGTCCTCGATGTCGGATTGCACATGGTATGGAATATCAAAGATTCGTTCCCAACATCGTCACATCCTTCCTTGCACTTCTTTTGATCTTCATTTGACTTATCATCCCTCACTAAACCTCTCTTGCCTTGCCTTGGATTTTTCTTTTCTTTTCCTTCTTTTCTTTTCTTTTTCTTTCTCTCTTTTTTTTATTTCTCTGGTGTGCGCGCCCACACATATACACATACACATATTTTTTTCTTCTTTCCACATCTTTATCTTCTTCTCCGAAGCCTTTCACCCATCTTTTTGACATGAATACCAATGTGAATTTAAAATAAAATCTAGCGTAAAACTTGAACGAATCTTCGGACATGGGTTGTGTTCAAGGAATAAGATGATAAAAATATGTTTATGGGTTTGGGTATGGAATCTGGAGATATACGGGTTATTCAATGTGAAATTCCCGTTACCGAATGTATGACGAGGCTAGCAACAAAAGATATACATCAAGGACATTATCATTGCTCGAAATTAGACCTCCCAAGAGAGTAAAGTCCTAACTTAATTCATCATGCTAAACAACACTTATGGTGGAGTATATATATAGGCTTTGTATAGGATAGATTTTGCCTCTCAACTTGGAGAAAGAGATTGCTAATCTTCATTGCAAGGTGTTTTTCTTAATTTTCAGAAATTAAAGCCTCCAATGTTAGTATTACTAAAAGCATAGATGAAGCAAAGTCCTAGATCAAAGTTTGAATATGGGTGCTTTGCAAAAGTAAATTTCCACTAAGCACCACGGTAATCGATTAATCACCAAGCTCATCCTCGAATAACAAAGATAAAGTAAAGACATAACAAGAAAAGAAACAAGAGGCCTGCATAAGACACTTTATATTTCTTTCTTTCTTGACTCAACACTAAATTAAGACACTCTTGAGCTATAAAGGTAAAACAAGACTCACACTTGACTCTCACACTTGACTCAAACTAGACTCGATTTAAAGACTCGACCTAACACCACTTTAAGCAAAAATTTTAAAAAGAGTAGATGGCTAGCTCCCCCCACGCTTAGATTTTACAACGTCCTCGTTGTAATTTTACAAGAAGTACAAAGGGGAAACATGCTAACTACTACACCTAGTGAAACTTTCCGCACGAGGTGCACCACCCCTCCTTCTTGAAGTTCTTGTTCATCCCGAAGAGCTTCCTTATGTTCTAATTAAAGAACTTGAAGTCATCTTCCACCAAGCGCTCTAAATCCTCCATCCTTTGTCACAAGGTGTTGATGGTGTGGAAGCACTCATCAAGGGAAGTGTGGAGATCTGCTATAGCATTGCGGCAAGCCGCACAACACATATGGTGCTCTTCCGCCGGCTCGGGGGTCTTCTCTTTGTAGCTTTTCTTCTTCGTCCCTAGGAGCCTCTTCGAATGGCATACGGGAGTAGAGGGCTTCTCCTTCTTCTCTTCAACCCACGGATTTCGGCTAGCAATTTGCCTAGTTGGAACACGCCCTCCGCAACGAATTCGTGCGGTCTTCTTCACTTCCTCGTTGAGCTTGGGCACCATAGCACACCGACGAAGTTCTTCGGTTGCTAGCGTTGGAGAGGGGACGTGTGCTTCTTCTTCCATTGTTGCCTTCACCACTTCCTTCCCCTTGGTGCTGCCCGGGATCACCATGGGTGCTTTGGGTGTTTTCGTGGAGGTGAGAGATTGCAAATGAGATGCAATTCTCGAGCTCCCCATGCGTCCTTAAATATCCCGGGAAGATTTGGCCAAAACCCTTCCTTGCCTAATTTTGTAGCTCCTAAAAAGGTAGGCAAGAAAAGGAAATAACCCGAACCGCGTCCCAGAGAAAAATGGGCAGAAACCGAGGCAGGAAGGTGCTGGGCTGGTCGGCATGGGCCGGCCGGCCTACCCCCTTTTTCGGGCCCCCGTGGCCCATCTTCTGCGGGCCTTTGTGTTTCATGTATACTAGCCTAGGTGGTGAAAAGGTCCAGCTAAAAATCACGAAAAGGACTTGACAAAAATATGAAAAGAAAAACAAAAACTTATTTACAGAAAAATTACCTTGTTTTACGTCTTAGGCTTGACGCTTGGGCTCGTCCTCCATGTGGTATATATCAATGTAGTCGATGGGCATGATGTCTTGTTCAAGAAAAACCTTCAATCGTTGACCATTAACCACATATTGATCTCCTTTTACGTCCATGATTGTTACCGCTCCGTTTGGCGAGACCGAGTGAACGACATACGGTCCATCCCATTTGCTTTTTAACTTCCCTTTTCTGAATATCTTGAACCTTGAGTTATAGAGGAGAACATTGTCACCTTCTTTGAATTCCTTTGCTCGAAGCCTTTTATCATACCATCTCTTCATTCTCTCCTTGTATATGGTTGCACTCTCATAAGCTTTGAGCCTCATCTCTTCCAATTCACTTATTTGAATTCTCCGTTCGAATCCCGCGCCATCGAAATCGAGATTCACCTCCTTGATCGCCCAATATGCTTTATGCTCTAACTCCAAAGGCAAATGACATGATTTACCATAAACGAATTAATATGGTGTCATACCTATTGGTGTCTTGTGTGCCGTCTGATATGCCCATAATGCTTTGTCCAACTTTTTTTACCAATCTTTACCTCCCTTTTCAACGGTCTTGTTAAGTATACTCTTGAGTTGCCTATTTGAAGTTTCTGCTTGACCATTGATTTGCGGGTGGTAAGCCGTGGCCACTCTATGCTCGATCCCCAACTTGGACAAGCATTTTCTGAAACTATTTCCCGTAAAGTGTGTTCCTCAGTCACTTATCAAGACTCGCAGGACTCCATAGCGTGGGAATATAACATTCTTGATCATTGATATGGATTCCTCCGTTGAAGCTCTTCAACAAGGGATAGCCTCTACCCATTTGGATACATAATCAACCATGACTAAAATATGCTCATATCCATTCGAATTAGTGAAGGGCCCCATGAAGTCAATTCCCCACACGTCGAATAGATCAATTTGCAAGTTATAATTTAAAGGCATAGAATTCCTTTGATTTATATTCCCCGCTCTTTGACATTCCGGACAAGAAGCAACATACCTTTTTGAGTCTTCATGCATTTCCAGCCAATAGAATCAACTAGCCCATACTTTCGGTTGAGTCCTAAAATGTCCATAGTGTCCTCCATATTCGCCCGAGTGACACTTCCTCAATATTTCACCTCTTTCGTCCATAGGTATACACCTTTGTAAGACTCCATCCGCTCCAAGTCTAAAGAGGTAAGGTGCATCCCAATAATATTTTCGGCTCTCGGCGACCACTCTCCTTTGAGCATTCTTATCTAAATAATCATGTGGCATCCTTCGTATGGCTCGAATAATGTTGATCATCCAAGTATCTTTGTCAAGGATATGATAAAGGTGATCGTCCCTCATCTTATCTTCAATGGGCTCTTTATCATCCTCACGATTCATCCTTGATAGATGGTCGGTCACAACATTTTCCGACCCCTTTTTGTCCCGAATCTTCACATCAAATTCTTGCAAGAGAAGGATCCATTGAATCAACCTTGGCTTGGCATCTATTTTAGACAAGAGATACTTGATTGCTGCATGATCGGTGTAGACAATTACTTTAGAATTCACAGTATCTGATCTGAATTTTTCAAAGGCAAACACTACCGCAAGCAATTCCTTCTCTGTTGTTGCCCAATTCAATTGAGCTCCATTAAGGGTTTTGCTAGCATAATAAATAGCATGTACTTCTTTTCATTGTCCCAACACGGCTCCAAAGGCATAGTCGCTAGCATCACACATGATCTCAAATGGTTGACTCCAATCGGGTGGTTGAATAATAGGCGCGGTTTCGAGAGCTCTCTTTAGTGTCCGGAATGCCGCCAAGCACTTCTCATTGAAATTGAATGGCACATCTTTTTGGAGAAGATTAGTCAACGGCTTTGTGATCTTTGAGAAATCCTTGATAAATCTTCTATAGAATCCCGCATGGCCCAAGAAACTTCTCAAAGACTTGACATCCGTCGGTGGTGGAAGCTTTTCAACCGTTTCAACCTTAGCCTTGTCCACCTCAATCCCTCTCTAGGATATCACATGTCCCAACACTATTCCTTGTTTCACCATGAAGTGACGTTTCTCCCAATTTAGCACCAAATCAACCTCCGCACACTTAGTGAGAACTTTATCCAAATTTGCCAAACAATCCACAAAAGTTTTACCATAGACGGAGAAGTCATCCATAAATACCTCAACAATTTCCTCGATGAACTCCGAAAATACCACCATCATACATCGTTGAAAAGAGGCTGGAGCATTGCATAAACCAAAAGGCATTCTTCTATACGCAAATGTTCCATAAGGGCAAGTGAATGTTGTCTTATGTTGATCATCTGGGTGAATAGGTATTTGCATGAACCCCGAGTATCCATGAAGAAAGCAAAAATATGCATGATTTGCTAACCTCTCAAGCATCTCGTCGATGAACGGTAGGGGGAAGTGATCCTTCTTTGTTGCTTTGTTCAATTTTCGATAGTCAATACACATCCTCCATCCAGTCACGGTTCTTTGCGGTATCAATTCATTCTTCTCATTTTTCACCATGGTTAAACCTCCTTTCTTAGGCACACAATGTAACGGGCTCACTCATTCGCTATGCGGCACCGGGTAGATGATTCCGGCATCCAACAACTTGGTAACCTCCTTCACCACCTCTCGCATGGCATGGGTTAACCTCCTTTGATGGTCCACTACGGGCTTGCATTGATCCTCCAAAGGTATACGGTGAGTGCAAAATGCTGGGCTAAGTCCTTTAAGGTCATTTATCGAATATCCCATCACCTTCTTGTGTTTCTTCAATAAATTCAGCAACATATCATTCTCCTCGGGACTCAATTCGTCACTCACAATCACGGGATATGTCTTGTCCAGCCCCAAAAATTCATATTTCAATCCTTTGGGCAATGGCTTAAGATCCACCTCTGGTACTTGTGCTTCCTCGTGTACAATTTCTCCAAGGTCTTTAAATTTATCTTCCTCTAAGCTTCCGTCTTGCAGTTCTAGTCCTTTGGTTGCTTCCGCTAACTCTTCATGTAGCTCATCATTAGATTCATTCTCCATTGCTCTTTGTAGTGGATCCTTGAAAGTTTGAACAAAACGAAGGCTCCCTACCTCTTCGTCATCAAGAGGTAGGGGTGAGGCAATTCTAGAAGCGGGAATTAAATTGTATGGGTGATTATCCCCATCAAGATTAATGGTTACTTTTCCTTTTCCGACATCTAAAATGGCATTAACCAACTTGAGAAACGGTCTACCAAGAATTACATGATCATTTTTATCAAAGTAGACATCAACAATGAAGAAATCGGTTGGAATGCATTTTCCAGAAATTAAAACTACTAGGTCACGGGCAATTCCTAGAGGTTTAACAATTCTACCATCTCCCATAATTAATTTAGTAGAGGTTGGAACTAGGTCGATGGTGTGATCATGAATTTTATCAAAAATTTTAGAAGATCAGACACTTACTTGTGCTCCAATGTCGCATAACGCCTTGCAATTCATGTTGTTAACCTTGCAATCTATACGCGGCGATGTCTTTTCTTCTTCATCGGATCCTATGGCAAAAATTTTAGTGAGGCGAGCGAATGGTGATGCCTCGGGCTTGATTCCCATAATTCTTTTAGCTTCGGCCACATGGTCTGGATCAACTTCTTCTTCACTAGAGTTTTTGAAGGACCTTCCCAGTTGTCTCTAGGTTGTATGGATGTTCCACTTGTTTCTCCGGCGGGAAGTCTATCTCCAAAGCTTTTGCCATCCCCTTTTGATTAGGGAACGATCTTCTCTTGTCAAAGATTTCTCCAAAATCAATTGGGACCCAATCCATTTGCTCGAACTCCCTTAGTGGCTTCGTGCTCGACATAGTTCTTTCACTTGCTTTGCCTGTCTCGGTGTGATCACTCTCCGGGATAGTTCTAGTTTCCTCTCGTTTGGCTTCTTCAACCTTTTTCGGGATTGACTCCTCTTTCTTCTCTTTCGGGGCCGTATTTCTGAAAATTGCAGCAAGTGGTCCCACACTTGTGTCGCATTCTGGCTATCCCAAAATTCATGTTTCCCAATCTCTTCGCATGGCTGCCGCTTTGCTTATTTTTCTAGAAGTTGGGCAGCTTTCGTGAGTGTTTTCTCCATGAGATCTCCTCATGCACACATTTGAACGTGTTCCATGCAACTAGAGGTTAAGGAAAAGAAAAATGTATGCAAGAGTACATCACTGGGAAATCCGAGTCTTGGTCCTTGTTCAACTAGCTCGTTGAAATGATTCCACGCTTGATCGATCCCTTCTTCTTCTGCTTGCTTGAAAGTTATCACTTGCCTCCTTATATGTTGAATCTTGCTTATAGGAAAGAACTTGGCACAAAATTTCTTTATCAATTGATTCCAATTTCCCTCGACTTCGAAGGACACAAATGAATACCACTTTGTTGCTTCATCAGCAAGTGAGTAGGGAAAAATATTTCACTTAAACCAAGCATCGGGGACTCCCTCTTGTCGTACCGTATTGCATAGTGTCATGAAGCGCTGGATATGACTATATGGATTGTCCGTCTCCATCCCTCGGAACGGATTAATTGCTGCCATCTCGATGATTTGAGCCTTGATTTCATACCTTGTCACTTCGAGAACCGAATCCGACTCTTGTACCTTGATGTCCTCAAATCGAGGGCTAATATAGTCTCTTAGTGATTTTTTCGGTTCCTCCAAAGGATTTCCAACGAACGCCATCTAGACAATCAAAAACAAAAACAAAAAGAGTGTTTTTCTAGAACACAAAGGTTAGGTGTTAGTAATCAACAAAATCAATGAGAGATTAAACAAAGTAAACGGGCTTGCTCCCCGGCAACGGCGCAAGAAAAAGGGGCTTGTTGACGGTTCAATAACGCGTCAAGGTTCACCGCAAGCGCACGGATCACTTGTAGCCTTTTTCACCAAGGGGAGTCCCAAGGTTCTTGTCAACCTAAGGAGCAAGGGGATTACTAGCGTTTAACCTAAAACTAACTTAGTTGATTAGAGACTTTATGATGTAGAGATTAATCTATAAAGTAAATACAATCTAACCCTAGATTACGTTAAAGAGAGATGAGAGGTTCACAAGTATGAAGAACGTATGCCCATGGAGTCTAGGTACTTGAAGATGCAGTCACCCAAAACAAGATGAACCCCGATCCAATCTGTCTAAGCATGTGAACAAAGAACTAGACATTTCCCTTCCCTCCTACATGTCTCTACGCGAAGGTAATCAGTACTAACCCTAGTGAACACGGTATGTTGACGTGATCTACTAGAGCAACCCCGAAAGCATGGTAGCTAGCCTTAAACATTAAGCATCATCAACAAAGGTATGACATACATAAGATCCAAACAAGATAGGTGACTACACATCAAGTTCTGTTACAACTCCATGGACAAACGATGACTTTACCCCATCAAGACGCTAGGCATGGCACCGTAGAGCATGGTGGATGCCTCCGATGGAGCTTGTTTCTCAGTGTCCTTCAACTCCGGCGGCGCCGTGGCAGGGCCTCATCGTCCTCCTTCCTTGTGGTGTCCTCCCTTGACCTCGGTGATGATTCTCTAGAATGCTCACTCCCACGATCAACCCTCTCCCTTGTGGTCGATCTCCCGAGGCTTCTCTGTTCGTCATTCGTGAATGGCCGCCTCCACCAATAATTAGGGTTGCATGTACTTATCAATGAAGAAAGGCGGCGGCGAACTGACCCTGAATAGGGTGGGCCAGCTGGCCTGGGCCGACCGACTTGGGCCATCCCCAGCCCGGTTCGCCTCCGTCTTTTGCCACGTGTCATCTTTCGCACTTTGCGGTTTTTCCTTCTTCGGATGTGGGCTTTAGACGTCGTTATCCCCACGACCAAGTTAAGGGGTCTTTGCGCATGATCTTCCGGTCTTTTCATCTTGGTCCTTGAAGATTCTTTATTAAAGCATATTGGTCCTTGCCACCTTTGGAGGCAAGTTCGCACACGGTCGGAGCTCCTTGAATGACTTGCAAATCGTCCTCCGAACTAAGTACATGTCATCTCATTTAGCACATGAATTCCTGCATAAACAATACTCCAAAATGCACATCCAATGGTGAACTTGTTATATCATTAGTATGCCTAGTGGCGGGTTAGTTCCAAAATGATATCCAAACTATAACATAACAAGTGTTCTTGGTTGACGGAAATCGACCGCCAACAACATTCCAAAAGATCTGCAAAACATACTTGAGTTGCTCGCCCTTGGGGGAGATTAGTAGTACTCCAGCACCGGCGCCTTCCAGCTTGAGGGAACCATCAAAGTACATGACCCAATGCTCTGGACGCTCAATTGGAGTTGGGACTTGATTCTCCCGCCACTCGGCCATGAAATCGACCAAGGCTTGAGACTTGATAGCAATGCAAGACTTGAACTCGAGCGATAGAGCACCGAGCTCTACCGCCCATTTAGAAATTCTTTCTGTGGAATCCCGGTTGTGCAATATTTTGCCAAGCAGGTAGCTAGCAACCACAGAAATCTTGTACTCGTCGAAGTAGTAGCGAAGCTTCTGTGAAGTAATTAGAACCGCATAGAGTAGCTTTTGTACCAGAGGGTAGCGAGCCTTGGATTCTGAAAGGACTTCACTGACGAAATAGACCGGCCTCTGGACGGGATAAGCGTGTCCTTCCTCTTGCCTCTCAATGACAATGGTTGCACTGACGACATTAGTAGTCGCAGTGATGTAGAGTAGTAGCTCTTCTTTTGGCAGATGAGCAGTGAGAACTGGAGGTTTGGATAAGAACTCCTTGAGCTGAATGAGTGCTTGATCAGCTTCAGTTGTCCACACAAACTTCTCCGGTCGCTTGAGTAGCTTGAAGAAAGGTAGACCTCATTCTCCAAGTTATGAGATGAAGCGATTGAGTGCCGCCATACATCCGATAAGCTTCTGGACATCATTGATAGTGGTCGGAGCTTGCATGTTGGAGATAGCAGTGATCTTCTCGGGGTTTGCTTTGATGCCGCGATGGCTGATGAAGAACCCGATTAGTTTCCCAAATGATACGCCGAAAACACATTTGTTGGGATTGAGCTTCCATTGGTACTCTCGTAGGGAGGCAAATGTTTCCTCAAGATCCGTGATGAGTGTGTCTGGATCCCTAGTCTTCACAACGACATCATCCACGTACGCTTCCACGTTCTTGTGGAGTTGCCTCTTGAAGCACGCTTGGATAGCTCTCTAGTAGGTAGCGCCAGCGTTTTTCAACCCGAATGACATTGTTGTGTAACAATAAGTGCCAAATGGGGTGATGAACGCAGTCTTTTCTTGATCGGATTCCTTGATTGCAATTTGGTGATAACCCGAGTAGCAGCCGAAGAAGCATAACAGAGCACAACCTGTCGTGGAATCGATGACTTGATCAATCCGCGGCAACCCAAAGGGATCCTTGGGATAATGCTTGTTGAGATCTATGTAGTCGACACACATCCTCCAATCATTGGAGTTCTTCTTTCTGACAAGCACAGGGTTGGCAAGCCATTGCGGATGGAAAACTTCTCGGATGAAGCCAGCCGCGAGTAGTTTGGCGAGCTCTTTCTTGATAGCATCCCTGCGATCATCAGCGAAGGTGTTGAGTGAGTGCTCGATCAACCTCTTGGGCACACCTGGCATGTCAGCTAGTTTCCAAGCAAAGATGTCGCGGTTAGCCTGAAGGAAATTGACGAGCGCGTCTTCCTATTTGGGGTCGAGATATGCACTGATCATGGTTGTCTTGCTGCTGTCGCCGGTACCAAGATCCACGGCTTTAAGCATGATATCACTAGTCGGTGCGGGCTTGTTGTTGACATCAGTCTTCTCAGGAACCTCTAGCTCGCTCGGGGCAAGCTTTTTAGCTGTACTAAAGACTTCCATCATAGCGTTGGGGACTTGATTTGTGGAGGCAAGTTCCACGGCTTCTGTGTTGCAGTCGTAGGAATGCTTCAAATCCCCTCGCAGTGAGAGTACTCCTTTGGGGCCCGACATCTTGAATACAAGGTACACATAATGTGGAATAGCCATGAATTTTGCCAGACCAGGTCTACCGAGGATGGCGTGATATGAAGTCTCGAAGTCAGCAATCTCGAACTTGATGTACTCGATGCGGTAATGTGCCTTAGTCCCCAAGGTAACAGTTGGTCTTGGTCATCATGTTGGTGATGTCGAGGCCCATCTTCTTCAAGGTCTTGGCAAACAAGACATTGAGACCACTGCCGTCATCGATGAGAACCTTGGTAAGTCTAGAGCCTGCCACTACTGGATCGAAGATGAGAGGATATCGCCCCGATTCAGAGAAACTAGACCACTGGTCCGCCCTCGAGAAGCTGATGTGGGTTTCAGACCACTTGAAGAAAGTTGGAGCCACTGGTTCAATGGACATAATCTCCCTGAGAGCTAGCTTTTGAGTACGCTTTGTTGGTAACCCACCGAAGATGACATTGATAGTATTTGATGGATCTTGAAACCCAGCGTCTTTATCCGTGTTAGCCTTCTTCCCCTTGTGCTTCGGATACCTTGGGTTTGGGTGCACCGGTTCTGGTGTGTTCTTCAAGGCGCGGCGAAGTTGGTAACACTGCTCCGTGGTGTGATCACCCTCTGGGTGCCATGGACATTTCAGCTTGGTCAACTTTACCTAGTGAGGATCGTCTTCAGTCTTGGTGGTCAGTTCCATGGCTGCAACAGTATTTTCAGGCTTGCGCTTGCGATTGCCCAAGTAGTTATTACTCGTGCGATTACCGTGCTATTGCTTACCATTGTTGCTTACACCAGCATTGTTGTTGTTGTTGTTGTTCTTGTTGTTGTTCTGGTTATTGCGAAGATGCTTGTACCTGTTCCGAGCTTTGTCTTCCTCGTCCGCGCAATGTGTGATCATCTCCTTGAGTTTGGTGATGTTGGCTGGGCGAGCGCGACCGAAGTCTTGGAATAGGTTGTCATCATAGAAACCGTCCTGGAAGGTGACTATGACTTCTTTCTCGGTAACATCAACAACAGTAGCTCTTTCCTCAAAGAAGCGGCGCATGTACTCGCGAAGAGACTCACCATGTTTTTGCTTCATCAACGCAAGGTCCATTCGAGTACCATGATGACCCAAAGAGCCTGCAAAGTTGCTGGTGAAGCGTTGCTTGAGTTGTCCCCAGTTGTCGATGGAGCCTCTCTTGAGAGATTCAAACCATGTGAGTGGCTCTTGCTCCAGACTAAAGGGGAAGTAGATGCACTTGGTATCATCATTGCCCCCGGCATTAGAGATAGACAAAGCATAGCAGTGCAACCACTACCTTGGATCTTGCTTGCCATCATACTTGGAAATAACATAGGGCTTGAACTTCTCCGAAAGGAAAAGAGCTTGGAGACGAGCAGAGAAAGATGGAAAGGAATCAGAATCAACATGCTTTTGCCCTCACACTCCGCGCGCTTGGCATTGATCGTCGTGCGAGCATCCTAGGGAGAATCACCCGACTTGCTATTGATACTGCCATCGCCGCCATGGCCTCTATTGCTAGCTTCCGGACGTGTGCGATTAGGAGTGTGAGTGCCACGATGGGCACCCCCACTGCTGCCTGTTGACAACTGTTAAGTGCTATTTTCAGCCATCAATATTCTCACACCAATGGAGGCATATGCATTATTTACTTGCATTTTGGTTTGAATAATGTAGTTCCACTTGTCCTTGGAGATTATTTGTATGTAGGTGAAATAAGCATGAAAAGAGATGGAAACTCACCTTCTATGGAAGATCCATGCCAACTCAGCTGAAGAGATGGCTGCCACCTAGGAAACATGTGGCAATCCACGTCACTGATCCAAGGGAGGCACTCCCCGATGAATCAGAGAGCAACACATGGACTTCACAAGGATCCATGGGCCCACCTAGGATTCCCAAACAAGGCATGCACGGGGGAGTGATCAGAGGGCCCACCTGGAGGCCACCCAGAGGAAGGACACCCCGAGAGGAGGGCCGAGGGGGCCGGCCGATACTAGGATCGGCCGAACCGCCTTTGTGCCCTCTCATCTCGGCCTTCCACGTGGTTGCCCCTCATTGGTCCATTGCTGCATTCCTGGGTGATTTGAGGCACTTTGAGCTCCGAAGCAAGCCTCCTCCCTGCCTATAAATAGAAGGGGAGGGGCTCCATTTCTCACACACCACCCTCTTCATTCTCCTCTCACTTTTAGTTTCCAAGGCTAGGGGGTAGGCTAGAGTAGCTCTTATTCAGGTTCCAAGTCTACTTTGGAGTCTAGGTATGAGTTCTCTTGTATCTTTATTTCTTTGTATGACTTTGATCTACTTCAGTTATTCAGCTATTTCATATAAAGTTGTGGTAGATCATATGATTGATATGTTCTTGAGTTCATCCCTTGTTCATCATTTAGAGGCTCGTGTTCTTCGTGAACACTACCTTTCGATCCAATTGAAGGATGATTTACTCATTCCTTATGTGTTTGTTCATAAGTTAAAGGCTCGTGTTCTTCACGAACACAACCCTTTGATCTTGTTGACTAGACATAAGATAGTTCGTATCCGTTCGTATAACTAGCCCTAGTTTGATCTTGCTAGATAGCATGTTTGTGTTGCATGAAGTTTGTGTTTAAGCTACGGTACTCGGTCTAAGTTGACCAGTCTTCTGGTGGCTCTCACCCTGGGTCACAATAGCTCGGGTCGGGTGAAGTCTAGCAGCGACGCAAGCATGGTGTCTGCGTTGTGTGGCTACGTTAGTTATGAGCTTGCCACCCGTAACGATTGAGGTAGACCACAGTGGTGACAGCTGTTGGACCCTTTGAAACCCTCCGCGCTGGGGTATTGTTGTAGGAGTCTAAAGGATAGTTTTGCAGAGTGCTGGTCTTCGCGGGCTATCTCCCCATTTGTACCTGGGTGCTGAACCTTACCTTTCATGCAATGCTTTATGCTTATCTCTTGTATCATCTAACCTTGTATGTTTAGTACTATAGAACATAGAGCTAGCGTCGTATGTCCCCCTAAGCCGTAGTGTGCTAGAGTAGAGGTAGATCAGTATGTGTCACACTACCCTTATCATATCATTTATCTTACCCCTGTCTTTGAGTTGTTGTCTTCTATATCTATCTCTTGGTTTACATTCAGTGCAAAAGCATAAGTCTTGATATCCGCCATTGCCTTCCACGAATACGATACCCTTGGAACACTCACTTCCCTGGGGAAATGCTACAATGGTTTATCTGTGCGCTTGCAGATTCATTCATGATTGTTAGATTTACCTATGGCAAGTCTTGATGCTCACGCGAACTCGGAGTCGTTAGTAGTGACGTTAAGAAATGCCAACAAGCATTTCTGGCGCCGTTGCCGGGGATGGATTCTAAATCCGTTCTTAGGTGATTGCGTTCAAAAATGTCAACAAGCATTTCTGGCACCATTGCCGGGGAAGGCACAGGATTATCATGACTATGCTTTGCATCTGTTTATAAATCATGAGTAGGTTAGAGCAACTCTCAATGCAGGCTAACCTTGATTGTCTTCTATTATCTTTGTATGATGAAGACATGTAGTGTATGACTGGTTTTGACTTACTTGAGAATTTCACAGAAGATCCTGAGTCACTAGTGAGGAAAGCTCGAATTCATTTCGACTCACCTTGTCGTACTCATCCGGAAGGCGATCCAGCTTCCTTTGTACCATCCATGTCAAACGTTATGGCCCAGAAGACGCTTCGTGAATACTCAGCTCCTTCTGCCGACCAGGTGCTGCAAGGCCCTAAGGTGGCAATGGGGACTGAAAACTTTGAGATCAAGACAGGTCTAATCACGATGGTACAGGCTAGTCTGTTTTGCAGCAAGCCAAATGAGGATGCTAATGCCCATCTGCAGCAATTCCTAGAGCTATGTAGCACTTTCATCATCAGGGGTGCAAATATGGATGTTGTTCGTCTTCGACTGTTTCCTTTTTCTCTCCTGGGGAAAGCCAAGCAATGGTTCTATGCGAATCGTGATGCTATCAACACTTGGGTCAAGTGTTCAGAAGCATTCCTCAAGAAGTTCTTCCCATTGGGTAAAACCAATGCTCTTCGTGGATGGATTTCTAGTTTTCAGCAAGCAGCAAGTGAATCTATTCCAGAGGCTTGGGAAAGGCTTAATGAGTACGTCCTGGCCTGTCCTCACCATGGGATGGAGGATTGGCTAATTCTTCAAAACTTCTATAATGGGCTGACTCCGACAGCCCGAGGCCATATTGATGCTACTACTCAGGGAGCATTCTTCTCACTCACTGTTGATAATGCCAAATCACTTATTGAGAAGATGGTATCCAACCAAGGGTGGAGCGATGAAAGACTCCAACCACGCCTGAGGGGTACTCATACTGTCAAGGAAGCAGATATGATCACTGCCAAGCTGGACCTTCTTATGAAAAGATTGGATGACTACACTGGTGAGAAGGCTGCCATGGCCACTACTACTCTGCCTATGGATTCTCATATGACTTGTGAAGTCTGTGGCAACACTGGGCATTCGGGAAATTACTGTCCTGAAACTCAGGAGGAAGTGATGTACATGAATGGCAATAACAATGGTTATCGTCACCAACAACAAGGAGGCCAAACATGGAATCAGCAACACCCTTATTATCACGGAGGTAACCAAGGTAACACTTACAATTCTAACCAACCCTTCTTGAGAGATCTTATTTTCGGGCAGGCTAAAATTAATGAAGGTGTTAATAAAAAGTTAGCTGGCCTTGATAAAACCTTGGAAAGTCTCAACGTTAAGCTTGAAAGTTTTTCTCCTGCGCAAAGAGACAGCTAAGTTTTAACAAAATGTTAGAAACTCAATTAGCTCAGTTAGCTACTTTGGTTCCGTCTGCTGATAATGGGAGGATCCCGGGGCAACCCGTGTCCTCTTGTGAAAATGTTAGTGTAGTGTTGACTAGGTGGGGTAAGCCACCTAGGAAGACGTATGCTCCTAACTATGCAGGGAAGCCCATACAACAAATTCTAGATCCATGGAAGGAATCAACAGTTTTGCACAGAAGAGATCCTGGCTACCCAGCTATCACATGCACAATCTATTACAAAACGATCAAGCATGCCCTTTGTGACCTTGGTGCAAGTGTCAATCTCATGTCCAAGGCCATGTTCGAGCAACTGGGATATCCAGCTCTCTCTCCAACAGCACGAACTATCCAACTTGCCGATTCACCGATACGATATCCAGAATGAATTGTTGAGAGTCTATTGGTCAAGGTCAAGAACTCTTATGTCTTCGCGGATTTCGTGGTCCTTGATATGGATGATGAGGGAGGAATGTCACTCATCCTTGGGCGACCATTTCTCAGTGATGTCCGAGCTAGAATCAATGTGGGGGCCGGAGTGATCCGTTTCCGCATTGGGAAGAGGAACTTGATGTTCAGGTTTCAAGATAAAGAAGAGCAATGCTATTTAGTGCAAGATAGTGTTGAGCAGCTTGGGGGAAGGACAGAGCCTTTACCCCCAACGAAGAAATCTCCGTCAACATTGAAGCAAAAGAAAAATCGTAAAGAATGGCGGAAGATTGAGAAGGTATCACCCTCTACTTCTCAGGAGTGGGATGACGAGTGGTATTAACCGCTGAGAAGAGTCCAACTCATCGGACTAAAAATGATTAGTCTTTTCTACCAAAAAGGTTAAAGATGGTATTTATCTCATATTTCCCTTTCCAAAATTTTATTTAGTTTTCCAAATTGCATATTTAATTTTTCCAAACCTTGCATCTGCATGCTAGATTTATCTAGCCCTTTTTTCCCTTTCGAATAAAATTTCTAAAAATAATTTTGAGTTTGAAAATTCTAGAAAAATCAATTGAAAAATATTTTGGGAAAATTTGGGCCGATGCACTCAGGCAGGCCCCCAGCTAGCCATTTGGGAGCCACTGGCCAAAGCAGGGGGCAGGTGGGCCCGACCAGGGGTCGGCTGACCCCATGTTCGGCCGAAGTAGCCCAACGGCTGCTGGGCCCCACCTTGCTCCAACGGCTCCTAGCCGTTGCCCAACGGCCATGTCTGGATGCCCGGCGCATTTGCCTATAAATAGCAGGGGCAGAGGGGGTGTTCTTCACTCATTCAACTCATTTCACTGTAACACCCCAGGTGTTTATCTCTTTTTAATCAAGGAGTTAACCTGAGTTCCTGGTGTTAAAGGAAGAATAAAGAAAATTTGGTGAAAACACCATTGGGAGCAAAGCATAGTTTCAACTTGATTCCAATTTTCACTTAGAGCTTGAACCTTTGCCATTATGAACATTGTCACCAAGATCCAAGAACATGACCTTGAAGTGTGTCACTTTTGGAAATTATGGATAAAAGAAGGAATTGAACCCTATCATGTTTGGTCAACTCTTTAAAGGAATTTTTGAGTTCAATGGATGGCTTAACCCCAATATCAAGAATTTATATAGCAATTCAAAAATCTACCAATATGAGAGTTGATGGTCTTCTCAAGCTTAACTTTTCATCTTTTGGATAGGAGTGAAGATTTTGAGTGAAAAGTATCCAAATCTTGAAGTCAAACCCCTTTTAATCAAGGTCAAACCCTATGTTCCTCAACACGTCTCTAGAACTTTGCTCAAATCTCCAAAAATTTCCAAAACACTGAAAAATCGGCCAATACAAAAGTTGTGCAGAATTTCATGGGACACATTTCATTCAATTGGCAGATTTTCAAATTTCGAGTGGAAATGCCTCAAAAACTTGGTCAAACACCAGAGAATGTTTTGACTGCGCCGAGAAAATCCTGATTTTCAGATCAAATTTCTGCCCGATCAGTAGATCTTTTCACTAGGTGGCTTTTGCAAATGTTGAAGAGGGTAGTCTCCTCTACAACTTTGATATTGGCCAAAAGTTGACTTACATATGGATTTGAATTGTTTTGCACAGTCAAAGTACCCTAAGCCGAAATGGAAGTCTGCCCTACCACCCTGCGCGCGCACCCCCGGCCGCGACGTCGCGTAGCGACGCTGCCCCGGCGCCCATGCGCGTGCCTCCCGTCCGCGCCACCGGGCCCGCACGCCGAGGTGGGTCCCACCGCCGCCACGAGCCGCGAAACACGAGGATCCCCGTGACACTTGGCTGACCACGTGTCGCACCCGGCCTGCCCAGCTTCGCCACGCGCCGAGCCGCCGCCATCAAACTGCCATGCACGCCGCGGTGCTGCGCCACGCCGTCCCCTTGCCGCGTTGCGCTGGCCAGCAAGTCGGCAAAGCCGTGGCAGTGCAGCGACACCTCCTGGCCTCCTATAAAAGGGCAGAAGCTCCCCTGAGCTCGCCGCGCCGCTAGTCTGCGCCGCCAGGATGCTGCAGAGCGCCGCCGGAGCGCCGTCACCGAGCTGCCTCACCCGCTCCCTCTCGAGCTCACCTGCACTGCTCAGCAAGGCCACACGCCCCAACAGAAGATCCCAGGGACGCACATTGCCGTGCCAGTCGCCCTGCTCGCCGGAGCAGTCATCTCCGCGGCCGGAACTCCACCCCGTTGCCGAGCTCCCGCCTCCGAGCCCTCCCGTCGCTGTCTAAGGTCCTCAGCAGCACCTCTTCGACCCCCTAAAGCTTTTCGTGCCACATGTCGTCGAACCCCACCGTGTTCGCCGGCGTCAGCCCCGCCGCGGCTGAAGATCCACGTCGCCGCTGATCACGACCGCCGGCCGTCCCTCCGCCGCGTCCGAGCACAGGAGCTGAACCAAGGTGACCCCAGGACTCCTCTCCGCCCTTTCCCCCACCCCACCTCGCCGCTGGTGAGCCGGATTCCGGCCACCTTGGCCGGCGGCTCTCCGCCCTTTCCCCCACCCCACCTCTCCGCCGGTGAGCCGGATTCCGGCCACCTTGGCCGGCGGCCATGCCAAGGGCACACCTGTGATGGATCAGATCTTGCCAGGGTTGATTTCATAAATATAGGGACCCCGGTGTAAATGTAAGGGTATGCCTGTGAATAAAATCTTTGACCCAGGACCTTGTTGAAAGAAGATTCTTAAGTTTTTGTTTCAATATGCTGAGATCTTGTAAAATGCATAGAAAATCAAATAAAAATCAGAAAAATGCAAAATCAAATGTTCTGAGCTCTACATGAACAGATGCAACTTTTCTAGAAAGGAATTTTGTAAATTTCGTTCTAGATTTTAAATAATTTGGAATGGATCAGTTTGAGTAGATTTGCAATCATTTGAAATCTATAACCGATCTGCCTATGAATTTTTAATATGTTCTTAGTCTTGTTATGATTGCTCTTGTGTAGAAATATTGCACACAGATCTGTTGTGAATCTTTAGTTATGATTTAATTTTGATATAGGACAGCATTTAAGTTCCTGTTTAGTTTTTAATAATTTGTTAAGCAAATAAAGTTGATCTTTTTGCAGTAGTCTGTATATGCCTAGATAAAGCTATGGCAAAAATATCAGTAGCTTTTGACATGTTTATCTAGCTCTAGTTAATTTAGGTCTTTAATTTGAGCCTTTTTAATAAAGTATGTTGTATATAGTTTCTGGCCAGGATAGTTTTTGAGTAGCCTTGTGTTGCCATGCTATGGCTGCAGTAAAATTTTCAGACCCAATGCATGCTTATATCTTGCAGTGTGATTTAGTTATCCTTTAAGCAGTAATATAGAGTTGTATTTTTCATGCAAGATCAGTAGCTTAGTTTAATCTAAATTTTTTTGAGTAGCTCAGTGATGCTATGTTTATGATCTGCATAACTTCTTGGGGCTAGATCATGCATGGATCTTTCTGTAGAATTTAAACATGTTTAAGTCAGCTAGTTCTTTCTAGATTTTTCATGTGCAACATGTAGCTTAGTTTGATCTAAAGTTTGGACAGTAACCTTGTTGCCATGATATGTGCTTGTGTTAATTTTATCTCTGTTGGTTTGTGGGTGGAACACCCAAAATTCATTTTGAAGTAATTCAAGCTTAATAATTGAAGAAGGGGAAAACCAAAATCACCTTTAATGTGCCTTGAATTTAAATCACCAAGCTTCACCAAAGTACACCCTGAACAGCACCTGTTATCTTGGTGAAGTTATATAAGTTAATTAATTTAAATGTGCACACAATCCCCATCAAATAAGAAAGATAAATAACAAACATACAATTCCTTAATTAAGGAAGAGTATGCTGGATATATTCTAATCCAGGTGAATGTGCCCAACAATACACCCCATGTTTATCCTTTAATTATAAACTGAGTTGTCCCTTCTTACAAATGAATGCTTAAAGTTATGCATATGCATGTCGTGTAGAACATCCGGTCAAGAGCTACGAGCTGGTGCCGGAAGCTGAAGGAGAGCTAGTTGAAGGAGAAGGTGAACGTGTTGATTTTGCAACAAGACCCGAACCAAGATCGGAGGATCTCCAGCTAACTTTGCTAAGTGAAGGCAAGCCCCGGAGCATAACCTATGTTTTCAACTTGTGCAATTTATCTTTGCTATGTTTGTGCATTTAAGTTTCAGGAGTTGATTTGAAACCCTAGATGCATGATCTTAGGTTCCTATGTTTCAAGTACTAGTTGATAAGACGCTAGTTGCCATGCTCTAAGGACCCGGTAGAAGTCGAGTGATGTTCGTCACTCGCGAGCTATAGGTGTCTTATGTTGGAATCATAAGATTGTTAAACCTACCTGCTCATGTGGTAAGAGCATGGGACTGGCTCCGTCCAAGTAATTCTGTGGTTAAGCATTTGAACGTACTAAATATTTGTCAGGAATGGGACCGGTAAGCCTAGTACCTTTTTGATCCAGCGAGGGAACTCTCTACCACTAATCTTGGGATTTGTTCCCCCGGCTTGCAACCGGTGGTGCATGTGTGAGACTGGAAGGACGTTGGGCCTTATGCCAGTGATCCTTGTACCAATGACTGCGGACATTGATCCTGGACTGAGGATGATTGGGAACCGTCTGGTTGGTGCGTACCCCGCCCGTTGGGCCGTGGTCGGATGATGGGGTATGCCTCCTCCCGTGTGTTTAGGTTTCCCTTGCAAGCTTATTAATCGATCGATCGTCGGCCTCTCACCGTTATCCGAGATTGCTTATCCATACACTCTATGTCCCTTAATGATGGAATTGAGAAGTAATACTGTTGTATGCTTAATTGTTTGTACAACTTTGCTTGTATAGCTGCTTACTTAGTAACGGTTAGTGAACTAGAATTTTGAGCTAAAACTTGAAAGTAAGGACATACTCTTTGTTGCTTTTCAGCAAAAGAAACCCACTAGCCAAAAAGCTTGCATGTCTAGAGAGTTGGTGATTTTCCATCACCTGACGGTTAAGTCTTGCTGAGTATTAGTATACTCAGCCTTGCTTTGTTGATACCTTTTGCAGGTGTTGATGTGTTGATGGTATTCGTGGACTGGTTCTCTCCCACCCTTTGGGGAAGTGAGTGGGAAGATGACAGTGCGTAGTGATATCATGGATGGCCTCCCGTGATGTCGCTTATGACGTTTAGTATTTTATTTCCGCTATGTTTTCAAACTCTGAACAGTTTATTTTCCGGTATGGAACTTGTTTTGTAATAATGAATAATTTATGAATATGATGTATTAATGTGGTATTAATTATCTCTGAACTTGCCGTCGTGTGAGTCTTAGTGAACAATCTGATTTACCAGGCTTGACCCGGCAGATATCAACAAGTTAACTCCTCTTTAACGCATGATGACCAAGTGTATAGGTTATGTGTGTTAAATGGGAATTAATTTGGACGGTTCTGCCACAGCTGGTATCAGAGCTTGATTGTACATCAGAGATGTTAATACACCATTAATAACATGGTTTTGGAATAAAACTTGCAGGATTAAGGTGTATTTACAAAAGTGTGTTAGGAATGCTAAGGATTAACTAGTCCGAGAGGCCCTAGAGGTATTTTTGGGTTCTTTCTGGTGGCTAGTACTCTATGGTTTATCTAAACTAACTCCCAGCACATTTTATTATCTGTCAAAACTTACTTTCTCGCACAACCATACTAGTTCAACATGTCTTGATATACGTGCTGGTGCCACATGGAAGTCATATGAGGGATGAATGGGACCTATTCCAAAGGGAACCCACTGTCGCGTCTGTGTCTCGCCATGTTTTGCCATACATGGGCATGATTCCGCATTGCGAATATGTGAAGGGGGACGCCCTCCAGTCAAAAGGAGCGTGTCTCAGGTTGGATGCTGTCCATACATCGTTAAACGCATGCGTGCCATTTCTATAGTGAACGATAATGTTTGTGGACGCTTTCGTGAGTGCTGGCACGAAAGGTTCGAGATGTTCTGTGTTTTTCTGCAGGTACACTAACCTCGATTCGTATGTGCTAAGATCGAGTAGAATTCGACTAGCTATTATAGGGAGAGTCGTATATTGTGCCATGCCACCGGCACTAACTTCGATCTTGACAAGGAATTGTCTGTGAGGACGAATAAGGCTTTGCATGCATCATGTTAAAGTCTTTAAAATTGAACCTCAGAGATAATGAGTACAACTTGAAATCTCTTTCATCCCAGTTTTGATCAAGTAGCTTAAGGTCTTTCTAGTGTTTGCTGAAAGATCTGCTGGTCTGGAATTTTTTGGGCTAGCAAAAGGAGTTTCTCAAGAGATCTTTTACCCAATACTTGACTTCAATTTTGCAACAAAGATGTTGTAAAATTTTCATGAGCTTTGGATCAGCCAAACTCAAGATATGATCTTTTTCTTAAGGAATGATCCAGCTGTCAATCTGTGAACCTATCTGTTCTAAAATATTTCGACCCCCAAGACAGTGTCTTCTGAAGAAAAGATAGATAGGAAAGTTGTTCCAAATCTTGTCAAGCATCTGCTGTAAGAATTTCAGAAATTTTGGTCGAAGGAATTTTGAGTTATGACCAAAACAGTGCAGCACTGTTTGCTGTTTTTCCTAAGGGACAGCCACTGGGATTTTAATTCTTTTGACTATCTTCCTCTAGTTTTTAGCTCTACCCTGGAATACGAATTTGGTACTTCATAAGCTTACTGAGTACTTGGTAAAATTTCAGAATTTTTGGCTAAGCGAAATTTCAGTTACGCTAAATTGAGTAACTGCCTGTCTGCTGAAAATTTCTGAACAATGGCAAACTGAAGTTTGGTTCAAGCACCCCTTTTCCCATCAGCCATAGCCCAATCTTGGAATACCAAAGTTGTTTGGGATTCCATGTTCTGAATCCTCCTAAAAATTCAGCAACTATGAACATCCACAACCAGAAGTAGGGACGAAACAGTGACCGTCAGCCTGCTGAAACACAACCAGGACATATGGGCCAAGATTGGAATTTTTCGGCCCAAGTGAAGTTGAATTTTAGTTTGGAGTTGAATACCAAAAGTGGTAGCTCCTAAATATTTCTACCTAATACCCTAAGATAAGAAGCTTTTGGTTAAATGTTATTGAGAGCAATGCATTTTGGAAGTTGCTATCCAGAAAGTGAACCACCTCATGCAAGATCAACTGATTTTCCTTTTCACCTCGATTTGTCACCAAATGAAGAAGTTAAAGACCAAGCACCTCCATCTGTTTTTCCTTTCCTAGTTCCAGAATTTTTCTTATGGAAGTTGAAGGATATTTCCCTGAAGATGTCGGAAGGTTTTGACTTTCTGCAATAGACATCTAGAGGAAGGACTCATTTTGGAAAATGAAGAGATGGTCTTGTGCTCAACTTGCTGATAGATTGTTATGCACCTTTCAGTCCCTTTTCATGAGGAGATATATGATCCTAGTAGGGAAACCGATCCCATCATTATCAAATTTCAGGACAATGGTCTCCACCAGAGACAAATCAGAAAAGCCTTGCTCACCTGAGTCTTGCTCACCCCTTTTACCTACACAAGGTGTTATAGATACCATTGCTGGTGCAATTGAAATGATGGAAGGACAAAATTCGTTGCTAAACCTGATAGTGCATAATGTCATCCATAACTGTTATCAAGGACTATCCCAAACTAGCTTAGTGGAAAGTCTATCCCAGGCATTATCTGAATCTATGATTGAGCATTCTCGCCTTTTCAATTTAGTGATGAATCATACAAACCAGAGGCAACAAGATCAAGATCCCAATCAACAAATCCTAGAAGAATCTCTTCTCCCACCACCGAGATTACCCATGGACCTTAGGAAGGAAGAGAGAAAGAGTTATGAACTTTTAGTAAACCTCTGCCTGCTGTCTAAAAGCCAAGACAGAGCATCAATCTCTAAGAACTTTTTGAGCATATTACCCTTAGTTTTTACCCAAGTTGAGATTGTAAAACTTGCTTCTACCTCGAAGATTTGGTGGAAGTTAGGAACATCCAGTTCATGGTTTTTCCAAGTATGATCGGTTTTGCATGGTTGCTAAAATTTACCATTTATGCACCTGTATCCATACGGTCTCTCACTCAAGTTACTCTATTCAGATGGCCAATTCTGGATCTGAAATGGTTGATGAAGAAGGATGGACTCATGTTGATTACCCTCAAGAGAGTGGTTTTCCCATGATTTTGTGGACCACTTTGAAGGACTTTGGCTATACTACCCAACCACAGTATATGTACCGTGAGTTCATCAACAGAGGACAAATCCCTAGTTGCAAAGTGAAAGTGAAGATTTCAGCTTGTCCCGCCAATCCAAGCTGGGAAGCATGGGAGAGTAAAGCACAAGGCTTAGAGTGGGCTAACACCTTGCAAAAGGCTGCTCTTGAAGCACTCACCACTTTTTGTGGAAAGCATTCTGCATTAGTAGCTCACACGACAGCCAAGGTAATTCCCCTGCATGAGCATTCCCATGGACAATGGACTGAGCAGGAGTATCTCATCTCTGTTCAGGAGAACTCACACTATAATCCGGATCTGATCACCTCAGTTCGTTTCTCCAAAGCAATGTATGATACATACCAACTGCTGGTTAGAGAAAATGCAATCTATAGGAATCAAGTTAGAGAAATGGAAAGTACCACACATGAGTTGAAGGGAGCTCAAGCCATGATAAAAGCTCTTAAGAAAGGAATACGCAAGGATAAAGCAAAAATACTAGAACTGCGTCAAGAAATTCAGGACCAAGATTATATGCTACATCGAGCCGACCTACACATGCTAGACACGGAGAATCAAATAGAAGCAGTAGTAGCTCCACCACCAGGACCTGTTATTCCTCCACCTGAAGATGGTGAGAATCACCACAAAATTCAAGGAGAATCTGGAGTAGAATCTGGATCTGCAACACCCTGAGCCTTTGTTTTCAACTAGAGGAAAATAAAAGGTTAACCTAGGACTAGCTAGTGGATCTAGTTTGGATGTTGTCCCGGATGTAATAAAATAAGGAGATGTAAGAGTGCTATGCTTGAACCATAATAGTACTTTGCTAAAGACTTGATCTTCAGAGTTTACTTTTAGTTTGTAATCTTATCCTAGCAATGCAAGCATGATGTGTCAGAAGACTTGTATCATTACCCTTATGTGTGTCTGTATGCTGACGCACTCAGCTTCTCAGTAATATTGATATCCTTGAGTGGATCACTTTTAGATCTCTCAACTTCAAATTCTATCTTTCTTAACCCTGCTCACACAAATTTGGGTAAATAAGAACAATGACCCAAGTGGCAGAAATCTTTTGGTATACATGTTGACCCTCATCTTTTCCTGAAGTTTTGTCTTTTGTTAACTGAAAGTTGATACTACCAAGCACATACCCTGTGTAAACATCTAGTTGTTTTCCTGGCACAACTTCAGGAATTTCAGTAAACAAATTTAACAAATGTTTGTTTACTAGCCTTCCCTTTCTTCATAAGAAATCTCTATGGAACCATTCAATCTGGTCTCCTACCCTATCAAGCTCAAGGTTTACCTAGTATCAAAATCAACCAAGTTAATTTGAAGGAGCATGAGCAGTCAAGGTTCTCTAAAAGTCAAGTTATGAGGAGTTTATGCCGATCAACGATCTATGACCCCCTCTCAGCTTCGACCAAATCCACAGACTCATTGAAATGGAAAAGAAATGTTGGACAAAAGCTTTGACAAGTTTCCCGGACAAAAATAAGTTTTAGTTCGAATTGTGGATACCCAGGATCTTCTCGTGTTTCCCAAATTCATAGTCAATTTTTGCTCGAGAATCAATTTGACCCCTCCGTATCTGTGCTCCGTCTGCTCCATGCTGTGCTTTCGCTCTGCCACCTTTCTACCACAGCAGCTGATCGCCGCCTACGCACACCCTACGACAGCCGTCTTGTCCCCATGGCATCCCGTGCTGGCCACCACCGTGCCACATACCACTACCACCACACCTCCATGCCTCCATACCCCGGCCCCTACCCAAGTGGCCAAGCACCACCGCCACTACACCATGGTGAGCATCCATAAATGGACCACCTTCCATTAGTTTCCACCACCCCTTTCTTTGCATCCACTGGAGCCATCACCTCCCGTCGCCCTCCCTGCTCTCCTGCTCTTTTCTTTGAGCACACACCGGCCATTTCCATCGTCTCCAGCATTTCCTCCATCTTCTCCAACAAGGTGAAGAAGCATCAGGCCTCTTCAGAAGTTGAAGTCAGTGCAAGCATTTCTTCAAAGCTCGTCAACTGAAGTTTTAGTGTCTACATCAAGAAGAAGAAGCTCAAGAAGAAAGTTGAAAGAAGAAGCCAATCCCACCTCACCAGCTATGGATCGATCTCTCGAGATATGTGATTCAGATTGCTGGGACGCCTTGATGGTGTTGATTTGTTTTACACCTCTACTATGCTTGTTTATAGCTTTTCATGTGCACATTCAGCGCCCGCTTCCTCATGAGTTAAATGGAAGTTTGTCATGAAGTTCATGTATCTTTTATCGTCTTTGAGTTCTAGATCTTAGAGAGTTTAGCTTTGCCCTGTTAAGTTTCTCTCTGTATCTCTACCTTCCCCTGAAAAGTCTATCAAGCTTGTTGTCGAATCTCGGGACAAGATTCTATTTAAGGGGGGTAAGTTATAACACCCCAGGTGTTTATCTCTTTTTAATCAAGGAGTTAACCTGAGTTCCTGGTGTTAAAGGAAGAATAAAGAAAATTTGGTGAAAACACCATTGGGAGCAAAGCATAGTTTGAACTTGATTCCAATTTTCACTCAGAGCTTGAACCTTTGCCATTATGAACATTGTCACCAAGATCCAAGAACATGACCTTGAAGTGTGTCACTTTTGGAAATTAAGGATAAAAGAAGGAATTGAACCCTATCATGTTTGGTCAACTCTTTAAAGGAATTTTTGAGTTCAATGGATGGCTTCACCCCAATATCAAGAATTTATATAGCAATTCAAAAATCTACCAATATGAGAGTTGATGGTCTTCTCAAGCTTAACTTTTCATCTTTTGGATAGGAGTGAAGATTTTGAGTGAAAAGTATCCAAATCTTGAAGTCAAACCCCTTTTAATCAAGGCCAAACCCTATGTTCCTCAACACATCTCTAGAACTTTGCTCAAATGTCCAAAAATTTCCAAAACACAGAAAAATCGGCCAATACGAAAGTTGTGCAGAATTTCATGGGAAACATTTCATTCAATTGGCAGATTTTCAAATTTCGAGTGGAAATGCCTCAAAAACTTGGTCAAACACCAGAGCACTGTTTTGACTGCGCCGAGAAAATCCTGATTTTCAGATCAAATTTCTGCCCGATCTGTAGAATTTTTCACTAGGCGGCTTTTGCAAATGTTGAAGAGGGTAGTCTCCTCTACAACTTTGATATTGGCCAAAAGTTGACTTACATATGGATTTGAATTGTTTTGCATAGTCAAAGTACCCTAAACCGAAATGGAAGTCTGCCCTGCCGCCCTGCGCGCGCGCCCCCGGCCGCGACGTCGTGCAGCGACGTTGCCCCAGCGCCCGTGCGCCGCGCGTGCGCGTGCCTCCCGTCCGTGCCATCGGGCTTGCACACCGAGGTGGGTCCCACCACCGTCACGAGCCGCGAAACACGAGGATCCCCGTGACACTTGGCTTACCACGTGTCACACCCGGCCTGCCCAGCTTCGCCACGCGCCGAACCGGTGCAGTCAAACTGCCATGCACGCCGCGGTGCTACGCCACGCCGTCCCCTTGCCGCGTCGCACTGGCCAGCAAGTTGGCAAAGTCATGGCAGTGCAGCGACACCTCCTGGCCTCCTATAAAAGGGCAGAAGCTCCCCTGAGCTCGCCGCGCCGCCAGTCTGCGCCGCCAGGCTGCTGCAGAGCGCCGCCGGAGCGCCGTCGCCGAGCTGCCTCACCCGCTCCCTCTCGAGCTCGCCTGCACTTCTCAGCAAGGCCACACGCCCCAACCGAAGATCCCAGGGACGCACATTGCCGTGCCCGGTCGCCCTGCTCGCCGGAGCAGTCATCTCCGTGGCCGGAACTCCACCCCGTCGTCGAGCTCCCACCTCCAAGCCATCCCGTCGCCGTCTAAGGTCCTCAGCAGCACCTCTTCGACCCCCTAAAGCTTTCCGTGCCATGTGTCGTCGAACCCCGCCGTCCTGTTCGCCGGCGTCAGCCCCGCCGCGGCTGCAGATCCACGTCGCCGCCGATCACGACCGCCGGCCATCCCTCCGCCGCGTCCGAGCATAGAAGCCGAACCAAGGTGACCCCTGGACTCCTCTCCGCCCTTTCCCCCACCCCACCTCGCCGCCTGTGAGCCGGATTCCAACCACCTTGGCCGGCGGCCATGCCAAGGGCACACCTGTGAAGGATCAGATCTTGCCAGGGTTGATTTCATAAATATAGGGACCCTGGTGTAAATGTAAGGGTATGCCTGTGAATAAAATCTTTGACCCAGGACCTGGTTGAAAGAAGATTCTTAAGTTTTTGTTTTAATATGCTGAGATCTTGTAAAATGCATAGAAAATCAAATAAAAATCAAAAAAATGCAAACTCAAATGTTCTGAGCTCTTGTAAATTTCTTTCTAGATTTTAAATAATTTGGAATGGATCAGTTTGAGTAGATTTGCAATCATTTGAAATCTATATCCGATCTGCCTATGAATTTTGAATATTGTTAGTCTTGTTATGATTGCTCTTGTGTAAACATATTGCACACAGATCTGTTGTGAATCTTTAGTTATGATTTAATTTTGATATAGGACAGCATTTAAGTTCCTGTTTAGTTTTAAATAATTTGTGAAGCAAATAAAGTTGATCTTTTTGCAGTAGTCTGTATATGCCTAGATAAAGCTATGGTAAAAATATCAGTAGCTTTTGACATGTTTATCTAGCTCTAGTTAATTTAGGTCTTTAATTTGAGCCTTTTTAATAAAGCATGTTGTAAATAGTTTCTGGCCAGGATAATTTTTGAGTAGCCTTGTGTTGCCATGCTATGGCTGCAGTAAAATTTTCAGACCCAATGCATGCTTATATCTTGCAGTGTGATTTAGTTATCCTTTAAGCAGTAATATAGAGTTGTATTTTTCATGCTAGATCTGTAGCTTATTTTAATCTAAATTTTTGTGAGTAGCTCAGTGATGCTATGTTTATGATCTGCGTAACTTCTTGAGGCTAGATCATGCATGGATCTTTCTGTAGAATTTAAACATGTTTAAGTCAGCTAGTTCTTTCTAGATTTTTCATGTGCAACATATAGCTTAGTTTGATCTATAGTTTGGACAGTAACCTTGTTGCCATGATATGTGCTTGTGTTAATTTTATCTCTGTTGGTTTGTGGGTGGAACACCCAAAATTCATTTTGAAATAATTCAAGCTTAATAATTGAAGAAAAGGAAAACCAAAATCACCTTTAATGTGCCTTGAATTTAAATCACCAAGCTTCACCAAAGTACACCCTGAACAGCACCTGTTATCTTGGTGAAGTTATATAAGTTAATTAATTTAAATGTGCACACAATCCCCATCAAATAAGAAAGATAAATAACAAACATACAATTCCTTAATTAAGGAATAGTATGCTGGATATATTCTTATCCAGGTGAATGTGCCCAACAATACACCCCACGTTTATCCTTTAATTATAAACTGAGTTGTCCCTTCTTACAAACGAATGCTTAAAGTTATGCATATGCATGTCATGTAGAACATCCGGTCAAGAGCTACGAGTTGGTGCCGGAAGCTGAAGAAGAGCTAGTTGAAGGAGAAGGTGAACGTGTTGGTTTTGCAATAAGACCCGAACCAAGTTCGGAGGATCTCCAGCTAACTTTGCTAAGTGAAGGCAAGCCCCAGAGCATAACCTATGTTTTCAACTTGTGCAATTTATCTTTGCTATGTTTGTGCATTTAAGTTTCAGGAGTTGATTTGAAACCCTAGATGCATGATCTTAGGTTCCTATGTTTCAAGTACTAGTTGATAAGACGCTAGTTGCCATGCTCTAAGGACCCGGTACAAGTCGAGTGATGTTCGTCACTCGCGAGCTATAGGTGTCTTATGTTGGAATCCTAAGATTGTTAAACCTACCCGCTCATGTGGTAAGAGCATGGGACCGGCTCCGTCCAAGTAGGTCTGTGGTTAAGCATTTGAACGTACTAAACATTTGTCGAGAATGGGACCGGTCAGCCTAGTACCTTTTTGATCCAGCGAGGGAACTCTCTACCACTAATCTTGGGATTTGTTCCCCTGGCTTGCAACCGGTGGTGCATGTGTGAGACTGGAAGGACGTTGGGCCTTATGCCAGTGATCCTTGTACCGATGACTGTGGACATTGATCCTGGACTGAGGATGATTCGGAACCGTCTGGTTGGTGCGTACCCCGCCTGTTGGTCCGTGGTCGGATGATGGGGTATGCCTCCTCCCGTGTGTTTAGGTTTCCCTTGCAAGGTTATTAATCGATCGATCGTCGGCCTCTCACCGTTATCCGAGATTGCTTATCCATACACTCTATGTCCCTTAATGATGGAATTGAGAAGTAATACTGTTGTATGCTTAATTGTTTGTACAACTTTGCTTGTATAGCTGCTTACTTAGTAACGGTTAATGAACTAGAATTTTGAGCTAAAACTTGAAAGTAAGGACATACTCTTTGTTGCTTTTCAGCAAAAGAAACACACTAGCCAAAAAGCTTGCATGTCTAGAGAGTTGGTGATTTTCCATCACCTGACGGTTAAGTCTTGCTGAGTATTAGTATACTCAGCCTTGCTTTGTTGATACCTTTTGTAGGTGTTGATGTGTTGATGGTATTCGTGGACTGGTTCTCTCCCACCCTTTGGGGAAGTGAGTGGGAAGATGACAGTGCGTAGTGATATCATGGATGGCCTCCCGTGATGTCGCTTATGACGTTTAGTATTTTATTTCCGCTGTGTTTTCAAACTCTGAACAGTTTATTTTCCGGTATGGAACTTGTTTTGTAATAATGAATAATTGATGAATATGATGTATTAATGTGGTATTAATTATCTCTGAACTCGCAGTCGTGTGAGTCTTAGTGTACAATCTCCGATCCTTTGTTATAAGTGATTTACCGGGCTTGACCCGGCAGATATCGACAAGTTAACTCCTCTTTAACGCATGATGACCAAGTGTATAGGTTATGTGTGTTAAATGGGAATTAATTTGGGTGGTTCTGTCACATTCACTCGCACTCCCCTCTCTACTCCTTGCTCTCTTCTTTTTCTTGGATTTCTTGCTCAAGTTTGGATTCATCAAGTACTCTTTCTATTGTGTTGCTGCAAGTATTGCTATTGGTGGAGCAAGCTCGGTAAGAATTTCATTCGATTTCACTCATCCATCACCGAGTTGCTCTTGTTGTCCCTTTGTTGTGCTAGCATGAGTTGGGCGGCGAACGCTCTCCGGAGGGTGACAGCCTCCCGTTCACGGGCAAGCACAAATTCATCTGTCCCCGTCGAGCCGACGTCGAGCCCATCAACGATGGACTATGAAGAAGAGCAAGCCAAACCACAAGCAGCAGAGGAGGTCGTCGGCGACACCCCCTACCTCAGCTTGCAAGGTGCTCGAGAGGAGCAAGCCTACACTCCCCTAAAGGACTGAGTCTTCGCCCACACCCGGGACTTTGACCCTTCACTTATGGAGAAGACAGGTATGAACCTCGAGTTCGCTTCTATTTGGTATGCTCTTGGTTGGGAGGAGTTTGCGCCGGTTACAGAGCTCGGCTCTCAGCCCCTCACCATCCAGTTTCTTTGCTCTCTTACCGAGGTGCCTGAGGGTATTCAGTTTCGTCTTTTCGGGACCGATTACTGAGTTCCAAGGAAAGATCTTAGTCATCTCCTTAGTTTTAATCATCGTTGTGTTCTTTCTTTGAAAAAGGCTTGTGAGGGTTTTGGTCAAGATTCTTTCTGGGGAGATATTTCTGGTCTAGTTTATAGCGGTAAATTTGTGCCTCGGTGCAATGATATCGTGCATCCCACTCTTTGATTGTTGCACAAGTGGCTCACCATTACTCTCTTTCCACGAGAGGATGTTCGGCCCGTGCGCAACGTCGAGTTGATGCTTCTATATGCTGCTACTAAACGGATCAAGGTCTCCCCCGTTAAAGCTATGATCCGGCAGTGGTTGACGAATTTTAAGATGATAGGCCCTATTGAGTGTACATCTTTGGTGACTCGTATTGCTCTCAGACTTGGGGTTCTACGCGGGAGTCCCGTACCCTTCATTGGGACGCCCCGAGTTCTCATTGATGAGGCGTACTTCATCCAAGGGCATATACTTAAGAGAGGCCCAAATGATTATTTGACTTTCTTCTTCCCGGGTTATACAAATCAAATCCCGTTACCTAACCCGGGGTTTCAGTTGTATAACTCGGAGTCATTAACCATTCCCCTTGTTACGCAAGAGGAAGGCCGTCATGCTAGTGTTTCAGGCAGGTCCACCAGAAGCGCGGCAAAGAGAGCACACATGCAGCAGCAGCAGTCACAGCCACCACCACAGCCACAGCCTACTACACCACCGGTGGCAGGAGGGGCCCCTGCGGGGTACATGTTCAGGGTTACCCCTAGATATGCACCTGGTTGGGACCAGCCTGCCTACCAGCCGAGTGCGAGTGGCACGGCTTGGGCGAGTGCGAACAGGGACCAGTGGGCTACACCCGCTAGTTCTAGCTCCGGTAGTCCACCTCCGTCTTCGTCCTTTCGACGACACTCTTCGACCTCTGCACGAGATGCTCAGCTCGCACAGCAGCTGGGAGAGCTCACCGTCCAGGTCACGGGATTGGAGGAGACACTGAACACAGACGTTGAGGCTAACTCAGCGTGGTAGCGTCAGACTGGCGAGAGGATTGACGCCATGCAGCAGGCGCATCAGCGACAAATAGAGGAGCAGAGGGCTTTCTATGCGAGTCAAGGTTTCTTCTACCCTCCACTGCAGTGAGCCTGAAGCTAGCTTGGGGGAGGACCCCTATCCTGAGGTAACTTGTATCTTCCTTTGTTTTCAGAATACCTTATAATGAAAACCCATAAAAATCCGCAAAAAAAGACCAAAAAGATTTATTTGCTTTCATCATCAAGTTTGCTTTAGTTTGCTTTAATATGCATAGTAAGAATGCTTTTTCTCTATGGTTGAAATGATGAATAGTTGCTCTGTTTATTCTTCTCGTATGTCTTGCTTACAGCTTTGTATCCTACCTAAGTTTTGAGCTTGTTGGCTTGCATGTTCAAACCTTAGCTTGAAAACTGTGGGTAGCAAAAAGCATGATTCATGCCTAAGTTGTTGTGAGACATGATATGGTATAATAGAGTGATATGATCTTGTACCTAGTTATGCTTGACATCCGGAGTTTTCCTTTTTGAAAAAAATCTAAACATAATGAGTTCCTCATTGATGAGCATTTCCTATCCAAGGCCATATGTAGATTCTAGCTCTTGTTAGCCTCCACATATGCAGCTTGTTCTCTCATTGAGCATTGTCAAATTGTTGTGACCTTTGTTAGAACTCATACTCCCCTAATCAAGATCACATACACGTTCATGCTACAACTTCTACACTGGAAGTTAGCATTCATCATTTGTTCCATTCGCTTACGCATTCTTCCACAAATAAAACTCTATGCATCTTTGTATCATTCATCCCTCTCCGAATATCTCCAATAGAGACAAAGGGCTAGCTAAAAAAAGCATGCCCAAAGCATGGCAAAATAAAATAAAGAGAGCTAGCCCAAGTCTCGAAATTTTCCAAAAGGAGAAAAGGGGATTGATATGTGCAAGGAAAAGAGTTCCACCATATATATGGTAATAACTAATACCTACTCCGAGGCTAGTGTCCACCTGACCATCAATCCCTTATTTTTCATATAACGCATGGTAATATCTAGCACCCATTTCCGGGCCTAGTGTACACCTTACCAATGTTCATATTCATCACACACATATGCACATCTTGATCAGGATGTATGTTTGTTTCTTCCAAGGATCCGGGTTTTGACTTAGCAAAATATGAGAGACAAGTATGTCACATTTCTTCCCTACCTACAGCTCCACTTAAGCCTATTAGGGGTAGGATGTGAAGAAAGGCAACTTAATGCCTTGGTGAGGAACCATACTGTGACAGAACCGTCCAGATTAATTCCCATTTAACACACATAACCCATCCACATGGTCACTATGCGTTAAAGAGGAGTTAACCTGTCGATATCTGCCGAGTCAAGCCCGGTAAATCACTTACGACAAAGGATCGAAAGATTGTACATCAAAACTCACACGACGGCGAGTCCAGAGATAAACAAGTCCTCATTTATTACATCATGACCAACATAGCTTCATTATTACAAACCAAGTCTTTTGCATAAGGTAACCGTTCAGAGTTCGAAACACAGCGGAATTAAACTACTAACGAGGTAGGTAACATCACTAGAGGCCATTAGTGATGCCACTAAGCACTGTCATCCTCCCACTCAACTTCCCAACCGGGTGGTAGAGAACCAGGCCACGGAAACCCATCATTCACATCATTACCTGAAAACATCAACAAAGCAAGGCTGAGTATACTAATACTCAGCAAGACTTAACTGTCGGGTGATGGGAACATCACCAACTCTCTAGACATGCAAAGCTTTATGGCTAGTGGGTTTCTTTTGCTGAAAAGCAATAAAGAGTAGGTCCTTACTTTCAGGTTTTAGCTCAGAATTCTAGTGGATTATCCATTACTAGGTAAGCAACTATGCAAGCATAAGTTGTGCAAACAATTAAGCATACAACAATATTACTTCTCAATTCCATCATTAAGGCACATAGAGTGTATGGTTAAGCACTCTCGGGTAACGGTGAGAGGCCGACGATCGATCAATTAATAACCTTGCAAGGTGGACCTAAACACACGGGAGAATGCATACCCCATCATAACGACCATAGCCCCTACAGGGCGGGGTACGCACCAACCAGGTGGTTCCCAATCATCCTCGGTTCAGGATCAATGTCCACAGTCCCTGGTACAAGGTTATCCGGTCACAGACTTACATGCCCCCCGGATCCACACATGCACCACTGTCTAGAACCTGGGGACTACTCCCGAGATTAGTGGTAGAGAGTTCCCTTACCAAATCAAAAAGGTACTAGGCTTACCGGTCCCACTCCCGGTAAATTCTTAGTACGTTCAAACGCTTAACCACAGACCTACTGGCCGGAGCCGGTCCCATGCTCTTACCACATGAGCAGGTAGGTTCAACAATCTTATGATTCCAACATAAGAAACCTATAGCTCGCGAGTGACGAACATCACTCGACATCTATCGGGTCTTTAGAGCATGGCAACTAGTGACCTAACATGCTAGTAATTGAGCATAGGAACCTAAGATCATGCATCTAGGGTTTCAAATCAACTCCTGAAACTTAAATGCACAATCATAACAAAGATAGTTGCATAAGTTAAAAACATAGGTTATGCTCCGGGGCTTGCCTTCACTAGCACAGTCAGTGGGAAAGTCCTCCGAAGCTTGGTTCGGGTCTTGCTGCACTTCCATGGTGTTCACTTCTCCCTCAGTTGGTTCTCCTTCAGCATCCAACACCAGCTCGTAGTTCCCGTCCGGAAGTTCTACACGATATGCATATGACTGACTTTAATTATTCAAGTTTAGGGAGTGAAGTGCTTCTGAAATTTCAGAGACAAACATGGGGTGTATTGTAGGCCACATTCACCTGGATACGATTTTATTCAACTTTTCTTTACACTAGAAAAGTGGGTATGTAGGCGAGGGTTATTATTTTTATTTGATGGTGATTGTGTGCACATCTAAATTATTTAATTTATTTTACTTCACCAAAGTAAGGGTGCTGTGTAGGGTGTATTTTGGTGAAGCTTTATTATTTGAAATTAAATTACACCAAAGGTGATATTGGTTAATCTTTTTATTTCACTATTAAGATTGATTTACTTTGGAAATTATTTCTGAATGTTCCACACATCAACAAACAGAGATAAAATTCACACAAGCACAAGATATACTAACTAGGCTACTGACCAAAAATTACCTTAAAACAAGCTATAGATTACACATGAAAAATCTAGGAAGCACTAGCTAGCATAACATTAATCATTTTACACATAGAGATCTATACATGATCAAGGATCAAGAAATCACACAGAGTACTAACACGACATGACTGAGCTACTCAAAGTTATCCAGGCCAGAAACATACTATAACATGCTTAATTAAAATAACTCATATTTAAACCATAAATTAATTTGAGCTATCTAAACATGTTAAAAGATATCCATCTATTTATCATGTTTGCATCTAGTCATACTCAGGCTACTGCAAAAAGATCAACCCTATTTGCTGAAACAGAAATTTAATACTAAACAGAAACATAACTGCTGCCTTATATCAAAATAAAATCATATCTACAAAACTATAACAGATCTATGTGCCATTTTTCTACACAGGAACAAAAATGGCCATACTAGCAACATATCCAAAATTCACATGCAGATCAGTTATAGATTTCAAATTATTTCAAATCTTGCCAAACTGATCATTTCAAAATTATTCAAAATCTAGGAAGAAATTTACAAACTTCCTTTCTAGAAAAGTTGATTCTGCTCATAAGGATCACAGAACAGTGGAGTTTGTATTTTTTTATTTTTATTCGATTTGTTATCGATTTTCTAAGCCACTGGATTTTCAAACTAAAACTGAAGAAACTTTTTACACTTAGCCCCCTAGACTTTTGCACAAAAAGCCCCAACAAGAACTCAATCTTTACACAGATGCCCTCGGCGGCGCAGGGGCTCTCGCCGGTGACGAGGGGCTACCGGAGTTGGCCGTGTGAGCGGCTGGGCGGGGGTTTGAGCTCACCCTCTACTGATTGGCGGCGGTGGCTCGGTCGGGGAATGCTCCGGCGATGGCCGGCGGCGAGGTCGTGGCAGAGCAGCCACTGCGGCTACAATGCCGGCGAACCCGCGGCTTCTCCGGCCAAGGTGAGCACTCGGGGAGCTACTCTGGGTCACTAGGGGTGTGTCGGTGTCACGTGTGGTCGACGGGGAGGTGCGGAGGGTGGAGCTCACCGTGAGGGTAGCAATGGCGGGCGGTGGAGCAGGGGCCTCGCGCGAGCCCGCCTGGGCTTCCCTTTTATACACGGGCGGTGGCAAGGGGGTGGCATGAGCTGCCAGACCTGCATGCGCGCCACCTTGCAGTCCAGCTGGCCGGTGGCTTCATGGGTGCGGCGCCATGGCGGCACGGCGGAGCGACGCGTGCGCGGCTAGCCGGCATAGGGCGCTCAAGTACCTGGGCAGGCGGGGTTCTGCGACAGGAGGAAGTGGACAAGCGCGTGGAGACGGGATTTTGCTGGCTGGCTTCACAGGCGTGGCGTGGCTACGCGGCGCCGCGTGCGGCAGCGCGTGTCGACCGGATCTGCGGCGAGACGACAGCGCGGACGACATAGTGGCTTGCCAGCAGTCCAGGTACTCCACGTAGGACTAGTGAGGCGCTGGTGTCAGGTGGGACCCACTGGCATGACGGCGTATGGGCGGGCGTGCACGTGACGGCACAGACACCGGGCGCGGCGCACGGCACGTCGTCGACACGAGAACGCGTGCTGTGGAGCTCTGGGATGAAAACCAATTCGGTTTAGGTCTGTTTGACCGACTCAAACAAAATAAACTTGAATACCAGTTCAAAATCGACCAATACAAAAGTTGTAGATGAGGTATAGCACTACAACTTTTGCAAAGGTTGACTAGTGAAAAGATCAAAGGATCAGGCAGAAAAATTGCTTGAACTCTGGGATTTTCTCGGCGCCGGCAGCAGTGCCTTCTGCACTTCAAACAAGATTTTGAAGCATTTCCACTCAAAATTAGAAATGCCATTAATTAGATGAAATGTGTCCCATGAAATTCTGAGCAACTTTTATACTGGCAGAATTTTCAGTACTTAAGAAAAATTTTGAGATCTAGTTGAGACATCAACAAGAGGTCATATGAACATAGGGTTTTGACCCCTTTGACTAGGTTTGACCAAAGTGTTTAGGGTTTAGCTTTAGGAGTTGACCATGATTAGCAACTTGAACACATGATTAAGCACATAAACATCACGGATGTTACACATACACTTTGAGCGATCCGAGAGTATCATTTGAGGAACTCTGATTTTCTTTTGAAACATTTGCAAAACCTCCGGCTGACGGCTGTTAAGTGCTATTTTTAGCCATCAATATTCTCACATCAATGGAGGCATATGCATTATTTACTTGCATTTTGGTTTGAATAATGTAGTTCCACTTGTCCTTAGAGATTATTTGTATGTAGGTGAAATAAGCATGAAAAGAGATAGAAACTCACCTTCTATGGAAGATCCATGCCAACAGAGCTAAGGAGATGGCTGCCACCTAGGAAACATGGGCAATCCACGTCACTGATCCAAGGGAGGCACTCACCGCCGAATCAGAGAGCAACACATGGATTTCACAAGGATCCATGGGCCCACCTAGGATTCCAAAACAAGGCATGGACGGGGGAGTGATCAGAGGGCCTACCTGGAGGCCACCCAGAGGAAGGACACCCCGAGAGGAGGGCCGAGGGGGCCGGCCGATCCAAGGATTAGCCAAACCGCCTTTGTGCCCTCTCATCTCGGCCTTCCACGTGGTTGCCCCTCATTGGTCCATTGCTGCATCCTCGGGTGATTTGAGGCACTTTGAGCTCCGAAGCAAGCCTGCTCCTTGCCTATAAATAGAAGGGGAGGGGCTCCATTTCTCACACACCACTCTCTTCATTCTCCTCTCACTTTTAGTTTCCAAGGCTAGGGGTTAGGCTAGAGTAGCTCTTATTCAGGTTCCAAGTCTACTTTGGAGTCTAGGTATGAGTTCTCTTATATCTTCTTTTCTTTGTATGACTTTTATCTACTTCAGTTATTCAGCTATTTCATATAAAGTTGTGGTAGATCATATGATTGATATGTTCTTGAGTTCATCCCTTGTTCATCATTTAGAGGCTCGTGTTCTTCGTGAATACTACCTTTCGATCCAGTTGAAGGATGATTTACTCATTCCTATGTGTTTGTTCATAAGTTAGAGTCTCGTGTTCTTCACGAACACGACCCTTTGATCTTGTTGACTAGACATAAGAGAGTTGGTATCCGTTCGTATGACTAGCCCTAGTTTGATCTTGCTAGATAGCATGTTTGTGTTGCATGAACTTTGTGTTTAAGCTACGGTACTTGGTCTAAGTTGACCAGTCTTCTAGTGGCTCTCACCTTGGGTCACAATGGCCCAGGCCGGGTGAAGTCTAGCAGCAACGCAGTCATGGTGCCTGGGTTGTGTGGCTATGTTAGTTATGAGCTTGCCCCCTGTAATGATTGAGGTAGGCCGCAGTGGTGACAGTTGTTGGACCCTTTGAAACCCTCTGCGCTAGGGTATTGTTGTAGGAGTCTAAAGGATAGTTTTCGCAGAGTGTTGGTCGTCGCGGGCTATCTCCCCGTTTGTACCTGGGTGCTGAACCTTACCTTTCATGCAATGCTTTATGCTTATCCCTTGTATCATCTAACCTTGTATGTTTAGTACTATAGAACCTAGAGCTAGCTGTATGTCCACCCTAAGCCGTAGTGTGCTAGAGTAGAGGTAGATTTGAGTGTGTGTCACACTACCCTTATCATATCATTTATCTTAGCCCTGTCTTTGAGTTGTTGTCTTCTATATCTATCTCTTGGTTTACATTGAGTGCAAAAGCATAAGTCTTGATATCCGCCATTGCCTTCCATGGATACGATACCCTTGGAACACTCACTTCCCTAGGGAAATGCTACAATGGTTTATCTGTGCGCTTGCGGATTCGTTCATGATCGTTAGATTTACCTATGGCAAGTCTTGATGCTCACGCTAACACGGTGTCATTAGTAGTGACGTTAAGAAATCCAACAAGCATTTCTGGCGCCGTTGCTAGGGATGGATTCTAAATCCGTTCTTAGGTGATTACGTTCAGAAATGTCAACACTGTCGTGGTGACTAGGTGTGCTGATTCCTTGACGTAGAATAGTGTAGGCTAGTTCAGCCAGCTTTGCGACTTCTGCAGCCACCCTGTCATGAGGCATAGCACGACCAAGCAAGTTGATCGCATTGATAGCTTCCTCTAGAGTACGATATTGATGAGTAGCGACCGCATCCAGAGCTTCTTGCAAATTGCGAGTAGGTAGAGCTTCTGCGAGTTCACGATGGAGGGTTGCACGATCAGTGTTCCTCTGGTGACGCGCGGTCTTGGCCTCCGCAGTCTCATTGGGAGGTGCATTAGCAGAGAGTTCATCATCAGAGACATCATTCGGGAAGTGGTAATTGGCGCGGTGCCCCTGTGGAGTAGATGCATCGACGATGAAAACCTCACGATAAGACGAGTAAGTACCTGTACTTTCAATGAGCTCAATGTCAGTGTCGTAGTCAACAAGCTTGGTACCTTCCTGGAAAGGCAAGTTGTCGAGACAAGCAACAAAGCGCTCCTGACCATCCGAGGCGAGGTCAGCAGGCACATGATCAGGCCAGTAGATGAATCTACCCTCAGGTGTCGATGTGATCACCAGTCCTTAAGCAGGACCTGACAGTTGTTGTACTTCAGTAGACTCCGAACCGTAGTCGAACTCGAACTCAGACGAATTCGAGTCGAAGTAGTTGAGGTTGACTTCCAAATCTGAAGTGTACTCGAGCATAGTCTTCGAACCAGGGTGCATGATGATGGCCAACGCGGCTTGGTAAGCAACGCTAACGTGGCAGGTGTCCGAAGAGGGGTGGCGGTGGGAGGCAATCCAGGCTGAGCGCAAGCTGTGTAGCTGAGGAAAGCGACTCAGATTGAATTGAAGGTGAAGTCGAGTTGAACTCGGACTCCGACTCAAGCTCTCTAACAGGGTCAGAAAGCGAAATCTCACCGAAATTCCCGATGAGATCTTCCATCGAAGCTTGTGTAAGCATCGAGGACTTGAGCTTCAACTCCGGAGTCGATGCCAGGAAACGCAGGAACGATCTAGTGCCGTCAACAACGCAGACCCAGGAGCCAAAAACGAAGGTGTCGCCTTGTTGGAAAGCGATGGTTGGCTTGATGATGACAGCAGCCATCGAGTTCGCCAACGGATCAGCGACGAGATCCCCTACCTAGCGCGCCAGCTGTCAGTGTTTTAGACACCGAGCCTACCACGGGTACCCGAGGTAGTAGATTGTGCGGTGGGGCTCGCTGAGATCAGGAACACGATGGTGAGACACGGGGCAGACAAATAGACAGGTTCGGGCCGCAGTGTGAGTAATACCCTACATCCTGTATATTGCGTGGCTCTTGATTGATTGCGTATGTTCTTGAGGGGGATCCCTGCCTCACCTTATATTACATGGGAGGCAGGGTTACAAGTCGGTTTAGGTACAAGAGTACTAGTCGAGTTCGACTAGGAGTAGCCTATATCAGTTAATGAGAAGCTATCCTAATCTAGTACAAGTCCTTGTCCGTCTTGTCTTGTGGCCCACGGTAGGCTTGTACCGCGGCCCACTAGTCGAGTAGTCTAGATTATCATGCCTTATCTCCCTGTCATGGCCCCCAGGGATGTCCGGTCGACACCAAGGATGTATCTGTGGTATCCAAAATCTTTATGGGGACCTCGGTGTGAAGTAGATTCTTCAAGTTTCTTTAGTTAAAGCTGAATCTTGTAAAATGCATATAAAATTGTAGTAAAATCAGAAAAATGCAAAACCAATTTTGTTGGTCTCCCTGTGTTGAAACCTACCTTTTCTAGAAAGTGTTGGCGTTTCTTAACGTCACTAGTAGTTTTACACCTAGAGGGAGTGTATAAGATCAACTAGGTATACCGACGGGTACGAACGAATCCGCAAGCGCACGGAAATACCGATGTAGCACTTCACCTCAGAAGGGGAGTATTCCAAGGGTATCGAATCCAAGGAACGATATGCATTATCTTCTACTCTAGTATAGATGGTCCAAGGACACCAAACTCCGGCTAGGATGGATAAGAGTTGAGAAGCACTTCCTGAGGGACTTGAGTCTAGGCAAGCATATGGTCGCCATGTAGTCCTCCCCGTGGAGCGCCAGACCATCCTAACTTTTTAGGGAGAGGCCATTGTTCTGGCAACGGGGCCCAACTCGGTACACAGGCACGGAGGGTTTCAAAGGGTCCAACAGGCTGTCACCACTGCGGCCTACGTCTATTGTTACGCGAATGCACTTGGTCTTCGTAGGATAACCAGAGTCCAGACACCACATCTACAGTACCAATTTCTACTATAGCACGGTGACATCTGCCCGGCCCGCCTACAACACTATAGCAATCCGTATAAAAACAGAACTACGAACTAGGGAGGAACGACTCAGTCCTTAGCACATCATCGAATCATGGAGCAACATGAAGGTTTGGATGAGAACTAGATACAACATTCTTACCCAGCTAAACAGGATCTAAACACGCAAACAGATACTTGAACTACTGTATTAGCTCTAAAGGATCGAAGTCTTGTGTCACGAAGAACACAAGCCTCTAAACTATGAACGAGCCAAGAACACAGGAACATATCATTCATGCACGAAGTCCACTATAGTCTAAATAAGAAATGCTGAAATACTCACTTTGGTCTAAATGAAGAACAAGCATCCACGAGGACATCAACTCACTCCTCACCCTACTCTACCTAGCACTCTAACACACACACACTACATCTTGGGAGAGGTGAGAACTCACCTCTCCAAGAGAGAATGAGAGGAGAGGGAGAGTGGAATATGCTCCAAAAGGGAGCCCCTTCCCTCCTATTTATAGAGGAGGGGGTGGCTTGCCAAGAGGCCAAATCCTCTCCAAGATGTGCAGCTTGCTTTGGGCGCCACCAATAGGAGAGCAACACGTGGTGAGGAATCTTGCAATGCACTCTTCGGTAGCTTCCAGGTGAAGGAGCCAAACCGACCTTCTACTGGCCAATCAATGGGCACCATGTCACCAATCCACCCCGAAACGTTGCAAGGGATCAACCAGGAAGCACCACGTGGAAGCAGATGGCGAACGGAGGCAAAAAGGGTTCGGCCGAACCTAGGTTCAGCTGACGCTGGCCCACCTCCTGCTAGCTCGTGCTTTCTCTGGGTGACTGGTATGTGGGCCCTTATGACGGTTCTAGGTGCATGCGGAGTTTTGAGGCAGTTTGGGTCCCCGGTGGGCCCTTGGATCCTTGTGCTGCACACGTGGCAGTGTCTGATTCATCGGGAGTTGCTTCACATGGATTGATGAGGTGTCATGGACACATGGCATCCAATGTGGCACATGTCGCCATGTGGTCTGGTATGGGTCCCACCGGGTCCACATGATATCAAGAGGGTGATCTTGTCTTGTGCATATCTCTTTCATCCGGACTCTGAAGTAGACAAATGATATATCCATTTCGATCGTCTTGACGAGCCCGTCGCAATGGTGCAGTCCAAATTGGCATTTGAGGTTGTTTATGACGACGTCATTTAATAGCCATTGGACTACTTGCTCTCAATTGTACCATTTGGCACATATTTCAGTGCATCCTGCAACAAAAGCTAGAAACACCAACACTTGTTGAAACTATCAGTATCAAGCCATATTCTAGTGTTGATGATCGTTTTACATTAATGTTATGCAGGTATTGACGGTGTAAAAGTAGCACTTAACAGCCGTCAACAACTCCCCCACACTTGACCTTTGCTCGTCCCGAGTAAAGGAAGTCAGATCAAGGTGAGACATGATATCCAAAGGTATGAAGCGAGCATAAGAGATATTCCAAACCATACCTTGTACTTTGAACTCTGTGAAGTGTCTATCATGCTATCTTGGGTAGTTGAAGAATGGAACGGTCATGAATCAAATCACTCCTGCTCATCATGCTAAGTAACTTGGGGTTTTGCAGTAAGTTTTCAAAACAAACCTTGCTTAGCTCCTCATTTGATTCTCTCAAATTGCTCAATGTGTATACATCCTCACCAAGGCATTAGATTGTCTTTCTTCATCCTACTTCTAATGATGGCTATATGTGGAGCTCAGGGTAGGATAAAGCATACTTGTATCACACATATTGCAAAGTCAAAGACTGGATCCATAGAGAAAATCACATCATACAATCAGATCAAGATGTGCACGTGTATGGATATGATGAGTATGGTAAGGTGGATACTAGGCCCGGAATGGGTGCTAGATATTACTATACATATATGATGAATGTTGGTTGATGGTAAGGTGGACACTAGCCTCGGAATGGACACTAGTTATTACCATCTAAGTTATGGAACTCCTTTTTGCATGACCATCTCTCTCCTTTTTCTCCTTTACTTTGGACATGAGCTATTCTTTCTTTCCTCTTTTTTTCATCATGCTTTGAGCATGTGTCTCTCTTTTCTTTTTTTTCTTCTTTTTTTATATTCCATGTCTCTTTTTGAAGGACACTTTTGGAGGGAGAGGTCACACCACATATGGAGCTTTATTTTTATGAAATGGATGAATGATACAATGCTAACTTCCAGTGTAGAAGCATAGCAAGGGGAAAAAGGGTGGTGTGCACATGAATCTTGATCATGAAAGTAATGAAAAGAATTCTCACAAGGGTCACAGAATTTGACAAATCTCAATGCAATAACAAGCAGCATATGAGTATAGGGTTTTCAACTAAAACATCATATGGCTTTGGTAGGACGGCGGCATATCAAAGAGGAGCTTTGCAACAGGTTTTTATAATTTTCAAAAAAAAATTCCCAAGCACTCAAACATAAAGAGCGAAGATCATATCATCAAACCATATCACAAATGCCAACCACTTAGATAAGCATGAGTTCCCTAATGATATTTGTTCACAAGCATCAAGACGATAAGTAAGGAATAAAACATATGCAAGCCAACCACAGGAAACATGTAGAGCAAGCATAGCACAGATTGCTGAGTTTGATGTAAAGGATATGAATTGAAATTCAATCAAACTCATGGATAACGGAGAGTGAGATAGAGGGTGCACATACCATCGCTTCTGAAGAATAAGAGATCAAGAAGGACTAGTGGTGATTCGGCTGACCATAAGGCGGCCGACTCACTCTAGTTTACCTTGCTCTTGTCATGAAGGCATAGTCGATGTTGTGTAGCTCTTGTGTGGGACTTCTCTAGTGGAAATGTCGATGATGATCTCGAGAGAACTCCCCCACACTGGTGGTTGAATCTGGTGCTGTTCTTCATATAACAAATGGAAACAAAAGATGGACTCTACTGGTTCGCGAACCATAGAGCCTTTATTCAAATTCAAATATTTTTTGTGTTTTTATTTTATTTTATTGTCACCATGTCATTTGCTCGAACAAGGTTAGATCAAGATTACACTTCATACAAAAAGGGGAATATACTTACCTTGGACCCTTGAGAGGTCATATGTACCACCTTCGCATGTTGTGCAACATGAATCTAACACCTCAACTTACCTTCCCATTTGAATTTAGCTCAATGACTTACCCATTCAAATTTGACAATTTTCTGCAGGGGTTAGTCCACATACATGCAACCCAAAATCTATGAAATTATAACTCCAAGGTTCATTAATCAAAACTCGACACCATGTCATGTTTTGACTGAAGAAGACAGTTTTAACCTAAGCACCAAGCTTAATTTAAAACAGCCTATGAATGTACATTCGCGAAACACACATTCAAACCAGAGCATATCAACAAGGATAAAAGAAGCATGTAAACATGATCAAGCTATTTTCGAAAGGGACATAAGCATGAACAAAAACTGTGAACCTCGGGCAACCTCCAGGAAGGGCTTTGTTTAATGTCAACAGCAGGACTTACCTAGCTAGTGGGCAAGATGCAAGAGCTAACATCACCTTCACACCATGATAAGATTTGATAGAGGAGGAACTTTACTAGGATGCTCACATACCTCCCTCACACTTGAAGTTTGCATTGCTAGGCAACAAAACTCAGGTGTATGGTGATCAAGCTTCCTTTTGTAAATGTTCCCTCACCAAAGCTTACCTTAAGTATTGCATATGATGTAGCTCACATGTTCATAGGCATCACCTATTCATCTTTCTTTTCAATCTCCACCTGAAAGGTTAGTGACCAAAAATACCCGATGGACAACTTATCCTAAAAACATGTTCTTGCTTTTATTCGAAGAAGGGAAATAAAACCTATGCTAGTCCAGGCTATCTCCTGGTAGTGCTTTGTTTATTATGGTCATAAGCTTGACCATGGGAGATTTCTCTTGCAGCCACATTAGTGGTGTCCTTCCCATCTCACCACCAATCATCGATGAATCAGTGAAGCTCTAGCTACAAGGTTAGTGCCATATATACGAACACGAGTCCAAAGGATGACAACGCTGAAAGCAGACATGATCATTCCAGGGAGGCTGAGACAGCTCCTGGGATGATCACGGGACTCGGGAAGCTATAGCACCAAGGTGGACCTCAGAGATGGAAGGTTGAGCACTAAGGCTAGCGCTCTCGCTACGGATCTCCGACTGAACTCAGCTCAGAAAAACACACAGCCTCCTAAAAGAGGATAGAGTAGGAACTCAAACGGCCGGCGTACGTTCAGGAGCTAGAGTTCGAGTGAAGGGTGAGGTTTAGCTCATCCTTCCCTTAGGTAGAGGGACCGATGTTCTCATCAAAACGATGAAACATCCCAAGGTCTAACCTAAGCTTCCAATGGGAGGTTATGGATAAACTGAAAAGATCAGCTCCCATTGGGCATCGATCAAGTCAAGCATAAGATAAGAAGTAAGCTTCTCTTGACTGATCGACATCGATCGATGATCTTGGCATCATAAATGAATGCGCATGATTCGATCGGTATGTGATCATGCTCCTTCGGTCAGATAGATGAATCCTCATGGATTATAAAGCAGAGACCGATGCCTCAGTCCATACGTAACCTTGGTGCTAGGCACCTCAGCTCAAACCGAGATGTAGGAACATGATAAGCCTACCGTACTCTCCTTAGGAGATCATAACTAGGATTAGACAAGTCATCCTGGCCGAGAATGATTCGTCCTTTCCTAATTACTCTCTCCATCCTCCCACGAGTCAAGATCTCGGGGAGAAGGTCTAAGAAGAGGTACGAGAGGGGAACCCAAGGGTAGACTCTGCGTTAAGCAATCTTTCCCTTAGATTCCTGCTATTCAGGAATGATATCTTTAGCCGGAGCTTAAAGCCTCAGCTCGGCTGATGATGAATCTAGGTGGCTCAACATTTCTTCTGACGGGCACCTAATCGACCGGGATGCAAGGGGAGCTGAAATCCCGAAGGTGTTCCACGATCTCTTTTCCCTCAATAGCGTCCAAGTGCACAAAAGAGCCTTTTAGAGAGAGCATTAAGCCGCATGGCATCGTCCTTACGTAACCCATACCTGAAGTGCTAAAGCAGCATCCAATCGGGAACGTGGAGAATTGAGCAATCTTCCGCCGAGGAGGCGAAACAATTCCATGCCATTCCTAGAGATTCCTCCTCGACTTGCTTGAGACTAGGAATCTTTATCCTCAACGAGATGACACGTCGTATCGGGAAGAATCGGGAGCAGGAAGCTGCTCTTAAAATTTCCCAAGTGAGGTAGTCTCTACCAAAACAACGGTGCGAGGCCTGTGCTTTCCCAGAGAGGGATAGCGGGAAAAAAATCCCTTTTCCGAGCATCCAGTGATTCTCTGATTTCACTCGGAGTTTCAATCAGATGCTCATAGTCTCTCACATGATAAAAGGGGTTCTCATGAATTACCCCGAGAAGGAAAGATCCTGAATTAGCTTCATGAGAGATGGGCGAATCTGACAGCCAGATGAAAGAATGAGTTCTAACAAGGGTGGCTCTGAGGGTTCACTCCTCGAAGGCAGAAGGCGTTTACAAGGATAACCTTCCATGGATAACGGGGGTAGAGGTAGAAGTAAAGAAAATGAAAAAGGATATCTCGAAGGGTAATGGGGGTAAAGGTAGAAGAAAACAAAAAAAAATACGAGGACCACTAGGTTCGAAGATAGATACAGCAACCGTTCCCCGGCAACGGCGCTAGAAATGCTTGTTGGCGTTTCTTAACGTCACCACTAGTTATACACCTAGAGGGAGCGTATAAGATCAACCAGGCATACTGACGGGAATGAACGAATCCGCAAGCGCACGAAAATACTGATGTAGCACTTCACCTCGGAAGGGGTGTATTCCAAGGGTATCGAATCCAAGGAATTATTTGCACTATCTTCTACTCTAGTATAGACGGTCCAAGAACACCAAACTCCGGCTAGGATAGATAAGAGTTCAGAAGCACTTCCTGAGGGTCTCGAGTCTAGGCAAGGATATTGTCACCATGTAGTCCTCCCCGTGGAGCGCCAGCCCATCCTAACTTTTTCGGGAGAGGCCAATGTTCTGGCAACGGGGCCCAACTCGGTACACAGGCACAGAGGGTTTCAAAGGGTCCAACAGGCTATCACCACTACGGCCTACCTCTATCATTACGCAAATGCACTTGGTCTTTGTAGGATAACCAGAGTCCAGACACCACGTCTACACTACTGATTTCTGCTATAGCACGGTGACGTCTGCCCGGCCCGCCTACAACACTATAGCAATCCGTATAAATACGAAACTACGAACTAGGGAGGAACGACTCAGTCCTTAGCACATCATCTGATCATGGAGGAACAGGAAGGTTTGGATGCGAACTAGATACATCATTCTTACCCAACTAAACAGGATCTAAACATGCAAACAGATACTTGAACTAATGTATTAGCTCAAAAGGATCGAAGCCTTGTGTCACGAAGAACACAAGCCTCTAAACTATGAACAAGCCAAGAACACAAGAACATATCATTCATGCATGAAGTCCACTATAGTTTAAATAAGAAATGCTGAAATACTCACTTTGGTCTAAATGAAGAACAAGCATCCACGAGGACATCAACTCACTCCTCACCCTACTCGACCTAGCACTCTAACACACACACACACTACATCTTGGGAGAGGTGAGAACTCACCTCTCCAAGAGAGAATGAGAGGAGAGGGAGAGTGGAATGTGCTCCAAAAGGGAGCCCCTCCCCTCATATTTATAGAGGAGGGGGTGGCTTGCCAAGAGGCCAAATCCTCTCCAAGATGTGCAGCTTGCTTTGGGCACCACCAACAGGAGAGCAACACGTGGCGAGGAATCTTGCAATGCACTCTTCTATAGCTTCCAGGGAAAGGAGCCAAACCGACCTTCTACCGGCCAATCAATGGGCGCCATGTCACCAATCCACCCCGGAACGTTGCAAGGGATCAACCAGGAAGCACCACGTGGAAGCAGATGGCGAACGGAGGCAAAAGGGTTCGGCCGAACCTAGGTTCGGCCGACCCTGGCCCACCTCCTGCTGGCTCGTGCTTTCTGTAGGTGACTGGTATGTGGGCCCTTATGACGGTTCTAGGTGCATGCAGAGTTTTGAGGTGGTTTGGGTCCCCGGTGGGCCCTTGGATCCTTGTGCTGCACACGTGGCGGTGTCTGATTCGTCGGGACTTGCTTCACATGGATTGATGAGGTGTCATGGACACATGGTATCTAATGTGGCACACGTCGCCACGTGGACTGGTATGGGTCCCACCGGGTCCACATGATATCAAGAGGGTGATCTTGTCTTGTGCATATCTCTTTCATTCGGACTCCGAAGTAGACAAATTATATATCCATTTCGATCGTCTCGACGAGCCCGTCGCAATGGTGCAGTCCAAATTAGCATTTGAGGTTGCTTATGATGATGTCCTTTAATAGCCATTAGACTACTTGCTCTCAACTGTACCATTTGGCACGTATTTCGGTGCATCCTGCAACAAAAGCTAGAAACACCAACACTTGTGGAAACTAATAGTATCAAGCCCTATTCTAGTGTTGATGATCCTTTTACATCTACGTTATGTGGGTATTGACGGTGTAAAAGTAGCACTTAACAGCTGTCAACAGAAAGCATGTCTATAGTTTTGATGTGTAGTTTTTGAACTAAAATTTAAACTCAGTTTGAATGTGATTTGTCATAACTTGAAATGTACAACTGATCTGGTTTTGATCCTTGGATATGATGTTAGTCATGACTGGCATAGGCCAGATCTAAGTGTTTGCACAAAGTTACTAAAGGAATCTTTAGTTATGATTTATTTTGTATTTATGCTAGATCTGTGTAAATGAATTGTGTAGCGTCGTGTAAATATATTTTGTAGCTCAACTTGTTGCTATTTTCTTATTATGTCAAGATGTGTCTTTGGTGAATTTATCATGTTTTTAGGAACTGTCTAAATGTATGTTTCTGAGTTACGCTTATTTAAAGGGTTAAATTCATAGTTCAAATTCTGCTGATCCAGTAGTGCTCATCTTTGGGCTAGATGATGTTTTTAGCATGTTTGAGCTGTAGGAGAAAGTTTGACTACAAGATAGTTATATATTTCTCTGTATGATTTATGTATGTTTTGCTAGGCTGAAATTTGTTATTTTTGTGTAGCTTGGTAGAAATAGTTTCTGGAGCTAATTTAGTGTGTAGCCTCGATACATTCCAAAGTTGCTATGTATAAATTTTGAGCTCTAGTGCATGTGTAGTGTTTCATGTATGAATAAATCTTGCTTTTGCTACCTATGGCTTGTCATATTTTTCATGCTTAGGATATATAGCACAGTTTGTGGTGAATTTTTGGTAGTGGTTCATTTGTTCCTGAGAGACATGGGTACCCATGGGTCCCCACCGACCAGGGTCTCAGCCATCCCCGACAGGCGGGCCCGGCCTGCCAGAAGACCTGCCGACCTACCAGATGACTTGCCGACCTGACATGCGGGCCCAAGGACGTAAAGATACTTTGAGTACAAGACAAGACAGTCCAGCTCGGATAAGCTTTCCCTGTTGTAACCAACTAGGATACATGGAAACCAACTTGTAGCCCAAGGTCGTCGGCCAATATAAGGCGGCTTGGGGCGCCCTCCTCGGGGGCAGATCTCTCTGGCATAATTCCACCACCAAACTGGACGTAGGGTTTTACTCTCTGGAGGCCCAGACCAGTATAAATCGCCGTGTTCCTCGTCTCTCGCCGAGATTTCCGTGTGCATCCCGTGCATAACAACCTACACTCTTAGATCCTGATCCTCTCCATTAACCTGCAAACCTCTAGGGAAGTCCCCTAGCGGATCTGTCCAGGTCTCACCCCCTGACAGTTGGCGTGCCAGGTAGGGGTGATCGGGAGCTCGCTGTGCGGCATGGTGGCCGGACGCAGCGTCATCTTCAGCGATGGCACGAAGAACTCCCTCGACGATGACCTCCTCGTCGCCGCCCTCCGATCTAATTGCGAGGTCGACATCTTCGTTCTGTGGATGGTGCGCCAGAAATCTCTCCACGACGACCCACCCACCCGACGATCTCGACGGCTCGAAGAATTCGACACCCCGAGTTGCTGCCGCCGCGGACCAAGCGACTCGGCGGGTATTGATTTGGCGAAAGCCTCCTGGGGCCATGCGTCGTCAGTGATGGACACCATGCGCGTGGTGCACTAGGACTCCTCCCGTGTCGGTCACGTTGTCCGTTTGCATACACCATGTGTATTGCTTAGGAAATCAATCTACAAGATCTACGTGACCAGGAAGACCTTATTGCCTTTTTCTTTAACCTATTCTATTCCGATTTACTTCAATCATTATAGAAGCTACATACTGGATATTGACTCTTTTTTTTATTTTTTTGCATACACGGTGCACACGTGATGTGTCCCTTGGACCCCCACGTGATGGTCACCACGACCCGGAGGTAGGCATCTTAACTCGGCTCTGTGCAGGATCGCCGTTCGACCTGTTCGGCGGGCGGAACACTACCCGTCGACCTCCAGTGGCATCCCGAGCACGGCACAGCCCCAGCTCTCGTCGGCTACCTCGACAAGTCAACCAACGATCCATCACCGACCTCTTCGACGACTGCTTCAACAACTCGGCGCAGCTTCAGCTCACTCCGCCGACCTGTTGCATCGACGCGCACGGGACCGCCGACCTACAACGACTCATCCCCGACCTCTTCGGTGTCTCGAGTCGGCCACGACACCCAAGCTAAGTGTTATTTTCAATTAAATATTCTTACGGCTTCCGTATGTTTCATCAATAGTCTCCGCGACTTTCGCCGACCTGCTTTACATGCTTTTTCCTGCCTTATTTTCCCTCCCCCTTCGACACGCTCGGGGGCTTGGTATAGCCAACCTCGATACGCTCGGGGGCTTGGCTTTGCCAATCTAAAGGTCGCCAGACCTGAGGGACTTAATTAACTTATGTGCGTTCTCCCTTTAAATGTCTTTTACTTGCTATGCGCATTCTTAAGTCGTGTGGTTGCGATACCTTGGGTCCAAGACCCCCCCCCCTCCGCGCGCTGGCTGCACCTAAGCCTCCACGCTGAGCTGTGCAGTCGGTAAGCCGTTCCTCCACTGAGTTGGGTTAGCGGAGGGGACACGTTTCGCAGCTTCATAGTCTTCGAGTTCGCATAATTTGTGCCTGGCACGATAAGGGGAACACTTTCTCAAACAAAACAACATGCATATGTCTAGCTCGGGCTATGATTTTGTTATATTTTGACAGATTGATACACTGACCTAGTGTTTATCTTGTTTAACAGGCCCAGCTCTACAATGACCTGGTATGTCTCCCAGCAACCTTTGTGGCTCACGATGGGATGCGACTCAGCGCTTCTGCGACTTGTCCGGCTTCCACGCTCGGGGGTTGGTCATCTTCTTCAAGGTCTTTGGACCTCCCAGCGGCTCCGTCGTCATCTTCTTCAAGGTCTTTGGACCTCCCGGCGTCTCCGTTGTCGTTTTATTCAAGGTCGCCAGACCTCCCGGCGGCGCCGTCATCGTCTTATTCAAGGTCGCCAGACCTCCCGGCGGCTCCGTCGTCATCTTATTCAAGGTCGCCAGACCTCCTGGCGGCTCTGTCGTCGTCTTCTTCATGGTCGCCAGACCTCCCGGCGGCTCTGTCGTCGTCTTCTTCAAGGTCCTCGGCAACCCAATGGATTTATCAACCAACGGCTCTCCCAGCGGTTCTATCACAAGCAGTAACGGCTCGCGCCGTGTTGGAATTTATACCTGTTGGCTCTCTGCTCAATGGCCTGGAGTCCATAGACTCGTTATGCCCTACTTCAAGCCCCCATACTACGATGGATATCTGCTTCAAGGTCTCTTGACCGAGTAACGACCTCCGGGTCTATCGTATCGCCTCCACGAGGTCGATAAGGCCCCGCTGCCTCCCAGGTCGCAACGACCCACAGTGATAAAATATCACACCAACGGCCTTGTGCTTAATGGCTCCACTGCCCGTTGGCGGCCTCCGAGCCAAGTAGCTCCTCCTTGAGGTGGCTAAGGTCCCGCTGCCTCCTAGGTCGCAACGACCCACAGTGATAAAATATCACACCGACGGCTCCGTGCTTAATGGCTCCACTGCCCGTTGGCAGCCTCCGGGCCAAGTAGCTCCTCCTTGAGGTGGCTAAGGCCCCACTGCCTCCTAAGTCGCAATGACCTACAGTGATAAAATATCACACCAACGGTCCCGTGCTTAATGGCTCTACTACCCGTTGGCGACCTCCTGGTCATGTAGCCCCTCCCTGAGGTCGCTAAGGCCCTGCTGCCTTCTAGGTCACGTAGACCTAGATTTTTTAGGCTGACTACCTGCGTTGTGCCATCGCACAACGGCCGTGCCAATCCAGGTCAACACGGGCTCCTCGTCTCTACTTAAGGTCTCCTGAAGGTCGGCGTGCTAATACAGCCCAGCTGGGAGCTTGGTAGCCATACCATTGCCGCCCTGGCGCCTCTACATCTCCTCGGATACACCATTTGTCATACAAATGTGTATATAAAAGGCTTCAATAGCTGTAAGGACCTTGGCCCTTGGCCGTCGTCATCCTCTTCAAGTCGCCAGACCTCCTGACGTCACCGTTGTTGTCCTCTTCAAGTCGCTAGACCTCCCGGCGTCACCGTCGTCGTCCTCTTCAGGTCGCCAGACCTCCTGTCGTCTCGGTCGTCATCCACTTCAGGTCGCCAGACCTCTCGGCGTCTCCGTCGTCGCCCACTTCAGGTCGCCAGACCTCCCGGCGTCTTCGTCGTCGCCCTCTCCATGTCGCTAGACCTCCCGGTGTCTCCGTCGTCGTCTACTTCAGGTCGCTAGACCTCCCGGCGTCGCCGTCGTCGTCCTCTTCAGGTCGCCAGACCTCTCGGCGTCTCCGTCGTCACCCTCTTCAGGTCGCTAGACCTCCCGGTGTCACCGTCGTCATCCTCTTCAGGTCGCCAGACCTCCCGGCGTCGCCGTCGTCACCCACTTCAGGTCGCTAGACCTCCCGGTGTCGCCGTCGTCGTCCACTTCAGGTCGCTAGACCTCTCGGCGTCACCGTCGTCGTCCTCATCAGGTCGCTAGACCTCCCGGCATCGCCGTCGTCCTCCTCTTCAGGTCACCAGACCTCCTGGCATCTCCGTCGTCACCCTCTTCAGGTCGCGAGACCTCCCGGCGTCGCCATCGTCGTCCTCTTAAGGTCGCCAGACCTCCCGGTGTCGCCGTCGTCACCCTCTTCAGGTCGCCAGACCTCTCGGCGTGTCCGTCGTCGCCCTCTTCAGGTCGCCAGACCTCCCGGCGTCGCCGTCGTCGTCCTCTTCAGGTCGCCAGACCTCTCGGCGTCTCCGTCGTCGCCCTCTTCAGGTCGCTAGACCTCCCGGCATCACCGTCGTCGTCCTCTTCAGGTCGCCAGACCTCCCGGCATCTCCGTCGTCACCTACTTCAAGTCGCCAGACCTCTCGGCGTCTCCGTCGTCATCTACTTCTGGTCGCTAGACCTCCCAGCGTCTCCGTCGTCGTCTACTTCAGGTCGCTAGACCTCTCGGCGGCTCCGTCATCACCTTCTTCCAGGTCTTCGGACCTCCTGGCGAATCCGTCGTCATCTTCTTCAAGGTCTTCGGACCTCCCGGCGTCTCCGTCGTTGACTACTCTAGGTCGCCAGACCTCACTGTAGCTCTGACAGTCAGCGTGTCTGTCCCCTACCTGGCCACACTCTGGCACATTTTTGACACTTGCGGGTGATAGTGACATGTGCTTCGTCTGGAAACCGGTCCGTAACCGTACAGTGAACTCGTGACTCTGACTGCGTCAGCTCCGACGCCTGATGCCCTCTACAAGGTTCTGGAGCTTTTGTCCTATTTGCTATTACAAGAGCATCCGCTTCCTAAGCAAAAGGTCTTAGGTTCGGCTATTTATTTCTTCTTCTTCTTCGGAGCATCAAACCGGCCATTCTGGTCGCTTTGCTGCTCGGGGGCTACTACACTAGTGCGTCTTTCGACGCCCTATTTTCCCCAGGTCGCCTCGACCTAACGGAAGCCTGCTTCCGCTACTTCTCCACTCGACCTACCTTCGGTAGGCATGGCGACCTTTCTGAAGGTCGCGGCAGTTACTTCATCACACCTGATCCAGGTCAGGTCGGCGGTTCTTGAAGATCTACGCCTCGTCTTCACTTCGACCTTATGGTCCTTCATCCCAGAAGCCCGACGTTCAACTTCGTGTGCGCATCGGAGGGGTTTTTCTTTTTTGGATCCCCGTGCACCCTTCACGACCTCGACGGTGCTGCGCCTTTGCTACTCTTCGACACAACCTCGCTTCGGCCGCTACGCCTACACGTCGATCGGGGGCTTAAGAGACATGGGTACCCATGGGTCCCCACCGACCAGGGTCTCAGCCGTCCCCGACAGGCGGGCCCGGCCTGCCAGAAGACCCGCCGACCTACCAGATGACTCGCCGACCTGACATGTGGGCCCAAGGACGTAAAGATACTTTGAGTACAAGACAAGACAGTCCAGCTCGGATAAGCTTTCCCTGTTGTAACCAACTAGGATAGATGGAAACCAACTTGTAGCCCAAGGTCGTCGGCCAATATAAGGCGGCCTGGGGTGCCCTCCTCGGGGGCAGATCTCTCTGGCATAATTCCACCACCAAACTGGACGTAGGGTTTTACTCTCTGTAGATCCAAACCAGTATAAATCGCCGTGTTCCTCGTGTGTCGCCGAGATTTCCGTGTGCATCCCGTGCATAACCACCTACGCTCTTAGATCCCGATCCTCTCCATTAACCTGCAAACCCCTAGGGAAGCCCCCTAGCGGATCTGTCCAAGTCTCACCCCCTGACAGTTCCACTGTGTGCTTGTATAAAAATTCTCACTCTGAAATCATACCTGGTTTAAACAGAATTAATTTTCGAAGAAAGTAAGTGTTATAGAAAGGAAATAAAGAAATCAAGTCTTTAATCCAAAATACATCTTTAACCCTAAGTTAAAGATTTTTAACTCATCTTTAACCAACCTTGTTTTCTTTGTGAAGAAAAATAAATGTAATTATATAGATGTGCACACAATCACCATCAAAGGAAATGTTTAATAAATTGTTTCCTACCCTTTTCTTTTTAGGAAGAGTATGCTGAATATATGTTTATCTAGGTGGATGTGACCAACCATGCACTCCATATTTGTCATGTGTTGTTTTGTAATTAATTAAATTATTTGCACCAATTAATTCTTGCATATGCATCCTTCGTATAGAAATCCCTGATGGTAGCTACACGCTCGTGCCAAGTGGAGAATACAAGGACGCCGTCGGTGAAGTGCACTACGTGGCAGTAGATCAAGACCTGGACCAAAGTCCAGAAGAGCCACAGGCTAGCTTTGCTGACGAAGGCAAGCCCCGGTTCATCATTGACCTATTTTGTTTATTTTAACTTCTGAATTTTATCGTTGATTATCTATGTGCATTTACGTTCAGGAGTTGAATTGAAACCCTAGTTGCATGATCCTTAAGTGCATATGTTCCCTTATTAGTATGTTAGGTCGCTAGTTGCTATGCACTAAGGACTCGGTACAAGTCGAGTGATGTTCGTCACTCGCGAGAATAGGTTCTTATGTTGGAATCATAAGACTTGATAAACTAGATTGCTCACGTGGTAAGAGCATGGGATTTTGGGCTCCAGTCCAGTGGCTTTCGTGGGTTAAGCGTTTGAACATACTAAACATTTGTCGGAAATGGGTACGGTAAGCCTAGTACCTACATGAGCCAGTGCGGGAACTTTAGGCTACTAATCTTGGGTTGCGGCTCCGGGCTCGCCACCCGTAGTACATGTGTGAGGCTGGACGCTGGTGTGCGGCTTACCAGATAAGCCTTGTATTAAAGATTGTGGCATCTGATCCTAATCCGAGGAATGATGAGAACTACCTGGTCGGTGCATACCCCACCCCTTTGGGATTTGTAGTTGTCATCTATGGGGTGTGCATTCTTCCGTGTGTTTAGGTCCACCTTGTAAGGTTGTTAATCAATTGATCGTCGGCCTCTCACCGTTATCTGAGATTGCTTAATCAACTGACCATTGTGATCCCTTTATTACGGAATATGGATAAACTTGATGTTTGATTAATTGTATTGCACAACTCACGCTTGCAATAGTTGCTTACCTAGTAATGATTTAATCCACTAGAACTTGAGCTAAAATATTGAAAGTAAGGATTAACTCCTTAGTTGCTTTTTTTGGCAAAACAAACCCACTAGCCAAAAGCCTTGCATTATTGGAGGTTAAGTCTTTTATTTTAGACGGGTAAACCTTGATGAGTATTAGTATACTCAGTCTTGCTATATATGTGCTTTCAGGTGAGAATGTCTAGCCTGGAGAAATCCCACCCGACTGTCATGGGTGGACGACGACAAGTGATGGTGTCATGGGTGGCCTCCCATGATGTCACTTTATCATTTAGTTATTTTCCGCTGTCTTTAAACTCTGAACCATTTACTTTCAAGTCAAGGACTATGGTTTGTAATAAATGACCCTACGGGGAAGATTTGGATTTAAATTGTAAGGTACTCTGGACTCGCCTTCGTGTGAGTTTTAATGTATATGTTTCGATCCTCTGTGTGTTTTACAAGTGATTTACCAGGTTTCGACCCAGCAACACTCAACGTGATGGTTCCTTCTACTAGGAATTGACCTTTAGAGCACCATTTTTTTCGCAACACCACACTTTTGGTTGCAATATTTGGTGTTATAGCAACCAACATATTAATGGGTTGCGATATCTGGATCTTATGGCCACCAAAAATGTGGGTTGTGTCTGTTGAAACATTCATTGCAATAGGTTGGTGTTAATGCCACGGTGAAAAAAGTGGTTGCCTTTATGGGTACCTATTGCCACAACTAATTGTGCATTGTGATAGTTAGGATTTAGTGTTGCGATAGATGTGTGTTTGTTGCCACGAACAATTATTTGGTTGCGAATAGGCATGCCTGTGGCCACGCTGAAAGAACGTTGTCTACAACTTAACCTTTGTTGCGATAGCTCATGTGCCTGTTTGAGAGCCAGGTGTGGTTCGAGGACCGGTGGATGGTCGCTTCCTGGTGTGATGAGTGATTGACAACGTGGTGTGGACCGATTCTTGGCTAAGTATTGCAGGTGCAGGTTGCGGCTTGACTGGTGCAGGTGCAGGTGAAGAACAAGCGTGAAAGGTCGTTGCCGGTGAGGCCTCCAGGTGTGGAGAAGACAAGTAGGCTTGGTTCGAGGGACCCGGTGGCCAGCGGGGTCAAGTGCGGGCCGCATGGTGGCAAGAATGGCAAGATGAAGTCATGGACGGTTTCTTGGTTGAGCCTCAAAACCAAGGTCGAGCCGGGACTACGTGGGAGCCGAGTCATGAGTGGCGATTGGCGGAGGCTACACTGAGTTCGCGGGGTTTCCGGTGGTTCACCAGAAAACCACTGGGTTCCTTGGTTGATCCACAAAGCCAAGACCGAAGAACCGAAGACGGAGGTGCAGCAGCTCCAGACCGGTCTGACCGGTGGGTCTGACCGGTATGACTGGTGGGTAGAGCACCGGTCTGACTGGTGGGTAGAGCACCGGTCTGACCGGTGTGCGACGACGCAGTCCGGAATTTTCGAAGCGGAGGACACGCGTCGGGATCGCAAGGCTTGCGTCGAGGCTAAGCAAGTTTGCGGTCGCTGGTTATCCGTCCGATGGAGCGAAGACAAAGATTTCCGAATTCGCCCTTGAGGGGCATGTATCCCTAGTTAGCTAGTAAGGGTATTTTCGTCTTTCGGTTGCCTCCATATAACCCAAGGGGTGAGAGGATGGCAGCCATCTCTTGGAACCCTAGCTCATTTGGTTTTCCTATTTCCCTTCCTATTTTCTTAGGATTTTCATAGGACTAGCTTGAGAGCTTCATGGTGAGATCTTGTGAGAGGGAAGGATGATCGGGCGGCAAGCTAGACCTTGTATGAACCTCTTTGGTATGTATAGATGATTCGGCATGGTTCCTCAAGGCTTGGATGTGTCTTTCCCGTTTCTCCTATTTGGTGATTTTCGGAGCCCTTTCTTGGTGATGTTCTTAGAGCGATTTCGAGGCCTTTCTCTTTGGGGTTTGGTGGGGGATGTATGCATGAACCCTTCGTGGTTCTTTTCCCTTTGATTCCCCTCCCAAATCCGTGAGCAAAGGGGCTCGATTTTGGGGTTTTCGTGGCTCTAGGGTTAGAGGCATTCTTGGTGGGATTTCTTCGATTCCTCTTGATTTGACAAGTTTTGGTGGACCAAATCTTGGCTATGGAGTACCCATGAGGTGTTCCTACTATCCCCAAAGTCTTGTGCAAAACTGTGGAGCGAATCGGGAGATCGGGAGTTGGATTTGGGGGAGTTGACTCGCGGGCGTTGTTCATCCCGAGCTGCCCAGGCGCGACCGGTCTGACCGGTGCTCTTGACCGGTCTAACCGGTGATAGCCCTTGGTGGGTTTTTATCTCGGGGAACAGCCTTGTCCGTGTGGTTTTGTCCTGTGGTTCTGCTGGTCAGTTCTTGGCGTGTTTGGAGTTGTTTTGCTAGGTTTTGTGAGGGGTTCTTCTTACTTCCAGGTTGTGTTTCGGAGGTGGTTTTTGTTCCAGGGCCTAGAGGAGTCACTGAGGCTTCCTGGAACGTTTGCTGTGCGGCTGTTGTAGCCACCGGCCTGACCGGCGCTGTCCACCGGTCTGACCGGTGTCACCGGTCTGACCGGCGCAGGTCATCGGTCTGACCGGTGTAGCACAGGCAGCAAGCCGTGCAAGTTTCCACTGTGTGTTTTGGTGAGTTCTGGCTCGGAGGGTTCAGTGTTGGTTCCTAGGACCAGTAGCACTCCAGTGGCTGCGTGGTCGTGGCCAACTTGGGTAGTTGGGTCGGAGACGTGATTTGGAAGCCGTGTTCGTCTTGTTGGAGTTCTCATCTCCTTCGAGAAGAATTTTTATTGGCTCCCATTCACTCCCCCTCCTCTCTGGTTCGCCTAATCGGTCCTTCAATTGGTATCAGAGCCGGTTCGGGTCTTTATTGACTCTTACCAGTCTAAGATCCAAAGATGGCGTACCAGGAACGGGGTTCGGGTCCTCCGCACTTCGATGGGAAGAACTACCAGATGTGGCAAAGGCGGATGGCGGCGTTCCTCCGTGGGAAGGGTCAGATCCTTTAGGATGTCACAGTGAACACAGCTTATGTTCATCCGATGAACTTCCTTGCTCCAAGATCGAGGGATATGTTCGAAGCCAACAACAAGGCTGTCGACTACTTGTTTCGTGCTCTGTGTCAACCTGAATTCGATCGGGTTCAGACAGAGGACTTAGCTTGTAGGATTTGGGAGCAGTTGAAGGATGCTCATGCTGGGAATGCTCAGGTTCAGGCTCGGATGTACGCGACTTACCGGAGAGAGTACGAGAACTTCACTCATCTCCCCGGCGAGTCCGTCGATGCCCTTTTCCAGCGATTTACGGTCGTTGTGAACAACATGAGAGCCAATGTGGACGTCCTCCCATACAATGATCATGATAGAGCCGTGAAGCTCTTGCACTCGTTGGATCGTACCGTATGGGATGGGAAGTTTGAGGCTATTGTTGAGTCCGAGAAGTATGACACCTTGACGGTGAACGAGCTGTTCTCGAAGCTCAAGTCAGCTGAGTTGGACCGTGGTATGACAGCCAAGATCGAGAGCCCGACTGATTCTCATAGTCTCGCTCTCGTTAGTGGCAAAGGAGCTAAGTCTAACGCTAACGCATCCTCCAGGATGTACTCTCTGTCTTCTTTGATGTCTTTGCCAGACGAGGAGTTCGACGTGCTTGGAGAGGACGAGCTGGCATTGCTGACCAGGCGGTTCGAGAGGCTGCACGAGAACCGGGTGAACACGAGGAGGACAGCACGGACGTGCTTTCAGTGCGGCAAGCCAGGACACTTCGTCGCCGACTGCCCGGAGAAGATGGAGAACAAGGACGGCTACAAGGACGGCTACAGGCACCGATCGAGCAAGGATGGCAAGCACCGATCGAGGCGCGATCACAAGCACAAGAACAAGCACAAGGACGAGCGACGGTCGAGGAAGAAGGATGGCCGCGGCAGGAAGGCCCGAGCAATGGTCGGAGCGAGCGACGTCGACTCCAGCTCCGCCTACTCTTCCTCGAGCTCGAGTAGCAGTGAAGATGAAGGTGATCGGCGCAAGAACAAGAAGTCATCCAGGAACTTGAGCGGGTTGAGCTGCTTCGCGGGAGATGGCTTCTGCGGCATGGCCCGTAGCTCCGGCAGCAAGAAGAGCCACCAGAGTGACTCGGATTCTGACTCCGAGGATGAGGTATGTGATGAGCTCTCTTCTTTGCGCAAGGAGAATGATGAGTTGGTTGACTTGCTTGATAACCGCGATCACATGCTTAGAGAGGCCAAGAAGATGAGGAAAGAGCTTAGGGCCTCACTAGAAGATGCTAGGAACCGTGTGGCTGAGCTAGAAACCCAAAACCTAGATGCTAAGCTTGAGATTGATTCGCTTAAGGCTTCTCCTGTGGTTTCTGATGAGATTGATTGCTGTGATTGCTCTGTGTACCTAGCTGAACTTACTACTCTTAAGGATAAGCATGCTTCTACTTGTGATGAACTAGAAATGCTTAGGGTTGAAGTGGCTGAGCTTAAGTCTAGACCTGCTTTGCTAGGTGCTTGCACTTCTTGCCCTGTTTTGCATGGAAAGATTGATGAGATGCATGCTTACACTGTTTCGCTTGAGGCTAAGTTGAAAGAGCCTATTCCCACTTCTTGTTCTACTTGTGAATTGCATGCAGTCAAGAATTTGGAGCTTGCACATTATGTTGATCGCTTGCAGGATGAGAATGATGAGCTGAGAAAATGTATGAGCTGGTTGTCGGGTCAGGAGCCTCAGCTTGGTATCATGATAGCGGCTTTCAAACGCTATGATGGTCAGGCACTTGGGGCTGACAAGCTTGGAGAGAACAGTGGTGAGGGAGTTGAGAGAGTTGGAGAGATTCCTATCCCACCACCAAACAGACACAAGAACAAGTTTGAGCCCAAGCCTAACCATCTCAGAAACAAACTTGACACTACTCCAGATCCACCCATATTCCCTCACCCAACAAATGATTTTCAGAAACCCGTGAAGTTTGTGAGCCCAAAGGGAGGTGAGGAAGGAGAGAAGAAGGGTGAGAAGCCGAGTGGGCAGCCACAACCCAAGCCTAAGCCTAAGCCACAGCCCATAAAGTTCCATTGTGGGTATTGTGGGAGAGATGGTCACAAGGATGAGTTTTGCTTCAAGAGGAAGCGTGAGGAGAGAATGGCTAGAGAGTGGGCTAACAAGGACAGGTACCACCCCTCTAATGGTGTACCTGAGCCTCGTATGCAGATGCCCAGGGCCAAGGCGATTGTGAGGACGGTTCCGGCTTGGGGAGACCGGAAGGCTGCAGGTGCTGCTGCTGGCCGAGCTACACCGGTCAGACCGGTGTACTACACCGGTTAGACCGGTGCAGGTCTGGGCAGACAGCGAGTCGGGTTTCGTGCTCGTGAGGATGCTCGGTTTGGTTCTGGTGGTCGTGGTTCTGGTGGTTGGTCTGGAAAGTTTGCAGGTGGTCAGTTTGCTAGGCGTTCTCCACCTCGTGCTCAATACGGGGGTGGGAGGAGTCGTAGCTTTGAGATGGAGAGGAGGAACGATCCACGGTTTCTCTTTTGTGGCTTTCGTCCTCCTCCAGCTAGAGAGGGTTGGTTCCCTCGTAGTGGTTACCGTGGTGGTGTTCGTGGTGGTAGCTTTGATAGGCGTGATGATTTGGTTTGTGCTAACCCCACTTTGAAGCAAATGGCTCGGCACTGGTTTTACTCTTTTGGTACTAACCCCAGTGCTGAGTCGTTTGTTCACTCACATGCTCGCTTTTGAATTTCAGGTGGGAGACTTGAAGAACATTTGGTTGATTGACTCCGGTTGCTCGAGGCATATGACCGGAGACAAGGGGTGGTTCTCAAGTCTCGTCCCGGTGGTGACAAAGAAGTACATCACCTTTGGGGACAATGGGCGAGGGCGTGTGCTGTCAGAAGGTGAGATTAAGGTAAGTGACAAGATTACTCTCAGGCGTGTCGCTCTTGTTCAATCGCTTGGATACAATTTACTTTCTGTGTCCCAGTTGTTGGATGAGGGTTTTGAGGTGTTGTTTCGGCCTGGTGGTTCTCGGATTTTAGATTCTCGGGGGGATCTTGTTTGCATGGTCGTTCCCGAGGGTCAAGTGTTTCGAGCTGATTTCTCTCAGTCTTCTGGTGTGGAGTGTTGCTTTTTGGCTGGTTCTTCGAGTGAGTTGTGGAAGTGGCATAGGAAGTTGGGTCACTTGAGCTTTGACCTTTTGTCTCGCTTGAGTAAACTCAATTTGGTCCGAGGATTGCCACGGTTGAGGTTTGAGAAAGAGTTAGTTTGTGCGCCGTGTAGGCATGCCAAGATGGTAGCCTCTTCTCACCCGCCTCTCACCGATGTGATGACTGAGCGTCCATGCGAGCTGCTCCATATGGACCTTGTTGGCCCAGCTCGTGTGCGATCTGCGCGTGGGAAGTGGTATGTCCTTGTTGTGGTGGACGACTACTCTCGGTATGCGTGGGTGTTCTTTCTTGAGGAGAAAGGGGAGACGTTTGGTTTTGTTCGAGATCTTGTCTTGAGGTTAAGAAACGAGAGGCACGGAGATGCCATACGAGCGATCCGCAGTGACAATGGCTCGGAATTCAAAAACTCTCGCTTAGAAACCTTTTGCCATGACTTGGGTCTTGAACATCAGTTTTCGAGTCCGTATACACCTCCCCAGAATGGCATGGTGGAAAGGAAAAACAGGACCTTATGCGAGATGGCTCGGACGATGCTCGACGAGCATAGGACTCCGAGAAGGTTCTGGGCTGAGGCGGTCAATACCGCGTGTTATGTGTCGAACAGGATCTACCTCAGGGTTCACAAGAAGAAAACCTGTAACGAGTTGATGCACGGTCGCACACCCAAGGTGAGTCACTTCCATGTCTTTGGTTGTAAATGCTTCATTCTGAAGAAAGGGAAGAAGTTGGACAAGTTCGAGGCTAGCTCTGTCGATGGCATTTTCTTTGGTTATGCATCTCATTCTAGAGGATTTCCTGTGCTCAATCTTGAAACTAACCAAATCGTGGAGACTTGCGAGGTAACCTTCGACGAGACACAGCCACGTAGTCAGCTTGTTTTTGAGTGTGCAGGTGACGACGAACTTGACGAGGAGATCTTTCAGGAGGAGGAGCATGAACATGGAGATGATGAAGATGGCGGTGTGGTGCCCGCGGCTGAACATGTACCTACTACTTCGACGATGATCGAGAATGGACCCTCTCCCACACCTTCAACGACAAACCCAGATCAAGGCGAAGCTGCTGTTGAGGGGGAGGTAGCATCAAGGCGAGAACCTACCCAGCGAGTGCAAGTGGATCACCCAGCTTCGAGAATCATCGGCGACATGAATGAACGTACTACACGGTCGAGGGTTCGGAACAATTCTCATTTCGCTCATGCTGCTTTTGTTGCTACTTTTGAGCCCAAAGACATTGGACACGCGTTATCTGATCATAATTGGGTTAACTTGATGCATGAGGAGTTGGAGAATTTTGAGAGGAACCAAGTTTGGGTGTTGGTTGACCCTCCCCCAGGGTGTAAGCCGATTGGGACAAAATGGGTGTGGAAAAATAAAGAGAGAGAGAAAGGAGAAGTGGTGAGGAACAAGTCGAGACTTGTTGCTCAGGGGTACAGTCAGAAAGAGGGGATCGACTACGAGGAGACTTTCGCTCATGTAGCTCGTTTGGAGGCGATCAGGATCCTTCTAGCCTTTTCCGTGGCTAAAGGGTTCAAGTTGTACCAGATGGATGTGAAGAGTGCTTTTCTGAACGGTGTGTTGGAGGAAGAGGTGTTTGTGAGGCAACCACCGGGGTTTGAGAGTGAGAAGTACCCCCACCGGGTGTACAAGTTGAGGAAGGCGCTGTATGGGTTGAAGCAGGCGCCTAGAGCTTGGTATGGTAGGTTGAGGGGGTTCCTGTTTGAGAGAGGGTTTGAGATGGGGAAGGTCGACCAGACCTTGTTTCTCCTCAGGCAGGACAGAGATATCCTGATTGTGCAGGTATACGTGGATGATATTGTCTTTGGTGGCTTGTCTAACTCTCTTGTTGCAAGGTTTGCAGAAGACATGAGCAGGGAATTTGAGATGAGCATGATGGGCGAGTTGCAGTTCTTCCTTGGGCTACAAATCAAGCAATCAAAGGAAGGAACATTTGTGCACCAAGCTAAGTACACCAAGGACATTGTGAGGAAGTTCAAGATGGAGGACTCCAAGGCCATGGCGACGCCTATGAGTACGACAGCTCTTGATGCGGACGAGGAAGGTGAACACGTGGACCAGAAGGAGTACCGGAGCATGATCGGGTCACTCCTCTACTTGACGGCGACGAGGCCGGACATCCAATTCTCGGTGTGTCTGTGCGCTCGTTTTCAAGCGTCTCCGAAGACTTCGCATCGGCAAGCAGTCAAGCGCATCTTCAGGTACTTGCGACACACTCCTGACTTCGGCCTTTGGTACTCTGCGTCTTCTTCTTTGGCGCTTCATGGATTTTCAGACGCGGATTTTGCCGGGTGTCGGTTGGATAGGAAGTCCACTTCTGGGACTTGCCAGTTCTTGGGTTCTTCTTTGGTGTCTTGGTCTTCCCGCAAATAGTCGAGTGTTGCTCAATCCACTACCGAGGCAGAGTATGTGGCCGCAGCTAGTTGTTGCTCTCAGCTCCTTTGGATCACATACACCATGAGTGACTTTGGTGAGGAGTATACCCATGTCCCACTTCAATGTGATAGCACTAGTGCCATAAGAGTTGCAAAGAACCCAGTGCTCTATTCCAAAACCAAGCACATAGAAGTGAGGTATCATTTTCTGAGAGACAACGTAGAGAAAGGGAAGATAGCTTTGATCCATGTACCCACACATGACCAACTAGCCGATATTTTCACCAAACCCCTAGACCAAGCAACTTTCACTCGTTTGCGGGGGGAGCTTGGTGTTTGTTTGATTTCTTGAGTTGGTGTGTGGGAGCTCCTTTGTAGCATATGTATAGCTTTCCTTTGTGCATTTCTTGCATTTGGCATGGCATATGTAACATGATGTATAGGCATCTTTGTATCTTAGGTTGCATGCATTTTGTATCATATGCATTGTTTAGGAAAGGCTTCTCCTATATACATTGTTCACCATGGAATGACATATATGTCTTTGTGAGCTAATTTGGTAAGCCATGGTTAGTTTGGCTTAGCTCTTGATAATCTTGGTTTATCTCCATGGTTGATGGCTATGTTTTTGAAAAATTTCATATATATATGCTCTCTTGTGAGTAAATGCCTTTACATGATCTAGACATGCTTTTGTGGCTTGGCTATGCTTAATTTGTGGTTGGATAGCTTATTTTGATCATATGGGGCCAAAGGCTCATTTGCCATCATGAATGTTTAGCCCCCATGCTTCATCTTGAGGAGGGGCATAAGTTCCTTTTTGTCGCAAAGACATTTCATGTACCAATTATAAATCTGAAAATGAAATGTAAATTGCTTGGAAAATGTGCTCCCATGTCATATGTGCTAATTTTAATTTGCTTTGGGTGCTAAATCGTTGCATGATGCCTACCAATGAGAAGTCTCATATATAGAAGTAGGCACATGGCTCGGTGGCTTTGACATGACAAGAGGTGCTTGTGGGTGTTTATGATGGTCTTATTCTTAGAATGGTTGTCCTAGCATGAAGTTTGTGTGGCTTTGCCACTTTGACATGTTTTGCTCATGTTTAGGACTTTGCTCATGAGAGGGTGATTTTTCGCAAAATTGCTCAATTCTATCTTAGCTTCGCCCAATGGTTGTGAAACTTGGTGATCATGAAGTTTATGTCATTACGAAGCTATAGACTATCTAACTTGCTCATTTGGACATGTGTAGCATCCTATGTTGAATTTTGTCTATTTGAGAAGCTCTAGGTTGCATTTTTTGCATTTTTGGCTTGATTCATGCATTGTCAACAAGGGGGAGAAGTTTGAGCATGTTTTGGCCTACTGAATGCATTTGGAAGGTTTTCAGGTGGTTTCGAGCCATTTTTGGGCTCTGTTGTGCACCGGTCTGACCGGTTGAGGTCACCGGTCTGACCGGTCAGAGTGCTGGTCCTGTTCATATGTTGAGCACTGGTCTGACCGGTGGTGTTGGCCGGTCTGACCAGTCAGAGCTGAGCTGATGCAGCTGCTCTGTTTCGTCAAGTGGTTTGCATGCATTCGTCCAGGGGGAGTTGCATTGGTTCAGGGGGAGCTTGCATGTGTGCAGGCGGAGCTCTTTGTGGTTTTTCGAGCTTTGGATTTGTGGTTTGTGCTCTTTGCTTGAGCATGGTTTTGTCTCGGACGCGTCGAGCCGTTGCCCTTGCCTAAGGGGTCCGAGACTTGTCTTCTTCAAGTGATCTTGCTCTTTGCCTTTCTTTGGCTTTCGATCGCTTGTTGGAGTTTCTTTTAGTCGTTTCTTTTCTTTTCCTTTTCTCTTGGTTACCAAAACGTGTGTGTTGTCAATGCACTCATCAAGGGGGAGATTGAGAGCCAGGTGTGGTTCTAGGACCGGTGGATGGTCGCTTCCTGGTGTGATGAGTGATTGACAACGTGGTGTGGACTGATTCTTGGCTAAGTATTGCAGGTGCAGGTTGCGGATTGACTGGTGCAGGTGCAGGTGAAGAACAAGCGCGAAAGGTCGTTGCCGGTGAGGCTTCCAGGTGTGGAGAAGACAAGTAGGCTTGGTTCGAGGGACCCGGTGGCCAGCGGGGTCAAGTGCGGGCCGCATGGTGGCAAGAACTGCAAGATGAAGTCATGGACGGTTTCTTGGTTGAGCCTCAAAACCAAGGTCGAGCCGGGACTACGTGGGAGCCGAGTCATGAGTGGTGATTGGCGGAGGCTACACCGAGTTCGCGGGGTTTCCGGTGGTTCACCAGAAAACCACTGGGTTCCTTGGTTGATCCACAAAGCCAAGACCGAAGAACCGAAGACGGAGGTGCAGCAGCTCCAGACCGGTCTGACCGGTGGGTCTGACCGGTCTGACCGGTGGGTACCGATCTGACCGGTGAGGAGCACCGGTCTGACCGGTGTGCGACGACGCAGTCCGGAATCTTCGAAGCGGAGGACACGCGTCGGGATCGCAAGGCTTGCGTCGAGGCTAAGCAAGTTTGCGGTCGCTGGGCATCCGTCCGATGGAGCGAAGACAAAGATTTCCGAATTCGCCCTTGAGGGGCATGTATCCCTAGTTAGCTAGTAAGGGTATTTTCGTCTTTCGGTTGCCTCCATATAACCCAAGGGGTGAGAGGATGGCAGCCATCTCTTGGAACCCTAGCTCATTTGGTTTTCCTATTTTCCTTCCTATTTTCTTAGGATTTTCGTAGGACTAGCTTGAGAGCTTCATGGTGAGATCTTGTGAGAGGGAAGGATGATCGGGCGGCAAGCTAGACCTTGTATGAACCTCTTTGGTATGTATAGATGATTCGGCGTGGTTCCTCAAGGCTTGGATGTGTCTTTCCCGTTTCTCCTTTTTGGTGATTTTCGGAGCCCTTTCTTGGCGATGTTCTTGGAGCGATTTCGAGGCCTTTCTCTTTGGGATTTGGTGGGGGATGTATGCATGAACCCTTCGTGGTTCTTTTCCCTTTGATTCCCCTCCCAAATCCGTGAGCAAAGGGGCTCGATTTTGGGGTTTTCGTGGCTCTAGGGTTAGAGGCGTTCTTGGTGGGATTTCTTCGATTCCTCTTGATTTGACAAGTTTTGGTGGACCAAATCTTGGCTATGGAGTACCCATGAGGTGTTCCTACTATCCCCAAAGTCTTGTGCAAAACCGTGGAGCGAATCGGGAGATCGGGAGTTGGATTTGGGGGAGTTGACTCGCGGGCGCTGTTCATCCCGAGCTGCCCAGGCGCGACCGGTCTGACCGGTGCTAGCCCTTGGTGGGTTTTTGTCTCGGGGAACAGCCTTGTCCGTGTGGTTTTGTCCCGTGGTTCTGCTGGTCAGTTCTTGGCGTGTTTGGAGTTGTTTTGCTAGGTTTTGTGAGGGGTTCTTCTTACTTCCAGGTTGTGTTTCGGAGGTGGTTTTTATTCCAGGGCCTAGAGGACTCACTGAGGCTTCCTGGAACGTTTGCTGTGCGGCTGCTGTAGCCACCGGCCTGACCGGCGCTGTCCACCGGTCTGACCGGTGTCACCGGTCTGACCGGCGTAGGTCATCGGTCTGACCGGTGTAGCACAGGCAGCAAGCCGTGCAAGTTTCCGCTGTGTGTTTTGGTGAGTTCTGGCTCGGAGGGTTGAGTGTTGGTTCCTAGGACCAGTAGCACTCCAGTGGCTGCGTGGTCTTGGCCAACTTGGGTAGTTGGGTCGGAGACGTGATTTGGAAGCCGTGTTCGTCTTGTTGGAGTTCTCATCTCCTTCGAGAAGAATTTTTATCGGCTCCCATTCACTCCCCCCCTCTCTGGTTCGCCTAATCTGTCCTTCACTGTTGCATTGCGAAAATCATTCGTTGCATTTGATGTTTCTTTATTGCCACGAACATTTAGTAGGTTGCGAATAGGCATGGCTGTGGCCATAATAAAAAAACGTTGTCTAAATTGTAACATTTGTTGCGATAGCTCGTGTGCATGTTGCAACCATAAAATTGTTCGTTGCGTTTGATGTGCGTTTGTTGCCACGAACATTAAGTTGGTTGCGAATAGGCATGCCTGCAGCCATGATGAAAAAATGTTGCGTAAAATTTAACCTTTGTTGCGATAGCTTATGTGCCTATTGCATCCATAAAAAGTTCGTTGCATGAAGTAAGTTTTATTACCATCAATGATTTATGTAAATTCATTTAATTTTTGTTGGTTGCCCTAGAAGGAAAAAGTGAAGACATGATTTGAAGGAAAATAAAAAAAGAAATAACGCAGCCCACCCCACCCACCGGCGCATGATGAGAAAAAAAAGGGCCCAGAACCTTTCTCGCCACGGGAAAAATTCGATCCCTCGATCAATTCGGAAAAAAAAAGAGTTCGAGTCCTTCTAAATTCGCAAAAAAAATCGAGTCCTTCTCGACTCAGGTAGGTCCCGACTCGCGTCGCATGGTACGCCAGCGCCGGCACTGCCGCCACGGCTCCAGCGAATAACGGCGACGGCCCGGCGGCGTGTCCCCATCCTGCGGCGGCGTGTCCCCATCCTGCGGCTGCTTCCTCAACCCTCCTCTCATTCTCGGCGCCATGGAGACGCCGACGGCAACGGCTGCGCTGCGGCAAAGAGGAGCCCATCTGGATGCGGATGTCCAGATATACTTCAGAATGGCAGGCAGGATTCAAGAAATATTTACAGAGTGTTTTTGGGGGCACATCTAGTGAAGAAATAGCTCCATGTCCTTGTACTCGATGCCGCGGCATGTCTTATCGAAGTGAAAAGGAGGTTCGAACTCACGTGGCACTGAGAGGGTTTGATGAGAGTTTCATTGAAGGAGAAGGTAATTGTGAGCCTCCGTTAGTTCAGAATGAGATCGATGATGGTGCTGCACTAGATCATGCTGAAAGTTCCCATGAATTAATTTCTTCACTGATCAGAGGTGTTATACATGGACAAGTCACAGGAAGAGACGACAATGAGCAAACTGCGACTGCAAAAAAACTTTTTAGGTTACTAGATGAGGCAAAGAAGGAGTTGTATCCAGGTTGCAAAGAGGTTACAAAGATTTCTTTCATTGTTATGCTATTTCAGATTAAATGCATGGATGGTATTAGTAACAGCAGTCTAGAACGCATACTTCGGTTGTTTTTGCTTGTGCTTCCTGATGGTCATTGTCTGCCAACTTCCTTGGAGAAAGTGGAAAGAGTTATTCGTGATCTTGGCCTGCATTACGAAAAGATTCATGCCTGTGTCAATGATTGTGTGTTATTTCGTGGGGATTATGCTAAACTGGATAAGTGCCCAACATGTGATGAATCTAGGTGGAAAGAGACAGGGGGTACTGAAAAGGATGATCCTGTTGACAGTGATTGTGCAAAGAAGCAGAAGCGTTTTCCATGTAAGATCCTTTGTTATTTTCCACTTATTCCTCGGTTGCAAAGATTGTTTATGAGAGCATCAACTTTGAAGATGATGCGTTGGCATGATGAAGAACTAGTAAATGATGGGAAAATGCGTCACCCGGCAGACTCATTGGCATGGAAGCATGTGAATAAAGAGTATAAGGATTTTGCTAAGGAACCTCCGAACATACGGCTCGGTCTTGCAGCTGATGGCTTTAATCTGGTTGGGATATTGAGTCTTGCATATACTACATGGCCTGTCATCCTAATCCCTTACAACTTGCCTCCTTGGTTGTGTTTGAAGCGACCCTATTGGATGATGTCTATGCTGATTCCAGGGCCAAAATCACCTGGTATGAATATTGATGTCTATTTGCAACCCTAATTGATGAGCTGATAGAGTTATGGGTGAAAGGTATTGAAACATGGGATGAGGATAAGAAGGAAAAATTTACTCTTCATGCGCTTCTGTTGTGGACCATAAATGACTTCCCTGCCTATGCCATGCTATCTGGTTGGGGTACTAAAGGAAAGTTTGCATGTCCATACTACCACAAAGATACAGAGTACTTATGGTTGAAATTTGGGTCGAAGCATTGTTACATGGGTCATCATCGATTTCTCCCTCAGAACCATAGGTGGCTCAAGAGCAGAAGCAGCTTCAACAACATGACAAAGATGAGGAAGGCACCTGTTCCACTGACCGGTCCTCAGGTTCTGCAGCAGTATAATAGTTTTGAGCAACCAAAATTTGGGACAACAACAAAAAAGAGGAAGCAACGAGAAGAAGACATTAGGTGGCACAACTGGAGGAATAAGAGTATATTTTTTCATCTTCCTTACTGGGAAACATTGCTTATAAGGCATAACTTGGATGTTATGCACATCGAGAAAAATATCTGTGAAAGCATTATTGGGACGTTGCTTCACATAGATGGTAAGTGCAAGGATAGTGAAAAGGCGCGGCTTGACATGCAACATCTTGGGATACGGCAGGATCAGCATCCAGTGGTGGAGAATGGAAAGTATACTTTGCCACCATCATTGTACTCCTTAGACAGATCAGAAGAAGATGTTATGCACATTCTTAGAAGGAGTGAGCATGCCTGATGGTTACGCGTCTAATATAAAGAAATGTGTGGATGTGAATGGATGCAAGGTATCTCGACTGAAATCACATGACTATCATGTTATTTTGCAGAAATTGTTGCCCTTAGTTGCAAGGCATATCTTGACTGAAGCTGTTGCTAGACCATTGATTGAGCTTAGCAGGTTTTTCAATGCGCTGTGTTCAAAGGAGGTGGTGAAAAGTGATATGGAAACACTAAGCGCATCAATTGCAGAGACTTTATGTAAGCTTGAGATGATATTCCCACCAGCATTCTTTGACATTATGATGCATTTGCCGGTTCATTTAGCTGAGGAGGCTAGAGTTGGTGGACCAGTGTGTTATCGGTGGATGTATCCAATCGAGAGGTATCTACGTACTCTTAAAGGATATGTTAGGAACAAGGCACATCCAGAAGGTTCGATAGCAGAGGGATATATCTTAGAGGAGTGCATGACATTCTGCTCTTGCTTCCTAGAAGACATTGAAACGAAGCTGGATCGACCAATGCGCCATGAGAGGAGCGTGGTAAATGAACCACCGGCTGGGTCTAGCATACTTGGCAGCATCGACTACAGCAAGAGAGGCTGCAAATTACATCATCTTACTAAATCTGAAATGTTGCGGATGCGGCACTATATGTTATCAAACTGTGATGAGACACTGAGATGGATCAAGTAAGCTGTTTTTAACATTTTTTTGTTTTTACATACTTTATAGTTCGTTGTATAGTAATATTGTTTTCCCATAAAAATGTATAGTGAGCATAAGGCGCTGTTGAAAAGAACTAGCACACAAGGCGTTGAGAAGCGTCACAAGGAGCATTTTGTTGGATGGTTTGAACGTAAGGTGAGTAATGTTTTAATATTCATGACAAAACAATATTGCAATTGTGCACTTTTTTAAATATATCAATTCTTTTTTTTTCTTGCGTGCAGGCAAAGGAACTTTTTGAAGAACGGAAGATCAGTGAAGAGCTATATGACCTTTCACAGGGTCCTCATTATGTGGCTCGGGTTTTCAACAGATGCGTAATTCATGATTTTTTTTCCAAACGACTACTATAGAGGCGAAGTACAATACACAAAATTCTGGAGTTGTAGTGAAGAGTGGTGCTGAAGCTAGTGAAATGGATTGGTACGGTGTCCTTAATAAGGTAATCACACTAGATTTCCCTGGTGAAAAAGAAGTCATATTGTTTGAGTGTGATTGGTTTGATGTTCCTGCCGCATCCAAGAGTAAAACTAGAGGGTTCAGTAAGGATCAATATGGGATTATAGATATTGATACAAGTCGTCGTCGATATATGGATGAGCCTTACGTTCTGGGGACTCAAGTGGAGCAGGTTTTTTATGTTAAATGTGCTAATAAACCCAACTGGAGCAGTGTTGTGAGAATGAAGCCTAGGACCTTGTTTTCCATGCCAAAAGAAGGAGAAACTGAACAGCAGGGACATGGACAGATTCATATTGACTCAGCTGATGTAGGTGTGGAGGACATGGACATTTGTAGCCAGAATAGGGAGTTGACAAATTGGACAAGGAATGACCTCGATGGAGTGACTGGAGATGCCAACATTATTGAAACTGCTATACCTATGCCAGAACCAGATCTAGATGACATACCTGATGACGATGATGAGAATGATGACACCTACATCAACGACGGGCATGTTGCACCTGTCAACACTTTAGGCCAGGGAGAGGAAGATGAGCTATTTAGATAATTGTGACCCTATATGTATTAATGTGATATTTGTTTCTATTTGGTACCTAGTTTGCAAACTTTTGTTTAATTAGGTAAGTGCCTTAAGCTTGGATATTGATTTATATTGAATTCTGCAATTTAAGTGTGATGGATGGTTGTTTCAAAATTCCAAGTGTTCTGGTTTAAATTTAAGTGCAATGTACGTGAGAGCTCTAGTGAGGAAAAAAAGAAACAAAGAAATGGTTTGTCTTTTGCTTTTAGATAAAAATCAAATCGAAAGGTAAGGTCGTATTTGGAATGCCTTGGACTAGCTCATAGATATTGGTCATCAAAGCAAAGCAAAGCAATATTTCTTTGAAATGTCTGAGCAAACAAAGCCTTTGGACAGCGCGACAGAGATCTAGTAAATATGTAGATATATGAATATAGATATATGAACACGAGCATAACAATATAGACATATGAACAGCCATATATATACGTTCCAGCACACCAGATCAGCAAACAAGACCAGCATACACAACGATACTTAGACGAAGTATTGTTATTACAATATAGAAGTTCGACCTAAGTTATTACTTAGATGTTGCCATACTTAGATGTTCACACATTACAGAACCATACTTAGATGTTCCAAAAGCAGCTTCACGATTAACCTACATCTGCACCACATCCACATAGGACCTGGTTACGCTAAGTACTACGCCTTTACTACTTGTTGCCCTTGACTTTCTGCTCAACCTTGCGGATCTTCTTCCCCATCTCTTCTAACTTGTCAGCAACAGTCTCCATGAATTCCTTTAGGGTCTCTTATATGCCTTCATGTGTTCCATCAACGTGCAGGCTTAGGTCCTCAATCTGCTCACGCACATCATCACATCGATACTTCAGCTGCCTAACCATCTGGCGCAAGGGGATTTTGTACAGCAGGCAACACTGTTGACGGCTGATTTTCACTCACTTCTTACCCGTCAAACATATATCTTCTGGCATGGAAATCGATCATCAACACTAGAATAGGGCTTAAACTAATCATTTCCACAAGTGTTGGTGATTATGCAAATACAGGTGAATAGCACTAGAAAGAGGAGTAAAAGCACAATTCTTTGATCCAAGCACTTCAAGACCAGCCAATGAGGGGATGCCACCTAGGATTCCCCTGGATCACTGTCATCATCAATCCAAGAGAGGCAAGCCTGACGAATCACGAAGTGCCACATGGACATCACATGGATTCAAGGGCCCACTTATCCCCCAAAACCGTCGGGAAAACTTGGCATGCACGGAGGACAGGCATCAGGGCCCACTAGTCAGCCACCACGAAGAAGCACAGGGCGTCACGTGGCTCCTTGGCTTCGGCCAAACCGTGGATCGGCCGAACCGCCTTTGGTTCGGCTGATCCCGACCTTCCACGTGGCAGCTCCTGATTGGCCCCTGGTTGCAGTTCTGGGCATTTAGGAGCAATTGGAGCCCCGAAGCAAGCCTCTCCCTCCTCTATAAATAGGAGGGGAGGGGCTCCATTTTGGAACACACACTTCTCCTCCTCCTCTTCATTTTGGCTTGGAGCCTCTCCCTTTAGGAGAGGAGAGCACTTTGTATAGGATTAGTGCTAGGTAGTGAGGTGGGAGGCTTGAGGCCATGTTATGATTCATGACATCTTCCTCAAGAACGATCCTCAGCGGTGCCTTTGTTCTTCAACTAGACTAAAGTGAGTATTTCGACATTTCCTATTTAGACTAAAGTCGTATGCATGCTTAGTTGCTTTGTTCTTGTGTTCTTCGTTTGTTCTTGGTTTAGAGGCTTGTGTTCTTCGAACACAACCCTTTCGATCCAGTAGACTTAGATCATAAGTTTGCATCTAGTTTGCCAGCTTGTCTATTAGAGTAAAGTGAAGCTCCTGCATGTTTCTAGTTAGATCAAAGTGCATTCGTGATCTTGCATGAGTGATAGAGCATACCTTGAGCTAGTGCCAGTATCTCCCTCGCGGATTTGTAGGAATAGTGAGTGGTGTAGACGAGGTGTCTGGACCATAAGCTACCCTTCGAAGACCACGTACGATCGTAGCGTAGAGGTAGGCTGCAGTGGTGACAGCCTGTTGGACCCTTTGTCAACCCTCTACGTCGTGTACCGAGTTGGGCTCGAGCCAACACATTGGCCTTGTGCTTGGTGCCCGAAGTGAGTGCTATACCTGACAGACCGTAACTAGCCTCCGCGCTCGGTTGAGGAAGATCCTTTCTACCTATCCTATCAATCAGTGCTGTGTCCTTGGATCATCTATACTAGAAGTAGGAGATAGTGCACATCGTTCCTTGGATTCGATACCCTTGGAATTCTCTCCTTCCTTGGGGAAGTGCTACAGTGGTATTTCCGTGCGCTTGCGGTATACCCGGTTGTTCTTATACGCTCCCTCTAGGTGTACAACTAGTAGTGACGTTAAGAAACACCAACAAGCATTTCTGGCGCCGTTGCCGGGGAACGGTTGCTGTATCTATCTTCGAGCCTAGTGGTCCTCGTATTTATCTTTTTTTTGTTTTCTTCTACCTTCACCCCCGTCACCCATCGAGATATCCTTTTTATTTCTTTTGTTTTACCTTCACCCCCGTTACCCTTTGAGATGCCTTCCTGTCAAAGCCTCTCTACCCCTAGGGGCGAGTTCGTCTTAGAGCAACCATCCACTTCCTCATCTTGCTGCGAGCTTCGTCCCGGCTTTATAGCCATGGTTGGGAATCGACCTTTCTCTGGAGCGATCAGTGATGATCCTAATGTTCATTTAAAGGAGTTCGAGGACTTGTGTTCGTGCTTGGTAATTCCAGGCATGACACAAGAAACTTTGAGGTGGAAATTGTTCCCGTTTTCTCTCGTAGATAGAGCGGGGCAATGGTACACCCACACAACAGAGCATGTGAATAATTGGGGAGAACTACGAGAAAACTTTTGTGACTCGTTCTCCCTTTATGAACGAATAGAGCTCTTGCCGTGTGAACTCCTTGACTTTGAGCAATTAGAGGGTGAGTCCATAGGTGCAGGTTGGGCTAGATTCCTACGTCTTATGACATCCAGCCCAGACATGTCTATACCCGATGATATAGCGATGTATACCTTTTATACTCGTATAGACATGAAATCTGCACAAGAGCTCAACCTTTTAGCTGGAGGTTCGTTCGAAGACCAAACTCTAGTGGAAAGAAGAGAGATCCTAGAATTCTTCTTAGAAACCTCTTCTTCCCGTATTGTTTACAACGAACCCCATCTAGAGTCTGAGTTGGTCCATGAGAGTCTCTCAATAGCCGAATCTGAGCTTTCATTCTCTGAATTCCTTGATTCCTCTGTTGAGCCCTCTCCCGAACCACGAACATCGAAGGAAGAAGAAATTCAACCTTCGGAGTTCTCTTCCCGATTTGAGGATGACCCTTCTCAAAACATCAGAAATACCTCAGATCACTCTTGGCACGAGAAGCCTACAACATCGTTGGACCTTTATGAGGTCCTCGATGAAGTTTGGAATCATGGGACGATAGTGGATTGGTCACCTCAGAAGCGTACATCCAAAGCAATTCGGGTTGGCTCGACTTCCACGATCATCCATTGTTCCATGAGAGGAAACACCGTAGATGCTGTCCATGACCCTACTACTAGGGCTTGCATCATACCAGAGGCCGTTTTGGATACTCTGGTGGGTGACACACCCTTGATCCCGACTGATGGACTTTTCCATAGCCCCAGGTGGCACTGTGTTTTTCCATGCAAAGGGATTGCTAGGGATGTGCCGATCACCATTGATGACATAGAGGTGCGGTTAGATTTCCACATCTATGACATCATGGATTTTGATCTTCTCCTAGGTCTCCCCTTAGAAAAACTTCTTGATAAATCCCAAGGAAACTCGGAAGAAGAGCTTAGGGAAACCATTTCTGTCCATGCTGAACCATCTAGACATCCTCTGACAGAACCTTTCCCTAGACCTACGGTATCTCCTTCGCCTCTCGATCCTCCTGACGAAGCATTTCCTAAGGAGGCCATGAAGAAGTAATGGCCAGATGGAACGATATGCTTTTCTGAAGCATTTTGGGATAGTACATCCTCTCTGGTTATTCCTTGTTCTGTGAGAGGGATTGCCGTAGAGGCCCTTTGTGACCCCATCATGGAGATTAACATCATGCCATGGCACTTAGCGGAAACTCTTTTAGGCAAAGTTCCGCTAGCACCATCCGACATGCTCCGTAAGACTTGCCCCTTTGGGCATGTTCTTGAATGTCGGAGGATTGCAAGTGTCGTGCCACTCATCATAGACAAGATTGAGGCTGGCTTAGACTTTCACATCTTCGATGTCCTCGATCCTGATCTACTCCTAGGCTCCCCACTTGAGAAATTCTTTGAGGAATCCATAGGGAGCCTAGATGGTAATCTTGGGGAAGTCATTTCCGCCACTACCACCCCTTGTTTGGGACACCCTATGGCGAAGCCTCTTCCCCAGCAAAACCCGCTCGAGAAGACGACATGTATACCTCCATTCATGTCATCTGAGCATGTTCTCATTGAGGGCGTAGAACTTTCTACTCCTCATGAGTACGACTCGGAAGACTCTATTCACCTTTGTGAAGGCGAACGATCGTCACCATTCTCGACCGAGTTTTAGCCTCTTCCCGATGGCCCGTATCATGTTGCTTTCGATTATGATCAAGAGTCAACATTGATTGTCCACGATGACTCTCTTGAGATGGAGAATTCATGGGCCATTGAACCTTTTGAGGCATTGACTCTGGATTCTGGAGGAAAGGATTCCACATACGAGCATGGTAGTTTCATCCTTGATCTACCGCATAAACCATGCTCGCATCATGCCTCTCTAGAGTCAGCCATGCTTAGTGCGTTGAGCACATACAAGGGCTACAACCACCTTCTGGTCCTCTTTTGCAAAACGTTTGGAAGGTTGATTGTAGATGCATATGTTTACCATAAGCATTGTAGATTTCGTGTGTGCACTGTGGCACTAACCTTGCAGCTGAAGCTTCACTGATACATCAAGGATTGGTGGTGAGACGGGAATGACACCACCAACGATAGCTGCAAGATGAAGTTCCCATGGTCTAGCTTATGACCTTAAATAAACAAAGCACTACCAGGAGATAGCCTGGATCCGCATAGGTTTTATTTCCCTTTTCGAATAAAAGCAAGAGCATGTTTTTAGGATAAGTTGTCCTTCGGGTATTTTTGGTCACTAACCTTTCAGGTGGAGATTGAAAAGAAAGATGGACTGGTGATGCCTACGAACATGTGAGCCATATCAGCTGCAACACCTAGATAAGCTTTGGTGAGGGAACATTTACAAAAGGATGCTTGATCACCACACACTTGAGTTTTGTTGCCTAGCAATGCAAACTTCAAGTGTGGGGGAAGGATGTGAGCATCTTGAGTAAAGTTCCTCCTCTACCAAATCTTATCCTGGTGTGGCGATGATGTTAGCTCTCGCATCTTGCCCACTAGCTAGGTAAGTCCTGCTTTTGACATTAAACAAAGCCCTTCCGGGAGGTTCCCGAGGTTCACCGTCTTATGCTCATGCTTATGTCCCTTTTGATAAATAGCTTGTGTGACGCCCCAGGTTTTTAATTAACCTTAATTGCCGGTCAAAACTTGTTGACTAGGGTCAAAGCACGGTCAACCTGGGTCATCACCTCGAAAACCTCTCCAACACTCACCCATTAGCATCTTAAGCAAGTCTAGCACACTCTCCTAGGTCAAAACCCTAGCTAAGGAGGGACACACCCTTTGATGTCTTGTGTCGATCTGGAACTTTGGCCACGTTCTCCAAATCTTGTCTAAACACTAGAAAATCTACCAATACAAAAGTTGTGCAGAATCACTCGGGACACATTTCATCTTCAGGGTGGCATTGCTAGTTTTGAGTGGAAAAGGTGCTAAATTGCCAGTCAAACTCAGATTCGCAGTTCACCGAGACATGAAAATCCCCCAACTTGCCATTTGAAATTCTCCTTCGATTTGAACCAAATTCAAATTCGGCTTCAGCCAAATTCTAGAGGAATCACCCATCTACAACTTTCCTATCTACGGATTTTGAAGTTTATAGACAAATGCTTGAGAATCGAGCAAGTGAACAGAGGCACTTGGAACGGACCGGGCCGAAGCACGCCATGGCGCGACGTCGCGCGCGCGCGCGTCCACGCGTCGCCGCGCGCGCGCGCGTCCACGCGTCGCCGCCGCGTCTCCGCCGTGCGCCGCCGTACTACGGCCGGCCGTCGGAGTTCGTGCGTGAGCTCGGCGTGCGTCAGCTTCGCACGCACCTCCAGGGGCCGTCTCGGCCGGTGAGCCCGCGCGCCACGCGGTGTGCGCGCGCTCGTCGAGGCGCCGTCGGTCCGCTCGCCGCGCACACACGCCAAGGCCGCCGTACCCGCGCATTGAAGCGCCGGGCAAGCTTAGCCTCGAAGCGAGATGCTCTGCATGCGCGTTGGCTATAAAAGGGCGCCCCCTTTCTCATCCCACGCGTGAGCACCACCACCGCCGACCCGCCATTGCCGCCGCCTCGGTGAGCTCGCACTCCCGCTCGCTCCCGCCGCCGGCCAAGGCTTCCAACCTCTTCCCTAGACCCCATAGTAGCTCCCATGGCCGCGTGTTGAACTTCCCCGCCTCGAACCTCACCGGAAGCCGAGCACCCGCGGGCGCGCCGCCGCGACCTCGCCGCCGCCGCTCACCGGAGCCCCCTCCGGCCACGCAACCACCACCAATCGGCCTGTGGTGAGCCCAATCCCACTCCAGTGCCACATGTTTTCCTCCCCCGGCCCTGCCTCGCCGCCGGCGAACTCCCCTCCGCCGGCAAGGGCACGGTTGTAAACATCCAGGGGCAGATTTGTAAACCAGGGACCCGTTTGCAAGAGAAGTTATCTTAGTTTTATAGCAGTTTGGTCCAGTGCTTTAGAAAAAGCCTAGAAATTCACAAAAAATTCAGAAAAATGCAAACCCAATTTTTTTGGTGTCAGTGAGAGTAGATCTGCAACTTCTGCAAAGCATGACCATAGTTTTGACTTATAGGTTTTGAATGAAAATTCAAATTCAGTTTGACACCTTTTTGCTATAATTCAAAATCTAGAAAGGCTATGGAGCTGAATTTTGGATATGTTGCTAGACTTGTCACGATTAGACTCTGGACCAAAAATTTCACAAAGTTGTTGAACAGATCTTTTTATATGAATTACTTTGTATTTATGCTATTTCTGATTTACTGATTTTTGTAGCAAAATATGATTTGATTTTTGTGCTCAACTTGTGGCTATGTTCATGTTATGCCTATAAGTAACTTTCCTGAATTTATCGTGAATTTATCTCTGTTAGAAATATTTAATCTTGTTTTATGCTTAGATATATATTTAAATGCATGGTTCATAATTCAAATTGGTTTGAGATGAACCCATGGGTGTTCTGATCTTGTTTAGGATCAGAATGGCTGTAGGCTTGTTGTTAGCTGCAGGAGCTTTACTTTTATTTATTTATGCATTTCCTTTAATTCAATTAGCTAGGAAATGTTATTTTTGCATATATAGGTTTTGTAGCTCTTTTAATGACCAAGCTTGAATCCAGTGGATGCTTAGTAGTAATTAGGCCAGCAAGGACCCCCTGTCCTTGTTGTATGTTTTGTTTGTGCTTTTAAAAGTTAAGGTGCACATAAGCTTGTTATTAGGAGTTAATTAGGAAAATGTGTCCTTTAACCTTATGACCTTGTAAATGATTAACTAGCTTTATTTTAGGGTCTTGTATGTCACCCTTGCTGTTTGAGAAATTAAATTGAAATTATTTACTTAGATGTGTGCACAATCACTATTAAAAGAATTGAATAATAAATCCTCACATGAAATCACCAAGATAAAAGTAAGCAATAAATAATTGTTCATTAAAAAGATAAACCTTTGTCTACAATAACCTTAATGAAAAAGAATTAATGATTAATTGTTTGTTAAGGTGAATGTGGCCAACAAGAGTTGGATGAAATAATTAATCTATCACTCCACCTGAACCCTGCATTGCATTCCGTGTAGAGCTTCCTGACGGTAACTACGCGCTCGTGCCGGAAGCTGAGGAAGGAGGAGCTGACGCGGAGCTGCAGTACGTGGAGGTGATCGACGACACCGAGGACCCTAAGGCTAACCCTGCTAACGAAGGCAAGCCCTGGTGCATTAACCAAGAGTTTTTGAAACTTTATGCAACTATCTATGGATGATTGTGCATTTACGTTCAGGAGTTGAAATGAAACCTTAGATGCATGATTCCTAGGTACCTATGTCCTTACTAGTATGATAGGTCGGTAGCTGCTATGCTATAGGACCGTTACAAGTCGAGTGATGCTTGTCACTCGCGAGAATAGGTTCTTATGTTGGAATCATAAGATCTCCTTAAATGGATTGCTCATGTGGTAAGAGCATGGGATGTGGGCTCCGGTCCAATGGCTTTCGTGGGTTAAGTGTTTGAACGTACTAAGCACTTGTCGGAAATGGGTACGGTAAGCCTAGTACCTTAACGAGACGATAAGGGATTTTACTGTGACTAATCTTGGGATGTGTCCCCCGGCTAGCTACCGGTGGTGCATGTGCGATGCTGGGTGCCTTGCGGGGTATACCAGATAGCCGGTACCGAAGACTGTGGCCTTTTATCCCGAACCGAGGACTTTTGGGAACCGCCTGGTGGTTGTCCTCGCGGGGGCACCCAACCGTGTGTTTAGGTCTACCTTGCAAGGTTTAAATCAATCGATTGTCGGCCTCTCACCGTTATCTGAGACTACTTACTCCACTGGCCATGAGATCCCTAATGATGGAAGTTGATGAATATTATGCTTGATTAATTGTCTTGCACAACTTATGCTTGTAATAGTTGGCTAATTTAGAAAAGAATATTCAACTAGAACTTGTGCTAAAATCTTGAAAGTAAGGACATACTTTTTGTTGCTTTTCAGCAAAAGAAACCCCAGTGGCCAAAAAGCCTTTCATGTCTAGAGTTGGTGAAGTAGTTATCACCGACGGGTAAGTCTTGCTGAGTATTAGTATACTCAGCCTTGCTATAATCTGTTGCTTCAGGTAATGCCTTTGCTGATGTGTGGCCTGGAGAGATCCCGCCTGGCTGGGAGCTGGAGTGGGTTGAAGACGATGAATGAAGGCATCATGGCAGGCCTCCCGTGATGTTTCCTCGTGCCGTTTAGTTTAATTCCTCTGTTTTCAAAACTCTGAACTCCGTTATCATGTCAAAAACTTCGGTTTGTAATAATTAAGCCCTTCGGGGTAAATTTGGATGTTAATCATATGTTGTTCTCTGGACTCGCCTTCGCGTGAGTTTTAATGCATATATGTCGATCCTTGTTGCTTTGTAAGTGATTTACCGGGCGTTAATCCGGCAACTAACGACAGGATGATACTTTATTATTGCTTAATGACCAAAGTGGATTGGTTTAGACGATAGTACAGTATTTTCCTGGGCGGGTTGTCACAGCTGGTATCAGAGCAATTATATGCACCAGAGATTAATTAAAAACCTTAATCACTAATTTTTGAATAAAATTTGCCAAGATTGTTTGGATTTGCAAAACACGTTGGTCCGTTAAGGATAAACTAGACCGAGAGGCCCTAGAGGGAATTTTGGGTTCTTTCAGGTGGCTTATTAATCTATGGTTTATTTTGCTAACTCCCAGCACATTTATTTCCTGTCAGAACTTACTTCCTGTACTACCATACTAGTTCATCACGTTTTGCTATACGTGGTGGTACCGCATGGAAGTCATGCGAGGGATGGATGGGACCTATTCCAAAGGGAACCCACCGTCGCGTCTGTGTCTCGCCACGTTTTGCCATACGTGGACGTTCCGCATTTTGTATATGCGAGGCAAGGATCTGCTTCATTCCAAAAGGAGCGTATCTGAGGTTGGACGCTGTCCATGTAGCGGCTTGACGCATGGATACCGTTTCTATAGTGAACGGTAATGTATGTGGACGCTTCTGTGACGTGCTGGCACGAAAGGTTCTTTTCTGTAGGTACATAACAGCGCTTCGTTAGACGCTAAGTGAGTACCGTGTAGCTCTCGACTAGTTATTATAGGGAGAGACGAATAAAAGCCTTGCCACCGGCACTGACTTCGATTTTTGTCTTGATTGCCGTGTGAGGTCGAATAGGACGTCTTGCATGCATACTAAAAGTCGAAACAATTAAAATGGACCCAAAACAGAACTTATATGCTCTCTAAGGAAGATTTGCTAGTGTGTGGTTTCTGTGAACTAGATTACCTCTCATGCATAGGTGTTGTTGCTGTCCAACAATCTGTTTTGCTGCTAGCTTGAATTTTTGCACCCTGCTCTAGGAGTAATTAGACCAGTTGATCTATACCAAAGTTGCTCCATACCTAATCTAGTTTTTGCTCGCAAAAATTCATGGTCATAGCTTCTGTAAATCTTGAGTTGTACCCTTTTTAGTGAACTTAGGTCATGCTGTTTTTCAGGAAGGCAGAACCTGAAACCTTGCACCTTTCGACCTTGTTCCTACATGATCTAGCTCAACCGTTGAATACCAAAAGTGTGTATAAAAACCTTACGGAGTAGCCTGTAAAATTTGGGAATTTTTGGGGTTCTGGATTTTTAGTTATGAATTGTTATTCACAGCTGCCAGAATTTGCACCATTTGACATGTTGCTCTCTTTTGAGTTCTAACATGCGTTACATTTTTGTACAGATGGCTGCCCCCGTGTTTCTCGAGTACGGCGTTGACGGTTCGGTCCGTACCGACGGACTGCACTGGGAGGGTTTTCCACACCTTGCGTGGGAGGCACTCAGCGCTGCCGGCTACACCATTCCGCCCGTCTACGAGGCACTCGAGTTAGAGCACCTGGGCGTGCCTCGTTGCAGAGTGACCGTCACTGTACCACCTCACCCGGACCACCCTGACTAGTTCGACTTGAGCTCGGTGTACTGGGGCTTTCGTCTGCAGGAGTCCTTCGAGTCGGCTGCCCTCTGGGTATTGACGGATTTCTGCGACCGCAACCCGACGGTGGTAGCACTGTCACCATTCGGACTGTTTCCGGCGGTGAACCCGCACGATCCGGCATGGAGGGACCGTGTGGACCACCTTCAGGAGTTACTGATGCTCGCAGTCCCACTGGACATCACGCAGACGCTAACGCATTGCCTGGACGCTGTGTTCACACTCCAGGGGCTGCGTAACACCACCCAGCTGATGATCAGCCAGCGACTGGAGTCGGCTCGGCTGGCCTGGCACAATCTCTCAGCAGCATACCAGCAGCTGAGCTTCACTCTCGCCCAGACTCAGCAGGAGAACGACCGACTACGTGCCAGGAGATTCCAGTTGGAGTTAGAGAGAGTGACCGCCTATAGAGAATCTTAGACCTGAAGGCAGAGGTCACTACCCTTGAGGAGGACGTGGACACTAGAGAGATCGAGAGGTTGACACTGTTACAGAACATCATCGAGATGCAGCAGCAGGTAGAGGAGGCTGAGGTATAGGTAGCAGCTCTGCAGGCCATTGTGGCTCTGCAGCCACCACCTCCGGTGGAGGCACCTCCGGAGGAGCAGCAGGGTCAGTCTGGTCTTGACCAGGCGAGTCAGGCTGGACCACCGCTACCGACCCCACCGGCTTCACCTGCTGGCAGTGGTGCTTCGGTCGGCAACTAGGTTGCCGTAGTGTTGTAATAAGATGGGTCATACTCCTGTGTGTAGCCTTTTGGGTGGTTTGTGGTAGGTGAGCATAGGGGTATGCTTTTGTGCAGTGTGACTGCAATGTAACCAGATTGTAATGTGGTAATTTCAAACCTTGAAACCTTTGTAATGTTCTGTGAACACCTTATCCGTAATGTTGGTTGTAAGGAAGTGCTTAAGCGATTTGTGCTCAGAATCGAGTTCGGTGTTGTATACCAAGCTTGTTTGGAATTTTGTGACGGTCGTGCTCTCAAAATCTCAGCAATCGTGCACTTTCTTATTGAAAGTTATGCAATTTTTTAACCCAATCCTGGCTGCTGTCCAAACAGCGAGACAAGGCTTAGGAAAGGGAGTTTTCGAGCAGTTGAACGTCGAAATCTTGTCATGCATTGAATACCAAAGTTGTGCGGAATATTGCCATGACCGCGCTCACCAAAATTCAGCATTTTTGCATAAGGGTAGAGAAAACTACGGAGTTTTCGGTGAGTATCGGCCTGCTGCCAGGACAGCTAGGTAGCTTTCCGCAATTGCATTCTTCGAGCATGCGAAGTTGAAGTTCGCCGCAATGTGGAATGCCAACTTTGGGGCGTATGAAATTTGGCATCTACTAACCAATTTTGGAAAATATCTCGGTGACTAGGCTGTTGGATGTGAAGTACTCTTATGACTGTGTTGCTGCAAATGTCGAATGAATGCGCGAATGAGCTTTGGTCATGCATATTTACACTTGTCATTCTTTCTAAGCAAGACTATGGCTATGTGTCTAACAAAGGCTTGCATTTCAGATGGTGGGACCAACACGCAGCTCCCCCAACGGTTTCGGAACGTCGGGCAGTGGTGAACTACCACCGCCACCGCCCATGACACCGTCGGAGGCATTCATGGCCACTCAGACCGAGGTGCTGCGCCAGATCCTACAGACGCAGCAACAAATCACCCAGCCGCTGAACCAAAGGCCGCCACATGTGGCAAATCATGAGGGGCCAAATCAGGTCACCACCTACCCTCAGTTCATCGGGATGAAGCCCCCGTCCTTTTCCAAGGCGGAAGACCCCCTTGAAGCTGAGGCGTTTATCAAGGCCATCGAGGCAAAATTCTCTGCCTTTGTACTGCCTTGCTCCGAAGAAAACAAAGCCAACTTCGCAGCTCTGCAACTGCGAGGTGAAGCCCTGATGTGGTGGGATCATTTCAAGACCATGCAGCAGGGGCATGCTGTCACTTGGGATGAATTCAAGCAAGCTTTCAAGAGCCATCACATTCCTAAGGGATTAATGGATAGGAAGATGAGGGAGTTACTGGCCCTCAGGCAGGGATCTGACACTGTGTATCACTATGCACAGAAATTCAATAGCCTTTGCTAGTATGGTGGACATCACGTGGATACCGATGCAAAGAAAATGGAAAGGTTCCGTGATGGCCTGGATGGTGAGTTGTACGAACGGCTGAACTTGATCGAGCCCAACAACTTCCATGAGCTCGAAAACAAGGCTATATCCCAAGAGGATGCTATGAAGAAGGCCCAGAGAGACAAGAAGAGGCAGGCTGGTTTTGCTTCGGGCAGTGGAACTAACAAAAAGTTTCGCTTTGTGAAAAAGAATGTTCCTAACTCGTCCCAGCAATCTTCAACTGGACGCTGGACGATGAAGCCATCACAGAACAAACCTTCAGGGAACTTCCAGTTCCGCAACACCCAGCAGCAAGCTTCCAAGCCCAACGCACCCCCACGCAACATCGGTGAACGCCGTTGTTACAATTGTGGACAGCCGGGGCACTACATAAGTGATTGCCCCAAACCTAAGCAGAACAAGCCCAACCAGCAGAATGAAGGTTCAGGGGCCAAGCCGGCCAATCCAGCTAAGAAGCCAATGGTGCAAGTCCGCCAAGGCAAGCTGAACTTTACCACCATGAGTGACATCCCAGAGGGAGCTTCAGTGCTTACGGGCACATTCTCTATCGATGACGCCCCTGTTAAGATTTTGTTCGATTCTAGAGCTACCCACAGTTTCATAAGTGAAAAGCTAGTAGGCAAATTGGGTTTGATGGGTTCTCACATCAATTCGGCTTATAAAATTGTCACTCCGGGTGGGCAAATCTCTTCTAGTACCTTAATCCGTGGAGTACAATTAAGGTTGGGAAGTAAGACGGTTCAATCAAACCTCATTGTCATAGTCTTAGAGGGTATGGATGTTATCTTGGGTATGGATTGGATGACCCGACATAAGGTGGTTCTAGATATCGCGGGTAGAGTTGTAGCAATCAATTCACCTACGGTCGGGCACACCACATTGTACCTACCTTTTAAGGACGGTGCAGACCCTTGTGCCTATGTGACCATTATCTCTCATCTTGAAGAAATTCCAGTAGTTTGTGAATATCCTGATGTCTTTCCCGATGAGTTGCCTGGCATGCCACCAGACAGGGATGTCGAGTTTGTGATTGAACTCCAACCGGGCACTGCGCCCATTTCTAAACGACCTTATCGTATGCCTCCCAAGGAATTAGCTGAACTGAAAAACCAACTCCAGGAATTGTTAGATAAGGGCTACATTCGCCCAAGTTCTTCTCCTTGGGGTTGTCCCGCACTCTTTGTCAAGAAGAAAGATGGTAGTTTGAGGCTATGTGTTGACTACAGACCGCTCAATGCGGTGACCATCAAGAACAAATATCCTCTTCCCCGAATTGATGTTCTTTTTGATCAGTTGGCTGCAGCCAAAGTTTTCTCCAAGATCGATCTTCGTTCTGGTTACCATCAAATCAAAATTCGACCTTGTGACATTCCCAAAACTGATTTCTCCACTCGTTATGGTCTCTACGAGTTCTTGGTGATGTCCTTCGGTCTCACAAATGCCCCAGCCTACTTCATGTATCTCATGAACTCCGTATTCATGACGGAGCTTGACAAATTCGTAGTGGTCTTCATCGATGATATTCTAATCTATTCCACAAATGAGAAAGAACATGCCAAACATCTTCGAATTGTCCTACAACGTTTGAGAGATCATAAGCTCTATGCTAAATTCTCCAAATGTGAATTCTGGTTGGATAGTGTGAAATTCTTGGGGCACACTATTTCCAAAGATGGCATATCCATAGATCCTAGCAAAGTACAAGAGGTGATGGATTGGAAACCACCCAAGTCCGTACACCAAATCCGCAGTTTTCTAGGTTTGGCGGGTTATTACCGTCGATTCATTCCGGACTTCTCCAGGATCGCTAAACCTATGACTGAACTGCTCAAGAAAGGAGTGAAATTTGTATGGAGTGAAGCATGTGAGAAAGCCTTTCACACGCTGAGACAACACTTAACTTCAGCCCCAGTGCTAGTGCAACCGGATAATTCCAAACCTTTTGAAGTTTTCTGTAACGCGTCAGGCACTGGTCTCGGTTGTGTTCTCATGCAAGAGGGCCGAGTCATTGCCTATGCCTCACGGGCACTTCGACCCCATGAGATAAATTATCCCACCCATGATCTAGAGCTAGCAGCGGTTGTTCATGCTCTTAAGATTTGGAGACACTATCTGATGGGCAATCGTTGCAATATCTTCACCGATCACAAGAGTCTCAAATATATCTTCACTCAATCGGATCTAAACATGAGACAAAGGAGATGGCTTGAGTTGATTAAACATTATGATTTAGAAGTGCACTATCACCCCGGGAAAGCTAATGTTGTTGCGGATGCTCTTAGCCGCAAAGTTCACTGCAATCATCTAGAAGTGGAGCCGTATAGTGACACCTTGTGTGAAGACATGAGGAAGCTTAACTTGGAGGTAGTAGAGCGAGGAAATCTATATGTCCTAGCTGCCGAATCTAATCTTTATGATAGAATTGTCACTGCTCAACGCAATGACAAGGGCATACAGCTAATCCAACAGAAATTAGCAGAAGGAGATCCCAAGTATAACTGTTTCCAGAAGGATTCAAACGATGTGGTATGGTTTGGGAAACGTCTTGTGGTTCCCACTGACAAAGAAATTCAGAAAACCATCTTCGATGAAGCTCATCTTTCCAAATTCTCCATTCATCCCGGAAGCACCAAAATGTATCAAGATCTGAAGGAAAATTTCTGGTGGTCCAATATGAAAGTCGATATAGCAAAATATGTGTCAGAGTGTGATACTTGCCACAGAATGAAAGCAAGCCATTTGAAATCGGCAGGTGTACTCCAACCCTTGTCGATACCTATGTGGAAATGGGATGACATAAGTATGGACTTCATTGTGGGTTTACCCCTGACTGCTAGAAAGAAGGATTCTATTTGGGTTATCGTGGACAGACTCACGAAGACTGCCCATTTCATTGTAGTACATACTACTTATTCAGTGCAGCAATATGCAGAGTTATATATGGATCAAATAGTCCGTTTGCATGGAATTCCGAAGACCATAATCTCGGATAGAGGGACTCAATTTGTAGCTCATTTCTGGGAGCAATTGCATGAATGCCTAGGAACCAAGTTGATCCGTAGTTCCAGCTATCACCCGCAGACCGATGGTCAGACGGAAAGGGTAAATCAAATTTTGGAAGACATGCTACGGGCAAGCATCCTACATTTTGACAAAAGTTGGGACAAGTGTTTGTCCTTGGCAAAGTTCTCTTATAACAATAGCTACCAAGCTAGTTTGAAGATGGCACCGTTCGATGCTCTTTATGGACGGAGATGTCGTACTCCTTTGAACTGGTCAGAAGCCGGAGAAAGGACACTCTTTGGTCCGGACTTAGTCAAAGACGCCGAAGAGAAAGTGCAAGTGATAAGGGAGAACTTAAAGTTAGCACAGATGAGGCAAAAGAGCTATCACGATAGAGGAACGGCACCCCGACAATTTGAAGTTGGTAATTATGTATACCTAAAGGTTTCACCAACCAAGGGTGTGCAAAGGTTCGGTGTTAAGGGAAAGTTAGCCCCGCGCTATATCGGACCTTATGAAATCATTGAAGTATGTGGGCCAGTGGCTTATCGCATCCGACTTCCGGAGCGGTTCTCCGCAGTCCACAATGTATTTCATGTGACCCAATTGAAGAAAGGTGTGCATGTGCCTGAAACCGAAGTGATCACAGAAGCAAATGCTTGGATTGAGCTGGATTTCTCGCTCATCGAGCATCCCATGAGGGTGTTGGACAAAAAGGAGAGGAAGACCCGAAGACAAACCGTAAGGATGTACAAGATACAATGGAGTCATCATACGGAGGAAGCAGCAACTTGGGAGACGGAAGAGTATCTCTACACCAAGTACCCGGGTTTTCTGCAATCTCAAAACCGTAAGTTTCTACTACCTACCTTGTTTTTCTTGAATCGAATCTCGGGACGAGATTCCGTTTAAGGGGGGTAGGCTATGATGCCCCAGGTTTTTAATTAACCTTAATTGCCGGTCAAAACTTGTTGACTAGGGTCAAAGCACGGTCAACCTGGGTCATCACCTCGAAAACCTCTCCAACACTCACCCATTAGCATCTTAAGCAAGTCTAGCACACTCTCCTGGGTCAAAACCCTAGCCAAGGATGGACACACCCTTTGATGTCTTGTGTCGATCTAGAACTTTGGCCACGTTCTCCAAATCTTGTCTAAACACTTGAAAATCTACCAATACAAAAGTTGTGCAGAATCACTCGGGACACATTTCATCTTCAGGGTGGCATTGCTAGTTTTGAGTGGAAAAGGTGCTAAATTGCCAGTCAAACTCAGATTCACTGTTCACCGAGACATGAAAATCCCCCAACTTGGCATTTGAAATTCTCCTTCGATTTGAATCAAATTCAAATTCGGCTTCAGCCAAATTCTAGAGGAATCACCCATCTACAACTTTCCTATCTACGGATTTTGAAGTTTATAGACAAATTCTTGAGAATCGTGCAAGTGAACAGAGGCACTTGGAACGGACCGGGCCGAAGCATGCCACGGCGCGACGTCGCGCGCGCGCGTCCACGCGTCGCCGCGGCGTCTCCGCCGTGCGCCGCCGTACTACGGCCGGCTGTCGGAGTCCGTGCGTGAGCTCAGCGTGCGTCAGCCTCGCACGCACCTCCAGGGGCCGCCTCGGCCGATGAGCCCGCGCGCCACACGGCGTGCGCGCGCTCGCCGCGGCGCCGTCGGTCCGCCCGCTGCGCACGCACGCCAAGGCCGCCGTACCCGCGCATTGAAGCGCCGGGCAAGCTTAGCCTCGAAGCGAGATGCTCTGCGCGCGCGTCGGCTATAAAAGGGCGCCCCCTTTCTCATCCCGCGCGTGAGCACCACCGCCGCCGACCCGTCATTGCTGCCGCCTCGGTGAGCTCGCACTCCCGCTCGCTCCCGCCGCTGTCCAAGGCTTCCAACCTCTTCCCTAGACCCCATAGTAGCTCCCATGGCCGCGTGTTGAACTTCCCCGCCTCGAACCTCACCGGAAGCCGAGCACCCGCGGGCGCGCCGCCGCGACCTCACCGCCGCCGCTCGTCGGAGCCCCCTCCGGCCACGCAACCACCACCAATCGGCCTGTGGTGAGCCTAATCCCACTCCAGTGCCACATGTTTTCCTCCCCCGGCCCTGCCTCGCCGCCAATGAACTCCCCTCCGCCGGCAAGGGCACGGTTGTAAATATCCAGGGGCAGATTTGTAAACCAGGGACCCGTTTGCAAGAGAAGTTATCTTAGTTTTATAGCAGTTTGGTCCAGTGCCTTAGAAAAAGCCTAGAAATTCACAGAAAATTCAGAAAAATGCAAACCCAATTTTGTTGGTCTCAGTGAGAGTAGATCTGCAACTTCTGCAAAGCATGACCATAGTTTTGACTTATAGGTTTTGAATGAAAATTAAAATTCAGTTTGACACCTTTTTGTTATAATTCAAAATCTAGAGAGGCTATGGAGCTGAATTTTGGATATGTTGCTAGATTTGTCACGATTAGACTCTGGACCAAAACTTTCACAAAGTTGTTGAACACATCTTTTTATATGAATTACTTTGTATTTATGCTATTTCTGATTTACTGATTTTTGTAGCAAAATATGATCTGATTTTTGTGCTCAACTTGTGGCTATGTTCATGTTATGCCTAGAAGTAACTTTCTTGAATTTATCGTGAATTTATCTCTGTTAGAAATATTTAATCTTGTTTTATGCTTAGATATATATTTAAATGCATGGTTCATAATTCAAATTGGTTTGAGATGAACCCATGGGTGTTCTGATCTTGTTTAGGGTCAGAATGGCTATAGGCTTGTTGTTAGCTGCAGGAGCTTTACTTTTATTTATTTATGCATTTCCTTTAATTCAATTAGCTAGGAAATGTTATTTTTGCATATATAGGTTTTGTAGCTCTTTTAATGACCAAGCTTGAATCCAGTGGATGCTTAGTAGTAATTAGGCCAGCAAGGACCCCCTGTCCTTGTTGTATGTTTTGTTTGTGCTTTTAAAAGTTAAGGTGCACATAAGCTTGTTATTAGGAGTTAATTAGGAAAATGTGTCCTTTAACCTTATGACCTTGTAAATGATTAACTAGCTTTATTTTAGGGTCTTGTATGTCACCCTTGCTGTTTGAGAAATTAAATTGAAATTATTTACTTAGATGTGTGCACAATCACTATTAAAAGAATTGAATAATAAATCCTCACATGAAATCACCAAGATAAAAGTAAGCAATAAATAATTGTTCATTAAAAAGATAAACCTTTGTCTACAATAACCTTAATGAAAAAGAATTAATGATTAATTGTTTGTTAAGGTGAATGTGGCCAACAAGAGTTGGATGAAATAATTAATCTATCACTCCACCTGAACCCTGCATTGCATTCCGTGTAGAGCTTCCTGACCGTAACTACGCGCTCATGCCGGAAGCCGAGGAAGGAGGAGCTGACGCGGAGCTGCAGTACGTGGAGGTGATCGACGACACCGAGGACCCTCAGGCTAAGCTCCGGTGCATTAACCAAGTGTTTTTGAAACTTTATGCAACTATCTATGGATGATTGTGCATTTACGTTCAGGAGTTGAAATGAAACCTTAGATGCATGATTCCTAGGTACCTATGTCCTTACTAGTATGATAGGTCGGTAGCTGCTATGCTATAGGACCGTTACAAGTCAAGTGATGCTTGTCACTCACGAGAATAGGTTCTTATGTTGGAATCATAAGATCTCCTTAAATGGATTGCTCATGTGGTAAGAGCATGGGATGTGGGCTCCGGTCTAATGGCTTTCGTGGGTTAAGTGTTTGAACGTACTAAGCACTTGTCGGAAATGGGTACGGTAAGCCTAGTACCTTAACGAGACGGTAAGGGATTTTACTGTGACTAATCTTGGGATGTGTCCCCCGGCTAGCTACCGGTGGTGCATGTGCGATACTGGGTGCCTTGCGGGGTATACTAGATAGCCGGTACCGAAGACTGTGGCCTTTTATCCCGAACCGAGGACTTTTGGGAACCGCCTGGTGGTTGTCCTCGCGGGGGCACCCTACCGTGTGTTTAGGTCTACCTTGCAAGGTTTAAATCAATCGATTGTCGGCCTCTCACTATTATCTGAGACTACTTACTCCACTGGCCATGAGATCCCTAATGATGGAAGTTGATGAATATTATGCTTGATTAATTGTCTTGCACAACTTATGCTTGTAATAGTTGGCTAATTTAGAAAAGAATATTCAACTAGAACTTGTGCTAAAATCTTGAAAGTAAGGACATACTCTTTGTTGCTTTTCAGCAAAAGAAACCCCAGTGGCCAAAAAGCCTTTCATGTCTAGAGTTGGTGAAGTAGTTATCACCGACGGGTAAGTCTTGCTGAGTATTAGTATACTCAGCCTTGCTATAATCTGTTGCTTCAGGTAATGCCTTTGCTGATGTGTGGCCTGGAGAGATCCCGCCTGGCTGGGAGCTGGAGTGGGTTGAAGACGATGAATGAAGGCATCATGGCAGGCCTCCCGTGATGTTTCCTCGTGCCGTTTAGTTTAATTCCGCTGTTTTCAAAACTCTGAACTCCGTTATCATGTCAAAAACTTCGGTTTGTAATAATTAAGCCCTTCGGGGTAAATTTGGATGTTAATCATATGTTGTTCTCTGGACTCGCCTTCGCGTGAGTTTTAATGCATATATGTCGATCCTTGTTGCTTTGTAAGTGATTTACCGGGCGTTAACCCGGCAACTAACGACAGGATGATACTTTATTATTGCTTAATGACCAAAGTGGATTGGTTTAGGCGATAGTACGGTATTTTCCTGGGCGGGTTGTCACAGCTTGATCATGCTTTCATGCCTCCTTTATCTTTGTTCATATGCTCTGGTTTGAATGTTTAGGAATCCACACATTCATAGGTTGTTTTAAATTAAGCATGGTGCTTAGGTTAAAACTGCCTTCTTCAGTCAAAACCAGACATGGTGTCGAGTTTTGATTGATGAACCTTAGAGTTATATTTTCATAGATCTTGGTTGCATATATGCTGACTAACCCCTGCAGAAAATTGTCCCATTTGAGTGGGTAAGGTATTGAGCTAAATTCAAATGGGAAGGTAAGTTGAGGTGTCAGATTCATGTTGCACAACATGCAACGGTGGTACATATGACCTCTCAAAGGTCCAAGGTAAGTATATTCCCCTTTGTGTATGAAATGCAATCGTGATCTAACCCTTCTTGAGTAAATGACATGGTGACAATAAATAAAAGAAAAACAACAAAAATATTTGAATTTGAATAAAGGCTCTATGGTTCTCGAACCAGTAGAGTCCATCCTTTATTTTCATTTGTCGTTTGAAGAACAGCACCAGGGTCGACCACTAGTGTGGGGCAGTTCTCTCGACCTCATCATCGACATTTCCACTAGAGAACCCCCACATAGGCGCTGCACAACATCAACTATGCCTTCATGACAAGAGCAAGGTAAACTAGAGTGAGCCGGCTGCCTTATGGTTAGCTGAATCACCACTGGTCTTCCTTGGTCTCTTATCCTTCAGAAGCGATGGTATGTGCACCCTCTGCCTCACTCTACCTTATCCATGAGTTTGTTTGAATTTCAATTCATATCCTTTATATCAAACTCAGTGGTTGGTGCTATGCTTGCTCTACATGGTTCCTGTGGTTGGCTTGCATATGTTTTATTCCTTACTCATCATCTTATGCTTGTGAACAAATACCATTAGGGAACTCATACTTATCTAAGTAGTTGGTGTTTGTGATATGGTTTGATGATATGATCTTCGCTCTTTATGTTTGAGTGCTTGGTAATTTTATTTGAAAATCATGAAAACCCTTTGCAAAGCTCCTCTTTGATATGCCACCGTCCTACTAGAGCCATATGATATAGTTGAAAACCTTCTACTCATATGCTGCTTGTTATTACATTGAGCTTTGTCAAATCCTGTGACCCTTGTGAGAAGTCTTTTCATTACTTTCATGATCAAGATTCATGTGCACACCACCATATTCCCCTTCCTATGCTTCTACACTGGAAGTTAGCATTGTATCATTCATCCATTCCATAAAAATAAAGCTCCATAAGTGGTGTGACTCTCTCTCCAAAAGTATCCTTCAAGAGGCATGGGCTATGAAAAAAAAGAGAGAGAAAAAAGAGACACATGCTCAAGGCATGATGAAAAAAAGAAAAAAAAAGAAAGAAACAATAGCCCATGTCCAAAATAAAGGAGAAAGAGGAGAGCGATGGTCATGCAAAAGGAGTTCCTTAACTTAGATGGTAATAACTAGTGTCCATTCCGGGGCTAGTGTCCACCTTACCAACAACCAACATTCCCCATATATGTATGGTAATATCTAGCACCCATTCCGGGCCTAGTATCCACCTTACCATACTCCCATAGCCATACACGTGCACATCTTGATCTGATTGTATGATTTGATTTTCTTTGTGGATCTGGTTTTTGACTTTGCAATATATGTGATACAAGTATGCCTTATTCTTTATCCTACCCTGAGCTCCACATATAGCCATCATTAGAAGTAGGATGAAGAAAGGCAATCTAATGCCTTGGTGTGGACATATACACATTAGCGATCTGAGAGAATCAAATGAGGAGATAAGCAAGGTTTTGTTTTGAAAATTTATTGCAAAAACCCCAAGTGCTTAACATGATGAGCAGGAGTGATTTGATTCATGACCGTTCCATTCTTCAACTACCCAAGATAGCATGATAGACACTTCAGAATTCACAAGTACAAGGTATGGTCTGGAATATCCCTTATGCTTGTTTCATACCTGTGGATATTATGTCTCACTTTGATCTTGTTCTTCCCTTCACTCGGGACGAGCAAAGGTCGAGTGTGGGGGTATTTGTTGACGGCTGATTTTCACTCACTTCTTACCCGTCAAACATATATCTTCTGGCATGGAAATCGATCATCAACACTAGAATAGGGCTTAAACTAATCATTTCCACAAGTGTTGGTGATTATGCAAATACAGGTGAATAGCACTAGAAAGAGGAGTAAAAGCACAAGTCTTTGATCCAAGCACTTCAAGACCAGCCAATGAGGGGATGCCACCTAGGATTCCCCTGGATCACTGACGTCATCAATCCAAGAGAGGCAAGCCCGACGAATCACGAAGTGCCACATGGACATCACATGGATTCAAGGGCCCACTTATCCCCCAAAACCGTCGGGAAAACTTGGCATGCACGGAGGACAGGCATTAGGGCCCACCAGTCAGCCACCACGAAGAAGCACAGGGCGCCACGTGGCTCCTTGGCTTCGGCCGAACTGTGGATCGGCCGAACCGCCTTTGGTTCGGCTGATCCCGGCCTTCCATGTGGCAGCTCCTGATTGGCCCCTGGTTGCAGTTCCGAGCATTTAGGAGCACTTGGAGCCCCGAAGCAAGCCTCTCCCTCCTCTATAAATACGAGGGGAGGGTCTCCATTTTGGAACACACACTTCTCCTCCTCCTCTTCATTTTGGCTTGGAGCCTCTCTCTTTTGGAGAGGAGAGCTTTTTGTATAGGATTAGTGCTAGGAAGTGAGGTGGGAGGCTTGAGGCCATGTCATGATTCATGACATCTTCCTCAAGAACGATCCTCAGCGGTGCCTTTGTTCTTCAACTAGACTAAAGTGAGTATTTTGACATTTCCTATTTAGACTAAAGTCGTATGCATGCTTAGTTGCTTTGTTCTTGTGTTCTTCGTTTGTTCTTGGTTTAGAGGCTTGTGTTCTTCGAACACAACCCTTTCGATCCAGTAGACTTAGATCATAAGTTTGCATCTAGTTTGCCAGCTTGTCTATTAGAGTAAAGTCAAGCTCCTGCATGTTTCTAGTTAGATCAAAGTGCATTCGTGATCTTGCATGAGTGATAGAGCATACCTTGAGCTAGTGCCAGTATCTCCCTCGCGGATTTGTAGGAATAGTGAGTGGTGTAGACGAGGTGTCTTGACCATAAGCTACCCTTCGAAGACCACATACGATCGTAGCGTAGAGGTAGGCCGCAGTGGTGACAGCCTGTTGGACCCTTTGTCAACCCTCTTACGTCGCGTACCGAGTTGGGCTCGAGCCAACACATTGGCCTTGTGCTTGGTGCCCGAAGTGAGTGCTATACCTGAGAGACCGTAACTAGACTCTACGCTCGGTCGAGGCAGATCCTTTCTACCTATCCTATCAATCAGTGTTGTGTCCTTGGATCATCTATACTAGAAGTAGGAGATAGTGCACATCGTTCCTTGGATTCGATACCCTTGGAATACTCTCCTTCCTTGGGGAAGTTCTACAGCGGTATTTCCGTGCGCTTGCGGTATACCCGGTTGTTCTTATACGGTCCCTCTAGGTGTACAACTAGTGGTGACATTAAGAAACGCCAACTTTATTTCCCTACATATTTCCCTACATAGAGCATAGCGTAGAGGTATGCTCTATCACTCATGCAAGATCACGAATGCACTTTGATCTAACTAGAAACATGCAGGAGCTTCACTTTACTCTAATAGACAAGCTAGCAAACTAGATGCAAGCTTATGATCTAAGTCTACTGGATCGAAAGGGTTGTGTTCGAAGAACACAAGCCTCTAAACCAAGAACAAACGAAGAACACAAGAACACAACATTCTAAGCATGCATACAACTTTAGTCTAAATAGGAAATATCTAAATACTCACTTTAGTCTAGTTGAAGAACAAAGGCACCGCTGAGGATCGTTCTTGAGGAAGATGTCATGAACATGACATGGCCTCAAGCCTCCCACCTCACTTCCTAGCACTAATCCTATACAAAGAGCTCTCCTCTCCTAAAGAGAGAGGCTCCAAGCCAAAATGAAGAGGAGGAGGAGAAGAGTGTGTTCCAAAATGGAGCCCCTACCCTCCTATTTATAGAGGGGGAAGATGCTTGCTTCGGGGCTCCAAGTGCCCCTAAATGTCCGGAGCTGCAACCAGGACCCAATCAGGAGGTGACACGTGGAGGGCCTAGATCAGCCAAACCAAGGTCGGTTCGGCTGATCTAGGGTTCGGCCGAACCCTAGGGGCCACGAGGCACCCTGGGCTTCCTCGTGGTGGCTGACTGGTGGGCCCTGATGCCTGTCCTCCGTGCATGCCAAGTTTCCCGACAGTTTAGGGGCATAAGTGGGCCCTTGAATCCATGTGATGTCCATGTGGCACTTCGTGATTCGTCGTGCTCACTTCTCTTGGATTGATGACGTCAGTGATCCAGGGGAATCCTAGGTGGCATCCCTTCATTGGCTGGACTTGAAATGCTTGGATCAAAGACTTATGCTTTTACTCCTCTTTCTAGTGCTATTTACCTGTATTTGCATAATCACCAACACTTGTGGAAATGATTAGTTTAAGCCCTATTCTAGTGTTGATGATCATTTTCCATGCCAAAAGGTACATGTTTGTCGGGTAAGAAGTGAGTGAAAATCAGCCGTCAACAAATACCCCCACACTCGACCTTCGCTCGTCCCGAGTGAAGGGAAGAACAAGATCAAAGTGAGACGTGATATCCAAAGGTATGAAACGAGCATAAGAGATATTCCAAACCACACCTCATACTTGTGAACTCTGATGTGTCTATCATGCTATCTTGGGCAGTTGAGGGATGGAACGGTCATGAATCAAGTCACTCCTGCTCATCATGTTAAGTAACTTGGGGTTTTGGAATAAATTTTCGAAAACAAACCTTGCTTAGTTCCTCATTGATTCTCTCAGATCACTCAATGTGTATATGTCCTCACCAAAGCATTAGATTGCCTATCTTCACCCTACTTCTAATGATGGCTATATGTGGAGCTCAAGGTAGGATAGAGGATAAGGCATACTTGCATCACATGTATTGCAAAGTCAAAGACTAGATCCACAGAGAAAATCAAATCATGCAATCAGATCAAGATGTGCACGTGTATGGGTATGGTGAGTATGGTAAGGTGGATACTAGGCCCGGAATGGGTGCTAGATATTACCATACGTATATGATGAATGTTGGTAGATGGTAAGGTGGACACTAGCTCCGGAATGGATACTAGTTATTACTATATAGTTATGGAACTCCTTTTTGCATGATCTCATCTCTCTCCTATTTCTCCCTTCTTTTTTTGGACATGGGCTATTCTTTCTTTCCTCTTTTTTTTCTTTTTTTCATCATGCTTTGAGCATGTGTCTCTCTTTTTTTTCATAGCCCATGCCTCTTTTGAAGGGTACTTTTGGAAAGAGATGTCACACCACATAGGGAGCTTTATTTTTATGAAACAGATGAGTGATACAATGCTAACTTCCAGTGTAGAAGCATAGCAAGGGGGATATGAGGGTGTGCACATGAATCTTGATCATGAAAGTCATGAAAAGAATTCTCACAAGGGTCATAGAATTTGACAAAGCTCAATGCAATAACAAGCAGCATATGAGTAGAAGGTTTTCAACTATGAATATCATATGGCTCTAGTGGGACGGTGGCATATCAAAGAGGAGCTTTGCAAAGGGTTTTTATGATTTTTTCAAATAAAATTCCCAAGCACTCAAACATAAAGAGTGAAGATCATATCATCAAACCATATCACAAACACCAACTACTTAGATAAGCATGAGTTCCCTAATGATATTTGTTCACAAGCATAAGATGATGAGTAAGGAATAAAACATATGCAAGCCAACCACAGGAACCATGTAGAGCAAGCATAGCACCAACCATTGAGTTTGATATAAAGGATATGAATTGAAATTCAAACAAACTCATGTATAAGGATAGAGTGAGATAGAGGGTGCACATACCATCGCTTATGAAGGCTAAGAGATCAAGGGAGACTAGTGGTGATTCGGCTGACCATAAGGCAGCCGACTCACTCTAGTTTACCTTGCTCTTGTCATGAAGGCGTAGTCGATGTTGCGCAGCGCCTGTGTGGGAGTTCTCGAGTGGATATGTCGATGATGAGTTCGAGAGAACTCCCCCACACTAGTGCTTGAACCTGGTGCTTGTTCTTCAAACAAAAAGTGAAAACAAAAGAGGGACTCTACTGGTTCAAGAACCATAGAGCCATTATTCAAATTCAAATATTTTTGTTGTTTCTGTTTTATTTTTATTGTCACCTTATCATTTGCTCGAAAGGGTTAGATCAACATTACATTTCATACACAAAGGGGAACATACTTACCTTGGACCTTTGAGAGGTCATATGTACCACCTTTGCATGATGTGCAACATGAATCTTACACCTCATCTTACCTTCCCATTTGAATTTAGCTCAATGACTTACCCATTCAAATTTGACAATTTTCTGCAGGGGTTAGTCAGCATATATGCAACCAAGATCTATGAAAATATAACTCTAAGGTTCATCAATCAAAACTCGACACCATGTCTTGTTTTGATTGAAGAAGACAATTTTAACCTAAGCACCATGCTTAATTTAAAACAATCTATGAATGCATGTATACTCAAACATTCAAACCAAAGCATATGAACAAAGATAAAGGAGGCATGAAAGCATGATCAAGCTATCATCAACAAGGGACATAAGCATGAGCATAAGACGGTGAACCTCGGGAGCCTCCCGGAAGGGCTTTGTTTAATGTCAAAAGCAGGACTTACCTAGCTAGTGGGCAAGATGCAAAAGCTGACATCATCTTCACACCAGGATAAGATTTGGTAGAGGAGGAACTTTACTCAGGATGCTCACATACCTCCCCCACACTTGAAGTTTGCATTGCTAGGCAAAAAAACACAAGTGTGTGGTGATCAAGCTTCCTTTTGTAAACGTTCCCTCACTAAAGCGTATCTAGGTGTTGCAAATGATGTGGCTCACATGTTCGTAGGCATTACCTGTCCATCTTTCTTCTCAATCTCTACCTAAAAGGTTAGTGACCAAAAATACCCGAAGGACAACTTATCCTAAAAACATGTTCTTGCTTTTATTCGAAAAGGGAAATAAAACCTAACCTAATCCAGGCTATCTCCTGGGAGTGCTTTGTTTATTTAAGGTCATAAGCTCGACCATGGGAACTTCATCTTGCAGCTATCGTTGGTGGTGTCATTCCCGTCTCACCACCAATCCTTGATGTATCAGTGAAGCTCTAGCTGCAAGGTTAGTGCCACAGTGCACACACGAAATCTGATATGCTTATGATAGACATATACATCTACAACCAACCTTCTGAACTTTCTACAAAAGAGGACCATAAGGTGATTGCAGCCCTCATGCGTGCTCAGTGCACTAAGCATGTCTGACTCTGGAGGGACATGATGCGAGCATGGTCTGTATGGTGCATCAAGAGTGAAGCCACCATGCTCGTGTGTGGAATCCTTTCCTCCGGACTCCGGAGTCAGTGCCTCGATAGGTTCCATGGCCCATGAATTCTCCATCTCAAGAGAGTCATCGTGGAAGCTCGATGTTGACTCTCGATCAAGATCGAAAGCAACATGATGCGGGCCAGCGGGAAGAGGCTGAAACTCAGTCGAGAGTGGTGACGATCGTTCGCCTTCACAAGAGTGAAGAGAGTCTCCCGAGTCATCCTCATGAGGGGTAGAACATTCTACAACCTTAATGAGAACGGGCTCGGATGATGCGAACGGAGATGTATGCGTCGTCTTCTTGAGCGGGTTTCGCTGAGGAAAAGGTTTTGCCATATGATGTCCCTGACAAGGGGTAGCAGTGGCAGAAGTGACTCCCCTAAGCTTATCATCTAGGCTCCCTAAAGATGTATCGAAGAGCTGCTCCAGAGGGGAGCCTAGGAGAAGATCGAGATAAGGACATCGAAGATGTGAAAGTCTAAGGTAGCCTCGATCCCGTCTATGATAAGCGGCACGGCACTTGTAATCCCCCGACATTCAAGAACGTGTCCAAAGGGACAAGTCTTGAGGAGCATGTAGGATGGTGCTAGCGGGACTCTGCCCAAAAGAGTTTCCGCTAAGTGCCATGGCAAAATGTTAACCTCCATGAGGGGGTTATAATGGGCCTCTACGGCAGTGCCTCGGATAGAGCAAGGGATAACCAGAGAAGGTGAACTATTCCAAATTGCTTCGGAAAAATGTGTCACTCCCTCTGACCATTCCTCCCTCATGGCCTCCTCAGGATATGCTTCGTCAGGAGGATCAGGAGGTAGAGGTGGCACCGCAGGCCTAAGGGAAGGTTCTATCGAAAGATTTCTAGAATGATCGGTATGGACAGAATAGGGATCCTCGAATTTGCAAGTGAACACCGAAGGTTGAATTTCTTCTTCCTTTGGTGTTCGGGGTTCATGAGAGGGCTCGAAAGACAAGTCTTGGGATTCGGAAGATGAAGGCTCGGACTTGGATGTTGAGGGACTCTCATGGCTCGACTCGGATTCCTCTCGGTAGGATCTGGGATCAACTTCGAAGTAGGAGTTCAGGAACTCCATACCTTCAGCTGGTCACCTTTCAAGAAATGGTTTTCCGTGGTCGAGATGACAGACAGACCTTTTGTTGAGACCATCATAACAATTGCGAAGCAACTGAGAATCAGGTATCGACAAGGGCGGTCCACAATACACTAAGTGTGTAAATCTAGCCCAGGCCGTGTCTATCATTTCCTTCTCTTTCTGTCGAAAACAACAGATATCTTCCCGTAGAGCAGCAACACGAGATGGAGGGAAGAACTCAAGACAAAACTTGTCTCTAAGCTCCCCCCAACTATCGTTCACGCTACCTACGGTGTATGTGTACCATTGTTTTGCCTTCCCTACAAGGGAGTACGGAAACAACTTCCACTTGAAGGTATCCAACGTCATACCCATAGTGTAGATAAGAGAACACAAGTTCTCGAAGTCACGAAGATGGTAATATGGGTTTTCACTCGATAGACTAGAGAAGATAGTCCATCGAACGAGATCGATAGTCGCAGGGAGAGGCTCACAGCCAGATGTGAGAAAAAGGCGCACCGAAGGTGGTGGCTCTGGGGGCTCATCCCTGGGGGTAGTGATGCTTTTACAGGAAAGCTTCACCATGGGTAGTGGGGGTAAAGGTAGAAGAAAAGGAATAAAAAAGGATATCTAATGGGTAATAGAGGTAAAGGTAGAAGATAACGAAAAAGATAAATACGAGGACCACTAGGTTCGAAGATAGATACAGCAACCGTTCCCCGACAACGGCGCTAGAAATGCTTTTTGGCGTTTCTCAACGTCACCACTAGTTGTACACCTAGAGGGAGCGTATAAGAACAACCGGGTATACCGCAAGCGCACGGAAATACCGCTGTAGCACTTCCCCAAGGAAGGAGAGTATTCCAAGGGTATCGAATCCAAGGAACGGTGTGCACTATCTCCTACTCTAGTATGGATGATCCAAGGACACAACTCTGATGGATAGGATAGGTAGAAAGGATCTGCTCGGACCGAGCGCAGAGTCTAGTTACGTTCTCTCAGGTATAACACTCATTTAGGGCACCAAGCACAAGGCCTTTGTGTTGGCTCGAGCCCAACTCGGTACGTGACGTAAGAGGGTTGACAAAGGGTCCAACAGGCTGTCACCACTGCGACCTACCTCTACGCTACGATCGTACGTGGTCTTCGAAGGGTAGCTTATGGTCCAGACACCTCGCCTACACCACTCACTATTCCTACGAATCTACGAGGGAGATACTGGCACTAGCTCAAGGTATGCTCTATCACTCATGCAAGATCACGAATGCACTTTGATCTAACTAGAAACATGCAGGAGCTTCACTTTACTCTAATAGACAAGCTGGCAAACTAGATGCAAGCTTATGATCTAAGTCTACTGGATCAAAAGGGTTGTGTTCGACGAACACAAGCCTCTAAACCAAGAACAAATGAAGAACACAAGAACACAACATTCTAAGCATGCATACAACTTTAGTCTAAATAGGAAATATCGAAATACTCACTTTAGTCTAGTTGAAGAACAAAGGCACCACTGAGGATCGTTCTTGAGGAAGATGTCATGAACATGACATGGCCTCAAGCCTCCCACCTCACTTCCTAGCACTAATCCTATACAAAGAGCTCTCCTCTCCTAAAGAGAGAGGCTCCAAGCCAAAATGAAGAGGAGGAGGAGAAGAGTGTGTTCCAAAATGGAGCCCCTACCCTCCTATTTATAGAGGGGGAAGATGCTTGCTTTGGGGCTCCAAGTGCCCCTAAATGTCCAGAGCTGCAACCAGGAGCCAATCAGGAGGTGACACGTGGAGGGCCTAGATCAGCCGAACCAAGGTCGGTTCGGCCGATCTAGGGTTCGGCCGAACCCTAGGGGCCACATGGCACCCTGGCTTCCTCGTGGTGGCTGACTGGTGGGCCCTGATGCCTGCCCTCCGTGCATGCCATGTTTCCCGACAGTTTAGGGGGATAAGTGGGCCCTTGAATCCATGTGATGTCCATATGGCGCTTCGTGATTCGTCGGGCTCACTTCTCTTGGATTGATGACGTCAGTGATCCAGGGGAATCCTAGGTGGCATCCCTTCATTGGCTGGACTTGAAATGCTTGGATCAAAGACTTATGCTTTTACTCCTCTTTCTAGTGCTATTTACCTGTATTTGCATAATCACCAACACTTGTGGAAATTATTAGTTTAAGCCATATTCTAGTGTTGATGATCATTTTTCATGCCAAAAGGTACATGTTTGTCGGGTATGAAGTGAGTGAAAATCAGCCGTCAACACCTTCCACCACGACGGCGCCGGCGACGGCGAGCCACCACGACTTCACACCATGAAGAAAAACGGTGCATCTTCCAACACCACGACACGCAGACATGTCAACTTCTCCGCGCCTCCATCCTCCACGCAAGATACTTCGGAGGATATGCGCCCACATCAACAAGATGAAGATGATGACGAACTTGGCGATGATGACTCAGGCGTAATTCGCTTCCTAGAAACGAGGTACTACATAAATCTGCTACCTACCTTCATTTGGATTGCCCCTAGTTGTTCTTGTTCTTAGGGTTAGCACTTTTTTCGGTTCAAGCCAAGACGATCTTGGGACTGTCATCAAGACTAGACGATTTTAGGGTTTAGGGTTAGCACATTTTTGTTGTTTAAGAATTAATAATTGACCACATATGTTCATGCATTCATTGATCTGATATGTTCATGCATGCACTTTTTTAATTTGGATTGACCACACATATTAAATGACCAGATATGTGTGCAATTTTTTTTGTTTAAGAGTTTATAATGGACCAGATATGTTCATGCATGCAATTGTTTATTCAAATTGACCATATATATTCAAATAACCAGATATGTTTGTGCTATTTTTTTAAGAGTTAATAATAGACTAGATATGGTTCATGCATGCACTTTTTTTATTTAAATTGACCATATATATTCAAATAACCAGATATGTTTGTGCTATTTTTTAAGAGTTAATAATAGACCAGATATGTTCATGCATGCATAGATCATAAATAAGCCTTAACTAGCATATACCAGGACTAAATTCAATTTATATTAGCCTTAACAGTTGGTGCATAGATCATCATCATCCTTCCTGTTTTGTTTATTTGAATTCACCTTTATGCAAAACTTAATTGCTGAAAGCATGTCCTTTTTAAACCTAATAAAATTATAGTTTTATATTTAGATCATATTGTGAGAACTCATAGTATAATAACCAGCACGTGCTAATGTTTGTATGTATTATATGCAGTGAACCATTGACGAATGAAATGTGGAGAATTCATTTCCAATTGAAGGGGCATGCTGAAGAGGAGGACGAAATTATCAACTTTGAAGTCGATAGAGTTCACCTCACATTCCATAACCTGATCTATTTCAAGGAACAATTTGGCTATGGATCAAGGGACTATTTATACTACAAGAAGCGTTGTGGTGGCGATGTAGCTACAGTTGAGCCCATCGAATATTCATGACACGCAGAACAAATGCTACAAGACAATGCTAAGGAAAGGGAAATCAGGTTGATAATGTCTACTGATCAGAGACTTTGTTTTTTTCCATGTTTATAGTTAGTTTAGTCATATACAGTTCTGAATTCACCCTTTTATACTAGACTTAGTTGCTGCATGCCCTTGTTCTACCAAATTAAATTGTTGTTTTTTAATAAAATTAGGTTGATAATGTCAAAGGAGCCCCAAGTTCAGGGTAATGTCAGCATAACGCCAATTAAGCAATGGGAGGGGAAGCGAAGACATGCTGAGACTACTACAGATAAGCTGCTTGATGCCTACAAGGTTTGGTTACTACAAATGCAAGAGGAAGACCCAGAAATAGGTATACTCAATATTTCCATAACTCCTTAAATTGGTTAGGATCTGATATAATGTTGTTTTGACAATTGCATTTGGGGATCATGTTTCACAGACTTTAGGGATGACTTCAGGGACGAAACAATCGATACATACAAGGAATGGCTCAGGCACACAGGCCGGCGTCGCCATATGCGTAAATAAATTTCTTTCATATCACATCATCACAAACTTGTTCATTGAATAAATTAATTGATATATGCTGTTTTTTTTGGTTCTGTGTAGTATCGTTATTAGAAGAACAGACAGATACAGATAATGATCAACAAGGTGAGGGAGGTGAGGGAAATCAGGAAAGGATGACATCAAACAATAATAATAGGCCATCTCATGCAAGAAAACCAAAAGAAGGGAATGGTATCTGTTTTCCTCTCTTCTATTTAAGATGTATGTTGTAAACTATTTTGATGATCATGCGTGATATATATGTCTCAAATGTGAAATAGGTGCATCCAAAACCCGTCGACGAGGATGTCTCAAAGGTTACAAAGCAACTGCAAAGAGAATCAGGCGCGGAACTCAGAAATTAAAATTTTCATTTGATGCATTGACGGGTGGAGTCTGTGGTGACAACAGACGTACATTTGTGGATGAGATTGTAGTGTTCACCAGGAAAAAGACTCCACTTATAGGAGTGAAATCTTGGAAGAATGTCAAGCAAATTGTAAATCAACAAATAGTAAAAGAGATGATGGTAAGTTAATTCTGAGCTTTATCCAAATCTAATGAATTAAATGCATCTACTTTACTGTTATATTGATCATTACATTGAAACAGAAAATTTGGGACTTAGACGATGTTGAAGATGCTAGTGAAAAGATATTGACAGTTGCCCAAGAGAGGTACAAAGGATGGAGAGCTTCATTTAGTTCTACATACAAGGCATACTCCACTGATGCTGAACGTATGAAGCATAAGCCTGAGGACTTAGACATCGTCAAGTGGTACTACTTGATCCAATACTTTGGATGTGAGAGCTTCCAGGTTAGTTTGAGACCAAATTCATTATTAATTCCAGTTTTGTAATGCAATTAACCACGCTTTGCTCATACATGTTTTGCAGAAAATTAGCACAAAGAATTTGGGAATCCGAAAGAAACAAAAGACTAAGCATGTCTCGGGAGCAAAACCATTTTCTCAGATTCGTTTCGAACAGGTAATAACTACATTAACTCAGATTACTTTCGGAATTATATGTTCACCACCTAATGCTACATTTTTTGCCACCTTAGACAAACCGTGCTAATGGTCAACAACCTACTGATCTGCAACTTTGGTTGACTACTCACACCAATAAGAATGGGGAATGGACATCTGATGAAGCTAGGGATGTTTATGTGAGTCATTGTGTATGTTTCCATCATTAAAATTTCAGCATCTTTACCTTATAATTTGAAACTGTTGAATCTGACATGCTCCTAATTTCTTTGACATGTTACACCTAGGAAAAAGCTTCCATCGAAGTTAACAATGCAGAAAGAGGGAAGGATAGGCCTTTCCTTACGGCTGAGGAGGAAAACTTAGTTTTCCAAGTCAACTACTCAAAAACTCTTGGAATAAAATCATCATACAAGTCTCATGGACGTGGATACATGGCGAAATATCCAACACGAATCGCTCTAATGAAACAAAGAGAAGAAGATGCAGCCCGTGCTGAATCTTGTGTCCAAGAAGAAAGAATGCAGCACCAAGAAGAGGTTCAAGAACTGAAAGAACAACTTGCAAATGAAGCTTCATCAAGGGAAAAAGATAAGGAAGAAAGTAAAAAACAAATGGAAGAAATGAGGGCAGAATTTCGTCAGCTTTTGCAACAGGTACCCCTTTAAAACATTTTTCTACTATTCTTTAACCAATGTACTCCTTTAATTTTGCTCTCCTTCTGTCCTGCATAGGCTATGTCTGGAACCAACCTCCCCACACAGGTTTCAAATCGACCTGGTGAAGAGAACTTCATCACACCACCACGCTTAGAGGCTGATGCTGTAGTACAGGTGATTCTGTTGTACAGTTTGATCCCCACACATGCATCCATATGAACTGCATTTTGTTTACACCAAAGTTCGTTTGTGGCAGACTGCTGAACCACAAAGCGTGATGACTAAAGAAAAGGAAGTAGTTGAACCTCAGATCATAAAACCAAAGAGTACTTCAGCTAGGAATATTTTCAAAAACTAATGCTGCTGCTGGATCGGCATTGATGAATTTTGTTACTTCCGATCAACTATTGAGGACTCGTAATCAGAAAAAGAAGGTATGAATAATGTTTTGAATTCAATCCTAATAACTTGATCTGCTCGTGATGTTCACCATGTCATTGCTAGATTTTTGCCTATGACTTGTGTTGTGTATGCCATCTAGTAAAGAAACAAGAGATGTTTACCATGTGTATTTAATAAATTCTGCCATTCCAATTTCTTTACTACCTACAGTTGATTTGCACTTTACATTCAAGATGATTTGATGTGGTGTATGGATCTGATCTGTTGCTATTGATTATGTTTAATGTGCGGGGAAAAAATAAACTATATTTCACAACTCTAGTGTCCCATTGGATTCTCATAGAATTTATTTAAATAATGAATTGTTAAACAGTTTTTTCCCAGCAGTTTTTTGTCCCAGCATGGCTGAATGTGCTTGGAATTGTTTGATCTCAATTGCACTTGTCCAATGATTGCTAATTACTCCATGATTTTAAACATATTTATTTTCATGAATCACAGAGAAACTCGGACAGCCAAAACAATTAGAGAAAGCTTCTATGGCTACAAGTTGATGGCCGGCACCAACAAGAATGACAAGTTACAAAGTGATTTAAGATGGTGTAGCTGATGGGCGATGGAGCAACCAACGAACCCATTTTTGGATCAATTTATTGTATGCTAAACAATGCAGTGAACTTAGTTAAATATGATGTCATTATTTTGTTACTTGTGGTCATGTTCTTTAAACCAGAATGTTGGTCGTTGTGTGATACTTCAGTTTGAGACAAAATTTAAATTAATGAATGTATCAATTATTATATGTGATATTCTCTACCTGCGAAAATAATTGAAAAACTACTTTCAATTTCTCCTCGTTGCGATAGAATAATAGGCGACCATTGATTTTGGTTGCAATACGCATTATTGCAACAAACTTTAAGTGTTGCGTTATCATATCATCTATTACTACCAACAATTGTTTGTTGCATGTGCCCTCTATTGCCACCAACACAAATTCGTTGCAACTTCTATATATTACCTCGAAGACCTGTTCGTTGCATTATCATATCAACTATTGCCACCAAAAATTGTTTGTTGCGTGTGACCTCTGTTACCACCAACACAAATACGTTACAATCTACGTATATTACCTCGAAGACTAGTTCGTTGCATTAACATATCATCTATTGCCACCATATCTAATATGTTGCAAAAGCAATGTAATGCAATGGATCACACTTCGTGGTAATATGACCATATGACCACGTAGTTTTAGAGTGGCAATACTTTTCTATTGCAACACATTCATTGGTGGCAACCATGAAATATTGCAGCCAAGTGTTTCGTCGCATTAGAACCTAAGGCACCCAATCTAATCGTTGCAATATTTGTTCTTGCAACCAAGTATTGGTTGCATAAGGCTATTTTGTTCGTTGCAATATTTGAGCTTGCAACGAAGTGTTGGTTGCATTAGGCAAATTTGTTCGTTGCAATGTTTGTTCTTGCAACCATGTATTGGTGGCATTATGTTTTTTTGTTCGTTGCAATAGAAAAATATGTTGCAACGCCACATCAAATAGTTACTTGAGGCTATTACACTGTTCCAATTACAACCATCTGTCGACCAAAAAACTTAGATGCAATTGATTCCAGTTGCAACCAAAATTGCCATATTACAACCAAATATAGGCGTTGGCCAAGGCATCATTCCTAGTAGTGTTATTATCGCTTAATGACCAAATGGAGTGGTTTAGGAGATAGTACGGAATTATCTCGGGTGGGGTTGTCACACCAACCCCACGTCCCGAAGAAGACGTGTTTCATGGAGCTAATCCGCGAAGTGGAAACAACTCCGATTCCTGCAATGCCACTGCGCTCTATTCCTCCACCGTCAGATCCCTAGAAGACTAGCGAGGGTAACAAGATGGTTCTGCTCAGCCCTCAGGAAAAAGACAGTGACGAGGAGGAGAACGAGGTGAAAGTGGTGTCCTCTACGGGGGAGGTGCCCCGAACTAGTAGCCCCGTCATCCTGAGCCCGAGCGGCGAAGATAAGAAGGCCTCGTCCTCTTCGGAAACTTCGTCCTCATTTTTTGATATAGAGCAATCGGCTTCCCCTAGTGACTCAGCTGCCAAAGATCGCGACACAGCCGTGAACTCCCCTGATCGCGTGAATTCTATTAATCGCGCCGCGACTTCAAATTCGATCCCCAAAGACGATGATGAACCCGACAGCAGTAACTACCGCGTCACTCCGGAGGCGTTCGAAGCGGCAGCCCTGCGCTTGGGTGTCTCCACTGAAGTGAAGCTGATTGGCAGGAAACAGGTTGGGATCCTGCGAGCGTCAGTTTCTGGCCGAAGCCGGCTCGTGCTTCAGTTTTCTGCATGAAGAGGAGCGCTTTAGTGAACTGAGTACCGATGAATTGGCCAGGGCCTGTGGGGACCTTGCTCTAAAGAGCTTTGTAGCCTCACGGTGTCTGAACCGAAGATTGATCTTGGATCGAGAGGTAGCATCGTCTTCATCTGCCGAAGCTGTGTCGTCTTTGCAGACACACGTCACTGAACTAGAAGAGTTGCTGGCTGCGGAGAAAGCCCGGGCCGATCGTGTTCAGAGGGAGAATGACGAAGCTGTCGTTGCTTCTGAGAAAACTTTGTCTGCCCTTTGTGCTAAAAATGAGACTCTTTCGACTGCCCGTGATGCGCTGCACACTCAGCTAGAGGAGCAGAAATTTGAAGCTACTTCAGCTCGCGAGCCTCTTGAGCTGTATCGCGATGTGCACATTTGGGGCGCCCAAATGCTTCGTCGGGACGTCTTATCCCTTTTGGACCAATATAAGTTGGTGCCCCGCCCTCTTCTTTTCCCAAGTGTGGCGTCGGCGCTTTCTACGAATGGGTTAACTCCTGCTTCGACCTTCTAGGACTGAACACGAAAATCTTCCGTGAACTAAGTGCTGCTGTCGGTGTGCGCACTCTTACATATGATGTTTGCTCTCTTCTTCCTGCTGACAAGCCTGCTTCGGAGAAGGTTCTTAGCAAGAGCGACCTTCGTCTGCTGACTAAGGAGACATTCAATTGGCCTAGAGACGACGAGCTTGCTGCGTTCTCCCTTCCTGTACTGCTGAAGAACCTCGTGAAGAACTTCCTGAATACCTTCTTTGCTGAGAGGGGGCTCAGCTTACGCTACTTGAAAACGATCACTTGGCTCCTTAGGTTTGCACTTTCCTCCCTCCGCCTTTCAGCTTCCATACGCCACCCTTTTTCATTTGTAACTTCACTTGTTTACTTATTGTAACAGTGTGCATTATGTAGATTGCCGCACGCTTGCGGATGAAGGTTGTTGCTCGTGTCAACGAGAGGCGCGCCGCTCACAGGCCCCTTCCTTCGTCCTCTTTTGTGAATGACGAGTGGATCGACATGGGAAGGTTGATGCCGCGCTCAAATGAACCCCTGCCCATCTCTGCTGCTCCAGATGCCGAGGCTTTCGCTATTGAAGAGATTGCTCTCGAGACTCCTGCTGCTGGCACGGAGGCTGGAGCTGTTCCTGCATCTCTTAGTGAGGTCGTTCCTCCACCCCTCCCTCAAATGGGAAAAGAGCGTGGTGGCACATCGACTTCGGGCCTGGAAGAACATGAGGACGCACACAATACCTCCAACACCAGCGTGCCCAGCATCGCGCCTGAGCCCCAAGGCACAACCTCTACCGAAGCTCTTGTTCATACCCAAGACGGAGGTGACGCCGAAGCAGCTACTGATGCACGTGTTGGCGATGACGCCGAAGCTGAGGTGTGAGAGAGATATTTGTAATGATGTAGAGAAAAACCAACGGCTTTTGTCGAACCTAGGCTGACCCGTGAACTGATTCAGCTACTTCTGCGCAGGTCCGCCCGGAGGTTCCTGCATGAGCAGCCGAAGGTGTGGACCGAAGCGTTCCTTTTGTAAATTCCCTTTTTATAGCTCATAATGTCTGGACGAAGTTTAGCATCCGCAATCCTGGTGTAACATATGACGAATTTCTTTCGCACCGACGCGAGCGCTATGAAGCTCGCAATCGAGCTTCAAAAGCCTTTTTCGCTGAGTTCTCCCGGGACCCTAGCAGACGTGATGCGACTCTTCGGGAATGTGCTGCTAGGCGTGCTGCGAGATGGCGTGAAGCAGGGTTTTCAAACGACGAAGACCTTGTTACTCCGAAGGAGGAACCCGTGGATGGGGGGCATTAGGCCCCTGAATATGTATACTTGATTCCGTCGCCCCCTAGGGGCGAAGATGTTGTACAACATGATTCCGTTTGAAAATAAAAAACCTTCCTAACTTGGAGCTTTTATTCCGGATACAGGAGGCATGCCCACCGACGATGAGCTTCGCCTTCTGGCTCTGGAAATAGCTGATATCACTACCTGTCTTGTTATCGACGAGATCTGTGAGGAGGTGACTTGCGAGGACTAACTCATTGTAATCTAAACGCGAATTATGCTATTACCATTCTCTCCCCTTACACTATCCCTACTTCTACTGCTACTACCACCACTACTACTACTGCTGCTACTGCAAAATAATAAGCGAAAAACAACGAAGTAAACAAAGCTAATTGCTTCGGAGCTCTCTTCTCATTCAATTCAGGTCTTTTCAATTACAGTGAACCCTCCTATTTATAGGAGGGTATGGCGAGCACTTTCTTACATAATTACGCCTTTTTCATGTTAACGGCTAGTTCTCGACACCTTTTAGAGAGCATTACAGGGAATACGGCCTTCGTACGGACGCCGCCATCTCACCCTTGCACGGACGCAACCTTTCCACGTCCGCCCTTCCGCCGTGGCTTTGTACGGACGTTGTCACCTCTGCCCTTGTACGAGTGCAACCTTTCCACATCAAAACTTCTCTCTGCGCCCGAGCATCATCGCGTCGTTTCGCGGATCAGCTTCGCTCCGAAGCAGCTTTGTCCCAAAGACTTCGACTAGAACCTTCAACCACACCCTTATCACAAGCATCACAAAATCAACATCAGCCAGATGGTTAGCGTATCAATCATTCACCCTAAGCAGCTTCGGCCCGAAGGTCGTACGCTTCGAAACAGTTCCTGTCCGAATGTTATGGTTCTAAAGCTCATGTTCCCCAACAGGTCGGTCCCCTGCTTGCCAGAGAGAGAGAGACGGTGCGGGAAGAGCAGGGGCGGTGCCGTCCGCTGTCGCCGGGGATACATGGGGATGGCATCGTGGAGGGAGGTGGCGCGGGGAGGTGGTGTCATGACAGAGCATCGCCAAGGAGAAAACGTACTTTAGTTTTACGTATTCATTTTGAATTGGCGTGAGTATGTAAGTGAGTGACAAGGACAAACCTACGATGTCTGAATTAATTGTCCCAATCTTTCACGGTACAACAAGACAAGAAACTAACCTCTCTTAATAAAACTGCAACAAGGATCTAAAATGGTTGTTTACTGAAACAATCTCCTTTACGGCGAGATCCAAGATAGTGTTCGGCGGCTCAGAACACAATCCACCTCAAATGAATCACGTGAATAGCAATAATTGCAGCTCAATACTGAAATTTCTCCCAGCAACAGTGACCAATTTGTATATATGTATATGTATACTATTTTAATCGGCCAGAAAAGCACAGGACTAGATCATAGATTTATCAATGATCAATCGGCAAGCACTTGTAGCTATTTCAGAGACAAATAATGCCGAGAGATAGCAAAGATAATTGAAATAAATAACTCAGCCAACACTAGCGTGCAATTGGAAACAATAGAAAATTAACCAACAACCGCAATTCAGATCAACACCCAGCAAGACCAAATATTTTTATCTCCAATCAAATAATTCAGTAGCAATTATAGATAAAGGGATCAGCTTATAGGATATAAATCAAACCCTAGATGATTTCTTCCACCCGTGGCTGCGACGAACCACGATCGGAAGATGGGGAACTCTGAGAATTCCAAGCGACGCACTCGAGCCGAAGCAACTCGATCACCGCTCCACACAAATCCCACAAGGATCGACTTGATAGATGAGATTGGACGAGAGGGCCTCTCAATGTTCATAGGAGAAACCCTAGATAAAATAATTCAAATCCAATCTAATCTTTACAAGGAGCAACGACTCCCTAATATATGCACGCAGGCATGGACTTGGACTCGGTCACAAAGCTGCAACCTGGTTCGACCCAACCTGCGGAGGCATGCACAAATGCACCATACTCTCTAGAGTTAATTAAAAGAAATACTAACACACCCTGACTATTAGGACTCTAATGTAAGGAAGTAATATAATAATCCAGCAAGAATACTAGTGTAAATTAAACCGGCACCTTTACCAAATATTCTTTCATTAGCACAAACAGTGCAGCACGCCCAGTCCATCAACTTGGTGCCTCTGTGACCTCAACTTGCCTGCGGCCAACACAAATATATTGTTTTACCTCTTTCTTCACTTCTATTTTCTTGAGAAAATTATCTAATATTTGCTTCTTTAGCAAAGTGGTTGTAGTAGATATAACTCCTTCTTTCATATTGCTTTGGTTCACATCAAAAGAAAATGAACCAAGCTTCATCGTTAAATAATTCGTAACATCAACAGCTGCAATAATTTGAGCCATGGGCTCATCATCCTCTCTCCCTTGAAGCAAAACCGTCCTCAGCTTTGGTGTATTTTTAACATTGTCCGTCATGATCTCATCAGAAATGTCTTTCTCAATCATACGAGGACCATTAATGGAAGTCTCCCATTGTATTGTAGCCTTAATAACTTTCTTGGCACACTTAACAGCCACAGGAACAGAATCAAACTTATCGGGATTATTTGGAGCAATATCTAAGAGTTGGACTTTTACATTATCCTCACCTTCAAATGAGCCTTCTTCGAATTACATATATCTTTAACATTATCATTCTTGGAGTCGACAGTTTGCTTTGAGATCTTGACAGCTACAGTTTCAAAATCCTTGTAATTGTTTTCAGAAACAGTAACTGGACAATTGACAATAACATCATTGTCCCTTGCACTTCTAGCATTTTTACCATTACTAGTAGCATTGGTTGAAGCTGAAACAATCGCACCATTCTCCCTCTCTTGACACAAAGCCGTCCGCGGCTTTGGATTATTTTTAGCAGCCTTTTGCTTCATTTTCACAGGAGCAAAAATCTCAGACTTTATAGCACTCTCAAGCATTGATTTCAGCAGATGATGAACACCCTTGTGAATAAATGAATAACTGTTGGAGCGGACACTATGTGTTGCATCAAGATCAAACTTCCAAGGCCGACCCAACAACAAATGACAAGCACTCATAGGCGCAACATCACAGTCTACGAAATCCAAATAATTTCCAACTGAAAATTTAACTCGAGCCTTATGAGTAATTTTTAGTGTACCACTTCGATTCATTCACTAGATATAATGCGGCGTCGGCAGCCTCCGCGTAGACAAAGATAATGCATTTACCAAATCTAAACTGACAACATTAGTAAAACTGCCCCCATCAATAATTAATTTGCATACCTTGTCTTGAATTTGGCACTCGGACTGAAATATATTTGACTGTTGCCCCTTCACCATAACAGCAGTACCATCACTATGCACATCGTGTGCAGTCATAGATAAGCCATCTGAAGCATCAATAATATGTACTCCAGACTCAAGATCACAAGAAGAGTCACTCACATGCAGCCATGATGCTAAATAAAAATTCACTCTCTCATCAATAGAGATTTGCTCAGGCACTCCAGCATTTAGAAATAATGGAGAATCTTCTTTGTGTATTTGTTTAGAACTATCAAGTAGTTTGGTAGAGAAAATTTTGTCGAAAATAGCATCAATAGATTCACTAATTGATAATATATTCTTCTCTGACTCAAGAGGAGGAGCAAACTGTCGTCGTAAGACCTCCTTCATCTCATACCAAGAAGTGCAATAGTCATCACCATGTTCCATCTGAATTCTTCGGAACCATAATGACACAAGAATAGAGAAACTTCGTTTTGCCAAATTAGCCAACTGGTTTAGTGGCAATTCACCAATAATATAACAATTAATTATAGCATCCTCCCACTCATAGTACCCAGATAGAGAAGTTGTTGCATATAGAGTGGGCACAAACTCAAGGTATATGTCAAAGTTGTAAGTCATAACCACAAATCAATGGGAAGCACCATGTGCAACCTAGCTCTGATACCATCTAATAAGGACAAGCCTACGATGTCCGAATTAATTGTCCCAATCTTTCACGGTACAACAGGACAAGAAACTAACCTCTCTAAATAAAACTGCAACAAGGATCTAAAATGGTTGTTTACTGAAACAATCTCCTTTACGACCAGATCTAAGATAGTGTTCGGCGGCTCAAAACACAATTCATCTCAAATGAATAACGTGAATAGCAATAATCGCAGCTCAATACTGAAATTTCTCCTAACAATAGTGACCAATATATATATATGTATATGTATATTATTTTAATCGGCCAGAAAAGCACAGGACTAGATCATAGATTTATCAATGATCAATCGGCAAGCACTTGTAGCTATTTCAGAGACAAATAATGCCGAGAGATAGCAAAGATAATTGAAATAAATAACTCAGCCAACACTAGCGTGTAATTGGAAACAATAGAAAATTAACCAACAACCGCAATTCAGATCAACACCCAGCAAGACCAAATATTTTTATCTCCAATCAAATAATTCAGTAGCAATTATAGATAAAGGGATCAGCTTATAGGATATAAACCAAACCCTAGATGATTTCTTCCACCCGCGGCTGCGATGAAGCACGATCGGAAGATGGGGAACTCTGAGAATTCCAAGCGACGCACTCGAGCCAAAGCAACTCGATCACCGCTCCACAAAAATCCCAGAAGGATCGGCTTGATAAATGAGATTGGACCAGAGGGCCTATCAATGTTCATAGGAGAAACCCTAGATAAAATAATTCAAAACCAATCTAATCTTTACAAGGAGCAACGACTCCCTAATATATGCACACAGGTATGGACTTGGACTCGGCCACAAGGCTGCAACCTGGTTCGACCCAACCTGCGGACGCATGCACAAATGCACCATACTCTGTAGAGTTAATTAAAAGAAATACTAACACACCCTGACTATTAGGACTCTAATGTATGGAAGTAATATAATAATCCAGCAAGAATACTAGTGTAAATTAAACCGGCACCATTACCAAATATTCTTTTATTAGCACAAACAGTGCAGCACGCCCAGTCCATCAACTTGGTGCCTCTGTGACCTCAACTTGCATGCGGACGACACAAATATATTGTATTACCTCTTTCTTCACTTCTATTTTCTTGAGAAAATTATCTAATATTAGCTTCTTTAGCAAAGTGGCTGTAGTAGATATAACTCCTTCCTTCATATTGCTTTGGTTCACATCAAAAGAAAACGAACCAAGCTTCACTGTTAAATAATTCGTAACATCAACAGCAGAAATAATTTGCGCCATGGGCTCATCAGTGGGCCCAAGTGCTAGTTAGTATGACTAGTGGGCTCGAGGTCATGTATCGGGTGTTGGCTTATAAGCCTCTTTGCTGTAATAGACAAACCATCGAATTGCTAAACAAGTAAACCAGTTTTGGAAGGCAGGGGCTCTCTGAAATTGCTCACGTTGGCGGGTTGATCTACCCGCCGGCCAAGGGTAGTTACAGTGGTATCTGATTCAGCGTTCCTTGGTGTTGGGTGGTGGGTTAATCTCCGGCGGTGGCGTGTTTCGCGGCAGAAGCAGGAAGAAGAATCTCTGGTTCATCGCCTAGTTCGACTAATTTCACGAGTTGTGGTGAGTCCAAATCCCAGGGATCGGAGTCTGCAAACGGGTTAGGTTGGGTTCTTCGATTTGTGTAGCACCTTGCTGCAGAGCGACCCCGTAATTCCAATCCACGCGGAATCGATTTACGACGAGATTCACCACGGCTCTTATGAAGCCTTTGGCGCAGACGAAGCTGGTGTTGGAGGCTATGGTGTCAATGGAGCAGCGAGAGAAGGATCACTGGGAGAACATGGATAAGAGCATCGATTTGTTGTTCTCGAAGGTGGGAGAAATTGATAAAGCACAACAACAGATGGCAACACAATTGGATCTCAATGCCAAGATCATGGAACGGGTGCTTAAGGATCAGGCGTTGTTGGCCAAGCAGATGGAGTCTATGGGACAAGCAGTGGCTCATTTGACCTTGCAGCGTCAGCAGCAAGAGGAATTTTGTCGTCGAGCAAGGTGCAATCAGGAACATACTGACAATAGGGGTTTCTCTTCAGAAGATGAAGGACATGCACCTCCACCACATCCTCATATGTCAGGTATACCTACTGGAAATCACTCTAAATCTCAGCATTACATACCGAAAATGCCTTTTCCGCGATTTAGTGGTGACAATCCTAAGATTTGGAAGGATAAGTGTTTGGATTACTTTCGAGTATTCAATTTACCTGAAGCCTTATGGGTACCTACGGCTAGTATGTGTATGGATGATAATGTTGCACGGTGGTTACAAGTGCATAAGCTTACCCATGGTGTCAGTAATTGGAGTACATTCATAGCTACTGTAGAAAGTCAGTTTGGCTCTTATGACTATCGGGATGCAATAGGTGAATTGGTAACATTATCTCAGGATGGAACTCTAGAGGATTATATCTCTGCATTCACTGACTTGCAATAGCAAGTACAAATGCATAATCAAGGGTTGGATGAAATATACTTTGTCACTTAGTTCATTAAGGGCCTAAAATCTGAGTTGTCAGCTGTGGTTCAATCCCAAATTCCTGGAAACATGAAGAGGGCAATTATATTGGCAAGAGTACAGCAGCAAATTTTGGACAGTAAAGTGATGAAGTCCAGCAAGTATAATGTAAAAACAATGCATCAGTTCCCAAGTTTGACAACAAAGCATTACCACCCAGCAATTTGAGCAGGGAAAGACAGTTGAAGGATTACAAAAGAGCTAATGGTCTCTGTATGTATTGTGGTGATACATACAATCCTGCCCATGCAGCTACTTGTACGAAGAGACCTCAGGCACAGGTGCATGCTTTAGTGGTGAATCCTCTTAAACATACATTAACTGAGGAAGTGTTGAATCAATTGGCTATTGAGGACATGATTTCTGAAGAGCTCATGCACTTATCTATCAATGCTATTTCTGGAACTGCAGAAGGGGAAGTTCTCAAGATTAAAGCTACTGTTAAGAATAAAGTGATGCTCATTTTGCTTGATAGTGGTAGTTCTCATAGCTTTGTGAGCTCTTCTTTCCTGTCCCAAGTGGGAATTCTCTAGTGAAGGTGACTCCTAGAAAGGTGAAACTGGCCAATGGGCAAACTCTGATTACTGATAAGAAGTTGCCTCAGTTGGATTGGTTCTGTCAAGGATACACTTTCAATACTGATTTTTAGGTGCCAGAATTTGGAGCATATGATGCAATATTAGGCTATGATTGGCTTAAACCTCACAGGCCTATGCTTTGTCATTGGGAAAGTCATACTGTCCAGTTTTAAGATAGGAACAGGGACATTAAGCTTCAGGGTGTTCTACCTATACCACTAACTGTATTTGAGATTTTTGGTACTAGTCTAGCTAAATTGGAGAAAGGCAATGATATTTGGGCAGTAGCTATAGTTAATTTTGTTGAACCAGCACCTAGTGTACCTGCACCTGAGATGGAAAAATTACTGGAAGACTTTCAAGATGTTTTTTCCAAACCAAGTGGGTTACCTCCTCCAAGAATCTATGACCATACTATATACCTCTGTTGCCCAATTCTGTCCCTGTCAACTCCAAACCTTACAGGTATTCACCTAAGCATAAGGATGAAATTGAGAGGTAGGTACATGAATTGTTAGAAGCAGGACCAATCACTCATAGTACAAGTCCTTTAGCTTCTCCAGTCTTATTGGTGCAGAAAAAGGATGGTAGTTGGTGGTTCTGTGTTGACTACAGGAAGCTCAATGCACTTACAATCAAGAATAGATTTCCACTTCCTGTTATTGAGGAGATTTTGGATGAATTGGCTGGGTCTATGTATTTCACCAAGTTGGATATGACAGCTGGCTACCATCAAATTAGAATGCAACCAGAGGATGATCCTAAGACAGCATTCAAGACTCATCATGGTCATTTCCAGTTCAGGGTCATGCCATTTGGTTTAACTAATGCACCAGCCACCTTTCAATGTATGATGAATCAGGTGTTACAGCCCTTTTTGAGGCAATTTTTATTAGTCTTTCTGGATGATATCCTGGTCTACAGCCCTTCTTAGGAACTTCATTTGCAACATATTCAAGTAGTGTTACAAGAATTGAGGAAGCATCACTTTTACTTGAAGAGTAGTAAATGTGCTTTTGCTCAAACTCAGATTGAATATCTTGGCCATGTCATTTCTAGAGAGGGAGTGACCACTGATTCTTCTAAGACTGCTGACATGCTTAATTGGCCAAGTCCAGCCAATGTCACTGAATTGAGGGGTTTTTTGGGTCTAACTGGATACTATAGGAGGTTTGTTCATCATTATAGTATTTTGACCAAGCCTTTCACCAATTTGCTCAAGAAGAATAGTTCACTTGGACACCTGAAGCCGATAGAGCATTTCTTTAGTTAAAAAAGGTACGACTGAAACTCCTGGTTTAGCCTTACCTGATTTTACTATTCCATTTGTGATAGAAACAGATTCTTGTGCCACTGGTGTGGGAGTTGTGCTTATGCAACATGACAGGCCCATTGCATTTTTGAGTAAAGCTCTAGGCCCTTAGCATTCTTGTGTGTCCATTTATGAGAAAGAATTCTTAGCACTTATTATGGTTGTGGAAAAATGGCGCTCTTTAGTGCCAGGAATTCATCATTAGAACTGATCACAAGAGTCTGGCCTATTTGTCTGAGCAAAATTTACACTCTGAGCTTCAGAGAAAGGCTATGACTAGGCTTATGGGCTTGCAGTTCAAGATAGTTTACAAAAAGGGGAAAGAAAATACTGTAGCTGATGCTCTATCCAGAGTAGCACACTTGATGCTTATACAAGCTGTATCTGAGGCCACACCCTTATGGGCACAAGAGGTGATCAATTCCTACCATACTGACCCAACAGCTCAGAAACTTCTCTAGTCTTTGGCTATCAAGTCACCTGATGAACAAAGTTATTATCTAAAGAAAGGATTCATCAAACATAGTAATCATGTATGGATTGGCAACAATTCTGCTTTCAAGACTAAGGTCATTGCTGCTTTACATGCTAGTCCAATTGGAGGTCACTCAGGAGTTAACTCCACCTACCATAAAGTCAAGCATCACTTTTATTGGAAAGGGCTTAGACAGGATGTGGAAGATTTTGTGAAGCAATGTGATATTTGCCACCATGCAAAACATGAATTGACTAATCCAGCAGGATTGCTTTAGCCACTTCCCATTCTAGCTGGTGCTTGGCAGGATATAACTCTGGATTTCGTGGAGGGCCTTCCTATGTCTGACAGATGCAATGTCATCTTAGTGGTGGTAGACAGGTTTACCAAGTATGCCCATTTCTTATCCCTTAAACACCCTTTTACTGCTCATCAAGTAGCACAGCTATTGTTAGATTCTGTGGTCAAATTGCATGGACTGCCCAAGAGCATAATACCACATAGAGACAGGATTTTCCTTAGTAATGTTTGGCATTCCCTATTCACATTGCTAGGGAGTAAACTCATTCATAGTACTGCCTACCATCCACAGACAGATGATCAAACTGAGAGGGTTAATCAGTGTCTAGAAATGTATCTCCATTGTGCTATTCAGCAATCCCCACTTCAATGGATAAAATGGCTTCCTTTGGCTGAATTGTGGTACAACTCTTCTTATCATTCTTCATTGGGATGCTCACCGTTCAAGGCTCTTTATGGGTATGATCCTAATTTTGGTATTGTCCAAGCTCTTGTGGATGATTCAGAAACTGATGTTACAGTACAACAATTGATCAAGGAGAGGGAAGCACAAGCTGAGATGTTGAAAGAGCAACTGCTGATTGCCCATAATAGAAAGAAGATACAAGCTAACAGGAAATGTAGTGATCGTTCCTTCCAAGTTGGTGAGATGGTACTTATGAAGCTTCAACCATACGCTCAAGATTCAGTGGTGAATCACCCATATCCTAAGTTGGCATTCAAATTCTTTGGACCCTATGAGATTCTAGAGAAGATCGGTGCTGCTACGTATAAGATTGCACTGCCAACTGATAGCAAGGTACACAATGTTTTCCATGTGTCACAGCTTAAACCATATGTTCCGGATCACACTCCTATCTTTCATGATATTTCTCAACTGGTGGATCTGAGTTCTCATCCTACTGAACCGGAGTTGGTTCTCGATCATCGCCTGGTGAAGAAAGGTAACACAGCTGTACCACAAGTTCTGCTGCAATGGAAGGGATTCACTCCAGCTTCAGCTACTTGGGAGGATCTGTATGTGGTTTAGCAGCGGTTTCCATCAGCAGTCGCTTGGGGACAAGCTCCGTTTCAAGGGGGGAGATGTCATGACAGAGCATCACCAAGGAAAAGATGTACTTTAGTTTTACGTATTCATTTTGAATTGGCGTGAGTATGTAAGTGGGCCCAAGTGCCAGTTAGTATGACTAGTGGGCTCGAGGCCATGTACTGGGTGTTGGCTTATAAGCCTCTTTGCTGTAACAGACAAACCATCGAATTGCTAAACAAGTAAACCAGTTTTGGAAGGCAGGGGCTCATCACCCCTCTTCCCTACCGAGATCCATTCCTGAGTATCTCTGAAATTGCTCACGTCGGTGGGTTGATCTCCCGCTGGCCAAGGGTAGTTACAGGTGGGGGTACGGGTGAGATCGGCCGACGGGAAGGAAAGAAATGGGGGGGATGGACAGTGTTGCCATGGGATAAATGGATGAAGAGAGAGTGCTTAGAACCTTAAGAGAGAGATGTGATAAAGACTGGAACCAGAGCCTGATGAAGATGAAGGAATATAAGTACTTAGTCAAATTCCTCCCACACAGAAAGGTAGTGTATAGTGTTGCCATGGGAGGCACCTCATACTTCTATCTAAACAAAGGTGCAGTAATGGCTTCTTTAAAAGTGTGGGATGGGGAGATAGAACCTGTTGGACACTTGGTGGAAGCTTGGGTGCATGTGAAAGGGATTCCACCCAAATGGAATGACTGGAAGACCATCAGAGAGATTGCTTCTAGCCTGGGTAAACTAATGGAGGTGGACTGGCAGGCTTTCTTCTCAAGTTTCTTTAGCATGATAAGGATTTAAGTCAACTGCAAGGGCCCTACAAAGATACCTACACAAAGAGTGTTAGAAATGAACAACCAACTCTTCCTGATTAACTTCAAGGTAGAAGGCTTTGAGCAGGAGCAGGAGGGGCCTAATGAAAAAGGTGATGGTGATGGGCAGGGTGGAGATGGAGACTATGTGAAAGGATCTTGATGTCGCCTAGAGGGGGGTGAATAGACGCAACCTTAAAATCACCACTTAAAACAATTTTATTAGTAAAACCTGGATACTCTGGAGTTTTATCCGGATACTCTGGAAAGTTTGCGGTCTCTGGAAAAATCTCCGGAGTCTCTGGACAAGCGCCTGCGCAGTGGAATATGCACATTGCCCAAAACCGGTGCCACTGGTTTTGCAAATCCGGTGGCACCGGGTTTGCCTGGCAGTATCTCCCCTCTGACCTTCCTCTTGCTTGCTTGCTTGTAACTGAAGTCCACTTGGTGAGTGAGCTAAGGAGTGTTTCTTAGATGAAAAACAAAGTACCTGCACTCTAAAAACACTAACAACAAAGTAGATCACAAATATTCCAAAGACAAGCTTAGGAGAGCAAAGCAAGGTAAAGAAAAGTGCGTAAGAGGTAAACCAACAAGAGACACGAGGATTTGTTTTACCAAAGTTCAGATTCACCACCATGTGAATCCTAATCTCCGTTGGGTGCTTCTCCTACCGAAGCTGGGTTGCATTCAACTCTTTTCCCGATCCACTAGATGGCTTCTTCCCTTTCGAAGGCGAAGCAAGACCATCTGAAACTGTCCCACAGCTCACCACACCTTGGGAGCTTGTGAGCGATGCCTAGCCGTCTAGGAGGGTTGACCTCCAAGAGTAACAAACGCCATGAAGATCACTTGATATGAACTCGAGTGCTCAAGGATGGATTAGCTCAACTGTCACTCAATCTTTCAATCCCTCACCCAAATCTCTTCTCTTCTCAAATCTCTTGCAATACTAGAGATGGGAGGGCTTAAAAGGGTTATGGAGATGTGTTTTTCATGTGAGGAACTAGCAGCAACAAATGGGAAAGTGTGAGGGGTACTTATACCCATCCTTCAAAAACTAGTCGTTGGCTGTTAAGTCCCGGAATCTCCAGAAAAACCCCCGGATACTATGGAATCCCAAAAACTAGCTGTTAGGTTCAAAAGTTCCAGATATTCAGGACATTTTTCCGGAGTCATTGGAAAATCTGGAGTCTCCGGAAAATTCCTCGGAATCTCCGAAGCTTCACTAGACAGCACAGGTCACCTCAGAGAAAAAGCCATAACTTTTTACTCCGGACTCCAAATTCGATGATCTTGGACTCTATGAAAAGCTTATTCAGAGGAGCATCCATTCCAACTGAAAATAAGCTCCAAAACCACCAGGTGCATGTGTTGTTATAAGTGTTTCTCTCATGATAGCACTTGGGAGGTTAGGTTTGAGCACCGAGACATAAGCAAAGCTATCCATGCTGCATCCCTCTTGATAGTACGACATATCTATACTCAAGATCAAATATAAATGCAATATTAGAACTCTTGAGCTTCATCTTCATGAATCTCCATACTTGATTAATATATCCACTTGAGAGATCCATCCAAAAATATGCAATATGCTTGGCCAAGTAGTGACTTGTGTCATACAATATGCTTTGTTTTTCATATAGCAACCTGCTCACATGCTTAACAAAGATATTAGACCTTTAATCTAGTTGTCATTCAATACACCAAAACCCACTTAGGGCCTAGATATCTTTCAATCTCCTCTTTTGGTGATTGATGACAACCTCGATTAATGCTTACAAAATATATTCAATAAAGTTTAAAAACTCAGATTTAGGTTGAGCTCCCCCTTAATATGTGCTATGAATGGAATTCATAATATTTGGCCTCAAATGCCATTTTGCACATTTTCAAGAAAACATGGAGCTCCTCCTAAATCCTTGCAACAACAGGGTGCAAAACAAGTGTGTGAACAAGTAAACTGTGATGCATTGTTGGCGGTCGATTTCCGTCAACTAAAAGCACTTGTTACACTTTGGTTTGAGCTTTGAATTATAACTAACCCGCCACTAGGCATACTAATGATGTAACAAGTTCACACTTGCATGTGGTTTTTGGAGCACTTGTTACACTTTGGTTTGAGCTTTGAATTATAACTAACCTGCCACTAGACATACTAATGATGTAACAAGTTCACACTTGCATGTGGTTTTTGGAGTATGTTGTTTACGTAGAATTTAAGCGCTTAAAGGAGGACTTTCAGGCAAAGTTCATCGAGCACTTTATGAGAAGATAATGAAGCCCAGCACAAGTCAAGACACGAAATGAACATGACTCCAAATGACTTGAGGACCAAAGCATGAAGTCGTAGAACTCCGGGGACTTGGAGGTTTACCCACGAGATCAACTCCGCCCGAGAGATATTCGCGCAGCCCAAAACAGCATGATCTTTCGGTGCAGATTCGGAGACTTAAACGGCCTTTAATGGAAAAAGTTTGAATACCAAAGTTGGGGGCCTTGTTGAGAGCGTCAATTTGAACATATGGAAGACTCAATTCGGATCAGGGAGCTAGGAGATATGGCCCCCGAAATACCTACTGCGCAGATAAGTTTGAAATCAGACAGATTATCTTCCGAGGTCGTTTTGGGGATCTTATATTCGTTTCCAAGGAAAGCAATGAATACCAAAGTTAGATATAATTTCGTGGCACACAATCTAGACACCGAATTTGAGTCCGGACGTGGGAGATATGGTGCCAGAAAGGAAGGGCTGCGAATCAGGAAAACCTGGGCGAGGCTGATTTTATGGAAACCAAGTTCGCTTCTCTCCCAATGAAGATCTCGTGCAAGGCAAGGTGGAGCACGCCCCAAGGCTCACCAAGAGCATAAATACAACCCCCTAGGTGCCCAAGGAGGGGGATCCAATTCACCATAGAGCCGCCAAAACAAGGAGATACACCGAAGGAACCTAACGGCTGCCGCAAGTCTTCGAAGGTATTTAGGAGATGGCTTAGGCCACCCCTAGCCGCCATGGCCTCCCTGCGAGGTTGCACCATGGTGGAGTTCGGGAGTCACCCCCAACATTCGTCGGGGTATGTACACACACGATGGTGATATCAATCTATTGTCTCGACTTTGGTCTACTTCAATGCATTCTTTCTCATATGTGATGCATCCATATGTTCATAGTAAGATTAGATCTATTCGTGGTGATTAGTCTATATCTTGCGGATACATTGAGGTAGCGTGTTTTAGCTAGTTGGTTGATTACCCTCGTGTGGTGACAGCATGCGGGAGGGAAAAGTTCTAGCGACGACATGATGTGGAATAGGATCGATGGTGAGTACCATGGGAGTCATTGCGCAGCCACCAAGAGGAGGAGCTATGAGTAAGAGCGTTTGGTGGACATTTGGGGTAAAGTTTTGGGAAACCTTAGGTGTCAACACGCACCTCGCACCGGTGACCTTGGGAAAGTAGGCCGCTTGCAAGCCGCTTTTCGGAGAGATGATTCTGTGTACCATTAGTTGAGATGCAATCTATGTTTTGATCACCTTTTTTACTAGAACTATACCTAGAGACGATAGGCCCTGGCTGCTTGGTTGTGTTATCTCATCTATGGCTATGAATGTGATCAACACTTATACTTCATTCATATCTTTCAAGTGTTACCTTCATATGCAATCTTCATATCATGATTAGGATAGGTTTGATAGATTAGATGGTAAACCCTAGGTAATTCATTGTTGATCTACGAATTGATAAACCTTGGGGGAGTACTCTGAGGGAAGAGCTACAACCGACCCGTGCACTTGCGGATCGAAACTTGACGCGTTATTTAACCGTCAACAAGCTTTTCTGGCGTCGTTGCCGGGGATCGGCCACTCGAACCCTAGGGCGATCTATCTATCTTTTTGGGCTAACCCTAATCTTATTATTGCCTATATCTTGTGTTTCTTGTTTGTGTCCATGAATGCAGGTAAACCCTAGACACAAAGCGATCAAGAAATTCTCAGCGTCCGTACTTCGACAAGTCCAATCTCGCTCAAACAAGTTGAGGGCTACATGAAGACCCGCTCTTTAGTGGTAGGTGCTAACTTTTGTTAGTGGCCCAACATCCGCTATTGAGCCCACACTCAAAACAAGTAAAGATGAAAAAGGTATGTCACTGTGTCAATTGATTTTGGCTAATGTCTCTTGGAGATTTCTTTGTACAAGCTATAGGTGATGAATCAAGCCCCGAAGAAGTCGTGACATCCTATCATCAACATCTCTGGAAGGTTGCTGTTACGATCAAGTTTTTCACACATAATCAGAGAGGTACCATGGAGGAAAATTGAAGATTATGAATCTCCATCAAGTCTTCTTTCCAACGCATCAAAAGTCGTCAATTTTGGACATCAGTACAAAGAGTTAAGGTAAAATCTTTTAACGCTATACATTCTGAAATTCTTCAGGACAGGTTGTACTGCCAGAGTAATACGAGCATAGCTCTTTCATCCGGAGTCCGTTTGGAGTGAATGAGCACTCGTTGGAAAGGGAATTTGATACACATTGCAATGGAGTGGAAGTTTGGTACATGTTCTGCACTGGATGATGAGCAATTCAATGAATAAGAGGCAGCAGCAAATGATAGAGAAGGTGATGGCGAGGTAGAAGGAAGATTAGAGAGCCTTGAGCCCCCTATGATCCCGACACCCTGGGTAAAGCAAGAACAACGAAGAAGATACATCATTGGAGCCATGATCGCTGGTGGATCAATGGTGATGGGCTTGGAGCCTAGGGATGCACAACACGATGCTCAAAGATTACAAGATCAAGGTCATCAACATCTCCGGATCGATTCACAAGAAGGTACCGATTGCGTCTAAATTCTTTAAGTCCTCTGAAGAAAGCAACATAATATTTTTCGATATTAAGGAGCCTCATGAAATTCCGGTTCCAATGAATTAAGAACCAAGTCAATCGTAGATTCCTACAAGCAGTTATAGCCAAAACATCGAAGGTCGTGCGTTCTGAAATTTTCTGAACAGCACGCAGCGCTAAAGTAAAATGGGCATAACTTCTCCCTTCGAGCTCCGTTTAAGACGAATGACCACTCATTAGAAAGGTAATTTCATAAACTTTTTAATAGAACTATATTTTTGTATAGGTTCTGTTCTGAACACAGGGGAAAATCCATGAAGAAAGATGCAAGAGCAACATGACGAGAACAAGGTGAAGGAGAAAAGGATGACAACAATGAAGAGGAGCTTGGGCTGTGGTTTCATCAAGCATACATGATCGAATTCAGAAGCTCAGGACAAAATAAGGGCCTCAAGAACATTTGCAAATGAAGGCACGAATGACAGCATTCAATGAATGAAGATGTTAAAAGCAAACCATGATGGATTACAAAGGGCGACATCAATACAAGCTGCATGGACAATTCGAACTCTCGCATGAAGGACCATGGCTTCACAACAATGAGAAGGTATGTGAGAGAGTCAAGCTCTATGACTTTAAATGAAGCGCTTTACAGGAGTGGCGCTTTGCCCATTGCCAGGGGGAAGTAGCCCGCCATGTGGTCTTCATTACCTCCTGCTGCCTGAGCAGCGATGGTGTACATCTTGAGCCAGATACTCGGGTCGGAGCGACTGTCGTACTTGTCGATGTTGGGCTTGAACTCCTTTGGATAGCTCAATTTCCGGAGACGTCGTGAGAAGGCCGCGAAGTTGTTGATGTTACTAGAGCCTGGTTGGTCGGCTGCGCGAGGTCCCGAGGGGACGATGTACAGATTGTCAGGTGCGCCATTGACCTGGTCGTAGTTGGCACGGTGCTGTAGCTCTGCATCATGCATCGCCCGGAGGTCTATTGCTTGTAGCATGTCATCGACATTAAGAGGGTCTAGGCGAGGATTAATGCGATCGTAGTTTGCACGGCACTGGATCTTGTGCTCGTCTCGTCGTGGCTGCTATGGGTTGGCTGAGGGAGCCTGTGCGACCTGGGGTGGCATGTTCCCTGCAGCTTGAGGTCCTCCATCTTGAGGTCTTGGATTGGGTTGTTGCACCACATTGTTTTCGCCACCTCCCTCCACAGCCGCGGGCTGCTGAGGGGCTTGCCCAGCGTTGTTGTTGTTTTGGTCTCGCACCGACCTACTCCTTGAGTGCGCGGTGCGCGCCGACCTGCTATAGCCTTGGCTTCTTTCCTCAACCTGGGCCATAGCGACCCTGATCTTGGCGATAGCTCGCCATATTTGTGGAGTATCAGCCATGAGTTGGATCTCTACCAGAGCTGCCCCCAAGTTGGCTTGGGGGGAACCAAAGACTTCATGGCCAGCTTCTTCAAAATCCCTCCACAGGTCGCGTGCGCGCATGTGGTGTTGAGGTAGTGGCATATGTTGTTGTTGTTCCTGTTGCTACTGCTGGGCCACGCCTTGACCTGCTGGGGGTGGGCCATTGGCATTGTTCTGTGCGTTGACCTGAGGCACCGCACCACCACCAGCTGCTGCGGCGGTAGCCTGAGCTGCTGCATTGGCTTGATCGGCCTCGGCCTGGCAGTGTAGAGCTCGATTGGTGTTGTTAGCTTCACATTGTGCGTGCTGAGGGTCGGTTTCACCAGCCTGGGCTAGCACATCTGCTAAGACCACGAGGACCTCGCGATTGGAGAGACCGCGACGTGCCATGACCGTGTCGCCATAAGTGTTAGGCGTGAGGATGACACAGGCGACCTGGAACTGGCCACAGTCCGGAGACTACGCGGGAGGATGGATCGGGCGAACTAGGGTCGCTGCAGGCGGCGTAGGTCGGTGGAGCTTCTTTAAGGCACGACACTGACGGGCAGTGTGCTTGGCTTTCTTGTGGAGAGGGTAGGGGTCATCTGTGAGGTCCCTGCGGTGCCCACAGACTGGAGCCTGGGGGTAGTCGAGTCCGACCCAGATTGGATCTGGATCTTCTTCCTCATGTGGTCGGAGACCACACGGGCTGTGCTGCGCAAGCCAAAAGGCATGCGACTTGGAGTTGGTTTCGGACTGCTAGAGCACTAGACGCTTTCGCAGATCTTGATTGTGTCTGCAAGCATGGTTGCGACACGATCGAGCCCCATGACGATATCGCGAGGTCTGGGTGGGTGGGTTACCATCAGCAAGCCGGATTCGACCTGCTGAATGGACTTGACCGCAGTGTTGTCGAGGATGACTCGGCCAGCGGTTGGAGCAGCGGATCTCGACGGCATGGAGCCGAAGCTGATGTCGACGGGGTTGGCGAGGAAGTCCGCCATGCTGGCGGGGAAGATGACACCATTGATCGAAGCCATCGAAGTCGCACGGAGAACTCTGGATCTGCCCCTACCTAGCGTGTCGACTGTCAGAGGTTTAGATCTGCACAGTCCACACGGGGGTCAACCTCGGTCGTTTAGATTCGGATGGGGCAATCTAGAGCTAAGCGCTTGATGGTTATGCGAAAGCACACGAAACATGATGAGTTTATACTGGTTCAGGCCTCCGGAGAGTAAAACCCTATGTCCAGTTGTTGGTGTAGATTGCTTGAGGATTGCGTGGTTATAAGGGGGTCGCCCTGCCCGCCTTATATTGGCCAGTGGACAAGGTCGACACCCAAAGTCCTGGTCGGTTAAGACCAGGAGACCTAAGTCTAGTTGATTACAATTATTTACATATTCCCCGGATTGCCTGTCGGATCCGCCGCTGTCTTGTCGTGTACGCCAAGTCTTGTAGTCGTTCCGGATAAGGTCTTCAGGAGGTCGTGTGGGCCACAGATCAGGTCTGTTGGGCCCACAACTAGGTCGGTTGGTCTTCTGGTGGGCCGGACCCACTTGTCGAGGACAGTCGTGAGACTGGTCGGTGGGGACCCAAGGGTACCCATGTCCCACAATTGTGCTCTTAAATTAAACCCATAAAGTAGCATTGTACCATTGCTCTAATAAATGCCACAGCATCATGTTGTATGTCTTAATTGCTATTGAGAGAGCACCTTATTATTTGATCAACACTTATACTTCATTCATATCTATAAAGTGTTACCTTTCATATGGAATCTTCACATCACGCTAGGATAGATCCCTTTAGCTAGATGGAAAACCCTGGGTGCTTCAATGTCGATCCACAGATTGATAACCTTGGATGGAATACTCTAAGGGAAAAGCTACACACGATCCGTGCGCTTGCGGTTCAAACTTGACGCGTTATTTAACTGTCAACATGCATGCACAAGATAAACACTTCAACAAATAAAAGCAAAGAATGGCAGTGTTGTCTGGCCAAACCCGGTGCCACCGTTTTTGCCCAGGCAGCCCTGTCAAAAAGCAATACATCACCCATAAAATTCACACTAACATGCAAATGAGTCTTAATAAGCACAAAAGGGTTCACCACACATTTAAGCACACATAACAAAGGTTCTCAAGTCCAACTGAAGCTTAAGAGAATTTACTACAAGGGCCTGTTGCATCCAACAACCAAAGTCTGTGCCACCGGTTTTGGAAACTCGTTACCACCGAGTTCGCCAAACAGAACAAAGAGCTGCCAGGCAGAACACAGAGCTGTCTGTTGACGGCTGTTAAGTGCCTACTTTAGTCGTCAATATACTCATGAATAAAGGAGCATAAGGCATTTCTTACACGTATTTAGTTAAGAATAATGTAGTTCCACTTGTCCTTGGAGATTATTTGATTGCAGGAAAATAAGCAAGAAAAGAGTGTCAAACTCACCTTCTAGGGTCCATGCCACATCACCTCATCCTAGGTGGGTTGCCAACAAGGATGCCATGCATGCAAACCTGCCAACTAGGGAGCCATGCATGCATGCCATGCAAGCAATCCAAGTGAAGCAACCCCCGACGAATCAGAGTGTGACACGTGGACATCACATGGATCCATGGGCCCACAAAGGCATGCAAACCGCACCAAAATAGGGTGGACACCGGGAACCAACCTAAGGACCCACAGGGCAGCCTCCAGGAGGAAGCACACCCGAGTGGGGCCCACAGGGGGTCGGCCAACCCCAGGGGTCAGCCGAACCGACCTTGAGGCCGCCACTTAGGGGCTTCCACGTGGTGGCTCTCCATTGGTCCTAGGCACCTTTCCTGGGGTGTTTGCCTCCATTCTTCACCGCTGCACGGGCCTATAAATAGAAGGAGAGGGGGCTCACTTAGGAGACATCCACACTTGCATCACCTCTCTCACTTTTAGTCTTAAGGCTAAGAGGTAGGCTAGAGTAGTTCTAGTTCAGGTTCCAAGTCTACTTTGGGATCTAGGTATGAGTTATCTTGTGTCTTATTTCATTTGTATGACTTTGATCTACTTCAGTTATTTATCTATTTCATATAAAATTGTGTTAGTATGCATGAGTGATTTGTTCATGTGTTCTTCACCTGTTCATCATTTAGAGGCTCTTGTTCTTGATGAACAAGGCCTTTCGATCCACTTAACGGGTGACTTTTACATGTTTCTGGTGTTTGTTCATAAGTTAGAGGCTCGTGTTCTTCGCGAACACGACCCTTTGATCCAGTTGAACAAACATAGGAAAACACAAATCCATTTGTGTACATAACCTGGTTTGATCTAATTAGATGACATGATTGCGTTGTATGAAGTCCGTCCTTGAGCTACGGTACTCGGTGTAATTGGCTGGTTTATCTAGTGGCTTGACCTGGGTCACAATAGCCTGGGCCGGTCAAGTCCGGCTAACAACGTAAGCATGGTGCTTGGGTTGCGTAGCTACCTTACTTATGAGTTTATCCCACGGTTTGTCTTGGGGTAGGCCGCGGTAGTGACAGCCGTTGGTCCTCTGAAATCCCCCACATTCGGATAAGCTGTAGGAGTCTAAAATATAACAACCGGAGTTGTGCAGAAGCAACGCGGGAGGTTATCTCCCCGTGGTACCTGGGTGCTCAAGTCAATTTTCTTCAACGCTAGTGTATCTAACTCGTTCCTTCCAGCTTTATGTGTATAGTACATTAGAACCTAGAACTAACTCGTGTGTCGCCTCCTATGCCTAGGACCCTTTAGAGAGAGAGTGAGTGAGTGTGATCACACTACCCCATTATCATATCTTTACCCCTACACTTGAGTGTCTGGTTTGTTTCCGTCTATGATCTATACTCATTGCAATAGAGTTGATCTTGTCATTCCGCCAATGCCTTCCTTGGATTCGATACCCTTTGGAATACTCCTTCGGAGAAATGCTACAATGGTACTTCCGTGCACTTGTGGATCTCTATAAACGTTAAGATTTACCAACCAGCATTTCTGGCGCTATTACCAGGATGGGTTTCAAACCTGTTCTTAGGTGATTACGTTAAGAAATGTCAACAAGCATTTCTGGCGCCGTTGCCGGGGAAGGCTTAAGGATGACATATCAACACTTTGCATATGTTTATAATCATGACAGGAATAAAATAGTTCTCAATGCAGGCTAACTTGGATTGTCTTCTTTGTCTATTGATTATGAAGACAGGTAGTGCATGACTGGTTTCGACTTGCCATCGAATTTTACTAAAGATCCTGAGTCACTTGTTGGGGAAATCCATTTCGCACCTAACCCCCTATTGTTACCATTTCGACTTCAAGCCTTCGGGTCAAGGAGAAGCAGCCACTCTCTGTTTTGTGGTGATTGTGCAGGCTCGATATCTTCGGGAAGCGGCGCCTCGGGACGACGAAGGTCACGGGGGCTCGAAGCCTGATATGTTCGGGCCATGGTGGAGCAAGAAGGTCGGAGGTGCCGGGTACACGAAGAAGCAAAGAACCTTCGCGGAGAAAGACGCTGGGAGTTAGGGAAGCGCAAGGTGCTGGGCACGCGAAGGTGTTGAGAACCTTCACGAGGAAGGCGGAAAGCTAACCAGGAAGGAATTCGTGGGTGCTCGAGAAGCAATGGAAGATGCCGAGCGCGCGAAGGTGACGGCATGAGATCGTGGCGCGAAGCTAGCGCGAGACTTCAGGGCGGTAACAATCCCCCTCCCGAAGAGGGAGAAAGAGGCGTGGGCCCGCATGCCGGGTGCCACGGTGTAAAGTGTTGCGTTGTAAGGGTAGTAGTTGGGTGAGTTCGTGTAAAAATATTGTAATGCCCTCAAAAATCCTTCGCTCGATGTAAAAAGGTGAGGGTAAAGATGTAAAGTACGAGTGATGCGGGCCTATTTAAGCGAGCCCTGATGGAATGAAAAGGGGGGAGAGAGGGGTCTGAGGAGAGGCTGGCTTTAGCTCTCCCGGAGACACATTTCGGTTTGATCACGAGTCTGTGTTCTTTCAACGCTCGCATTTGTTGGCCCCGCTTCGGGGACGGGTTTCTCCTCCAAAATTTCTGGCGCCCATCGTGTTTCGTCCCACCACAGCTCAATGGCACCGAAGAGAGCACCAAGGAACACCAACACCAATCCACAAAGAGCTACCGATGACCCATCGACAGCAGAGTCAGAACGCCCAATCAACGAAGGGGCGAATGCAAACGCAGATAGAGACATAGTGCTCAGCCACGCACCAGGCAGTCGTGATGGGGCACTCGAAGACATCACAGACGGAAACTTCGAAGTCGACCTCTTGTATGCGGGAGTCCTCGACGAAGACATCGCGTCACTAAGAAGAGTAGAGGCAACAATAGTGGCAAGACTCAGTCAAATGCCAAGTTCGTCCAATGTCCGAACAAGGGCTCAGGCAGAAGCGGCTTTCCTCAAAGCCAAGGGACCACAGGCAGGAGATCCAAGCCAAGAGCAACAAAAGTATCAACAGATGCTGAAAGACATCCAGAAAAAGAAGGCCATGCTCCAGCAGCTTCGCAAGGAGCAAGAGCAACAAGCAATCAGGCAGAAGACTGTTCAGCTCCAAGAACAGATGGCAATATTGCAGGCACAACTTAATTCCCTGCAAGAACATTCAGTAAGATCTGAGCCAAGGCCCGAAAAGTAACAGAAAGCAACTTCGCCTTAGGGAAAAAAGTGAAGCAGGACAGTTGTTGTCGATGAGTCTTCATATGACTCCGAGGAATCATGGGTGTTCGATTCTAACGAAGAGGCATTTGTGGAATGTAGACCACATCACAAGAACAAAAGTTCGCATTCTTCCAAAGACAAGCCATCCACCCCATTAACGTTCGAGCTCGAGCAGGCAGATTGGCGAAACAAGTTCAAACTACCATCTTCGCTACGAGAATATGATGACGAGTCAGATCCAAGGCAGTTCATACTTCGGTACAGCGTAGCAATTTCTTCAGGGGGAGGTGACGACACTGCGAAGGTGAAAGCTATGATCATGGCACTAAAAGGCTCCGCTCAGCAATGGTATGCGTCGCTACCAAGGGGAAGCATAAGTTCATGGAGCCAGCTTCGGGAAAGAATTGAAAGTAACTTTCAGGGGTTTCAGCCACAAGAACTCACAACCAATGACCTTCATCAGATCAAACAGGGGGAAAAGGAACCACTGCAAGACTACATAAAGAGATTCACAAAAGCCAGGGCAAAAGCACCACATGTCGAAGAGTCAAGTGTAATTGACGCCGTCATAGGCGGACTCAAAGTAGGCCCTTGTGGGGAATACCTAGACAGGCGAAGACCACCTTCGGAAAAAAGATTATTCGAAGTCTTGCAATCATATTGCTTATCCGATCGTGGAAAGCAAAGGAGAATCGAAGATTACCATGCAAGGAAGAATGCAGCGAAGGCCAAAGAAGAATGGAACAGAAGGCCAAGTGTGAACAATAGAAACACAACAAACGGCTCAAACTACAACAGGGGGGTGTAAACAACGTATCATCCAAGGGGGCAAATAACAGTCAACCACCTTCGTAGTCAAATCAACAGGGGTCTACAAAATACTCAACACCACCTCCTCAAACAGTTTGCTTTATACATGGAAGAAACAAAGGTCACTGGACATACGAATGCAGAGTGGCGATCAAGAGAAAAGAAGAAGAAGAAAAGAAGAAAATGGCACAGAACCAAGTTGGTTTCCTCAACAGAGCGACGCCCGCCGTACCTTCGGTGGCAAACAGTTCATCATCAAATTGGTAGCCCATGTTTCAGCCGCCATCACAATATTTCCAACCTCTACCATATCCGCCACAGTTTCACCCAGCTTATACACCAGCGCAAGGCCCAGTGCCAAGTGCTCTCTACTAGCCAAAAGAAAATCCATCACAATCCCAGCAGCAGAACGCCCAAAGGTCAGAGCAAGATGACAGGTACCAAAGAGTCAACATCATAAACAATGACTCAGATGACAGATATCAAAGGCTGAACATTATAAATGCAATAACTGGGGGATGTTGTTTCCCTGAGTTCCCATCGAAGAGGCAAAGAAAGGATGACAGAATGGAAGTCAGTCATCTGTCTTCGGGTAAAGTGTTTCGCACGAAGTGGTCACATATCCCAATTACATTCACAGAGGCTGATTTGAAGTTGAAGAGATATCCACACGAAGACCCGCTGGTGATCAGAGAAATACTGGGGAAGAACACAAAGTACATATTGGGAAATGATGTGGGAGGAATTCTGGTAGATAACGGCAGTTCCGCAGATGTTCTCACCTACGACCTGTTCAGAAAGATGGAGTTCAGGGATGATCAATTGCAAACATCCACAAAACCACTATATGGCTTCGGCAACAAGAGGGTTGAAGCGTTGGGAACCATCAAAATGAATGTCACGATGGGCGAAGGGGCGCTAATGAGAACAAAGATGGTTAACTTTGATGTAGTAGACATCCCTTATTCCTACAAGGCCATCTTCGGAAGAGGAGTTATAAACAAGTTCGCAGCAGTAATTCACATGCCTTTCCTGTGTATGAAAATTCCAACGATCAATGGGGTATTATCAGTTTATGGGGACCAGGAGGATGCATGGGACAGAGAATACAACACAGGCACTGACCGCAAGCCAGTACACCTAGTGCGGATCAGCGAAGGGAGCCAGCAAAGCGAAGATGATGTACAAGAGTCACAGTTAATAAAACAGAAGAGGAAGAAAGAAGAAAATAGAATCAAACCTATGCAGCATACGAAGAGAATGAAGCTGAATGGTAGCACAGATGAAAAAACAGTCATAATCGCGAAGGACCTCAGTGAAGAAGAAGAAACACACTTGCTTAACTGCTTTAGTGAAAACCAAGACGTTTTCGCATGGAGCAAAAAAGACCTCAAGGGAATACCATGTGAAGTCATCGAGCATAGTCTAAACTTAAACCCGAAGATCACGCCAAGAAGACAAAAGTTAAGAGTGATATCACCAGAAAAAGAAAAGGCAGCACTGCGTGAAGTGCAGAAGTTGCTCGAGGCAGGCGTCATACGCGAAGTGCAATTCACGACTTGGCTGTCCAATATAGTCATGGTGCCGAAGAAAAATGGAGACCAGAGAATGTGTATAGATTTCACGTCTCTCAACAAGGCTTGCCCAAAAGATGATTATCCCCTCCCAAGAATCCATGTGTTGGTGGATGTGGCAGCAGGATCCGAGAGGATGTCACTTCTCGATTGTTTCTCAGGATATCACCAAGTGTGGATGAGAAAAGAAGACGAAGACAAGACAAGTTTCATAACACCCTTCGGGGTATTTTGCTTCGTAAGAATGCCCGAAGGCTTGTGCAACGCAGGTCCAACTTTTAACAGAATGGTGCAGATAGTTCTCGGTCCACAGTTAAAGAGAAATGTGTCCGCATAGGTCGATGATGTGGTAGTTCACAGAAAGCATAAAGAGAACCACATCGAAGACTAGGAGGAAACTTTTCAAAACATGAGAAAGTATGGGCTTATGCTGAACCCAGAAAAGTGCATCTTCGGGGTCAGTAGTGGGGAATTATTGGGTTGCATGGTGTCAAAGTCAGGAATACAAGCGAACCCAGAAAAAATAGAAGCAATAAGAAACATGAGGCCGCCAAGAACGAAGAAGGAGGTCCAGAAGCTCACAGGAAGGCTCGCAGCATTGAGCCGCTTTATCTCCAAATCAGCAGAACGAAGCTTACCATTCTTCAAGCAATTGACCGGGCAGAAAAGCATAGTATGGGGAGAGAAGGAACAGGAAGCCTTCGAAGACCTAAAGGCATACTTAGAAAAGTTGACAGTAATGGCAAGTCCTGGGCCCGAAGCAAAGTTGTTGCTGTATGTGGCAGCATCAGCTCATGCGGTCAGCGCGGCATTGGTTGAGGAGAAGCAGAGTGGCAACAATCTGAAGCAAATGCCAGTATACTTCGTCTCTGAAGTGCTCAAGGGAGCAAAGAAATTATACTCAGAACTAGAAAAAATGGCATACGTAGTAGTAATGGCAGCAAGAAAGTTGAAGCATTACTTCCAAAGTTTCAAAGTGATAGTGCCTACAAGCTTCCCACTTCGTGAAATGTTTGAAAACAAAGAATCCTCAGGGAGGATGGGCAAATGGGCAACAGAGTTGTCCCAATACGACATAACCTTCGCGCCAAGAACAGCGATGAAATCTCAAGTGCTGGCAGATTTCGTCGCAGAATGGGCACAAGCAGAGGAAGATGGCGAGAAGTCGCCAAAAGAAGAGAAATCATGGGAAATATCTTGTGATGGAGCGTACTGTAACGATGGTGCAGCAGCCGTGGCAATCCTTACATCACCTTCGGGAATAAAAATGAGATATGTAGTAAGATTAGAGTTTGATGGGTACACAAACAATGTCGCAGAGTACGAAGGGTTGCTGTTGGGTCTTCGAAAGGCAAAAGCAGTAGGGGCAAGAAGGCTAGTGTTGAACACAGATTCAGAGCTCATCGCGAACCAGATAGGCAAATCATACAGAGCAAAAAAAGACGAAATGTCCTCATATCTGAAAGCAGTAAGGGCAATGGAGAAGCACTTTCTGGGCTTCACAGTCAAGAAAATACCAAGAGAGCAAAACAAAGAAGCAGACATTTTAGCAAAAGTAGGGGCCACAAAACAACCACTGCCACCAGATGTGTTTTTTGAAATGTTGAGGAAAATGACTGCGCACTTTGTGGAGTCAGAGCCGAAGCTTGTCAGCGCAATCACCAGCGAAGATTGGAGGGCACAAATAGTGGCATATCTAAAAGGTCATTACGAGCCAGAAAGCGTAGTTGACAGGAAGAGAATGGCAGCAAGAGCAAGGTCATTTGTGTTGAGGGGGGAAAAATTGTACAAGGTAGGAGTGTGCGCACCATTACTCAAGTGTGTATCACGCGAAGAGGGCAAAGAATTGCTCAGAGAAATACATGCAGGCATGTGCTCTTCTCACATGGGAACAAGAAAGCTAGTGGCCAAGGCATTTTGCGAGGCTTTTTATTGGCCAACAGCAGTACGAGATGCTGAAGAGATCGTAAGGACATGCGACAACTGCCAGAAGCACATAAACTACTCCAAGTTTTCACCTTATGAAATACAACTCCTTCCTTCGGTATGGCCATTCGCAAGATGGGGAATTGACATCGTGGGGCCCTTGCCGACGGCCCCAGGAAATTACAAATACGCAATAGTGGCTGTTGAATACTTCTCAAAGTGGATTGAAGCCAAGGCAGTGCAGACCATAACTTCAGGAGTCATACAGAAATTCTTTTGGCAAAATGTGGTTTGCAGATTTGGTGTCCCGCACGAAGTAACAGTGGACAACGGCAAACAATTTGACTCAGCAGATTTTCGCAAGTTCTGTTTCCACCTAGGTACCAAATTGTGTTTTGCTTCGGTATATCACCCGCAGTCCAACGGAGCTGTTGAAAGGGCCAACGAGATAATTTGCACTGGCATCAAAAGAAACATCACAGGAATGCCAAGGGGCAAGTGGGCAGATGAGTTACCAAGAGTCATATGGTCTCACAACACAACAGAGTCAAGAGCCACAAAATTCACGCCATTCAAGTTGCTATACGGCGAAGAGGCAATGGTACCAGAAGAGATAAAGCTAGGATCCATTCGTACTGAAGGCTCACCTGGAAATGAGGACATGGCACCAGCACTGGATGTCAGCGAAGAGGCTAGGCTCCAGGCATTATAGAACATCGAAACTTATCAAGAGGAAACCAGAAGATGGAAGGCCAAGAAGGTGCGAAGGAAGAATATAAAAACAGGAGACATGGTCTTAAGGAAAAAGACACGAGGCGTGGGAAAGCTGCAAGAAAAATGGGACGGTCCGTTCATCGCAACAGAAACACGGCACGGGGCTTTCAGGTTAACTAACCTAGAAGGGGTGGAGGATCCATACTCATGGAATGAAGATATGCTGCAAAGGTATTGGCTGTGAAAGAGGAGCAAGCTTCGTTGTATCTTAGATCTTTTTCTTAGAAGTTTCTTTTCATTTCACATTTTTGTAACAAACATTTCTTTTTAAGTTTTCGAAGACGTACTCTTTTCCTCGCGGGGAGAATCTCTAGTTGTGTAATCATCGGCACAACAGGGATGCGAGCTTTTTAATGAGGCGGCCTTCGTGTGTAATATCTCCTTGGAAATTATAACAAGGACTCCCCAAAAATATCATCGGTGTGTATCAGGAAGTCCGAAGTGACGCAACTCAGATGAAATGAGTTGTCACTTTCGGCACAGGTCACAAAATACATCTCATATCGCGTAAGTGAACAATTACGTTTTAGGCAAAGCGCAAAAACGTAATTGATTCACTTAGGGTGCTCGCATCGAGGTCGAGCACAAAAACAATAAAAAGCCTTCGGCGGTCAATGCACGAAGCACCTGCAAGAAAAATTCGCAGGGATAAGTCGACTCGTTAAAAGGCGCAGTCGCAAATCATCTCCTGCTACTGCAAGGAAAGAAGCCTTCGGCACTGTATGCGCGAAGCAAAATGCGAGATTCGACTGACGAGTCATCTCGAGGAGCAAAAAACGTCGTGTGACATCACAATCAGAAAGAGGAAAAACGTCACGCAGTAGCAAATCATAACATAAAACTGTGCGAAGGCAGCACTTGAGGAAAAATGATGTTTCGTTGCGATCAAACTCACCAATGCAGGTTGTGAAACACGGAAAAGGAAACTAGGGGGAGGCGCTTCACGGTTTGAGTTCCCTTTTTTCCGCAGTTTCAAAACAAATAACTTCATAGAAATAGTAGCATATTACAAGAAAGTGCTCCAACAATAGCACAGTTACAGACATAACAACATAGCCAAGTTACAGTCAAACATGCTAGAAGTAATGTCGTGGCTTATCAGTTAGAACGCTTGTAGATGTACTCGTGCATATCGTCTTCGGTAAGATCAACTATCTCAACCTTCGGGACAGTAACAGAAGAAACGCCGCGATACAGGGAACTACTCGAAGGTTGAACATCAACTGAAGAATCACTTCCACATAGGCATCGTTGCGAAGTTGAATCATGAATCAGCCAATTCCGGTTATATTGCTCGAAGAAATCCTTAGACGCATTGTTGCGTTCGTTGTATCGGTTAATTTTGTAAGACCAAAATTCATCAAAGGACGCATGAGGAAATCTCAGGTGAAACTTTTGCCATATAGAACCAGACATAAAATAGTCGCCACGATTTATAACAAGTGGACAGGCATCTTCGTCTATCTGCGTAGGGCACAACTCCGGCACCTGCACAGATTCACAAAATAGTTCAGTTACATAGACAAAATGTGCCCCAGAACTCCTAGCCTAACACTGGACACCGCAGCACCAATCTTCACACCTCTTCGGTCCTATGGGGAGCAGCTGAAGTAGTAGGAGCAGCAGAAGAAATGGCGCCTTGCATTCCGCCAGCTGAAGACGAGGGGGTCGTAGAAGCACCGTGAGAAGCAGCATCAGCCGAAGGTGTCGAAGAAGGAAGAGCAGTCCCAGTACCAGAGATAACACCAGCTTGACCAGAAGCAGCGGGGCTGGGGCTAGTCTGGAAAAGAAAAGCTACACATTAAAATCAAACAAAGGCAAAAGACAGTAATAGCTTAGGAAAGAGCATAGCAATGTAACCTTGCGCAGGACACGACGGGCTTCAGCGACCGCATAGCCAAAACCAAACTTATGATAGAACTCTTTAACAAAGTTCTTCGCAATGTTCTTCGGCAGAGCAGGAATACGGTCAACATTGGTTTCTTGGGGCCAGGCGAAGGAGCCATCACGCATCTGGCGAAGAGCGGTCTTGGAAACAGCAGGTTCGAACCCGTCAGTAGGAGTGCTCAAGAGAGAGTACACGGAGTGACAAATGGTCCGTGCAGCAACCCCAGCACTTAGTTCACCAAAAGAGCGTCCAGCCGAAGCTAGAGATGTTACGCCATCTGACAGCCACTTGAAGATATCACCTATGTATTGACCTTGGATGACGTACGAGCCAGGTGCTGTGCCAAAGTCTGTCAAAAGATCATGAACCTTCTTGCAAACAGGAACAATATGTTTTTCAACTTCATCACCATAACTCTCATGTTCCTTCACAAGATCGGCATGCGTGGCCGACAGTTCATTGAGCTCTTTCAGCTTAGCTTCGTACAAGCCCTGCAAGCCTTCGCTCTTCTTTTTCTCGTTTTCAATAGCCTCTTTTAGTTTAGAAACTTCATTTTCGAGAGAACTATTTTTCTTCGAGAAAGAATCAATTTCAGAGGACAGAGTAGCTTTTTTCTTTTTCTCGTTTTCTAAAGCAGTAGCAAGACTGTCTTTGTCCTTCTGAAGATTCTTGACAGTGACAAACTCCTTCTCAAGAGCAGAATTGGTAGTCTGGTCGCGAAGATTGAATTGACGGACGTCTTCGCGATGACGGCGCTAGGCAACTCGGCAGGCCACGAAGGTCTTCGTGGCAAGATCTTGAGCTTGTGTCAAAACTTCATAAGTGCCTTCACGGCCAAGATCTTCTTCCATGATAGGGAAACTAAAAGATTGACCAGCTTCTTGAAGTAAAGCGCGTTCGCGATCATCGCTACAGAACTGGAGTAATTTCCTCTTACGATCACCAAAGAAACGGGAGTTCTGAGAAATTCCAAGACGGCGTGCAACAACTGATGGAGAATCAGCGCTGACAAAAACACCACCACTTCGCCGACCGCTGTCAGACTCAGTGCCAGAGCTGCTGTCACTATCGTCGGCACCAGTAGCGAAGGCATCAATAACTTTGCGCGAAGAGGAAGGAACTAGCCCTTTAGAAGGGGTAATTTCTTTAGGAATGTCTTCGGCAGCAACGGGTGCTTTACCACTTGTTTTAGAAGGAGCAGCAAGCTCCTCATCACTCTCTGGTTCACAGTCGCTAATGTCAATATCAAACGGTCGAGTAATGGTACCGGCACCGGCGTCTGGGCCAGGCGACATCAAAGTCACATCAACGTGTTCCTCTGCACGCTCCAAGTCAGACGCTCGAGTGCTTCGCCCGGACAGCGCAGGGGCAGCAACATTCTCGTTGCTCTTGGCACCCTCGCTCTGGTTTCCGTCGCTGCCATCGGGGCTAGAAGAAACAGTCTCAGGAGAAGCAGACCTTTGCTTCCGGCGGCGCTTAGGCTGACGATTGCTGGCGGCCTTCGCGCGTCTTTTGGCAGGACGAGAAGGAGTAGCAGCAGCCGAAGGTTCGGCAGCGCTGCCAGACCCTTTCTTTGCAGCACGCTTAGCAGGAGCTTCACGTCGTGTAACGGTGACTTGGCGATCACCAGCAGTAACGCCAAAAAATTGAAAAACACGGTTGTCGCGACGACCACGAATTCGGTTCATGATATCATGTTCTTCTTTAAGACTGGCAGGACCAAGTATTTCATTGGCAGCATCTTCGATAAGAAGGACGTCAATGTCTGAAAAGGGGGAAAAACAATCAAAAAAGGAAAAAATATAATAATACAAAACATGGAAAACGATAAACGTATAAGGAAATAACAAACACAAACCTTCGAGTTTAACTCCGAAGCTTTTCGTAAAATCTGGAACTTTAATGGGGCTGGTAAAGTCTCTCCACGCGACAACAGACCAGCCACTCTTCACCGGAAAGACCTTGCAGCAGCAGTACTCCTCAATGAGATCGCGGGTACCCATGATTTTTGCAATCTCCCGAAAGACAACCAAGAAAAGTCGAGACTGATCAGAGTCATCGGGAGTCAGGCCAACACCCTTCGGAATATCTTGCAGTTCCTTGACAACAAGTGATGTTGCAGTATCGTCAACCTTATGATAAAACCAGAAGGTGTTCCAGTCATCCTCCCACCGGTTTTTATAGCACACAATAGGGACATCAACATCAGTCTTGTATCTAAAATTCAGTGAAGCAAATTGGGCCTCTTCCTTGATGTATGTGTCACCTTCGGTGCGCTCCATGTACAATGGTTGATGATGGATGGTGTAAGCGCGTACGAAGTTGGCCACGGTAGGATTGACACCCATGGTTTTGCACGCCCACATAAACAGGCTGAACCGAAGAATAGAATTTGGAGTAAAATGGTGAACGTACATGTCAAAGTTGCGAAGGATTGCAACGATGACGGGATCAAGAGGAAAACGAAGACCAGCAGCAAAAAGATCGCGGAACACCACAACCTCATCATCTCTCGGGGCTACGGTCAGCTCGTTTCCAGGAGCTCTAGCTTGCCCACTTTCGAAGTACCCAAGCTTTTCATACTCAGTAAGAAGCCGCGGGGTCACACGACTTCGCCCAAAAACCTTCGTAGTTGCCTTTGGGGGTTTCAACGCAGCAGACTTCGGAGCCATCACAAAGATGACTGAAAAAAGAGCAACAAACAGCAACCTAAAACAAAAGAAAATGAAAAGCACAACATAGTTGAGCGAAGGTACAAAAGATACATGACAAGGAACAAAAGCGAAGGTACAGAACAAAATTAACCAGAAGTTACCAGCAGTGGGGAGGCGCTAGACGATCAGAGAGCACCAGCAGGAAGGGTATGGCACTGGGGGGCGGCGGAGGCCTTATATAGTCCAAGCGGCGCGGCAATCCAGGAAATACGTGGCGCGAAAATATAGGAGGAATCCAAACATCAGTTATGCAAGCATATCCCGATAAAATAGGAATAGATGAGCGGGAAATCAGGACGAGATATCATATCGCGAAAAAATAGGAGAATCGAAACAACCAAACACGTGTAAGAAAATGAAGGCCTGATCGAGCCGAAATGGGGAGGTGCTCCGGTGCGAAAATATTTCTACCCGTTTGAGTTTCGCTACTTCGGCTCGTCAGAGGGACAAACCTTCGCAGGCGAGGGGCTAATGTTGGGAAAATCCGTTTCGCACCTAACCCTCTATTGTTACCATTTCGACTTCAGGCCTTCGGGTCAAGGAGAAGCAGCCACTCTCTGTTTTGTGGTGACTGTGCAGGCTCGATATCTTCGGGAAGCGGTGCCTCAGGACGACGAAGGTCGTGGGGGCTCGAAGCTTGATATCTTCGGGCCATGGTGGAGCAAGAAGGTCGAAGGTGCCGGATACACGAAGAAGCAAAGAACCTTCGCAGAGAAAGACGCTGGGAGTCAAGGAAGCTGAAGGTGCTGGGCACGCGAAGGTGTTGAGAACCTTCGCGAGGAAGGCAGAAAGCTAACCAGGAAGGAATTCGTGGGCGCTCGAGAAGCAAAGGAAGATGTCGAGCGCGCGAAGGTGATGGCATGAGATCGTGGCGCGAAGCTAGCGCGAGACTTTGGGGCGGTAACAATCCCCCTCCCAAAGAGGGAGAAAGAGGCGTGGGCCCGCATGCCGGGTGCCACGGTGTAAAGTGTTGCATTGTAAGGGTGGTAGTTGGGCGAGTTGGTGTAAAAATACTGTAATGCCCTCAAAAATCCTTCGCTTGATGTAAAAAGGTGAGGGTAAAGATGTAAAGTGTGAGTGATGTGGGCCTATTTAAGCGAGCCCTGATGGAATGAAAAGGGGGAGAGAGGGGTCTGAGGAGAGGCTGGCTTTAGCTCTCCCGGAGACACATTTCGGTTTGATCACGATTCTGTGTTCTTTCAACGCTCGCATTTGTTGGCCCCGCTTCGGGGACGGGTTTCTCCTCCAACATCACTCGTAAGGAAGGCATGAAATCATTTCAACTCTCCTTCTCGTGAACATTCGGAAGTCGATCCAGCTTCCTCTGCTGACCAGGTGCCGACAGGCCCCGTGATCAACACCGGGAATGGAAACTTCGAGATCAAGACTGGCTTAATTACGATGGTACAGGCTAGCCCATTTTGTGGCAAGCCTAATGAAGACGCGAGCGCCCACCTTCAGCAGTTCTTTGAACTATGCAGTACCTTCACTATACGAGGAGTGGAGGAAGATGCTATTCGTCTGCGACTGTTTCCCTTCTCCCTCTTGGGAAAGGCAAAGCAGTGGTTTTATGCTAACCGTGCAGAGATTAACACCTGGGCAAAGTGCTCCGCAGCATTCCTCGCGAAATTCTTTCCGTTGGGCAAAACCAATGTCCTTCGGGGGCGAATTTCAAGTTTCCAGCAGACAGCAAATGAGACTATCCCCGAAGCTTGGGAGAGACTCTAGGAGTACATCCTGGCTTGTGCTCATCATGGGATGGACAACTGGCTTATTCTTCAGAGTTTCTATAATGGGCTGACTCCGACAGCCCGAGGCCATATTGATGCTGCAGTTGGAGGGGCTTTCTTCTCTCTTACTATCACTGAAGCTATTACATTGATTGAGAAGATGGTTACCAATCAAGGGTGGAGTCATGATCGACTCCAGCCACGTCAAAGGGGTACACATACCGTCAAGGAAGCGGATATGTTGCACGCCAAGATGGACCTAATGATGAAGAGAATGGATGATCTAGCCAATGAGAAGGCTGCCATGGCCACCACTACTCAAGCTATGGATGTTCGCATGACTTGCGAAGTTTGTGGTAATACTGGGCATTCAGGGAATTACTGCCCTACTACTCAGGAGGATGTGATGTACATGAACGGCAATAACAGTGGTTATCATCCACAAGGAGGTCAAACGTGGAATCAATCGCGCCCTTATTATCAAGGAGGTAATCAAGGTAATTCTTTCAACCCAAACCAACCTTCCTTGAAAGATCTAGTCTTTGGGCAAGCTAAGATTAATGAAGGTTTTAATAAGAAAACAGCTGCCTATGATAAGGCCTTTGAGAGCCTTAATGTTAAAATTGATAGCCTTTCGTCTGCTCTTAAGAACCAGTTGAGCTTTAATAAGATGATAGAAATCCAGTTGGCTCAGTTAGCTGCCTAGGTTCCCTCTGCTGAAGACGGGAAGATTCCGGGGCAACCTGTGTCCTCCTGTGAAAATGTTTGTGTAGTGTCCACCAGATGGGGTAAGCCATCTGGGCGGGCACAAACCACTAACTATGTAGGGAAGCCTATACAGCAGGTACTTGACCCATGGGAATCTTCAACAATCACACACAAGAAAGATCCTGGTTATCCGGCTATCACCTGCAAGATATACTACCAGAAGATTAAGCATGCTCTTTGTGGCCTTGGTGCAAGTGTTAACCTTATGTCCAAGGCCATGTTTGAACAACTGGGGTATCCAGCTCTAACTCCAACTGCGACGGCCGTCCAACTTCCGGATGCATCGATCTGATATCCAGAGGGGATCGTAGAGAATTTATTGGTATTTGTCCAAGGTTCATGCAGCTTTGCGGATTTCGTGGTCCTTGATATGCAAGATGATGAGGAATGCCTCTCATTCTTGGGAGACCGTTCCTGAGTGACGCCAACGCAAGGATCAATGTGGGAGCCGGAACGATCCAATTCCGCATTGGGAAGAGGAACTTGATGTTCCGATTTCAAACACCAAAAGAGAAATGCTATACACTGCAGGGCCAAAGTGAGCAATCAGGGGCAAGGACGGAGCTACAGCCCCCGTGACTTCCCACCACTCCAACAAAGCCTAAGAAAACAAGAAGGGTGTGGCGGGAAATACAGAAGTCATCTCCATCAATTTCTCGGGAATGGGGTGACGAGTGGAATTGATCGCCGAGAAAAGTCTCGCTCTTAGACTTAAAAAGATGAGTCCTTTTTGCCAAAAGGTAAAATTGGTATTTATCTCATATTTCCCTTCCAAAATTTTATTTGATTTTTCCAAATGCATATTTGAATTTTCCAACCTTGTATCTGCATGCTAGATTTTTCTAGCCAATTTCCCTTTTCAAATAAAATTCTGAAAATAACTTCTTGAGTGGAAAATCAAAGAATAATTTTTCGAGCAACATTTTGGGTGAATCTGGACCTAGACATTTGGGCAGGACATCAGGTGGCCGTTAGAGAGCCGTTGCAAAAAGTTGGAAGCAGGCGGGCCCGGCAGGGGGTCGACCGACCCCAGGGGTCGGCCGACCCTGGCCAACGGTCATGTGGGCCCCGCCTCTTCCAACGGCTCCTAGCCGTTGCCCTTGTCCTCTACCCCGGTGCCTGGCTCGGTTGCCTATAAATAGAAGGGGGTTTGAGGGGTTTCTTCACCCATTCATTCATTTCCATCACCCTCTCTCCCTCTTTGCTCTTGCTCTTTGGTTTTCTTGGATTTCTTGCTCAAGTGGAAGTGTCAAGCACTCTCTCCAATTTGTCGCTGAATATTGAATATTGGTGGAGCAAGCTCGGTAAGGATTTCATTTCGATTTCACTAACCCATCACCGAGTTGCTCGTGTTGTCCCATTGTTGTGCAAGATGAGTTGGATTGCCGGTGCATACCGGAAGGTGACCCGCTCACGCCATTCTAGAGACGGAGAGGGCTCGTCTCACCACTCCGGAGCTACACCAAGTCCAATGTCAACTGACCGTGAAGAAGAGGAAGAGGAAGAGCTACCTACGCCACGAGCCGAAGGGGTGATCAACACCGATGCCGCCTTCATCGACTTGAGGGACGACCGGGAGAGACAGGCCTATGCTCTCATCAAGGATCGAGTCTTCGCCAACACCAAGGAGTTCGACTCGGCCCTTCTCGAGAAAACAGGTATGGACTCCGAGTTCGATTCCATTTGGCATGCTCTTGGTTGGGAGAACTTTGTTCCGGTGTGGGAGATCGGTTCTAGGCCTCTCACCATTCAGTTTCTCTGTAGTCTTCGGGAGGATGAGGCCGGTATTACGTTTCGTTTCCATGGAACGTCGTATCGAGTCTCATGGCATGATCTTAGTTGTGCTCTCGGTTTTCGTCATCGTTGTGCTATTTCTCTCGATCAAGCTTGCAGTGATTGTATTCGAGATAGTTTTTGGGAAGAGAGTTCTGGTCGGCCTGTCTGTGGCAAGTTAGCACCTCAGTGCAACGATATATTGCATCCGACTCTCCGACTGTGGCACAAGTGGCTCGCCATTACTCTCTTTCCGAGGGATGATGTTCGAACCGTGCCCATAGACGAGATGAGGATATTATACACCGCAGTCAGACGAATCAAAATCGCCCCAGTGCAAGCTATGATTCGGCAGTGGTTAACAAATTTTAGGATGACAGGTTCTATTGAGTGTACGTCCCTGATCACACGTATCATTTCGGGTCTTGGGATTTCACTAAGGGCTAACGTTCCCTACATTGATTCTCCCCAGGCCATGATAGATGAGGCGTATTTGATTCAAGGACATACTCTTAAAAAGGGCCCGGATGATTCCTTGGTTTTCTTTTACCCTGGCCACGCAAACCAGATTCGGTTACCTAACCCGGATTTCCGTTTGTACGGCCAAGGGCCACTGACCGTTCCTCTTAAGGAACCTCGTCGTTCTAGTGTTTCTGGAGACAGGGTCACTAGGAGTGCAGCGAGGAGGGCAGCGATAGCACAGCAACCGCCACAACATCCGCCGCCACAGCCATCACCACAGCCGTCACCTCAGCCACAGCCTCAGCCTACACCACCGCTGTCTGGCGCATGGGCCTCGGCCGGGTACATGTCTGGAGTTACACCCGGATATGCCCCCGGTTGGGACCAACCCATGAGTCAGCCGGGTGCGAGTAGCTCGACCTGGGCTAGTGCAGGGAGTGGCGAGTGGGTTCGGCCCGCCGGTGCTACCTACGGGGACTCGTCCTCATCGTCCGGGTTGTGCTCGTCATCTCGTGGAGCCACCCTCACTCAGCAGATGAGCGAGCTCAACATCCGTGTCGGTACTATGGAGGAGACGATGCACCAGCAGGCTGAGTCCACTCGGGACTGGCAGCGTATGACGGGCGAGAGGATTCACACCATGGAGCAGAGACAGCTGCGACAGCTGGAGGAGCAGAGGGCTTACTACGCGTGGTTGGGATACCACCCTCCACAATAGTGAGCCTGAAGCTAGCTTGGGGGAGGACCCCCTTTCTGAGGTAACTTGTATCTTTTATTGTTTTCAGAACCCCATATGCTAAAAACACATAAAAATCTGAAAAAGTTAAAAAGACCAAAAATATTTATTTGCTTTCTTAAATTAGTTTGTTTTCATATGCGCGGTAAGAGTGTTCTTATTCTCCATGGTTGAAATGATGAATAGTTGTTCTATTTATTCCTCTTGTATGCCTTGTTTACAACTTAGTATCTTATCCAAGTTTTGAGTTTGTTGGCTAGTATGATCGAATCTGAGCTTGAAATTAGTGGGTAGCAAAAAGCATGATCTTGGCCTAAGTTGTTGCGAGGTATGATATGGTATAATAGAGTTGCTATGAGCTAGTGCTGAGTGATGTTTGATATCCGGAGTTTTCTTTTGAAAAATGTTAAAATGATAAGTTCCTCAATGATAAGAAATTCCTATCCAAGGCCATATGTAGATTTTAGCTTATGTTAAACCTCCACATTACCTGATTTCTTCATTGAGTTTTGTCGAATTGTTGTGACCCTCGGCGAGTAACTTGTCATACTCCTATGATCAAGATCACGTACACACCACCATATGCGAAACTTCTACACTGGAAGTTAGCAACCATCATTTCATCCATTTCTCATCCATTCCACAAAATAAAGCTCCGCGCATGTTCCATGATTACTCTCCCTCCAAAAATATTCAGCAAGGACTATGGGCTATGTTAAAAAAAAGAGAGAAAAGGAAACATGCTCAAGGGCATGCATAGAAGAAAAAGAAAGAATAAAGAGACATAGCCCAAGTCTCAAAAATTTCAGAAAAGGAGGAGAGTAGAACCATGCAAAGAGGAGTTCATTCTCCATCCACCATACACACACTTTTGCACATCTTGATCAGTGTGTATGACTTGTTCTCCCAAGGATCCGGTTTTCGACTCGACAATACATGAGAAACAGGTATGCCACATGTTTTCCTTACCTACAGCTCCACATATCACCTTATTAGGAGTAGGTAGTGAAAGAAGGCAAACCAAAGCCTTGGTGAGGAATCATACACATTGAGCGACCCGAGAGTATCATTTGAGGAAGTTTGATTTCTTTTGAAAAACCTGCAAAACCTCCGGATTCATAGCTGATCAAGGTACATGTGATTAGTAATCTTTATACAACCATTCTATCTTTCAACCGCCTAAGGCAGGTGAAGCTACATACCCCATATCAATCAAGTGAAAGGTAAGATCAATGCCAACTTCTTCAACTCTTGATAGAGTACCTAGCTGTATCTTGTTATACATTAGGAATACAACATCGTAGCAACTTCTGATTAACCAACCTAAGTCCTTAATCTCTTGCTCGGGACGAGCAAGAGGCTAGCTTGGGGGAGTTGTTGACGGCTGTTAAGTGCCTACTTTAGCCGTCAATATACTCATGAATAAAGGAGCATAAGGCATTTCTTACACTTATTTAGTTAAGAATAATGTAGTTCCACTTGTCCTTGGAGATTATTTGATTGCAGGAAAATAAGTAAGAAAAGAGTGCCAAACTCACCTTCTAGGGTCCATGCCACATCACCTCATCCTAGGTGGGCTGCCAACAAGGATGCCATGCATGCAAACCTGCCAACTAGGGAGCCATGCATGCATGCCATGCAAGCAATCCAAGTGAAGCAACCCCCGACGAATCAGAGTGTGACACATGGACATCACATGGATCCATAGGCCCACAAAGGCATGCAAACCGCGCGAAAACAGGGTCGACACCGGGAACCGACCTAAGGACCCACAGGGTTGCCTCCAAGAGGAAGCACACCCCGAGTGGGGCCCACAGGGGGTCGACCGACCCCAGGGGTCGGCCGAACCGACCTTGAGGCCGCCACTCAGGGGCTTCCACGTGGTGGCTCTCCATTGGTCCTAGGCGCCTTTCCCGGGGTGTTTGCCTCCATTCTTCGTCGGTGCACGGGCCTATAAATAGGAGGAGGCTCACTTAGGAGACATCCACACTTGCAACACCTCTCTCACTTTTAGTCTCAAGGCTAGGAGGTAGGCTAGAGTAGTTCTAATTCAGGTTCCAAGTCTACTTTGGGATCTAGGTATGAGTTATCTTGTGTCTTATTTTATTTGTATGACTTTGATCTACTTCAGTTATTTATCTATTTCATATAAAGTTGTGTTAGTATGCATGAGTGATTTGTTCATGTGTTCTTCACATGTTCATCATTTAGAGGCTCCTGTTCTTGATGAACAAGGCCTTTCGATCCACTTGATGGGTGACTTTTACATGTTTCTGGTGTTTGTTCATAAGTTAGAGGCTCGTGTTCTTCGCGAACACGACCCTTTGATCCAATTGAACAGACATAGGAAAACACAAATCCGTTTGTGTACATAACCTGGTTTGATCTAATTAGATGACATGATTGCGTTGTATGAAGTCTGTGCTTGAGCTACGGTACTCGGTGTAATTGGCTGGTTTATCTGGTGGCTTGACCTGAGTCACAATAGCCCGGGCCGGTCAAGTCCGGCTAACAACGTAAGCATGGTGCTTGGGTTGCGTAGCTACCTTACTTATGAGTTTATCCCACGGTTTGTCTTGGGGTGGGCCGCGGTAGTGACAGCCGTTGGTCCTCTGAAATCCCCCACGTTCGGATAAGCTGTAGGAGTCTAAAATATAACAACCGGAGTTGTGCAGAAGCAACGCGGGAGGTTATCTCCCCGTGGTACCTGGGTGCTTAAGTCAATGTTCTTCAACGCTAGTGTATCTAACTCGTTCCTTCCAGCTTTATGTGTATAGTACATTAGAACCTAGAACTAACTCGTGTGTCGCCTCCTATACCTAGGACCCTTTAGAGAGAGAGTGAGTGTGTGTGTGTGATCACACTACCCCATTATCATATCTTTACCCCTGCACTTGAGTGTCTGGTTTGTTTCCATCTATGATCTATACTCATTGCAATAGAGTTGATCTTGTCATTCTACCAATGCCTTCCTTGGATTCGATACCCTTTGGAATACTCCTTTGAGGAAATGCTACAATGGTACTTCCGTGCGCTTGCGGATCTCTGTAAATGTTAGGATTTACCAACCAGCATTTCTGGCGCTATTACCAGGATGGGTTTCAAACCTGTTCTTAGGTGATTGTGTTAAGAAATGTCAACACTGTCAAAACTGAGAATCCGGTGCCACCAAGATTGGAAATCCGGTCCCACCGGTTTGTGCAGACAGAGCAGATCACAGAAGCTTTCAATCGACAAATCTCTCCCCTTTGTCATCCATCACCAATAAAGGTCCTGGGGGGTTCTCTGACAGCAGCTAGTCATCCTCTTCATCATCTTCCCTTTGCTCTTGGCTTGGAGGCACAAATGAGGGTGGGTTATGGAGAGAGGGTGGGGTTGGAAACATCCCCGCATAAGGATTGACCGAGACATATAACCCACCATAGAAGGGACCACTAGCAGTACCAGACCCTTGTAGAGCATTAGGATCTGCCTGAGGCATACTAAAAGATGTGCCTTGACCTTGTGTCCCCATGAATGGTGCCTCGGAATATGAAGTTCGAGCACTATACATTCCTCCAAAAGTTGGGTTGTAGTATGAGTTTCCATAGGCTCTATCTCAATAATCTTTATTAGTAGCTGGATCAAATTTTTGGGACTTCTCCCATATTCTTTCATAGGTTTCTGGCTCACTATCTGATAAGGCCACAAATTCTAGTTGGAGCAAATTCTGATAAATACATTTTGAGTCTAGTAGATACTAGAAAGTTCTCTATTAGTGTGATGTTAATGGATAAAAACGCTGGTTATAGCTGGAAACTTATTATAGTCTATGGTTCTCCCTATGAAGAAGGGAAACAAGAATTTATAGATGAGTTGCATGATCTCATGGCTGCCTGGAAAGGCCCTACCCTGGTAGGTGGGGATTTTAATCTAGTCATATTTTCCAATGATAAGAGCAATAGAATCATTAACCACAAGTGGGCGGATGCCTTCAACGAGTGGATTAGCCAATGGGGTTTGATAGAGCTTGACCTGTCTAACAAACAATACACCTGGACCAACAATCAAGAATATTTGATTTTGGCCAGAATTGATAGGATCTTTGTTTCAACAGAATAGGAAGGGGCCTTTCCTCTGGCTAGAGTGAAAGCCTTAAATAGGTTGCCAAGTGATCATACCCCTTTGTTGATTGACTTAGGTTGTAACATGAGCTTTGGCAAGAAAAGATTTAGGTTTGAGAAGTGGTGGCTAGAAAAGGATTCTTTTAGAGACATAGTGAGTAAAGCTTGGATAGTTCCTTGTAATGAGCATTCTAATATAGATAGATGGCAGTTCAAGATTAGAACCTTTAGGAGATTAGTGAGAGGTTGGGCAGCTAATGAGGTGGCAGCTGTGAATAAAAGAAGTCTAAACTAACTATAGAATATAACTTACTAGTGAGGAAGAGGAATAGAGAGGTCTCTTTGCACAGAAGCTAGCTAGACTCAAGGCAGTAGTGGATGAGCTGAATGATATTTGGGCTCTAAATGAGATAAAATCTAGGCAAGCTAGGCAGAGACCTAGGGACAGGGATATCTTGGAAGGTGACAGGAACACAACATACTTCCAAGCTGTGGCTAACCAGTGGAGTAGGAGGAAATTAGTAACATGTTTAGAAGGCCCTCAGGGTTTGGTAGAAGACCAGGAGGGCATGATGAAGATAGCTATAGATTACTATAAAAACTTGTTTGCTAAAGAGCCTAGGTAAAATATCACCCTAGAGTCATCCTTCTGGGAGGAGGGGAACCTGATCTCAGAAGAGGAGAATGAGATGCTCATAGCCCCATTCGCAGAAGAGGAAATGAAGGAGGTTATCTTTAGCTGCTATGCCGAAGGAGCTCCTAGGCCTGATGGTCTCCCATTCCTATTTTACCAAAAGTTTTGGGATCTGGTCAAAGATGACATAGTGAGTCTTTTTAGGGACTCTCAGCAGGGGGTGCTGGCTATACATAGACTAAATTTTACTACAAGGTTTTGTATCAAATTCAACACCGAAAAAGTGTAGCAAAAGACACAAAAATGGTAGCAATAGTACTTTTGCTACTTTTTTTTTTGGTTAAAAGTTGTTCCACTTGTAACCGTAGCAATAGGCATAATGCAACAGATTACGTTTTAGTTGCGACACACAACCCCTCTATTGCAACACTTTTGACGCTTTTGCAACACTTGGTGAGTGTTGTAACAATAGCAATTGCAACCACTATGGGCGTGGCAATAGTATCAATTGCAACGAACTAAGCGTTGCTAGCAATATGTATTGCGACACGTTGGTCGTGTAGCAACACAATGCAATCGCAACGCAACGCAGGTGTTGCAATCGTGGTTATTGCTACGCGGAGAAAGCATTGCAATAGAGCTTCTCTATTACCATGTCGCCTAAATGGTTGCTATAGGTGGCTTAGGTTATTGCAACGTATCCGTAAGTTGGTTGCTACAGAGAGGTCCTCTATTACCATGTTTTTGAATAGTTACTATAGATGGCATAAGCTATTGTCACGTTACTTAGGTTGGTTGCTACAGATAGGGCATCTATTGGTACGTTACTGAGTGGTTGCCACTGGTAGGTTCCTCTATTGCCACCATCATCTTTTTTGTAGTTGCAAGAGATAGTTTCTCTTTTTTGTTTGGTAGCTTAAATCAGTAATCGCAAAACGATAAATACATAATGAATGAAGTATCGACATCCATTAAAATGAAATATAATTTGTTCGTACAAATCTTTAATGAAACACACTCAAAGTCAAACTAAACTTAGACACAACCATTGGTATAACACATAATGTATCCAACGCACAGTTTGAACTCATTCGAATTATATGACCATTGTCTACTGCAGCAGCAAAGGTTGCCTTCATGTTCACCATCGTCCACCATTCGCATGCTCCTCCTCAAACTCAACCTTCCTCCTGAAAAAACATTGACATGCTTTAGTAAAACTATAATTGTAATATAATATTTTGGCAAACAACATTATTTCAAATTTGAATATGTTCAGAGGACATGCAAAATCTAAAAGCAATCATCTAAAATCTATATCTCCTAAACTATTGGCACTTGTTTATTCCACTGACTACATCTTATAAGTAGGCTTAGAAAATCCAAGTGTTATAAAACACAACCAGTTTGTCCAACAAGGCAACAGTTTGACTATATCCAAATGAACCATAATGAATCCATAGCATTTTTTGCAAAAGCCGAAGGTTAAAACACAACTCAGCTGTGACTATTATAGTACTATCTTACAGCTAAACATATTTTCCAAGCATCATGTTGCCAGGGCCTAGTACATAGAGTATAACCATAAGAACAACAAGGATTTGGTTCAGATTCGAGAAGAGTGTGGGATAGTTCTGATCTTGGCCAATTATTTAACAACTTAGATGCAAGTAAATTCCCGTGTCTTAATACTGAAAGGTGAAGAATTAGCATCACATGGCCAAGATCACGGTTTTAAACTTTTAATAAATATATACTGGAACCTTAATATTTGCTTGTGATACACTCCTTTTTCTCTAATCACAAAGCTGCAGCTGCCATATTCCAGTAATTTAAATGCAACCTTTATAATAAAACGTATGAGAACAAAAAGGAAAATGGCTATGACACATTGAACCAGCATATATACCATTTTCAAATAAGTAGTTTCAGAACAAATAAGTATATGTACCTTATTCCTCCTTTCCCACATATCTTGTCTTTCTCTCGAGACAATTCAATTCATCTTGTTCGGCAATCAACACTCTGGGAGTCAGACTTCCGATTAATTTCTTGGACGCAGTTTCAGTGAAGCGTCCTGCAACTTCTGCTCCTGCAAGCATTACCTGATCATTCTCCTCTTAATGCAAACGTGTCCAATAACTATAATTGCAAATATTTTTAAGAACACAAAGGTAGTTTAAGCCTGCAGCTTGAAACATATTTAATTTCTGGCCAGCATCGAGATAGCTTTATTGGGCTTACATTTAATTAAGTACAGGATTAATACAAATTGCAAGGCACAGCTGAAATGGTAAGTCTCAGAAGAGAAATATACCAACTCTCGAATCTGACAACCACCAAATCTGACAACCACCTCTGGAGTCGAAGCCAATGCATTATTTTCCTCAATCTGTCAAAGAAACAACACAAATAAATTGCTCATCACTTGGAAGGGCAGCAAGAGGAGGGAACGATGCAACCTCTGTGTGGCAGGGGAGGGGGCAGCAATAATGGGCAGAACAACTTATCCCAAAGCTGAGATCCAAGGTGCTGCCCCTATTAGATCCCGCGACCAGCAAACAGGAAGATGGGAAAGAGCGATGCCGGGGAGTGGACCACCAGAACAAGGCGGGTCTTGGACAGCGGCACCGTCGAGGTTCCCTCGCAGGTGGGGTCAGAGGAGATGATGGCGGCAGGTTACATCAGGGCGGGATTGGAGGCGACGATGCCATGGACTCGGTGATTGAGACGACGGCGACGACGGCCACGGTCGACCAGGGCGTCCATCCTCAATGATGGCGGCGGCAGCAACCACGGGGAGGCACCGCGCGGAGGGGGAGGAAGAGGCGTAGGGTTTGGAGGTTGGGGCAGGCGGCGTTGTTCATTGGAGGGCCAAAATCAATCGCGTGGCCCACACATGAGAGCTTCAGATATGCAAGAAAATAACAGTGAAAATATAATCTGAAACAAAGTTATACTATAAGACTGAGTGAAAATATAATATAAAAAGATCATCTGAAATGGTACAAATAGCTACATATAGCATCTAAATTACAACGGTACAGATAGTATCAGTTCAGATAGCTACATATAGATGTTTAGAATAGTTGTAATGGCTAAAACACATGCATCTAACAGAACACAAAAATTAGTTAGCAGTTTATTCATTATCTGAAACAAGCACATGCATTTATCAGAATTGCAATACAGCGTACATGTGATGTTCTGAATCTAAACCAAAGAACGAATCGATCTTTTGCCCCCATCTATCAGTTATTAACAGGCAGCCATCCACACAAGCTTATATACTGATAAGGAGATGAAGCGAGACCGAATTGGTACAAGGTGCGCAAAATAACTTTGATTTGGTCGGCTTTGTTCAGAGCAATGCGGTCGAATGTACACAGGCCAGATTCATGGTAAAAGATGGCAAGAAATCGAGCAGCAGCAGCCGCCCACATCCTCTCAAGAACATGGCAACGAAGGCAAAATAGGAAGGGGGCAGGGGTGTCACCTGACTACCTGAGTGCGACGACAGGCGGTAGGGGCTTCTGGACGGGGAGAGAAGAATCGTTGCGCCCCATGGCGCGGCGATTTCTTGGAGGTGGGCACCGATGGAACGGATCTCCCTCTTGGCCTGCTAACGGGGCTTAACCCGCCCCTAACCACAGTTATGACACCATGGTGGGTTTGTCAACCCGCCTCGCCCCGCAAATGTACCGACCTGCCCCGCCCTGCCCCATCTGTGCGGATTCGACAATTTCAGATTTCACATTCTTTAGGTGGACGAAAGCCGCGTTGAATCGCGGATGAGCACTTGCTTGGTCTGATCGCTGTAGAAAATCACACTAGTAGTTCAGTCGTTGCCCGTGCCAAAACAGAACAGAGATGAAAAATTCATCCCCAAATTTCATCCCCAAATCGTGATGTCGAATCAAGCAACCGAGTTACCTGAGGTAGTAGTGGAAATTGAACTCGTCAAAGGTGTCGCCGCTCTCGTGGCCGTCCAGGACCAGTCGCCCAGGACCAGTCGCCGCAGCTCCGCCTCCACCTCCGTGGCGCCGGCTCCCGCGCCACCGCCACCGCCGCTCCCCTCCCCGTGCGCTGAAGAAGGGCCAGCACTCCCAGGCAGGTCAGGCTACTGCGGTGGCCGAAGCAGTGGTGAATGGATGAAGGCCGACGGCTCCTCAACACCTCCCCTACAGATCTACCTAGAAGAAGAAGAAGGGGGCAAGTTGATGAGAAGAAGGAGAGGGGTAGTACGGAGGGGATGGAAGATGGGAGGTGGAAGAGGATACCTGGATCCGCCATCGTTGTTGCAGGAGAGTTGCGAGGGCAGCGGTAGACGACGTCGGCGCCGGCTCCGTCGCCTTTCCTTTGGGGGAATCGCGTGCAGTGGCGGCTCGACGCACTCACGCACGGCACCCCTGTCGTGGGAGGTCAATAATGACCGGTTCCACCCGCCCCGACCCGCATCATAGTATCCCCGACCCGCCCCGCAAGGCTGTAGTACTCATTCCCACCCATCCTAGAGAACCTCCGCGCGTGAACCCGCCCCGAAATCCCCGTTCCAACCCGCTCCACTAGCAGGCCTATCTCCCTCCCAGTGCTAGAGATGAGTGCCGCTGAGACCTCCCACCCATGTTTATCTGCTCGAGAATCGTGGAACTGGCACTGCCGCCCTGGATCTTGGAGACGAGCGCCGCCACCGCGTGCTCACCCCCGCATGCAGCAGGGTCGCAAGAGCAACCCTAGGCAGTCCGGAGTTCGGCCCTTTCTTCACATTCCATGGGCTGGCCCTTTCACGCGTGGGGGCGCATCAGAGGGCCAAAATCACAATCCACGTGTGGGGGCGCATCGGAGGACCAATATCAATCGCGTGGGGGCGCGGGTGCCGCAACACGGATGACGCGAGGCGTAGGAGGCGTGACGACGTACCGGATTTTTTCGCCCCTTCATTCCTTTTAGTTGTATATAAATATATATGTATGTAGATGTAGAGATAGAGATAAGTAGAGATAATGTATATTGTAAGAAAAATAAAAATATTAGTATGTATTTTAAATTCTAAATCAAATTTGAAATTGAGATTGAAAGTGTTTTAAAAAAACACACCTATAATTTGTACAGTAAATGATTTTAGATAAAAAAATATACGTGAATATTCAGGTTTACCTAACACTACAAGAAATCCTGTGATCTATGACGAAATCGTCATGACAAAATCAGAAATCGTCACGGATCAGCGAATAGTCCATTCAGGCTCAAACTGGACCCGATTTCTGTGATGAAAATTTGGTGTCTGTCGTAGATTGAAAAATGAACCCGATTTCTGTGACGAAAATTTGGTGTCCGTCATAGATTGTAAAATGAAAACATCATGGAGTTGAAGCTGATAAAATAAATGTGTCACTTACTTGAAGTAACTAAGATATGTTATTTTTTTTAATTTTCTCATAAAACATGAGTGGGTAGGGAAAACAAAAAAAAGAGTGGTATTGAAAAAAAATAGAGTGGTGTATTAGAAAAATAGAGAAGGAAAAAATAGAGTGATGTATTGGAAAAAAATAGAGAAGGGGAAAAATAAAGTGATATTTTGAAAAATAGCGAAATCAGAAAAAAAAATTGAAGAGACCAAGGTTTGAACCTTGCATCTCTTGGCCCAACTAGAGCTACCCTTAGCAGTATGCTACACAAGATTTTGTTTATTTTATTTGCATTCACCACGTCACCTGGGACGCGCCCCGGGCGCCCGCCATGTCACCTGGGACTCCCACCAAGTCACGTGGGCCCCCGGGCGCCGAAGCCCCACATCACCCGCCGTCGAAATAATCTCGAAAAAAATTGTAGCCACGGGGGCTCGATCCCTATACCTCAAGCTTCAAATTTTGCAGCCAAACCACTACACTACCCATATGTAGCAGTTTGGTTGTGGATCATTTTGTATTTATACCTTTTATTCAACAACTCACTGAAAATTGAAAAAAAAGGCGTCACGGCTGGGACTCGAACCCAGGGGACGGGGATAAGAAACGCAAGTCCTACCACTGCCTCACCCACCCATCCGCCGCCGTCTCCCGCCCTCAGACCGCCCACTCCTCCCTCTCTCCCTCTTCACCTTGGCCGCTGGCCCCGGTCCCCGCGCTGCCGGCCTCCTCCTCCTCCTGCTCGGTGTCCATGGCAGTGGCGTGGACCGGCGGTGGTGCTCAGATCCGGGCGTGGACCAGCGGCTCCAGTCGCTCCTCTGTGACCCGTTTGTTTTTCTTTTTTTTGTGCTTTTTCGGGGGAATTTTTTCTTGATTTTCGTTCGCCCGATTTGATTGCGAGTCGAGGAGATTTCTTTGGAGCAATTGTTGCTAGTGCATCCATGACCCTCCCATAGCAATTCTTCAAGAAATCCGCACTCAACACTCTCTGATTTGGAGTTTCTTCACTGGGTAGTGGTTCGAATCCCTTGTATATTCGATTTGGTTTGATCGAATTTCTTGCATTTCCGAGTGGAGCTCGAGCTTCTGCGTTGCTGCCTATTCTTGCGTGGTCAGCTTGGTTTGTCAAGAAGCTTCCTGTGTCCTGAGTTTTCCCTATCTGCATCTTTCCCTGTCTGCTGCAGCTCGTGATTCAGTTCTTGGCCTCGATTTCAGATCGAGCTTGGCTTTTGTGCAATAGTAATGCTTGTTCTCTGATCTGTCCATCTCTGCTCCCTTTTCTGTTGGACGGGTAGGCAGTTCTTGGCCTTCTGCAATTTTGATTTAAACAAATCTAGTGACCAACAGTTCTTGTTTTCGACTTTGTTCCACATTTTGGCCTTTTGATTTAAGTGCAACAACAGCTGTTTGTTTTGCTCTGTACTGCAGGTTTCGTCAGCAGCATCAAGCACTAGCGTTTGCAGTTTATTTGTGCAGCTTGATTCAGGTGAGCAGGTTGAACTGCAGCAGGTGAACATCGACAGAAAATATTTGGCTGAGTAATCATTGCTAGCAGTTTAATTGTTCAGGTCACTAGCTAGCAGTAGCTTTGCCTCTGATGTCTGATCCATGGTTAGGTTCTCTGGGCCATAATAGAGTCGTGGTAGGTAGCTGGCAGTTGGCCCTGGCCACTAGTTGGCTCACGATTCTTGGTTCTTTCTCTATTATGTGTTCAGATCCAGCCAAGGCTGTTGCTTCTTTCTGTTTCCCCTCAGATTGGTTTGTCTGGTATTTGCCTTGTAGGCTCTCACAAACGAAGTCTTGCTGCCTCCTGGATCCACATGGTTGAATCCTTGCTGCCTCCTGGATACAGAGGTTACGGTGAGTTCCTGTAATCCTTTCCTCTCAGAAATGTTCATGTTCTTACTTCCAATGCCTGCAAATTTTTGGATATCGGTATATGCTGCAGCATGTATGAATATTAAATAGGTTAACCTTGGTAGGAAAACAAAATTTTAATGCTCAACCTTTTCTCAAGCCTTCAGAGCTCAATCCACAGGATTGTTTGATATGCTTATTTATTGTGTAGTGATTGTTAAGGTCTGATTGTATGACTAGTCATGAACAAATTCCTGTGGCCGACAAAGTTCAGGTAACTGCTTTGTACATTCACACTAAGATACCATTAATGACAACCAATTTTATCACCCTGCGTCCAGCCAACAAAAGCAGACATAATACCATGAGGAACTGAAAAGTAGCATGCAGATTCGTTTTGATTCAATTATTGCTGCCTATCGGCATAAGATTAAGCAATGATATCTATATGACACATGTTGGCCACCGGGGATTGTATAGTAAGCTTATGGTTCCTGTACAGTTCAGAAAAAAAAGGCTGCAGCTCCAGAATGGGTTTGTCACCTATATGTTTAGCTGACACTAAACTCTATTTGTCTGCCTAATCATGAATTATGTAATAGTGCATGCTTGGAACTTAGGAACATTTTGGAATGGCAAACTAATGACATTTTCCCTCAAGAAAAAAAACTAAAGCCATTTTGATTCAATTAATCCATGTGTTATTCCTGCAGTATTGCATACCTCTGGATCATTCAAATGTTTGATTTCTCAAGTCCATCATTACCTCATTCAATTGTAGTTGTATTATGGAGTAGTAGGCATTCTAAATACAAACTATACAACCAATTAATCACTTTCTTTGTTTGCCATTTGATTTTTGCCGCTATAAAGAAGGGAATGGATAATAGGATGTCTCTCATTCACAGGTTGGATAATAGAATGATTGCTTGTGTTGTGATTTTTTTGCTATACTGCTGATGCCATGTAATGTTTATTACTGCTAGACTGCTACTATGACAACTAGATTGTGTTAGTTCCAAAACATTATGTAGTTAGCTATTAAATTTTCATTGCAGCTCCAGTCCACGTCATCAATGCCATGTCAATTGCCATGTGGCTGCCACGTCATCAATTGCCACGTTCTCATCCACGTAAGCAGCCAACTCATCTCTACAAGTGACGTGGCAAGTTAATCCATGACGATCAATTTCGTCACAAATTTTGGGCTTCGGGCCGGGTTCAATGGGCTTTAGACAGATCTATGACGACTTGAGAACGTCATGGATTGCGTTAATCTATGACGAAAATGTAAGTTCGTCACGGCGTTTAATCTATGACGCTCAATCCATGACGATCTGAAATTTCGTCATAGATGTTGTTTCATTACGAAATTTTGATGATCCATGACAAAAATCGACTGTCATGGACCGCAGGATTTTTTTAGTGTAAGTGAGATGTTCCTAGTTGTGAAACATGTATAGTATCACTTTGTCGAAATCGTTTGAAACTTTTATGAGATGGTTATGAAGCCAAAATATGTTGTTTTGTGGATCTATGGAATTTTCTGATCAATTTTTGCTATTAGTGTAATTATTTATTAAATTACTAAGGAATAAATGTGAAAATATCATAAAGTGGCTAGAAAAATCTAAAAAAGTTACGCAGTCACATGATTTTGGTGTATGAGCGTAACATAAAAACTTCAAGTGATTTCTATAAAGTGTTGTTGAATATCCCTCACAAAATCATGTATGGCTCACATAGTCCTATGTAGCTAAGTGAGGTATGTTCCTAGTTGTGAAAAAAGCATAGTATCACTTTGTCAAAATCGTTTGAAACTTTTATGAGATGGTTATGGAGCCAAAGTATGTTGTTATGTAAATCTATGTAATTTTCTGATCAAGTTTTGGTATTACTATAATTATTTATTAAATTACTAAGGAATAAATGTGAAAATATCATAAAGTGGCTAGAAAAATCTAAAAAGTTACGTAGCCACATGATTTTGGTGTATGAGGGTCACATAAAAAATTCAAATGACTTTGATAAAGAGTTGTTGAATAGCTCTCACAAAAGCATATATGGCTCACATAGTCCTATGTAGCTAAGTGAGATATGTTCCTAGTTGTGAAAGATGTATAGTATCACTTTGTCAAAATCGTTTGAAACTTTTATGAGATGGTTATGGAGCTAAAATATGTTGTTGTGTGAATCTATGCAATTTTCTAATCAAGTTTTGCTATTACTGTAATTATTTATTAAATTACTAAGCAATAAATGTGAAAATATCATAAATAGCTAGAAAAATTTAAGAAGTTACGTAGTCACGTGATTTTAGTGTATGAGCGTCACATAAAAAATTCAAGTGATTTCGATAAAGAGTTGCTGAATATCCCTCACAAAGACATATATAGCTCACATGGTCCTATGTAGCTAAGTGAGATATGTTCCTAGTTGTGAAAGATGTATAGTATCACTTTGTCGAAATCATTTGAAACTTTTATGGGATGGTTATGGAGCCAAAATGTGTTCTATAGCCACATATTTTTTCAAATTTGTTTTAAAAGATTTATTGCAGTTCAATTAATAAAAAGAAATAAAACACCCTAATACAATATAAACTAATGTCTATCCTAGTGGTTTGCACACGTCACTTTTGTTCCAAAGGTCTCAGGTTCGATCCCCAAGCAGGCATTTTTTTGCCAACTAAATTCTTGGCATTGTGTCTGTTGCAACCATTTTAGGCCTATTGTAACACTTTTTCAGTGTTGCATTAGACAGAAAACAAAAATTTTACATCTCAATCATATGGTTTTAAGAATTTTGTGAACAATGGTATTACCATTTTGTGAGATAAACAAATGACCAAAATAAGAGTTGTCCAATAAATCTTAATGAACTTCATGAGTGGATTGTGGGGGCTCGGCCAGCCACGGCCTTGGTGCAGCCAGGGCGCGGCCAGCCACGACCTTGGTGCAGCCGGGCGCGGCCAGCCACAGCCTTGGTGCAGCCAGGGTGTGGCCGGTCGCGGCCAGGGCGCAGCCGGCCGGGGCCGTGGCGCGACTGGTTGCGGCCGGCTGGGGATCCCCGCTGCGTGGCGTGGGAGGCTGCGGCCGGCCGGGGCCGTGGCTTAGGAGGGTAGAGGGCGGCTGCGGCTGGCCGGGGTCGTGGCGTAGCCGGCCGTGGCTCGACCGCGTCGTGGCACGACCGGCCGGGGCTCGGCCGAGCACGACTGTAGTTGGCTGGTGGCAAAACCAAGTACAAAAATGTTGAATGCAATGGAAAACATAAAATGTTACGTAGTGTAGTGGTAAGAGTGCTTTAGTTGAAGTAGGAGGTGCATAGTTCAAACTGTAATCCACACAATTTTTATTTTTTTTGATTTTTTCTTACCTACGCATACATATTTAATTACTATTTTTTGAGGAGGGACCCGTTGGTAGGATCGCATCACCATGTCCTCAAGGTGGGACCGCATCGACACATCCTCAAGGTCGGACCGGGTGACATGGCATTCACGGCCGGTGACAATTTAAAATTGTTTGGTTTCCTGGCATTGTGTCTATTGCAGCCATTGCAGCCATTTTAGGCCTATTGCAATAGTTTTTCGGTGTTGCATTAGACAGAAAACAAAAATAATTTGAAACCATTTAGGGTTTCAAAAATTGATTTTTCTTTGTAAATTTTTGAAATTCAAATTTGAATTGTTCAAAATGTGTCAAATGCAAAAATTATCATAATACAAAGTGTAGATCTTGATGAGTTCTATAACTTTTATGTTTATGACTTTTCCATCTAAAATCATTTACTGCTTTAAATGTTGTTAAAGTGGGACTGCAGTGCCACGTGGTCGAGGTGGGACCAGTTGGTGGGACCGTACCGAGTGTAACTAACTAATAGAATCCTCTAAAGTAACTTTTCTATTTTAATATCTATAAGGTTACTATAAGCTGACCACATAGAAACATGAAAAAGGCTTGAACGATGCTAGCTAACACTAACATTATAATGGTTTAGTGGTAAGTCATATACTAGTGTAGTATTGAGGTCCTTGGTACAATTCCATATCATGGCGCTTTTTTTTCTATTTTCTCTAATGACAAATTGTTTCCCCACCAATTCAAATTTCTTTCTCAAAATTAATAATTAGAATAAAATCTAAATTCAAAATTAGCCAAGTTCTATTTCTACTATGAATTGTATTTTTTTCATAATATATCATATACAAGGCCCAATCCAAATCAGCCTCGGCTACTAGTTCTCGTTGCAATAAGCATGTAACAGTTGCAACTCCCAAAAAGCGTTGCAATTGAGAACCACTTTTGCTTCGCCCTCTAGAGTCCTCGTTGCAATAAGTTGTAGCAGTTGCAAACCCAAAACAGCATTGCGATTGCGAACCACTTTTGCTTCGCCTATCAAATTTCTCGTTGCATTAAGCATCTAGCATTTGCAACGCTTGTGAAATTTTATGCAACACAAAACAAACGTAGCAATAGGCACAACCAAATGCAACTAACGCAAACGTGGTTGTAGTACTGCCACATAATTGCAACCAAAATCAATGCTACTACAACCATTTTTCACTATTGCAGTATCGTCCACCAAATGCAACAGAGCTTCGCAACGACTTGAAAACTGTTGTATTAAAGGCATGTATCGCTATCCTTTTTTAAAATGGTTGCAATACAACCATCTCTAGCAACCAAATTTTCGGCGTTGCAATAAAGAGGCGTTGAATTTGATACAAAACCTTGTAGTGTTTGCCATGTTAACCCTGATTCCCAAGGTTAGTGACGCCAAGAACATGAAGAATTTCAGACCTATCAGTCTAGCTAACTGTAGTTTCAAGATTTTCTCTAAAGTCTTGGCTATAAGACTTGGGAAAATTGCTGATAGGATAATTTAAAACAACCAGAGTGCCTTCATTAGGGTCAGATATATCTTAGAAAGTGTGGTTATAGCACATGAGATTATGCATAGTGTTAATAGAGACAAAACCCAGGGGGTCATTTTGAAGCTAGATTATGAGAAAGCCTATGACAGGGTGAACCTAGAATTCCTCCTAGAAATCCTTAAATCTAGAAACTTTAGTCCTGTTTGGGTAGGCTGGATTAAAAAGATTATTTCAGTAGGGTCTGTGGGTGTAACCCTCAATGGTGAAGAGAGTGCTTATTTTAAGACAGAAAAAGGGCTGAGGCAAGGAGATCCAATCTCCCCTATGATGTTCAACCTGGTAGGAGATGTGTTTACTAGAATGTTACTCAAAGCAGCAAATCAGGGGTTAGTGAAGGGCTGCTAACTGAATTTAGTGAAACAGGGGTGATTTCTCTGCAATATGCAGATGACACCATCATCTTTTCTAGTGTGGAGGTGAATCACCTGAAAAACCGTAAGTGTTGCCTGATCTAGTTTGAATGCCTGTCAAGGATGAGAATTAACTACCACAAAAGTGAGATCTTTGGGAAATAATATCTCCCCTGATGAATGCAATAGCATAGCTAGAGTCTTCACCTGCCCTGTAGGTAACTTCCCTATCAAATACTTGGGGGTTCCTCTACACTTTGACAAGCTGAGAAGAGAGGACATCCAGCCACTAGTGGATAAGATTATTGGGAGGATTGCAAGCTGGAAAGGGAAACTCCTCTCTCAGGCAGCTAAACTTACTTTGATAAGAACCTGTCTTGCTAGCATCCCGGTTTATCTGCTTTCCTTTATTAAGTTCCCTAAATGGGCTATAAAAATTCTAAACACCCACATGGCTAATTGTCTTTTTGGGATGATAGTGATGGCAATCACAAGTATCACCTAGTTAACTGGGACTCAGTGAGTATGTGCAAAGAGTATGGGGGGTTGGGTGTGCCTAACCTTAGAGATCTAAATATCTGTCTCTTAGGATCTTGGATTAGGAGGTACCAGGTTGATGAAGGAAAACTGTGGAAACAGGTTATAGATTACAAGTATAAAACAGATAACCCCAATATCTTCTACACTAATGATGCTAGGGCTTCTCAATTTTTAAGGCTTCATGTGGGCAGCTCTAGCTATAAGTGGAAAGTTGGGTTATAAGTGGAAAGTTGGGAATGGGAGAAGAATTAAGTTTTGGGAGGATAACTGGATAGGGTCATCTAGCCTAGCTATCCAGTTTTGGGAACTTTATGTTATAGTCAATGATAAAACAGGCACAATAAAGGAGCTCTGGGATGGTGTGAACCTGAAGTGTACCCTTAGAAGGAGAGTATGAGATATATTAGAAAGGATGTGGATGGAGGTGGTGCAGCTAGCATCCACCATTTAATTTTCTGATAACGAGGACAATATGATTTGGCAATTCTCCTCCAAAGGGGTTTATTCCTCACAATCTTTATACAAGGTTATCAATAATAGAGGAGTCCTACCGTGTATGTTTCAGCAGTTTGGAGTCTGAAAATACCTCCCGGAGTGCATTTCTTCTTGTGGTTGTTGTCAAAAAACAAAAATTTAACTAGGGATAACCTCCAGAAAAGAAGAGAGGTAGCTGACAAAACATGTTTGTTTTGTGGAGATTAGAATATGGTAATCATCTTTTCTTTAATTGTGTGGTAGCCGTCAAAATGTGGGGCATGATTTCGCAATGTGTAAATCTGGAAGTTGGGAGTAGCTTTGATAATGTTGGTACTTATTGGCTTAGCAATAAAAGATTTATGTTGATTAACATGGTTACTTCAGCGGCCTTATGGGCTTTATGGAAATTTCGTAACGAGATGATTTTTCAGAATGTACAGTGGAGAAATATGGGTGAGCTTTTGGTGAAAACTGCAGGGCTCTTACAGAATTGGATAATTCTGTGCCCTGTGGACAAGCAGGAGAAGATGAGGAGGTATATAGCAGAGTTAAGGCAGCTTGCAAGCAGGCCAGAGAGGCTGTCATAAGATCTTCAAAATAGGATGGGAAGCTGTTGGAGTTCCTCACCAACAATGCAACAAATTGGGAACTGGAGACAATCCCCCCGGAGCTGTCGCAATGGATATCACGAGACAAGGACTGGGAGGAGGCGCAGAAATCTGGCAAATGGATTGACCTCAAGGTGCTGATGTACCCAGCGAGTGTTTGAGCGAGTGTTTGAGTTACTGTGGTCTGTAATCTGCTGTTCCTTTTGAGTTTTTCCGCTTTGGTTCGCTTTTGAGCTATGATGTAGTAGGTCTGATCCACGAGTGTGTGGTGAAAAGTTGTGTTTGTAGCCATGGTTCGGCAATGGTGGAGCTGTAAACTGTTAAACGGTCTTGCTGGTTTTAAGTAAGACGGGGGCTTTGGCCCTTAAACTCTAGAAATCGGGGGGAGAGGCGTGATTGACAGGGGCGGGTCTGCCGCGGGTACGGCTATGGGTAAACAAAGCGCGTGGTGAATAAAAGATAGCTGATTCTAGCGGAAACATTTTAGAAATGCGAAAATTTTGGTCATCCAGCCTTTCTTCTACCTCTTTTTCGGTGGGCCTCGCTTGACAAGCGGGTCCTCTGTGAGAGATGTGTATGTTTCCCTTTTGGATGAGAATTGTTTTCAATTCTTTCTGCTTTTATAGTATAGATATATATAGATACTAGACTACTGTTCATGTATTTTGAAATTTGCTCTAACGTGTAAATAATTTGGCTCAGGGGTAATATGGTCATTTCATGCTGCTGTTAGCCTCCATTATGCTCCAAACCATTTTTTTAGAATTCATTATGCTTCAAACCGTTAGAAATGATACATAGGTCAAGAAAATTTTCTTCAAAGGTGCTTCAAGGAAATGTTCGGTTTCCGATGGGTTGTAGGTCAAGTGAAAAATTTCCAATGGCTCATAGGTAAAAACCAGGCGTGGTGGGAGGAGACATTGCTCGGTGAGAAAAATATACTGATTTTAGAATTTTATGGATCTTCCACCTTATCATCTTCTCAATTAGACTTAATTAGATGACAGGTGGATCCGGTGTGAGGGGTACGGTAGCCTCATTTCGGGTGGGAAACATTTTCAATTGTTTTCGGTCTTTATGCAAGGAGGTCGCGCGGCGGCGTGTGGAGGTGTCGCTGGCCAACGCCCGGCGGGGAGGTAGCACGGCGACGCGTGGGGGAGCCGACACAGAGTGCGGGTGGGGGCGTGAGGTGCGAGTAGGTGGGCCCAACGCGGGTATGGGACGAGCAGGTAAGGCCACATATAGGTGAAAAAAGTTAAAATTTGGGCAGAAATACTCTCCAAATTATGATATATATATGGGTCTACACTGTCCACTCTCCAATTAATTGACAGGTGGGTCCAACGTGTGGGGTACGGTGGATCCGATTAGGATTTGGGTAGAAACACTATCCAAAATGCGATATCTATAGGTCTACACTCTATCTACTCTCTCAATTAATTAATTGACAGGTGGATCCAGCGTGAGGGTTACATTGAAGGTGATATGAATGAGAAATATCTTTAATTGTTTTTCATCTTTATAGTGTACATATACATATACATATATATATATATATATGAGATAAGTGTAGCCAGCGGCGGATCCAGCGGTGGGTCAGGAGGGCTGGAGCCCTCCTACCACCCTGGATCCCATGGTATTCCATTCAAGTTTTCCAGAAAAATTTCGAGGAGAAAGAGGAAGAAGAAGGAGGAAGGAAGAATAATCTTACCTTTTACCACTTTCATGTTTCATCCCTAGATGAGCGAGCCCATGACGAAAATATCTGCGTAGCCGGGTGCCCTACCTGTTTCCTGCCGGCTCAAGCGTACAACTCGCCACCGCCGCCGCTCGCCCATCCTGCCCCTCCGCCCCTCCCTTCCGTGGCGGCAAGCAGCTCCTACTACCTGCCGGTAGGGAAATCAAGAAATGCCTCCCCCTTCTATTAATTCCATATCACCATCCCCGTTTGATTAATCTGCTCTTTCTGATAGTTCATCTCGATTCGGGAATCTGGAGAAATGAGTAAGCTCGCCAACATGTTTGCGGTCCTTAATCTGGACGCCGAGGATGACCGGGAGGAAGTGGAGAAGCCAACATCCAGCAAACCTGAAGCTCATGCTGCTCTCAGGAAGCCTGGTAAGAGCACCCTTCCCCCCATGTCCCAGCCAGAGGCTGATAGCTTCGGGGACCTTGCTGCTCTTCATCATGTTTCGCAATTTGTGAATGAAGTAGTCCATAATGTTACAGAATCCTGATCCTGATTGCTTTCACTACATCTGTTTAGATTCACCATTATTTCTTGAGTGATTAGTGTTTTTCCTTAAGGCACCAACCCCTTCTGGTAGTGATAGGCTAAGCCTTGAGGAGAAATATAATCTGCTTATGAAGTTTGTTGTTGAAGTTTAATGTAACCAAACCAGTCAAACTAACATCGTCAGGTCAGGTTTCAGTTTGAGGAGAATTAACCGTAGTTATATCGTCACAACTAGTAGTCTCCATCCTGATATGTTGGATCATTAATGGAATCATGAAAGTCCAAGTGAATCTGTCCTTCAGTTTCTAAATAATTGAACAATGAAATACTCTAAGTACACTTCTGCTGTGTTCCAATTGAAGTCAGAACTAAAATTTTATTTACTTCCTTCTTTTATAAATGGATTTGCTTTAGTGTTCACTTGAACAGATTCAATAATCAATTCCATTCAGAGAAAAGCAGCCAGAACAAAGGAATGATTGTAAATTATGATGGGGAAGACCTTGTTCCATCATCAAGTGATTACAGGATGCCATTGGTGTGGATAGACTTGGAAATGACTGGTGAGTTTTTCATCCCTGGAGGCTGGAGCTTTTTGTAGCCGCTTGCGTGCGGTCTTGTCGCTACTCCCCAAATTCCTGTGAAATGCTACAACACAGATGTTCATTTTGTCTCTAATTCTGTACTCCCTCCGTTCTTTAATATATGACGTTTAAGACAAGCAAATTAGTTCATTTTTGAACTAACTAGCTTGTCCTAAACGGCATATATTCAAGGACGGAGGTAGTATAAGAGGAGCAATCATTCACCACAGTTGAAATTGTTTGATCCTTGTCAGAGAAGATAATCCTTATTTGCGATGCTTGCAGTACACCCCATGATTTTACTTGAATTTAACCGCAAATGTACAAGATCAGAGAATGCTAATGGCATATGTGCAATGTGCTTGCCTCTTAACAGTGTCAATTAAATATTAATCTACTTCACTTCATTTGTGAGTAACTGAGAGTGAAGCTGAGCATGTCACATCCGCATATGCTACCGATTCTAAAAAAAAAAAAAGAAATGACACTTTAGCTGCTGCACTTCTACAAAATAGTTGGTAGAGTCATATTGTTAAAATGTATGATATCTAATCTACCTAAACAATCCTCCCTCTGATTCCAAATGTAAGTTCTTTAGGACATTGGCACAGTCAATAATATGAAACTTTGACTTACAATTTTTTGGGTTAAAATATGCTATTTTAAAAAGAGAAAGTTAGATACAATGGAAGTATCTAGTTCTACGAACACCACGTGTTGTCAATGTGTGCAACTTTTTCTATATTAGGGTTCAACTTAAAGAACTTTGACTGACTGGAATCCTAAAGGACCAACATCTGGAATCGAAGGGAGTATACCAATTACTGATTCCTTAGTATGGTCGTATAATTAGCAAAAGAAAACAATTTTTTCTATGTTCCCACGTGGATTTTGGCTTGTGGGAACTCATTCATTGTTGCTGCTGCTGCTGTTCTCTTTATGGATTTATAGATACGTCAAAACCATACTTATGCTGCTTAGTAAGCTTGGATTTACACCATGTTAAAATAATGACTGATGGGCCACAACACTGGTTTTTGATTGTTTAGGTTTGGACATCACTAAAGACCGCATACTGGAGATTGCTTGCATTATAACAAATGGTAAACTTACCAAGCGAATAGAGGTTGCTATTGAAACAAAGTATTTCAGTTGGTTTGGATGTTATTATTTTTTTTGTGGCACTCAGAAACATCTTTTTGGCTGTATGTAGTTCTTGTTTTTAAGTTTTGGGGGTGAGCACCTTAGGGTATGATGTCTAATCTGTCTTTAATGCTGATTGGTTGAAGGAGCACCACCTGTCATCCTTAAACAGCTTATACGAAACTAAGCTCATGGCTATTGAACTAGGTCAAACCAGTTAAATTATATTTCCAGGAGGTCCATCAGGGCTCTGTGATAAAGTAATATTTTTCTTACAAAAAGTATTTGATTTGGAGTTCGTGAAAAGGAAAAAAAAGACAAATTAGATTATGATGGAATACTATTTAATTTAAGCTGTGTGTTTATTTGAGGCTATGAATATAGTGTTGCTTCATCATTTACTTGTAGCCAACCATGGTTATCTTCTGTTGGCATCTCGTCTCCAGCTAATTTTACTTTTTTTATAGGGTCCAGACTTGGTTATAAGACAGAGTAAGGAATGCTTAGATGGAATGAATGAATGGTGTCAAGTCCATCATGTGGCTAGTGGTAAATATCTTTCATTCTGAAAGTGCCATGTATATCTGTTCTAAAAATCCTTCATGTGACAAGTGGAATGCTTAAATATGTTGATGTTTCCAATTTAGGACTGGCGGAACAAGTACTGAAGAGTGAGATTTCTGAGCATGATGCGGAGAAACAAGTATATTACTCTTCTCTTTTTGTTAGCTCTATAGTCTGAATTCTCTGAAGGTCTCTATTATTAAATTAGCTTAAACATTAAAGTGTATTTTGTTGTTTTTATTTTTAACCAATGTGGTCTCTTCAAATTTTTATTGTTTGCTTGGATTGCATGTTATATTGAGTTCTATTTTTATGTGCCAAAACCTATCCTGGTGCTTGTGCATTCCTGTGCATATATGCCTGTGCAGGAACACTTTTGTGATGCTAATGGTTGTTCTACATTAGTATTATGAATTTGTGATTATTGAAGGTCCTTTTGCTATTCTTTTTTTATGACCACCAAATATTGTGTTCCTGAGAAGTATCCTTTACGTGTTCTGATTTCTTTGGTGTTCAACTATCTAATGGACATTGCCTAACATGGTTTCTTGTGTTAACTATTTTCAGGTGTTAGAATTTATTAGGAAGTATATAGGTTCTGCTACCCCATTGATAGCTGGGAATTCCGTCTATATGGATCTACTATTTTTGAAGGTTAGTAAGAGAACATATTTGGTTATATTTCTGCTGAATTTTAAATGACCTTATATGATTTGATTTGAGGCATACTGCAATTCACTGGCACATGTAAGCTGGGATTTTACTCCGCATGTAGCAGCCTATGTTAACTGTTATGGTAATATCTGGATGGAGACAATATAGTGCTTCCCATTTTGATGTTGTTTTATCAGGAAAGAATGAGGAAATGAAAATCATGTAAGATAAAACTGGGAAAAATAAATAAAATAAACATATGCTGAACATATGAGTTGTCCTAACGGCTAACGCTGTCTTGGTTTTCCGTTGCTTACATATTCATACATCATAAGTGTAATGGATCTCATTCACCCTGACTGCCTGAGTATTAATAGCACTGTTCACTTAGTCATTCTTTTGAAGATATTTAATTGTCTCCATTTGATATACACAAAATCCTGTTGGTCTATTCAATTCAATGTCTCTTTGTCAATGAGAATATCAGAGAAATGTCCAGGTGCATAATAATATCTATGAACCGAGAAAAGTCAAAACGACCTACAATTTGGAAAGGAGGGAGTATTAAATAGAAGGTGATTCAATTGAGAATATTTTGTACAAAAAATAACATTTGACCGACAGGTGATCCTGTCCTGATAGTGAAATTGATTATTTTATTTATCTGAGAAGGAATCCTGAAATATCTGGCACACTGTCTATCCTGTGATAATGTAGGTCTCATTATAATGTAATAGTTTTGTTAGAAAAAGTATATAATTTTCCACTAGTTTATTCACTAGTCAGTGTCTTACTGTTAGTGCATCGGTGGTATCCTTTAGTACACATGCTGATTATAGAATAAGTAGCATCATTTATTTACTGTCCTTTTGCCTGCCCCCCCCCCCCTCCCCTTCCCCTTCCAGAAGTATATGGCACAACTTGCAGGCATATTCTCTCATGTGATAGTTGATGTGAGCAGCATAACAGCTTTGTGCAGCCGCTGGTTCCCGAAAGGTAACTTTTCTCGTTACTAATACACTATTGCCAAGTTCTCGTTTGCTTCCTATGCTTATCTCTATCAGTCCTATTTCACTTACTTTTGGATTCTTCACCTAAACTTCCAAGCAAGTCTAGCATTGCTCTAGACTCTAGGCTTGATAAGCATGGGTGCTTCTTTCAGTAGTCTAGACTTGTTTTTGGACAAAGTGTCATGTTCCATCACGTCTACGGCCGACGCGGGCAGAGGAAAGGAGTCCAGGTGGTTTAGGAGTTTTAGTTAAGTTTGATTTGGTTTGTTAGAGATAAGTTTGGATTAGCTTGAGTAATAAGTTAGATTGTAACCGGCAGTCATATAAGCCGGGTTTAGGGAAGTTGTTAGTCAGGCTTTAGATTGAATCTTCTGTAAGCCGTGCCCTGCCTCATCGATGCGACGTCGAGCTCCACGACTCCGGCGCGTCGGCGAGGTCTAGGGCCACACCCTTCTACTTCCTTTAAATACAACCTTCATCGTAATCCCCCGTCCAATACTCTTCCCCGTGACAACTTGGTATTAGTGAGGCCAGGTTTCGTGCCTATGGGTGACGAGTTCAAGCAGCAGATGAAGGAGGTGTCTGACGGCCTGCGCGACCTCGCGGCCACTGTCAACAACCTCACCACCAAGTTTGACGACATGACCATCAAGATGGATCGGCTCGCGCCGCTGGCTCCGGTGGCGTCCAAGCTCGCTGCCCTGCCAGACAAGGTCGTCACCCTCCATGCGGCCTCGTTCGAGAACACCCAGGAGGTGCGCGCCCTCAACCTCGCGCTCATCCGCGTCGAGAAGACCCAGCGCGACGGCAAGGCTCACGTCGTGGAGGACGGCGACGACGCGATCGGCTCCGTCAACGGGCCGCCGAAGGATCCACCCAAGCCGCCGCCACGTTCAGAACGCCCACAGTTCCCGCCGGAGCTGCCGCCGCGCAACCCGTACCGGGATGAAGAAGACGACTACCTCGACACTCGCTTCCACCCGCACGCCCGCCTCGAGTTCCCGACGTTCGACGGCAAAGAAGACCCCCTGCCGTGGCTGAATCGCTGCGAAACTTTCTTCCGCGACCAGAACACCTCGGAGCGCCGCCGCGTCTGGTATGCCGATGCACCTGACGGGCTCGGCTCAGCTGTGGTACTTCAGGCTTGAGCTCTCGGCGGGCACTCCCTCATGGCGTCGCTTCGCCCAGTTGGTCCAGCAGCGTTTCGGGCCGCCTATGACGGACGGTCCCGTGGGCGAGATCATGCTGCTGCGCCGTACCGGGTCGGTGGAAGAGTACACCGACAAGTTCCTCGCCTTGGCGTGTCGCGACGTTGACCTCACGGAGCAGAAGCTCGTCCACATGTACTCCGCCGGGTTGGTGAACCCCTTGATGACCGATGTGGCGCTCCGGCGGCCGCACACCCTCGGCGACGCCATCATGCTCGCCCGCGCCTACGAGCAGCGCCTTCAGCTGGAGCACCAGGATAACGTGGTAGCTACTGGCTTTATATGCCAACTTTTTGTGAAAGTAGTGACTGGGTTTAGTTTCAAACACACCTTCTCCATTTGGAGAGTAGGTGAGCCTTTCGAACATTGCCAAACAATTGGGTGTGTAATATAATTTAGTATAGGTTTGGAAGGTTTCCCTGCTGCTGGGAACCAATGCTTAAATTGGGATGGGTACTATGAAAGTAAAGTAGGGAAAAAAAGAATGAATAAACCAAAAATTCCATGTCTTTTTAGAAGAATTCCGATGCATGAGTAGAATAACACTGTTCAATAGAAGATGAAATTGTTTCAAATTAGCATCTCATCTTCAGATCTGCTGCAACTCAATTTTATAGAACATGGTATGAAATGTGAAGCATCATGGATAGATGCTAGTGTTTTGCAGCAAATGTCCAAGAGCATATAATAAATATACTCTTCATAATAGCCAATAATTCAGTTTTCATTATTACGTACAAATGCAAAATTCCACTTGACATGAGTACATGACGTTGCTAATGTTTGTCTGCATACAGAAAAGAAAGCTGCTCCAAGGAAGGAGAAAACCCATAGAGCGTTGGATGATATCAGAGAAAGCATCAAGGAGCTACAATACGCTGCTCCAAGGAAGGAGAAAACCCATAGAGCGTTGGATGATACAGAGAAAGCATCAAGGAGCTACAATACTACAAGGATAATATTTTCAAGCCACGAAGATCTTAGTAGCTTATGGTGGACCATTTTATTGAGTTGCATGCACCAACCAGTTCAACCCAAAAGCTTAAGCTGATGAGGAAGGTGGGCAATTCACTTATACTCCAACACTCCTCATGTGCAGGCTCCCCAGGCCGCATACGTGGATATTAGAGTGGGGCTGTAATTATTTTAATTAACACGCTCGTCAGGATTTGAACTTGAGACCTCTGGCTCTGATACCATATTGAGTTGTATGCACCAACCAGTTCAACCCAAAAGTTTCCCCACTTAATTATGTCAGAATTGGTGATATGCTGAGAATTAGTGCCTTGGGAGCTGGTACAAAATTGTCGATAGTTCCATTCTAGGGCCAATTGAAAATTTTAGTTTGGTCCGTATGACATCTGATGCACATATTAAAAGTGGGACCAAAGATTGTTATGACCATTGTGTAGCTGCAGAATGCATGTTGTCACGCTCTCTTTATGAGTGACTAATGCCCAACAATGGTGCGCTGGATGTACGTTGTACCATCTTGCGCAATTAGTGGTTTGCGCTGAGGCAAATATTGTTAAGGATTGTGGGTAGATGTGGATCAGTGGCTACCGTCCGTTATTGAGTCATGTCACTCCAGCTATGTGATGGTCGGTACAGAAAGTTTGGATCTCTTGCTAATAGCACAATTTACTGAATTTAGTCTAAATTTGATTGGTTTGGCACCCAAATGCACATTGGCAGCTAATTTGGCCATCTTAGCTTTTGAATCCCTAAGTGCATTTGATCTTTGGACGCAAACACACAATTCTTTGATCTTTCGATGCCACCGAAGATGAATTTGGGTAAGCGGCATTAAATTTTAGATTTAGCTGCCTTCAAGCGAGAATTTTTTTTATTTTAACCATTTTCAAACTAAAATTCTAAGAACTAGCTCTTTTGGTCGCGTCAAGCTCCGTGGCACGACTAATACTTGAGTCACGCCACATACTGTGGCGCGACAAATGTACACGATGGTATTGAAAAAAATCGCAGCTTATGTGGCAGAGTGAGTCGCGCCAGACGGTGTGGCGTGACTCGCTACTTACGGAGTTCCAGCTCTCATTTAGGTGTGTTTCCTTCATCATTTTAATTAGCAAATGAACTCATAAATTTGTGAAACTTGAGATGTAAGATCTATAGAGTGCATACGTTTCATTTTAGCTATTTGCACTCCAAACCATGGTGTATAAAATGAGAAATCTATTTTCAAAATAGGTTAAGTATTATTGGATCAACGCATCAAATGTGTAAAGTCTGAAAACAAATCCAACTAGTCAACTTTAGACCTACTTTTTGAAAATTTTTACATTAAGACCTTGGACATTTTTAGACTATAAGTGAATTTGGATGTTTATAGAGAATTTTGGATAGTTATTTGTCAAAAAAAGTAAAGCATTCTATAGTTTAACAGAGGTTTAAAGTTGGAAAGTTTTGCTGTTTTACAAGTGTAGAAAAACAACATAATTTTCCAACTTTAAGCCTTCCTTAAATTATGAATTATTTGCTTTTTTTTGACCAACAGCTTATCTAAAATTCTCTATAAACATCCAAATTCACTTGTAGTTAATGTAAAATTTTTCAAAGTAGGTCTAAAGTTTACTAGTTGGATTTGTTTTCAGACTTAGCACATTTGATGCGTTAATCTAATAATACTTAGTATATTTTGAAAATACATTTCTCATTTTATACACCATGGTTTGGATTGCAAACAGCTAAAATGGAACATATGCACTCTATAGATCTTACATCTCAAGTTTCACAAATTTAGAAGTTCATTTGCTAATTAAAATGATGAAGGAAACACACCTAAATAAGAGCTGAAACTCCCAGTTCCAATCTGGTGAGTAGCGAGTCACGCCACACCGTCTATCACGACTCAGTGTGCCACGTAAGCTGCGACTTTTTTCAATACCATCGTGTACATTAGTCGCGCCACAGCATGTGGCGTGACTCAAGTATTAGTCACGTCACGGAACTTGGCGCGACCAAAAAAGCTAGTTCTTGAAAATATAGTTTGAGATGGGTTATTTTTAAAATTTTAATTTAAAAAGGGTTAAAATAAAAAAAAATCGACTCTTCAAGCCTCTTGGTTTGTTGAGACGATAACACAGTTAGTCATCGAGGTTCACATAAACATACTATAGCATAGCTGCCATCGATCTTCCAGCAAAAAGGAATTTGTAACCAACATAACACAAGAACCAGCTACAGTACATAGCTCCATTACAGAAAATGACGAACTTACAATTTCTTAGTTCATGTGATTCTTCAAGACTCGTGTGTCAATCTTCGCTTAAAATCTAAGAATGTACATAAAATACCCTGGAAGTACACATTGACATGAAAAGTGAACTTGTTGACGTTTTTTCTGGTCAACACACACGAGCGCTGGATCGCGCGGAACGTCGAAACGCTGAACTCGCCGAGCTCCTGCCCGGACCGGTCTGACCGGTCAGGGACACCGGTCTGACCGGTGGCTGCAGACGCACGGTGAAAACCTAAGATCGCCGCCTCGGGAGGGACCCCGTCGGAGATGGCGCGCCTAGGGTTGCTCTGAGGTCGGCAAGGCCACTCAGAACGTCCTTGATCGTCGTCGAGACAAACAAGGAAAGCACAAGGTTGGAAAAGCTAGGGTTTGAGAGATAAAAGTTGTAGAAAGTAATGTACGATTGGGTGATTCCACCTCAAACGGCCGTGGCCCTTTATATTTATAGGGTGGGGAGGTCTTGCCCAGCAAGGAATCCTTTTACAACTCGAAATTCGCAAGGATTCCTCAATTCTACTCGGACTCGGGGTCCACCGGTCAGATCGGTCAGGCCCACCGGTCAGACCGGTGCGGCCATTGCCGGATCGGCTACAGGACGCCCCACCGGTCAGACCGTTGAGGGACACCGGTCTGACCAGTGGCGTCAGCCTGATCGGCCTTGTGCCAATTTTGGGTGCGAACATATGCCCCCCTGTTTTTTAGTAAACCTTGCTGTCTAAAAAATAATTCTAAGATCGATGTGACACTGCACCGGCCATTTTTTGGTCTAAGGGCGATTTTTGCTTTAAATCGGCCATATCCTATCAAGCATCTTGCCATACACTTGGATGAAAAATCTTCAAATATCTCCCGTTGAGAGCCCTTGGAAGTTGCTGTCCTTGCAAAGTCTCCATCATGTAAGAATTCCCAGAACAAATCTTGACAACCTTGTATGGACCTTCCCAACTTGGAGACCACTTGCCGAACTTGTTACTCTTAGATCCAATAGGTAAAATTGTCTTCCAAACCAAGTCACATACCTGAAAAGATTTGGCTTTTACCTTCTTGTTGTATGCTCTAGCAACCCTCCTTTTGTCCTTTTCAATTTCCTCCAAAGCTTCCATACGCTTGTCGGTCACTTCATCAATATTGTCCATCATCAAAGCATAATATGACTCAACATCAAGATTATTTTGCTTTGCAAGTCTATATGCGCCTAGATTCACCTCAACGGGCAAAACGGCTTCTTGACCATATACAAGATCAAAAGGAGTAACCTTAGTAGCACCATGTCTAGAAATACGATGAGCCCATAAAGCTTCAGATAATACTTCATGCCATCTTTTAGGATTGTCCTCTATCTTCTTCTTTATGAGCTTCACTAATGTCTTGTTGCTAGACTCAGCTTGACCATTGGCTTGAGCATAATATGGAGATGAATTGAGCAATTTAATACCATAGGAATCAACAAACTCACGCACCTCTTTGGATATGAATGAAGTCCCTTGATCCGTAGTCAAAGTTTGTGGAATGCCAAACCTATGTATGAGATGCCCAGTAATAAACTCAATCACCTCTCTATGTGTCATATTCTTCAAAGGAATAGCTTCAGTCCACTTGGTGAAGTAATCAGTAGTCACGATCACAAAACAATACCCCTTTGACGACGAAGGATGAATCTTACCAATAAAATCCAGACCCCATCCTCTAAAAGGCCAAGGCTTGATGATCGGATGCATCAACGCAGCAGGCACCAACTGAACATCTCCGTGTTTTTGACACTCTTCACAACCTTTGTAGTACCTAAAACAATCAGCTATCATGGTAGGCCAATAAAAGCAAGCTCGCCTGAGGAGCCACTTCATCTTGGGAGCCGATTGATGAGTACCACAAATACCTTCATGAACCTCTGCCATAGCCAACCTAGCTTGATCAGGACCTAAACACTTTAAGAGCAAATCATCTGCAGTCCGACGATACAACTCACCATCATCAAGAACAAACTTAAGAGCCCATCGTCGGACTTTTCTATCAACTGAACTGCTAGGATTATGCAAATAATCAACTAGAGGCTTTCTCCAATCCTCCATCTCATCTTTGTCACGAAAAACCAAGGAGGAATTTTTACCAGGGGACCGGTCAGACCGGTCATGGGCATCGGTCAGACCGGTGCCGTTAGCCGACCCAGAGCCAGGGGACCGGTCAGACCGGTTGGTGACATCGGTCAGACCGGTGTCACCGGTTAGACCGGTCTGCTGTATCGGCCTGACCAGCGCTTCCAGAGCAAAACACTCGGCTGTAAGCAACGGTTTGTGTTCTTGAAAATTTCTTTTTCGAACATTATAACCAGATGCTTGCTGGGCCAGAGCATTAGCTCTAGGATTTTCCTCTCGTGGCACATGATAGGTAACAAATTCATCCATACAAGATATGATGTCTAAACATTTATCAAGATAAGCATTTAAAAACCATTTAAACATTGACATACCTTGGATATTTGCTGCACCACCAACAAAGAATCTCCATATGCTTCCACATGTTTTACTCCCATGTCATGTAAAATTTCCAATCCAAATAGAAGAGCCTCATATTCGGTTTGGTTGTTAGTACAATCATGATCCAATCGGTTAAGAGCTTCAAAAACAGCCCCACTTGGCGAAATAATGACAATTCCAACACCACAACCATCTTTGCAAACCGATCCATCAAAATGCAACTTCCATGGAGTAAAAGTAGCATAACCGACATTCAAATCAAGTTGCTTATCTACTCTATGTCCAACAATAAAGTTGGCAACAATTTGACCTTTCATTGAACTTAATGGCTCACAATGCAAATCATACTCAACTAAAGCATAAGCCCATTTGCTGACTCTACCACTTAAAATTGGTTTATGCAACATGTATTTGATTATGTCGGTTTGACATGCTACTATACAAGTACTAGTTAAAAGATAATGCCTCAACTTGGTACAAGTATGATATAGTGATAAACACAATTTTTCAATAAAAGTGTACCTTGTTTCGGCGTCCAATAATCTTCTACTCTCATATGCAACAATGTACTCCTTGCCTTCGGTCTCTTGAGTCAAAACACCTCCAATGACATCCTTCTCAGCCGCTACATATAACTTGAAAGGAATACCACTCTTGGGTGCTTGAAGAACGGGTGGCGAAGTCAAATAGCTCTTAATCTCATCAAATGCTTCTTGTTGCTTTGCCCCCCAAGTGAAGTTAACATCATTTTTCAACCGAAGTAAAGGAGTAAAAGCATTCACCTTCCCAGACAAGTTACAAATGAACCTCCTCAAGTAATTTACCTTGCCCAAGAACTTTTGCAAATCCTTTTTACAAGTAGGCGCTTTAACATTCCGGATTGCCTCAATCTTTTTAGGATCTATCTCTATGCCTTTTTCATGCACAATGAAGCCCAAAAACTTCCCAGCCGATACACCAAAAGCACATTTGAGTGGGTTCATCTTTAATTTATACCGACGCATTTTTTCAAATGCAAGTCTTAAATCAGCTAAATGAGAATCATCTCCAGCCGATTTGACAACAATATCATCGATATAAACCTCTACTATGATGCCAAGCAAATCATGAAAGATTAAATTCATAGCTCTTTGATAAGTAGCACCCGCATTTTTCAATCCAAAAGTCATAACAACCCACTCAAATAAGCCAACAAAACCCGGACATATGAAAGCCGTTTTGGATATATCCTCTTCGGCCATAAAGATTTGATTGTAACCAGCATTACCATCAAGAAAGCTAAGAATTCTATGTCCGGATGCAGCGTTAACAAGAAAATCGGCTATAGGCATAGGATATTCATCTTTAGGAGTAGTTCTATTAAGATCTCTAAAATCAATGCAAACATGAAGCTTTTTTGTTCCTTTTTTCTCAACAGGCACAATATTAGAGATCCAATCAGCATAACGACAAGGCATAATAAACTTTGCATCAAGTAACCGATTGACTTCCTCTTTCACTCGGTCATAAATATCAGGATTAAAGTTTCTACGAGGTTGTTTATAAGGCTTAAAACCAGGTTTAATAGGTAAACGATGCTCAACTAAATCACGACTTAAACCAGGCATTTCATTATAATTCCATGCAAAGCAATCAACATACTCCTTTAACAACTTTATTAACTCAGATTTAAACAACGGATCAAGATTCTTGTTTACAAATGTCGGCCTAGGTATAGTGCCATCACCAATATCAACCTCCTCTAAAGGATCAGCCGACGTAAACCCTTGTCCTAACTTGCTCAAATCATCAAAGTCTTCGATGGCCTCACACATATCGTTCTTATGCGTCCGATAGTGCTCTCGCCTCTGTTGCAACCACTCCAGATTTGCATCCATCAAATCGACAGAGAAGTTCTAGCCTGATCAACGATCGGCTTCATGACAACAGTAGCAAAGCCATCTTTGGTAGAATCAATAAGCCTCAAATTAGATAAATCTAAACCAGTTAAGCACTTAAGATTCTCATGATTATCCATAGTAGAACTGTCGGCCACAGCAACACAAGCCGATGTATCACCATGAACAATCTCTACCTCGTCGCCTACCCATTGGATTAAGAATTGATGCAAAGTAGAAGGCACACACTGATTTGCATGAATCCAATCACGACCAAGAATGAGACTGAAGTTACCTTGTGTCTCAGCGATGAAGAATGCCGTAGCCAACGTCTTGCTCCCAACGGTGAGCTCCATAGAGACGACGCCTTTAGCTCCCATCGGCTCGCCTCCTCCCACACCGCTGACGGTCATGTTGGTCTTGATCAGCTCATCATCTGAACCTCCCAGCTTCTTGAACAAAGAATACGGCATCAAGTTGACAATCGCTCCTCCGTCCACCAGCATGCGAGAGATAGGCTTCCCATTGATGTGTCCCTTCATGTACAAAGCCTTCAGATGATTTTCAGTAGCTTTAGGCTTCTGGAAAATAGCTTCCTTTGGCCCAAAGTCGAGATGCGCAACGTCTTCCTCCGAGAGCACATAACCATCCATAGACATATGAATCACATTGATGTCCAAATTCATGCGCTCGGGCGAAGAACTGTAGTCAACAAGCTCCTCATCGTCTTCTGGTGCAGTATCCGATGCGGACTTGCCATCACAAACCATGGGAACTGAAGAAGAGAAATCGGGCGGCGTCTCTGGGTCATCGGTCTGACCGTCGACCTCCACCGGTCTGACCGGTGTGACCGGTCTGACCGACCCCTCCACCGGTCTGACCGGTGTCGACTGGGAGCTGGTCTTGACTCTCCACTCTTTCCCCAGAGGTACCATGGGCCTGTACTGGTTGAAAGCTTCGTCCCTTTGCTTCTCTAGCTCCTTCTCTCTCTTCTCTTGAAACCTCAGGCGTTGAAGCTTCCTCCTCTATGTGCGAGTCGATCCTGGAGGACACCATCTTGGTAAGAAGTATTTGGAGTTGGAACCACTCCCACTGGCCTCATGGTCATTAGCAGCAGCAAACACCCCTGGAGTTGATGTCACAACCTTATTGTTTGGAACAATCGGTCTTTTACCACCCTCTCCAATAGGAACATCCATTGATCCAATCTGAATAATATCTTGGTTCGTAGTCCTCTCTGGATCAACTTCCATCTTCTGCACCTCCTCCCTTTGCTTCGGCTTGAAAACTTGCTTCACAGGAGGTAACACAGCTTTTCTGGACGCACCGGTCTGACCGGTGATAGCGACCGGTCTGACCGGTTGGGTCTGGTGACCCTGACCAGAACGGCGAGGAGCCAATCGGTCTTGGACAGGCCTGGAGATTCTGTCAAAAGCTGATTTCTGTCCATCCCATCCAGGATGAAAGGCTTGTTGGTAAGGCACCCACATCACTCCATTATCATCATATACCGGGCGTGGTGCATTTGTACTTGATGACACCCATGGTGGAGTAAAGCGTTGCCCTTGCTGCGATGGTTCACCCTTGAGTCTTGTAGCAGCTCTTGGAGGTGAAGATAACCCTCCTTGGTGTGTAGGTGACCTCATCCTTTTTTTTAACGGCCGATCACTTGTAACGGCCTTTTGCTTGGAATACTTATCAAATAGCATGTCGAAAGTGACCTTTGGCTTAGGACCACTCCCCTGATTTTTTGCTACATTAAGTTTCCAGTTTCCGATCTCCGGACGGCTTGGCTTGATCATCCTCGGGCGATCTGGGGGCGCACCGGTCTGACCGGTCACATCCACCGGTCTGACCGGTCTGGCCAGAGACGGCTCAGATGGTCGCTGATTGGTGGGTGTGGACGACCCTTGCCCCCCATGTCCAGAGGCACTCACTGTAACCTTGAAGGTCTCTTTGCCATCAGGAGTCTTCTCATACTCAACTTTGCGAACTAGCTCTTTTCCTCTCAAATCGGGCTTAGCCTCCCCGATTACCACGTTCTTGCCTTTAGTTGCTTCAGCTTGATGTGGCCGAACCAGTACCTTAGGCTGCTGTAAATCCATGGTGTTGATTGGAAAAGGAGCCTTGTCCACTTGCATCTCATGAAAAGTCAAACGACCTTCGTTTATGGCCGATTGAACCTGTCGACGAAACACATTGCAATCATTAATAGCATGAGAAAATGAATTATGAAATTTACAATATGCACGTCTTTTCAACTCTTCAAGTGGAGGAATAGTATGAGTTAACTTGATATTTCCAGATTTAAGTAATTCATCAAATATGCGATCACACTTGGAAACATCAAAAGTAAATTTAATTTGTTCTTGCCGACCTTTACTAGCCGGCTTAAGAGATGAGCAAGAATAAGATTTTTCTTTAGAGGGCCAATTAAATTCAGCAGCATAAATTTCTTTATCACTATCGTCCGAGCTATCAGAATCATAATCAATAATATGAATATTAGAACGACGTGATTTAAAATTATCTTTCTCTTTATTCATTCGGTTTTCAACAACTAAAGCTCTAATTTGAACTTGTGCAACCGAAAGAAAGTCAGTGCCCTCTATCTTGTCTCTAATAGATGATCTTAAACCTTTCAGACAAATGTCTGCAAGGTCCATATCAGTGATTGACAAATTAAAGCATCGGTTTTTAGTTTCTTTAAACCTTTTAATGTAAGCAGAGACAATCTCATCTCTTCCTTGCCTAACCGATGTTAAATCTGTCAATTTTAATTGTATGCTCCCACTATAAAAGTGATCATGAAACTTACGTTATAACATATCCCAAGATATAATAGAACCGGGAGCAAGCGAGGAAAACCAAGCAAAATCGGTGCCAGTCAAAGATAAAGAGAACAAGCGTACTTTCAAAGCATTATAGACACCAGCTTCACCTAGTTGTGCAGTGTATTGACTAATATGTTCCCATGTGGTTCGGTCATCATCACCACTAAATTTAATCAAGTCAGGCATACGCCAACCACGTGGGAGAGAAAATCTATCAAACTCGGGATCATATGGTTTTTGATACAAATTTGTGTTACCAATATCGACACCAAGTTTGGTTTTTACCACATTAGCCAAATCTTCCTTAAATCTATTAAATTCCGCCCAATTAGGATTATTTGGCTGTTGAAGTTGAGGATTCTCCAAATTCATCTTATTTAAATAGGGAGCTATCTTAGCTTGAGCTAGCATGTAACTTTCAAATACATCGTCCGGAATAATATTTTTGGAGGCCGATGCATTTATTGTCGTACTATAATGAGGTCCAACATTATTGATTGTATTAGGAAAAGTAGGGACCATCTGATTTGGCACGACAGAAATTGGCAAAGGCTGATCGGGCACCAACTCCAGAGCACCGGTCTGACCGGTACCCTGCATCGGTTCGACCGGTGCGGCCATGTTTGGCCTGTGCGGTTGAAACTGAGGGTACTGACCAGATGCTGGATTTGGTGTCAAACCATGTGCAAAATTACCATTATTTACAAGCAAAGGTGCTAAGCTAGGATGAGACCCCTGAGGATTCGCTTTAGGAGTACTACTATTAGTTTCATTATTATTAAAACCTAAAGCCCTATCCTTTTCAAGATCCTCTAACCGTTCTAGACGAGCAATGTAAGAAGCAAGTAATTCATCACTTTCCACTGTAGATTTCATAGGAGAAGTTTCAGACGGGGGTTTCTTACTTACAGTGGGAATTACCTCAATATTGCTGTCGTTTAGCCTGATCGCCGGCAGCTCGAACTCTTTTAATCTTGCCACCTTGCCGGATCGATCCTTCTTGACGCCAGCTAGGAATTGTACTTGCATGTACTCTTGTAGCGCCTTGAACTTCTGCTGCTCCTCCGGAGAGAGATCTTCCAGCGACGCGGTGACGATGTTGTTCATGTCGAGCTCACACCGAGACATCGTACTAGGGTTAGATTGAACGGTTTTAGCAACCTGATCTTTCTTCCCCAACGGAGTCGCCAAAAGTGTGTTGACGCTTTTTCTGGTCAACACACACGAGCGCTGGATCGCGCGGAACGTCGAAACGCTGAACTCGCCGAGCTCCTGCCTGGACCGGTCTGACCGGTCAGGGGCACCGGTCTGACCGGTGGCCGCAGACGCACGGTGAAAACCTAAGATCGCCGCCTCGGGAGGGACCCCGTCGGAGATGGCGCGCCTAGGGTTGCTCTGAGGTCGGCAAGGCCACTCAGAACGTCCTTGATCGTCGTCGAGACAAACAAGGAAAGCACAAGGTTGGAAAAGCTAGGGTTTGAGAGATAAAAGTTGTAGAAAGTAATGTACGATTGGGTGATTCCACCTCAAACGGCCGTGGCCCTTTATATTTATAGGGTGGGGAGGTCTTGCCCCGCAAGGAATCCTTTTACAACTCGAAATTCGCAAGGATTCCTCAATTCTACTCGGACTCGGGGTCCACCGGTCAGACCGGTCAGGCCCACTGGTCAGACCGGTGCGGCCATTGCCGGATCGGCTACAGGACGCCCCACCGGTCAGACCGTTGAGGGACACCGGTCTGACCGGTGGCGTCAGCCTGATCGGCCTTGTGCTAATTTTGGGTGCGAACAGAACTAATGTGAATAATCTCAAATTTCTGAATACGAGGTTATCCTCGGAACTTGGAATTTGGAAACAAAAATTCTTTGGCAGTTGCTCTACTGGTGTAATTATTTTCAGGGATGGTACACAGCATAAGGATTTATGACACTCTAGCACCCTGAAGTGATTTGCAGAAAACCGACCCTGCAGAGGTACGCATTGGATGTTCACCAAGAACTGCTACACAGTTATCCGTTGTTTTAAGATGTGGCTGCACAGATTCCCAAATCTTCTTCTTTTGTATCTGAACAAAGCAAAATGGTGCAATTAAATTCGAGCAGTAAGAACCCATTTTTTAATAGAATTAATTCCACACAGTGAATATCGCTTCATGCTAAGAGCAACTCCAACAGCTCTTTTATATCCTTTTCTATCTGTAAAAAATAAAGAAAAACGTGGAAACCACGTTCCAACAGCCTCGCAAAAAAGCAAACTCGCAATCCTCCTCGCCATCCCCGGGCGTCGGCTCGCGACCTTTGGCGAGGCCTCTCGCTCGGAAAATCCCCAGATCTCGCGGCGGGAACGATCCCTCCTGCCTTCCTCGCGCCAAATCGCTCTCTTCCTTGCGGTAAAACTCCTTCCTGTCCTGCTGCGTCACGCCCACACGCAGCTCCGCGGCCTTGCGTAGTCGCCGCCGCCGCCAAGCACCAGATGCCCTCGCCCCTGCCGGCCATCACGCGAGGAAGGAGGCCCGCCGCCGAGCTCTCTGGGACGCAGCCGCCACCTCCTCCTTCCTGCCGTGGGAGCTCGTATCCGGCCTCGCATGCTGGCTTGGCGAGTTCCGCCCCCGATGTCGTGCTGGCCCGGCGAGCTCCGCCCTGGACCCCGGCACCGCGCCGCCCAAGCCCTCGGCTCCGGGTGCTGGACCGGCGAGCCCCGCCTCCGGATGATGTGCCGGCTAGGCGAGCTCTTACCTCTGCATGACGGCACGCGGGCCTAGCGAACTCCGCCTCCGGCCGCGGGCGCCACGCGCAGGCCCGGCGAGGTCCTCCCTTGGCCGCAGGCGCCGCGCGCAGGCCGGCGAGCTCCCCGGCCCCGGATCCCGTGCCGGCCTAGCGAGCTCCGCCTCCGACCTCGGCCACCACGCACAGGCCCGGCAAGGTCCTCCCTCGGCCGCGGGCGCCACGCGTAGGCGGCGAACTCCCCGGCCCCGGATGCCGTGCCGGCCTGGCGAGCTCCGCCTCCGGCCCCTGCTCGCAGAGGCACAAGAGCTCCACACGCCCGCGGCCCGCCATGGCTCCACCCTGCTCATGGAGGCTGGTGGGGATGGATAAGGTTGGGAGGGGGAGACTAACATATGGGGCCACTCATATGGAAAGTTCAATTTTAAAGAGCCTGTTGGATCATTCCATAGAATTATAAAGTTTTCTATTTTTACAAAGAGCTAAAACTTCAAATTTAGCTAACAAAAATAGAGAGGCTATTGGAGTTGCTCTAACATTGCTATCTTCAAAGGAATTAATGTAAAGTACCCATGTTCTGCTAGAGAACTTAGAAGATAATCTTTTTTTTTCAGTTGACTTCCCAAAATGAGAAACCTCTGTGTGACCTACATTTCATGCTTCTTGGTTGGGAAGTTCATAGCATTGGTCCCAAGAACAGCAGGAAACTTTTTTGGGTAAAAGATTTGCTAGTATGGTGGTATCCTGTTCATTTGTGATTTAAAGTAGATTTGACTCAGACATTTCCGTAGGGTATTAGTACAGTTCCTTTGAAGGATGCTGATACATCACGGCTCACACTTATTTAGTGAGAATATGTTTTGAATTCTGATCTGGTATGTTATCCCCCCAAGTGTGGTGAAGCACATGGATAGTCACTAGTGCTGATAAAATGCAGTCCAATTACCCAGATACTCTGACAAGATACATCTACTACGTGAGTTCAAACTGTAGAACTTTCAAATAACTTGGAATGGACACACTGCTTTTATACAAATAGCAAGAGCAGGCATCTGCCATTCAATATGGTTGACAAAGATGCTTACTAATGTACAGAGGTTACTGCTTTTTTTTTTAATTTTATAAACAGAGAACCAGCAAATCAGCAATGTGCTAATAACTTCCATGTAACAGTCTCATGCTAACTACAGCTATCCTGGGTTGTTTCCCTTTATGTGATTTTTTCTGCATGTGTTCTTCTTTTTTTATCTCCTTTTATTGTTCTTCCTGTCCCATATGGGAGGGAGAGAAAGTGGCACCAAAAACAATTACTAGAACTATAAAACAGTTCAATAAGTGACAAGGACGACCCAAGTGCAAATATGCATTTCTTGTAGAAACATCAACACAATTGTCTAGACAAATGACTTAAATCTGCATAAATCAAGGGATACCTGATTTGGTGATGCAGTGTCTGATTGACGATCCTTTGCTTATTCCGAACCAAACCATACTCTTTCACCAGGAACAGATCCTTCTGGAGGGGTAAGCAGTTCGACATTCTCATGGGAAGCATCAGAAGCTGCCATGAGCATGCCATTTGACTTGATGCCACGCATGTTCCTTGGTTTGAGGTTAGCAAGAACAATCACACTGCTGTCCAGCACAGATCATATGTCGTGGCTTAAGAACCATGAAAAAAGTAATAATTACAAGTTATGTTATAACATTAATGTAAGAAAAACTCTGTATGCTCTAATTGCCGGAGAAAGTTAACTTGATTCCCCAAATTCCAGGAATGTCGAGGGATCAGTCTGAACTTAGGATAATCAAGTTCAATCTAGCGTGAGCCGTCAGGATTTTTGGGCTAAAATTTCCACCTCCCCTCTAATACCCACTCGTGCGTGCGTGTTCTGAACGTCTGCATTGTACTGTGTAATTTAAAAAAAATAGAGATAACTTGCAACATATAACGATCAAGCATAAGCAGATTCTGTGAACTGGACCTATTTCGCATCGCATTGTACCTGGAGCTCTTCAATGGGGAGGAAGTTGACGAGGCCGCTGCAGATGCTGCGCGGCTCCGCCTCGCCGACGTCCACCTCCTCGACGTAGAGCGTGTCCGCCTCCGGGTGCCTCCACGCCTTCACCACCCGCCCGGCCGCCCCACGCGGATGTCCAGCATACCCGCCAGCTCCTCCACGGTCGGCTCCGCCTTCTCGTCCCCGCCCGGCGCCGCCGGCTTCGCCTTAGCCTGCGTGGGAGGCGGCGCTACGGCAGCGTCCGCCGGCGGAGTTGACGAGGAAGAGCAGAAGAGCGTGAGGTTCTAGGAGGATCTTGCGGTCACCGACGAGGGAGCCAGGAACGAGACGGAAGCGCCGGCGCGGGCCCTCACCGAGGTGAGCGCCGAGAGAGAGGATGGGAGCAGGCGGGCGGAGGAGGCGAACGCCATTCTCGCTGCGGCCAGCATCCCGAATGCGCGGGTGAGTGCGGTGGGGCCGCGTCAGCCGACGTTCTCCGCCGTAGAGAGCGTAGCGGCAGCAGTGTTGGGGAAATGTGGCTTCGGAGAGTTTCATCCCTTGAGACGCCCCAACGAAGCTAACACAACCAGATGCCTTTCTTTTGTTGGGATGATGCAGGACTCGGGGAGACAGGCCACCGGCGCTCGGGACGTAGCGATGCCAGTGGCGAAGGCGTGTTCGCTCGGCTTCGTAACCATATGACGAAGGGACCGCGGCCCGCGATGACGAAGGGATCGCGGCTGTACGGAACGACACCTCTGCTCCACGAAGAGCTTCGATGTGAAGGGCCTAACTGTACGACGTATGAGGGGCCACTGCTGAGCACCGTACGAGGGGTGGTGTCAGCCGAAGCCGTACTAAAACCACTTTCCTGTAATACCCCAGAATATGCTGAGGATATAGTAGTTGGGTAGGGAAAAGGTGTAATGTGTGCCACAAGATGTAAAAAAGGTGTTTGGCCCCCCGCCTATAAATAGGAGGAGCCGTTGTAAACTCGGGGGATTGAATGAAAGGATAGCCACAGATCCATACTTGAGAGTTCATTTGCTTTTCTACTCCCCTTCTCTCGGCTGGGCTTCGGGACCTACGGGTCCGACTTGAATCAGTTTGGGAGGAGCGGACTTCTGTCTTCGGTCCGGGTTCATTTCCCGCCAACAGTGGCGCCCTGTTTGGCCCCCCGCCTATAAATAGGAGGAGCCGTTGTAAACTCGGGGGGATTGAATGAAAGGATAGCCACAGATCCGTACTTGAGAGTTCATTTGCTTTTCTACTCCCCTTCTCTCGGCTGGGCTTCGGGACCTACGGGCCCGACTTGACTTAGTTTGGGAGGAGCGGACTTCTGTCTTCAGTCCGGGTTCATTTCCCACCAACAGTGGCGCCCACCTCGTGGAAGGACTCACGCTAAGTATGGCCAGAGGGGGCGACCTTCGGAGGATGCCACAGAGGGGCACCGAAACCAAACGACCGAAGCGGCAGGAGAGAGAGAGAGGAAGGCCAAATTGAGGACACAGCGGAGGGGGAGCTCGAGGTCAGTCTGGAAGGGTTGGGAGTACCAGTGCAGGATATCGAGGCCCTTCAGTGCATCCAGATCCTAATAGCTGAGGCCAACACGAGGGCGCTTCAGGAGCGAGAGGCTCAACCGTCTACCTCGCAGGTGCAGACTAGGCTGCAGAAGGGTCGCGTAGCGGCGGCATCCAATGGCAACGCCGAAGAGGAGCTGCAACGGTTGGAATTTAACCCGCGGCAAGCCGAGCGGCACTTCGCCGGGTTTCAGCGCCAGCTCACCCACACCGCAGCCCAGAGGGTTGATCAGGCTCATCCGCAGTCAGAGGAGCCAGTGGCTCCGGAGCAACCGCAGCCAGTTGCGCATGCGCCTACCTGGCAGACTGTGTAGGCATTGCAATTACAGTTAGATCAGCTAAAGCAGCGAAGAGATCTGGAGGAGGACGTTGGTTCAGAGCGAACACGTGCGCCTTCACGTTTGGAGGCCGAACCCTTCGCGAATGTAGTACCAGTCTCACCATTGTCCACTGAGTTGGAAAATGCACCATGGCCGCGCCGTTTCAACGCCACGACACTGCCGCACTATGATGGGGAGACCGATCCGAAGGAGTTTCTCCTGAAGTTTGAGGCAGCCGTCAAATCCAACGGAGGGGATTCCTCCACAAAGGCGAAGGCCTTCGTCCTGGCTCTCAAGGGACCAGTGCAATATTGGTACACCAACATCCCGAAGGGCCACATAACCTCCTGGGTGCAGCTTCGCAACAAGCTACTAGCCAACTTCAAGGGTTTGCAAGTGGAAGAGCTCAACTCCAATGACCTCGCAAACCAATGCCTTCAGGGCGAACGGGAGTCCTTGCAGGAGTACATGCATAGGGTTGTCAAGCTGGTGGCACGGGCCCCAAGGGTGTCCGAAGATAGCGTCATGGACGTAGTGGTCGGAGGTCTTTGGGTAGGACCGTGCCAGGAGCTCCTGGCAGAGTTAAGCCCAAATCCATCCTGGACATGTTCGAAACAATGCAGGAATATTGCAAGTCCGACAAAGGACGTTGGAGGCGTCTTGATCGCATGAACGCGGCTAAGAAGCCGAAGCAGCAGCAGTCACAGTGGGACACGCCGAAGCCGTGGCATAACGCACCACCGAGGCATCCCCCGAGGCAGGTCAACAATGTTCACTCGGGCCACGGGCAATCCCAAAGCACAAGTCGCGGGCGCGGTAGCCACAGGGGTGGCCGAGGTGGGCACACGCAGAGAAGCCGAAGCCCACCCAAGGAACAGTTTTCTGTTGGTTACATGGCACGAAGGCCAACCACCACACACATTAATGCCCGTCCGCAGTGCAGAAGAAGGCAGAATGGTTGGCCGAGCAGCAGTCCGGTGGTGTAAATCATGTCAGGGCGTCTCAACCGCAAATAATGTACGCTATGCCACCGCCCGCGCAACACCATGTATTCCAGCCTTCGGCGCCACAGTTGACGCCACCACCGCCGTTGCCTTTCCACAGTTCTTCGGTCTTCGTTCCATCGTGGCAGCAGGCCCCAGCATCACAAGGCGGTCACGGGCCAGTTAATTATCACCTGCCAACAGTGCCGAAGGTAGAGGCGCACTCAGGGCATCCCGAAGGCGACACTCAGGGACGAGTGAATGTCATCAACGCCATCTCAGGTGGCTCACATGAGCCAGTCCACGCAAGCAAGAAGCAGCGGCAGGAATACTACCGAGGGGTAGCACACATCTGCTCAGGAAAATATTTCCATTTGCCATGGTCCCATGTCCCAATCTCTTTCACGGCGGCAGACGTCCGCCTTCAACATTACCCTCACAATGATCCCCTCGTCATAAGAGCCAACATAGGCAAGAACTCGACACGGTTCGCGGGGAACGATGTGGGTCGCATCCTCGTTGACAACGGCAGTTCGGCTGACATACTGACTTGGGAATGCTTCAAGGACATGGGATTCACGAAGGACAACCTGCAAAAGGCGGAGCACCCTCTTTATGGCTTCGGCAACAAGAGAATCCAGGCAGTGGGAAAGATCAACGTCAACGTCTCCCTCGGGGAGGGAGCTCTAATGAGAACCGAGGTCATCACCTTCGACGTCATTGATTTCCACTACCCGTACAACGCCATCTTCGACAGAAACACAATCAACAAGTTCGCTGCAGTTATACACCTGGGTTACTTGTTGCTGAAGATACCAACCGCCGGCGGAGTGTTGTCGGTGTATGGTGACCAAGCGGCAGCGCGCAAGGCAGAACAAAACACCTCCGTGCTGGACAGACAGGTGCACATCATAGATGAAGTCCAAGATTGCGACAAGCTCTCGCAGCTAGACGAAGAGGCAGAGCACCAGATGCGCGAGGCAACGAAGGCCTCTGAGGGCGAAGGGATGGTATCATGGGAAGAGACCAAAGCAGTCCCGATATGCGAAGACGTCCCAGAGAGAACAGTGTTAATAGGGACAGAAATTAGCGAAGCTGAGGAGGCCAGATTAATGGTATTCCTTCGGAACAATCAAGATGTCTTTGCGTGGTCCAAGGGAGACCTCACGGGGGTGGACTGCTCTGTGATCGAGCACATCCTTAATGCAGACCCAGCGGTCAAGCCGAAAATATAGGGGCAGCGCCCAATGTTCGAAGCGCGATGCAAGGCAGCAGAGAGCGAGGTGCAGAAGTTGCTCGACGCAGGGATCATCAGAGAAGTGCAATACCCAATATGGGTAGCGAACGTGGTGATGGTGCCGAAGAAGAACGGCAAGATGCGCATGTGTATTGACTTTACGGAGCTAAACAAGGCATGTCTGAAGGACCCTTACCCGTTGCCCCGAATCAGCATGGTAGTTGACCAGGCGGGAGGCTGCGAGATGCTCAGCTTGCTAGATTGTTTCTCAGGGTACCACCAGGTGTGGAAGCATCGGTCCGACAAAGACAAAACCAGTTTCACCACTCCATTCGGTGTCTATTGCTTCGTGAGGATGCCCGAAGGCCTGCGCAATGCTGGTCCAACTTTCAACCGTATGATGAAAATCATCCTTGGTCCGCAGCTGGGCAGAAACGCCGCAGCTTATGTTGACGACATGGTAATCATGAGCATAAGGGACAGCGATCACATTGCGGACCTTCGGGAGACCTTCGCCAACTTACGCAAGCACAGGCTCAAATTGAACCCGGAGAAGTGTGTCTTCGGGATACGCAAGGGGCGCTTGTTGGGCTGCATGGTATCCAAAAGAGGCATCCAAGCCAACCCCAACAAAATCGAAGCCCTACGCAACATGCAGCCGCCGAAGTCTAGGAAGGACGTGCAGAAACTGACCGGCCGAATCGCGTCTTTGGGCAGATTCATTTCTAAGGCAGCCGAGCGAAGCCTACCGTTCTTCAAGGTCCTCAAATCCAATGTGCGCTTCGAATGGGGCCCTGATCAGCAGTAGGCATTTGAGGACCTTCGTAATTACCATGAGCAGTCAGCAGTATTGATAAGTCCCACGCCGAAGGCGGAGCTGCTCCTGTACATTGCCGCGTCCAATACCGCTCTGAGCGCGGTCTTGGTGGAAGAACGGGTCCAAGATGGACAGTTCAAGCATATACCCATTTACTATGTGTCCGAAGCCCTGAGCGGATCGAAGCTGTTATATTTAGAGATGGAGAAAATGGCGTACGCCGTCCTCATGGTGAAGCGCAAGCTCAGGCATTACTTCCAGAGCCACAAAGTAACTGTCCCGACCTCGTACCTACTTAGGGACATGTTCAAAAACAAGGAGTCCACCGGACGGTTGGGGAAGTGGGTAGCAGAAATTGCAGAGCACGTCATAGACTTCGTCCCTCGCAGCGCAATAAAATCGCAAGTACTGGCAGATTTTGTGGCAGATTGGACACCAGCATGGCCGGACACCGAAGCCAAATTCCCCGAGCCGGTGTGGGAAATTCACTGTGACGGCGCATATTGCCACATGGGTTCAGCAGGAGCGGCGGTGCTCAGGTCCCCTTCGGGCATAAAACTCCGCTACGCGCTTCGGCTTGACTGCGATGATTGCACCAATAATGTGGCAGAGTACGAGGGTCTGCTGTTGGCATTGCGCAAAGCACGAGCCGTCGGGGCACGAAGAGTTGTCATCTTCACCGATTCCGAGCTCGTATCGGGGCACATTGGCAAAACATACAAGGCCAAAAACCCAGCCATGACGCAATACTTGCAGGCAGTGCGAAGCATGGAGAAGTACTTCCTGGGAATCACCATCAAAAGCTTCCCGAGGGATTTCAACAAGGAGGCAGACTCGATCGCGAAGGCAGCAGCCTCACGGGACCCTTTGCCTCCGGACGTGTTCTATGAGGTGGCAAAACACAAGTCCATTCATACGGATGAACCCCCGGTCAAGTTTGTCAATGCAATACACAGCGAAGACTGGCGAGCACCGTTGGTAGCTTTCCTGAAAGGCTACTACGAGCCAGAAGATGAGACCGAAGGGTGCAGAGTGGCCCTTCGCGCTCGTAGCTATCACCTAAAGGGAGAGGATTTGTACCGCGCGGGAATATGCGCCCCGGACCTTCGTTGCATCTCAAGAGACGAAGGCATTCAACTATTGCAAGATATTCATTTCGGCATGTGTTCCCATCACCTTGGCACTAGATCACTTGTACAAAAGGCTTTCCGCCAGGGGTTTTACTGGCCATCGGCAGTGAAAGACGCTCACGAGATAGTGCAGACATGCTCCAGCTGTCAGCGACATGCGCCGTACAGCAAGTTCTCGGCGAATGAAGTGCAACTCATATCACCAGTCTGGCCGATGGCACGATGGGGCATCGATATTGTGGGGCCGCTGCCCACGGCGCCGGGCAATTACACGCACACAGTGGTGGCAGTCGAGTATTTCTCGAAGTGGATTGAAGCGAAGGCAGTCATAAACATAACCTCGGCTACCATCCAGAAGTTCTTCTGGAAAAACATCGTGTGTCGCTTCGGAGTACCTTACGAAGTCACAATGGACAATGGCAAGCAATTCGATTCTGCCAAGTTCAGAGAATTCTGCGGTTACCTCGGCACCAAGCTATGTTTCGCCTCGGTGTACCACCCACAATCGAATGGGGCTGTGGAAAAGGCAAACGGCCTAATTTTCACTGCGGTCAAGAAAAACATCACTGATCTACCGAAGGGCAAATGGGCAGAAGAGTTGCCACGCATTGTATGGTCGCACAACACATCTACTTCGCGCACCACAAAATTTTTGCCTTTCAAGCTCCTTTACAGAGAAGAGGCTATGACACCCGAGGAGTTGAAATTGGGCACGTGGCGGGACCACCCTTCGACGGCGGAGGCGGCAGGGGCTTCGGTTCAGGCCATCAAAGCACGATTGCAAGCGACAGATCACCTCCAAGCATATCAGCACGAGACGAGGCGATGGAAAAACAAACAGGTCAGGCATCGGGTTGTGCAACCTGGGGATCTAGTCCTACGCAAGGATCCGAAGGGGGACAAGAGAGGCAAGATGCAGAGTAAATGGCAAGGCCCGTTCCTTGCAGCGCAAACATCAAACCCTTCGGTGTTCAAGCTATATCAGCTCGATGGCACAGAGGAGCCTTACACCTGGAACATCGACATGCTCCAGAAGTACTATGTGTAGTTTGTAGTTCTCTTAATGCATTTTAGCTTTCTCTTTCACACTTCGCGGTTAGGTTATTGAGTTTTACTTTTTCGGGCCTGTACTCTTTTCCTCACAGGGGAAGCCACCGAGTTCTTCACTTAACGAAGGTGGTGTGAGGTTTTTAATAAGGTGGATCCCGTGTACCCCCTTGTGAAATATAAACAAGGCTTTTATTCCCCAAAATAACCGTTCGCATGTGTACCCTCGAAGCTACAGTGTCCCCCTGGTTCAGAGGGCACGTAGTCTTCGAGTTAACCGTTTATCACGAATAAGTGGGCGGCAGACGTCGAGCACAGTGAAGGCTCGACGTCGGCCACCCACGTATGGCTCCATTCGGAGTAACAAAACGAAGGCCGGAGTGCGGCTTCGCATCGCCACGACAGGCGAGGGGTGTAAAGCGAGGGTCGGCAATCAGCCTCGCACAGCCATGACAGGCTTCGAGATAACACGAGGGCCAGGAATTAGTCTCCAACAGCCACGACAGGCTTTATGACAAAACGAGCACGGGAATTGGTCTCGTCCAAGCCACGACAGGCTTCGCATCGTCACGACATACAAATCGTAAATGAAGAGCGAAGGCCGCGTACGGCCACGGTTAACGCAGTGGGACAAGGCACAAGTCAGGAAATTGGCCTTGCCAAGTCAAGACAGCTTACGTAATAAAAATGAGTGTCAGGCCTCGGTTTTGTTCCATCATGGCCACGATTTGGCTCGGCTTCGTCCACCTACAGCTAATAGTGCACGCAGCTTCGGGCAAAGTCCCAAACAAGACCGGTCGTGGTGTTTTACGGCCAATGCTTCGGGGGGGGGGGAGTTTCGAAGCTAAAGAACAAGCATTAGCCGACAAAACCCACGAACACAATGCTTTCCCAAAAAGTTCAGACGAAGCGAGCGCCAAAAGAAAAAGGGGCGTCTCATTGTTACAATTTTCTCAAGGATTCAAGACTCGCGCTTACAGGGAAACACGCACAACGCATACAAACGCTTCAAATGCAATAATGGCCATCAATGGCGATTTACAAATTTGAACTTAAAAATGTACAAGGATTACACTAGCCTCATGGCTCCCTAATTACAACTTCACAAATTTCATCAATCAGCCGAAGCGCCGCGACGTCAAGTATCTCTAGCACCATGCGACGAAGCTCCTCTTCAGACGGCATGCCCCCTGCATTGCACAAAATAATGTCTCAGGTCGCAAGTCATGGTCCTTCGTCTTTCACAGCGAAGGCGGCAGGTTCGGTAGGAATTAGATACACGTATTCGGGGGGGCCTATTGCCCCCACATCCATGGGTTCATCCTTGGGCACAACAAGAGGCGTAGGCGAACTAGAAGGACCCACTCTCTTAAGGGCACGCCTCGCGGCACGCTCCCGAAGCAGGGCATCCCGCCGAACGGGATCCTTGTTGAACTCAACAAAGAAGCGCTTCGAATCGTTATTTCGAGCATCATACAAGCATAGGCGATACGCTAGGAAATCATCCTACGAAACGCCGGGATGCCGAATGCTAAATTTACTCCATAATGCGGGAGACATGAAAAATGGATCAACCATAGAAACAAAAGAACTTTCGACTATCCGTGCAGGTGCCAAGAATGGGACCTGCGCAGAAGCAGCTTAAATTAGTTAAGTGTTTACAAAAGAGCTGCTCGAGCAGTAGTTACATCCTAACATGTATATCTCTACGCCGCGGGCACCTCGGTAGGCTTCGTGGTCGTATCAGCGGCAGCTTCAGAAGTTCCAGCTTCAGGCGGGAAACCACTGAAGTCTCGGTGGCCGCAGCAGCCCCTGGGGTTGCTGGCCTGGAGGCCATGGGAGAAGCGGTCCTCATGATTGGAGCGGAGACGGGCTTCGCGCCGCCCTCTTCGCCAACGGTAACGGTCGGAGAGGCAGCCCTCGTGGTTGCAGGGGAAGCGACCTTCGGCCCAGCGCCGTCAGCCGAGGCAGCGGTCGGTGAAGGGGCTTTCAGAATATCACTGCCAGCTTCCATGCCCTTCGGGGATTCCACATGCACCGTCTCCTATTCCGCAGGCTTCGCACCAACAACGCCAACGTTGCCCGGTACGGCATCCACGGGTGCGGTCAGAGACGGAGCGGCAACCGCGGCCGCGGGCAGGGCCGAAGCAGCATCCACGGGCGCCATCAGTGACGAAGAGGACCCAGCACCCACATGCCTGCCACTGGGAGGTTCGGAGGCGATAGACGAAGGCGAGCCTCAAGTTTCGACGCGCGGCGAACTCGGACTTCGTCTTTCAGCCTGGGTGCTATCTGGAAAACGCAAAACACATCAGCAACAAGTAGTGCAATAACCGACTATACAACACAAGAATCGCAAGGGTTTAACCTGGGAGGCAAGGTGGAGCGCCTCGTTAGCAGTAAGCTTCGGGCTACGGTCTGCGAAGAAGCTGCTCATGAAATTCTTCGAGATGTTCTTTGGCAGCACCGGAAGGGCAGCAACGGCCAGCTCGTCATTCGAAGGCCACGCGAAGTCCGCCTTCGTCAGGAGGCGCAAGTCATTCTTGCTGATGGTTTTTTCCGAAGAAGGAACACCGGGGGCAAGAGCGAGCAGACAGAGCTCGCAAGCGATCGAACAGCGACCGCAGCACTCAGCTCCTCGTGTGTCTTCGCGTGGGTGCCCAACAAGTCAACATGACTCCACCCAGTCGTAGAAGTCATCCAGAGTCAGGCCCTCAAAGTCCAGAGGTGAGGGGCCCAGTTCAAAGTGGTCAAGGACATCCACGATGTAGCCATGAAGCAGCTTCGCTACCCGCCGATGATGCGCTCGATAATGACATAAAGAGTTCTCGAAGCTGGTCAGCTTCGTGCCAGCTGTTGACGGTCGATATTTGCCATTTTTTATGACCGTCAACTCCTGCAAATTTGAGCATGAATTGCACATCCACACTAGAATAGGTGCTTAAACTCATACTTTCCACCAGTGTCGATGTCTATTCGAATGCAGGTATTTAGTTTAAGAAATGGGAGGAATCAATGCACTTTCATTCCACTCCAATCTAAGGCACTCAAATGCTGGCCAATCAGGGGCTGCCACATGGATTCTCCTGGATCCATGATGTCACCAATCCATGTGAGGGATTGTCGACGAATCATACGCTGCCACGTCAGCATCACATGGATCCATGGGCCCACTTTGCCAACGAAACCGCCAGAAAACATGCCATGCACGGAGAAGAGGCATTAGGGTCCACATGGAAGCGAGCCAGACGAAGCACAAGCCAGAAGGCCGGCCAGGGGTTTCGGCCGACCCTAGGATCGGCCGAACCGACCTAGGGTCGGTTGATCCTGGCCCTCCACGTGTTTGCTCCCTATTGGTCCTTGGCTGCATTCCCCGGTGTTTAGGGGCACTTTGAGCCCCGGAGCAAGCCTCCTCCTTGTCTATAAATAGGAGGGGAGGGGCTCCATTTCTCACACACCACCAAGCTCTCAAGTTTCAATTCTCTCTTGTGTAGCTCTCTCTTCCTCTCTGTAATTCTGCCCATGAGAGGTGATTCTCACCTCTTTGTGGTAGAATGGTGATGAGGAGAGATCTAGACTAGGATTAGTTGAGAGGTAGAGTAGGGGTAAGGAGTGAGTTGATGTCCTCGTGGATGCTTGTTCTTCATTTAGACCAAAGTGAGTATTTCAGCATTTCTTATTTAGACTATAGTGGACATCATGCATGATTGTTTTGTTCTTGTGTTTGTGGCTCATTCATAAGTTAGAGGCTTGTGTTCTTCATGACACAAGGCTTCGATCCTTTAGAGCCAGAGCAGTAGTTCATTTACTTGTTTGCATGCTCTGATCCTGTTTAGCTAAGTAAGTCCGTTGTATCTCGTTTATCTACATCCATAGCTTCCTTTCTGCTCCGTAGCTCAATGACTAGATCTGATTCTAATCTTTCCCTTATTCGTGGGACCATATCTATATGGTTGCTATAGTGTAGTTAGCGGGTCGACAGACGTAACCGTACTATAGTATTTTATCTGGGGTACAAATGTGGTGTCTGGGCCTGATTTTCCTGCGAAGACCACGTACGATCGTAGCGTAGAGGTAGGCCGCAGTGGTGACAGCCTGTTGGACCCTTTGTCAACCCTCTACATCGCATACCGAGTTGGGCTCGCTTGCCAGCACCTTGGAGTGTTATCGCCCCGCGGGGATGACTGAGACCTGACAGAATACATCTTGAGAGCTAAGTCCCTTAAGGAAGTGCTTCTTGTATCCCGACCTATCCCAGCGAAAGCTGGTGTCCTTGGATAGACCCTCTCTGGTTACACACCGTCCTTAGGGAACGAAACCCGATGGGAATACTCATTCTCTTAGGGAGAAGTGCTAGAGCGGTGTATCCGTGTGCTTGCGGATTCGTTCGCACTCGTCAGTGTACCCGGGAGTTTCTTACATGCTCACGCTACCACGGCGCCCAGTGGTGGTGTTAAGAAATGCCAACAAGCATTTCTGGCGCCGTTGCCAGGGACGGCTGTTGTTAACCTTCAAGCCCGTCTATCCTCGTATTTATCTTTTTCCTTTTTCCTCTACCTTCACCCCCGTTACCCTTTTTTTTGAGATATCCCTTTTGTTTTCTTTACTTCTACCTCTACCCCCGCTACCCATGGAAGGTTATCCTTGTAAACACCTTCCGCCTCCGAGGAGTGAACCCTCAGAGCCATGTTCGTCAAGATCCACTCTTACATCTGGCTTATGGATTCGCCCCTCTCTCATGAAGCTAATTCCGGACCTATCCTTCTCGGGGTTAAGTCATGAGAACCCCTTTGATCATGTGAGAGACTACGAGCGTCTGATTGAAACTCAGGGTAAAACCGGAGAATCACCGGATGCTCGGAAAAGAGAGTGTTTCTCGGTATCCCTCTCCGAGGAAGCATGGGATTGGCACCGTTGTTTTGGTAGAGACTACCTCACTTGGGAAAGGTTGAGAGCAGCTTTTTGCTCCCACTTCTTCCCAATACGACGTGTCATCGCGTTAAGGGCAAAGATTCTCTATTTCAAGCAATGTGAGGAGGAATCACTAGGAATGGCATGGCATCGTTTCACCTCCGCGGTGGAAGATTGCCCAGTCCTTTACATTCCCGATTGGATGTTGCTTCAGCACTTCTGGTTTGGATTGCGGAAGGATGATACCATGAGGCTTAATGCTCTCTCTGGAGGATCCTTTGTGCACCTAGATGCTGTCAAGGGAAAAGAGATCGTGGATAATCTCCGAGATTTCAGCTCCCCTTGCATCCCGGTCAAAGAGGCACCCACCGGAGGAAATGTTGAGCCGCCTAGATCCGTCATCAGCCAAGTCCGAGGTTTCATATCCACTCTGTCTGAACTCTGGCTGAAGATGTCATTCCTGAATAGCAGGAGTCTAAGGGAAGGATTTCGTGGTGCGAGATCTACCCTTGGGTTCCCCTCTCGTACATCTTCTTAGACCTTCTCCCCGAGACTTTGTCTCGTGGGAGAACGGAGAGAGTAGTTTGGAAGGAACGACCATTCCCGGCTAGGATGAGTTGTTCGATCCTTACTACTATCTCCTAAGGAGGGTATGAGAGGCCTATCGTGTTTCTATGTCGAGGTTTGAGCTGAAGTGCTTCGCACTGAAGTTTCGTATAAACCGAGACATCGGTCTCTGCTTTATAATCCATTGGATTCATCCATCAGACCGAAGGAGCACGATCAATTACCGATCGAATGGAGTGCATTCACTTTTCATCTCGAGCACATCGATCGATGCCGATCAATTAGGAGAAGCTTGCACTTCGTATCTTATGCCTGACTTGATCGATGCCCAATGGGAGGTGCACCTTCCAGTTTATCCATAACCCCCCATTGGAAGCTTAGGCCAGACTTCGGAATGTTTTCATCACCCTGATGAGGACATCGAACCCTCTGCCTAAGGTAAAAGCGAGTAAATCTTGCTCTTCGTCCGAACTCTGGTTCCTGATCATACACCGGCCTCTGGAAGTCCATGCTTCATCCTCTTTGAAGGCCGAGTGTCTTTCTGAGCTTGACTTCACTTGGAGATCGGTACCCATTGGTGAAGCACTAGCCTCAGTGCTCGATCTTTTCATCTCCGAGTTCCGCAACCCCAGTGCTATAGTCCTCGAGTCCCATGACCACCTCAGGGAATGCCTCGGCCCCTCTGGGATGATCATGCTTGCCCTCAGCCTTGATATACCTTTTTGGGCTCGAGTTCGTATATGCACTACCCTTGCAGATCAAAGCTTATCATCATTGTCTGCAAGGAGATGGTCATAAGTTGAGACAGGAGATCACAAGACACCCGCATCCTGAGTACTCCTGGGACTCATCTCGCTTCCCCAGGAAGAATTATCCCTCGGGTATCTTGTGGACTGTGGTCATGCAGGAGAAAGAAAGTGCCAAGATGAAGAGGAGTAGGCAAAAGGTCCACAGGAAGGCAGCACCATTATGGCGACACAAACGCTTCGTGACTACTGTCAAGGTGCCTACACTTTTTGACGAACCGAGTATGTCGCCAAGGTGACTTTCCCCAGATTCTCTATGGTTATATCATGGTTTGGCCAAGGTTAATATATAGTGAAGGATGAATTTTCAACCTCAACCTTATCCTGGCCTTAAGCCTAAGCCAATCTTTCCATCTCGGGGAATCCACCTGGGCCGTCGATCTTGAGACTTGCTAGAGCCCACACGAGAAAGGGGAGGACCAGAGGGGCCCACATGGGGCCGGCCGAACCCAGGTTCGGCCGAAACCCTGGTGCCGCCTCTCCCTTTCTTCTTTCGCATGTGCGACTCCTTCTCCTCCAGAAACCTTCTCCCTGCCGCCCAACGAGTTTTCGCATCGTGAAATCCATCTCCTCCACCTCACCATCCTCAGCTCATCACCGCATCATGGCCGGAAGGAGTGTTGTCCCTTTCGACGGCTCCACCTCGTCCACCGGTCCCGGGGCAGGAGGCAACCCCTCTGTCGTTGCCGCCCCCGCTGCGGACCTCGCAATGGTGGTCGGTGTCCTGGATGTTCCTCCGCTCGCCACCATCCCACCGGTCGGGAGGATTCCAGGCACACCGCTCTCAAGGTGCTCCGCCTCGCCTGGGAAGAGGCACATGAGACGGGCATCCAGCCCCTACGGTAGGTCGACCACGGCTCAGCTTTGCCCCAGGGGGGTACCGCTCGCTCCACCTAGCACACCTGGATCATCGCTAGCTGGAGGGCAGACGAGCTCAGCACAGTCTGCTCCTTCACCGCAGCCACCGGTGACTATAAAGCTGGCACTGCCCAAGGAGAAGGCCCCTGCAGCACGCCCAGCTCCAGTTCTGCCAGAAGAGGAGGAAGACTTTGGCCTGGACGATGGGTTGCCACCGCCACCCTACACTAGGAGATCTAGGGAGAGGACTCGGGCAACCGAGCAACTCCCTAAGCTCTCCTCAGTGGCCAAGCTGACCCCGCTGATGAAGGAACTGGGGGCCAGCAACGAGAAGCTCAAGGCTGCTTACTCAGAGCAGAAGTTGGACCTGGCCGAGCTGAGAGATGATGTGCGCGATCTTCACCGTGGCCTTTGTGCGAAGATGAGGCAGCTGTTCTCGGCTACGGGGCATGCAGCCCTCTATGATGCCGAGTAGTGGGGATTAGCCCCAGCTTTAGTCATTAGGCGCTAGTCTAGGTCTAGGTTGATTTCCCTTGTTTCCCTTTATTTCATTTATTTCTTTTGCATGTGTGTAAGTGCCTAATCATTTGGTTTGAAACATTTGAATTTGAATAAAGTGGCTCACCGGTCACGTAACCCGGTTTAGCCACCCTTTGTGTCATTACTTTGGTCTCTGTGATTTAGAGGACATCTAGGTTCGAGACAGTGTGGGGGCAGAGCCACGACTCTCCCAATGCAGGCACGACGTTTCCGTATGTACCCACTGTGAGCACTCCGCGCTAGCTGATCGATCACCTACCGCGAACCTGAACAGGACCCGCACGAGTTCACTCCTGTGGAGAGCCTCTAACGGTTCATCCCCCATGCATAGCGCCGGTTTGCATCTCGACAACTCACTCTCTGTCATTCTTGAGTTTTATAAGCTATATATGTCTATCTCTAAACTAAAACTCGAATGATGATGCTAAAGATCACCCAGCTCGCCTTTACCTGAGTAGACTTACATATGTTTTATTCCTTGTTATCTACCTGATGCATGTGAACCATAACCTTCTTAAGGACAAGCATGTTCACCTAAGTAATTGACAAGTATGATATGGCTGGATGATATGATCTGTTGCTCTGATGACTAACTCCCTTGGGGAATTTATTTTTGAAAACTCAAAACCTCTTGGAAAGGCTCCTCTTTGATATGCCTTCGTCCCATTAGAGCCATATGATCTTTGTAGGTAAAACCCTTCAGTTCATATGCTGCTTGTTATTACATTGAGGTTTGTCAAATTCTGCGACCCTTATGAGAATTCTTATCATTACTTTCATGATCAAGATATATGTGCACCCCACCTATTTCCCCCTTGCTATGCTTCTACACTGGAAGTTAGCATTGTATCATTCGTACCACAAAAGTAAAAGCTCCATATGTCGTATGACCGCTCTCTCTAAAAGTATCCTTCAAGGAAGAGATATGGGCTATGAAAAAAAAATAATAATAAACACATGCCCAAAGCATGTTTTGTGAAAAAAATAGAAAGAGAAAGGATAGCCCATATCCAAAATAAAGAAGGAGAAAAGGAGAGGGATGGTCATGCAAAAAGGAGTTCCATATCATAGATGGTAATAACTAGTGTCCATTCCGGGGCTAGTGTCCACCTTACCATAAACCCACGGTTCTCACCACATATGTGTATGGTAATATCTAACACCCATTCCGGGCCTAGTATCTACCTTACCATACACACCATAGCCATACCGGTGCACATCTTGATCTGATAGTATGATTTGATTTTCTCTGTGTATCCAGTCTTTGACTTTGCAAAATATGTGATGCAAGTATGCTCTCTCTTTATCCTACCTTGAGCTCCACATATAGCCATCATTAGAAGTAGGATGAAGAAAGGCAAATGCCTTAGTGAGGACATATACACATTGAGCAATCTGAGAGAATCAAATGAGGAAGCCACCCAGAGTTTTGTTTATAAAATCTTGCAAAACCCCCGAGGTGTTTATCATCAGGTGCATAAGTGACTTGATTCACGGCTGTTCTACTATTCAATCACCCAAGGGAACATGATAGCCACTACACAGAGGTTCACAGGAGCAAGGTATGACTTGGAATATCTCTTATGTCTGTCTTACACTTTGGTATTTGTGACCCACTTGGCTTTGTTTCCCCTTCAATCGGACGAGCAAAGGTCAAGTGTGGGGGTGTTGTTGACGGTCGATATTTGTCATTTTTTATGACCGTCAACTCCTGCAAATTTGAGCATGAATTGCACATCCACACTAGAATAGGTGCTTAAACTCATACTTTCCACCAGTGTCGATGTCTATTCGAATGAAGGTATTTAGCTTAAGAAATGGGAGGAATCAATGCACTTTCACTCCACTCCAATCCAAGGCACTCAAATGCTGGCCAATCAGGGGCTGCCACATGGATTCTCCTGGATCCATGATGTCACCAATCCATGTGAGGGACTCTCGACGAATCATACGCTGCCACGTCAGCATCACATGGATCCATGGGCCCACTTTGCCAACTAAACCGCCAGGAAACGTGCCATGCACGGAGAAGAGGCATTAGGGCCCACATGGAAGCGAGCCAGACAAAGCACAAGCCAGAAGGCCGGTCAGGGGTTTCGGCTGACCCTAGTATCAGCCGAACCGACCTAGGGTCGGTTGATCCTGGCCCTCCACGTGTTTTCTCCCTATTGGTCCTTGGCTGCATTCCCGGGTGTTTAGGGGCACTTTGAGCCCCGGAGCAAGCCTCCTCCTTGTCTATAAATAGGAGGGGAGGGGCTCCATTTCTCACACACCACCAAGCTCTCAAGTTTCACTTCTCTCTTGTGTAGCTCTCTCTCCCTCTCTCTAATTCTGCCCATGAGAGGTGATTCTCACCTCTTTGTGTTAGAATGGTGATGAGGAGAGATCTAGACTAGGATTAGTTGAGAGGTAGAGTAGGGGTAAGGAGTGAGTTGATGTCCTCGTGGATGCTTGTTCTTCATTTAGACCAAAGTGAGTATTTCAGCATTTCTTATTTTGACTATAATGGACAACATGCATGATTGTTTTGTTCTTGTGTTCATGGCTCGTTCATAAGTTAGAGGCTTGTGTTCTTCATGACACAAGGCTTCGATCCTATAGAGCCAGAGCAGTAGTTCATTTACTTGTTTGCATGCTCTGATCCTGTTTAGCTAAGTAAGTCCACTGTATCTCGTTTATCTGCATCCATAGCTTCCTTTCTGCTCCGTAGCTCAATGACTAGATCTGATTCCGATCTTTCCCTTGTTCGTGGGACCATATCTATATGGTTGCTATAGTGTAGTTAGCGGGTCGACAGACGTAACCGCACTATAGTATTTTATCTGGGGTACAGACGTGGTGTCTGGGCCCTGATTTTCCTGCGAAGACCACGTACAATCGTAGCGTAGAGGTAGGCCGCAGTGGTGACAGCCTGTTGGACCCTTTGTCAACCCTCTACGTCGTGTACCGAGTTGGGCTCGCTTGCCAGCACCTTGGAGTGTTGTCGCCCCGCGGGGATGACTGAGACCTGACAGAATACATCTTGAGAGCTAAGTCCCTTAAGGAAGTGCTTCTTGTATCCTGACCTATCCCAGCGAAAGCTGGTGTCCTTGGATAGACCCTCTCTGGTTACACACCGTCCTTAGGGAACAAAACCCGGCAGGAATACTCATTCTCCTAGGGAGAAGTGCTACAGTGGTGTATCCGTGCGCTTGCGGATTCGTTTGCACTCGTCAGTGTACTCGGGAGTTTCTTACACGCTCATGCTGCCACGATGCCCAGTGGTGACGTTAAGAAACGCCAACACCAGCCTCTTGCACCTGAGAGCGTTGCGTGGACAGCTCGGCATTCAAAGCATCACGGCTCGCGATTTGATTCTCCACCTCGACGCGCAGGAGTGTCAGTGCATCCGACGAAGTGCGGGCAAGTTCATCTTTCTCTTTGGAAAGCTTCTCGTTCCGCTCTTTTTCCACAGTAAGCTGGCTTTCGAGATGGTCCACGTGGGACCGAAGACTGTTCAACTCCCTTTGGGAGGCTTTATCCACCTCTCGATCACGGCGCAGCTGGCGCATAAGGCAACGCAAAGCCACGAAACTTTTCAGGGCAAGATCCCCACAATTTTCAGCCATCTCCATTGCCCTGACTCGACCGAAGCTGTCCTCCTCATGCGGAAACGCGAAGCTATCACTGGCCACCTTGAGAAAGTGACGCTCGTGACCGCCGCTGCACAGGCCTAGGAAGCCAACATGGGTGCCACCAATAAGCCTGGCACCTTCGGGGACGCCAAGTCGCAAGGTAGCTTCGCGTGCGTACTCCGTGACGACGCGGTAGTTGCTGCTGTCTGGGTCATCATCTTCTCCATCGCTATCCGACGCGCGGTCCTCATCCGCGCATCGAGCGTCGTCTTCTGGCGGCGCGGTGGACTGTTTGGTGCCGGACGATGGAGACGAAGTAGGGGAGCCGGAGGCCTTGGCCGAGCCGGAGCGCCGCGGGCTCAGATCGACATTCTCAGCGAAGGGGTCAAGCGGCGCGTTCGTCGAAGATGTAATCTTGACCTCCCCCTCCTCTTTTTCCTCGCTCTCAGCTTGTTGGGGACTAAGAGGCAGGGTCAACCTCGTTTCACCACCATCTCCCGGAGGGGAAACAACGCGAAGGGGTTGCGCGGCAATGACAGCGGGCGTGATGAGAGTGCCCTCGGGGGCAACCCGAACCCTCTTCGTAACGGGCTCGGCGTCAGTGGGACCCGCCTCCCGCTTCGAGCGTTCCAGGAGTTTGGTCACCAATGCGTCAGTTGTCTTGGAGCCGGCCGAGGCACCCCTCGGTATTTCCGCACCAAGCGTACGAGGGGAGGTGGCGGTGTCATCAGCAGCGACCGCAGCAGCAGCAGCAGTAAGGGCCCTCTTCGCGGCCAGTGCATGATGTTTCTTGCAGGCTTCGCGCTTCGGAGCCTCGACCTTGAAAAAGGTGAAGACGCGGTTACCACGCGAATTCTTCAGCCTCGACACTAAGTCCTTGAATTCTTGGGGGAAGACGGCCCCGAGGATGAAATTGCCTCGCTCTTCGCCGTTTCGTCAATGGAGCGCTGCAAGAAATGAAGCTGCACGTCATAAGTGAGGAAACATAGGAACATCTCAGTTATGAAACGGGCGGAAGAAGCAGGGCACATACCTTCGACGTCGAAGCCGAATGCCTTGGCCCAGTCAGGACATGGGATGGTGTCGATGGGTTCGGCCCAAGCATCATCAGGAATGGACCAACCATCCTGAAGAGGCCACTTACCAAGGATCCGGTACTCCTCGATTATGTCACGGGTGCTGTAGTTCCGCGCAAATAACCGGAGGCCTGTGTAGAGCAGATCGCGAAAGATTACCACCTGATCGGCGTCAGGCTTCGGCACAGCTTCCTTGCCAGGGGCTGTGGCATCACACACGAGCCTCTTCGACGTCAGCTCGGCCACATCACGGGGTGTAACGTAGCTTCGCCCGAAGCGTATGGTTCGGGGGAGCGGGGCTTGGGGCTTCGGTCCCATGGCCACGAAGCAAGGAAACAGAAAGCTCGATTGGAGAGCAGGACAGTAAAAACAAAGGCGGCTGGGCAGGGAGAGGTGCGGTGAGAGCCCGAGTGACTAGGGTTCACCCCCGAGGCGGGGATTATTTATACCCAGCGGCGGACACAACCCCCCTCTCCTGCAGCCAAAAGACGTCTTTGTCCCACCACGCACTTTGCGGGAGAGCCGTTGCTAGGCCACAATCATCATTTCGTCAGTTGGGCCGCCCTCGGGAGTTCCGAAGCCCATTACCAATAAGAAGAATTCGTAAGCTCGGCCCATCAGGCTCAGAAGGGGACGGCTCTCACTGACGAGGGGCTACTGTTGGGGAAATGGGGCTTCGGAGAGTTTCATCCCTTCGGACCGCCCCAACGAATCTAACACAACCAGATGCCTTTCTTTTGTTGGGATGATGCAGGACTCGGGGAGACAAGCCACCAGCGCCCGGGACGTAGCGATGCCAGTGGCGAAGGCGTGTTCGCTCGACTTCGTAACCATATGACGAAGGGACCGCGGCCCGCGATGACGAAGGGATCGCGGTTGTACGGAACGACGCCTCTGCTCCACGAAGGGCTTCGATGCGAAGGGCCCAACTGTACGACGTATGAAGGGCCACTGCTGATCACCGTACGAGGGGTGGCGTCAGCCGAAGCCGTACTAAAACCACTTTCCTGTAATACCCCGGAATATGCTGGGGATATAGTAGTTGGGTAGGAAAAAGGTGTAATGTGTGCCACAAGATATAAAAAAGGTGTTTGCCCCCCCTATGAGCCGTTGTAAACTCGAGGGGATTGAATGAAAGGATAGCCACAGATCCGTACTTGAGAGTTCATTTGCTTTTCTACTCCCCTTCTCTCGGCTGGGCTTCGGGACCTACGGGCCCGACTTGACTCAGTTTGGGAGGAGCGGACTTCTGTCTTCTGTCCGGGTTCATTTCCTGCCAACAAGCAGATGGAAAGGAGAGATTTTCCATTAGATGGGGATATTTAACTTTTTAGCATAAATTGGATCCTTACCATCAAAAGAACCATGTTGTAGATATCTACCATCAAAAGGTTGAAGGGTAGAAATTTAGCACCCAAAGATCTACCGTTATAGGTATTTACCATTCCGTTGCTGCTCCCGTCAACCAGACTCAACGCCGCCGTCCCTCCCTTGCACTCGCCCCCGCCGCCATTCCTGTCCTCTGCTCGCGCCCTCCATCGTCCCTCCCCTACTTGCGCCCGCCGCCGTGCTCACGTCGATGAGTAGCGAGCTCGCTCAGCAGCTAGCGAGGCGCGGCTTGCGAGGATTAGATCGGGGAAGGGCACGGCGGGAGGCCTGACTGGGTCATCGTCGACTTCGCGCACCACTGGGTCCAACCCATCGCCGGCGAGCACTAGGTGCCGTGTGTGCTGTTCTTCATCTTCTTGGCGGTGTTCGTGGCGTTCATCGGTCCCAAGGAGCTGAACGACGCGCACCGGTGGCGGAGCACTTCATGCTGCCGCTGTGGATCCGCCGCCCTCCCCAATCGCGTACCGGCGGCAGGAGACTGAGGGGATGGCAGGCGCATTCCGGCCCGACACCTCTGGCGTCGCGGCCGCCGGCCGCTAGCTGGAGACGGCACTGCACTGCGCGCTTCTCGTTTGCCGCTGCAATCGCGAGGTCGACGACGCGCTTTGCACGCTCCTCGACGGCATCTACGGCAATCCTCTGGGCGTGCGCTTCCTCACGCGTGCCGGCGTGCGCTTCCTCTGGGCGCTCCGGGAGACGAGCAGCAGGGTGCTCCTGCACGCGTGCCGCCGGCCACGGGTTGGTGCTCATCGGGTGGCTGCCACAGGTGCGGGTGCTGGCGAACGCGGCAGTGAGCGGATTCTTCACGCACGCCGGACAGTGGGCGGCGCGAGGACGGGAGGAGGTTGCGCCGGAGAAGAGTCTGCGCGAGCATAGCAGCGGGCGCAAGCAGGGGAGGGACGACGGCGTTGAGTCTGGTTGACAGGAGCTGCAACGGAATGGTAAATACCTATAACGGTAGATCTTTGGGTGCTAAATTTCTACCCTTCAACCTTTTGATGGTAGATATCTAAAACATTAATCTTTTGATGGTAAGGATCCAATTTTCCCAACTTTTTATCATTATAACATATGGCCACTCTTTGTTTAGCATCATAAGAGTGGTAAATACATCTTTATCATCGATGTTGCGATTTGGATACAATTTTATCACTTTTGCTTACGTGGCAGACCAGGCGAGCAGTCCATGTTGGATCGAGAGTACCAGTGTGTGAAAAATGACCTCGACTGCTCCTGCTTTTCTTCTTCCTCGGTCTAGCCATTGAGCTCCACCGCTGCCGCACTCATCTGCTCTGCTCCTCCAGCCGCTTTCTCCTCTGCTCTGCTCGTCTATCTCTGCCCCCGCGCCGTCGACCTCGTCCCCTCCCGCCCCAACAATTCCTCCGCCTACGACGCCGACGGCACATCCGCGCTCGCGCGCCGACGCTTCGGGCCGCCTCGCCTGGACTACCAACGGGAGCAACACCAGCATCTGGTCAACCCCTGCAATTAATTCCTCCGCCAGCACGGTGGTGTTGCTGGTCAACGACCCGAGGAGCCTCATCTACGCGCGCGGCCTAGTCGAGCTTCACCGAGCCAATTAACACGCTCATGGCGGGGCAGGCCATACCCAAGGGCAACAACACCACACTCGTCAACTCCACCACGCTGTAGTACGGCGTCCTGATGTATGCCAACATCAGCGGCGGCGGCTCGCTGCTCAACCTCACCGGGTGCGATGGCAAGCGCTCGACGATGACGTGAACCTTTGGCTCTACGGCCTGCTGCCGAAGACCCGGCGGTGGAACGTGGTGTGGCAGCTCGTGCAAGAGCTCCACACCATCCGAGGCACTTGCGAAGGCGGTGCTCTAGCTGCGACAGCCGCCGGCGATGAGGCCATAGTCGAGGAGTGGGTCGAGCGTCTTGACGACGATGGCGGGGAGGTGGCCGGCTCCCTTCCCTGCGCGGCGCTCGCGGACTGCGACGGTCGCCGCTAGGCATCCCCTGCGCCCCCGCTCCCTTCCCTCCGGCGGCCGACCGGGCGAGCTTGGTGGCCGGCCATGGAGGCCACCGCCTAGGGAGCTCGGGTGCTGGGTGGGCGAGCGCAGGCTCCGCCCAAGGAGCTCCGGCAGGGCCGTCGCGCTCGTGGAGGAGCAAGGCGGCGTCACCGCGCTCGCCGGCAGAGGGCGCGAGGAGCTCGCTTTGCGCGAGAATGGCGTCGGCCGGCAGCCACGGGAAGAAGAAAAAAAGGTTGCTCGTGGACACAGATCCTACGTGGAACGCTCCCGTGGCGTGCCAGCGAGGCAAAAGTGGTAAAAATGTATCTTAATCACGATATCGCTGGTATATTTATATTTGCCACTGTTCAAGTGATAATCAGAGAGTGACTGCTCGTTATAATGATAAAAAGTTATTTCCTTGGATGGGCGAGAGCCTCAGCGCACGCAGCACAACACACAAGGCCCAACTGGCCTGCTGTTTGTCACGACTCACGAACCTACAATTCTTGATTTTTTTATTTTTTGCAATTTTAAAAAATATTTGCTCCTAACAAAAAATTACAAAAATAACTCTCAACTGATGTATGAAACGGCGGTAGGCTCCTACCTCTGTTTAGTACAGCGGTATCCAGAAAATTGCCAATAAACCTTCTGTTAAATAAAACATGGTTTCGAACGACGGTACCGTACCTTTCCAGCACATCTTGCAGTTAAATAAAAGGTAAAATAGCCAAATTCGTCCTCTAACTTTCTGCAAAGGAACAAGTTCGTCCTCGAACTTTCAAAAGGATCAATATAGTCCCCCAACTACCATTTTTGGGTCAAATGCGTCTTTATGCTGATGTGGTGCTGCATTCTAGCATAAGATGAACATGAAAAGTCTAGTAAGAAGGACGTAATGAGTTAACTTTTGATCATTCATATATATTGGCAGTTTTGGCAATTAGCATTATGGTTTCTTTTTACATTTTGGAATAATTCTAAAATATTTTTGCACCATTTAGGTCCCATCTATCATTAGTTTTGAATAATCGCACCTATCATTATGCAAGAGACAAGGGTAAAATAGACTTTTCATATTCGTCGCATGCCACCATACAATAAGGACACATTTGACTTAAGAATTTTAGTTGCGGGCCTACATTGATCCTTTTGAAAGTTCGAGGACAAATTTGACCCATTGCAGAAAGTTGAAGGACGAATTTGGCTATTTTACCTACATAAAACCATTGTTTCAAACGGCAGTACCTTTCCAACACATCTTCAAAAAATCATAACTATTTCATATGCACTCTGATAGAGATAAGCTTTGTATGTAACACTACTAGGGAATCAACCTTTAGTCCTGAAGAGGATTTCACATTAGTACCGGTTATTTTTGGAACTAGTACTAATGTACTAATGGGAAGGGGGCCCGATGCACCCCAGAGACACACATTATTACCGGGTCGGGGCTGCAACCGTGAAGGACCGAATAGGCGACCAGAGAGGGGGGGAGTGAATGAGAGCCGATAAAAATTCTTCTCCAAAGAGAGAACTCGGCCTATGCCCCAATTGCCACTCCGAGCACTCGCACACACAAGAGCAGCTCGAAACTAGGCACACACAAGTCTATAAGCCCTAGGAGCAATCCTTGGTTCAACTAGCAGAAGCACGGATCAAAGAATTAAAGGAACAAAGCTCTCAACCAAATCTGTCCGGCCAGAACGGACCGTCCGCTAGAAGGGGGCGGACTGTCCGCGGTCACCAGGCGGACCGTCCGTGGATCAAGGACGGACCGTCCGAAATTGCCAACCGAACCACCAGAGACGAACCGCACCTCGCGGACTGGCCGCCCTCTCCTCACGGACTGTCCGCCCAGTCCTCGCGGACTATCCGACACTACAGTTCGGACCGTCCGTGCCAACCACCAGAAAACTCCACCTCAATTCGAACCTCGCGGACCGTCCATCATGGACCGGCGGACTGTCCGCAAACTCCTTGCTCCAAAAACCAAAGACCCCAACGGATCAAACCACGAGCTCGCAAGAACACGAGACGAACTCGACGAACATGCGATGAACACAGTCCTCGCTGACCGTCCGCCACCCCCTCGCGGACCGTCCACCAACGCACGAACAGAACCAGAAACGCAGCCCGCGAAGTCAACCCCAAATTCCAATCAATGGAACTCCCAAACCGCTGGACGGATTGAGCCCAAATTTTGGGTAGATGAGAAGCATCTCTAGGAGAAGCTATGCCCAAAATCTTGGAGCCCCAAACCTATCCAATCAACCGGAATCGCAAATCTCGTGCGCTCAAAGCATAAACTCGAGTTCATCCAAAACTCACCAAATCGAGCCCGATTCCCGGCGTTTCAGGGGTCAAGATCATCCACAAAGAGGCACAAGGCACTCACCCATGACACCCTCAAAGAAATCCGGAAGGAAACGGCCTACAAATCGACGCACAAGGATCGAACCGAAATGCTTCGAAAATAGCACAAAAACCAACTCGGGAATTTAGAAGGAGATAGAATTTGCTCGAGGAATTTGCACAAGATTTGAGGGACTAATTCACTCTGAATATTCATACCATGTTGGATTACAAGCCACTCCAAGAATTGCAAATCTTAGATGGCAAAAAGCTCCAAACAAAGAGCCACACACTCTCCTCTCCCTCTCTCCCCAAGAGCACCCCAAAATGAAAGAGCACTCCCACCAACTAAGCCAAAGAGTTGACTGAAAATTCAGCCCCCTCCTCCTATATATAGGCCCTCCGGAAAAGACCGAAGTGCCCCTACACTAGGAGATACAATACAAACCCTCACAGGGGCATTTTGGTCAACACATGAAGTTCACCATCGGACGGCCGCGCATCCATCGGGCCTTCGCGTCCTCCCGACGCAAGCACCTCGATCATGCCGCGTGTTGCCTGCTTCGAAGCTTCCCGACGTTCCTGGATCCCCATCTCCGTCGCGTTGGGCCTTCGGACTTGGTTTTGAGGTCCAAACCAAGAAACCGTCCTCCGATGGTTTTGTGGCCAAACCACCAAACCCCGCATACACACGCCCGGCCTCACCACGCCAAGCGTCGAGCCCGTCAAGCCTTTCACCTCTGGCGCTCGGACGGTCTACTCGGTCTTGCCTCGTTCCTTGACTTGGCCGCCACCGATGCACCAGCTCCATGTCCACTACTTTGTCTTGCTCTTCTTGCACCATGCGTCTCGCACTTGATCCCGTCGGCCACCGGGTCCCTCGAACCAAGCCTACTTGTCTCTCCACTCCTCGGAGGCCCCGCAAGGCTAAGACCTTTCACGCCTGTTCTTCACCTGCACCAACGCAAACCAAGCCGCAACCAACACCTGCAATAATAGGCCAAGAGTCAGTCCACACAACGTTGTCAACCACTCCTCACGAGTGCATTGACAACACACCACATAAAGACATGAATAAAAGACACACAACCGACAACACAACCCGACGAAACACACTCAGCACAAAGCCTCAAAACATCCGGTCAATCGCTCATCATATACAAACCAAGGCACATATCAACTTGGTTTCTCAATCTCCCCCTTGATGAGTGCATTGACAAAAGATGGTTTGAAAGCAAAAGGAAAACTCATTCAAGTGTCCAAAAGCCAAGAAAAAGCAAACACAAGGCAACTTGAAATGAGAAGAGCTCCAACCAAAGACTCTCGGAACCTAAGGAAGCACAAAGGCTACACGCCACTGAAGAGTCAAGCAATCCACAAGAGCTACAAGCAATCCCGAAACCCATCAAACCAATTTCAGCTCTTAACAAAGCACTTGTCAACCGCTCATCACCATCAAATCAAGGTTCAGATCAACTTGATTTTCCAAATTTCTCCCCCTTGAGGAGTGGATTGACAACATGCGAGCACAAAGAAATGGTTTGAGAAAGCAAAGGCTGAACAACTCATCCAAGTGAATGAAAACCACACAAGGCAAAGAAGAAAAAAAACTTGGCATGAGAGAAACCACAAAGGCCAAATCAATGTCTCGGTCCCCAAAGACATGGGCAACGGCTCGACACAACCGAGACAAGAACACATGATCCCTCAAGAAGAGGCACAAATGGCTCAACACCGATCATGGACAAACGAAAGCACACGATCCCTCAAGAAGAGGCACAAAGGGCTCAACACCAATCATGTGACAAACGAAAACCAAATCAACCGCCGGCTCCTCAAGAAGAGGCAAAGGGGCTCAACACCACCGGCAAAAGAGCAAAAGAGCACAAAACTCACAAGCTCCCCCTAAACACATGCACTAGGGCCAAAGAGCATACAAAGCTCACCCTAAACACATGCAATAGAGCAAAGAGCACATCAAGCTCACAAGCTCACAAGCTCCCCCTAAGCACATGCACTAGGGCCAAAGAGCATACAAAGCTCACTCTAAACACATGCAATAGAGCAAAGAGCACATCAAGCTCACAAACTCACAAGCTCCCCCTAAGCACATGCACTAGGGCCAAAGAGCATACAAAGCTCACCCTAAATGTATGTGATAGAGCAGAGAGCAAAACACCAAAGCACAACTCAGGCAAACAAAGGAAACTCACCAAAGCTCCCCCTACACAAATGCATACTTCCCCTGAACATGTGCATGCAAACTCTAGTTCTCCCCCTGAACTGAGTATCCCTCTGGATGCAACAAATGCATGAAAACTGAAACATTTTCTCCCCCAAATGCAACTTTTCCTCCTTGTTGACAATGCATGAATCAAGACAATTTTGCAAGAAATTCAACTACTAGCTTCTCAAATATACAAAGAACACTATAAAATGCTACAAGTGAGATAATGAGCAAGCAAGATAGTTCATAGTTCCATAAAAATATAGCCATCAAGATAGTAAAGCTATATAGGCATATGACAAAGGCATGATCAAATTAAGCATTTTTGCGAAAAATTTCCCTCTCATGAGAAAAGACCTAAACATGAGCAAAACATACCAAAGTGAGTCTAGATCACACAAACTTCATGCTAGGTCACATATCCTCATCACAAGATCATTACAAACACCCATACGCATCTCATTTCATGTTAAAGCCACCGAGCCATGTGTCTACTTCTTAAAATGAGACTTCTCATGGTAGACAACATGCAACGGTTTAGCACCCAAATTATTGCAATTTTAAAGTATTTATGACATGGAACAAGTGAGAGCATAACTTCAAGCAAAGAATTTCATACCAATTTCATTTTTCATATTTAAGCACAAAATGGTACATGAAGTGCCTTTGCGGCAAAAAGAAGCTTATGCTCCCCCACAAGGTAACACATGGGCTAAACATTCATAATGACAAATAGGTCTTTGACCCCAAGTGAAAAGCACATGATATCCAAATATGAATTAAGCATGATATAAACCACCAAAGCACACTAAGATCATGCAAAGCCTTAAACCCACAAGAGAGAGCCTATACTAGCATTTTCCAAAAATAGCCATGTCAAAATGCATATATAGCAACTCTATCAAGAGCATAGCTATCCATCACCAAATCATATCAAACATGCTCAAAAGCTCACAAATAGCATATCATAGTATTCATAGCATATAGGAGAAGCTCAACCTACCATGCATATGATACAAATGCAACAAAAGTAGATATGTACAACAAATGCAACATGATATATGACACAATGCAAGACATGAATGTCAAACCTACCATAGTCTATACATCATGATATATGAATACGTATGCAATGCAAAATGCATCGGGAGACACGGGACTCGGCTTAACAACAAGAAGGTTCACACGGGGACACACCAGTTAAGAACCGCTCCAGGCGAGAGAAGAGCCACCAAAGATCCCAATTGAGTACCATAGAAAAGATACCAATTGCAAGACCACCAAAGATCCCAATTGTGTACCATAGAAAGGATACCAATTGAAAGATCACAAATGGCTACCAAAAGCCACAACACTCCTTGGAACCAAAATCCCCATCGAAAGAAGCCAAGCTCCCCCTCAACCAAAACCAACTAGCAAAGCAAAAGCTAGGAAAAGAAAGAGAAAAAAGAGAAGCTCTAAAACCAACCTAAAATGGGAGAAAACCAAAGAAGGAACAAAACACAACCCGAAGACACGAAAAGCCCAAAACCCAAAGCAATCTCAAAACATGCTACACAATGCATTGACAATACTAATCAAGATAAATAAAGCATTGTAACATGATTCCACATTTATGAATATAAGCATGGGCTAGCAAGCATGTCAACAAGGTACAATCCTATACAAAGATACTAAACCACAATGATACCAAAGAACAACATGCCAACCATGATACAAGAACTAAACAAAGGCATGATACAAGTTCATATGGATCATCGACCAACATATATTACATATCTAGCATGGCAAGATATACATGGGGAACAAACATGCTAACAAGAAAGATACCATAGAGCTATCCAAACATGATATAGATGAACAACATGACATAACCACAAAGAGCAATCAACTATAAAGCATGACACAAGTATATACAAGTGAGAACAAGGGGAAAAGAAAACTCACTAGACATGTGTACAAAGGGTTTCAAGAGCCATCCAAAGCGGTGTGGAGAACCATCTTGTCTTGATCACCTCACGGGCAAAGATCAAGCACCATCGAGCACATGTTCTCCAACCGAGTCTCCATACCTATACACAAGGAGACGAAAAAGACCGAGACTTGGATCCCAAAGGGTTAGCAAGCATATACTTGGGAATCCAATACTTGGTCACACGAGTAAGCGATGCACTCAACTTATCATGTGGGTTAGCATGATGCAAATGCCGGTTTGAATGAAAGGGCTTTCGAACACCCTTAGAACCATGCCTCAAAGGAGCCACTCGCGAAGAAAACCGAGTGCTACCACAAGCAAAAAGGCAAAGATCCTTCGAGGTCGTAGGGGAAGAACCAACACTAGCACCACGGGAAACATGTCGCGGACCAACACAAAAAGCACTAGAAGCATGTCCACGAGCATGGCCTAACTCACTTGAAAGAGTGTCATAAAACCCGTCCACAAATAGTGCCTTCTTAGGCTCACAAGTGTTCATGCCATGAGAAGGGCTATGAACAACCAAAAGCCGAGAAGCACCTCCTCGCCGCAATCTCCTTGCCCGGCGGTAGCAAAAGCTCTCTTGATGCCCATCCTTCCCACAATGAGAGAAATGGTACAAAGGCCTATCAGGAGGCACGGTCCGAGTGGATGAATCACCATTCTCTTGTAAGTGGTAAGTCCCTTGGGACTTAGAGCAAGAAGCATCAACCCCAACATCCAACTTGGTGCCCACATTAGAATCACACGTGCCATGAGAAAGGCTACGTGGCTTCTTAAAAGCTTTGGCACGCACACGTCGCTCGTGCTTGACACGACGAAAGCAAAACTCAACGGTATGCCCATCCTTCTTGCAAAAGGTGGATTGGAACCTCGGCTTGGGAGTATGAGTTCCAAATAGGTGGGAGGCACCCTTGCCTTTCAAATTACCTTGGGCAATGCCGGAAGATCCACCAAGCTTAGGAATAGCTATGGGAGAGCTATCCAAAGCACCACCACATGTGCCACCATCCAAAGACTCACGCTCAAGAGAGGAAGTCAACTCCGGTTGAGAAGAAGCAAATGTAAAAGCATCAACATCGGAGTGATAAGAAATGCGAGAATCCAAACCCTTTGCACAAAGACTCTTGCACCTTGTGCGCAAAGCCTCATTTTCAAATTTGAGGCTCTCACAAGTACCACATGTCATATTTCTCAAATTCTCAATTTCCGCCTCAATGCATCTAGCATATGTGGTACGCAAGAGTTCATTCTCTTTCTCAAGGTTGGCACTCATCTCATCATGCACAACCAACTTGGCGCTCATATCATCGTGCATTTTCTTTAAAGCCAAAACTTCATTTTCCAAATCAATGCATGAAGTGCAAATGAGACCACATGAACAAGTATCATCATTTACATCAACGAAAGCATCATCATCATCACAAGAAGTATGGCAAGTATCATCTATACACAACAAAGAGCACTTGCTACAAGGCATGGATTTCATATCACAAATTTCAGCCCTAGCATGCTCAAGTCCATCTACACATGTGGTGTGAGTCAATTTTAGTTGATTAATTTCAGCATGCAAAGACTCACAAGAAACACATGGCATAGAGGCATCCGACTTCAACACGGCAATCTCATTTCTAGCCTTAGCAAGATCATCATTCAAGTTACCACATTCACTAGCAAATTCAAACATATCTCCTTCTAGCACCTCAATTCGAGCAAGCAAAGCATCACAAGATTTGCATGGCAAAAAAGCATTGAATTTCAACAACTTGATTTCAGATTTCAAGCTAGCAAGAGAAGTGTTCAAATCATCATTCTTAGCATGTACGGTTTTACAAGAAGTGCAAGAATTCAAAGCACAAGACTTCCAATGAGCCATACCACATTTCAACCTAGTAAAGGAGCATTTCATCTTCTCATTCTTCCTACGCAAGGCATCACACAAATCTATATTTCTCCGATGCAAATCCCCACAATCACATTCATAATCTTTCAACCTATCGCATAGGATCAAGATGCCTTTGGCAAGTGTACCTTGGTTCATGTCCCTTATCTTGTGGTAGAGCTCTCCCTTCTTGAGATCACCATCTTGATAGTCCTCGATGAGGGACATCATCTTCTCCACTCCGGCTTCCACCTCAACCTCCACACTCCTCCTACTCAACGAATCACAAGGAGAAGAGCTTGGTGCCATACTCAAAGCACCGGATAGGATTAGCCAAAAACAAGCTCAAGCAAAAAGCAAAGAAGCAATGAAAGCACTCGAATTGCCTCAAAACTCCAAAAAGAACTCACGAGTTCAAAAGCAAAGAACCTTATCTTTTTCCCAAAATTTTACCATTGAACAAGGAGCATCAAAGACAGAGGCACACAAAATTTCAGCTCAAATGGAGGTGAATTGCGGTCTAGAGAAATTCAGGAACATTCACAAAAAAGTTGTAAAAGCAAAGAACAAATTTTTTATTTATGTTCCCGAATTTTTTTGAATTTTTCAAGACCGTCGGTTTGGGGTATGACCCAAAACTTGTCACCTAACCGTTGTAAAATTTTGAGCTCAATCGGAGCACCGAGCGAAAAGTTATGCCAATTTCATTGAAGGTATCTCAAGTTATGGTTTTCAAAGGCACAACACCAAATCTTCGAGCTCAAAATGTGCAAACCAAATCCGCAAGCAAAGCGCCACTTCTCTTTTGTCGCCCTATGGATCCTACACTTGTTAGAGTCACAGGAATCCGCAACATGCTCTGATACCAATTGAAGGACCGAATAGGCGACCAGAGGGGGGGGAGTGAATGGGAGCCGATAAAAATTCTTCTCCAAAGAGAGAACTCGGCCTATGCCCCAATTGCCACTCCGAGCACTCGCACACACAAGAGCGGCTCGAAACTACGCACACACAAGCCTATAAGCCCTAGGAGCAATCCTTGGTTCAACTAGCGGAAGCACGGATCAAAGAACCAAAGGAACAAAGCTCTCAACCAAATCTGTCCGGCCAGAACGGACCGTCCGCCAGAAGGGGGCGGAGTGTCCGCGGTCACCAGGCGGACCGTCCGTGGATCAAGGACGGACCGTCCCAAATTGCCAACCGAACCACCAGAGACGAACCGCACCTCGCAGACTATCCGCCCTCTCCTCGCGGACGGTCCGCCTGGTCCTCGCGGACTGTCCGACACTACAGTCCGGACCATCCGTGCCAACCACCAGAAAACTCCACCTCAATTCGAACCTCACGGACCGTCCGTCATGGACCGGCGGACTGTCTGCAAACTCCTTGCTCCAAAAACCAAAGACCCCAACGGATCAAACCACGAGCTCGCAAGAACACGAAACGAAGTCGACGAACATGCGACGAACACAGTCCTCACAGACCGTCCGCCACCCCCTCGCGGACCGTCCGCCAACGCACGAACAGAACCAGAAACGTAGCCCGCGAAGTCAACCCCAAATTCCAATCAATGGAACTCCCAAACCGTTGGACGGATTGAGCCCAAATTTTGGGTAGATGAGAAGCATCTCTAGGAGAAGCTATGCCCAAAATCTTGGAGCCCCAAACCTATCCAATGAACCGGAATCACAAATCTCGTGGGCTCAAAGCATAAACTCGAGTTCATCCAAAACTCACCAAATCGAGCCCGATTCCCGGCGTTTCAGGGGTCAAGATCATCCACAAAGAGGCACAAGGCACTCACCCACGATCCCCTCAAAGAAATCCGAAAGGAAACAGCCTACAAATCGACGCACAAGGATCGAACCGAAAAGCTCTGAAAATAGCACAAAAACCAACTCGGGAATTTAGAAGGAGATAGAATTTGCTCGAGGAATTTGCACAAGATTTGAGGGACTAATTCACTCTGAATATTCATGCCATGTTGGATTACAAGCCACTCCAAGAATTGCAAATCTTGGATGGCAAAAAGCTCCAAACAAAGAGCCACACACTCTCCTCTCCCTCTCTCCCCAAGAGCACCCCGAAATGAAAGAGCACTCCCACCAACTAAGCCAAAGAGTTGACTGAAAATTCAGCCCCCTCCTCCTATATATAGGCCCTCCGAAAAAGACCGAAGTGCCCCTACACTAGGAGATACAATACAAGCCCTCACAGCGGCACTTTGGTCAACACATGAAGTTCACCATCGAACGGCCGCGCATCCATCGGGCCTTCGCGTCCTCCCGACGCAAGCATCTGTGGCCCGCCTCGAAGCTTCCTGACGTTCCCGGATCCCCGTCTCCGTCGCGTTGGGCCTTCGAACTTAGTTTTGAGGCCCAAACCAAGAAACCGTCCTCCCATGGTTTTGTGGCCAAACCACCAAACCCCGCATACATAGCCCGGTCTCACCACGCCAAGCGTCGAGCCCGTCAAGCCTTTCAGCTCCGGCGCCCGGACGGTCTACTCGGTCTTGGCTCGTTCCTTGACTTGGCCACCACCGATGCACCGGCTCCATGTCCACGACTTCGTCTTGCTCTTCTTGCACCATGCGGCTCGCATTTGATCCCGTCGGCCACCGGGTCCCTCGAACCAAGCCTACTTGTCTCTCCACTCCTCGGTGGCCCCGCAAGGCTAAGACCTTTCACGCCTGTTCTTCACCTGCACCAACGCAAACCAAGCCGCAACCAACACCTACAATAATAGGCCAAGAGTCAGTGCACACAACGTTGTCAACCACTCCTCACGAGTGCATTGACAACACACCACATAAAGATATGAATAAAAGACACACAATCCACAACACAACCTGACGAAACACAGTCAGCACAAAGCCTCAAAACATCCGGTCAATCGCTCATCATATACAAACCAAGGCACATATCAACTTGGTTTCTCAAACTGGTACTAATGTGTTACATTAGTACCGGGCGGTGTGGGGGCCCGGTACTAATGTAGCAGCCGCAACGGCACCAGAAATGCTTGTTGGTGTTTCTTAACGTCACCACTAGTTGTACACCTAGAGGGAGCGAATAAGAACAACCGGGTATACCGCAAGCGCACGGAAATACCACTGTAGCACTTCCCCCCGGAAGGAGAGTATTCCAAGGGTATCGAATCCAAGGAACAGCGTGTACTATCTCCTACTCTAGTATAGATGATCCAAGGACACAACACTGATTGATAGGATAGGTAGAAAGGATCTGCCTCGACCGAGCGCAGAGTCTAGTTACGGTCTCTCAGGTATAGCACTAACTTCGGGCACCAAGCACAAGGCCAATGTGTTGGCTCGAGCCCAACTCAGTACACGATGTAGAGGGTTGAGAAAGGGTCCAACAGGCTGTCACCACTGCGGCCTACCTCTACGCTACGATCGTATGTGGTCTTCGAAGGATAGTTTAAGGTCCAGACACCTCGTCTACACCACTTACTATTTCTACGAATCCGCGAGGGAGATACTGGCACTAGCTCAATGTATGCTCTATCACTCATGCAAGATCACGAATGCACTTTGATCTAACTAGAAACATGCAGGAGCATCACTTTACTCTAATAAACAAGCTGGCAAACTAGATGCAAACTTATGATCTAAGGCTACTGGATCGAAAGGGTTGTGTTCGAAGAACACAAGCCTCTAAACCAAGAACAAACGAAGAACACAAGAACAAAGCAACTAAGCATGCATACGACTTTAGTCTAAATAGGAAATATCGAAATACTCACTTTAGTCTAGTTGAAGAACAAAGGCACTGCTGAGGATCGTTCTTAAGGAAGATGTCATGAATCATGACATGGCCTCAAGCCTCCCACCTCACTTCCTAGCACTAATCCTATACAAAGAGCTCTCCTCTCCTAAAAAGAGAGGCTCCAAGCCAAAATGAAGAGGAGGAGGAGAAGTGTGTGTTCCAAAATGGAGCCCCTCCCCTCCTATTTATAGAGGAGGGAGAGGCTTGCTTCGGGGCTCCAAGTGCTCCTAAATGCCCGGAACTGCAACCAGGGGCCAATCAGGAGCTGCCACGTGGAAGGTCGGGATCAGCCGAACCAAAGGCGGTTCGGCCGATCCACGGTTCGGCCGATCCACGGTTCGGCCGAAGCCAAGGAGCCATGTGGTGCCCTGTGCTTCTTCGTGGTGGCTCACTGGTAGGCCCTGATGCCTGTCCTCCGTACATGCCAAGTTTTCCCGACGGTTTTGGGGGATAAGTAGGCCCTTGAATCCATGTGATGTCCATGTGGCGCTTCGTGATTCCTCAAGCTTGCTTCTCTTAGATTGATGACGTTAGTGATCCAAGGGAATCCTAGGTGGCATCCCCTCATTGGCTGCTCTTGAAGTACTTGGATCAAAGACTTGTGCTTTTACTCCTCTTTCTAGTGCTATTCACCTGTATTTGCATAATCACCAACACTTGTGGAAATGATTAGTTTAAGCCCTATTCTAGTGTTGATGATCGATTTCCATGCTAGAAGATATATGTTTGACGGTAAGAAGTGAGTGAAAATCAGCCGTCAACAATGCGCCTCCTGGAAGTGCAATGGCACGTTTTGCGACGGCATCACCGAGACGACGTGCGAGTTAGATGTGGATGCACTGCATAATGCAGTAAAGCAAAAACTTGCAGCGATGGCAACTCACCAAGTACTGGGACTCCCTTGACCGCAAGTTGCACACCTTCAGGCACACGATAAATTGAGAGGGCTCAGCCACGGGCAGCAACCTGGCGCCGGTGTTCCCTCTGTGCGAGACGTTGGCCTGCAGGTACCGATGGCGGCAGGCGGACGTGTCGAAGACAGTTACGTCGAGCGTGGCCATGGCACAGGCGTACCGAAACACGAGCAGCTGGCAGTCACGCATGTCGTGTGCGCGATAAAACTCCTCCCAACCTTCGTCTAGCTACATGGACCAGATGTTGTCGCCGACGTAGATGCTGATGCCCCACGTACCCAAGCCCGCGCCGTCGACCCACACGTTCAGCCTCCGGTGACCTCCGAGCTGCTGCACGAACTTAGGTGGCAGCACCAGCACACCACGGTCGAAAATGCTGATCAACAATTAATTTGTAAGCACAACACCCGGATATTGCTTTTAATGAGAAGCAGCACTTACCAGCGATTCCTGGTACATCCCAGGGAGCAAGATCTTGTAGAACTCGAACGCGTTGTCTGTGTACAATAACACAGAATGTCATGCTATGTCGTCAATGACATGCAAGCAGCAAAGGACTAAAGGGAAAATCAGATGTGTACCATTAAAAGAACTGGTCTTTAGAAAAAAGCATTGAAAGATCAAGCTTCAGAAATCTAGCACCGAAAGTGTTGTCCGTTATTGATTTCTAGCACAACCATGAACTCAATGTTACCAGGCCTCCCAAACACATTCACCACGGCAGAACAGACTGTCGACGGTGTCTTCCGGTGCCAATTCCGGCGATTTCAGTGGCAGAGGAGACGGGGAACGGGGACTGCAGTAGCAGGGGCTCACCATGATTCCGTTTTGTAGGTCGGATGGGGAAGACGTGGCCGGGACGGGAAGTTCACCGGTGGCGCCCGCTCGGGGCCGACGGTAATGGCGAATGCAGATTGCCCGACCACAGCTGGCGCGCGGGGCTGCCGACGTGTGGGTCCGGTCGGTGAGAGACGCTACTGCGCGGGGCAGCCGGCGGATGAGGGCATGTGCGCATGCCAGCGGTGAGCGAGGCAGCCGACGAGCTGGTCCAGGCGCGGGGCCGGCGGCAAGCAGGGTAGGGGCAGGTCCAGGCACACGCGGCCGCTGGCGTGCAGGGTGGCTGGTGAGCAAGGCCAGGCACACAGGGGCGCGGGCTTGGAGGTCACGGGCAGGGAGCCTTTGCTCCGGTTGGCAGCGGCTGGAGGTTAGGGATGACGAGTGGGGTCTATGTGTCACAGGGAGAGGATGGCAGCTGGTAACGGTGAGCTAACGTGAATGGTAAAAATCCATAACTGAGTAAACTTTCGATGCTATTTTTCTAGAGTTGAATCTTTCCATGCTATTTTTCCAAAGTCTGCATCTTTTGATGGTATACAAATCTAATTTTCCCAAGACTAAGGTTTTAGTGTTTGATTAAGTTCAGTACAAGTTACACAAAAGTATTGAAATTAAAAGCAATTCAAATGCTATAGTTTGGGTGACTATTGTATTCTCTTTTCGAATTGTAATAAGCAATCAGATACAATTGCTGGTTGGGTGTATAGAAGCATGGTATTGGTATTAGACCATTATTCCACAGCACCAGAGGTCTGCAGGCGAGGCAGTCGCTGGTGGAAAGTCGCGGAGCTCGCCGCCGGATGGCTTGCCGGCGGAGAGGATCGACCATACGGGTCACTGGTGTAGGTTTGCAAGAAGGGAGGGTCGCGGTGTGGAGAGGAGGGGTGCCGGATTTTGGGGCAGAAGGGAGCTACACGGCGGCGCTCGCCTCCTACGCGTGGGATGTCACCGGTCGACGATCCGCTCAGTGGCGTGAAGGATGCTGACGCTTACTGCGCACAACCTAGGCGCGCGCAGGACACTACCCGCCAACCATGCACGCGATGCCGCCGCCAGCCATTCCTCTGTCCAGCCACGTAGGACGCCACGCAAGTGAAGCTGATGCCGCGCGATATTGGATCATTGTTTGAGTTTCCAATTCATAGGACGTCCAAACAACCGAATTGGTGTCCCTAGATTCCAAATCCTAGTTCCACACTCCAATGCCAATATCCAAAAGCTACCTAAATGCATGGAGCGGGATGTACCAGCTGCGCCGCCGTGAGCGTACATCTTGCGGCAAGCACTCAGGTCGAAGACCGTGATGGCGAGCGTAGCGGCGACACTGTCGTCGCGGAACAGGAGAACGTAGCCGTCTAGATGTTCGTGGGCGTGTGCGAACTTGTCCCAACCGTGCGCGAGGCACATGGCACCGCTCTTGGCATCACCCAAGATCTCCACGTTCCACAGCGGCATCCTCTCACCGGCTAGCCGCATCTTCAAGATCTTGGCATCTCCAAGCTCCTGAACGAACTTATTCGACAGCTTCTGAAAGTAGCAAGATTGATATGTGTCAGCAAAATCTCTTGCTCCCAAAGCGGACGGATCAGATTCGTAACCTAAACAAAGTATGCGATTCGATCACTTACCAGGGTGTCGTACATGCCAGGAAGAAGAATCTTGAAAAACTCTAGTTGTTCGAAGTTCAAATCTGCCATTGCCTGTTCTTGCCCTACCCTGCGCAGACTGTCAGAGATAGATGAGAGAGGAGACGATTGACACAGGAGCCACAGACCTGGTGATGCCTGGGTACCTGCTGATGGGAGTACCTTCTAGTATAAGGGAGGCTTTCATGACCAATGCCAGTCGCCATGTCTTGGGACTCTACCCTTTTGACTACCATTGACAGGAAAGACGTTACTGTGACATCCATGCCCCTCCATTTCGGTCGATGACGTGTGGGGTATAGCACGGTGTGGTTCCCTCAATAGACACACGATTGCAGATGTGCAAACGGCATGCGTCACTTGTGTACTTACTGGTGTGGTTCCCTCAACAGAACCCCCTTTGCATGCCGCATCTTATTGATTTGATTAAAAACTACTCCCTCCGTCTCTAAATCTAAGCATTCGTTGACTTTTTATGTACATATTTGACTGTTCGTCTTATTAAAAAACTTATGAAAATATTATTTATTTTGTTATGACATGTTTTATCATCGTATATATTTTAAGTATTTTCATAATTTTTTTTGAATAAGACGGATGGTCAAACGTGATGCACAGAAATCGAAGAATGCTTATATTTAGGGATGGAGGGAGTATTAACTAATTTGCAATCCTATTGGTTTCACTTCAAACTCTCAACTACTCCAAGGTGGGGAAAATGCTAAGACATTGAAAGAATTAATTCCATCAGTGCATCAGGTAAAAGATTTATTTCCGTTACAAAATGGTAAGACATTGAAAGATTTAATTCCATCAGGCATTTTTTGAGTATAGTCCATGGAAAGCAAATAGAACATTACAAATTCTGATGAAGGAAGAAATGAAGGTTAAAGGTTGCAACAATATAAAGATTCCACACTTGAACAAGCAAATACTATAGAGGGAAGATAGGTTGCCACTGGTATGGAGTGGTACTGTGGTAGATCCGTGTTGTATACGTGTGTTTTGTTTTGTTTTAGTTGAGTTGAGGCAGTGGAGTGATGCAACTGCATCGAACGCACCACGGTATGATGAACACATCCGATCCGCTGCTAGGCCTGCAAATCAAAAAATTTCGCGGAAGCAATCATATAGTAGATGCGGAACGCCATCACTAGCTGTTACACAGCTTCAGGTGCACACACACCATTTCATGCATGTACGAGGAGTCACTGGTATTGCCCTGATGCTTGCCGAGGCAGCGCCCGGCAGGTTACGCAGGAGGAACCATGATGGATGCGTGGAGCAACATGGCTCGCGGTTGGGTTACCATAGCATATGCCTTTGATCAAAGCATGCCGTGTATCCCAGGTGTCCACGCGTGTAACCGAGGCGGTGCAGGTTACAGTGATGGCCGCCTGGGTTACGCACGCCAGCATCGCGGTTGCCGCGGGACACGGCGGGTGGTGTCGACTAAGCGCGTAACCTGCAAGGTCTCGGTTACGCAGGTGCCATTCAGCGGGCTGCGCACTAGAGAATTCCATGGACGACGCGTCAGCAGCCCCCCTGCTTTGGGGAGAAGCAAACTGCGGTGAGGCCAGGCCGCTGTGGGCCACACGGTGCACCATCATTATTACGATGGACGACGGGACGGGGCCTCCCTCCTCCGCTCCCCTCCCGTCGTGTCGTCCGCAGCCACAGCCGCCGCCCGCCCCGAGGAGTAAGCTGGACCCGCTGTGTTCATGTGCCACGCGGTGCTTCAGCCTAGGTTACGCGGCTTGCTGCCAAGCCAAGGGTTACGCACGGTCACTGTGTCGTGTCGTGTGTACAGCCTTGACGGGACGGGACGGGACTGCTGCTGCAGGCACCTCCGCTCCCGTCCCGTCGTGTCGTCCAGAGTCACAACAGCGCCGCCCGCCCCGAGGAGTAAGCTGGACACGCTGGGTTACGCACAATCCATGACGCACATACGTACTGCATCCACTCTGCAATTAAGCTTATATAAACTATATATATATATAAACTATATAATTGGTACCCACTAACGATTTCTCTTGCCTCTCAACGCGCCATGTCATAATCCACTACACACCATGTCACCATCCACTATAAACCATGTCAACATCCACCAAGACATGTATTTATGCCTTTGTCGATTTTCTGTGACTAATAGCATGTTGTATTTGCGAGTAGTACGCCATAAAATTCACGTAGTTGAAATACATGTAGGATCAATCATTTAAGAATGGTTCTCGCTCAACAAAATTAACATGCTTTCATATATATTATTGTTTACAGATAAATATCGTCATGTAATCATTTTGGTGTTTCTACTTTCACATTTCACCTTAAAATTTTGCTTAAAAATTCCCACAGCAACGCGCGGGGTATCACCTACTAGTTATTAGTTACTCCTACCTCGTCTGTGACATCGCGACGATGATCAATTAAGCTGGACCCGCTGGGTTACGCACAATCCAAGATGCACACGCGTCAGCAGCCTCCCCGGCGTGGGCTTCACTTCGGGGAGAAGCAAACTGTGTACAGCCTTGACGGGACGGGACTGGCCTGCAGGCGCCTCCGCTCCTGTCCCGTCATGTCGTCCACAGCCACAGCGCCGCCCGCCCCGAGGAGGAGTAAGCTAGACCCGGTGGGTTATGCACAATCCATGACGCACACGCTCTGCTTCAGCCTACTCCTAGGTTACGCGGCTTGCTGCCATTGGCAAAGGGAGTAATTCGCGAAGCTTATCAGTATCAAGAGGATCATAGTGCATGAGGAACCAGAAGAAGAAACGACCTGCGATGTGGAAGCTGTTTTCAGGAGGGTCATGCAAGCTGACAATGGTATGCAACAGAAGACATGAAGATGCAATGAAGTAATTAACTTTGCAGCTATATCAATGATATAGTTTGTTGTTTTTTCCTTTTCTTTCCTTTTCCTACCTACTGTGATCATCTCCCGGGATTGTAGTCTTGTATTTGCTACTATATCAATGAAATGTGCTGCACCGTGTCAGGCCCGCACATCAAGAGACGACAGGTGAAGTGGAATGCGTAATCTGCACAGTGTCAGTTACGCATGGTGCAACCTCGTGTCAGACCTACGTAACCGATACCTTTTGGTGGCTGCGTCCGGCAGGTTACGCACGAGGAACCATGATGGATGCGCGGAGCAACATGGCTTGCAGTTACGCAGGTGCCTAATGGTGAATTCTGAAACGTCACCGTTCACATGGACGACTCGAACCGCGCGCGCCTCGGGTCTCGCCGTCCAGCCCCCGTGCCCCTTCTTAAGTACAGCAGGCAAGGCGTGGCGTGTCCATACTCCATAGCATCTCGCATTCCTCTTCCATTCCGCTCGCGTTCTCCATTTCGTCTGTTCATTTCTCCCATTCGCCATTGAGAAGATGTCCAACAGCAGCGACTCCGATGACTGCAACTCCTACAACGGCGAGGAGGAGTTCGCCAAGATGGTCACCGAGATGGCCAATGAGTTCGCCTCTGGTCAGCGCCGCGTCCACTGCGTCGGAGGGTACTATCATTGTACCTTCTGTCCCTACCGGATGCAGCGCAACTGGAGCCTCCTCGAGTTGCTCAACCACGCCACTGGGTTGTCCACCAAAGGCAATGGCCTCAAGGGGCCGCAGCACAAGGCGCTCGCTGACTACATCCTCTACAGCAGCGAACTGGCCCGCGAGCGCGAGATCGGTCGCATTGGTGACTGCGGTGGCAACCTCGCCGTGTAGGCTGAGAGGGACCGCATCCACACGGCCAACCGGGTGAAGGTGGCGAAGCGCAAGAGCAAGGTTTTGATTCTTTCTTTATTCGCACAATGCGTTGCACTTTACATTTGAAATGCTTTACCCATTTTAAACTTTGTCTTCCTCTTCTCATAGCGCATGGCGGCTTACCATCTCCCCGGTGACAAGCGTCATCCTGACGGAGGTGCCAGCTGGTAGGCTGCGGCTCACTGATAGTGAGATGCGCGGAAGGATGCTCCAGCGGTGTCCGTACTAGGGTAGGGTTGCCCTTTATCTTAATCTATCTAGGTTTACTATTTTCGCTATATGTAATTTTGATCCATACTTTATGTATCTTAATTTCGTACTTTGTTATAATGAACTTGCTATAATAGTGTCATGTGTCTAATTTAGAGATTATGTATTTTGGATTTGTTTCATTTCGTTATTCCATTCCAAAACGCATGCTATTTCGATGGATCCATCAGATTTGGACTTTGTTGTTGGATCCCCTCGATTCCATGTTAGGACTAGGCTGTTATTGGGCCTGTAATAGGGTAGCGGGCCTATGTGCCGCCGTGGGCCGTTGAGCTTGTGTACGCTGTCCGGCCTGCTGGCCGTATCCGTAGGAGGCATAGGCATTCATTTATCAACATATAATTTCAAACAGTTGAACTGTTCTTGTTCCTCCTGGTGCTCTTGCGCCATTCTCCTCTCGATTCCCCTTCTGTCTTCTTCCTGATCTCGGTTTCCTGCTGTTTCCCCTCTGATTCCCTTCTCCAATCCCTTCCCTACTACCTGCTGCTAACATTCCATCGACCACATCTTCTTCTCTTCCCCACTCACTGTGCTAAGCAAGTAGAGATGGTGGTGGTGGCTGAGTTATAAGCGCAGCAATGTTCGCCGGAGGCCCAGTGGTGAGGCTTATCTCTTGGGTTCGGTGCTGCGGTTTCAACTGGCATGGGCGGTGCTATGATGCATGTCAAGGCCACCTGCTTCGAGTGGTCGGCACTGCGTCGTTGCAAGCTGGTGGCTTCGCGTCGTTGCAAGAATCATGCCAAACAAGTCTGAAATATGACGATTAAAGTTTATGGTACAACGAAATAGTTAACTTGCGGCATATTTTGAAAGCAAAAGAGAATAGCTACATACTGAAATAGGAGGCGACAACAAGCTAATCCTCGGAAAGGGACAACATGCATATATATGAGCTTTTGAATATTCATCGCAATGAGCAGAATACATATAGTAAACACTCTACAAATACATACACCATGGGCCCCCCTCTTTCATGGGCCCACCACCCTAGGACGGCCCTGCTGCTTAACCATGGTCAAATAAAACAACTAACACTGAATGATTCATCGATGCCTACATGGGCTCAGCCCAACAAGGAGTTAGGCACGCAAGCCCAGTACAAAACCCAGATAGCTATTTCTATAATAAATGAGTACATAAGTGTTTACTTAATGATACATCTAAAAAAGTGTTTATTTAATGACAAGTGTTCGAAAAATGCAACAAATGGCATAGAGCACATCAAAAAATACAACCAATGGCATAGAGCTCATGTCCTAATTTCCAATGCCGCTCTACAGTGAATGGAAGCATGTTTGTTTGCGTTTCTCCATCAAATTTCTTGATACCAACAAAACTTAGTATGTTTATACATAACTCTGAGGTTCAGAAAGAAGAGAGGTTTGTCCATCCTTAAAGACCTTAACATGGCAGAGTGTTCCTCCAGTTTCATCTGCAAAAGTGATCTTTCTTTGTTTCCTTGGCACTTCAGGATGTGAAACAACATTCTTCTTTGCTAGGCTCTGCAATTGAAAACATAGTCATGAAAGAAGCATCAGGTTAGATTTCAAATTTGTATATAAAAAATGTTAGTAGTCTTAAAAGTTGATAGGGACGGACCAATATTTTACAAAAGCGATTGCAGTCTTTGTTCATTATCGATAACCATTTCCTTGTAGTCTTCTCCACTTCTAATGCATCCTCAGAGGCTGCTCTGATCTGTCCATCGAAACAATACACCACATCAAACATATGTCAAGATTGGAGTTGTTTTGTTTTCAAAGTTCTAACCAGTATGTGTCAGTAAATGGACAAGTAAATATTTTTTCTGAAACAAAAACGTATAAATGATCCGTTCTGCATCATCTACTTTACTTTTCATTGAATTAATATGCTTCTTACAACAAACTTTAAAATTAGGAATTTAACAATGTCTCACCTCAGCAATTTTGAAATTAGGAAGTAGATAATATGCTTCTGACGACAAACTTTCATCCACTATACTTCTCATGTGCTTCAAGCTCCTTGTAAGTTTTGCAGCTATGTTTTCTATATCATGCATCTGTCTTTGAGAGAACTCAACAGCTTTCTCAGTGTCTAAGACCACTGATGAATTTATCATGCAAGACCAAGTTGTCTATTGATGATAGGGGGATCCTGTTGACTTGAGAACTCCTTTGCTTGTTGGGGAGACATCAGTCCTACCCTTACGTCTTCTATCTGTGCTGAACATTGATCGGTCTTGCTTTTGTGCTGGCTGAGGTAATGATATTCTAGTTTTGTCAGAATCTTCAGTAACTATTTTCCTCTCTGCAACAATAAGAAAGACTGTGATTATAACTGATCTTTGTACAAATATTAGAAAATATTAGCAGCAAATACTGCTTACTCAGTCTTTGGACTCCATCACAGAAATCAATACCAGTCAGAGCATTGCAAAGTTTCTGCTGAGACGTTGGTGACATAATCTGAAAACAAAAACAGGAGGAGAAATATGTTAGTATGGCTATCTTGTTCATCATTTGTACTGTAACATTATTGAAGGAATGGTTCAGACCTTTCTCTTGGAAAATAATTTCTTTGGACCATGTTCTTCAATTGATTCGTCGTCAATAAGAAGTTCTGACTTCTTAATTTGGCTATCAGTTTCCCGAGAGGTAACAGAGGAATTTGGATCTCCAGCAGATAATTTATGTGATTCTTCAGCATTAGAGATCTCTAGAGTGACACCGGTAGGGTTTAACTTACCAGTATAAGACTGGAGTAATTGATGTTGAAGCACTAATTCTTCTGGTCCTTCATTATTAACAGACCTACAAATATCATCATCTACTGTAGAATGTAACTTATCCTTCGATGGCCACTACACATTATCCGGAAGTGAGATTTTATTATCTAAAGCATTTTTAAGAAGTAGTACACTCCCCAGCTATTTCTTCAGTATAGTCTGGAAGTGCAATAAATAGTTACCCACATGATTGCAAGGGAATGTTTATTTCAAGAAGTATTTGCGGAAATAAGATGAAAAAAGCTGTAGACATTCATCTGAGAAATTTAGACAAATAAGAAATGTACTTCGTATGAACAGGCTAGTTACTCACTAATAGCAATTTCAAACTGCTCCAGATCGTCAGCTCTCCTTCCAAGCTTCTCCAATGTTGGGTCATCTGTTGTCGCTTTGAATGGGGAGCTATGTGTGGGGCTAAGAGTATCACCTCTCATTGATGTTGTATCTTCCACTTCTACAGCACGTGGAGAAGATGTTAATACTTCCATCTTTCTATTAGCTTTAGCAGGAGATGTTTTTGGCCTCTTCTGCTTCAACACAATAAGAGGCTTATCAAGATCAGATTCCTCCCAGTCAGAATGTTCATCATATATTACGTGGATCTTCTTAAGCCTTGGAGATCTTCTGGGAGTACCCAAATCAATTTTTTTGGAAGCAAAAGTAGGCATGTTTCCTGTAGAAATGCAGAAAATCAAGTATTATCAACACGTGCATGCTCCATAGATTCATGAATATCATCACTTAAAATGCGGATACTGCTAAAAAATGTAAACCACATCCAACAAGAGCCTCAAACTCTTTAATAAAAAAAACAGCGAAACTTAATGTAACGAGGAAAAATGATGTCAACAAATAACAGAATCATAATATGTGATATAAGAGAAAAGGAAACATGAGTACCCAAAACAAACACCTTTTCTCCCGAACCAAATCTACGATGCCCACCCCACCCCCCATGGAAATGCCCAGATAAACATAGATCTACAACAGCCCACAGCTAATGGAAGTACCGAGAGGGGAGGTGGCAACGTGTTCAGCGGGAGGTACTGACCTTGGACGGCAGCGAACGGCGGCTGCTGAGAGGGGGGACGGGGAGACAGCGCCCTGGATGCCGGCTTCTTGGCAACGCACCCCGAAGGCCCCAAAACAGATCAACTTTATATGGCACTCCCACCATTCTCTTTTGATAGGAATACTCCATATTTCCAAAAATTAGATTTTTACAAATGATAGTCCTATTTGCCATTAGTGTGGGCCGTGGCAATAAATGGCACAGATAACAATGAGTATCACGAGTAGAATGCCATTTGACAGAAGAGAAGTTTAAGACTACTAGCTGCATGGTGAAAGACTGGCTGGGTTACGCACGGGGTCTGTTACGCAAATCGGTCGTGTCGATCCTGCGCGTCGCCTGCATCCGGTCGTGTCGGTTCTGCGCATCACCTCAGCTCGGTTACGCACGGTTCGGCTATGCACCATCCGTTCTGCATGGTGCGTGCAACACCGACTGGGTCGTGTCGATTCAGTGCGTACGCACCGTCCGTTCTGCTTGATGCAACACCACCGGTTCCAGATGTATGCATAACCTGAACCCACTCGTACCCGCACAGACTAAGTTACGCACCTTGATGCTGCAACACCGACTAGGTGGTGCCGATTCGGCGCGTAACCTGCATCCGGTCGTGTTGATCCTGCGTGTCACCTGCACCAGCTTTGGTTATGCGCGATTCGGCTACGCACCATCCGTTCTTCATGGCGCGTGCAACACCGACTGTGTTGTGAGGATTCAGCGTGTAACCTGTACAGGTTACGCACTGTCCGTGCTTATTGATGCAACACCGACTGGGTCGTGTTGATTCAGCGCGTACGCACCGTCCGTGCTACTTGATGCAACACCACCGGTTCCAGATGTATGCGTAACCTGAACCCGCTCGTACCCGCACGGACTCGGTTACGCACCTTGATGCTGCAACACCGACTGGGTGGTGCTGATTCGGCACGTAACCTGCATCCGGTCGTGTTGATCCTGCGCGTCACCTGCACTGCACCAGCTTCGGTTACACACGATTCGGCTACGCACCATCCGTTCTTCATGGCGCGGCGCGTAATAACATAAGAAATAGGCTTCGGTTGTACTCCATATGCGTAACCTACGCCCACTGGGTTATGCACCATCAGTGCTGCTGCATGCATAGGGCAACTACGACTGGGTAACGCACAAACTCGGTTACGCACCATTCAGGCAACACCGACTCGCAGGTGTAGGTAGCACTGATAGTGCATAACTGAGCCGGGGTAGGTTACTCGCAGGATCGACAGGACTGGATGCAGTAGGGATGGTTATGCCGAATCGGTGATCGGCTGGGTGCAGGTTACGCCGGTCTGGGTTATTTGCTATTTTTATTTGTATTAGCAGTGAATATAAAACAGCAAAAATAGAAAAGGGTGCAAAGGCACTATTATAATATAGATGCAAGATATATATATTATGAATTCTGAATTCATCTGAAGGCACTAGATTGATCTTCTCCATTCCCGTTATTACTACTACTGCTAGTACTAGACAAGAGGCCAGCCGTTTCGTCTCCACCAGCAAACTAACTGCTGCATCATATCATCAGCCAGTAGCGCAGCGGCGTGGGATCTGGTGGGGTAGCCCATGTTGCACACACCTTCCTTGACCTGGTGTTTATTATTTGCTCGATCTCCCGGGCCGGAGATTACTACTCGTCGTCGCCGCCTGTATTATATTATTTCGAGACAAGAAAAGGCAACCAAGTTAGTGGCAGCAGAAGCACACTCGTTGATATATATACACGACGACGGAGTATATATGTATATTATTAGCACCTGCCATACTGGAGGGATCGTCTTCGTCAACCTCAACGGATGGAGCATCAGGAGCTGCAGGTGGATCATGCAGGATGTACTGATCTGCTGAGATGTCATCATCATCTTCCTTGTACATCGCACCAATTGCGGCCAGAACATCCAAAAGTTCCTTCTCCAACTCACTCATCAGTTGCGCTTGCCCATGCATGAAGAATAAGAAAATGAGGAGATGGAAATTAAAATAATTAAACCACGCAGAGTGTAGTACGGGAGGAACACCACCAGATTGAGCATCCCACCAGTATACGTACGTACCTCAATGTCGTCTTCATGCACAAGCGGTTCTTCGATGGTGGGATGAGTAGGAGCGGCCGGCTCATCAAACAGTAGACGCTTGGCGGTGGGCGGCGGCGGCGGCGTGTCCATCGTCTGCAGACGCTTGGCCGGGGAACTTACATCATCAGTATCAGAAGTCTCGGGTCGGCGCTTCGAAGGTGTTTGCCTGGACCTGGAGGCACCAACAACCACCTCTTCTGGCGCTGCTGGTGTAGTCATAAGTACTACTGTACTACGACGACTATACTACCTGCATCTGCTGGGAAAACCACTAATTGTTTCTAGTAAACCTACAGTAAAATGAGATGCTACAGTATGAATGAATAATGGACCAACACACCTCCCGGTCCCTGTTTATATAGCTATACTGCAGTGAAAGGGCCAACGAAATCTGGGAGAGAGATGGAAACGATCGTCTCATTAGGGAAGCCTCCGTGCACCATGAAAAGCACGATCGTGAAATTGCCGGGATAGTGCGCACGCACACATATACCTAGAGAGGAACACTCCTTGGTGGCTGAAAACGGCAGCCGGTGTCGATCCTACGTAACCTGACCCAGACGGTTACGCGTGACGCACTCCCTCCTGCTCCTGGTACGCGCACTTAGGAATGCGGGGTCTCGGTTACGCTGTGAGGATCGCTGCTTGGTGCAAAGACTAATTTAAACGAATCCATAATAACCTGCAGGGGTGGACCTACGTTATGCTGAGCGAGGGCTCACTCTAATTCTATAAATCAAGCTAATCGACAAAAATTCTCTATATAAAATCTTCATAAATTTCTGTATTCTCAAGGTGTGCCCTCGCTCAAATTGTGCTCTAGGTCCGCCCCTGATAACCTGCCTTTCCAATCAACACTTAACCAGTTTCAACCAGTGGCTGCTGCATAGGGCAACTACGACTGGGTAACGCACTGACTCGGTTATGCACCATTCAGGCAACACCGACTCGCAGGTGCAGTCACCACTGATAGTGCGTAACCTAACGGGTGTAGGTTACTCGCCTATCACGGGGTGCTGGTGATAGGCGCACCCCGTAACGCGGTCGGTGTTGCAGGAACAATGCTGCAACCATCGGTTAACCTTTTGCCTCCGTCCCCGCGCCTCCGCTAGGAGCTGATTTCTGCCATTTGTGCCCACACGGAAGAAGCAGGTGAGATCAGATGTGGACAGGTCGTCCTGGACGATTTCATAGCAAGACGCGAATGTGGGAGACGATTTCATAGACAGCGTGACCTCGACCCTCGCGCGCGTGTAACTTCTCAGACGAATGAGCTCTAGACTGCAGAATAATTTCTAATACTGAAATATAGTCGTAGGAATACGTTTTTTTTGGCCAAAAAAGATCGAGAACATCGTCTGGGTGAAAGAACGGAAATCAACATGCATGCATAGTAGGGATCTATCAGATCTAGATCGTTGACGCCCCCCAGCACTCCAGCAGCTTATCCCAGAGCTGGTCGTTGGCCTTCCCCTCCTGTTGAAGGTTCCTTTCCAGACACTCAACCATTGAGAGGAGATGAGCCGTGTAGACTTGGATGTGCGCGTTAACAGGCGGATCCACCCACTCTGTGTAGCCACAATCATCCACCTGCAGGAAGAGACAAGACACGAGTCAAGGCAAGTGCATGCCGATCGATCCGGTGTACTAAATGAAAGATGCATGGAAGAGTACTGTGTTATTAGAAGAAATTAAGTTTCGGGAACTTTCCATGAAGTGAGGGCAGCGGAAGAAACGGCGCCCCCCATCGATGTAGCCGACGTAAGTTTGGACGATGGCGTCCTCCTAGTGTATGCATTGAGGCCAAGGATGCGGTCGGTGAGGGTAGTCTCGAAGAGGATTGTTGTCGGTGTAGTAATGCCTACGGCTGATTACTGCTTGGGTTGGGGGCGGACGTGGTTTGCTAGGACCGCCCCATTCCACAGCTTTCCCTCCCATTGTCGCCTTCCTCTCCTCGAAGGAGCTACTCAAAGGCTGGGGGCACATCTTCTTTGGCATTCCGTTAGTTGCGATAGCACGGGGAGCAGGCCGCGATATCTTTTTTCTTTTCTTCTCTCACGAGAGGGAATGGGGGTTTGCCTCTTACTATTAACAACGACCCCTGGTACTTGAGGGCTGAGGTTGTTGCCGCCAAAATAATAATAATAATAATAATAATAATAATAATAATAATAATAATAATAATAATAATAATAATAATAGCGTGGTAGTCGCGCGCGCAATCTGGCGTCGAAGCCGCCATGCTTGGAATGTAATCTGCTGCTCGGCTGGTGGTATGGAAGGAGATTGCTACGTGGTTTTGCCGATCAACATGAGATGCTGCTGCGAGCCAGAAGAGCAAACCATTTATTAGAAACCCCGGAACGGCCGCGCTTGGCGTCTCCTCCTTCCGGCAATTTGGAGATCGTGCTTTCATTTCACGTTGTGCTTTTAAAAATATCTAAACCTGCGCCTAGTTGGTCACGCACGATCCATGGTCCGTAACCTGCACCACAAGGTTACGCACGATCCTTTAGGGTTGACGACAGTGACCACAACATGGATCCAAACTCCATTTTGTTACTCGAGTCGAGTGAGAGTAATCATATCTTTGCCCACCTTTAACACTAATTCAAGTATCAGTAATTAATTAACACTAATTTAAACCAATACAACTTCTGTCAAAATCACTCGTGAAAGGCATTCATTTCATCTCCATCATATCCTGACCAAAATGTCCATCATCTGTTAATTACTTCATTGCTACCGAGATAATTCCCACAACAGCACACAGACCCACCATAACAACTAACATCTTCATGGTCTTGACCAAAATGTCCATCCTCTGTTCCATTCCATTGTCAGCTTGCATCACCCCGGAAGCAGCGTCCTCTTCAGAGGTCATTTCTTCTTCTGGTTCCTCATGCACTATGATCCTCCTGATACTGATAAGCTTCGCGAAGTACTCCCTATGCCAATAGTACTCAGGGCATCTATCAGGTGCCTACAAATATAGTTCAAAAATGCTCAAACCCTAGTTTGGAAAAGCAATCACCACATTGAAACTCAACACGTCGAATGCATAAAAAAAACAACTCACCCCCTTGATGTTCCTTGGGCACTTGAAAAACACCTGGCCTCTATTCATGTCAGTCGTTGCGCAGAGCTCAATGATCCGCGCCAACCCACAGACCGTGCACTAGATCAAGGGAAACCCGGTTTCCCTGCCCACCGCGTTGGACGACTCATTCACACATGAGGTGCTAGCCCTAGAGACCGACGGATCCACCCGGCGCAGGGACATTGCGAACCGGAGGGATTGGTGCCGGCGTGCTGCCGCCGTTCGTCAACTAGGTCAAAAAGGTGAAGTTGGACGCCGAGTGTTGTTATCATGAGCCACGAGGAGACGCCGAGTGTTCTTATCCCTGCTACACGCCCTCATAGGAATGCGTAACCCACAGGAGGGCCGGATGGGTGCCGACTTGCCGTGTGGGCAACCCAGGTAGTTGCACGTAGAGCGCAGCGTGGCTCCAGCGTAACCCATACCGGACAGGTTACGCATGGATCTCAAAGTCTGCTTATCCCGCGGGGAGGTTGCAATACGCCAATACGCTACGACCATGGCCCGCGGGTAACCGGTAAAACCCAGGTTGTTGCAGCACGCAGCGGGGCTCTCGGTTACGCAAGCCTCTGTAGGTTGTACCACTAGCTAGCACGGAGCCAGGCTACATTGTTCCTACAACACCGACTGCATTACGCACAAATAGGCTTCAGATGTATGCGTAACCTGCCCATGCTGCATCAGGTGGTGTCGATTCTGCGCGTTACCTGCACCGGCTGCTCGGTTACGCACCATCCAGGCTGCAACCGCCTGCAATACGCACGCGCACTTATAGGCTCCAGATGTATGCGTAACCTGAACCCGCTCGTGGGTAACCCTCTCGGATGCAGGTTACACGCCGAATCAACACGACCGGATGCAGTGTGGATGGTGCGTAACCGAGTGGGTCCAGCTTACGCGCCGAATCGACACCACCGGATACATCGTAGAATCGTGGATAGTGCATAACCGGCTCACGTTACTATGCACCATGCACACGTAAAACCGACCTGGTGAAGGTTACGCATACATCTGGAGCCTATATTTGTTATTACGCACAGGCACACGTAAAACCGACCAGGTGAAGGTTATGCATAAATCTGTAGCCACGAGTAAAAGGCCCGCTTGCGTTACACACGCACACACGACACACGTATTTGTTGGCAGCGCCCAGCCGGTTACTCACGAGCCGTGTATCCCAAGGCGTCCATGTGTGTAACCGAGGTGGTGCAGGTTTGGCATGCACACCCGACACACCCATTATGAGACTTTGGAACAACGCATTCATCATTCATAAAAGAATAATAATAATTAGGAGTTTAGGACTGATTTAAAAGTTCAAATAGGAGTACTTAATTAGATTAATGATAATTACTTCCTCCTATGTGCTTCTTTCTGTTGAGAGAAGTAATTTTGTGTTGCAGGAAGTAACCTGGGAGGGTTCTCCATGTATGACTAAAAGTTACTTCCTCCTGTGTACTTTTTCTGTTTAGGGAAGTAATTTTGTGTCGCACGAAGTAACTTCGGAAGACTCTCTATGTAAGACTAAATAGAGAGACCTCTCCGTGGATGGTGCCCTGGATGCCAGCTTCTTGGCAACGCACCCCGAAGGCCCCAAACCAGATCAACTTTATATGGCACTCCCTCCATTCTCTTTTAACACTAATTCAAGTATCAGTAATTAATTAACACTAATTTAAACCAATACAACTTCTGTCAAAATCACTCATGAAAGGCAATCATTTCATCTCCATCATATCCTGACCAAAATGTCCATCATCTGTTAATTACTTCATTGCTACAGAGATAATTCCCAAAACGAATACAACCGAGCGGGTCCATGATTGAAAAGCTCAGGGAAAGCAGTGCCAAAGCACAAATCTCCTATAGTAAACCATATAGAAGCAAACCCGCTACTCACAAGATTTCTTTCAAACCTCAGTGAGTCATATCAACAAATCTCATCGTCCACCAAATATCAACAATCAATATCAGCTGCCACTTGATCTTCCTTCAATCTCCACCAATGCAGAGGCAAAAAGTCACTGTAGTAGCATTAATTAATATTAACATAAGGCTCCAATGACCCAGGAAAGTCTACCGAAAAGCTCTCTCAAATCCCGCGGCCACGCGCAGGAAATCACCTAGTTAAATCTATTAACGGCCACTAATATCATCATCATCCTCCAATACTAGACTACTTAATTCGGGATACCTAAAATCTTCGGCATAACATGTATTCTCAGCCTTTCTCACCTATATAGAAAAAACAAATAGTCAGTTGTAAACTGTGCTAGCAAGTCTGATATGCAAACAAATAAGGGTATAGTTACCTTCAGGCTTCGAAGACATGTAAAAGATCTACAGCCGACTGTGCTAGGACCCTCAACTGCCCTTAAATCATTAGCATGCCAAAGAGTAAAACAAGGTTCACTGATAGGTGGTGCTATAAACGGATGATCCAGCCAATCTAGTAAATACAACTGTGTAGATGGCACATGAGTAAGTGACGAATTAAAATAAATAAATAAATAAAAGGTAGGGGAACAGAGTTCTTGATTAGTACTACATAATTAATTATTACCCCGAGAAACTAGGTGGATCCTGTTACAAAGGGCACACCATGTCTGTCTGTACACCTTTGTAAAATTTTGGCACCATTGCTAAGTTCTTCCAAAATGTAGCCTACCCAGTCGTAGGTCATTATATTATTAACATCAAGGCAAACATCTAACAATCCTTTGTTTAAGAAGGCAGATGTTGTAGGAGCAAAGATTCTGTGTACCAAAAGTAAAGTCCAACAGGTGACGAAAACGTCATCATCACGGCCGTCAAGGATTCTGTCTATTATGTGATGGTTCCAGTTTTTCTTGTCGAGAGGCATGCCCAAGCATGTTTTGAAGTATATGGTAGACTTCTCATTGTATATCTCCACCACTTGCTTTCCCATGTATGGTAAACCAGTCAATCTACAAAGACTTCTCCGATTCATAGGGATGCATTCGCCATTACCAAATTTGAAGCACAAATGTTTCACATCAAGGTGCAATAGCATCCAAACTCCAAGTTCCCAGAGTGGGTTGCTAATCTTCAAATCCAAATAATTACCAAAACCAACTTTTTTTTAGTTTGGCCACCTGATTGGGATTCAACTTTCTTGTGATATCAATCACACTTCTTGGACTACACCTACTACTCATATTCCCAAAAACATAAGGTGGTTGATGCAATGTACGAAAGCAACAAAGGAATATGGGGTAGATGATGAGATTGTGCCAGTGTTTACAGATAACCGAGGCACAAAGAATGGAACTAGGATTAGGTGGGAGACGAAGGAAAATCTCAACAAGGACTTCATCTGGCAATAGGCAAATATTATAACCAGAATGCTTCCTGATGTCAGCCACCAGATGAACTGTACCCTGTAAAAGTGCAACTGACTCGGTAAACCACTGTAGAAATGCATCTGACTCGGTAAACCACTATAGAAATGATGAGTTGTATGTTGTAACACATAGGGAGACAAAAAAAGATCATAATATGTGATCATATGTGTAATAATATTATTGAATGCGGCAGTTTTAGAACAACAAGAACTTAAAGGTGATATATAAACTGATAATACATGATAATTATTCAAAGACAGAATGATAATATTTTAAAAATGAGTATAGGTACCAACATCGGAATATTTATTGCCCTTCCCACTCATCTTCTTTGCAAGTAGATGCTCCACTCGTACCCACTGTATTATCCACTGCTCTGGTAGCATGTTATAGTGATTCTGCAGTACGTACAAACAGCAATAATAAAAATGGACATCCAAACAATTTGACCACTAAGAACAACATTATCAAAAAGGGATGGAGTAGAGACAGCAAGAGACTAGCTACATTCAGCAAAAAAGGTCAATGGTAATTATATTATCCGGTTTCTTGGGCTTCTTATTGCTTGTTGGCCAGCATGCAAGTTGTCAGCAGTACACACATCATCAACCGTAGTAGGCAATTAGCTAGCCTAGTTGCAATTATTATTCCATGCTGCTTGTTTGGATCACCTCTCATCCCTAGCAAGCGTAGGTAATCTCTATATATTGCATTGTACCAAGGAAAGGTAAACGTCAGGTGTAGAAATTTTTTAAAATCCCGCACCCTAACCATAACACACAATGGAAAGACGTCCTCGTAGGAAATAGCACACGGTACCAAATGACGCGGGAATTACAGGTGTGGAGTGGTAGGGTAAACAAAAAGGCAAATCATATAATCATTCACATGAGAAAGAGAGATATGACCTCGAAATTTTTCCCTCTCTTTCTTTTCACCTTCCCGGCAAGTACCGGATCCTTACTCCAGCCACATTCATCTGCCGACGACTGTGTTTCGATGTTGATGGTGGTCCATACCATGTCATCCTCCATCATCGATCTACTACACAGCACCAGAAATAAAAACGGAAGGATGGAATCCCTTATTTCTAGATATAAGATGAACTGGGAAATAACCAGATATAAAAACGGTTAGGGTTTCGGTTTGGGTGGCTGCCGGGGGCTCTAATCACCGGCGGCCTTAGAAAAGGGAGGTGGGCCGGAGGTAGCCCTGGCGGTGGACTGGTGGAGACAGGTTGCGGGGCAGAGGGGACGTCGCCAGCGGGGGTCAGCAGCTGGACGTGGTGGTCAGTTGAGTTAGGAATGAAGCAATCGGGTGCTTCTGCCCTACTCTATATGCGTTGGAGTTGGAGAGGGAAACGAGAAGGAACCGCTGACAAGTGGGCCTACACCACCCAGTCGTGGTTGCAGCATGGATGGTTCATAACCGATCTCGTGCATGTAACGCGCACATTCGTAACCACTGCCTACATTCCACGAACCGAGATGGCGCAGGTAACGAGCAGAATCGACACCACCCAGTCGGGGGTTACCTGCACCCGCTTGGTTACGCATAATCGACACGACCTAGTCAGGGTTGCAGCACGCAGACACCATGGCTCATGCGTAACTGCCGAGGAGAGGGTTACGCAGGTTCGACATGACCCAGTCGGTTGTGTTGCAGGAGCCATGCAGCAAGGATGGTGCGTAACCTAGCCGGTCCAGCAGCTTACGCGCATAATCGACACCACCCAGTCGGGGTTGTAGTATCCGAGCGAGTGCAGGTTACGCGCCGAATCGACACGACCGGATGCAGCATGGATGCTTGCGTGACCATGCCTGTCCAGGTTACACATACATCTGAAGCCTATTTGTGCATAACGCAGTCGGTGTTGCAGGAACAATGTAGCTTGGCTGGTGCATAACCATGCTGGTGCGTAACCTAGTGTCTTGTTGGATGTAACAAGCAGCTATAACCTAGAATCAGTCAATCATAGAAGCACGAGATCGCGAAATTGCCGGTGGCGTCAGGCATATATATAGAGTGCGAGCTAGCGTCGTAACTGGAACTCGCATGCATGGAAAATCAGTGTCCATCCTGCGTAATGGGGCACCGTGAAGGTTACGCCGGTCGGACAACACCAGAGACATTGCTCGTTTGTAACCGAACGGGTGCAGGTAACGCGCAGAATCGACACTAAGGTGAAATTTTGAAAGACACAGAGCAACTCCAAGAGTCTCTGTAAAACAATGTGACTAGCTAAAAATAACAAAATTGAGATAAAATTGCAATCCAACAGTCTCTCTAAAATCTTGTGCTCGCTATTCAGTTCGGTATCCACCTCCCTCGGCTCGTCATATTTCGCGAGCTTCCTCCGCTCGCTATCCCCTCGCCCGTTTTGTCCTCCTCCGCGCACTCGACCAATCCTCGCATGCGCCAGCCCCTCCCCAGCAGCATGCCGTAGTACGCCATGCTCGTCAGGAACTTAGGATCATTTGCACCGCGAACTATAGCTGCGCCCAGGCCTCCTCGGTGTCACCAGGCGACAGAGCTATGAGACCACGACGTGCACATGCCGCCAGCGACCCCGCGTCACGATGGGTGACGCTCCTGGCCGCTGCCGCCGCCGTTGTCACCGAGCATGCGGCAGCCGAGTAGGGGGGCGAGAGACATGGTGTTGTCCGGACGGTCGAGATGGAACCCTGAACTGCGCAGCGGGTGCGACCTGCCCTGACGGATTCGATTCACCCCTTGGTTTTGGAATCAAGAAAGCGTGTGGATCCGGTGTGTTCTTGGTTGGTGCTTCTTTTTTTATGTATAACTCCTGTGATCAACACTGCTTGTGATGGTTCGTGTGTCACGCGATGTTTATAATATGCGAACAGGCCGGGAGCAAATTATGGCACGACAGCTCGGGCGGAGGAGGAGCTCCGGGGTGAGGAGGAGCTCGGGCAGTGGAGGAGCGTCGGTGGGAGAAGGGGGTCGGACGGTGCCAGGTCCCGGGGGAGGAGGTCGGGCGGCGCTACAAGTAGGAGAAGGTGGGGCGTTCCGTGCGGAGCTGGGGAGGAGGAGGAGGAGATAACGAGATGAGTATGACATGTGGGGTCCTCAGTGCTGTAATATATGAAGAGTCAAAATTTAGAGAGTCTGTTGGTTTACCTCTCAATTTAGTTAGCTTTTTATTTTTTAGCTAGCCTCTAATATTTTAAATTTAGCTAAGATTATTGCTAATCTCTTGGAGATGCTTGCATGCCAACATTCTTTCAAATGAGATTACACACTGGCGGGAATATGGCAGTTGACTCGAAAGGAAAAGTCTTATCTATCGAAGGCACGTCTCTGTTCCACCCATTACACAGTCGCTTACAATACCATCTAAGGCCTCAGCCAATGCAAGTCATTCTCATGAAACAAGACTTGTACGTAGTAGACAGCTATAATTGACGCCGACTCAAGTGTTGCTGCAATGATTTCGGGAGCTCTACATGGCAACATTTGCAAGAACGAATATTAGTACGGTTTTGAGTATTGCTATATATAAATCAACAAACTCACCGAGTTACTAATATTAGATCCGTGATCCGTCCAAATTGCTCATGAAGTGTACGATGTATAGTTATAATCGACGCCAACCCAAGTGTTCCTTCAATGGTTTTGGGAGCTCTGCAAGGTTTAGTGTATGTATGCGTGATCATTTGCCAAAAGTACAAAGTGTGCCAGAAGAATTGTTTTGTTTGTTGCCCATTATTGATTATTAAGATTTCTGCCTCTCTGTTGTAACAGATAACATAAAAGATTATGTACCTATCATCTGAAAGTGGATATTGCTCCTTTGACAGATCCATCGGGAAAATTGGGTTGTCAATACTTGCCCATATTTGTTGCATAAAAAATCATAAATGGGCAATAGAATGTGAAGATTGTACCCCCATTTGTTGTTCAGAATATAGTTCTGAGCAATCAGATGAGGTGCTCTCCCTTGTAGACTTGTCTTGAATATTCTCCCGGTCCATGGAATCAAATTCCTTCTGGCAAATGATGTTTTCTTGGTTACCCTGACCAAGATTTCTTGGTGATGTAGCCTAAACAAATTATGTCATTTGATTTCCAAAAAGAATATATATATCCAGTCAATGTTTCTACCTTTGTTGGTGTTCTCTGGTAATTGAGGTCCTAAGAAAGAAAACTTGAACCATTTGGAGAAGCTCCATTTACCTATTGATAGGAGATGCATGCATAGAGAACAATAATTTATTTCTTATACAGGCAGGAGAGGTGTCTAAGAACAATAACGTAACATGTGACAGTTTTTTTATCTGTGGAACATAAACTAACTTGTGGTTGCTAATATATCATATTCATGTCAATCCAGAAAGTAAACAAAGGAATATCAATCAATACAATTAATGCATAAGACATGACCTCGCATGTGAATTTAATACCCTCAAATCCCTTAAAAATTGTATTGCACTTTCCAGTGGTGTCCCTCTCTGAAGTTGCCACCGTTTTGCCAAAGTCGTTTGCATAACAAGTATCATCAATATTTCTCAGTTGCAATACAAAAGTAAAATAACAATGTGAACAGTCAATGTTAGTCATTATACTATCTCTATATGTATTCATCCAAAAAGTTGAATTATATTTCTCAAAAAAAGTTTAATTATTATGTTACTGCAGTTACCGGCATGTTTTTGTGGGAAGCCTCTAGTTCAAGTCGTAGTGCATTGCTCCATAGTGAAAACCGAGGTTCACCAATAGGTGGTGTGATAGAACTACTCTTCAGCCAATCAAGGCAATATAACTGCATCCTCACAAAAAGTTGAAAGAAATTATCTCAGATCTGTGATAAAATGGCAAGATCAGAAAGCACTATTTATATTTCTTACTCCAAGGAGATATGTGGATCCATGAATATAGTTGGCACCCTTGTGTCTCTTCTTAAGGTTTAATGCATTCGCACCACGTTTAAAATTGTATATAAGGTAGCCAACCCAGTTGTAGTTCATCAAATTATTTACGTCTTGACACACTTCCAAAAATCTTGTACTAATGTATGCACCTGTATCTGGAGCAATGATCTTGTCAACAAGAAGTAAAGTCCAACAGGTGACAAAAAGGTCATCAGCTGCACCATCTCTGATTTTGGCCTCTAATGTTCTTCCCGAGATTTTATGGCTTCCTTTAGTAGGAACTCCTAGCTTTCCTTTCAACTCACTTATGCCATTATATTTAGAAGTGTTCTCATGTATTGGTTTGCCTCTGCATGGTAAACCAGACAACCTTGAAATGCTCATTGGACTTAAAGGGATTTGTTTACCGTTGCCAAAATCAAAGACTTCCTTTTTTGTATCATAGTGCCACAGCATCCATACCCCTAGGTTCAATTGGGGAGATTCAATCACCATACTCAAAAAATGACCAAATCCAATGTCTTTGATCTTTTCAATCTGTTGTGGTTTCAAGCCACCGTTGACATTGATCACCATTTTCGGTGAGCACCTAGTGCTTATCCGCTTCTTATGGAGGAAAAAACAAAACCATTAAGTCATCAGTGTAAGGTATAGTAGACCAAAACTAGGTAATAAAAAAATCAAGATGTCAGCATACCACAACACTGTTTGCTGCCGAGACCACACCGCCATCCATTTCTGAAGGAGTAACACCATAATATTGCTTCCTCTTTCGTTTTGTGTTCCTGATGATTGTTTCTTCTGGAAGTCCAGATGTGGTGCCCTCTGAGTCACACTTGCCATCTTCACTGACAGATGCTAGTTGGTCGACACTCTTTAACAATGTCAACAGATTTTGTGGATGTGTCTGCATTTTCCACTCTGTAAATCGACCCTTCTCTACTGTACAATGAAGATATGTCATGAGTTTTATTAGCAGGTGCATGCAGTTGCATGGGACCGAGTATAAACAGTATATGTATACATACTCACCCATAGTGTTTTTCACCGATTTCTGTTTGGGATCTGTTGTAGTTTCCCTAATGGTTTCAGCTTTGTCGACCAATTTATTTGTGTTCTTGTTAATAGATAAATCCAGACGAGTTTCACCATCAGCTGTGAGGGGAAAATCGAAATCTCAGGAACAAATAAGTACACTATAGGAAAAGGCTACAGAGAATCATATAAACAACTAGACTGCTCATGTGCTGTGATAGAATTTCATGCAATGCGGTGAACTCCTACTATTCTTTTTTTTGCGAGGAAAACTGCGTACTATTCAATAACTTATCTGACGAAATTAAATGGAAAAATCGAAACTGAAGAAACTCAGCCTTTGCCACAGAAAATACCAAGACTCCAAATTGGATAGATACTCTATAAATTTTTAGTAAATTCTCTAAATTGGACACTCTATAAAATTTTCTAAAAAATTAATAAAACTGATTTACAATCAATTATTATAGAGATTTAATTAACATAAAAGTGACTAAACAGTAATTAGCAAGATGATAAATGCCGCACCAGTTCAGATGGTTAAGGAATTGATTTGCACCAAATTATGGGATGAATGCCATACTTTTGCAAGACTTGAGGAGATGAAAAATACACTTTTTCCCCACGAAGGTGAGAAGGGAGCCTACATCCTGTACATAACACTAAACTATTTGATTTTGCGATTCGACAGATTGAATATCAAACCTTTTACGTGTTTTCTACGATGATGAGTTGCAGTCGATGCATCGCTAACTTCGTCTGTATCATACTCCTCATCTATTTCAAAAGATTCATCGTATTCGTATGATTCATCAGTGGATGCGTCCCGTGCTGTGTACACCTGCTCTTTACACCTGTCGGCGGCGTCCAATTTTCTTGTCTTGTTTGCGATTCCGAATCGACGTAGTTCGTGGGGATCGCAGGGTTTTCTATTCTTCGTTCTCGCCATTAAACAATATTAATCTATGGAAACATAGACATGTTAGCGGCAATAGTACGTAAGGAGGTGGAAGGAGATATACTTACGGCGAACCATGAACTCTCAACGGACAATAGCAGTACTAGTTTCGACGTCTGCAAGGCACCCAACTGCCAAGATGAGTCACCGGGCCACAACTTTCATAATAGCAAATATACTCACCTGGAATTATTATGGGAATTTGAGGGGAAGAAAAATAGACAAGCACACTGGAGTACGTACAAAATTGAAAAAGGAATATCAACCCATTAAATAGTATCCCTAATTACTTGAGGTTACCATAAAGCCTGCCAATGGTACAACTGCTTTAACTCTGGCATGAGGTAGTACCCGATAATCTTGGCACGTCACATTCACTGCCGCAAATGTCTATACGAACTGGCAGGGATGCTTTCCTTGGTACCCCACTTTCGCACGTTCCCCGTGCCATGGCCCTGTGCGGAAGGTTACGCCGTGCCATCCTCATCGTTCTGTCTCGCACGGGGAACAAAACTACAAAAGCATGCATGATCGGTTACGAGAGGGAGGGAATTGCTGCTGGAGAGTTAATTTACCTTTCCAAAGAAGATCGCGACTCGCGAGATGATTGCTACCGTTACACGTCATTTGGATCATCTCGCATCTCCAAAACCCTTGTCGGTTTCCTGACCTCATGGTTAAAGAGAAACTGAAACTCCCGTACCTGGCGCTGAGGGTGAGGGCGACGGTTCCGTCTACGGAGTGCTGCCCCTCACGCACTGTCGCCTGATGCCCACACGCCCGTCCTCCTGAAGTCTGTCTGTAGCCTTCATCAACTGACGCCTACGGAGGACCTTCTTGAGATCGTGATTGCTCTGTTTCTCTCGTCAGTTTAGAGGTCGAGCACCGCAAGCCACCGGGAGGATGGTGCTTCCCCCATCCGATGCCCGCCGAGATGGATTGAGGATGCTCATGCTCCGCCTAGCGCATCCCAGCACGACACTCCGGATCCCCGAGGGTGATGATTTACCGGCACCATGCGCCGGTGAGGTCATGATGTTCGTCTCATTCTTGATGGCAGGACTTGTCCCGCCGTTCTCCGATTTCTTCATCGCCGTGCTCACCTTCTACAGGGTGCACCTGGTGCAGCTCCATCCCAACTCCATCATTGTGCTATCGGTTTTCACCTATTTATGTGAAATGTTCATGGGTGTCCCTCCCTACCTGGAGTTGTTCAGGTGCTTCTACACACTGCAATGTAACAAATTCTCAAGGGAAGACAACAAGTTGATCGGCTTCTTCGAATTCCGACTACGGAACACCGCCTCCAATCGGTACATCGAGCTTGAAACAACAGATCTCTGGGGTTCGTGGTGCTTCAATTGGCTGTACGTGAGGGCCGACTCCACCATAGATGAGCTTCGCTTGCCGACGGGACGGCCTGAGCGGTTCCTACAGTGGTGCTCTGTTCTAGGCGAGACGCCCGCAACGAGGGCCCTCGAGTCTAGCATCCGAGAACTACGCGGCTTCGGATTGACCGGCGCCATGGTGATGGCCGATGCCCTAAGGCGGCGGATCAGTCCTCTACGCCGGCGAGACCACATTGTGTGCTATTGCACCGGCTTCTTCGCGGACCGCACGCCTACTTTACCCGGCGGTAACAATCCTGTTCGAATCATTTCATCGAGATTGTTTTGAAAATTTTATTACGTATTGACCATTATTGGTTCCTGATCTTTCTTAATATGCATCATAGAGGAAGGTCGGATGGAAGAACCCGACCTGGAGTTTTTGCTGCGTGAGCTTCTTCCAACACGTCTGGCCGACACTGCCCCTCCAGATGACGCACTTCCCCTCTGCGCTGTTGATACGTCAGAACGACGCCGGCGCATGAACCGGAACCCAAAGGTGGATGCCATCAGCGCTTCAGAGCCGAGGATGCACCAACCACTTGTGATCAGGGAGGGTGTTGCCACTAGGGGACAAGACCGAAAAACCTCGACTGTTGAGAAGAACGAGCCCTCCCCGAGACTCGCACTGATGAGGGCTGCAAGGACAAGCAGCTCCCACGCCACAATGACTTCTGCCCCTGCCGCTCGCGACGAGGAAGGGAGGAAGGCCGCGTGCGTCACAGAGCACCGGAACACTGGCATTGAGGCAGTGACCATGCTGTGCCATGCCTTGCGGGAGAGGCTGGCTGGCCTCTCCCAAGCTTTCGTGCGCGTCGCCGACGTCCTCCAAGTCCACGGGCTTCCACCCGCCCTGTCCTCCCGCTCTCTGGAGGAGGGCCATACTAGCGGGTCCGTCAACCACGAACTGATGAGCCAGCTTGTGCGGGCAAACGCCGAAGAGGTGGCCAACTACTAGGCCGTGGTGCCAGGTTCATCAGCCATAAAGGATGACGCTGAGACGAGGTAACGTTTTCCTTTTCAATGAAACTTCTCTCATTCCCTCCTACTAATTGAAACCACAATAGCTGAACACCCAGGTAGTAACTTTTTTTTTGCCTCTGATGTTCCTGTATCTTTTTAAGTCATACATATATTTCCTTGAATCATCAAACATCTATATATCCAGGAATATCAGACTTGCCACTCCAGGAACACGGCGTTCCATTTACACAAGATAGCTTTATAACTGGTAGATTTATAATTAAGATCAAGATTCGTGACATGAAAATTGCAAAACATGTAAGCATCTACTACCTCCATTTTGCATTTTGTTTTGTGTTTGTGTGAGCACTCGAACAAATTATCCATCACTGTTCAGTACAAGCATCTTTAGCTTTATAATAAAACTACTCCACCAAACTAACAAACATTCACTCCAATAGGCCACATCATTTGGCTTCATAATAAAACCACTGATTAATATTTGAGGCCCATAGTGTGAGTGTATTCTAATTTGAAGAAGATTTAGACGAGCACTTGAGATGAGGGTCAATTCATGATCTAGGAACTCGCTATAGCTTGTTACATCCAACAAGATACTAGGTTACGCACCAACCAGGCTACATTGTTCATGTAACACCGACTGCATTACGCAGAAATAGGTTACAGATATACGCGTAACCTGGATCAGAACGGTGATGCAACATCCATGCAGCACCGGTCGTGTCGATTCTGTGCGTTACCTACACCCGCCCAATCGATTACTAGTACCTACTATATGTGAATCGATCTAATCTTAATTCAGATATACTTATTATCCTCTGATCACCTTAGGAAACTGAGGTTGGAGTCTCAAAAGTGGACATTCAAGCACGCACAAATCAACAAGGCAAATCTCCTTCTACCCAAGGAGGACAAAAAAGAGACGAGTATGGAGATACACGGCTCGTGAGTAACCGGCACCACCTTGGTTACGCACGTGGACGCCTAGGATACACGGCTCGTGAGTAACCGGCTTGGCGCTGCCAACAAATAGGACTTGGTTACCCACCTTTAAGACTGCTAGCTGCATGGTGCAACACTAGCTGGGTTACGCACGGAGTCGGTTACACAAATCGGTCATGTCGATCCTGCGCATCACCTGCATCCGGTCGTGTCGATTCTGCGCATCACCTCAGCTCGGTTACGCACGGTTCGGCTACGCACCATCCGTTCTGCATGGCGCGTGCAACACCGACTGGGTTGTGTCGATTCAGCACGTACGCACCGTCCGTGCTGCTTGATGCAACACCACCGGTTCCAGATGTATGTGTAATCGGAACCCACTCGTACCCATACGGACTCGGTTACGGTCGTGTTGATCCTGCGCGTCACCTGCACCAGCTTCAGTTACGCACGATTCGGCTACACACCATCCATTCTTCACGGCGCGTGCAACACCGACTTGGTTGTGTCGATTCAGCGTGTAACCTGTACGTTCGTGCTTAGTGATGCAACACCGACTGGGTCATGTCGCTTCAGCGTGTAACCTGATCAGGTTACGCACTGTCTGTGCTGCTTTATGCAACACCGACTGGGTTCAGCACAGACTTGCGGTTACCCACCAGACAATCAATGTAACAATTGTTAAATAAAGTTTTTGAGATGTCACTATTTAAGGCAACTGAGAAGAATAATTCAAAGAAGTTCTTCCATATTAAAAACAGCAGCTAAATAAAGTTCTCACGGATGAATATGAAAGGTTCAGCAACACACATGAATATGAAAGGTTCAACAACAAGTAATGATTACTATTACTAAAACAAATTACATAACACAAGATAACTTGGTAAGGCATACCCATGGTGCTCTGCCTAGAAGCGAATTGCACCGACAACTCCATTCTCATTCATGGAACGCACAGGACCAGCGATGCTGATAAGACACTGCTCAACCTCCGAAACAAGGAATTGTAACTTCTCAGCAATGTGCTCTCCAGAAGGATGTCAACGAGAACGTAATCCAATAATCCTACGCAGGCCTTGAAGAGTGTTGTCCAAATAAGAACAGATACTATTTCCTAGGTTACCGACAACCTGGAGATCTAAACAAACATCGACAACCCTTTCCTTGGCCAGCAGGAAAGCTTGGCGGTTGACATCTCCAATTTGCACATTGTAATTCACACAGAGAGCCAGAAGTGAAGTATATATTGCAGATTCTGTGGCGGCAGCAACAGACGAACAAACAAGTCCTGAAGGTCGGAACCTTGAGGGGGTTACACCATCATCTCCGGCGAAATCAAAGAAACCTTTGTGACGATCACCTCTACTCTGAATTAGGAAAAGAGGAGGACCGTAGCCCACGATACCAGCAACTCTGTTCAGCATCTTTCGAACACCTCCACTCCAATTGACAGAGTCATCCTGCAGAACATATGAACCAAAAAACATTAATAAATAGAAAAAAATAGAAATTCATATGAGCAATGAACAAGAGACACTAGAACATCCGTAGAACAGAGTATGAAAAAACTAATTAAGATATAAAAAAACTAAAAGTGCGTACATTTCTATTGGGTAGGTTGAATCCTTCTCCTTGGAGTACATTGTCAATAATTTGGTGATTGTTCATTGCATGAAATGCATTTGTTGCCTGGTTTAAATCAAACATACCACGTGCGTGCATCGTCTGCAGCAAACCAAGACATGTAGTTGCAGAACTAACAATAGTTTCATCAACTGCAACAGTTTCCATCCCTCGGATCCTATGTGTAAAGAAGAATGAAGCATCCAGGATCGAGTTCACGACGGCAAGAGCTTGCGCAGATATATCTTCAAATATGCTTTTAACCTAATGGAGCTTCTCTAATAGGGCAAGCTGCCTTTCCTGGCAGCACCAGACACGAAGAAGACTATAGTCAAGAATGATAACATTGTGATTCTCCCTCAAATGCAGGAAGGCAGCAACACAAGCACTTTCCTCTGCATCATGTTCAGCTGCTGCAGTATGACCCAGAACTTCTATGTCCTCCATCACAGCAGGATCCATTGCACTTGGGAACTGAAACGAGACACGCATACGAAACGAGCCATTTCCTAAACTATTGACAAACACAGGCTGCGTGCCATCAATCTCATCGAGTGCAGCAGCAAGGATGTCACGAGCACTGAAGGGAATAGGTTGATCCATACCTAGATTCGAATGGAGTGTGATAAGGAGCTTAGACATATAACCAAAATATAGGAACCGACAATGGGCTATCATACTAACAGAGCACAATATATCCCACAAAGTACAGATCGTACATTCTAAGATTCGTCAAGAAACAACTATTGAAATACAGGAAAATAACTATAGGATTCATACAGAGACAACAATGAATGAAAAAATAGAGGAGAAACAAGAATGGAGTTTACTTAGCAGGATGCACTCGAGACAGATATGAGGACAATGCTTCAACGAAGAAGATGCGCAGCTGGCTGTGTTCTCCAAAGTCCAAACTACCAGGTTGAAGAGGCAGGAGTGACAGAGAGCATTCGAGAGTTCACGGGTCGATTCCCAACACTAGGAACGAGGAAAAGGGAAATGGACAGGGAAACGGAAGACACTTCACACGAAAGACTAGGTCGGGGCGATTCAGATTCAACGTGACCGGTTTAGACCAAGGGGTGGTTTGTGGTTGTGCTGGTGGCGATCGGGGTGGTGGTGGTGTGTGGGGGGCCCCAGAGGCCGTACTCCCAGGATTCCCATGCGTAATCCTCTGGAACCGAAACGCCAATTGTACTCGCCGATGTAAACGGTTCACGGTCGGCTTACACGGCATACGGTGTCGGTCGGGATGGGAATTTCGGGTTCTCACTTACTCCATCCAGTTCTTCTAACCCGCGCTTGTCGTGACTCTTTTCTTCTCTTTCTTTTTTTTTCTTCTTGACATCCCTGGAAGCCACCAAAACTCTTGGTTTGACACAGGATACTCCACTTTGCTAATCTAGTATGTTTCTTCTTGTGTCCATCGCATACTCATTTAGGAATTCAAAAAAAGACATCATATACATTGGCAGGCTAGAAAGAAACCCTAAAAGAACTGAGTTTATTAAAACTAGTCTCCCTCCTACAGAAAGTAGTTTGCTCTTCCAACTACTTTTTTTTGAAACCTTTCTTCCACATTCCTCCTGTTGACATTTTTTCCGGTCGAACACACGAGTGCGCTGGATCACGCGGTAGTCGAAATCGCTCCTCGTTGAGGTCCCGGGCACGGGCCGGTCTAACCGCCTATGGAGGGCAGTCTGACCGCCTTGGTCAGAGACGTCGGCGAAAACCTAAGATCGCTGCTCTGAGAGGGACCCCGTCGGGAGTAGCGCGCCTAGGGTTGTTCTAAGATCGGCAGGCCACTTAGAACGCCCTAAATCGCCATAGAGACGAAGAAGGAAGCTATGGGGTTGGAAAAGTAGGGTTTGGAGATAAAAGTAAGATAAATGTTTATTCGATTGGGTGATAGCCCCTCAATCGGCCGTGGCCCTTCATAATATAGGGTGGGGAGGTCTTGCCCCGCGAGGAAATCCTTTACAACTCGAAATCTACTAGGACTCCACAATTTCAGTCGGACTCAGGGGAGGGCGGTCTAACCGCCTGGGGCACGCGGTTAGACCGCCTGGGTCCTTTTCCGGATCGGCTACAGGGATAGGCGGTCTAACCGGGTCCCAGGGGTGGTTAGACCGCGTGTCTGACATGCAGGTCTTCTCGAAGCCATATCTCCCTCATCCGGAGTCCGAATCGGACGTTCTACATATGCATCTTGATCTACTTGACGAGAACTATCCAATGGTGAAGTCCAAATTGCCTTTTGAGGACTCTGACCTTCTTTTGCCAGATCGGCTACAGGGACCGCGGTCAGACCGCCTGGTACCATGGTCTGACCGCCTGGTCCAGCCTGATCTGGCTTAGCTGCCAATTTTGAGTGTCAACATATGCCTCCCTGTTTTTCAGTAAAGCTTGCGTATTGAAAAACAAATCTAAGGTCGATGTAACACTTTCCACTGGCCATTTTGTTCTAAGGGCGATTCTCATCGAAATTGGCCGTATCTTCTCAATCGTCTTCAAGATCCATGTGCTCTAGAGAAGAAGTGTAATCAATGAGTTGTTCATCATCTTTTAATTCAGACGCCGATGATAACTCATTATCACAAGTAACGAGAGCTGAAGAAGGAAAAATAGGTGATGTCTCTGGACCAGCCGGTTCGACCGCTATAGTCCCCGGTCTGACCGCCTCAGCCGGTTTGACCATCTCCTTCACCGGTTTGACCGGCTCTGGCAAGGAGGTGATCTTGACTCTCCACTCCTTCCCTTGTGGCACCATGGGTCTGTATTGGTTGAACATCTCGTCCCTTTGTTGCTCCAGCTCCTTTTCTCTCTTCTCCCGAGACCTCAGTCGTTGAAGCTTCCTCCTTTGAGTATGAGTCAATCCGGGAGGACACCATCTTGGCAAAAAGTATTTAGAATTAGAACCACTTCCACTAGCCTCATGATCATTAGCAGCAACAGATCCCTTCTGAGTAAGTATCATAACCTGATCGCTTAGCACAACCGGTCCTTCGCCACTTTTCTCAACGGGAACGTCCATCGTCCCAATTTGGATGATATCTTGACTAGTAGTCCTCTTTGGGTTAACATCCATCTTTTCAACCGCCTCCTCTCTGATCTTGGGCTTGTAAACTTGCTTCGGAGAAGATTGAGCAAAATTTCTAGGCAGGGCAGTCAGACCTCCTACAGGGGGCGGTTTAACCACGTCAACCTGACCAGATTGATGTCCAGATGCCAAACGGTCTCGAGTATTTCGCGAAATCTTGTCCAAGGCTGATTTTCTTGGTCCGCCCCATCTAGGATGAAAGGATTGATGATATGACACCCACATTACTCCATTCTTGTCATAGATCGGGCGAGGTGGATTTGACCTTGAAGACGCCCATGATGAAACAAAGTGCCCCCCGTGCTGAGATGATTCACTTCTGAACCTTGTTGCTGCTCGTGGAGGCGAGGACGACCTCTCTTGATGTGTAGGGGACCTCATCCTTTTTTTAGTGGCCAATCACCTGTAACGGCCTTTTGCTTAGAATATTTGTTGAATAGTATATCAAAAGTGACCTTTTGCTGTGGAGCACTCCCCTGATTTTTTGCAACATTGAGCTTCCAGTTTCCAATCTCCAGTCGCTTAGGTTTTAGCATCTTTGGTCGACCATGGGCAGGGGCGGTCTGACCGCCCTCCTCACGCGGTCTGACCGCCTGGACCTGAATAGGCTCTACCATATCTAGAATCTTTGACAGTGATCTTGAATGTTTCTCTACCATCAGGGGTCTTCTCATAAGCAACTTCTCTTGTTAGCTCCTTTCCTCTCAAATCGGGTCGCTCTTCCCCGACCACCACATTTTTTCCTTTGGTTGCTTCGACTTGATGTGGCCGAACCAGAACCTTAGGCTGCTGCAACTCCATGGTGTTGATAGGAAAAGGATGCTTGTCCACTCGTTTCTCATGAAGCATCAAACGACCTTCGTTTATGGCCGATTGAATCTGACGACGAAACACATTGCAATCATTAATAGCATGAGAATAAGAATGATGATATTTACAATATGCACGTCGTTTTATCTCATCAAGTGGAGGCATGGTATGAGATATCTTAATATTTCCAAGTTTATGTAATTCATCAAAAATGCGATCACACTTAGAAACATCAAAAGTAAATTTTAATTCTTCTTGCCGACCATTACTAGCCAGCTTAAGTGATGCATAGGAAAAAGATTTATCTTCAGAAGGCCATACAAATTCAGTACTATAAACTTCATTCTCATCGTTCAAATTATTAGAAATATAATCAATCACATTAATATCAGACCGATGAGACTCAAGTTTTTCTTTTTCTCTATTCAAATTCAATTCTTGTGCCATACCTCTCACAAGAACAGAATCAAGCGAATAAAAGTCCACACCTTCTAATCTTTCTCTAAGAGCAGATTTTAAACCTTTAGCAGCAAGATTAGCTAGGTCGGAATCAGAAAGCGACAAATTAAAACAATGGTTTTTAACCTCTTTAAAGCGCTTAAGGTAATTAGAGACCGTTTCATCTCTACCTTGTTTAACCGATGTTAAATCTGTCAATTTTAGTTGATAGTCCCCACTAAAGAACTGATCATGGAATTTTTGTTCTAATTGATTCCAAGAATCAATAGAGTTAGGGGCTAAAGACGAAAACCAAGCAAAGGCAGTACCCGTTAAAGACAAAGAGAATAAACGCACTTTCAAAGCATCATAGGTACTCGCTTCACCTAGTTGAGCAATGTATTGGCTCATATGCTCCCAAGTTGTACGATTATCATCACCACTAAATTTAACAAAATCGGGCAAACGCCAACTAGGGGGACAAGTCACATGATCAAATTCGGCTTTATAAGGTTTTTGATATAGTCTAGAATTACCCATATCAACGCCAAGTTTGTTTTTCACCATGCTAGCTACTTCTTCCTTAAATTTTTTAAATTCATCCATAGCATCTAGCTGGGATTGCATTGTAGCTAACATATCAACTCTATTCACAGGGGGTGGATTAAAATTCGAAACACTCATCATCTGGCCAGACAGGGCGGTCTGACCGGCCATGGGGGGCGGTCTGACTGGGGTCGGCTTTAGCAATGTTGATTCTCCCGGATAAAAATCAGTCGGCATGCCATACACAGGTGTCTGAATTGAGGTTCCTGGTGCTCCCGACAAGTTTGTTTGTAACACCCCTTGTGAATCTAATTGAGGGATAAAATTATCAGGAATATAAAAACTATTATTTTTACCCTCAACTTTTTCTAGGCGAGTAATCATACTAGCAACCTGACTATGCTGTTTACTAAAAGCACGCTCGAATTTATCAGACAATGCAACAAGCTTTGTAGATATATCAGATTCAGGTTTGCTTACAGTGGTGATTACCTCAACCTTGTCGTTGTTCAGCTTGATCGCCGGCACCTCGAATTCTTGAGCCATGGTCACCTTGCCTAAACGATCTTTCTTGGTGTGGGAGAGGAATTGCTGCTTGATGTACTCCTGAAGCTCTGCATACTTCCTCTGATCCTCTTCGCTGAGTACTTCAATGCTTGACATGATGACGTTTGACAAAACGGTTTATAAAACCAGATCTGTCCCCAGCGGAGTCGCCAAAATTGTGTTGACGCTTTTTCCGGTCGAACACATGAGTGCGCTGGATCGCGCGGTAGTCGAAATCGCTCCTCGTCGAGGTCCCGAGCACGGGCAGGTCTAACCGCCTATGGAGGGTGGTCTGACCGCCTTGGTCAGAGACGTCGGTGAAAACCTAAGATCGCTGCTCCGGGAGGGACCCCGTCGGGAGTAGCGCGCCTAGGGTTGTTCTAAGATCGACAGGCCACTTAGAACGCCCTAAATCGCCGTAGAGACGAAGAAGGAAGCAATGGGGATGGAAAAGTAGGGTTTGGAGATAAAAGTAAGATAAATGTTTATTCGATTGGGTGATAGCCCCTCAATCGGCCGTGGCCCTTCATAATATAGGGTGGGGAGGTCTTGCCCCGCAAGGAAATTCTTTACAACTCAAAATCTACTAGGACCCCTCAATTTCAGTCGGACTCAGGGGTGGGCGGTCTAACCGCCTGGGGCACGCAGCTAGACAGCCTGGGTCCTTTTCTGGATCGGCTACAGGGATAGGCGGTCTAACCGGGTCCCAGGGGCGGTTAGACCGCGTGTCTGACGTGTAGGTCTTCTCGAAGCCATATCTCCCTCATCCGGAGTCCGAATCGGACGTTCTAATATGCATCTTGATCTACTTGACGAGAACTATGCAATGGTGAAGTCCAAATTGCCTTTTGAGGACTTTGACCAGGGCGGTCTAACGGCCCTAGGGACGAGGTCTGACCTCCTTTTGCCAGACCGGCTACAGGGACCGCGGTCAGACCGCCTGGTACCATGGTCTGACCGCTTGGTCCAGCCTCATCTGGCTTAGCTGCCAATTTTGAGTGTCAACACCTCCAATCTTTTTTCGAAATCTTGCGGTAGTGCATCGGAATGCCGAAGTCATAGTCTCCGGCATCGCGGTTGCCGCGAGACACTACGGGTGGTGTCGAGTAAGCGCATAACTTGCAAGGACTCGGTTACGCAGGTGCCATTCAGCAGGCTGCGCACTAGAGAATTCCATGGACGACGCGTCAGCCTCCCTGGTGTGTACAGCCTTGACGGGATGGGCTTGCAGGCGCCTCCGCTCCCCTCCGGCAGGTGAAGTGGAATGTGTAACCGATACCTTTTGGTGGCAGCGCCCGGCAGGTTACGCACGAGGAACAATTATGGATGCGTGGAGCAACATGGCTCGCGGTTGGGTTACCATAGCATATGCCTTTGATCAAAGCATGTCGTGTATCCCAGGCGTCCACGCGTGTAACCGAGGCGGTGCAGGTTACAGTGATGGCCGCCTGGGCTACGCACGCCAGCATCGCGGTTGCCGCGGGACACGGCGGGTGGTGTCGACTCAGCGCGTAACCTGCAAGGTCTCGGTTACGTAGGCGCCATTCAGCGGGCCGCGCACTAGAGAATTCCATGGACGACGTGTCAGCAGCCTCTCCCCTCCCCCCGATGCGGGCTTCGATTCGGGGAAAGCAAACTGCGGCGAGGGCAGGCCGCTGTGGGCCACGCGGTGCACCATCATTATTACGATGGACGACGGGACGGGGCCTCCCTCCTCCGCTCCCCTCCCGTCGTGTCGTCCGTAGCCACAGCCACCCCGCCCCGAGGAGTAAGCTAGACCCGCTGCGTTACGTGTGCCACGCGGTGATTCAGCCTAGGTCACACGGCTTGCTGCCAAGCCAAGGGTTACGCACGGACACTGTGTCGTGTCGTGTGTACAGCCTTGACAGGACGGGACGGGCCTGCTGCTGCAGGCGCCTCCGCTCCCGTCCCGTCGTGTCGTCCACAGCCACAACAGCGCCGCCCACCCCGAGGAGTAAGCTGGACACGCTCGGTTACGTACAATCCATGCCCACACGCGTACTGCATCCACTCTGCAATTAAGCTTATTATTAGTTACTCCTACCTCGTCTGTGACATCGCGACGATGATCAAGCTTAGCCATGCATACTGTAATACAATATGAATGTCAGAATATGATTTATTCTGAGCCCATCATGTTGCGTATATATGCATGGAAAAGTCATAAGTACGCGTATCAAGTCCTGCATCAGCTCACCAAAATTATATTCATCCATATAAAGTATTAACGTGCTAGTATCGTCGCTCACAAACTAAATTAAGAATTCATACGAAACGGAAATGGGTCGTCTTGTCCACGTGCTCCATACACACACGCCCACTTGCATTGGCTGCCGTACGCACCTGTCAATAGTGCGTGTCACCGCCCAAACACTTGGACGCATTCGGATCTCATATCAAAATATGCCCTACGTGTGGATATCTTGTAAGTACATACAAATAAAATATAAATTAGCTTTATTAATTAGTTTGCACACCAAGATTATTCATGACAAACACATGAAGCTACTTTTCTTAAGAAAAAAAACTTCGTGCATGGAGAATAATATGCACTCCCAATATAAATATAAATATATATATATATATATGGTTTAAAAAATATGCTATTTTTTAATTGAATAAAAAGGAACCAGAATTTGCTCTCATAGAGGCAGATAAAAGTCAGTATTGACCGAATATATAATCTGTATGTACTTCAAAAGGTCAGTCTTTAAATAAGATCGAATAGCACTACTTAATATTAATGACCAGAGAATTAATCACGGTTCTTAATTCTTCTGCCTGCTGGCTAACCTAACTAGATAAACAGCCGTGTACGGCGAAGGCCAGCAGGCGAGAACTCACCGAAACCAGCAGGATGTTGGTCGATCATCGGGGATCGGAGAACCAGATCACGGGGGGACGGTGGTGTTTAGGATAGTATGGCCAAGGGCGAGAGAGGACGAAGTGGGAGAGGCAGGGGCACGAAGAGGCAGTGGCCGACCATAGCAATCGTCGCGTTTATAATATTCTATATATACTAGAATATAAAGTACTCCCTCCGTCCCAAAATAAGTGCACATCTCGCACTTCGAGGAAGTACCGAGAGGGGAGGTGGCGACGTGTTCAGCGGGAGGTACTGACCTTGGACGGCAGTGAACGGCGGCTGCTAAGAGGGGGGATGGGGAGACAGCGCCCTGGATGCCGGCTTCTTGGCAACGCACCCCGAAGGCCCCAAAACAGATCAACTTTATATGGCACTCCCTCCATTCTCTTTGGATAGGAATACTCCGTATTTCCAAAAATCAGATTTTTACAAATGATAGTCCTATTTGCCATTGGTGTGGGCCGTGGCAATAAATGGCATAGATAACAATGAGTATCATGAGTAGAATGCCATTTGACAGAAGAGAAGTTTAAGACTACTGGCTGCATGGTGCAACACTGGCTGGGTTACGCACAGGGTCTATTACGCAAATCGGTCGTGTCGATCCTGCGCGTCACCTGCATCCGGTCGTATCGGTTCTACGCATCACCTCAGCTCAGTTATGCACGGTTCGGCTACGCACCATCCGTTCTGCATGGCGCGTGCAACACCGACTGGGTCGTGTCAATTCAGCGTGTACGCACCGTCCGTTCTGCTTGATGCAACACCACCGGTTCCAGATGTGTGCGTAACCTGAAACCGCTCGTACCCGCACAGACTCGGTTACGCACCTTGATGCTGCAACACCGACTGGGTGGTGCCGATTCTGCGTGTAACTTGCATCCGGTCATGTTGATCCTACGCGTAACCTGCGTCCGGACGTGTTGACAGGAATGCGTAACCTGCCCGGTCTCGGTTATTCTGGGTCTGGGGCCACGTTGCTTAGCGCAACCGCTTGGTTACCCACACGTCCATGTGAAAGGTGGCATGGGTGACACACGCAGCACCGCGGTTGCCACGAGACACGGCGGTCGGCGGGTGGTGTCGAGCCTGCGTAACCGAGATCATTTGGTGTCAGCTCCCGGTGGGTTGCTCACGAGCCATGGCGCATGGAGCAATAATGCTAGCGGTTGGGTTACCATAGCATATGCCTTTGATCAAAGCGTGTGCCGTGTATCCCAGGCGTGCACGTGCGTAATCGAGGTGGTGCATGTTTCGCACGCACACCTGACACGCCTGTTGAAGATCTGGGTGGAACAGAGACTTGAAGGAAACCAATAATCATTCATGAAAAATATAATAAATGATTGGGACTCGTTTGAAAAATCAAATAGGAGTACTCAGCACTAATTTACTAAACCATTTTCAATCAGTTACGCACGGTCCCTGTGTCGTGTTCTGTCGTGTTGTGTCGTGTGTACAGTACACTGTACAGCCCTCGACAGGACGGGACGGGACGGGACGGGCCTGCAGGTGCGGGTGATGATGATGGGGTGACGCGCACCTGCAAACAAATGGATTAAAAAATAAATATGGGCCCGCTGGGACCCAAACACCGCATTTGCAGGCACCACCAAGCCGCCGCGCTGGCCGTCTCATGCCGCCACGCCGAGGCGGCCGTGCCGGCGGCCGTGACGGAGGCTGCCGCGCCGGAGCCCCCGAGGCGGCCGTGACGGAGGCTACCCCCGAGCCGGAGGCTCTGTACGCAGGAATTCTTGAATTTCACTTACTGACGGGAGGATTAGTCAAATTGTTCGCATGATGAAGGTGGATCTTGATGAAGCCGATTTTCTCGTTCACTCGATCTAGTTCTTGAAGGAGGCTAGTTCTCTTAACTTACAAAGCTTCAAGTTTTGCCTCAGCAATTGCCGACAGTAGATGGAGAGTTGGAGACCTTGTTCTTGCCTTGACGGTCGCGCTTGCTGATTTGCACCAACGGCGCTGATATACGTCACAATGGTCTCCACATCCTCGTGATTTGGAGGCTAAAGAAGGAATGAGAAAAATCTATCAGAGAAGTTTTTGAACTGAGGAAGAAGAAGAAGCATGTACAGCCCATCGGTTTACCCCGTCTATGTGACGATCTTGTTGCTAAAAGGTCGCTACAAGGATGTTCAGTCAAAAGAAACAAAGAAGGAGCGTTGGGAACCATCATGGAGTAGCGCTTACATTAAAGATAAAAGGCATTCAAGGTCTTAACAAGTTCAGGTTTACAGTGCCCATCGGCCGATTTCAAGCTATACTAGTCGTCTATTGCTAGGAGAGATGGGACCGAGTGGAATTAGCAGCTGAGGTGTCGTCGGGCGATGCGGATGCTGACGGAGACGCTGCTGGAAGGCCCCCATTCAGCGTCAGGCACGAAGAGGAACTGCTTGGCCTTGTAGCCCTCCAGCAGGCGGATGCACGGGGCCATCCCCGCCAGCAACAGTGAACCGGGCCGGCTGCCACGCACCTTCATCTTGTAGTTGATCTGGACGTTACCTCGGGGCACGGGCCGAGGCAGACCAGCGATAATGACCGCCCGGTCAGGACGCCGCCGTCGTTGAGCAGTAGGAACACGCTGCCCATGCCGGCCTGCACCAGCACCCGGAACGGCTCGCCCTTGCGGAGCGTCACCATCGTAGCCTCGAGGTAGGAGATGGAGGCGGCCGTGTCGTTGTGGTCGTCGAGGACGTGACTGTACAACAGCAAGCCGCGGTAGCTACAGCCTCCGACAGGGCAGACGAACGACGCGAGCGGGCACGTCTCCTCGTGGCGGTGCTTGTCGATGAACTTGATGACTTCGCGGCAGCCGTACTTGCGGAACTTGCAGATGCTGTTCATCTCGGCGAGCACATGCTCCATCGCGTGGCACCGGACGTCGCCGATGGGCTCTTCGCAGCACCAGCACTTGCTGTTGATGCGGACGCAGCATCGGGCGCACGCGGCGTGGCCATTATTGCACTGAAGTGAATAGAATACAGTAAAAATTAGGATACATGCACCACGCCGTACAAACCATAGTTGAAATAGCACAGTAGTAGCTGTGGTACTAGAGGGCGCCGGTGTGCTTACCATGAACACCTGGGACTCGAAAGGCATGAAGCAGATGACGCAATAGACGGAGCGAGCATCTGGACCTAACTAGATGGTCTTTTCCATGTCTTCGTCATCGCATCTCCTCCTCGATGGGGCCGCGGCCGGCGTCACCTTGGTCTTCTTGGCGGTCCTACTGTTCATCTCTGATCTGATGCAAAACGGTTCAACGGATGCATAAACTAGTTACTGGTCTATTGATGGTGGTGATGGGAAACGTCTACTTGGTACAGCTGTGGTTGCGGCTGCTAGTGGAGCGGATTCTCCGGTAGAGCTGAAACTGTTTTAAAAAATGTTTGGCAAAACAGCTTCTCCTGGCTGTGTCACAGGGATAAGAGGTGAAATACCCTTCCCTTTTTTCTTTTTTTCTATTTCTTTTTTATTTTCCTTTTTTCTTTCTTATTATTTCCCCTTTTTCCCTCCCCTTCTTTTTTGTCTCCTTTTCTTTCCTATTTCCTTATCCTTATCCTCGTTCCTAACCGCACTGCCCCTGCAGCGGCAGGCGGCCATCTCCTCCCTGCAGGGCCATGCCCACGACGTCGCTGGCGGCAACCGCCTCCCCGCGCCACGCCCCTACCACCCGCGACCCCCGGAGCTCCCCGCCGGCTGCCTCCACCCGCAGCACGGAGCTCGACCGTCTGCCGCGGCGCTGCCCTGCGACCGCTGCCGGCCCTCCAGCCTCCGCGTCCCCCGCGCATGAGCCGCCGCCTTCCAGTTCCGCCTCCGGCCCGCCCTCCCCCGCGCCGTCCGTCGACCTCATCTCCCTCGCGCCACGTCGGCCTCTAGCTTCGTCATCATCCGTCCGCCACCCACCAGGTAGGCCACCGCCGGCCACCTCTCCTCTGCCCCGTCACGGTCCTCTGCTCCGCCGCCGCTTCCTCTGCCCCCTTGGTGCGTGGGCCCCTCCCACGAGGGCAAATGAAGGAAAAGGGGGGCGGAGCTGCGGGAGGAGCGGGGGAAGCTGCGTTTTTGTAGCTCCCGCCCAGTGGAACCACGACAGAGAGCGGGATTTCCGACCGCTTCTGCGTTTGCAGCCCGTTTGGTAGGGTTTCACCAAAAACAGATTCCAAAGCTGCACAAGAATCCCTACCAAACACACCCTAAGCTAGTGAATCACCCAATAAACTTGCGAGTGAGTTGCAGATCATGGATTGTTACCACTAGACGCGAAGCACAGTGGAAGTAGTCGATCAGATTGTCTCCTCCTCGTCCTCCCCGCGGTCACCACTCACCACCTCAGATCACCGTAGCCGAGCAGCGTAGCAGGTAAGCAGGGCCTCCACGGAGTCGACACAAGGCGGCGTGAGGCCGGGGGGGGGGGAAGCTGCGGCTACGGTGGGCCAGACGCTTCGTATATATATATGCCGAGCTAACGGGCTTTCAGGATAAAGGCATAGTTGGCCAAATCCCTCAAGGAGGAATTATCATTTGGTGGGAATGAGATCCTCTGGGGTAGTAGTTGGAATTATCATTTGGGGTAGAAGCCCCTGGAGACGTCCGATGCAGAAGTGATGGTAGGATTCATTGCTACAGTCTATTTATGAAAATGCTACATGACCCTATGCATTCTATTTATGAAACTGTGCCCATGACCTTGTGCATTGAGAGTGACAGGGTCATCATGCTGAAAATCTGATGCAGCAGACTTGGTAAGTGTGCACACTACCACGATACTGGTCTGGGGTACTCCCTCCGTCCCTGATTAATGGTTGCCGGAGCAATGAACCGGTTACCATATACAATTGCAAAAAGACAGGATCACACATACAAGGAGTGCTTAAGTAGGGGTTAGTTTTCCAGTAGGCCCTTAATAAATAGTGTAACGGGTGGATTCTAGGCGTTGAAATGCACTCATCTCAGTTGGTTTGTGCTCCTAGTCTAGTGGATGGGGCCTGCCGGATCTATCCTCCGTGGCCTCAAATTTTTGCCCAGTTTTTTGGTTCAGAGGAGAAATGGCATCTAATTTGCAAGCTAGGTACTCCTATATGGAGGGAAGTAATGCTGTAGTACTCCGTCCAGGTTGGGGGTGGGAAACTGGGAACCGAGGTTGGGGTTTAAGCTGTGATCTTTTATTTTTCTTTTTTACCCGTGTGTGGTGGTGAGGCTGCCAGGTGGTCGGAAAAGATGGGTCTGGCTGTGAGGCAGGCGCCGCTGCTCATTAGATTCGTCGTGCAAATCACTACTCCCTCCGTCCCAATTTATGTGCACATGCGATGTTAAAAAATTATGCTCATTTTAGATTCGTCACGCAAAGTTACACTCATCTGAAAAATGTTTTGCAAATAAATTTCATTTAGTACTCCATTCATAGAAGATTCCCTAGAGCTAAATTTTTTTCCTCCGTTTCCAAACACGGTCTAGGGGAGAAGGGAGCGACTATTTTTAAGAGCAAGTTTTTTTTTGAAAGAAGGGCAGGAGCACTGCCATATCATTTAAGGAGAAGAAGCATGCAACAGTTTACAGAGTTGTGATTACATATAAGAAACTAGAGAAACACCACTCGAAAAGAAAGAGCGACATCATTGAGAAACAAAATCTCTTTGATAATTTCGCCCGCGGCGGGCTGGGACGCGCATTGAGGTGGCGTACCATTGGTGGTGGGTCCCGCCGGATTTAATGCACCGCAGCTGGAGTACTTGGAAGAGAGAGAATGACATCGCACCCTATCAGAGCAAGGTCAATAGTCGAGCCAAGCACTTGGCTTGTAGTCAAGATATTAGAGTCAAGTCATACTACAACAACACTAGTCTCTCTCTCTCTCTCTCCGGACGCAGAGACCTTGACAAGAATGCGTGACCTGCCCGGTCTCGGTTATTCTGGGTCTGGGGCCACGTAGCTTAGCGCAACCGCTTGGTTACCCACACGTCCATGTGAAAGGCGGTATGGGTGACGCACGCAGCACCGCGGTTGCCGCGGGACACGGCGGTCGGTGGGTAGTGTCGAGCCTGCGTAACCGAGATCATTTGGTGTCAGCGCCCAGTGGATTGCTCATGAGCCATGGCGCGTGGGGCTAAGGCTAGCGGTTGGGATACCATAGCATATGCCTTTGATCAAAGCGTGTACCGTGTATCCCAAGCGTGCACGTGCGTAATCGAGGTGGTGCATGTTTCGCACGCACACCTGACACGCCTATTGAAGACCTGGGTGGAACAGAGACTTGAAGGAAACCAATAATCATTCATGAAAAATATAATAAATGATTGGGACTCGTTTGAAAAATCAAATAGGAGTACTCAGCACTAATTTACACTTAACCATTTTCAATCGGTTATGCACGGTCCCTGTGTCGTGTTGTGTCGTGTGTACAGTACACTGTACAGCCCTCGACAGGACGGGACGGGACAGGCCTGCAGGTGCGGGTGATGATGGGTGTTGGCGTTTCGTAGCGTCGTCATCCTAAGAACAGATCTGGGACCCGTCCTTAGCGACAACACTGAGAAATGCCTTGTAGGCACCTCTCAGTGTCACAACTAATGGCGCAGGTTAGCGTGAACACCGAGACTTGCCATAGGTTAATCTAAACGATCATGAACAAATCCGCAAGCGCACAGATAAACCTTTGTAGCATTTCCCCAAGGAAGGAGAGTATTCCAAGGGTATCGTATCCTTGGAAGGCAATGGCGGATATCTTAGACTTATGCTTTTGCTCTGAATGTAAACCAAGACAGGGGTAAGATAAAAGATATACAGGGTAGTGTGACACACACACTCAAATCTACCTCTACTCTAGCACACTACGGCTTAGGGGGAACATACGAGTTAGCTCTAGGTTCTAATGTACTAAACATACAAAGCTAGAAGATACAAGAGACGGGCATGAGTATTGCATGAGAGAGATAAGGTTCAGCACCCTGGTACAAACGGGGAGCTAGCCCGCGATGACCAGCACTCTGCGAAACTAGACTTTAGACTCCTACAGCAGGTACCCCAGCGCGGAGGTTGCCCTAGGATCCAACAGGGCTGTCACCACCTGAGGACCGACCTCTCGTTACGGGGGGTATGCTCATAACTATCGTAGCCAGACAACCCAGGCACCATGCCTACGTTGCTGCTAGACTCCACCCGGCCCGGGCTATTGTGACCCAGGGTGAGAGCCACCAGAAGACTGGTCAACTAGACCGAGTACCATAGCTTGAACACAGACCTCATGCAACACTCTCATGCCATCTAACAAGATCGACTAAGGCTAGACATACGAACAGATATGAACTCTCTTATGTCTAATCAATAAGATCAAAGGGTCATGTTCGTGAAGAACACTAGCCTCTAACTTATGAACAAACACATAAGGAAGGAGTTTATCATCCTTCAAGTGGATCAAAAGGTAGTGTTCACGAAGAACACGAGCCTCTAAATGATGAACAGAGGATGAACTCAAGAACATATCAAGAATATGATCTACCATGACTTTATATGAAATAGCTGAATAACTGAAGTAGATCAAAGTCTTACAAAAAATAAAGATAAAAGAGAACTCATACCTAGACTTCAAAGAGGACTTGGAACCTGAATAAGAGCTACTCTAGCCTACCTCATAGCCTTGGAAACTAAGAGTGAGAGGATAATGAGAGAGTGGTGTGTGAGAAATGGGAGCCCCTCCCCTTCTATTTATAGGCGAGGACAAGGCTTGCTCGGACGCCCAAATGACCCCTAAACACCCGGGAGTGAGGCAATGGACCAATGAGCAACCAACACGTGGAAGGCCAGGATCAAAGGCCCCTAAGGCGGTTCGGCCGATCCTAGGATTGGCCGGCCCCCTAGGGTCGCCTCCTGGCCTGTGTTTTCTCTTGGTGGCTGCTCTGTGGGCCCTTTGATCCTCCCCCGGTGCATGGCTTGATTTGGTATCCGAGGTGGGCCCTTTGATCCATGTGAAGTCCATGTGGCATCCTCTGATTCGTCGGTGAGTGCCTCCCCTGGATCGATGATGTGGATTGCCATGTTTCCCTTGGTGGCAGCCACCTCCTCAGCTGAGTTGGCATGGTTTCTTCATAGAAGTTGAGTTTCCATCTCTTTTAAGGGGTAAATCACCTACATACAAATAATCTCCAAGGACAAGTGGAACTACATTATTCAAACCAAAATGCTAGTAAATAATGCATATGCCTCCATTTATGTGAGAATATTGAGGGTTGGAAATGGTGAATTTCAACCGTCAACAAACTTCCCCAAGCTAACCTCTTGCTCGTCTCGAAGCAAGACATTAGAGACTTAGGTTGGTTGATCAGGAGTTGCTACAATGTTGTATTCTCAACTTATGGCAAACATACAGCAAAGTACTCTACCAAGAGTTGAACAAGTTGGCAATGTTCTTACCTTTCACCTGATACGTGGGGCATATAGCAATCCCGAGGTTTTGCAAATTTTTCAAAAGAAAATCAGAGTTCCTAAAATGATACTCTCGGATCGCTCAAAAGTGTATGGTTCCTCACCAAGGCATCAATGTTGCCTTTCTTCACATCCTACTCCTAATAGGCTGTATGTGGAGCTGTAGGTAGGGAAGATGTGGCATACTTGCCTCTCATGTTTTGCTAAGTCAAAGACCAGATCCTTGGAAGAAACAAACATACATCCTGATCAAGATGTGCATATGTGTGTGATGGATATGACCATGGCAAGGTGGATACTAGGCCCGGAAGTGGGTGCTAGATATTACCATGCTTTTTATGAGGGATTGATGGTAAGGTGGACACTAGCCCCGGAGCAGGTACTAGTTATTACCATCTATATGGTGGAACTCTTTCTCCTGCACATATCAATCCCTTTTTCTCCTTTGGAATTTTCGAGACTTGGGCTAGCTCTGTTTATTTATTTTTACCATGCTTTTGAGCATGCTTTTCTTTTTTTCTTTTCTTTTTTTTAGCTACCCCTTTGTCTCTATTGGAGATATTTGGAGAGGGATGAATAATGCAAAGATACATAGAGTTTTATTTGAGGAAGAATGCATAGGCATATGGAACAAATGATGAATGCTAACTCCTAGTGTAGAAGTTTTAGCATGAACGTGTACGTGATCTTGATCAGGGGAGTACGAGTTCTAACAAGGGTCACAACAATTTGACAAAGCTCAATGAGAGAACAAGCTGCATATGTGGAGGCTAAGAACTAGAATCTACATATGGCCTTGGATGGGAAATTCTCATCATTGAGGAACTCATCATGTTTTGATTTTTCAAAAAGGAAAACTCCGGATGTCAAGCATCACTAAGCACGAGATCATAGCACTCTATTATACCATATCATGTCTCACAACAACTTAGGCAAGGATCATGCTTTTTGCTACCCACAGTTTTCAAGCTAAGGTTTGAACATACAAGCCAACAAACTCAAAACTTAGGCAGGATACAAAGCTGTAGGCAAGACATACGAGGAAAATAAACAGAGCAACTATTCATCATTTCAACCATAGAGGCAAAGCATTCTTACTAAGCATATCAAAGCAACCTAAGCAAACGATGATGAAAGCAAATAAATATTTTTGGTCTTTTTATTTTGCAGATTTTTTTGGATTTTTAATTTATAAGATATTCTGAAAACGAAGGAAGATACAAGTTACCTCAGAATGGGGGTCCTCCCCCAAGCTAGCTTCAGGCTCACTGCGGAGGAGGGTAGAAGAAACCCTGACTCGCGTAGTAAGCCCTTTGCGCCTCCATGTATTGCCGCTGATCTTGTTGCATGGCTGCTATCCTCTCACCAGCCTGACGCTGCCACGCTGAGGTAGACTCAACTTGGGTGTTCAGCGTCTCCTCCAATCCCGTGACCTGGACGGTTAGCTCTCCCATCTGCTGCGCGAGCTGAGCATCGCGTGCAGAGGCTGAGGAGTGTCGTCGGAAGGACGAAGACGGATGTGGACCACTGGAGCTGGAACTAGCGGGTGTGGCCCACTGAGCACTGCTCGCACTCACCCAAGCTGTGCCACTTGCACTCGGCTGGTAGGTGGCTGATCCCAGCCAGGTGTATACCCAGGGGTAACCCCGAACATATACCCCACAGGGGCCCCTCCTGCCACCGGTGGCGTAGCAGGCTGTGGCTGAGGTGGTGGTGGTGGCTGTGACTGCTGCTGCTGCTGCTGCATGTGTGCTCTCTTCGCCGCGCTCCTGGTGGACCTGCCTGAAACACTAGCATGACGACTTTCCTCTTGTGTAACAAGGGGAATGGTTAGTGACTCCGAATTATACAATCCAAACCCCGGGTTAGGTAACGGGATTTGGTTTGCATAGCCCGGAAAGAAGAAAGTCAAAGAATCATTTGGGCCCCTCTTGAGTATATGCCCTTGGATCAAGTACGCCTCATCAATGAGAACTCGGGGCGTCTCGATGAAGGGTACGGAATTCTCGCTAAGAGCCCCGAGTCTGAGAGCAATACGAGTCACCAAAGATGTACACTCAATAGGACCTATCATCTTGAAATTCATCAACCATTACCGAATCATAGCTTTAACGGGAGAGACCTTGATCCGGTTAACAGCAGCATATAATAGCATCATCTCATCGCTGCGCACGGGCCGAACATCCTCTCGTGGAAAGAGAGTAATGGCGAGCCACTTGTGCCATAGGCGGAGAGTGGGATGCACAATATCATTGCACTGAGGTACAAACTTGCCACTGTAAACAAGACCAGAGATGTCTGACTAGAAAGATTCTCGAACATAACCCTCACAAGACTTCTTTAGAGAAACAACACAACGAGGACTAAACCCAAGAAGACGACTAAGTTCCTTCCAAGAAACACGATAATCGGTCCCAAAAAGACGAAACTCAATGCCATCTGGGGTCTCGGTAAGAGAGCAAAGAAACTGGATGGTGAGGGGCCGAGAGCCAAGCTCTGTAACCGGCGCAAACTCCTCCCAACCAAGAGCATTCCAAATGAAAACGAACTCGAGATTCATACCTATTTTCTCCATGAGAGCCGGGTCAAAGTCCCTGGTGTGGGAAAAGACTCGGTCCTTCAGAAGTGCATAGGCTTGCCCCTCTCGATCGCCCCACAAGCTGAGGTAGGGGGGTGTCGTCGACGACCTCCTCCGCGGCTTGTGGCTCGGCTTGCTCTTCTTGCTCTTCTTCATAATCCATCGTTGATGGGCTCGGCGTCGGCTCGATGGTGGTGGATGCACTCGTGCTTGCCCGCGAACGGGAGCGTGAGCGTGTCACCCTCCAGAGAGTGTTTGCTGCCCAATTCATGCCAGCACAACAACAAGGGACAACAAGAGCAACTCGGTGATGGGTTAGTGAAATCAAATGAAGTTCTTACCGAGCTTGCTCCACCAATAACAATATTTTCAGTAACACAATAGAGAGAATACTTGATGATCCAATCTCGAGCAAGAAATCCAAGAAAACCAAGAGAGCAAGGAGTAGAGAGGGGAGTGTGAGTGAAATGAGTTGAATGGGTGCAGAACACCCCCTCTCAGGTCCAATTTATAGAGCAAAAGGGGCAGCACACTGTGGGTTAGCCGTTGGCCAAAGCTGGGGCCACTTGACCGTTACTAGGGTTCGGCCGAACCATGGTTCGGCCGGCCCAGTGGTGGGCCCGGTGCTGGCCCCCTTTGGCAGGTGTGCCCCCAACGGCTATATGAAGATATGCCAAGGTGCACCGGCCAAAGTTTGCTCTAGAAATTGCCCAAATGAATTTTCTATGGTTTTCAAACTCAGAAATTATTTTTAGAAATTTTATTTGGAAAAGGGAAAAGGGCTAGAAAAATCTAGCATGCAAATGCAGAGTTTTGGAAAATCAAATATGCAATTTTTTTGAAAATAAAATTTTGGAAAGGGAAATATGAGATAAGTACCAGCTTTAACCTTTTTGGTAGAAAGGACCCATCATTTTTAGTCCGACGAGTGGGACTCTTCTCAGCGATCAATTCCATTCAGCACCCTACTCCTGAGAAGTAGAGGATGGTGCCATCTCAATCTTCCGCCATTCTTTCCGAATTTTCTTTAACCTCTTTGACGGAGATTTCTTCCTTGGGGGCGAAGGCTCCGTCCTTCCCCCAAGCTGCTCAACACTATCTTGCACTAAATAGCATTGCTCTTCTTTGTCATGAAACTTGCACATCAAGTTCCTCTTCCCAATGCGGAAACGGATGATTCCGGACCCCACATTAATCCTAACTCGGACATCACTGAGAAATGGTCACCCAAGGATGAGCGGCATTCCTCCCTCGTCATCCATATCAAGGACCACGAAATCCGCAAAGACATAAGAGCTCTTGACTTTCACCAATATGCTCTCAACAATTCCTTCTGGATATCGTATCATTGAATCTGCAAGTTGGATAGTCCGTGCGGTTGGAGAGAGAGCTGGATATCCAAGTTGCTCGAACATGGCCTTGGACATGAGATTAACACTTGCACCAAGGTCACAAAGGGCATGCCTGATCTTCTTGTAATAGATTGTGCAAGTAATAGTCGGGTAGCCTGGATCTTTCTTGTGCACCACTGCTGATTCCTCCCATGGATCAAGAATTTGTTGTATGGGCTTTCCTGCATAGTCAGAAGCATGTGTCTTCCTAGGTGGCTTACCCCACCTGGTTGACCCTACACTAATATTCTCACAAGAGGATACGGGTTGCCCCGGGATCCTCTCGTTATCAGGAGATGGAACCAAAGCAGCTAGCTGAGCCAGCTGGGTTTCTAACATTTTGTTGAAACTTAGCTGACTCTTCTGAGCAGAAGAGAAACTATCAAGCTTAACGCTGAGACTTTCCACAGTTTTATCAAGGGCAGCTAACTTCTTGTTAATACCTTCATTAATCTTAGCTTGCCCAAAAATGAGATCTCTCAAGGAAGGTTGGTTAGGATTGTACGAGTTACCTTGGTTACCTCCTTGATAGTAAAGGCGTTGTTGATTCCACGATTGGCCTCCTTGTTGAGGTGGACGATAATCGTGTCTGTTGCCGTTCATGTACATCACTTCCTCCTGAGTCTCCGGACAATAGTTGCCTGAGTGCCCAGTGTTGCCACAGACTTCACAAGTCATGTGAGAATCCATAGGCAGAGTAGTGGTGGCCATGGCAGCCTTCTCGCTGGTGTAGTCATCCAATCTCTTCATAAGAAGATCCATCTTGGCAGTAATCATGTCTGCTTCCTTGACAGTATGAGTACCCCTAGGTCATGGTTGGAGTCTTTCATCACTCCACCCTTGGTTGGAGACCATCTTCTCAATGAGTAATTTAGCATCATCAACAGTGAGTGAGAAGAATGCTCCTTGAGCAGCAGCATCAATATGGCCTCGGGCTGTCGGAGTCAACCCATTATAGAAGCTTTGAAGAATAAGCCAATCCTCCATCCCATGGTGAGGACAGGCTAGGACATACTCCTGAAGCCTTACCCAAGCCTCTGAAATAGATTCACTTGCTGCTTGCTGAAAACCAGAAATCCTTCCACGAAGAGCATTGGTTTTACCCAATGGGAAGAACTTCTTGAGAAATGCCTCTGAACACTTACTCCAAGTGTTAATAGCTTCACGATTCGCATAGAACCATTGCTTAGCTTTCCCCAGGAGAGAGAATGGAAATAGCCGTAAACGAACAGCATCCATATTTGCACCCTTGATGACGAAAGTGCTACATAGCTCTAGGAATTGTTGCAGATGAGCATTGGCATCCTCATTTGGCTTGCCACAGAATGGGCTAGCCTGTACCATCGTAATTAGACCCGTCTTGATCTCAAAATTTTCAGTCCCCATTGCCACCTCAGGGCCTTGCAGCACCTGGTCAGCGGAAGGAGCTGAGTACTCACGAAGTGTCTTCTGGGCCATAGCGTTGGACGTGGATGGTACAAAGGAAGCTGGTTCGCCCTCCGGATGAGTACGACGAGGTGAGCCGAAATGAATTCGAGCTTTCCTCACAAGTGACTCGGGATCTTCAGTAAAATTCCCCGGTAGGTCGAAACCAGTCATACTCTACCTGTCTTCATCATCCAAAGATAAAAGAAGATAATCAAGGTTAGCCTGCATTGAGAGTTGTCCTAACCTACTCAGAGTTTATGAACAGATGCAAAGCATAGTCATGATAATCCTGTGCCTTCCCCGGCAATGGCGCCAGAAATGCTTGTTGGTGTTTCATACCGTCGTCATCCTAAGAACAGATCTGGGACCCGTCCTTAGCGACAACACTAGGAAATGCCTTGTAGGCACCTCTCAATGTCACAACTAATGGCGCAGGTTAGCATGAACACCGAGACTTGCCATAGGTTAATCTAAACGATCATGAACGAATCCGCAAGCACACAGGTAAACCATTGTAGCATTTCCCCAAGGAAGGAGAGTATTCCAAGGGTATCGTATCCGTGGAAGGCAATGGCGGATATCTTGAACTTATGCTTTTGCTCTGAATGTAAACCAAGAGATAGATATAGGGAACAACACAATCAAAGACAGGGGTAAGATAAAAGATATATGGGGTAGTGTGACACACACACTCAAATCTACCTCTACTCTAGCACACTACGGCTTAGGGGGAACATACGAGTTAGCTCTAGGTTCTAATGTACTAAACAGACAAAGCTAGAAGATACAAGAGATGGGGATGAGTATTGCATGAGAGAGATAAGGTTCAGCACCCAGGTACAAACGGGGAGCTAGCCCGCGACGACTAGCACTCTGCGAAACTAGACTTTAGACTCCTACAGCAGGTACCCCAGCGCGGAGGTTGCCCTAGGATCCAACAGGGCTGTCACCACCTGAGGACCGACCTCTCGTTACGGGGGGTATGCTCATAACTATCGTAGCCAGACAACCCAGGCACCATGCCTACGTTGCTGCTAGACTCCACCCGACCCGGGATATTGTGACCCAGGGTGAGAGCCACCAGAAGACTGGTCAACTAGACCGAGTACCGTAGCTTGAACACAGACCTCATGCAACACTCTCATGCCATCTAACAAGATCGACTAAGGCTAGACATACGAACAGATATGAACTCTCTTATGTCTAATCAATAAGATCAAAGGGTCGTGTTCGTTAAGAACACTAGCCTCTAACTTATGAACAAACACATAAGGAAGGAGTTTATCACCCTTCAAGTGGATCAAAAGGTAGTGTTCACGAAGAACACGAGCCTCTAAATGATGAAAAGAGGATGAACTCAAGAACATATCAAAATATGATCTACCATGACTTTATATGAAATAGCTGAATAACTGAAGTAGATCAAAGTCATACAAAGAAATAAAGATAAAAGAGAACTCATACCTAAACTTCCAAGAGGACTTGGAACCTGAATAAGAGCTACTCTAGCCTACCCCCTAGCCTTGGAAACTAAGAGTGAGAGGAGAATGAGAGAGTGGTGTGTGAGAAATGGGAGCCCCTCCCCTTCTATTTATTGGCGAGGACAAGGCTTGCTCGGACGCCCAAATGACCCCTAAACACCCGGGAGTGAGGCAATGGACCAATGAGCAACCAACACGTGGAAGGCCAGGATCAAAGGCCCCTAAGGCGGTTCGACCGATCCTAGGATCGGCCGGCCCCCTAGGGTCACCTCCTGGCCTGTGTTTTCTCTGGGTGGCTGCTCTGTGGGCCCTTTGATCCTCCCTCGGTGCATGGCTTGATTTGGTATTTGAGGTGGGCCCTTTGGTCCATGTGAAGTCCATGTAGCGTCCTCTGATTCGTCGGTGAGTGCCTCCCCTGGATCGATGACGTGGATTGCCATGTTTCCCTTGGTGGCAGCCACCTCCTCAGCTGAGTTGGCATGGTTTCTTCATAGAAGTTGAGTTTCCATCTCTTTTAAGGGGTAAATCACCTACATACAAATAATCTCCAAGGACAAGTGGAATTACATTATTCAAACCAAAATGCTAGTAAATAATGCATATGCCTCTATTTATGTGAGAATATTGAGCTTTGGAAATGGTGAATTTCAACCATCAACAATGGGGTGACGCGCACCTGCAAACAAATGGATTAAAAAATAAATATGGGCCCGCTGGGACCCAAACACCGCATTTGCAGGCGCCACCAAGCCGCCGCACCGGCCATCTCATGCCGCAAGAAACACATTAAAATGGCATAAAATAAACTAAAACCGACGCACACATACGCCGGAAGTGCGTCAAGACGCGAGAGCGATTCATCAAGGTAGATGCGGCGCGTCTTTTGGTTGTGGCGGATGTGTGTACTCATAAAATTGGTTGCATAGGATCGTCCACGCACTGACGCACAAAACACATATATATTCTGTCAAGCGAGAGTTGCTTACGAAAGTCTTCGTCTGGATCGAAGTGGAGAGAGGATCGAGAGGGCGGTGAAGGAGGAGCTGCGGTCGTCGGCGGCACGTTGGGAGTTCAAATCCGGTGTGTGTGTGTAGAGAGAGAGAGAGAGATGGAAACGATCGTTCCGTGCACCACGAAATAAAAGCACATTCGCGAAATTGCCGTGGAGTACTTACGTAATTGAAACTCTCATGGAAACATATATCTCGTTGGATGGTTGCCTTCCAATATGCATAACCTGCACCCACTCGATTACAAACCAACATGCGGCAAGCCGGCAACATTCAACCGCCTAGGTTACGCGCAAGGCTTACGTAACCAGGGCGATTGCGCAGGAGCCATGCTGTGTGCTGCAAAGTGCAAACGCGGCATGGTACAACACGGACTCGGTCGTATTGATTCTGCGCGTTACCTGCACCTGCTCAGTTACGCACGACGGCACGAGCAATGTCTAGTTTATTGATTATTAAGGTTAAAGGGAAACAAACTCAAAATAAAATAACAATTTAACATTGCTCTTTAAAACATTACAATCCTGCAGGACTGTTCTTAATTTGTTCTAGATACCTCCGATAGCTCTCCCTATATATATACTCCCTCCGTTCTTAAATATATGACACTGTTAACTTTTTAATCCAACCTTGTAGGTTTATCGATTTGCAAACATATTTGCAGAAAAAGACGAATAGTCCAACGAACGAAAAGAGTCAATGGTGTCATATATGTTTAAGAACGGAGGTAGTAGTACGTATCTCATCAGAATGCATGGAAGTATAGTGGCACCTCACAACGAGCACCCTCTCCGTAGTCATAGCGGCACAACAGGCACGTCATCTTCTCGTTGAACCACTGCGTGATGCATGTCATGTGGAAACGTTGCGCGCACACTCGCAGGTTCTTGACATCTGCACCTGGAGCCATGTCCTCCAGGTAGATCATGCAATTTGGCACGTCCTTGATGCAGTAATCCTTCAGCGGTGTCGCCACGCAGCAGACAAATGTTATTGAGAGCTAGATGCACACCTTGCATCTGAAAACAAAGTTGTCAGGCATGGCAACAGCGCGCTGTGTGAGGCAACCCTCCAGACCGGAAGACTCTGCCATGTCCCGGTGAGGTACGGTTAGACCCACGTAAACATCAAGGTCATTTAGGTTCTGCATCAAGGAATGCTTGATTAGGCTACGGCAGGAATTTCGTAACGCCGGGGCAAGCTAATGGAATTTCAATAATTTTGATGTCTCTGGTCCTGGGGCAAAGCCTTGAGCTCCTCCTTTTGCCTTCAATGTCGATCAAGTCGTGCGCCACCGTGATGGTCAGATCAAGCTCGAGTATGCTCAGCCAGAAACCTGGCGGACCGTCAGAGATCACGATACCCTTCGTCGTCTCGGCCGTGATGTCAAACATTGGCTTGGTGCATTGCACAACCTTGGGATCTGAAAAAATAGAAAAAAGTGTATAATTCATCCCTCAAGTATTGCAAAAGTGTGACATTCAACCATCACGTATCATTTGATGAAAATCAACCCCCTAACTATTTGAACTGGTGCATTTGAACTGGTACTCCCAATGCAGACTTCACCATGCATGGAGTCTAAGTCTATTAATTGCTATCTCATTTATAACTCATCCCTTATAGTTTTTCTAGCATACACACTATCATTGGACAGAAGTAGAGATATGAATAATTGGATAGGTGGATCGTACCATTTATGACCCTAGAGAGAGTTCCGTTCGCCGAGGCAGCCATGCAAGGCTCGCGGCTCACCAAGGACAGCGGCGGCGCGGAGCAAAAGATAGTACTAGAGTCGCAGACCTGGACTGCACGTGTGTGTATCAAAAGGTTAGAGGTTCTCGGTTGGTGCAGATCCATATCCAACAGTCCAACAACACAGTAGTGATTAGAAATTAAAAGGGATCGATGGTCGGGAATTGATCACGTTGACAGAGAGCAGGTACTCGAGGCGAGAACTCACCGAAACCAGCAGGATGTTGGTCGATCATCGGGGATCAGAGAACCAGATCACGGGGGGACGGCGGCGTTTAGGGTAGTATGGCCAAGGGCGAGAGAGGACGAAGTGGGAGAGGCAGGGGCACGAAGAGGCGGAGGCCGACCATAGCAATTGTCGCGTTTAGAATATTCTATATATACTAGAATATAAAGTATATAATAGTACATGATGACGGATCCCATCCGTCTCGCTGCATTGTGCGCACTGACTGTATATATGCGTCAACTGCCATAGAACTCTGTATCCTTTTTATTTTATAGGATGTCTCCGAAGAGACACCATACGGAGTATAATACTAGCCGACCTGTGGTTTGGTTACACGCTACATGTACTCCCTCCATAGACACCATGGCTCGTGCGTAACCTCCTAGGCGAGGGTTACGCAGGTTCGACACGACCCAGTCAGTGTCGGTGGTGTTGCAGGAGCAGGAGCCGTGCAGCATGGATGGTGCGTAACCGAACAGGTGTAGGTTACTCATAGAATCGACAGGACTGTGTGCACATCATGGATGGTGCGTAACCAGGTCTACGTGCGTAACCCAGTCGGTGTTGCAGGAGCCACGCAGAATAGATGGTGCGTAACCCTACCGACCAGGGGTAGGAGCCAAATGAACTGGGTTCGACACGACACGACCCGCCGTGTTGCGCGGCAACCGTGATGCTGCGTGCGTAACCCAGGCAGTTATCACAGAAACCTGCACCGCGTCGGTACACATGACACACCCCGTCATGAAGGTGCGTAACCTAGTGCGTGCTCAACCGCAGAGTCGGTGTTGCATCAAGCAGCATGGAAAAATTTTTCGTTCAGGGAATCTTTCATGCATGGAGTACTAAATTTCGTCTCGTGATTTTGCACGGAGTTGTGAAAATAGTTTTGCAAACTGACTTTATTTAATACTCCCTCCATTCCTTTATATAAGCAATTTGTGTCTAAATATAAGCATTTATAGAGATAGGACAAAATTAAATGGGGTTGGTGGGTAGGTAGAGAGTTGGTGGGTAGTGTAAAATGAGGGGTATAGATGTCATTTCCTTCCACAGTTATTTGTTGAGTTTGAACCCTTGGAATGCTTATATAAAGGAACGGAGGGGCCGCCGTCACCTCCTCGATCCCCCCCACCTCCTCCGCCCCCGCCACCGGCGACCTCCCTCTCCCCTCGGCAGGCCAGGATCCGGCGCGTGGCGGCCTCTCCCTCGGGGATTCCAGCAGCGACGCGGGGTGGTGGGGACCGCGGCGGAGCAGGAGGCGGCCTCCCCGGAGAGGGCGCGAGGCGAGATCCGTCCCCAATGGGCAGAGCAGGGGCGCAAGGTGAGGCGGGAGGAACAGCGGCGCGACCTCCCTCCTCTGCCCTCTCCCTCCCATCGAGGTCCGGCGCGGAGAAGCTCAAAGCACAATGCCAAATCTTCTTGACTTCTTTGCCTGTACAAAGCTATTCCAAATCCAATATGCTTCTATAATAATACCCTCATAATAATGTAGAGGCGATATGCCCTTCTTGACAAGTTTTTTGATTAAGTCGGATTTGAATTTAATTTTCTTTAGCACTACAGCCTTCACAGGTTCCTTTGAAGCCTAGGTTTAAGATACCAGAGCCTTCAAAGAAAGCTGTGAAGGCTGCAGCACTGAAGAAAAATTAAATTAAAATCCGACTTAATCAAAAAAGTTGTCAAGAAGGGTGTATCGCCTCTACAATATTACGAGGTATTATTATAGAAGTAGACTGGAACAGCTTTGTCCAGGCAAAGAAGTCAGAAGAATTTTAGAACTGTAGCAAAGAGCAGAGTAGCCGGGTACAAGTGAGGTGGGAAGATACCACACCTCCAGCTACAGGTGAAACCGTATCCAAAAACCCTAGGTACGAGGAGGTGCTCCAGCGCACTGTAAGATAACAAAATGACACACTAGTGTTGTTCATCGACCAGTACTTATAAGCAAGTTACTAACAACATATTGTACCCTTGTAGCGCAAGTTTCCTCTGAACATTCACAGAGCCGGTGTCCTTCGCCAAACCAGGAAGATGTGGTTACCAAAGCCCTGGGAAACAAGGATCAAGATGGATGTTAGGAATAAACTCATGTTCAGCTTTTTACTCTGTGTTCAGTTGGGCTTTTTGTTAGATTGTGGGGCTCTGCGGATCAGAGCCGCGTCTTGTCCAACGTCTTTCCAACACAAAGTTATTAGAAGCTCCTGCTCAACATCCCAATTCAGAACCCATAGAATTTGTTATTTTGGCCAGAGGAACCACCCTTTGCCTCCAGGTACCTGACCTTTCTAGTGCTTCACGGCATACTGTTCACCATCTCACATCACCACGGTTACGTACCACTCAGGCTTCACGTTGCAGGCAACACCATCTCGCAGGTATCGGGCAACACCATTCATAACGCAGCCCGATACCAGACAGGTTATGCATGCCCTTCAAAGTTCGCTTATCCCGGGGAGGTTGCAATACGCTAATACGCACCATGGCCCGCGTGTAACTACAGGTTACGCATGTAAAACCCAGGTTGCACCAAGCCTCTGTATTATTTGTTCCTGCAACCAGGCTCTGTAGGTTGCACCACTAGGTAGCACGCAGCCAGGCTGCATTGTTCTTGCAACACTGACTGCGTTAGGCACAAATAGGCTTCAGATATATGTGTAACCTGACCCATGCTGCATCCGGTGGTGTCGATTCTACGCGTTACCTGCACCAGCTGCTCGGTTATGCACCATCCAGGTTGCAACTGCCTAGAATACGCACGTGCACCTATAGGCTGCAGATGTATGCATAACCTGAACCCGCTCGGACACGCACGGACTCTGTTACGCACCTTCATGCTGCAACACCGACTGCGCAACCTGCATCCGGTCGTGTCTATCCTGCGCGTCACCTGCACCAGCTTCAGTGACGCACGGTTCGGCGACGCACCATCCGTACTACATGGCGCGTGCAACACTGACTGGGTTATGCACCGTCTGTGCCGCTTGATGCAACACCGATTTGGTTGCATGGTGGAACACTGACTGTGTTACGCAGAGTGTCGGTTACGCAAAAACCACGCTGTATCCTCTGTCGTGTCGTTTCATCACGTAACCTTGAGCCGATAAGGTTACGCAAAATCCACGCTGCATCCAGTCGTCTCGAATCTGTGCGTAACCTTTGCAGGTTACGCGCCGTCCGTGCTGCTTGATGCAACACCACCGACTGTCTCATGTCGAATCAGCGCGTAAGCTGCACAGGTTACGCTCCGTACGTGCTGCTTGAGCAGCAACACTGACTCGATTAAGCACGGACTAGGTTACGCACCTTTAAGATGACTAGCTTCATGGTGGAAACACTGACTGCGTTACTCACGGCGACGGTTACGTACGCATGGTGCAACCTCTAGCAAATCTGTACCCTCTAGGTTACGCACCATCCATGCTGCATGCAACACCATCTCGCAGGTGCAGGCAGCACTAATAGTGCATAACCGAATGGGTGTAGGTTACTCGTAGGATCGACATGACCGGATGCAGCAGGGATGGTGCGGAACCCTCGGCTGGGTGCAAGTGCCCTGGATGCCGGCTTCTTGGCAACGCACCCCGAAGGCCACAAAACAGATCAACTTTATATGGCACTCCCTCCATTCTCTTTTGATAGGAATACTCCGTATTTCAAAAAATCAGATTTTTACAAATGATAGTCCTATTTGCCATTGGTGTGGGCTGTGGCAATAAATGGCACAGATAACAATGAGTATCATGAGTAGAATCCCATTTGACAGAAGAGATGTTTAAGACTACTGGCTGCATGGTGCAACACTGGCTGGGTTATGCACGGGATCTGTTACGCAAATCGGTCGTGTCGATCCTGCGCGTCACCTGCATCTGGTCGTGTCGGTTCTGCGCATCACCTCAGCTCGGTTACGCACGGTTCGGCTACGCACCATCCGTTCTGCATGGCACATGCAACACCGATTGGGTCGTGTCGATTCAGCACGTACGCACCGTTCGTTCTGCTTGATGTAACACTGTCACACCTGTTTTTCCAAAGAAAACCAAGTGCATAACTATATGTATGCCAGGATCTATTTTCATACATATAGTGACATATAAGTGAATACAGAAACAGTATCACGTAAGAAAAAGGGAGATTATCAGAGTTTACGCTTAATCCTGGAAACGAAGACACCATACTCCACAAGCAATCGACTGGGGATTGCGTACGCCTAGAACTCCACAACATCTTCACGTCATCTTCATGTAGCAACTTCCTCTTTCTGAGCAACATTGTTTATAGCAAGGGTGAGCACATGTCGTACTCAGCAAGTGTGAGGAAAGAATGAATGCAAAGGCTTTATAGTGGATTGGGCTCTAAGCATTTAGCATTTTAGTTGGTCCAATTTTATTAAACAACTATTTACTAGCAAGTATAAGTATATACCATCCCACAATTAACATAAAGAGATAGATGAGATACGCCATAAGCATATGGCTAACATAACCAGATACCATGATTTAAGTCCATCTTCAAGTTCAATTATCATGTGAGGGTCCAGGCCGCTCTTGACCGTGAGCACGGCTAATCGATTAGTTTTACACTCTGCAGAGGTTGTACACTTTCACTACAAGTCGCGTAAAAGTCCCGAAGAACTTTGGACCCAACCATGCGATGCCGGCCAAGCATCATACCACACTACAAGTTGTGACCCACAAGGTCCGGATCAGTTAGCAAGGTATAAAGTCCCCTAGCAGGTCAATACCCCACCATAGAAAATAACTCACCCAGCCCCCTACTAGAGCAAGTCCATACCCCGCAGTACCGCCGATCCCTTGTCCTTATCAGGTAAGGTCACCCCCAAGTTAAAGTTCCTAATTAATTGGCCAAGACCGTTGCCCGTTTAGTCCTTGTGGTTGCACTGTTTTCCTGGGTGGTTCTCCATGTTCCGATTAACATAACAAAGGTGGTCTTGCAAATTAAAATTAACACAAAGGAACATAGAGCATAAAGGATAACAATGTTGATTAACACCATCCCAGTTAAGTATACTAAGCAATAACTACCACCAAGATTAATTTAAAACCAGGTTCAGGATAATGGTCAAAAGAGGCTAGTCATCCTTAATAGGAACCCATCAAAATTTATGCAAAGCAATGCAATGAGTGATTAAATAGTTATTAGGACAAGGAACCACACACTTGCCTGTAACCAGAGTAGTGTTGTTGCTCAGAGTTCTTCAACCTCTTGCTCTTCAAAGCTCTCGAACCACGTTCATTCTACTCGCATCAATCATCGAGCACAAGCATACAAAGCAAACAAACAAGCAACTAAGAACAATACACCAATCAAAAGAAAGCTTTAAAAGAGCGCACTAAAGGATAGGCTCGATTTCTATGGATCCCTAAAGCACACAAAACATGCTTAGAAGGGAAGGGTCTGATTAACTGCACATGGTTTGAGCTAACACTAGAAAGGTTTGGAGCTTCAGATAGACTTGTTCAAAAGAGATACTGAGATAAAGCTGACAGAGAACGTCTAACGAACGATTTGCATTTATGAGAGAACAAACTATGAGCTGGGTTTATTTTAATTGGCAAAAGATATGTAAAGGATATTTCATAAAGAAATTACCTTAAGTTGGAATTAATGCAACATTATATTTTATTTGCAAAAGACCGGAGTAAAAATCTAGTCAAATTTTATTTATAAAGATTCATATATAAAATTATATCAATTAGACATTTAATTTAGAAAAGCTAAACTATATGAATAATCTAAACGTAACTTTGTGATTTGAGTAGTTCATATTATTATTAAAAACATTATGGCATTGGCATTACTCAAATTAATATTTATTTATAAATCCGGTGTAAAAACCTAATCATCTTTTATTTATGAAAGGTTAATTAAATATTAAGCAAATTAATATTTGATTTATGAAAAACCGGGTAAAAGACCTAATTAGATTTTATTTATAAAAGCACATGAAATAATCATTAATCAAATTAATATTAGTCATGAAAATCGGTGTATAGCTCTATATTGCTTTTATTTTTAAAAGGTGTGCATAACTAAGCTTTAAGCAAAATTAATAACAAATTAATTTTTCAGAAAACATGTATGAAGGAAACACACCACTAACGCGTTCTTTAACTCATTATGAACCTAACGCAACTTGAACGGACAAAAACGGAGTTAAAATATAGAAGATATGGACAAATGAAGCTCTAGGGATTTGCTGGCAAAGATTAGAAACCTCCAGGGGCTTAACCGTGAAAAACCAGGGGCATATACACAATTTTGTATAAGACCCGAGGGCTTACTCGCAAAAGTTCCAGAGTGGACTGGATCTAGGGTATCTATTCTTTCCAGGGGGCTTTCTGCAAGATTCACAAGACACATAGATTGGATCTAACTAATACATGGTTCTTCAAGGGGCTAGGTGCAAAATTACCACACTTCATCTCCTACCTCTGTTCAAACAGGGCAGGGGCGGACGGCGGCTCCGGCCAGTGGCGGCGCCGGTGACCTGGACCGCGAGAGCCTCGGCTACGTGGGGGAAAAGGATGAGGAGGACGAGGGGAACACGTGGAGGTCTTCACCTTGGACGGAGACAGACGGGAAGGTGGCCGGCGGCAGTGAGCTCGGCCGGCGGCCGGACCTCATGACGACGGCGGTGCTCCAGGGGATCTCCGGCGATGGAAAGTTGCTCGTCAGAAGCGTCTCGTCGTCGTGGTTCCCGTGGTGGTGTTGGTTGGCTCCGGGGAAGGACGGCGGTGACGAGCCGGTGCGGCGGCGCTCTGCCCGGCCTGCAGCTTCCGGCGGCGGCGCGATTAGCGGCGGGAGGGGGGCGCAGGAGCAGGCGGCGCTGGGTGCAGGGACGCGCGCGGACTCGGCCTCGCGTTAAATAGGGCACATGGGGCGCGCACCTTGGCGCGCACGCCAAGGACAACCGGCAGCGGCGGCGCCCTGCCGGGGAGGCCTCGGCCTCTGGCCTGTGGCGGCCGGGCCCGGATGGGCCCTGGCGGGCCTCGGCTGGGGCCGGGAGGCGGGCTGGCGGAGCGGGCCGGCTGGGTCGGGTCCTCGGGCTCGGCCCAGAACAAAAGGGAAAAGATTTTCTTTTTTTTCCTAAATACTTTTGAGTGCTCAACTAAATCCAGAAAAAATCCAGAAGATATTTTAAAGCACGAAAAATAGTCAGAAAATCCCAAAAATTCCAGGAAAATTCCCAGAGATAGATTGGGACACGAACATTCCAAATCAAATATTTGGAGCTCATGAAAAAGATTTTAGAGCCTTCTAATAAATATAAAATGCTCAGAGAAAATGAGAATAAATCCCAGAAAAATCCGGAAAATTCTCGGAAGGGTTTGGTCAGCACCTAAGTGTGTTTTTTAAAACATTTTACACTCAGAAACACCAGGGTGCATCGGTCATGAATGCAACACTCACATAAACATTTTATTTAATTTAGAAATACAAACAATGCCTTTTTCCTGTACTGTATTCCCAGTAAAGAAAATAAATGTTGGAAAAATTTTAAAATTGAGTGAAAATTGTTGCTTAATTATCTTTTCTATTCACATCCTGAAATTGGAAATTTCAGGGTGTGACAAACACCACCAGTTCCAGATGTATGCGTAACCTAAACCCGCTCGTACCCGCACGGACTCGGTTACGCACCTTGATGCTGCAACAACGACTGAGTGGTGCCGATTCGGCGCGTAACCTGCATCCGATCGTGTTGATCCTGCGCGTCACCTGCACCGCACCAGCTTCGGTTACGCACGATTCGGCAACACACCATCCGTTCTTCATGGCGCGTGCAACACCGACTGCGTTGTGTCGATTCAGTGCGTAACCTGTACAGGTTACACACCGTCCGTGCTTATTGATGCAACACCGACTGGGTCGTGTCGATTCAGCGCATACGCACCGTCGGTGCTGCTTGATGCAACACCACCAGTTCCAGATGTATTCGTAACCTGAACCCGCTCGTACCCGCACGGACTCGGTTACGCACCTTGATGCTGCAACACCAACTGGGTTGTGCCGATTCGGCGCATAACCTGCATCCAGTCGTGTTGATCCTGCGCGTCACCTGCACCAACTTCGGTTACGCGCGATTCGACTACGCACCATCCGTTCTTCATGGCGTGTGCAACACCGACTGTGTTGTGTCAATTTAGCGCGTAACCTGTACAGGTTACACACCGTTTGTGCTTATTGATGCAACACCGACTGGGTCGTGTGGATTCAGCGCATACGCACCGTCCGTGCTGCTTGATGCAACACCACCGGTTCCAGATGTATGCGTAACCTGAACCCGCTCGTACCCGCACGGACTCGGTTACGCACCTTGCTGCTACAACACCGATTGGGTGGTGCCGATTCGGCATGTAACCTGCATCCGGTCGTGTTGATCCTGCGCGTCACCTGCACCAGCTTCGGTTACACGCGATTCGGCTATGCACCATCCGTTCTTCATGGCACGACGTGTAATAACATAAGAAATAGGCTTCAGTTGTACTCCGTATGCGTAACCTACACCTACTGTGTCATGCACCATCAGTGCCGCTGCATGCATAGGGTAACTATGGCTGGGTAATGCACAGACTCGGTTACGCTCCATTCAGGCAACACCGACTCACAGGGTTATGCACACAACATCACGGTGATGGAAATACCCACGTTGATGTGTATATACGGGAATTAAAAAATCATGGTGCGTGCTGAAATACAACATGAATATCGGATTGGGATCCTGTGTTCTGCCTATATGTACCCTCGTGTTGGACCTTGTACGGCGACATGTTGGTTGGCCCGGCGGGGGAGTTAGCATCGTCAATTTCCCGTCTCGGCGTCGGGGGTCAGGAGGAAGACATCGTTGTGGAGATCATGGAGGAGGGACGACCCGAAGGCCGGTTTGTTCATCTGAATACAAGTCGAAGGTATGTTGCCCCGGCTGTGGATACATCGTTTCTCACTTTCTCAGCGTCCTTTAACTTTAGGATGATCGATCTTTTCTTTTGGTATTATGGACGTCACGGCAAGGAGAACAAATCATGTAAGTCGTCGATGCCTCGTCGCCGTGGAGCGTCGCCTTCGTCGCTCTATGTTCATCTCACAAGAAAATAAATCACTATGACTCACCTGGGCATTGGATCCGCATGGGCTCAGGACCAGAACATACAGGGTTGGACCCGGATACTCGCTGTCAGGAAGGATCTGCGGGAATTGTGGTGTACGAGGTCACTACGAAATTATTTGCCCCAATGTTCCACAGCCTAGGATGAGTACAACTGAAACGTAACGCATTTCTTAATTTCTTATGTTGCTGTAGGTAGTTGATTTATATATGAACGTTCCAGCAATCTTGTATGCCGAGTAATGTGTTCCATGGTGTATGGCGCAGTGCTTTTAACAGCGAAGATTAGAGGTAGGAAGAGGATCCTGGTGAAGTTGTACAAGAAGAAACTCATGGGAGGCTTTGCAAGTGGCACGAGATGAAGTAGGCCTCATCCATGTTTTAGCTGTACCAGTTAGTTCATCGATCTGATAGTAGTTTTAGGTTTACTAGGTTATTCTGCGGGATTTGAGAGTGAGATTACATGGACTTGACAGACTATCAATTTCTTAGTGAAGAGAAGAGTTTCGATATCCTGTTGGAGTGAGATCCGATCCTTAACATGGAGCGAAACAGCGAAAGTATATAGAGAGCTCACCAGTATTGACTAAAGTATACTAAGTATCATTTCGTCAGTGGAACCACATATGCCTATTTTTTTTAATCTACTTCTATCTCACCCGCTTCTTCCGCATCTCTCTCGAGTCTCGATGAGTGCCTCGCCACGCCACGCCTCGCCTCTGCCAATTCAGGCTACCGAGGCCGCCACCACTACTCGGTCGAAGCGTTGCCGCCCTTGCCGCTCCTATTTCCCTCCGTCCAGGTCGCGGGCTGCGATCCCGGATTCGATGGCGTAATTTTCAATCGAGAGTTCATGGCATCAAAGTCGTGAACAGTAAAGTGAAAAATTTTCACCTCCTAACCAAACACCACACTGAATCAGGAAGCTGTGATCACTCTCCAAGCCAGGCTTGGACTGAAGGCCAAGAAACCAATCACTACCGTAGACCGTAGTGACGAAGTACGGAAAATCCATCAATTATTGGCAACTTCTTGGATTACACCAACCCACGAAAGGATAACTTACATGGCTACATTACATCACATTTATGCAAACATATTTGAAGAACCTGCATCAAGTAAATGCATACCAGCCCCCAGAACAAGGGAAGACATCAAAACCATATTTTGCACCAATTGATCCTTCGCAGATAGAAATGCGATGGAGAGGATGAACGCCGGCTTAGATCAGACGAACAGAGTAATCCACACAGGCTCGACGTCGGCGGAGTGGCCACCAGTGACGGATATCCCCGTCACCTCATGGTCTAGCAGCGAGTACTCGCAGATAGCATACGGCGCCCGCATCTCCAGAACCCGCCCCGCATAGTAGATGCAGCTCTCGCGCAGCCCCGCCGCCGCATACAGCGCCACGGGCACCACCACCGACACCACCGACCCCACGAACAGAGCCTTCCCGGCCATCTTCTCCACCGTGATCCACTTCCGCAGACCTGCTGACACGAGGATCTGGACCTGCACCTTGCGCTGCACACTGTTAGGCTTCTGGATCTGCACCAGCAGGACCTTACCGTCTCTCTCCACCAGGTACATCAGTGAGTCCCCGGCCGTCAGGCTCATGCCATCACGCAGATGCGAAACCACCGCCACGCACATGCGCAAGTCTGCACGGAATGACAAGACCGCCCCGTCGTGGCCTAGCACATACAGACAGTAGAGGCAGAAGAGCATGTCTCTGAAGCCCCCGTGCTCGGTTCCCTCGTGGATGCCGATGGTCATCCATGCGTCGGAGATGGCCGACTGGTGCAGGACAATCGTGCCTATTCGGCTCAGCAGGGCAGCGGCCCATCCCGGGGTGGTTGGCGGTGCGGAAAGGACAACCTTTGACACCGGAAACACTGGAGGAGGTGGGAGAGCAAGGATTCGGTCGGATGTGGGGTTGTAGAGAACAACCGCGCATTGGTCATCCAAGGCCATGGCGAGCCACCCCGCGGCCTGGCCGCAGCACCACCCGGTGTTGAGTCTCGCGGGGAGGGAGAAATGCAGGATCTTGTGGTGGTGTAGGCTGAAAAGGCGAGATTGCCGTGGGGGGCAAGTCGGCGTATGAGGAGTCGGGGTACCTCGAAAGGAAGATCAGACGACGGGAATGATTCCCGAACGGATTTGAGCCAAGAGGCGCAGACGAGGCGGATGCAACGCGATCGCGAGGACCGAGGATAGTAACGATGCGCTCCAGCAACTCCGGCGGCAGATCCGCCCATGATGACTGGGAGACGGGGCATCGTCCTGTATGCCGGGCGGCGGGATTGCGTGGGGAAACCATAGGATGTGGAGCCAAGTGATTATTTTCCTCTTACTCAAAGCCTCATACTACTACTCCTAGACCATATATATATATACTCCCTCCGTCCCAAAAAGACTGTTATAGCCTTCAAAATTTGTCCCACAAAGACTGTTTATATAAGCTTGTATTAAATGATCTTCTCATTAAACTACACCAAGTACCAAGAAAATATTTCATTGAGAAACCCATAGAGCCAATGAAATATTTATTAGCATTGGGTTACGGTCTACAGATTCACGGTCAGAGCGAGTACCACAGCCTGGGTTACACGGCATGCTTCCATCTAAGGCCAGATTGCGTTACTGCCGAACGATATCTAGGAATCGGGGTTAAACATATCCTGTGTGAATCCAAATACTAGTCCTGAAACTGGTAATGAAATGGAAATTTATTACCTGCAACAAGGTCAGGCTGCCTTTAGGAGTACTACCAGGTGTCGAATTATTCCCTTGCCTTTTGTAACCAGCCAGACCATCTTGTAGATTCTTAAGAGTATAAACACCCCAGTTCATCAAATGTAAGTCACCAACATTCTCGACTAGCCGCTGGACTTTTGCTGGAGTAGCTGGGTTGGTATCAGGGTCAAATAAAACCTTGTGACAAAACATGAAGAAATCTCGAAGAAACAAATCATCGGCAGGCCCGTCCTTTTTCTTCAGTTTGTTTTCAACCTCAGACAATGTTAGTGACGACCTTGTGTTTTCTCGACCACAACTGGTCATATTGACCTCTTTTCCCTCGATTGGTAGACCCATGATGTCCTTCACATCTGATGGTGTCAACTGGACCAGCTCGCTACCAAGCTTGAAACCTGCTTGATCCGGATCGTACGTGTTGACAAGCGACATCAGCAATGGACGATCTATGGTGATTGATTTGATGTGTAGCAAGAAGTCGAACTTGATAGAATCTAGCTTTTTCTTTCTTGCTGTTGAAAGCAGCCCAAGGACATTCGCCAGTCGTTTTGGCATGCCTAGAATGCATAGGCTCGAGCGCTTCGAAGAAATGGTAGAAGTAGAACTGATTGGTATCTGGTCACGGAGAGAGAGTAATCAATAAATGCGTCGTATGGAATCTAGATGGTGTGTTACATACCTCCGGAGTAGACGACAATGGGCCACCGGAGTTGAAGTTGTTGATCCGCCGTCTCCGAGGATGGCCGCTGCCGGTAGCAGGTGGTAAATTTTCTTCGCTAGGAGGCCGCTTCCTTGACGTCGTCGTCGACTGTGATTTGCCAGCGGAAGTCACAGTTGATTTGCCATCGGAACTCTGTGTCGTCGGCATCGCATTGCCGTCCGGTGCGCCTTGCTTGTCAAGATGAGGGACACTTGGATGTCCATTAGCAGACGATTTCTCCGCCGCACTCGACATGAGCGAAAACCTCTTCCTCCTCCGCTTCCACGATCTGAACTTGCAGGTCTACCAAAATTGAGGGAGAGAATGTAAACCGTCTGAGAGAGAGAGAGAGAGAGAGAGAGAGAGAGAGAGAAAGAGAAATAATAAACCGTCGTTCACACCGTAACGCACGCAATCAGTCGATGGAAAGGCATAACCGAAAAGAAAGGAAACATTAATAACCTACTCCCTCCGTCCCGGGAAGAATGCAATCCTAGCATTTGAAAAAAAATCCCACAAAGAGCAATCCTGAAAATAGATCTAATTACCGCTGGGTTACGTACACCTGAGTTATGCGTAACCTCCACGCTAATGCAGAGCGCTTGGTTACCACGCATCGTGCGTAACTGGATGCTGGCCGTGTAACACAGGCGGTTATCACAGTAACCTACCACGCACGCCTCGGTTAACACACGTGGTTACTTACCCACACAGCCATGTAAAAGTAAAAGGCCGCTTGGGTTACGCACACTGCACCGGGGTTGCCACGAACACGGCGGGTTGGGTCGTGTTGAACCTGCGTAACCGACCAAACCAGATGGGCGTAGCTCACGCATAACCTTACGGACGTAGATTACGTAGGTTCGACCCGACCCGACCTGACCTGACGTGGTGACGTGTTCTGCGGCAAACGGCAAACCTAAAGAAATGACCCTACCTGGGCATGTACAACCCACAGACGGCGGGTCGTCTGCAGAACCTCGAATTTAGCATACAGACGGATATACAGACAACTCATACAACCCAAAGACAGAGAATCCGTCTCTAAGCTGTTTAATGATCTACATGTAGCTAAGATCAACTACAAATGTACTTGTGTATACTATTGTGTGGCCATTTGGTACAATATTTTCAAGCATAAGTAAGAGACGATTCACATTTAGAAAACTGACGTGCACATTCACATTCACCGTTCACGTTCACCATTCAGAAAACTGACGCCCCCACCTTGACTTCCACCATTTAGAAACATCCACCGTTCAGAAACTGAGGCGAACAAAACCTTCACTTTCACATTGACAGAGACAAACTGATAGGCACATTCACATGCATGCTACACAGTGCACATTCACCTTGCAAATGTAACCTTGCAAACAAAACTGGCAAATGTGACCTTGCAAACAAAACTCACATGAAAAAACAAAACTCACATGTATTCAGAAGATAGGATCAGTAAACAACATGCTCTGATGGCATCCTATATATTTTCAGTAAACAACATGCTATGATGGCATCGCTATAAATTTTCAGTATGCAACGGTTCAGATTTCCTCATGCTTCTTTGAATCGTCCCAAGCCATTTTGCCAAGCCTTTCTCCAAACATTTTCCCCATCATCTATAATATTCAGATTACGCAGGAGGCACCCACCGGACCTGAGCGAATTCCTGATGTGAGACAGCAATTGAATCAAGTCCCTGCTGGACGCCTGGACCAAAGCTATCAACTCGAGATCCAATCGAGAGGATGCGCTCCGGTCTGTTCTTCCCCAATCTCCTCATTAACAAGAACGCAAGGACCGGAGACGGGAAGGAAGAGAAGGCGGCGCTTACTGGTGGGCTGTGCCGCGCCGCTGCCTACGATACGGCCTGGGGCCGCCGCCGGGTTGACGCCTCGACCTAGGGTACGGCCTACCGCACCCGCCGTCGAAGTTGTGCATCCCTTCTTCCTAGCAGCAGCCGACGTGAACATCTCGACGATTTCCGGTAAGGAGAGCGTGCAGAATCAAGCGAAGAGAGTGCGAGATTGGGGAAGTGAAGCGTGGCCGGAGGATATGGCGGGCAAAGCTTGGCAGCTTGGCGTGGAAATCTCCTGCGCAAGCCAGCCCCACGCGGGATCCGACCGTAGTGTCGCCTTAGGGCGACAGGGCCGTACAACGGTGTCAAGGGCGTCGATCCCGCCTGGGACAACGGGCGGCCCCCGTCGCCTCGCCAGACGACGCGGTAGCCGTCTATGTGTCGCGGATGGGTGTTTTTGCAAAAAAAACAGGACACAGATGGAGGCTTATCGACGCGATGTACGTGCAGATGCCGACCCTCACCGTGTGGGTAACCCACCCAGGTTTTTTTGAGAGTGGTAACCCACCCAGGTGGTGGCAGCATGCAGCATTGTGGATTATCCAACGAAGAGAATAGGGCCGAACCAGTGACACAATCAATACCCAAAATTAAGTTTCTGGTGTAAATACCCATTAGGCCGGCCCAAACAAACAGTGCAGTCAAATGGTGGCAGACCCTTTGGGTCATTCGGGTAACCCACCAAAAAATCAATCCCCTTACCCCTCGATGAATCCCGACCCCGCCACTCCGTGTGGCGGCGCAGCCATGTCCGCCGCCGACCTTGCGCCGCCCGACCACTGCGTCGGTTCCGCACTCGTCCCTCCGTCGGCGTCACGGGCCGCGCCGTTCACATCTCCGACGGCACAACTTCCTCCGACCCAACCGCGCCCCTCGTCCAGGCTGTCGTCGGACCCAACTATCCAGGCCGCCGTTGAACTCGCCAGAACCAGGTGATTCTTTCTTTCTTCCTTCTCTTTCTCCGTCGATGCGAATCTGCGGCATGCCATGCGTCGACCTGGGGTTTCCCTTAGCTTGGTCGACTGCTTTGCTTCGGAGAACCTGGGGAATCCGACCTGGTGATCCAAGAGACTATTTTTTCAGTTAATATTTTTTTTCAACTGTCGTTTGAGGCGATTAGGAGCCGCTCTAGTTGTGCTTGTTGGAGCAAAGGACGCTGTACACACCCCGTCCGTAAACACTGCTGCACATTCACGATAATGCTCATAAACAACAAGAGTGCTGTCTGGATATCTTGCGCCTGCAAATATAATTTATTTGATGTTGCCACCAGATATACTATGAAGATAAATGTTTTGGTGTGTTCTTTTAAATTAAGCCGGTGGGGGTAAGACCGCCCCCACTGTTTTCATTAAGAAGAAGAAACCTTCTCCTGACTTAGAAAACCCCCCGAACCCCGGTTTCATGAGATTTTTTTTAAAATCAACTCCAACGATGAATCGAACCTGGGTGGTTGTGACCATACCTCAACTCCTCTAACCAACTAGGCTAGAGGGCTTTGGTCTGGTGTGTTCTTTTTATAGGCCAAAGAAGTAGTATCTATTAAATACTTAGTTTCTAGTACATGAAAAATCTCTATCTATCTGATGGAGTTTACTTGTAGGTTGCACAAACAATGGAGATACCTCCTTTGGCTAATCCTTCAGTTACAACTCCAGTGGTCGAGGTCATATATAGTATCTATTAAATACTCAGTTTCTAGTACATGAAAAAACTCTATCTGATGAAGAACGGCTTTCTTGATGCTTCTCCATCAGTTACAACTCCAGTGGTCGAGGTCATAATGCCGAGTCCCAGAAATTATCCAAGAGCCAAGCGAACAAGATCAAGTTTCAACAACAAGCTTAGCAAGAATTGACCAAGCACCAAGTTACCAAGTCATGTCCACAAGAATTGACCGAGCACCAAGTTTTTACCGGTCCCCTTGTGAATGGAATTGGCCATCTTCACTTATGATGTCCTGATAGATAAAGTTGCATAGTCGTCCTGGAATGGAGACAAAGTCAGCTCTTCTTAGCTCATTTCTTGGAATATTGAACTTCTGTTTGTAGCAAACAAAACTGGTGGACAAATATATGTTATGTGTACCTGAAGTGGACATTGTTCCCTCATTAGTCCTTAATATATTGTTTGTTGAACTAACAACAATTTTGTTTGCTACAATCAGAAGTTCAGTGTTCCAAGAAATGAGCTAAGAAGAGCCAACTTTGTCTCCATTCCAGGGCGACTATGCAACTTTATCTGTCTGGAAATCATAAGTGAGGATGGCCAAGTCCATTCATAAGGCGCCTGCTAATAAATGTGTTTTCTTGTGGACATGACTTGGTAGCTTGGTGGTCGATGATGTATGTACTCAAGTCCTGCTAATTCAAGTTCAGCACCTGGGGCCAGAAACTGAAATCGTATGACATGGATAGCAAGGAGGTGTACACTCTCTGCACTTTTGGGGTGGGCCCTCAGTATATTTTCCCATTAGTTCCCTACTATGCGGAGACATTGGCCCTTGGTAATATGCACTGAAATAGTGCCTTTTGTGGTTGAGGTATTCCCTTTGTCCGTCCCAAATTACTGGTCAATTTTGATGTTCCAAGTATGGAGACAGGAGCTATATCTGTAGAATTAGGCTATGTGCTCTGATGGTGCTTCAATGATATCAAACACTTGGGCATGCCGTAAGTTACTATTACATATGTAAGCAATTGCCTGAATTGCACAATGCATGATGTTTGGACTTCAAGTTCCTATGCATCATTTGTTTTGAATGCAAAAATGCTTAAGGAAATGGATTTTGTGTAGCATTTTTTTTCGAACAACATCGGGGGGAAGATCCCCACCTACATATATTTCATTGAACAAAACAGAACAGAGTGTACAAAGTCAGCCTAGCAAGTCAGCTTAGCAAAGGAGAGAAGAAAAACAGACAGGAGGAGGAAATAGGTTACAAGTTACAACCGAGAACGCATATAAGCAGCCCATGCTTGCCAAAGGCGGAACATCTTCTTGTAGCGGCAGCTCCAGCTTTCCATGTCGTGTAGCACCCGTCTGAGAATTGAAGTGGCCGAGGAGTTAACTTGGTCGAAGATGAGCGCATCCGCGCCTTCCAGATATGCCAAAGGACCAGGATCATCACATCAGCATGAACTGCTGACGGTAGTTGCAGCTCGCGCCCCAGAAGCCATGGCATCCGGAATTCCTCTGGGTGAGGTTCGATTCCAAAAAGATGCCAAACTGCAGATGCGACAGAACATTCAGAGAAGATGTGTGTATCGGTCTCAAGGACAAGGCGGCATTTCTCACAGTAGGATTCTTCCAGTACGTGGATGTGTTGCATTTTTGAACTAGGGTTTGAGCATTTTCTAACTACAGTATATATGTAGGCTCCTGATACATGCCCTAAGTACTATTGGCAAAGCGAGATAATTCACGAAGCTTATCAGTATCAAGAGGATCATAGTGCATGAGGAACCAGAAGAAGAATCAACCTGCGATGTGGAAGCTGTTTTCAGGAGGGTCATGCAAGCTGGCAATGGTATGCAATAGAAGACATGAAGATGCAATGAAGTAATTAACTTTGTAGCTATATCAATGATATAGTTTGTTGTTTTTTCCTTTCCTTTCTTTTTCCTACCTACAATGATCTCCCGGGATCGTAGTCTTGTATTTGCTGCTAGTCCACCGTGTCAGGCCCGCACATCAAGAGGGAACAGAGGGGTCAAGAGGCCTCCTAAGTTGGGCACATCAAGAGACGGCAGGTGAAGTGGAATGCGTAACCGATACCTTTTGGTGGCAGCGCCCGGCAGGTTACGCACGAGGAACCATGATGAATGCGTGGAGAAACATGGCCCGCGGTTGGGTTACCAACTTACCATAGCATATGCCTTTGATCAAAGCATGCCATGTATCCCAGGCGTCCACACGTGTTACCGAGGCGGTGCAGGTTACAGTGATGGCCACCTGGGTTACGCACGCCAGCATCGCGGTTGCCGCGGGACACGGCAGGTGGTGTCGACTAAGCGCATAACCTACAAGGTCTCGGTTATGCAGGTGCCATTCAGCGGGCTGCGCACTAGAGAATTCCATGGACGACGCGTCAGCAGCCTCCCCCTGGCGCGGGCTTCACTTCAGGGAGAAGCAAACTGCGGCGAGGGCAGGCCGCTGTGGGCCACGCAGTGCACCATCATTATTACGATGGACGACGGGATGGGGCCTCCCTCCTCCGCTCCCCTCCCGTCGTGTTGTCCGCAGCCACAGCCGCCGCCTGCCCCGAGGAGTAAGCTGGACCCGCTACGTTACGTGTGCCATGCGGTGCTTCATCCTAGGTTACGCGGCTTGCTACCAAGCCAAGGGTTACGCACGGTCACTGTGTCGTGTCGTCTGTACAGCCTTGACGGGACGGGACAGGCCTGCTGCTGTAGGCGCCTCCGCTCCGGTCCCGTCGTGTCGTCCACAACCACAACAGCGCCGCCCGCCCCGAGGAGTAAGCTGGGCACGCTGGGTTACTCACAATCCATGACGCACACGCATACTGCATCCACTCTGCAATTAAGCTTAATTGGTACCCACTAACGATTTCTCTTGCCTCTCAACGCGCCATGTCATAACCCACTACACGGCATGTCACTATGCCTTCGTCGATTTTCTGTGACTAATAGCATGTTGTATTTGCGAGTAGCACGCCATAAAATTCTCGCAGTTGAAATACCTGTAGGATCAATCATTTAAGAATGGTTCTCGCTCAACAAAATTAACATGCTTTCATATATTGTTTACAGATAAATATCGTCATGTAATCGTTTTGGTGTTTCTACTTTCACATTTCACCCATAAATTTTGCTTAAAAATTCCCGCAGCAACACGCGGGGTATCACCTACTAGTTATTAGTTACTCCTACCTCGTCTGTGACATCGCGACGATGATCAATTAAGCTGGACCTGCTGGGTTACGCACAATTCATGATGCACACGCGGTGGTTCAGCCTAGGTTACACGGCTTGCTGCCAAGCCGGGTTACGCACGGTCACTGTGTCGTGTCATGTGTACAGCCTTGATGGGACGGGACGGGACGGGCCTGCTACTGCAGGCGCCTCTGCTCCCGTCCCGTCGTGTCGTCCACAGCCACAACAGCGCCGCCCGCCCCGAGGAGTAAGCTGGACCCGCTGGGTTAAGCGTGGAGTATGTGCGTAACCCAGCGTGGTGATGATCTGCCCCCTCTGTTTACTTTGTTTATTGACTAGCAGAGCAGCTGCGAGGGTCACACGCAGGTCAACATAAAAACAAATGATCAGACATGCCAGCAGCATTTTATAAGAGATAGCCAGAATGCAAGAGCGACAAGCAAAAAAACTATTTCAGAAGAGAGCCATAAAACGATTGGCCGCATAAATAACGGTAGTTGCAGTGTAGAGGTCACCATCCCGACTACCCATCATTGTCCAAAAGAAGTTCGGGCACAAACAAGTCTTCCAAGCTCTACCTCCAAACCATCCATTTCTCCTGAAAATAGTGACTCCTACAAGACAGGTTACAACAAGTGAAAAATGGTGCCTTTTGATTCCAAAATGAACAGTACGGGATGCAGATGGAAAAATGCAAAGGAACAAAAAACTTACCATGATAAACCTAAGCCTTGCTTGATTCTAATTTCGGCAGCTGAGATTATTTTGGCCAATAGTATTGTTACTAGCATGCCAACTCTTCTATCACCACTTGGGCAGATGATTTCAACTTTCTTAAGCTTTTCACAATTGAATGCAGTCCCGGTGGTTTTCTGACAAGTGGTGTCTAGTACAGCATCATTACAGCCATGTTCCTTCTGGAAATTACCAAGAATAAATAAAGAATAATCACATGTCAGTTATGACTCATGAGCATAAGTTGCAGTGAGAAATTTGACAGCTCATAGAATCTATACAGCAATGCCCTGCCAAAAAGCTGGCTGACACCAAGAAAATTACCTCCCTTATCTTCAAAGTAAGTTCCTCTAGATTAGGTGAATGCTCAAGCATATACAGCAGTGCTTTGCAGTTGTAATGTAAACACCAATCACTGATAGACAAAGTTGTCAAATTAGTAAATGACACTTGGCACCAATGCATATCACTTTTCAGTGAATACACCCCAGTCTGCAATGTCAGTAGAAAAAGGCCATTAAGACAAAATACTTATGAGAAACAACTTGCTACTGCTACAGAAGTACAGAAGCGAGAAAAAAGGGGTAACTACAAGTGTCATGGTTCCAAATAAGACATACCACGCCATATAGAAACAGCAACTCCAAGTTCTTCACGTTTGAAAGAGCACCAAGAATGTTGCAGCCATCAGCAAATGTAGCCTCCTTGTCATCTAAGCAAATTGATGCTGTTCTCAGTGACTGCACATTCACAAGAGATGGCAAACCAGGAAGTGCTCCAATGTGCAGTGAGACAAGACTAGGCATGTTTATCACAATGTCTATATAATCATGTATGTCACCGAATGGGAAATGATCATAGTCAATGCTCAAATTCTTCAATGTGGCAGAGGAAAAGTCAGTGTCACGAATCACACAGTTTTTGATATCTAGGTTTTCCAATGCTGGGCAGCCAGAAAAGAGTTCCTTAAGAAAGCATTCGAGAATGGAAACACCACAAAGATGCAATCTTTTCAAGTAAGATGACGTGAATGGGCAGTGGTCAATGAGGAAGGCATTAGGAGGATCAGCTTCGAAGTCTTTATACTCTTTAAATGCATCAGTCCTGTCGTGATCTGTAATGCATAATGTCTGAACATTGCTCCTAAGGGCATGGCAGATCCACAGGTAGGCAGTGTCACGGAAATTCTCAAGATAGACGCCAGGACCGTTGGCATCAAGGCAGAACGAATCCAGAGGTGTGTAACCACAGCTAAGAAGCAACGCAGTCACAAACTTCTTGAACGTCCTCTGGGTGGTGAAGCCCTCGGTGTTGATGTTGAGGCGCCGTGCAGACACCCAGAGGTAGCGCCACCTCGGTGACCGGATGCAGGTGCGTACAGCGTCCGTCGCCAGCAAGAAAGACATGACGTGGTGGAGTAGCTCGTCGGGGAGGCCGCTGATCATGTCTCCAAATTCCATCCCCTTCACGCTCTTGGCGCCGGATCTACCCATCATAGGTTTGCCTTCTTGGTGGACTCAGCGGCATTCAGTCAAACAGGTTGTGTGCACTGCACAGAAACAGCTGATTCAAGAAAACAAAATATTCCAGATCCACAGCATCTCTGCTCGCAGATGCAACCCACCAAAGATTCAAGAACACCGATTCACTAACCGTACGGCTGGAAGCCGCACTCCCGCAAATGCGTGGGATGGAGTAATCTTCAATCGATGAATAGGGGAAGGTAGAAGGAGAATCAAGAGGATACCTCGAAATCAGCTGGAACTTGGAGGGGATCTGGCCATCCGGGATGAGCGGCACGGAGAGAGGGAGAGACGAGAAAAAAATGGAGGGACTGGGCGAGGGTGTTAAATCGTAGAGACTCCGCTGCTGTTACATTTACAATAGTATCACCTTTCGGTTCGGTATTTGTTTAATATAACATTTCAAACTTATAAAAAAGAATTTACAAAACTGCATACAGATTGGAGGACTATTACCCAAAAAAAGCATATTGAGATGTATATTTATTTATATGTAAAAAAAATTAGGGATACCTTGACAGCTTCATTGTAGCTTTTCTTTTCAAATATGCTTATCGAAGAATACATGTAAAATAGTACTCCCTCAGTTCCAAATTATAGTTTGTTTGGATTTTTTAAAACTAAATTTGAGGCTTGCTTTACTAATAGTAACAAAAAAACCTTCAAGGATGATTTGAATTTGAAACAGAGGGAGTCTTATGATTGTACTTTTGAAAACAAATACACACATGCATTTTATGTTTCCAAATTAAATAGTTCAAAAAATTACTGCTATTCAAAATTTCAAAGCTTAATCGGATCTTGTTGATAGAAAAAACTACATTTCGACACATTAAAGTTTTAAACTAAAATGAATTGTTTGTTTGGCAAAAAAAAAAGTATGGCCAGTTGAAAATCATGAAGCTTGCTCTAACAAAACTAACACGCCTATATACATACATGCGTTAGATACTTTGTTTGTTCCAATTGTAGACCATATGAAAAATGTTCTTTGAAACTTAAGTTCTTCATTTCTTATGGCAAGCATAAAAAATGAACGCAAGATGAAAGATATGCAAACATGATACAAGAACCATTGGTCTTCGCTCACACACAAGTACTGTAAGAGCTCTGCTTCCTTGGTTCTACTGGCTGGCATGTTCTATCAACGACTCATCCTTAACAGTTTGGGAAACTATAATGCTCATTCAGAAGTGGTCAGTACATGCGTCTTCATTTTAGCTAGGTTCTCATTCTTCAAAAGGAAGAGGTTTCCCATATGCATACATCATTTTCATATATGTTTGTATAGCAACTATGCCTGTGCGTTGCAACGGGTGAGAATAATACCCGCTTTATTGTCGACCGTCCTGGACGTCGTCATGCTTGCATCATCTTAACCTCAATCGCCGTCATTTGTAATGGTCTCGTTGACTCCTGGGCCTAACTGTCGCTCCTGCGCCACGACGACCTCGCCCGTCCCGACCACGCCGTCACCCTACCACCCTCGCCGCCATCCCCATCACGCATGCTCCCCCTAACCTTATTCGCTATTGCATGTGTGGAGATGAAACTGTAAATCCTCAATGGTACGCCTAGTTTCATTTCCGTGAAATGAAATCCCATGCTATGTCCTCACGTTTGCCTATGCGGCATGCCGTTTATTAATGAGAATGAGACTCATGTGTAATTTGCATTGAGAGTATTATACTACAGTATTTAGTTGTCATGTACTCATGTGTAGAAACTTTATTTTACTTCATTGAGTATTATACCACTTTGCTTTTTGTTTTTGAGTTGATGGAATTCATGGAAACGATCGTTTAAGGAAGCCTCCGCGCACCTTGAAATAAAAGCACGATCGCGAAATTGCCGGGGCCGTGGATTGAGTGCGAACGTTACTGAAACTTGCATGGAAACATATTAGCCCGCGCTGGATAGTAACCTTCCAAAACATCAAGCACGACACAGTAAGCCGATGGGAAATTACCAACTTGCAACACGCTCGATCGCGATTGTATGCTGCGTGCGTAACCCTATTGCTGCCATTTTTTAGATGGCAGCAGGCCAGCACGCATGGCCAATCCGCGGTTGCTCACGATCCATGCTGCGTGCTACAAATGCCTGCCGTGTGTGTAATCCAGGGGGTGTTTGGATGGAAGGGTAAATTGAACAAATAAGGCAAATTAACGTGAAATTTACTCCTAAGGCGCCAAACACGTGGGGCAAATGTTTTGCCCCTCTAATTCCATATACTCCTAAAAAGTAGTAGCAAATTGGAGCAAAATTGTTGTGGACCCCAGCCCTCTCTCTCATCCACATCCACATTTACCCTCAATCCAAACACCCCAAGGAGTAATAAATATTATAAGAGGCAAATGGAAGGTGCAAAACATTTGCCTTGGGGTAAACATTTACTCCTTGCATCCAAACAGGCCACAGGTGTTTGCAGCACGCAGCGTGGCTCCAGCGTAACCGAAAGTCCTAAAGCACAAAGCACCAATTTAGCCGTGACAGAATATTCTCGATTCCTAGATTCTTTGGAACCACATATAATTTCATACTTTCAGTAACCAAGAACCGTTCGGTTCGGTTCGATCTAACCAGGCGGCTGGATCCTCCATTCCATGCCTAGATCTCCAGGCATTTACGAGGCCAGATCATCCTCATCCTTCCAGAAGAAGCATCCGGATCCCGATCGAGAGAGCTTGTTCCCTCCCTCGGCTCCCCAGCGGCGCGTAATAGGTCGGATCCATTGATGGCTCCCACGGTGGCGGCGGAGGCAGCAGTGGCGAAGCAGCAGCAAACGGGGAAGGCGGGGGCGCTCATGGCGCACGACGCGTTCGGCCACCTCGTGCCGCTCACCATCACCCGCAGGTACGTCCGCACATGTCGTGTACATGTGTCCTGCTAGAAATTGTCCCCTGATGGCTAGGTAGTCGCCCGCATCGATCTAGTCGCTTGGGTCTCGGCCTCGCCAGCGTACCCCCGCCGCCAGCAGGGCTGTGCCCGGTCGGCTCCTGCGGCGTTGTGAGCCCGTACGTCCGATCTAATTCTTAATGATGCAGGAGCACCGGAGATGATGATGTAGCGATAAAGATTTTGTACTGTGGGATCTGTCACTCTGACCTGCACAGCATCAAGAACGAGTGGAATAACGCCATGTACACTGTCATACCTGGGTACGTGACTTGCCCATCCCTTGCTGCTATTGTTGGTTTATTTTTTTTAGGTTCGGCTTTGGTTTCTCCTGCAGCTCCAAATGTGAAGCTCTATCAAACAGTTTGCTCAAAGTCAAAACCGACTTCATCTTTAGAGCATTAGAGTACTCGGAGTCATTTTGTACGGAGAAATCGAAGTTTAAAAAATCCAAAGAAAGACTTTTATCAAATTGTGACCTCTGAAAATACTGAACTGCTCTTTTGTCCATGTGTTGCAGTCATGAGATCGCCGGAGTGGTGACGGGGCTAGGCAAGAATGTGACCAAGTTCAAGGCCGGCGACCGCGTCGGCGTCGGCTGCATGGTGAACTCATGCCAGTCCTGCGACAGCTACGATGAGGGCTTTGAGAACCACTGCAAGGGCATCATCTTCACCTACAATGACGTCGACCTCGACGGCACTGTAACCTACAGCGGCTACTCGAGCAACGTGGTTGTCCACGAGCGGTTCGTGGTCCGGTTCCCCGACGCAATGCCGCTGGTCCAGGGCGCGCCACTGCTGTGCGTCGGCATCACTGTGTACAGCCCCATGAAGCACCACGGCCTGAACGTGCTCGGGAAGCACTTCAGTGTGGTGGGCCTGGGAGGGCTAGGCCACATCGCCGTGAAATTCGCCAAGGCGTTCGGGATGAAGGTCACCGTGATCAGCTCGTCGCCAGCAAAGAAGGAGGACGCCCTGGACCGCCTTGGTGCTGACGCCTTCATCATAATTAAGAATGCTGATGAAATGAAGGTGCTGTGAGAGAAATACATCATTAAATGTTCTGTATTGAACTAATGAACTGGATCATAAATTTCTCACTCTGCAATGTTGGGTCTTATATTTTTTTGGCAGGCTGCGGCTGGCACCATGGATGGCATCATCAACACGGTGTCCACCAACATCCCCATGGCCCCATACATGAGCCTGATGAAGCCCTACGGCCAAATGGTCATAGTCGGCCTGTCAGAGAAGCCACTGGAGATCCCGCCGTTTGATCTCGTCACGGGCAAGTCCTCACCGAATGATCAATCTGTTTTATGAGAAATTTGCTTGCTTTTTCCAAACAGTGCTGGGTATGCTGGACCTTTCATGCTGTTGGTTCTCCATCAGTTTGTCAAGCGGCCATTCCGAAACTAATCATGTGCGTGTGAAAAAATACTTGCAGGGAGCAAGACCCTGGTGGGGAGGTGCATCGGCTGCATGAGGGACACACAGGAGATGATCGACGTGGCGACAAAGCATGGTGTGATGGCAGACGTCAAGGTGGTGGGAGCGAACTACGTGACCACGGCAATGGAGCACCTCACCAAGGCTGACGTCAGGTACCGCTTCGTCATTGACATCGGCAACACTCTCAAGAGCTCCGAGTGATCACAATCTGACAAATTGGCGCCAGTTAGTTTCTGCTGTCACTCTCAAGAGCTTTGAGTGATCACAATCACTCTCAAGAACCGTTTAATTTTCAGTCATTGATATTCTAGCAACAGTGTTGGTTATGTTAAACTAAAGCAGTTTATAACATATTAATGTACTGTGGAGCATATACAATGTGGAAGTTAAAGGATACCCCGATGCAACTGTGGAATCAAATATGACATCGCCATGCCTTAAGATAGTCAAGGTCAAATGTCGAAACGTTGATGAAAGGGTTCTCAGTGTTCTAAATTATCTGCGAACACTTAATATTTGTAAGTTACACTACGACCAACTCTGTTGTTCTTCTACATTATTTCTATGTTTGTAAATACATTAGCATCTGGTAGTAACACTTCTATTTGTTTATAAATACTTTACCATCACTTGTGGCAATGTATGTGCACAAAAACAAAGTAAAGAAAAAGGCTAAAAAAATCATGCAGCTTTTACATGTTGCAGACTGTCAATCTCTCTAAGGCATCATGTTTGTGCTGAAACCGAATAACCGATTGAGTAAAGTATGAAGAAGGATGTGAGCAACTATCTCAATTGACCAGTCCACATAGAAAAGTAAAAAACAATGCTGAACTTCATCATGGGAATTGAGCACCATATTAAGAAGAATGTTGTTTGTCTGTTCAGCCCAAGTCCTATGAACATGCTATTTGTCTGCGCATGTGGTTTTTGAAGCCCTATTTCATATGCCCTGTCCGCTAGTAGTACTGTACTTAAATCAACTGGTAATAATTACCAACTTGCAACATGGTGTTGTGTCGATCCTGCGGCGGCTAGATACTGCAGAACTTGAGAGGAATGCGTAACCTGCAATGTGACAGTTACGCAGGTGCCATACAGCAGGCTGCGCACTATCCCTGTGGTGGATGACGGGTCAGCCTCCGGGCGCAGGCTTCGCTTCGAGGAGAAGCAAACTGCGGCGAGGGCAGGCCTCTGTCGGCCTGCGGGCGCTGGTTGCCTGTGAAGCACCATCATTATTACGGTGGACGATGGGACAGGGTGCCACTCACTGCTTCAGCCCGGGTTACGCGGCTTGCTGCAAACACAGGGTTACACACGATCCCTGTGTCGTGTTGTGTCGTGTCGTGTCGTGTGTACAGCCTTGATGGGACGGGATGGGCCTGCAGGCGCCTCCGCTCCCCTCCCGTCGTGTCGTCCACAGCCCCAGGGGTGCCCGCCCCGAGGAGTAAGCTGGACCCACTGCGTTACACGGTCCATATAACTGAAGAGGGCGAAAGGAGGTTATGCGCAGAATCGACACGACCGGATGCAGCGTGGATTTTGCGTAACCGTATCGGCTATAGGTTACATGATGAAATGACATGACAGGATGCAGTGTGGATTTTGCATAACAGACTCTATGCATAACCCAGTCGGTGATGCAAGCGCCATGGGATGGTGCGTCGCCAAACCGTGCGTAACTGAGCTGGTGCGGGTGACGCGCAAGATCGACACGACCGGATGCATCGGGATTTTGCGTAACAGACTCCGTGTGTAACACAGTCAGTGTTGCACGGCCTATAAAACAAGACATTTCATCCTCTTCTGTTATGTGTAACCTAATGCGATGCGATGTCTTCCTCCTCTTCTTCTGTGAATCAGGTTTCCTTCAATCCTTTCTTTTATTTCCCCATCTATGGGCTTCACATGACAATCACTCCTGTTCTTCCCTCAGTCTCCTAACCGCGAGGACGTAGAAAGGATCTTGACAAACATCAACGCTCATGGTGCGAATCAACGCGCGCCATTGTTGAGGTAGAAACAGGGTCTTCAACTTGTGATTTCCACGGATGAGAAGAAACTGGAAGAAATAGCTATGACTAGAGTACAGCTAGAGAAAGCTAAAGAATTAGCAAGATCTTGATGTGTCTCCTTATTCAGCCGATGCGGTCGGCTTTTGATTTGATGTACCCGGCCTTTATTAAAGAGAATCCTTCATATGATTTAAGCCATTTACTTGTGTATCTTTGGACGATTTCCTTTTATTTGCAACAGGCACTGCTTGTCTTGTGATCCTACTGAACCTGGCAGGCGAACACCATCCATCACTTCACGAGCACCACCACTTGGTTGTAGCCAACACGTGACTCTTTCTATGAAGCTCAGCCTATAACCCAATGGATTCCCACTTGTTTCCTTCGGTAGGTCATTTCATTCTTTAGCCAATAGTTTTTAGACCAGCTCTACCTTAGATTAGGCATGGGAGGCATCTTTCCTTTGGAGTGTGTTCAGGCAAGATCAGTGTTTACTAGTCCTTAGCAAGCTTCTCCTTGAAATGGTTTTGCTACTTGATGATACTAGTAAGCTTGTTGTTGCCGTCAGTAACGTTGATAGGTATCTATCTTTGATTCTTCCTCTTCTCGAATACAGAGTGCCTCTGCCTTCCTTCAATTGCTCCTTCGTGGAACCGTGGGGCCCGAGGCGAGATCTGTCCCCGATGGGCGGAGCAGGGGCGTGAGGCGAGGCGGGAGGAACAGCGGCACGACCTCCCTCCTCTGCCCTCTCCCTCCCAGCGAGATCCGGTGCAGAGAAGCTCAAAGCACAATGCCAAATCTTCTGACTTCTTTGCCTGCACAAAATTGTTCCAAATCCAATCTGCTTCTGTAATAATACCCTCATGATATTGCAGAGGCGACACACCCTTCTTGACAACTTTTTTGATTAAGTCGGATTTGAATTTAATTTTTCTTCAGCGCTGCAGGCCTGCAGCCTTCACAGCATCCTTTGAAGGCTCTGGTATCTTAAACCTGAATGGTGCGTAACCGAGTCTGTGCGTTACCCAGTCATAGTTGCCCTATGCAAGAAGCAGAACTGATGGTGCCCAGTGGGTGTAGGTTACGCATACGGAGTACCACTGAAGCCTATTTCTTATGTTACGCACCATGCAGCAGCGGGTGGTGCGTAACTCAGTCGGTGTGGTATGCAGCATAGATGGTGTGTAACCTCACGGTTATGCATTATATATGCTCGCTCCGTGGTACAACAATTTGGGTTTACAGGTGACGTGCAGGATCGACACGACCGGATGCAGCGTGGATTTTGCGTAACTGTCAACATGCGTAACCCAAGCAGTGTTGCACCATGCAGTCTTAAAGGTGGGTAACCGTGAGTCCGTGCTGAACCCAGTCGGTGTTGCATCAAGCAGCATAGACCGTGTGTAACCTGATTAGGTGACATGCTGCATCAATAAGCACGGGCAGGTTACGTGCTGAATTGACACAACGCAGTCGGTGTTGCACGCGCCATTAAGAACGGATGGTGCGTAGCCGAATCGTGCGTAACCGAAGCTGGTGCAGTGCAGGTGACACGCAGGATCAACACGACCAGATGCAGGTTATGCACCGAATCGGCACCAACCAGTCGGTGTTGCAGCATCAAGGTGTGTAACCGAGTCCGTGCGGGTACAAGCGGGTTCATGTTACACATACATCTGGAACCAGTGGTGTTGCATCAAGCAGCACGGACGGTGCGTACGCGCTGAATCGACACGGCCTAGTTGGTGTTGCATCAATAAGCACGGACAATGCGTAACGTGTACAGGTTACACGCTGAATCGACACAACACTGTCGGTGTTGCACGCGCCATGAAGAACGGATGATGCGTAGCCGAATCGCGCGTAACCGAACTTGGTGCAGGTGATGCGCAGGATCAACATGACCGGACGCAGGTTACGCGCCGAATCGGCACCACCCAATCGGTGTTGCAGCATCAAGGTGCATAACCGAGTCCGTGCGGGTACGAGCAGGTTCAGGTTACGCATACATCTGGAACCGGTGGTGTTGCATCAAGCAGCACGGACGGTGCGTACGCGCTGAATCGACACGACCCAGTCGGTGTTGCATCAATAAGCATGGACAGTGCGTAACCTGTACAGGTTACGCGCTGAATCGACACAATGTAGTCGGTGTCGCACGCGCCATGAAGAACGGATGGTGCGTAGCCGAATCGCGCGTAACCGAAGCTAGTGCAGGTGACGCGCAGGATCAACATGACCGGATGCAAGTTACGCGCCGAATCGGCACCACCCAGTCGGTGTTGCAGCACCAAGGTGTGTAACCGAGTCCGTGCGGGTACGAGCAGGTTCAGGTTACGCATACATCTCGAACCGGTGGTGTTGCATCAAGCAGCACGGACGGTGCGTACGCGCTAAATCGACACGACCCAGTCGGTGTTGCATCAATAAGCACGGACGGTGCGTAACCTATACAGGTTACGCGCTGAATCGACACAACGCAGTTGGTGTTGCACACGGCATGAAGAGCGGATGGTGCGTAGCCGAATCGCACGTAACCGAAGCTGGTGCAGGTGACGCGCAGGATCAACACGACCGGATGCAGGTTACACGCCGAATCGGCACCACCTAGTCGTTGTTACAGCATCAAGGTGCGTAACCGAGTCCGTGCGGGTACGAGCGGGTTCAGGTTACACATACATCTAGAACTGGTGGTGTTGCATCAAGCAGAACGGACGGTGCGTACGCGCTGAATCGACACGACCCAGTCGTGTTCCGCGGCAACCGTGATGCTGCGTGCGTAATACAAAGCGGCCTCGTACGTGCGTAATACACGTTGACTGTGGCACAGGCAAAGCTGCCAACAGGCTTAAGATA